>OX637274.1:6353333-7620000 GCA_951799465.1 Leptophobia aripa
TAACAATAAAATACCAATAGTTTCCTTTTTTCAAATTTTCTGTTAGCTTTTTACTACTTTGTACTTAGTTTACTACTATTTATTTGAACAACAAAAGTTAAATAATAAAAGTATCCATTGCTGTGTATATCAAATAAAAATCAATATTATAAAAGTCAACGTTTATAAAAATATAAATAAGTATGCAAAAACATATTAACCATCAATTGAATCGGTTTGTATCGATCGACTAAATAATCAAACGTAGTAGACCTTGAGGTAATTATAAATTACTAACAAAAAAAACTAGTAAAACAAGAGAACTACTAGTTTTCGATACGCACCATATTGGGATGAAGGCTTTTATGTTAAAACATATGCAACAAACATCAATAATCATAAAAAGACTAAAATTTGCTAAATATGCGTGGCCAAACTCTACTGATACCGCCATATTGATGTCGCATTATACTAGAATAGTAGCTTTCGCCCGCGTCTTCATCCGCGTGGTTTAAATACAAAAGAAATTTGGAAAATCGTTTTGATATTGTAGAGTTTTGGTGAAATTTTTATACAAACTTTCAACCCCTTCAACCCTTTTTGGGTTGAATTGAAAGTTTAAATTTTTATCGCAATCGGTTCAGTAGCTTAAGCGTGAAAGCGAAACATACCTACAGAGTGACTTTATTATAAGCTAATTTAATCTAAAATATCGTGAGGGCATCGTCTTGTCATAGGCTTAAGAAGAGACAATTACTCGAAGGAAAATTATTAAATTACCAAGTACATATTTCAGTTCTTTAAAATTACCAAATACAATGGGGCCCTATAAAAGTGAAAACGCTGCCAAAGCCGATACCATAGTTCCTACACATTAAAACAGAAGCATTGTCCATTGTCTATGACACGTGAAGGCCTTATTCCCATAGTTGGAATAGACTATAGATCTGTCCGTCAACTGAGTCGGTATTTCATTGTGTTGTGACGTAATGATGTCAAAAAGTGTTGATAAATCGTTTTTTATACTTGGATTTGGAATTAGGGAGATACAGAACGATATTAGTTCTGTGTCTTATGGAATAATAGCCTTAATAAAAAAAACCTTAGATCCGCTCTTATAGATCAGAGGCGCTTAAACCTTGTGGACAATGAAATAATTCTAGATAATTAATTTCAACAAAACACGAAAACTTAACGTCTTGAGTCAGTCCACAGACTGAATAAACACGTCACACGTAACAACACAAGCTGCATATTGAGTTCCTGTCGATGTTAACTTGCATCCATGACATGTTCTTTTCTCAAAAACAATAAAAACTAATCAAAAAATCTAAAATTTCTCTACTCTATAGCTTGGGTTTGATTTCTATACAGAAAAAGTGACAGAACTTGTTTTTATTTACTTCTGTTCCATTACTTTTTTCTTCAAGTGAAGCCAATTATTATACCATAATAGAAATCTTTCGATCGCAGTTTTTATACGTTTCTTGCAGTGGAATAAAAAAATAATTCATACAATAGACATATATAGGCTTACTTCATCTTAATAACACTCCGCACCATATTTTATAATAAGCAGAAATAGCTGGGCTCATCTCTCTGTAATCCTACGGATACCTTGGACTCTTTCAGTCCATGTTTTTTAGTAATTGATAAAGATATCAACCAGAGAAAGACAATACACTGAGTTTCTTGTGGGTTATTCTCAGCTGAGATCGTGACGTTCAAAAGTGGTTGTTAACATTCCAAAAATAAAGAATTTTTGAATTAACTCAAGCCAGTAGTTTATAGGAAGGTTTGGTCAAAAAATCTAGTTGAAAATCCGATTCTCGTGTTACGTGAGCACGCCTAAAATTTAACCTAATTAATATTCTCAGCATAGCCCCAAACAAAAATGAACGCACCTTCGACGCGCATAGCTTCACGTCTCACAAACATTAATAGCACATTTCCAAAATGGAGCTTCTTAATACAAATGTCGCTCGTCGTTTGTTTAATATATTTAAATGATTTTACGAAAAGGTTTTCTTGATCCCACTATTTTTATTTTTTCACTTTCTTTTATTATTTAATTATTACTTTCAGTTATCTATTATTAAATTGATTAACACTTTTGCGCACGCCCGCGGCCATTGCAACAAAGCATTGTGTCTTTTTAATTTAGTTATAAAAATACTATTGTATTTATAATTTATTGTGATGTTGTGTGTGCCGTGTGTGTCCAAATAAACATATTTTCTTTCTTTCTAATGCATGTGATTTTAATATAAACACTCAAAGCTCAGTTTGACTTACACAATTACATGTTTCAGTTACTAATCATAAAAATAATTTGTTAATTGTGTGTTTCAATTGTTTATTAAAAATATACCAGAACATAAAAATAATAAAGTTTACATATGATAGAATATTACTTTGTTTATTGTATTTGATTTAATACGAAAAATTTTAATCCTTATAGATGATGAGAATGACTTCCAAGGCGTTAGAAGAATACTGTTTAGCGATAAACAATTCAAAACGTAAATATTTGAAAAAATAATTTAATATTAAAATTAAACAAGAAGCTTGCAACACTGTTCGCTCTATTCACGGGTAGGTGAGAACAACATACTAATTAGAGCGACAAACTTACATTTACTATTGGTTTCTACTTTAAAAAATATCTGCTACTTGTATGCTGTGTCCAACGTTAAATAAATAATATTCCAACCACGTTAGCGACCAAACATTATTGCGACAACAGTTGAAACTTTTGTTTATCTTCTATTATTTGTTTATTATCTTGTTCAAAAGAATCGGTATGATTGGTATGAAATATGCAATTGCTTGTTAAAAATACAGAACGCTCACAATTCATAATATTTTTTTTAAAGATACGGCTCTCCTCTTTCATATAGTATGAGTATTTATTGTCTATGCCATTGTTATGACATAAAATGAGAGCGATCTTGGTAAGAGGTTTTTTAAGGCAGTTTCTGCCACACACCACCTCCTTGTGGAACCAACTGCAGGTATTCCCTAGCCGCTACGACTTGGGGACCTTCAAAAAAAGAGCGTTTCTCTTCCTTAAAGGCCGGCAACACACTTATAAGCCTCCTGGCGTTGAAGGTGTCCATGGGCGGCGGTTGGCACATCACTCGAAGTGATTTAATGTTTGCCTCGAGGCGTTTGCCTCCTCTTACATAAAAATAAGAGTAGCTTAAATTTTATATAAGCGTACAATCTTATATAGACACAACACAAAACATTAAGTAATTTGTCTCTTTCCATGTATATTTTATCATCACACACACTCTTACACACACATAATAGAAACTTTCCCAACATATTTCTAAATTATTATTGTAATTCTACAGCGGGGCATTGCCAAACTATATATCTTGTGTTTACCTTCTGGAAAGCCCCGGTAACATTTTTTTTATGATTAAGTGAATATTTTTTTAATGACTTTTCACCAATACGGTGATCATCGCACGTTCAAAGTTTTGGTTTTTAGTAATACCGTCATGTGTAAGATCTGTCAGATTGTAAACCGTCACTTTCACTCCTACCCTGCATGTGTCTATTGTGTTGGTAACTCGAAAAATCTGTCAAAAAAAATATTGTTTAGAGCACAAGCTTGGAGCCAGACACATGAGGATCAGTAAAATATATTTTTATCAAGTTATTAACTTAGTGGTTAGAGATATTTAAATGGTTTGAAATCAAAATCAGAGTATGAACCAGCTAGAGTATATTCTAAAAGCTTGCATTTTTAATTGGCGTCAATTGTCATAAGTCCACTGTATCTAATATCTAAAACATTAACTGTCCACATTCTCACGATAGCTCACCATTATTCTAGTCTAACCTTTAAGTAAACAATGTTGAATACTTTAGACTCAATTAAAGGCCTATTTGCTCATGAATACAGCGGTATTGTTTTACAATTTGTTTGATCTTTAAAGAAAACTATTTATGTGTAGCGGTTTTCAAACGCTTTGGTTTATTGGTTAATTTTTTATTATTACCCAAAAAAAACTGTGAAGATTACCTGCGAGTGAATGTTGGTTGTATTAATGTGATATAAAGGCAGCATCTTGAAAGGCCTTTTTTAATTGGCCTTTACAGCTCAGCTTAGCTCAGTCGCGTGACTAGCGCTAGCGTCAACTGTGAGACACTACCTCGGCTTGGGCCGTGACTGGAGGAACTAGCCTGAAGGGCAGGGTGAAACCTCACTGGAGTAGTGAGCGACACGTGAAGTAAGGGAGCAGCCAAAACTGATAAGGATGGTATGAGAAGTATATGCCTAGCGGTCGAGATAACATCTTTTACACAATGTCGATGACGTCATTCTAGTATTGAACGTTATGATTATAGCTATGTAATCATAGATGTCGCCACGCGTTGTATGCTGAATATCGTATATGTAATATACATTATATGTTCTATTATATAATAGTTATATATAGTACATGAGTAGTACATAAATCTCGTGTAATTCATCGCTTTCAAAGTTTATTTTTTAAAAACACCTGGAAATCATAAATACATCTTGCATATAGATGTTACAACCTGTATTCCGTAGTCGGATGTAACAAGACCGAGGGCTGATACAAATATTGAATAACCAACAATGCATATATTATTGCTTAAATAAAAATATTACTATTTCTTTCGTTGGTTAGTTCACATGGTAAGCTAGAAAGAGACAACGCGCGTTTAAAATGCTTTATTGTGTCGATTTTTTCAAGGTATTTGACGTATAACTGTAACACTAATATCATTTTTTTGTTTATTTCGCACCCTTTGCACCAGTCTAATTATATTTGAAGTATTCTTTTATTGTGTGGGGTGTGGAAGAGATCGCTTATTAGCGATAAGGCCGCCCGTTGCTCTTATATGTACTAACATCTATTAACGTCATTTACTTCTCATGTTTAAGTACAATAAAGTGTACATAAATAAATAAACTAGTAGCTTATAATTAAATATAAACGTTATAAATATATTGAATGTGTGATGCAGAATAATTAGACTTATTAAATATAACCTTACATAACCATTTCCATTGAGACAATCCTTAAAATCAGATTATTTACATAGTCTTTCGTATTCACACAATTTAATAAGATTATTTTTTTGTTTTTTTTTCCAAACAGCTAAAGTGTTCCGAATGATTAAATTGTGTAATATAATTGAGTTGTGTAATTATCGAATAAAAGTATCCCATCTCAAACGTGAGCTTAAATATTTGGGTGTAGTCCATAGTCGATCAGAAATATAAGCTTTGCCTCAAAGAACTTAAAAATACAATATTACTTTAATTATCACTGTTAATTATTGCAAGTCAAATACATTAATAAGTGATTTATCATCCAACTCTAACTTGGCGATTCTTATTTTGTACGAGATTTGACTCTTCCCATATCTATCTGACTCTATCATCCTTTAACTCCTTATCAATCAACTTATCATATTCAAAAAAATGTTGATATTTAACATTTTTTTATAGTAGTATTCACACTTCACTTCACCTTATGAAGCAGATACCACCAGAACCATAGGGCCGTCCATTGCTCACCTAATTGATTACTTGTGCAATTAATTGAAATATTAATAAATATATTTATTAAACATCAATAGCAGCCCTAAACCATAATTTCGCAAAGCTGTCACGCGGCGTTGCCATGTGGGGCGAATAGGCTTCCGCTGATTGTTGACTGAAAGTAAAATTATTCCTAATGCTCTTTTTGTTGCAACACGATACTAATATACTTTAAAAGTATTGCGCAATATTTAACTACTATGTTAATCAACTTTGTTTGTTCTTCATCCAGTGAAAAATATCGAGACAAGTTAGACGACATTGTAAGAGATCTTTAACTGCGACAATTTGACTTTCGGTCCACAGAATACCTTCTGACTATTCTATCATAATGATAAGAAGTCACACAACCACACACACACACACACCTGCAAAGAGACTGGAAAGAGGCTGGAAAGCTTTGGGATGAATAAAGGCTGTTATTATTATCATAAATTCATGGATTACTATGGCACATTAGAAACACATACATCCAATCGTTGGGATGGACAAGGAGGAAGTTGAACTCTTCAGGCAATATCCAGACGTACACAAGTGATCGATGATACGATACTATATGGAATAGATATCTTGATCTTGGCTTTTGGATCTTGTACACTCAACAACCGAATAATAAGCACGAAAATAACTTTACAGCTAATATAATATTAACTGGTCTGAATAAATTATAAATTAAATGAATTCCATAGACTCATCGACCATAGAGAACAGTCCTCATTGTTGGAAATAGAAAGCTGTAAGAAAAGGTTACTAGAACACAAAATGTCAACAAATCGTTGATAATTTAACTTAAACTCAATCTAATCTATTTCAATAGCTAATCAATTACAGAGTTTTTCAAAGCTTAAAGTGTATTTCATTCCGTATGGTAAAATAGTGGCAATCGTGAAACCTATGAAAAATTAATAATTATAATATGATGTTCAAATAAATATTAAAATATATACATGTATATAACACTCTTATTAAATCACTTTTATATTTAAAATGTCTTAATTAATTTTAAAAGCTTCGATGTACGGGTGTTCTATGCGCGTAATTAACACTTGCACATACGGTAAAAGCATATGGCTGTCAATATGTTAGACCCATAACTTTGAAACATACAGCACAACCTGTCTATAAAAACTTCTAAGCTTGCATACATGACTATGAAATTCCTGTAGTCGCTTAGATCAATACAGAAAGCTATTATTGCTATGTATTGCTTGCGCAACGGAATTCCGTATTCATAAAGTTCAGAGATAAATTAGTATCGCGCAAAAACTAAGCCATCAATAAAGGACTTGGTACAGTAAAGCGAAACACTTAGCGCGGTGCACTTAACAGTTGTCACGGTGATTCGAAATTTGAATGGTTCTAGAATTTCTTTTTTCTTTGGGGTTCTGTCGACACAAAGAAGGTTGTATATCTTTTGAAATAATATATATTTTTAAATACATTATCGATCTCTTTTTTAAGGTTTTGATTTATTTTAAAAGCGATTCTCAAACACGTGTCGCTACCTAATTTTATTTTATTACTCTGTTGAAGTAAATAAAAAATAAACTCAAATAGTATTAATTAATTAACATCTATGTATATTTATTACCATAATGTACTTCTACAGCTTTAGTGCAATAAAGTGTGATACTTTAAATAATAGCACAAAGTGATCACAAATCACACATAATCTTTAATATATATACAATAATAAAAAAAAAACAGGAACGTTACAATTATTACATACATTCGTTGTCAACGACAAACACTTCACCACGATTGCTCTAATAGCGGATACATTTTTTTAATTATCGTTATAAACAAACTACTTTCTTCCAGTGAACGTGAACCTTAAATTATATTCAAGACTTCCACAATTCTCTCACATAATAATTAGCATGCTAGCGTCAACTAATAAATATATGCATTGCTATTTGTCTGTACGTTAATGAATTTGTCGGGGACGTGTAATGATTGTAATTCATACAATTAATGTCTCGATGTTATTAACACATACAGGTAAATGGTGTGAGCTTTTTGTGCTTTATTATATCCAAAAAATGCTGAAGTTAACTTCGCCGTGAATGGTGTTAATTGTGAATTTAAATATAATTACGTAAAAACTAAAACTATACGTTTTTAAAACCCTTTAAATCCTGTTTTGAGTTCCCGAATAATTGTTTTGTGTGTATCTAGTTTTATTATCTTATAAGTTTCTTGTTTTGTTAATATATTTAGCACATAAGATGTTTGGACAGATTTAATAAAACAAATTAAATATATATAAAAAAATAATATAGATAAAATAAATAAATAAAATAAGATAAATAAATTCAAGAACAGAGCTTTCTAAAGCATGGCAACACACTACCATGTGAGTATCTATGGGCGGCGACTTCACCTTTATGGTGTACCTTGTTGATCAAAAGATACGCAAAAGGAAAGAAAATGGTATAAGGTTACTTGAGTCTTGAATCACTTAGTCAATGTATGTGTGATGTATTAAATTGCCAAATCCCAGAAGATTTCACCTTTTTTCTGCTACTACCGGAGAGTAATACTACTTCTCTTGCGATCGATGATCTCTGAGAAAAGCTCAGCTATAGAGTTGTCTTACCTATGCTGTTGAGAAGAACAAACACTCGAATATAGATGTGATCTTACAGCATTTTATAAAGCCTTTCGTATTATATATTCATATACCGCTGCTAAGCCCCCTCTGCTCCAAAAAAAGAAGCAGTATTAATGGTTATTTTTATAGATCAGGAGGCTTACAGTGGTAGCGAGTGAGTAGCCGGCCTTTAAGGAGAGGTACGCTCTTCTCTCAAAAACCTCCAAGTCACGTCGTGTGTGTTTAATCTTTTGTAAGTAATAGTTTTTTTATCGAGTTTCTTGCCGGTTCTTCTCGGTAGATGACTGCCTTCCGAACCGGTGGTAGTGTAAAAGTTGACGATTCAAATGTGTCTTTATAAAGACCTAGTTGAATAAAGATATTTTGAGTTTGATTACACAATCAAATATAACCTGTTACCGACACGTTCACATTATTTCAAAACACTCATATTTAAACAATGCGTTTAAACAATTGATTGTGCAACTATTGCTAATAATACTCGGTCATCGTTCCGTAATAGGAAATGATGAATCCTGCCAGATTTTTGATATCGTGATCAATTACGTTTTTTTTTGCGCAATAGTTAAACAATGGACATATATGTTAACAATGTTTTGTTTTTCTTTCGTAAATTGAAAATTCCATTTCCACATTTAACGGGCCAATTGTAATATCATATTTTGAAATCAAATAAACATTTCGCTACTTGCTACCTTTCGGGTTTGTAGTTGGTTTTTTTATAGAAGAGTGGGCAAACGAGCAAGACAACTTAACATAAATGTGAAGTCTAACATAAGCCGCCCATGGACACTCACGTGGCTGGGAGCTCATGAGTGCGTTGCCGGCCTTTTAGGGAGCGGTACGCTTTTGTCTTGAAGGAGTCATAATCGTTCGGAAGTACTGTGGCGGGCAGCTGGTTCCATAACATCAAGGTGATACGGATTCCACAAGTGAAGACTGTTATAATATATAGATACTAAGTTTTAATGGACACTATACCTGAAACTGATTAAGCTAGATATCAATAATTCGTTATATTGTTATTCTAAATGCGAATTACTCCAAGTGAATTACTAAATTCACTATATGTATCCATAGTGAATTTAGTAATTCACTGTAGAGTATTTTATTCCATAAAATAAATTAAAGACTTAAATTGTATACCTCTAATATGTCACATGGTGTCCGACTTAATATTTTAAGTGAGACCAAAGACGGTCTTTGACAAATTTACTTTGTATTGTGTAAGAATATGATCGCTATCGACCATACACGTTATGTCGCTTAACATTGAATATACTTTGAACTTAAATAAGTGCTCCTTAAGTTCAAAGTGTTTCTTAATGTCCAGTCAGTGAATTTCCTGTATTCCTAATATTTATCTTAACTTATTTTGATCAGTATTTCAAATCCTAATACCTATCCCACATCAAGTTTCGAAATTGAAGTGTAACATTTTTGACATAAAATAAATATGTATGAAGTTATTGTTATTCTTATTAATGTATGGATCGCGTGTTTCATTAATTGCCTAATATACGTACGTTTATTTACGACGTGAAAATCTGTAATTTATGTATAAGATTTAACTAGAATCTTTCCAAGAATGTATTAAATCAGGCTTTTAAAATCACATGAAAAACGTAACTTGGTGGGTACAATTATTTTTTTACAACAATAAATAAATTTCGCTTTATATATTTATATTTAGGACTGATGAGATCCAGACAATTAGAATAAACGAACATCTTAAAAATAAACTAAAATTTTATCTAATTATTTACCTAAAAAAATTACATACACAAAGAAAAGTATTTTTTTTTTGTTTTAACGCTATTTCAGATATATATACAAAAACCATCGTTTCCGGGTTTATTCGTAATTACTTGCTTTTAAAAATATAAGGTTTGTCTTCTATATGAAAATGGACAAACAAAGGATTTTAAGGCTGTATTTTGAAGGCTTGAGGAATATACGAATGCTTCATTAAAATTTAATTATCATTCTCAATTAACAGGTGCATACTTTATACGGCGTTTCAGGTAGACAACCATCAAGGTTTAAATTCTTAACTTTTTTAAATATTTTATGAATTTATTTAGTTTTGATACTTTTTCATTTGATATTTTTATAACGTAAATGTTTAGTATTTTTGTATTTGTGAACCTTTTCGTATTTCGTTCTCGTTTATAAAGATTTAAATCTATACTAATAATAAGACAGTAAAAATCGAAAAACTGTACATTAAATATTTTTCCAAAAAACTGAAAGGAGGCAATTAAAGAAGAGTCATAGAAACCAAAAAACTAATTTTTGGAATTCTTGTCTGTCTGTCTGTCTGTCTGTCTGTCTGTCTGTCTGTCTGGTACTTTATAACTTGAAAACTACTGAACGGATTTGAACGCGGTTTTCACAGTTGGATTATATATAATTAGGAGCGTTGTCAAAAGTTTATTTTGTCAAAATCGGTTAAGAGAAAAAGAAGTTATGGTCAATTGAAAATTTACTTCAACCACTGCTTCAAAATTTTTAAACACTTATATTGATTGATTAGTTATATATTGTTAAATATGTTCTAATATAAGTTAATCTTAATATTAAAACTTATGAGAGGTAACAAAAATAACAAATAACGCAGTGCGCGCGGGCGCGGTTGAAGTGTTGAACAATGTGCTCGATAGATGGCGTTGATAAAATTCGTCATCAACCTAGATTTATTTTATTTTTTTATTTCTTAAACCTTCAAAAAAAGTTTACACAATAAAAATAGATTAAAAATAAAGCCAAAATGAGGTTAAAATTTAGAATCGGAAATAGAATCTAAGATCAGAAAAAAGAATAACAAAAAAAAACACGAACAGAAAATAATAAATAAAAAAATATAAATATACACATGAACAAGTGGAACTATGTGAAGTACGAGCATTTTAGTGTGTGTGTGTGTATCAGTGTGTGCAATGGTGTTGCTGTGTGAGTGAGTGTGCGAGGTTGAGTCTTACTTTTTTTTTAAAGAACTTCTACTTAGGCCAAATATATCCATCGCGGTATTAAGATGCTCCATTGTGTAATGACTACCATGCACTTCAAACTTTCATTATCGTTTTACCCTATGATTATTTTGAGTGAACACTACCTATACCAACAAGTAAAAGGAAACGAGTGAAAAGACGTTTATCGTTTGTCCGCTCCCATTTTTCCATCTACATCCTTAACGTTAATGAGGTTTACCTTTTATTATTTGGCCAAGCTAATAAGTAATAACCTCACAAGTACGTGTTTCGTTCTCATAACTTCGTAAGAATTTTCTTTCAACTCTTAACCGCTGAGGAGTTTTACCTTCCATCATCAGCTCATCCACATAAGAAGATGACTATCAGAATATAAAATTGTCAGAATAGTAAATGCCTGTACGTTAATTTGAAAGTTGCCCTCGATTTCCCTGAATCATCCGATCCTGGAAAGCTACATCATCCCTGAGTAACACAGGCTATATATAATTCCAATTGTAACAAGATTTTAGCCCGTGAAAGAAAGCCCTGTCGAGATCATTAAAAAACGCTATATACTTAACCAAATTACACGTGGGCGAAGCCGCGGGCGGAAAGCTAGTAAAACAATAAAGCTATGATTTCCTATATGGAGTGACGAAGTCATAGACTTGGATCTAATTAATAGTGCTACAGCTCTAGATGGATCTCGGTCTCCAATTAGGTTTTCATGGCAAACATTTTAAGACAAGTAGTTGAGCCGTCTGACCTGACATATCTCGATTCATTTAAGCCCAGTTTCCTCACGTTTTACTCAATTTAGAAGTATTATTTTCGCATGATGACCGATGACTATTTATATAAAGCACGCTTGAACCATTTCACCAATACTACTTCGTAGAGCTTCCGCATAAACTGCATTGGCAGCTTTCTTCGTTACGCTCTCCAACGTTACGCTCTTGGTACCAGGTCGTGACCATCATGAAGTCTCGATTAACTGAGAAGCTTCAAGCGCCGTCACTATAGCCCACTATTCTTCTGGGATTGCCGACAATCGCTCGTACCCCGGCTCGTACCATCGACCTGATCTGGTCGGTCCAGCGACTGGAAGATGGCATGCCTTAGTCGGCATCCTTAGAAGTAGATTTATTATACGTAACGTAGGCAGATGCTTGAGAAGATACAAACGCAATCTCTTCAGTACTTTTGCCGAAGAAATAGAATATGAGCGGTTGTTGGTTAAAGAATTTAAGTTTTATTGTGCTTTTTTGGCTACATCCGTAAATAAATAAATAATGCTTAATTCTATAAAACCTCATTTACAAATGGTTACATACATTCTGTAGTATCATTACAACAATTAATTCAATTATTGAATCGTTCATTAATTACAGTATGAGATCAAAGCTGTCCGATTCGAGTGAATGAATAAAATTATTTTGTCTCATTTACGATGTTTTTTGTATGAAATTCCAATTTAACTTTTAAATTAAAAAGCATTTATTTTTAACCAGCTTCTGTATTGAATTAAAGTGCTAGTATGATTGGAAGGCGCTTCAATGTTTTGTGAGTGTCAAGAAACGTCAAGAATGACAATAGCTGGTTGACGTTTCTTCACTCTGACGCAACTCCGGGCTCTCTAGGCGTGCAGCGTTGGAACGCAGAAGAACCACGATCATCCGAGGATTTAAATCCGTACGCATTGCACCCAAGCAAGGCGTGTGTACGGTGGAGTGTCACTGTGTCCCAATTAATTATAAAGTGCTGTCAACCCGCCATTGTCATTCTCGACGTTTCTTGACTCTCTCAAAACAGCGCTTTACAAAGATAGATCATAAAAATATTGATTGCTTTTCGTTTTCGAAGGATTGGAATACAATTGTATTTCCATATGCAATACTGAGAAATAAATTTGTGTGTGTTATTAAATATATACATAAATAACTTTTATTCAATTATCTATTACATGGTAGGTTTTACTATATTCTATTACTCCCTTAATACTTTAAATTGATGGATATTTATCTATTTTCAATTGAACGTCACACATTAAAGATGGAAAAGGCCCTAGTATAAGCTTTCGTTGTTCATATAAATTTTAAGAAGCTTGTCTGTAAAGTCTGCAAATGAGTTGTGAAGGCTACTGTTTACAACCACACGTAATATTATAAAAAAAAATATTTTATGAAAGCAACAATGTTATAGTGAATTCAACGAACAAAATACTGCATTGCGCTTAGATTGTTATCTTGTGATACAAAACCTATTAATTATTTGTATGAAGTATCAATATATATAATTGCATTGACCTAGGCAACGATATGCCTTCATAACGTTTTTAACCATCTTCAAATAAGGTAATTTGATTACCACATCTATCCGAAACGTATAGAAATCTTTGGTTATACAATTCTTTGGATTTTAAATAAGGTCCAAGCTTAATTCAATAGTTATTCATATACAAACACACGACGTCAAAGATCACATGGGTCTTATCTATATAATTTAATCACTTTGTTAAACTACAAAACCCATGCAAAATTCAGTATGATTCAGTCACTGAAACAAATACTATAAAAATAATCTCTGCCATTAACTGCTGCAAAGCACGCGAACATCGAATTATATAAAATATAATTCGCGTGTTATCCATATAGTTTTATCTTAACTGTGTACTGTGGGTTCGATTCTTCGTGAAACAATTCTCAATTTTAATATCAAAATGTCCTTGAATTGCCCGATGCTCTGTGTACCCAGAGCTTTATAAAAACCCACAATAAATCGATCTATCCGATTGTTCATGAAAACGTACCATCGTGTTATAGAACGAATTCTATCAATCATTCCAGTACATACATAATTAATACGATTCACCACCCCATACTAATTTGTCTACCTCGTGCTTCTTATCGGGCCATCATAGAAAATGGGGTCCTGGGATCAATAATTTGCCCCACCCATACGCATGCGTAATGGTGTTCAAAATCTGGTGGTGGTACCCCACTGAGGGTTGGAGAAACCCATGAGCGAATACCACGTACCATTCTTGTGGCTGGCGGCGACGGAGCAGCACCATGATGGGACCTGTAAGTACATAGTAATAAAACCAATTTATTCAATCAAATTTACTTGAGTAGCTTACCATGAAAGCTGTCAAGTATTGACACGCCTGTATCGTTTATTAAAGTTATATATTTACCTGTTTCAAACGTGAAATTGTTTTCTTCCAATTATTTGGCAAATATAAAGTTTTTTTTTCAAAAATGGTATCTTTCTACTAATTGTGTATTAGAATTTCAAAACAAGCTTTAACTAAAACTGACTTTCAAATTCTATAAAACCTTCGGACTATATTTGTTAAGCAATAAAACCTTCTTGACCTTTGAAAGTGCTTCCAAAATTCGAAAACAGTTTAAAATTCTAAATTTAAATTTACTAACCGTTTATATGACATTTACGAAGAACTGGCCACCTTCAAGATTACGTTTTTCATTGTAAACTCTTAAACTTTACTCCACAGGATATATTAGAGAAATTACACAATAATAAATAATGTCTAGTCTACTGGCGATATTTGAAAAATATTTAAATTTCGCAGTTCTATACCGGTCTATGGTATATTTAAAAAAAATCGTTATACGCAAACATACTTGAAGTTAATTCATTGGAAACGATCAAAAGTTCTTAATTTGTCTTAAGCTACACTTCTACCTTTACCCATACAGTGAATGTACAAACAAAATATCTAATATCTATGCACACACATTGAATAAACACACTTCGTAAACGACGATATTTGTTTAATGCCTCGCCTACCCACACTTTGGAAGCGTTTTAATTTTTTATGAATTACGTACAGTCCGCAAATAAATTGCCGACAGTGTCATTTTGAGTATATGAAATCGCATAACCTTAAGTCGCTAAGTACATAAGCCATACTCATGGGCTACTAAGTAAATGTTATATATTTTTTAACGGTTTTTTACTATGCATATAGAAACAATTTCGCTCTAAGTAATTTGGCTAACAATTGTTAGCCAATGGCTGCTTTAATTACAATAAGCATGCAATGTATACGTAAAAATCCATACTAATATTATAAATGCGGTCTGATCCAAATTAGGTCTGAGTTATAATGTCCAGATTTATTTAAAAAATATTTTGCCTATATGGACACTGCAAGCACAAAAAAGTCAATCGACTCGTACCAGTCATATCCGAGTCCATTCTTTATATAAGCTATATTCAAATATATGATGGAGCTTTTCTTTCTGAGAAATTGACCATATAACATAATCAAATCGGTAATGATCGAACAGTTACACTTTATTTATTATTTATTTATTTAATAAGGCACACCAACAACACACATACAAACATAACCCGAACAAAGTTACAAAAAAAAAACACACAAGGCATGTATGTGCATAAATTATAGAGATGCACAGCATAACAGGTATACAATTTTAAAAAACAACCAAACAATCATATATTTATATGATAACTATAGTATATTTTATTCTTCTGGAATCTTTTTACACTTAAAAAAACTGTACCTTTGTTTTAGGGAACAAAATTTGATTCCTTGAGTGCTTTGACATATCAAATTCAGCTCTTCAGACAATTTCATGACGTACAACTGATCGCTGAACTAACACTTAGTAAATAAACAATGATTACACTTTTCCAAATTATTTATATTATTATTTAAATGAAATAAAAACAAGCGAGGAAATGCCGCTAACATTATGAGCACTCTGCCCAAACCAAACTTTTTGAATTCATTTTAGTGTAATTTGATCATTTAACTCTCATTATATTAATGTTATTTTAAATTTGTAATTATAACAACTATATTAAAATAATAAAGGATAAGTGACAGAATTTAAATCAATGTTATAATGTATTAATTTTGAAGTTATTATATTGACGCCAGTAGAATAAAATGTTTCATTTAACTCAATAAATAGTTTTACACCTCTACACAGCCTTAATAGCACCTTTTATGCGTGGGCGTGCCATAACCTTTGTTAAGTGTTAATATTTAACAGTTATTTTATACTAATTATATAAAACATGTGTTCATAATATTCATTAAGTTCCGCAGGAGTAATGGTGTACTGCGGTTATATCTCGTTCGTACACTCAAATCCTTGCAAATATTTGTAAATCTACTTTATTAAAACATTGTGAGGTTGTGTCTTGACAATCAAAATTTTTTTCACAAAAAATGTATTCCAAATATGTATATGTATTTTTGTATAGGCTACAGTTCAATATTTATTAATTTAAACTGCAGATAACCTCTAGTCAAAGTAATGTCTATATATCTAGATAACGATCACATTAACCATTATTTGTAGCATAAATAAAATGATTTTGTAATATACATTCTGACCGAGATTCCCTTATAAGGGTGGTTATAAATTTCCACTTAATAGATGTGACGAATGTTTACTGTACCTTCATGGTTACGGACAATTCCGAATCCCGGATTTTTCAGATAGCTATTTCTTGTAGTTGACATTTCCCTTGTCACCTGACTCATAATACAATACGTAATACGGAAAATATTTATAAAGCTGTTGATTAATTAAGGTTATTAAATATCGGTCGTCACAACTGAACTATCGGACTGGTGACTTTCTAACGATCTTGAAGAAGCGAAAACTCTATGTCCATAGCGTCATAAGCTACTCCATTAGCTTTTCTCTTTTCTATCATACACATCTTCATATTACCTCTATACAATAAGTCATTTATTTATAGGTTTGCGATTTTAAACTTTACTACCGAGCGCAATCCAAGACTTGTCAATCATTGTTAAATGTCATTAAAATGGAAATTAATTTAAAAAAAATTAAGTTAATCGAATAATAAAATAATTGTAAAAAACGACTACCATTATTTCCGAACCATTACGACTTAGGGTCCTTCAAGAAAAATCGTACCAATCCCTAAAAGATCGGCAACGCACTCACGAGCTCCCAGCCACGTGTGTGTCTATGGGTGGCGACTTCACCTCTATGGAGCCTCCTCCTCGTTTGCCCCCCCCCCCTCTACTATAAAAAAATAAAATGACAACCCCACTATGTCTTTGTGGGTTCTTCTCAGGTGAGGGCGCGCTGTTAGCCCATGTAAACTTAGTTTAAGAGTGGTTGTTACAAACCTAATTTGTAATTTTCAATTGACTTTGTACTGGGTACGTGCAACGTGGGGAGATCCTAATGTGGAACAGGTACTGGAGCGTACCTGTTTAATAAGAATAGGTTTTGTCTGCCTTAGCAGCAACATCACACGACATGAATAAAAATAAATTTAAAGTGTATTTTTTCATACTGTATACAAAGTGTTGAAGGCGAACAATTAAAAACCGGTAAATTAAAAACAATTAATTAATCTGAGGTCAACTATTACATTTGAATTGTCTTTATTGCATGATTAATTCTTATTTTATGTAATTGCTATAGAATATTCATGTCATGGACGAAATAAATGCAAAAACTAGAACATTAAAAATGTTATGTTATATATGTTTGACGTGGTCTAAACCACCTAAATAAATCTGTAGAGACATCCAGGTCAAGCTATTTCAAAGGTTTTCGTCATACATCTAATATTTCCATGTTAGTTAGCGTACTCCTCCCTCCGGCTTGACCGATTCTCGTGAAATTTCGTGCGCATATTGAGTAGATCTGAGAAATGGCCAACATAGTTTTATATATGATTGTTTAGTTGTTTTTTTTAATTGTTTATTGTACACCTGTAATGCTGTGCATCCCTATAATTTATGCAGATACATGCCTTGTGTGTTTTTTTTTGTAATTTTGTTCGGGTTATATTTGTATGTGTGTTGTTGGTGTGCCTTATTAAATAAATAAAAAAAAAATATATATATATATTTTTAATATCCCATAGTGTTAAGGTCCACCCTTCACATTATTTTTTTCGATCTTTAACGATCAACCCCTATCTTTATTTCGAGATTTTATGTATATAGCAAAACAACATTTGCCAGGTCAGCTAGTAATATAATTTACTTGGTTTGTTATATGTGTTAAAAAATCGACTTAGTTAATTTTCCAAAAGTGTCAAGGTGGCCAAGATGTTTGTGATTAGATCTTAGTCACGATAGCTGTTACAAAACGCTTAACAATGTACATAATTGACAAACTGGACATTGATTTATTAAATTTTAATTAACACATTTATTAGCATAACAATTTTTGTTGTGTAATTTTTAATTAATTATTTTGTGCCCCAAGCTTTTAAGTGTGCGACACGATATAGTCGTTTTAGTGTTTAGATTTTTCGTTCTATTTTCAAATTAACATTTTCCCCTATTCACAGCATTTATGGTGAATACGAAAAGTCATGCAAAGTCGCAGGATGGTCGTCGGCATTTATTTTTTCTCGAGAGTGAAGATTCCAAGAGCAATCAACTCAAACCAAAACTCAAAAGTGATTTTGAGTAGGTCTTTAATAAAGACATTTTTAATCGTATTTTTTTTAATGTGCCACTGGTTCGGAAGGTATCTACTGGATAGCTGTTCAAAATAAAGTTTTCAAATAAAATTATGTTACTCACATGATTTATTGAAATTACACAAGCACTACAGTGCTTACAAGGCTTACAAGCCTTACAAGCCTTACAAGGCTAATCGAGAATTAAACTGTCCTGATGCCGATGTCACATTAAAAGGATCTTTGTCATCTAAATATTCGTTAACCGTATGCTCTTCCAAACAGAATACTCTTAACGCGCGTTTTAAATTTGTGGGAAGTTAATTTGGTTATACGTTCTGGGATTTCGTTAGGAGACGAAACATTATTATAATCATACACATTATGAATAAATTGCAGAAACATGATTTATATGATACCGGCCATTACAATCTAAAAGTCATTTATCTATATATTCAACACTATAATAAATCGTCAAATTTATCATAATTATTGGATATTTTTAAGCTTAAGCTAGCTGCGGTTAATCTTGTTAAATAAAACCGTACGGTCAAAGTAAACGGTTAATTATCATCCACTCATATTTCTGGTGTTTTCTTTTCTCAGTATCTCATTTCAAAGATATAATCGAGCTAACCATACTAAAAATTTTGGATGCGCCCGCGCATCTTTGTGGTGATCAAAATTCCAACATATTGATTTGTAATACACAATAATGTTCAGTTTATTGTTATGACAACCCAAATGCTTCTGCCAATCTGCGTCAAAAAATTGTGACAAACGTAGTGTCATTAAAAGTATTATTTTTTAATGAACATAAAATTAAACCGACATTCGCGACAGCGAATGTCTACTTATCCCTATTTTCGTAATAAGCTTTAATTACTTTAATGGTAAAAAATGTTAATATATATGGTTTACCGTGTACTGGGCGCATAACAGGATCATTAATAAAATTAAGTGCACAATTTATTTTATATTGAAGTACGAGTCGTGATAACCTAGTTCGCTTTATTTGCGCACGCTTGAAATGACGTAATCTGTTGTTGTTGACGACTTATGGCTAAGGATTAGCTTCACAGGTTGTTCTTGAAGAGATTAGATTATCTCTTTCAACCACAGAGTATACTCTTTTTTTCAAACGTCTTTATAAAGACACTGTTGAATTGACAATTTTTACACTACCACTGGTTCGGAATCTATCGAGAAGGACCGCTAAGGAACTCGTTAGCTGCTCTTTTAAACATTTCATATAAGATAATTTTACTTACATGACCAATTCAAATAATTAAAGCATTGTAAAGCTAATCAAAAATGTAACTGTCCCGATGCTGAACACACATTAAAAGGATCTTTGTCATCTAAACATTCTTTAAATGTATGCCTTTTGAAGCATAATACTCTTGACGGGCGTTTTGAACTTCTCACAAGTTAATTTGATTATAAGTGCTGGGGTTTTATTATAAAAACGTATGCTTATCCCTTTAAAAGATTTAACCAATTTGTTATCTATTTCTTCGAGTGTGGTCGCTTAATCATGGCAAACTTCATTTGACATAGAGTTAGGAAATAGTAGTTACTGTAGATTACGGATAAATAGGTTCTAAAACTGCCTCAAACAAATCTAGAAATATTGCAATTTAATTGATTAATAAAAAAAAATATAGTTAAATATTAATATTCACTTTGTTTGCTGGCGCTATTGCAATGTAGACCAGTAGTGGTTATGTCCTAACCAGACAGCTACTTGACGATAGTTTAACGGATTTTAGCCATTCAAATTTATTACTTACTTTTAGCGAAAACTTGCTTTACTTGAACTCGTTTAAAAGCATGTACAAAATGTACGGTTAAAAAAAAAATAACTAAACCAAGGCCGCTTACCGTCAGCATAAAAAGTAGTATCTTCCATAATATGTAAGTAGGTACGCACAGTTTTTTTAGAGCTTTACAACAAAGGTTGATGCCTAACTTGCTACTCAATTGGTCTTTATGATACTCTATCTATGTAAAGATCCGACTTTATTTAAATACTTGACTTGACTTTAAAATCAAATAAACAACTTTAAATTTAAATGTGAGCCATATTTTCATAGTGAGAGCTTAAACATTAGTTAGTACATACACCAACACATTTAAAGGCGATTTAAAGGAGGGGTGAAGAATTCCTTGCCAGTATGAAAAAAGTTCTAGAAATGACACAGTTTTTAATTAAACTCCTCTCAGCAACTCTCCAAGACCGTCATTTTCTTTCATACTAAAGTAGTCGTGGTAGTCTTAGAAACATGTCTCTAATCACATAGCTATACAGTTTAACAGAAATACTATAGGAGAATAATTTTATATTTAAAAAAAAAATTGTTTCGTAAAATCATGCTTAACAATTCTTGTATCAATGTAAAATTTATTTCTTTGTTCTCAGAAACTTGCATGGAACTCAGGATGTATCAATAGGATCATCAAATTGAAGAGATACCGAGTAAGTAGAAGTAACAATTGTACTAAATAAATCATAAATTTTCTATATCACAAAAAGGCTCTATTCAAAATCATAGACTATTTTACATGGCGAAACAAGAAATTTCCTTAAGAATTTTAATTTCACATCAAGTTGACCTTAAGCTGAAGCTATTAAAAAAATTGAACATATACATAAATAATAAATACATCTGCGTAACCTTTTGTGAAATGAACGAAACAGAAAAAGTAAACATCTGTAATTCCTACAATTATTATTTGTACCGTTTCTCAACAAGTGCCTTTGAATATAGTTTTTATAACGACTAACACAACTGTGATCGTGAAACTTTCCCAATTTTCGTTAATGTATTTTTAAATACATAATTCTCTTTCCTTAGCTTTGAGCCTATTTATTGAGCTTCTTCGTTAAATACTTAAGACTTTAACTACGTATTTTAGATGTATATAAACCGTATAATGACGATAACACGAGCCATGTTCCGATTGTATGAAACACATCGCCACTAACATTAAATTAATTAATAGTTTGTGAGTGGTAGACATAGTAAAAGCCTTGACCCAGGATTTGTGATTTGGATCGATTGACAGTATCAACTAAACTTACATCAAAAAATCAACCAAGTTAGTTATCAAAGTACAAAATATATGACTAATATTAACCATCTTTGTTGTGGATATCTCAGACCGGTTTATTTTAATAGCTAAATAAGAAAATTATTGACGCACACAAGTGATCGTTGATACGATTCTATGTGGAAAAGCTGTAACGATTCTATGTGGATAAGGTAGTCTAAAAGGCCTTTATATTCAAATTTAAGCCAAAATCCAAGCCAAACCAATAATATCTGATCTCTATCATTATCCCTAACAACCAAGATACCCTTTTATAACCTTAAGTCACCCCAATGACACCTATAAAAGGACAAGGGTGGGACAAAGGGGCGGTTTTTTGGGTCAACCCTGTCACGCAATACACTTTAGATGACGTGAAAATTTGATTGGCGTCGTGTATGACTCACTGTGGATAGATGTAATATTATTATTAATATAATGAGCATCGTACATCGCGTGTTTTTCGTGTTCCGAGCAATTATCACAGCAATAACTCCTGGTGCATTATGTCACCATGGTATTATAAGTATGACAAAAAAGCTTTTAAATTGAAAATTACGTTTAATTATTAGTTTATTTATTACATACAAAACAGTTTTACATTGTCCAATATATTAGTGTAAAGAAATATTGAATCAAATTAACGTACGTACTTTTAAGAAAACCCGATTGCAGATCGTTATAATATACGCATGTTTGTTATGTCAATTTTAAAAAATTCAAAAAAAAATTGAAAAATTAAATGTATAGTAAATATATTGATTTAAGTTCTTCTAGTTATAAAGTCTGTCAACTTGTTGGTATGCTGAACAGAAGGTTCCGAGTTGGATTCTTCGTACGGTCAATGTTATGTGTAGTTCATGAGTTTGTTTTGTGAGAAATGCGTGGTTTTTATTTACTATAATTTTTTTGATAAGGCAATTAAGTTACACGTTATATTTCCTGATTTACCAGCACCGGCCTTGATTTTCTTAATGACGTAGATAAAGTTAACAAGATAATTAAGTTTAACAATTGTGTCCCATGTTATAGCTTAATCAAGATCATGACAAGCAATCAAGACATGCAAGCAAGTGTAGCTTAGTAGATTGTAAAAATATGTGAAAACGGTGCGATTTTTTGTTATGCCGTTTTCATGGTATTTTCGAGAGATAACTTGTACTAAGAATTTACTAATTTAATACCAATAAAACCCTTCTTAACCCACCAATCAATATTATATATTTTCAATAAGCCTTATTTGTTATATAATGATTATATAAATATATATTATAGTTAATTTATCTAACATATATTTTAAAGACGCACAAGATTGTTTCTTTAATAAACCAAACGTTTTGTATAAATCAACTTACCCAAAACCAAGTCGATATGAAAACAAAATATTCACGCTGTATTGTGTTTTGCACTAAACGAATTTCGAATTATTTACGTAGTATTTTTGACGTGTGTTTGTAACGTCTATTAAACTAATGGCTTCCATACAAAAATAACACACAGCCTTCAGAAAACATTTGAATAATCGGCCCGTGTAATTTGCTTTCATAATCTGATAGGCGGACATGTTTTTTCAAGCGTTGCCATGGTTACCGCGGTAACAACAAACGTCACACGCGTCCTTTCCCAATGGCGTCCTAACTAGTAAGTATCGATTACTTTTTAATTGTTTTTAGCTCTGTATTAAAATAAAATTGTTATTGATTCGTAAGTTATACTTGAATATCTCTATTATATGTTATAGTTTCGTTCTCTATATAAAATTACAATGTTTATTACGTATAAAGAACACATTCATGTTCTGTCCGATAAAACAATGTATTTTTGAACTAGAGATATTGACGAATCGGAAGCGAGTGAAACATGTTATTTGTAATATTTCAATAGATGTTGCTTCTTTCGGAGACTAATGAATTCTGAGCAAAATTTACTTATACATATATATAGGTGATTCGTTATAATTATTTAATTTTTTTATAAATAAATTTTTTTTTTATATATCTGTTTTATTGATGCCAATCAGTTTTGTATATTTTTGGGTTTGTAATTATTATCAATAGAAAACTATTTCTTGTCTCTTTTGACCTCAGCGTAAACCTAACGATGATAAATTGTTTTCAATATTTTAAAATTCGTAAACGCTTAATTAAATGGTTGAATTCAATAAAACCGCGTAAAGCTAATTTATGCAACGGTCTCAAACAGCAACGGACATTTGCGGTATACCAACTTACCGAACTGTAAAAAACTGTGGGAACCAAAGAGTATTTATTGGAATGGAAAATTGCTAAACAGTTTTTAATTAGCGGTTTATTACGAATGAGTTGATTAATTGTATTTAGAATTATTCGTGTTGCGGTCAAAAGTGTGTGCGTAGACCGGCATTTTGTTATTGTAGAAAAAATATAGAATACTTTAAAGTTGATTTCAATTCGCCGACAATTAAAACTGATCATTTGAAAAACAATAAAACCTCTTTGCTACCTTCACAAGCCAAACGACGGTGTTTTTATGAAAGTACTGCTGAATCAGCATATCAAGACATTACTGGAGATAACGTTTATTAAGTGTTGTAATCAAGTTGCCTAACAGATTTGTTCTATTTCGTACCAAACAAGCTCGGTCGTTTATTAGTATTGATTTATATACTAAAATACGATTACGTACGTCGTATAGATTTTTTAATGAAAAATGTTTGTCATCAGCATAAATATCGTTTAAATATTTTATATAACTCACCTGGATACATCTGACAGATCTGGACTACGACATCATTAAAGAAGAAAGGATTCTCAGAAGAGAAGTTACTATGTTGGGTCTTGGCACTGGGAGAATTCACAGGAGTTAAAATTTACCCGTGAGTTTCCTGATGCCTTAGCCCAATGTGGTTCAAAGCGACGAAGACTCAAGATATTTATGTCACAGAAGTAGAAAGTTATTATATTAATAGATCTGGGCTGAAAGGAGTTCTAAGGGATCCGATTAGATACAGTGTAAACTCCATTGTAACGATAAACCCTCTAAAGCGTCAAAATGCCGTCGATTGGTTTAGCTTGTAATCTTATTCTGATATTTGATCTCTTCATTTAACGACCACCATCTATAACGTCATAAAATGCACAATCCTTCCAGTGTCGTTATATAGAGTTTACACTGTATATAATACAACAGTCTTGTGTTTTGTCATTACGCATTTGATAATAATATACTAAGGTTTTTTGACCTATCTCTCAATACACTTACACTATCCCATACATTTTTAGTAGAAGCCGATAGAAGCCAAGTGCCATAGATTGAAAATAATTATTTATTTTATTAGAACTGTCCCCAAACTTGTCATGTGCTAAATATATTATTATAAAATAATAAAACACAAAGACATATAAGACTATGCGAACACATTTCAAGATTTAGAAGTTTTTTTTAGGTATTTAAAATGTAACCAGGGAGCCGCTAAAAGCATCAGCCGAGTCTTCCACATTCAAAGTCGACATAATCTGTTTATACTGTTTATATTATACAGACATTGATTTTGAATTTGGAATCAAGAAGTGGAAGAGTTCCCTTAATTTAACCAAATTCTAAGTTCGTTTCACACTCTTAAAGTTTGTATACATAACGTCGCATGAGTTAGGGTTTAATTCCTATTATAATTACAACTCCCATGTTTCAAATATGGATAAATTTACTGAGTTTTTAGAAAGTTTTTCTCATATCGAGTGGCGTAGTTTAAAAGATGTAGCGATATATTTACAAATATGACGTATAAATTTGACATTTGACATGTGACAATGTTAAATCAATTAGTTCTTGGATCCGAAGGTGAATTAGGGAGGTTCATTATGACGTCACAAAAAATAATGAATATAATTATAACAGCGTGTATTATATTAATTGGCAATTAGAGATCCTCCAACTTAGAATTTGTTCCCATTCGAGTATAATAAGGAAATCGAAAATGTCACCATCATTATCTACTCACCACAAGGACCAAATTTTTTGTTTTTTTTTTATTTAATTTGTTTATTTAAGTTTTCAGGCACCACTTCTCAGGCAACACTGTAGTTGTCTAACAGTTATTATGTTTCACTACGATTGACGATGATTGCAAATTTTAATCTTTTATTCCCCTTTAATCATTTGAATCAAATTCTTAAATAACTTTTCATCTTTAAGTGCTGGTGGTCTTAATAATTTCAATAGAAACAAATTAAACTTTAATCGCTTGTAACTTAACACATAGTTACTTAATTGACAGTTACGTATAATTGTATGAAACGTGTCTTTGTGATCCATACATAATCAGAATGTTTTCTCTTACGGTTACATAGTTAAGAAAAAGGCACTCGAGTTATGTCAACAATCAATGCGGTAATACCAAGGAAAAGCTACAAACCGTGCTTTTGAAAGCGCTAGTTTAATGTTTAACATTAATTGGAGTAAATAGTGATTAATTTACATTTACTTACATATTTGCCAGTACATTACACCAAACGCCATGTATTTTTAACTTATTATTATTTATTATATATTAATAAACAAAACTCAATTAAGATCACATCTGTAAAACTGGTACAACTAAACCTTTGATCGGAAAGCTCTAAGCTCTAGTCTGAAAAAAAAATCTGAAATCAATTTCAGGATTCAAATCAGAATGGATGTTTGTCATTCCGATTTAAATCCTGAGTTATTCACGCAAACGGACAGCCCTAACAGCAGTGGCCCACAAAATACAAATACTATGCATTAGGTGGAGCTAGAAACCATCAAGCCTCCAAGGTTACCGTCGGAGTTCAACAGAGTAATGTCAACTTGATTCCTTTGAACACGACCTACATAATATTATCTGCGCCTCCAATAAAGTCTACGTTATCAAAATCAACACTTAATAATAGCTTCGTAACCAAAAACCGGTTTCAATCGGTTTCCGTCAATCTACGTTATCGTAAAAGATAAGTCACTCTCACATCATTGTCTGTATCAAACAAAAACGCCGGGTAATGACATTAAGTGATAACTGTGGGAACCGAGCGCTGTTTGTTCAATGCTCCTGCTTTTCATATAAGAAATAATACAAAACTAAAGTTTAAATATGACAATTAGTCAAATTGTCCAACCCTATGGGCGGCAGTGTAATGCTTACTTAACTGAGCTTTAATATGAGCCGTACGCCTGGGCACTCTAGTTGTAAGCCGGGAATGGTTAACCGTGACTCAATATTGGCGCTAAGAGCGACATCTATGATCCGCAACTAAAATCAATACGAATCGCGAACCAAGTTCTTTCGCCCACAAAGTACACTTCTAGACTTAACCACGACAGTCTAATAGGGCTAGTGGTACTCTCTAACTACTGTCTTCGGTTGGAAGAATTAATTCCTTCCTCAACACCACAGATGATTTGTCAAGTGTGAATAAGAATTGTTCAAATTACCATATGATAATTTTAATCACTCTTGTAAATATAAGAAATAAAAACCTATGAAGATTAAAAAAGAATACAAAGAAAATGTTATTTATAATTTAAATTGCCCTCAGGTTAAACTAAAGGTTTAGGGTTTCTTAGAAGTGGTAACAATTTGGCCCGTGCCAGATAATATGCAATTTAATCTATTCTTGGTAGTCGCTGATGACTAAAATCAACCATCCATATGAGTGAGTAATTACCAAGGTTCCTTATAAATCGTTACGGAAGCTTTCAATATCACGTAAGCAAACACACATATATTTATAATATTGTTTTGTAATAATACATTATTTATAATACAATTTACATTTGTATTTATTTATAACGTCCGTAGCAAGCCAAACACAGAGTTAAAAATTAAATAATTATTCAATCTAACAACCACTTGTATACCACTATCATTCCTAACCCTTGCATAAAACTATCTCATTCTGGTGCAGAGTTAAGAAAACGATTAACTAAAGATCTGCGCGAAATTGGGCTATGCTGGCTAAAGCTTGTTTGTAATCTCAGCCAGGATGCCTCCTGGGCTGGAAAAAAATTCAGGGGCGTACAATTTCCTGCAATCCTGTATTATATTATAATTTTAACGTATTTTGTACTTAATGTAATTCGTATATAATAAATCTGTCTCCTTGTATGGTTAGCTCTTAAGACCTAGCTTAGATCTTTTTGACTAAATAATTATCCTGTGTCCCCTAAATGGGCATGCACTAGCTTGATATGGCTATAGTATTTGCTTATAAATTAACCCAAATAGATACGCTCTTTAAAACGGATATTGGTCAGGCAGAATCATATTAACGATGTTTATATTTTTAGAAACAAAATTGCGTCTCACAAAAAAACTAGGCACAATTTTAAATGTTCTTTTTACAATAATTAAAAAGTAAACGGATGCGAGTAAAGACGAACGATGATTGAAACACAAATTTTTGTTATTGTTTTGTTCGGCTTCGTGCCTAACACACAGATCACTAGTTCACCAGTTTTGTTTTCTACTGAAAAGGAGTGTGAGAGCAGTATAGAAGAACATTCGCGACAGACATTTTATTTGGCTAAATTATCCCACAATTTTGGGAGCTCATTCGGGAATGAAAATAATCAAGTATTTAGGAGTTATCGGATTATAACTCAGAACAACGAAGCGTGATGTATATACATCAACGTCAGCCTAGCGTGAGCCTACCTTGATACCCTTAAAAGAGTTTCAAACGATTTGAACACATTCTGATTATTTTTTATGTGCCAAAGTAACTTTGACCCACATTCAGTTTGAACTAACGAATAGATATGAAATTGCGGAGCTTTTATGGATATTTTTAACTCACGCAAAGTTTGAATACTAGGAATGGACTTGAATAGATTATTATAAATGCATATTTAAATAACAGAAACTGCATATCGCTTAAGGCGCAACTATTCATATAATTACCTATTTTCCGCAAAAGCACTGTTAAATCCAAGTTGTTTGCCAGTTTTGAGGTCCGTATGTATCAACGTGCTTGCGTGCTCTCGGCGCGCGGTGTTCGCGTCTATAATTAGGTGCCTGTGCTAAGCATGGGCTACTGATAATTCACCTATTACAGATAGTGTCGTAAAATATATCGATAACAATAATCAGTATCTTACAATGTTGCTTTTGAGTGGGAGTACCATGCTGTTACTTAGAGTTTCAGCCGAATGGGCAGGCACGGCTGGAGCAATACCACTCTCTCACACAAAACCGGCGTAAAGTGATGCAATTGGACTTTGTTCATTTTGTACTCGCGTTTCGTTCGGTGAGTGAGATCTTCCGGGGCCCATCCTTTCCCTTTCCCCATCCTCTTCCCCTACCCCCCCCCCCCCATTTCCTAATTTTCCTATAAAGGCCGGCAACGCACTCACGAGCTACCGGCCGCGTAAGTGTCTATGGGCGGCGACTTCACCTATGTGGTGGGCCTGCTGCTAGTTTGCCCCTCTTCTATAAAAAAAAAAAGTTCAAAAATATCAGTTATTCAAATAAGATATTTTAATAAACATGAGATATTATAAACAAATAATATACAAAGGTAAAGTGATGCTTCTGTAGCGAAAAGATACATACGATACGATGATTGCATCTATTCTGAAAGAAAGTCAGAGTTTATCCTACTGGTCGAGGCCGCATACCATCCTTTCTCCACACTTCCAATTAAATTTATAGACCGATATTGCTAACAAAGATATTACGGAGCTCGTGGAGCATAGATTCACAAATTAAATTTATTCGCTAAATGTTAGCACAAGGTTATATTTGAGTTACCAATACCATTTTGCCTTAGTATTGCCCGTATGTGGTGTGGAAATAATTTCTTATATGATATTTGTATTTTCTTTTTGTATATGTGTATTCACAGTATACAAAACCATTTTGCTGTTACAGTACCATTTTGTTGCCAATAAACGATTGATTAAAGATAATTTGCTAGTGATGAATACAATGTCAATTGAAAACGGAATTCATTTGAAGAGTTATCGATAAATATTGAAGTCACTACTGCTACTGTGGGCAATTAGACTTAGCGTGTTCACTTCATAATACTTAGCCACCGGCTATTTTGTTACATTTATATTGCGTTTATGTTTCTGTTGAGTTTCATTTAGCATCTGGCTACTAATAAATAAAACAAATGGCAGGGAGGAAATAATACGCAAACAATGTGAAAAATCTGTGTACATTTTTATGTGTTTGTATCAAACACAAAAAATCTTTATTCAAGTAGGTTAAAGACAGTTTTGAATCGTCATTTTTTACACTACCACCAGTTATCTAACGAGAAGAACAAGCAAGAAACTTGATTAGCTGCTCTTTTAAATATTACATATAAAATTATGTTACTTAAATGACTAACTCAAAATATCTTTATTCAAGTATGTCTTTATAAAGACACTTTTGAATCGTCAATTTTTACACTACCACCGGTTCGGAAGGCAGTCATCTACCGAGAAGAACCGGCAAGAAACTCGATAGCTGCTCTTTTGAAATAAACAATTAATACAAAATTGTGCTACTGACAATTTAACAATGCATTGTAAGGCTATTAAGAATTGAACTGTCCCGATGCTGAGCCAATTGCCGACACATCAAAGGGATCTTTGTCCTCTAAAAAAAGCATTATAAGGCTACTCAAAAAAAACTGTACCTATGCGATATTAAAAGGATCTTTGCTCTCTGAATATTCTTTAACTGTATACTATCGTAAGGTCAGACTCGAAGATTCAAAATGTTCCTATGTAAGGCACATGAATTAAGATATTTTGATTTTGACTTTAGTCATATAAATACACATTCGTTAAAGAGTTTTACACATTATTAGAATGAGCCCAAACTTCCCCAGTATCGTGACTAACAGCCATTAGATGTTTCCGCTAACCCCACCTGCGAGCCACCCTGACATTTGCCGCGCCTTACACCGAACTTTATTTTGGTCTGTATTGATTTAATGAACTTTTGTTAGTATTAAGGGGTAGAACACGGTAGGGTGATAACGGCAAAAAGTTTTTCTATTATGCTTTGCTGTCAGAAATTGTTTTCTATTTTTGCCTATATAACTGTGATGAGATGGAAATCCATGTCTATATACAGTTTTGGTAAAGGTTGGTTTAGCTTCGTATTACACACAATGATTTTTCTTCTCTTCAGTTAACCGCTCCCTATAGCGCCATAAAATTCATAGACCCTTCAGTGTCGTTATAAAGACGTTAAACTGTATTTTTATGTTATAATATTGGTAATGTTTATCGCAAGTATGTTTTAAATAAGTAAAGCTTAACAAAGTTTCTGCATTTGCGAAGTACGGAGTTCGACTAAGAATGGTTTTCTGAACGTGTTAATTAATATTAAATATATATATTAAAGTATTGGTATGCTATAATTTTGATGTGATCGTAAATGTTTAAAAATACCACAACAGACATAAATAAAAAGATATATATTTCCATAAATACATTTATCAATTAATTTCTAAATGCACCATCATTGGTGCCTTTATACCTTCAATGGAATTTTGCTTTAAATAAAAAAAGTACAAAACTAATTTTAGCAAAATAATTTCCGTGTAATTTCCTTCAATAAAAAATCTAGTTTTCCATTAAAATGCACTTAAATGCAAACTAGTTACGAAATTGCACTATGCAGGTCTGATTTCCTGATAAGGCTCGCGTGACTGGCGCCACCCGCCCCTAAATTGTGCAAACTTATGCAACCCCTGTTTGCTTGGTCGTTCGTTGCTTAGCAACGCTTTCGATCTAAAACTTGTTAACTACTTTGCGAAATAAAATGTATCGTAGACCAAATATTTGTAAATAAATCGTCGTGTAGTAAATGCAATTTTTTTCATACATAAGTAATTGGATTGTTATAAATAAGTATATTTTAATTATAACACAACTTGACTATTTGGTTGGACTTGCTGAAATATTTAAATGACTTCGGTATTTTTTATTTATTTATATCTCAGATACAGTACAGGTCATTGAACGATAAGTTGAATAATGATTTTGTAATATTGAACGTAAGTTCGCTATAAAAAGTATATATTATTCCAAGATTGCTTGAGAATTAAGACACCGTTTTCAATTCTGACCGAAGACCTTATAAACAATGCGTAGGTACTTTTAAAAATGTTTTTGTGTATTTATTTATATTTCTTCTAAGTGCGTGTTAGTAAATGTTATAAGAGGTTTAAATGATACATCTGACTTACAATAAAGGGTTACGCGAATCTATACTAATAAAACGAGAATCGGTCATCAATCGCTAAATAATAAAAATAGAACCGCTTGGTTTGTGGCATTAGAAAGATAATTAATTTTAGCATTTTGTCAATATGCTAATGCATCGAATCATTCAATAAAAAACAGGTTTATAAATACGAAACATTAATCTCCGTATTGGTTACGTAACAAATACGTAAATAAACAATAAATATTATTTTACAGGAGGAAAAATGGAAGCCTCCTCATCAGATTACAGCGATGAAGAAGTGGGGGTGATAGCTCGCGGCCAGAAATTATGGGTGAGAGGGGTGCGGTCATACACCACTTGCGCTGATATCGTCAGGGCCCTACAGGATACACCTGAAGGTAGGGAGATTCAATGTATAAGAATATACTATAAAGCTTAGACCATTATCTAACTCCCGACGAATCAATATTTCGTTTCATGTGAAAACCTTACGTTGGCAATATTTATGAAACAAAAGCAGGTTTTATTAAAACCTGCTTTTATGCTGAATAATATAACATGAAAATGTTTCAATTCAGTTTTAGTCTATTTTCTGTCGCTCTAGTACATAGAATCGCTTTGTCGTATATAATTAAGTAAGTATTGTATAACAGCCAGTTGCCTGAGCGAACCGGGGGAATGGGTTCTCGCTGAGCGATGGCGGGGTGTGGAGAGACCATTACCACCAGACGTACCTGTCCTGCATGTATTGGCTGCGTGGGGAGACGCCAGACATGAAGTAAGAATATTATATTAATTTTAAATTAACATTAGCTGAACTGGCAAACTTTATATTATTTATTAATTAAGTATTTCGAGAGTGTAAGTCTTTAATAGGCATTCTTAAGTTAAGCACCTTGTGATGAATGACAGACCAAATATGATGATGTCATATGTGCCAAAATTGCAGACCTACATGTAATTACAAATATGATTCAGGGACCGCAGCTTTTTTTAAATACAAGTGCTGTGATGTCGTGTTGATCTCGAAAAAGTATCCCATGTCCGTTGCCTGGTTTTAAGTTCTTTTGTATAAATTACAGGTTCGTCTTTCCCTTCGAAGATTATCGAGCGGTGGCGAAGATGATTCTGGACGAGACAGCGATGCTGGAAGTCGCAGTAGAACAAGAAGACGACGGAAAGGTCACAGGGCAGCTACACCTCCACCAAGAGCTAAGAGCGAGGAGCCAGCTGCGAGGCTGGTGTCTGTGATACAGTATCAGAGTAGGACGATACACCAGCAGCTCGATAAACTTAGGTAAAATCTATTCAACTCTTCAACAATTTATAAACATCAGAAACAGATGCTTGTCAGGAACATTATGCAGGTCCAATTAATAACAATTTGAACATACAGATTAATCCATGGTAGCCCATATTATTTATACCACCCACTTAACATTGTAGGTACTTAGAAAAACTTCAAACCTATGCTGACGTATTCCAATGACAATGCATATATTAAGAGTTATAACTAAATTTCATGACTTCATAGTAAATATTAGCTAATTGACCTAATGTTCAACAAACATAATTATATAAATCACTTCACAAACGAGTTTTTTGTGTAAATATGATTGCTTAGTTTCGATAATTAATTTGGATATAATGTATTACAGGGAGCAGGAAAAACTGATCGATCAATTAGAAGATCAGACACACAAAAGTAGAATGGAGAAGCATGGAACAAATTATCTGCTGGAATCGTACCTTCACGATCTTGGACGAAACAGCGAGGTTAATGATAGCCAAGCCGCCAACAGCGACAGTGGGGTAGGAGTTGGAAGTGGAACGCCACCAAGAAGACACACGAAACACAAATCTAGAAGAGAACGACACTTAATGAGAGAACACTACTTTACAAAAGAATTAACCGACATATGTCAAGTAAACTCCGAAAGACTGAACCAAACAAACAACGACACAGATTCAGAAGCATCAACCGACGAACTTACGAAAATAAGGGAAGAAATCGAGCTTCTCGAAAAGCTCGCGATCATAAACAAAAGGCTACATCGCGAGGAAGAACTTGTTGTACGATTGACAGCCAAGGTTAAACGGTATGCAGACGAAGACAAAGCAAACAGCTGCGAGAACGCATCACAAGTAACCATGCTTATTGACAAAATTGAGGGGGATCTAGCGAAAACAGCAAAAGAGATGGAAGACAACACTAATGAATTGGAAAGAACGGATAGGGAATTGGAATATAGAGTGAAATTGTTAGATGAACTAACCTTACAATTGGAAGAGGAAGAGTTACAAAACACTATTTTGGAAAGACAATTGAATGAAGCGTCGAGTCGACAGCCGATAGCGTTGCAAGAGAGTTATATCCCCGTTTTAGATCAGAGCCAGCCCGTTTTCACCTACACGGGAAACGGATACGTATTAGATACTCTTGTATGACACACCCTCTATAATAAAATGTAGGAGCATTACCCCAATTTAATCTGTTGAAAGTACAAACATCAGAATACCATATAAACAACAATATGTTTATTATATTAAATCGACATCTATCCAGCTCTTACATTTTCTTTTTATTGCATATTTATTGTATATTGTTATTCCAAAGATGTATTTGCAATTACCATTAGCTTCATCGAAGTCCAAAATTCACGAAGATTTAGTTGTATGTAAATGGTGCTTAGATTTGTACATAGTTAAGTTTTGTATTATATATCGTCTCATACCAAAAATTAACAACAGGACCACCAATATCGATTGTAATAAGTTAGACCTAGTCAGATTGGTAAATTAACAAGATTTTTTATATGCAAAAATGTAAAGATGACACAGGAACTCCAGTTCAGAATATCGCAAATCTCATTTTGAGAATAAATCTAACTAAGCTGGTAAAGATTTTAGTAACTTGATTTTTTTTTTATAATTTGTTATAAAGTTCGACTTACCCAATTCGCCGTCTTAACAAAAGAGTTTTAATTCCAAAAAGATTGTATATAACCAATACGATTCGAAATTTAAAATAGAGGTATTCGAATCAAAATTCGAATTTTAAAAATACCTGTGTCATCGCTCTATCCATGGCCTTCCCGTTCGCCATCAAATGTAACATCTCTATACTATTAGCGTTCTCCACAAAATCTAACGGATATTTCCCGGTCATTATTAATTATTTTTTTTAAATTCCTTGTAATTTTATTTTGTAAATATTTTAATTATAGCTATGAGAGTACAATATATTTCAATGCAACGTAAAATATTATGTTAATGTATTAAAAAATCAAATCACAGTATCGCTTTTATTTACACAAAACGTTGGTCTAAGCCTTAGGCTTTAACGACGCGGGTTCGAATCACACTGAAATCAGCGAAATATGGAAAAGTTATTTTCCCTGAAAAATATATTGCCTGTAAGAATAGTTATGGTAAAAACTTGCGGTGAAAAAAAAATTCAGTCATGTATAAAAAGAAATAAAATGTATGAGTTTAATTAAAAAGAAATACACAGAATACATATATAATTAGCCTCGGCCAGCATTCGGACGTGTCACGTGACATTTTCAAAACTTACAACATATTTATACAACTGCTTAAAAGAAACAGTATAAACTTAATTTAAATTCAATATTATTATTATTAGTACAAAGCACATAAGGGACATACAGTGTATACCATGTAAGGTCACTTGATTTAATATCAAAAACGCTCTAGAAGAGCGTCGAAATGAATTGGTTTTGGTTGGTTGATTTTTGTACTTCATATAACGACTACTCTATATAACACCATAAAATGCACAGTCCATTCGGTGTCGTGGAGCAATATATATTGCAATATAAACTCTATAGTTTACATCGTATATAATTAAAATCATTAACAGATTACATTTCCCTGTCCGAAAAACTAAATCGTAATTAACTTTTTTTGGGAAAAAACTAAGGATCCAGGAAAAGTCGTGGTGCAATTGTCAAGTCACAAAAAATTACGCAGCAATCGCTCCGAACACTGGCCGAGGCATTCCTTTCCAATAATATAAAAAAGAAGGTAGCACCACAATTGTGGCATATTTGTGGGTAGTACGGTACATCAGCTTCTCGATCTGGTCATCACTTCCCACATCTTCCAGTCTTGCGTTTACTCCGTTTCCATCGCCTGCTGAAAAAGTATTTAAAAATTTGTGAACATTGAACAACACTGAGTTAACCTACATACAAGTTATCATATAATTGTTTTGTGTGTATACCTTGTTTTATTATCTTACGAGTTTCTTGTTTTGTTAATATATTTTTCACAAAAGATGATTGGAGTCAGATGTAATAATATTAATAAATACGAAAATGAAGTCGTCGTTCGTCAAAAAATCTAAACGTAGATGCAAACCTTTATGTTAAATTAAATACGTATACAAATCACATATATCGTGTGGGTTGTCTGGAAGAGATCGCTTATTAGCGATAAGGCCGCCCGTTGCTCTTATATGTTCTAACATCTGTTAATGTCATTTTGCTTCTAGTGTTTAAGTGCGATAAAGTGTTAAATAAATATAAAATTGTTTAAATATTAAGGAGAAACAAAAGCGCAAACACTTTTCAATTGAAATCACATCGACTCCGTGGCGCAACGGTAGCGCGTCTGACTCCAGATCAGAAGGTTGCGTGTTCAAATCACGTCGGGGTCAAGAAGTACACTTTTAATTATTTTTTAAAGTATAAAATATTATACACACTTGCAACATATTGTAGTGCGTATGTAATACACATCGTACAAAGCTCGTTTATCTGTGTCAACATGTTTACAATAACGTTGACACAGACCTCTCGTTATCTTATTAAAGGCCAATATTATTCACTTATAAGCTTTAAGTGAATAATAATCAACTCATTCGTTGCACCGCGTTCGTTCGCGATGTATTCATTGTATTTTATTTTGTTATTCTCATATACGACAGCGATAAATCTAAATTATTTAGACCCAACGCTGTTACAAACAAAAACATCCCCAGATGTACAAAAGAAGGCAGCCGAAACGATAATAAACAAATATTTAAGTGATGTGAATGTGATAATAAGTCCGACCCTGTTCGTTCACAATAAGGACGTATTCGTACTTCGTACTGTGAACAGACAACTCCAAATAAAGGCAAGCACCGGTGTAGCAGCTGTTTGGGGATTCAATTACTATTTGAAGAAATATTGCAAGAGTCAAATCGCATGGCAGGTGGATAATATACATATACCAGACCCACTACCGGAAGTGGACGAGACCGTTGTTGCCAACGATCGTTTTAGATATTACCAGAATGTATGCACCGCGTCGTATAGTTTTGTATGGTGGAAGACCGAATGGTCCAACCATGTGGAATGGATGGCTTTGAACGGCATCAACTTGGCATTGGCACCGATCGCGCAGGAGGCCACCTGGAGTGGCATATACAAGTCGATAGGAATGACTGATGACGAGATCAATGAGCACTTCACCGGTCCAGCGTACTTGTCCTGGCTGAGAATGGGTAACGTTCACGGGTGGGGCGGGCCATTATTTAAATCGTGGCACGAAGCCCAGAAGAATAATCAAGACTTAGTTGTTAGCCAAATGCAAAGTCTCGGCATGATTCCGATACTGCCGGCGTTCAATGGACATGTTCCACGCGCGTTCAGCCGCATATATCCAAATGCCACATTCTACTCGGTGAACGCATGGAACAAATTCAAAGATGACTACTGCTGCAACTTATTCCTGAGCCCGTTCGATCCACTCTTCAAAACAATTGGTAATATATTCCTTCGTAGAACAACTGAAGGCTTGGGTACGGGCAATATTTACACAGCGGATCCATTTAACGAGATAAAAATCGAGCCGTGGTCAACAGTTTTAGTACAGCAGACGGCAAAAGCCATTTACAGCACACTAACGCAACAGGATCAGAATGCAGTTTGGCTGATACAGAATTGGATGTTTGTGCATAATCCACTTTTGTGGCCAGTTGATAGAGTGAAGGCATTCCTTACATCAGTGCCAAACGGAAGAATGCTAGTATTGGACCTTCAGTCTGAACAGTGGCCTCAATACGATCTATACCAAATGTATTATGGCCAGCCATTCATTTGGTGCATGCTGCACAATTTCGGAGGAACCCTCGGCATGTTCGGCAACACTCAGACGATCAACAAGGACGTCTATGAGGCCAGGAAGCGGATTAACAGCACTATGATAGGTGTGGGACTAACACCGGAAGGTATCAACCAAAACTACGTGATATATGACTTAATGTTGGAGACGGCATGGCGCGAATCACCAATCGATGACCTGAACCAATGGGTCGCGGATTACGCAGAAAGAAGATACGGCTGCAACACAACAGCAACCGCCTGGCGATACTTATTCAAGAGTGTTTATAATTTCGATGGTCTAAACAAAATAAGAGGCAAGTACGCGGTCACACGTCGACCAAGCTTCAACATACGCCCCTGGGCATGGTATAAGAGCAAGGACCTCCTCGATGCACTGAAGAACATGGTCCTTGCAAATACCGACGACTGTCAAGGGGGCTTCGAACACGATCTCGTGGACGTCGCCCGTCAACTGCTCCAATACAGAATCGACCAGCTGTATTTGAACGTTGCAAACGATCGATACACAAACACGTGGACATTCAACTCATCAATAACACGATTCTTGGACGCCATGACAGACATGGAGGGTGTTTTGGCGACGAATGGTGATTTCTCATTGATTAACTGGCTGAAGAGCGCCAGAGATATGGCTAATAATGATGGAGAGTCGTACTTATATGATATGAACTCAAGGAATCAGATAACGCTATGGGGTCCCAACGGAGAGATATCGGACTACGCCTGTAAACAATGGGCGGAAATGGTACATTACTACTATCGACCGCGATGGGCAATGTTCTTGCAGATAGCACACGATGCAAAGCTACGTAACGAGACGTTTGACGAGAAGAGTGCACAGAGGGCTGTCAGATTCTCAGTGGAAGACACGTTCCTGCGAACACAAATTGTTCGTCTACAATCGACTAATACACGGGAGGCAGCCCTGTATGTGTATGAGAAGTGGGCATATGTCTCGGATTTGGAGGAGCTGCCTCTGACTGTGATCAAGCGAGACCCAGAAAGAAAAACAACATTAGCTGATGTTGACGATGAAGCTGATGATGTGAACTCATGGTCTGTTGTTATGTTGCATTCCACTACCCAGTCCGATTGAGAATCTCTTTCTCTTATGGGAAATATTCAAATAATATTAGGAAAAGTATTAGCTAAAGATAAAAAGTAACACCGAGTTCTATATAAACTTACAAATAATTTTAATATTTTTTTGATAGTAATTTTTCAATATTATAAATTTTTACAAGTGATATTAAAATTGGGAGATCTGATGTTATTACTTTCAATGATCTCTTCCAGGCAAGTATAATAAGGAGAAATGCCGAGAAAACTTTGTGCAAATTAATTTATACCTTTAATTATATATTCAACATATAACTAGCACCAGAATGTTATTAATACAAAATAAAGCAAAATAAATAAAAAAAATTCTTGACTTGTGTATGTGTCAACATTGTGGTAAATTAAATGAAATGCAGTAGCAACATTTTTATTTAAACTCCGACAATTCATTATTTTATAACCAAATTTAATAAATAGAGATTCGCAAAAGATGTCACCAGAAGTTGAGAAGCTACCAAGGGCTACCGTGATTATTATTAACAGTTGTTTTGGAGGTTTTGTACTCTTATTAATTTCTTTTTATCTTCTATATTTCAGCTTTTAGCTGAATGGAAGAGATTGCTTTATAGTGATAAGGTTGTCTTTCTCTTGCTTTTTTAATTATTATTCTATAGTGGTTAGTGTTAGTTTTAATAATTTTATTTTGTAAGACATATTATTATTAATAATACTTACTTGTGGCTGGGCCTCTTCCCCCGATGGAGCAGCATCGCCAGTGGCCGTACCACCACGTCTCTCTTCTCCTTCAACCAGAGCCAGGTAACGACTCAATTCCGCTTCATCAGCCACTCGGAGAGGAGTTTTAGGACCGACTATGGCAATTGAGACATTCTGAAAGCAATACAGATAAAAATATATTAAGATTCTTTTTGTAAGTCTGTTGCGGAAGAACTAAGACAATTTTAATAAAACATGAGACAAAAACTAAACTGCAAAGACAACCTTGGGTTTCATAAGTATTTGAACTCTTTAGTTAACACAATTGTCAGTTGCTTTAAGTACTTATACATTATCTTTGTATATTTTGTTTATAAAGAATTTAAAGCCAGTATCTCTGCAAACACAATTATGCATTAAGTGACATTTACAATACAATAACATAATTCCCATATAAAGTAGTAAAATGTTATATACCTTTGTGTTCAAATCAACTTCATTAGGCAGAGTATCCCTCAATGCCCTGAGGCCATGAGCCACCAAGTCCTGCAGATCACTATCCATGAATGTATTGAGATGCTTCTCAAGATAGGTCCTAGCTGACTGAGATCTAGCTCCGATAGCCATTGCTCGGCAGTCAAAGAAATTTGCAGACGGACAGGTCTGGTATATATGTGGCCCTTGATCCTGTAACATGATGATAATTATAAGTACTCGTTTGGAATATTTTATTTTTTTAGTAAATTGCAAATTTGCTTCTCAACAGCAAAAACAAAAGTTTCAAAACTGTAATTTAGCAAAAATCTTAATAAATTTGAGTTACCACAATATTGACTTACATCGTATCCAGCTACTAGAAGCCCAACACCCAATGGTCTTTTATCATATCTCTGAGTACATATTTGCATCTTGTTACCAACCAAAGCTATAAGTCTGCCCGCAGGCATTGGAGCATCGTGTGCATAACGATAATTAAGGCACTCTGTACGCATGTAACGACTGTAACATAGTAACATATTATATCAAACACAAAGCCTCATTTAAGGTTGCAAAGTTCGGATAATTGTGTAATGCTGATATAAATAAGGAATTGTGGTGAACATGTTTAACTTTTATAAGTGATGCCTGATTAAAAGAAAGGTTTTTAAACTAACAAAATAAGAATAAGTACTAAAAATTATTAAAAAATTAAATAAGTCAGTCGGATTACAAATAGTTTAGTTACCTTAACATTCTTGCATCAGCTGTGAGGCCAGACATGGAGATACCAATGTGGTCATCAATGGGAATAATTTTTTTTTGATAGGCTGATAGCTCACTTACTGCCCTTTTCAGAGCTATGATTACAGCAAACTGCTTGTTTTTTAGTCCAACTGTTGCTGAACCTAGTTTGACAGCCTCCATAGCATACTCCACTTGATGAAGACGGCCCTGTGGGCTCCATACTGTGACATCACTGTCATATTGGTTGCGAAACTAAAAGGAAAAATCATAACTACCATGATTTACGGTGGGAATTTCGGTTTATTATCGGTTAGGTTATGTTTTATTTTCCGGTAACAAAATATTGCTTTACGCCGTTCATAAATTTGTACCTTTTTGTAATCAAATAAAATAACTTTTTATTGCTCGAACCAATGATCAAAACAGCTCATAGCAGGATTATAGCAAAAAAATATCAATGACAATGCAATTTTTGAAATATACTATAGCGGTGTTTATTTCATGCTCGAAACTTGAAAACAAGATTTGGCTATCTTACCATTGTAGTATTTAATAAAATGTATTTATTATAAAATCACGAAAAACTATTAAATCAAACTGTTTAGACGCTTTCGATCGAAAGATGATTTTAACAATTTAATTTTGATGTCTCTGTAATCTGTATAAGTCGCTGTCAGTCATCTCAGGCTTTATGTCAAGTTGTCACATCTGTTTGATGAGAACAGTAGTATAAAAATTAAACAGATAACCACGACGTATCAGGATATAGATGATACATACATGTCATTTAATCATTTAATTTGTTTCATTAATTTATTTTACAATATAATAGGTCACTAGCCTCCACACTAGGATTCCCTGTGTCGTGGAAGCCAGTCTCTTTCACACATGTGCAAAAAAAAGTATAAGCTTAAAGCCATCAAATACGAAAAGGTGTGTGCGAGTGCGTGTGTTTTTGTGTGTGTGTTAGTGTGAGTGAGTTTATATCATGTCGATGTACTGTGTTAAAATGATTCAATTCTTCTTTATTTGGAAACCTCATATTCTAACACCACCTCGATGCCGATAAAAGCTTTTTTAGCCTTTAGCATAATAATACAAATAGCAATACTTGGACACCTTTACACACGGTCAGTTCAGCCCCAATAAGCAAAGCGTAATCGATTTATAGCGTGTGACATATTAGGATATACATATTTTAAATAAATACTATATATATTTTATAACAGTCAGTTAACTGGCGATTGAAGCCGGGACCTTCTGTTCGGCAGTTCAGCATGGGAACTATTGTGCCAAGCGAATCGTCATCATAATTTCTATTACAAATAGGCATACATTTTATTACTACTAAAATTTTAAAACAATTAATTATGATATTGTTATTATAATATAGTACAGTATATTAATTAAGTATCACCCATTTCACTAACAAAATCCATAAAAATTTATCTTACGATGTTATCCGAGGCTTGTTATATTATGCAAAGTAGCAAACGATATTATTTAAGTGAGTCATTTAATTAATTATAATTGACTAAACTAAAATGTTTATTTTTGCATGCATATATCCTATATAACCCCTTTACTTAAACATCATTTTTTTTTATATTCAAAACCTTTATATTTATATTAATACAAAATATTACTTTCGATCCGTTAAAAAAATTAATGACTGGACATTAAATATCTATTTTACATCAGTAGGTTAATTCTATTACAATTCAAATTGTTATTGTTCTTACTAGGATAATGTTTCCGTAGTCTATAATGCTTTGTTGCTAACAAACCTCTAACCAGGGACTTTTGAGCTATAATATTTAACAATCTTAACTAACCTCTAACTCTTTTCAATTGTGACCATCTATAAAACACTTAATTGTATAACGGAGCTGTATATAACAAAAACATTAAAACCTTTTTTAAAGAATTTTACTGTTTCAGTACGGGCTAGATGTAAACCAAAATATTCCCAAGATAACGTATTGTATACTGATTTTATGAAGTATTGATTACGCAGACGAAGTCGTATGCCGAAACTTCTAAGTAGATAATGAAAATAGAGGGTGTGATTATCCTAACTACTGTTGACAGATCCATTTATGTTGACGATAATCTGTTGTGCTATTAAAATAATTTAACAACATTTTACCATTTAAAGATCAAACACATTTTGTGGACGTGCAAATGTAATTAAAAATATAAATATCTGGAAGTTGTACATATCTTATTTGGATGATTACAATTGAACTGATATACCTGACCGGTTATAAATTAACACTAGTGTGTGTAGGCCAGAATAAACAGAACGTATTGTGTAACTGCATCTTATGATGTTAAATATTGTATTGTGTGGGAATTAAGCTGGTTTACTGTTTGAATTTCTTATCTTGTCCAGACATCACTCAGCATGAAATAGATAGTTTTATTAATTTTGTTGTAAAATTTATATATTTTTTACTGAATGAGATAAAGAATAGATTTATTATTATAGGACAAAGATAGTTATGATAACATTTTAAAGAAGAAGAAAAAAGTTTTCGGTTCTTTGTTGGATATATTTTTTTCATCTGCCGTTTTAAAAGACATATTTACAATGGGGTCTGTTCATTGCTTAGTGCCTTTCCACTCGCTGGAGCATGGCGGTGCCTTAAAAGACTCGAGCAATTCAAAAAACACGATTCCTGCCAAAACAATAACTGTTTTAGGGCTCAACACACTTATATGGGTACCTACTTACATAACAAATATAGAGCTAAAAAATCATATTCACATAGTATGAATACTAATAGAAAAATTTTCTTAGATATCCTTTTATGTGTTCTCATCGTAATTCCAAACTTTGTCGCTAAATGTAATAAGTCTATACGTCTTGGAGTCGGTCCAAAAACGTAGAAGTCCATGAATGGACCGCCCACACGTTTACAGCCACCATAACCTGTGGTAAACTGGATTACGTAGACAAAATACGTCATCAATCGAACCAAATACGTTACAAAACTTGTTAGAGGTTATAACTTTCGTCCAGATACGAAAATACTTTCCTGGACCGACAATTAACATATTGTAGTTAGTGTAATAAATTCAGGGCTTTAAGATATTTAACTATACAATAAAGATATTTGAAAAATACATTTTTTAAATGAATGTTATAAGAATATATATGTACTGATTGTTATAAAATGTTCAAGTTTAAATAAATGCTTAATACGGGTTTCTACAAAGTCGTGGGGTTTTTCTGTATTTACAAATCCGAAGAATCAATTTATAAATGAATTTCACAGCAACAATTGCTAACCCAAATTACCTTCTATTATCTATGGTTAATTACTCTGCTGTCTGCGATTTCCCAGAGTCAAGACAAATACCGTGTTACCGTAAATAATCATATTTCAGAATAAGATATTTTTATTCATTTATTCATACACTGTTGCACTAAAACATTAGATAATATTAATAGATGTTAGTACGTGTAAGAGCAACGGGCGCTCTTATCGCTAATAAGCGATTTCTTACAGACAACCCACAACACATATACATCACTTGTTTACAAAACATTGTATGTCTCACTTGATTTGGTCGTCGACTCCCGGTAAAACAATCATATCGAGTCCAGGTATTAAACAGATCAGAGTACTTTGGTTATGAGAATGGATGTTCAATTGTGAATTATTAACGAATATTGTTACCGGCTATATTGTATTTGACACTTTATCGTTAGTCATGCCTTAAATTGAACGATTTTAAAATTCATCTCTTTCTATCAAACGATGTTTATGCTACAATGAAAAGAGACATGCGAGTGATGATTTATGAATAGCGGAGTTAACTATAAAAAAAAGATTCATATTTAGAATTAGCTGTCACATAAGCCTGTTATAAGTGTTACGAATGGTCAAATGATATAATGTGAGATATTTATATTTAGCTTCATTAAAATACAAATTCGGGTTTATGGAACTAATCTGTTGACACAGTACATAAGTTTTGTTATTGTAATCAAAACAATATCACAGTGTTTTATTATGACTATGTCATTTCAAATAGTTATGATGAAATCGGAGATACAAATCTTGGTATTGGCGTCACAATTCTGTTTCTTAATAGAAAACACAGTCTTGATTTAATTAAATATTAAAATGAGAGCCATACGGTTAAACCTGTGACTTTGCTATCAGTCCCTTCTTACAACATTACTGTTTTTCAAAGTGTATATAGGAACACCATTCTAATGAAGCTAGGGTTCATTAGAAGAGAGATTGTGCCCCCCCCCCTCTCTATAAAATAAGGAGTCTTTAAACTCACTTGTTTCTTTCTTGAATTGTATAAGAAAAGTTATATTTTCTTTAAGAGACATTACAATGTACAAAAAAGATGAATCCCAAAAATGTTTTGCATTTACAAAATATTATTTAACCAAACGAACAAATAAAATATTAAAATATCTATGTTTTAAAGTTATCAATTGATTCTGATGGTTTTCACAAACCATCAGAATTAATTGATTTGAAAACCATTTTGTTTGAAACAAAACTTTATTAAGGTTTTAACGAAGAATCACCATTATCTCTTTCATATGGCATTTGTGTTTAAAATACTATGAAAGATAGTTACACTTACCGAAATCCACACGAGCAAAGCTGAGAGTAGTAGCTAGTATAAGCCATATAGCTTTTGAGTTTTATATTAGAAGAATATCAAATATCTCAGCTCTAGTCTCAAATTTAAGTTAACTCTTGTCTATTGCCTCCCTAAACTTGACTTATACCGTCTAAACACTGTTATTAAGACCAAGGAGTATTCTATAACACCATAAATTGAGCCGACCCACGTTCCATAATCTTGACAATGCTCCAAGTGACGTCACGTCCGTTCGCATAAAAGCTACAGGATGGCTCTTCGAATTGCAATACTGTAGACCCACCGCTACGCCGTAGACGTGCTACGCGCTTTCAAAAGTTGTGCGCGAGTGTTGTGCTAAGGGTGAGTAACGGTAATAGTATCAATGTAACGGAATACGTTAACCGTTACTTTGGAATTCACTTGCGGATTTCTTAATCTCACTAAAAGTATGTTATAATTTTTGATTGTTAATAAATTATGCCATACGTATAAATAAGTTGGGTAGGAATATTAAATATTTGTAAATTAGTGTCACTTTCTCTGTTTTAAAATACCTTATTAAATTCATTGCAGCAGTTTAAATTCACCTTACAAATGCTGGTTACAAGTTATGTAATTTCATATTGTTGCTTAATGAACAAATATTTGAAGATATAGGTATCATAAAAATTCTTGTGTAATAGTGTTTGTTTAAATTTTCATTTTTATTATATAGCCTTAGGTCCAAACCCTTCGCCAATTAAAAGCAAACTTTGAACTCTTTCCCATAATTGAAAACAAAGCCAGGAAGCTTTTAACTTTCATACTATTATTTAATTAGAAATATTCCACAAATAAGTCGCAAGTTTTTAAATAATAGTTGTATTAGACCAATTTTGAGTATTTCAAAATTGGTATGTGTGTTCAACACCTTTAAATTTGCTGAATTACATTATATTTAAGATACTGAGTACCACCAATCCCAGTTTCAAAAAAGGATATAGGAAAACTAAAAGTTTTCTTAGAGTCAATATTTTCCAATTTCAAAATTGCAACTATATTTTATTGGCCGCACAACGAACGAGTTTTAAATTCAAGAAAATTCTTAACAGATCCATCTCATAGAAATAATTGATATTACGAAACAGAAATAAATAGTGATTTTTATATTAGATTACTTATAGCGATACTTTATAGCTATATAAATATAACAAACTATATATAGTTTAGGCTTAAAAATATTTATTATTTAATAAATATAAATAGAATAGAATTAATTACTTTTTCTTAAGTTTTTAAAACAAATGCTTTAAACAAGCAGTTATCTTTATAGACTGTTCTTTTTTCAACCATTTTAGCCTTTGATATAGAAATATATAGAAAGATAAATATTTATTCTAGGAGATATAATAATAGGAAGCTAAACTCTGAAATTATCACTTTTACAATTCTATGTGGAAGAGATAATAAATACATTCGTTGTATGAACTGATTTGTATGAAACATTGTACATATATTTCTGCAATACAATAAATTTTGGAAGGCGTCCAATTGAATTATTCATTCCTTATCTTGTGTTATAGTCATTTGAATGTTAAGATGTACGCAAGTAAATACAAAGATTTACCATCCCTTTTTTTACTCTTTCTGTTCGTACAATTCACATTTAGAAATATGACGTCAGATTACTGCATTTCATTTGTGAATATCAGATATGAACATAACCGACTTGACTAACTTCAATTTTAAACGCAACAACCTGATTTTATTGAAAATATGTGCACCACACGAAAACATATCCTGCAATTTGCAAGTCGGTTTGTTAGTTAATAATCAAAAATAATTCATGCATATAGGTAATATTCTTACTAATAAATTGTCAAATCATAAAATTATGCCGGTTCCAATGATTGGCATAGAGCGGACCAGAAGGACTGGCAACTTGGCAATCCATCCAATCGACAATTCTTCTTGGCTGAATTGTTAAAAGCTGTAATCATTTAAACCTGCCCCAGTGACTGTCACAATATCCTGATATATCTTTGCAAAAAAAATTATTTATTTCTCGCCAGTCACTCTCCAACCGTCTTGATCCTTTGGAGCTGCTTAGAGATGTTCGGTCTCTCAGCATCTTCTATCGCATTTACCATGCAGAGTGTTCGGAGTAGTTGTTCGGAATACCTGCGGCTGAATTTCATCTTCGGACATCTATATCGTATCACCTTGATGTCTGTCGTTACACCGGCGCGTTTCGTAAGACATTTCTTACCACGCACCACCACGTTATGGAACCAGCTGCTCGCCACGGTATTTCCGAACCATTACGACTTAGGATCCTTCAAGAAAGAAGCGTACCACTCCCTAAAAGACCAGCAACGCACTCACGAGCTCCCAGCCACGTGAGTGTCTATAGTGGGCGACTTCACCTTTATGGCGGGCCTCCTGCTAGTTCACCCCCACTTCTATAAAAAAAATATAAATAAAAATCTCGCGTTGCATTGTTTGCTCCTAAACTTCACCGAAGCGGTTAGACCCACTATTATGAAGCTTTGTGTGCTATCTGGTAGGTCAACATCTACTTTTCAGAACCCTACATTTTAAGGGTAGTCCACCATGTTTTTGGATTATTCATAAACAATTTTTCACTCTTCCACGATCAACCTCTATTTTGTATGGACTTGGCAATGCAATGTTTGCCGTCACGTTTGAAATTATAAAATAGCAGGTCAAGTATATCCTAACACAACGTGCTTTGAAGCTTTTTAATTGATTTGACAGTATTACTTAAACGAAAATACGTGCGGTCGTTAATAGTGCCTCATTAAGCCTTTGAAACTCAATGTTGACCTCTTCTAGAGTCATGTTAGCCTGGTAAACACATGGCACTGTTTACCTAATGCTACCCAATATTGGAGGGCATTAATGTAAATTTCATTATAAATTGTGAAGTATAATTAGTTTATTTAATATTTGGTTACGTATTTAATATATCATCGATAGTTCGTCGTTACGAACTATATATAAGTTAGTTAGTTAGTTTTCATATTCAGAAATATAACATTAACAGTCCTATGGAGTAGAGGGCGTAAACCGGGATCCACCATAGCTTCGCCCTCAACGCGATGCGGATTCATAAATATTATTGCTATCGGAAGTATTTCATTTATTATCAGAGAAAAGTCACTTTTCTAAGTGCACTAACACTATAGTGTACATTTTATCTGTTAGTTTAAAACTAAACTAAATTTTAAACATATTTTTTATAGAAGCGAGCGTGAGTGCGTTGCCGGCTTTTAAGGAAAACATTCGATGTTCTATTTGAGAGACCCTAAATGTTGGTTCGAAGATACCGTGAATCAAGAATAAAAATAAAATTTGTGATCTTAAATAATTAAGCGTTATATATAGACAAGTTATATAGTACACGGTACCATCACGTAAGCTATATTTTATCGGAAACGAAGCTATAATTAGTATAGGTATAGTATATAATGGAGCTAACTTAGGGAGATAGATAGTTAGATATATATGGTAAGATTTTTATATGACACTCAAAATAGTGATATTCTAAATTCATTATTTATTTAAGAGGTTCTAACAAGTATATAAAAGGTTATATACTAGTTAGCACTAGAAGAAGAAAAGGTTTAAATAAGGATTTAAAAACAATTGTTTCACGTACATTTAAACTGGACCACCATTATATTTAAAAAATATGAGTATTTATTCAAATAGGTTTTATGAAAATGTTAATTTTCCATTTTGTATTTTCACCATTTTACCGCAACGCATTTTCACAGTAAGCATCAATTAGGAAAGCATTTTTACCCGGATTTTCTATCTGAATAGTTTAAAAGTACTATTGAAATTTATTTTTATCCATTGTTTAAATATAATGTTCGTTTCCATTGCAATGGAATTAGTTTAGATACTTGAAGACCGAATTATTTCTCAACACACATCAACTTTTAAGTAAAATATACTTAACGTATTAATAACAAAGTTTACTAGCATGTTCCGGCCTGTTATTTGTCTGATATATAAAATTCTCGTGTCACAATGTGTCACAACGGGAACGATCCCGTACTCCTCCGATACGGGTTGACCGATTCTCCTGAAATTTTCTGGCCATATTGTGTAGGACTGAGAATCAGCCAACATCTATTTTTAGAGACATTTTTTTTGCAAAAAACGCTTGTCGGGATCAGCTAGTATATATTATAAGCAGCTAACGAGTTTCTTGCCGGTTCTTGTTGGTAGATAACTACCTTCCAAATAGGTAAAGTAAGGTAATATGCAAAAAATGTCTTTATACAGAGCTATTTGAACAAATATATTTTAATTTTGTTACTTGATGGATATAAGATTATATCACCTGATGATAAAAATACAAATAATATTCAAAATGCCATGAAATGCGTCATTGTTTTTGGTATGTACAGAAATAATATTATTTAACATACTCTATATGAAAAGTAATACTGACACAAGAATAATAAACGATCCCTTTTACATCCCCGCATTAAATCCGCCTTTCATCTTTTCGCTTTTAAATACTGTATCATATATTATCTGTAATCCAAATAACGTATTAAGATTTGGGTGATGTGGAACGACTTAGGGACTAGAAGCGAGTACCATTTCCTTAAAGGCAGGCAACGCACTCACGAACTAAAAGCTACTTGTGTATGGGTGGCGACTTTACCAAAAAACACGAGAAATATAAACAAATACATACATTTTATTCCTGTCAGAAGATTTAAATGTTGTTGGGTCTCCTGATCTAACGATCATTGTCATTGTAATCATTCAACTTTTTGCTGTGTACGCCCTTTTCTATAAAAAAGACGTGTTTAGAAAATTCGCATTTCTTATTTGGAGATCCTATGAACATTAAATATGGCGTCTTATTATCTAGGAGCCGTCAAATTGCTTTAAAAACAAATTGGTTACGTTATCTACGTCGTGAATTGCTTACAAGTCCTGTCACCATTTTATCACATAAAGTAAGCACAACCTAAAGATTAATCGAAATTTTCTACCAGAGAATCTTAAAATTACCAAAAAGGCCGGCAACACACACGACCTCCCAGCCACGTGAGTGTCTATGAACGGCCACATCACCGTATTCCAAGAGACGATAAATATTACATATTCGTATCTTCTGACATTATTCTTATGTTGTTAAAAACTAAACGTAGTCCGTTTAGAATCATTGTTATGAATATAAAATTATAAAGAATCTTTTGACTTAACTTCCGTTAATCCCATATGTAAACGCCTTGATTAAAATAATTGATGTTCCTATTGTTATAAGTTGACAATGCGGTATTGTTGGATCGCGGAAACATCCCGACACTGCTGATACGGTACTGTATTTAATTAAAATAAATTATACTTTATGGTATTTCTTAAGTAGCTGGTTATAACAAAATATACAAAATTTGATAAAACACGACGCATTTTATACAAGACCTGGTTAACACAGAGGATGCAATATGAGACGGATTAGTAATAGTAAATCTTATACATTTCCTATGTAACGCGAACAACAAGGCACAAATTGCGAACAATACGAGACACGTCCATTTTTCTGTAACTCCGGACTCTGTGACTCACTTTATAAATAATTAAAACATTAAATCCATTATTCTCTTGGCAAAGGACCAAATTACTTAAAGTTGAGCACTTTAGTGAAATATAGAAAGAATTTTGTCTTAAACAATACAATATAATTTACAAACTTACAATACGCCACTGAATCGTATTTAGTAGGTCAGTTGTTTCCTAACTGGTTTTAAAAAAGTCTTCCAATTTAGTTTGTCGGTCTAAATTGGTTATCCATCTAATTTCGTTAGTTTCTCGTTTCTTTTTCTCAAAGCGGCAGTAAATGTAGTCAAGTTTTTTTTTCGCTTCTTAAGTGTACCATAACCTATAAAGATATTTTTGAATTTGATTAAGCGAAATCTATGACAATAATCTTAAAAATAAACCAAAGATTTATCTAATCAAAGAAATTTATATAAAAAGCTTTTTAATGCTTATGCTGTGTATAGCATAGTAGTCTAAGACTTGCCTTGGGATACGGATAGCTCCATTTGGACGCCGAATCTGCAAACAAAATACACGGCAGATTTAAAATTGAAAAATAGAAAGGAACTACCAACATTAAACCTTTCTAAAAAGTCTTTCGGCGTTACCTATTAATCTTAATACACATTATATAAGGTCTTAAGTAAAATAAAGGAGCTATTGAATTATCACTCTAACTTTCAAAACCCACAGATGCAGTAAAAAAAACCATTGAATCTTTTCGGAAAGCTTTATTGAAATCACCCCAGTTAACGACAACATTAACGACGGAATATAAAACCTATTTATAACAGCAATATGATTGATTTACTCTGCAAGCATAGACAATGAATGAAACAAGCTATAGATGCTAGACTTCTTTTGTTTCTTATGGAATAGACAACCTATGGGATGGACGCCTATTTTTTAACCGCTCGTCCCCGTACCAGCGACTTAAAGATTTCGAAAATAAAGGGATAACTCCTGTGTTATGATTCACACGCACGATAGTTTGTCTAGTTTATGTAGTTACAGTGAAATCACTTGGGCAGAGTGGTATAACTTGTGAATTAGCTCTAAGTGGAGGTCGTCCGTGAGATAACCACCATATCCTGTAAGACAGCGCACTCACAAGCTCCCAGCCATGTGGCTGGCGTATTTAACTTTATGCTGTGCCTCCAGCTCGTCTGCCAACTCTCCTATAGAAAAGAAAGAGCGTACTTCCATCATCTGAGTTATACCACAGAACCTGTGTTATATTAGGTGTCTTATTTGGCAGCTTGCAAGTCCCCCTCTCCATTTTTTTAAAGAAACTACATTTTATATGGTGTAATTAAAACTCTCAAGGTCTTATAACAAAACCGAACAATGACGATTAAGTGGCCATTTCGCTTTTGCCATATTATTTACCATAAACGTTACTTTTATGACCTTTTTGTAGACAAATTCGTCACAAAATACATTTTATAACGCTACTGGAAGGATAAAGAGAGGATTCAAGGACCTTTAGCAAAAATCATTACTATAAGAGGTGCTCAGTTAGTGAGGATTACTCAGTTATTGTTATTGTTAAGAATCATATATGACTTGTGATAAAACTCTTGATTTATACCCTCGCGTCGTATCGACATAAAGTATTCTTATAAAAACAGTAAATGATAATAAAAATTAGTGTGTAAAATGCAATGGAAAAAAATATTCATTATTTTAGATTATATTGAATATTTGGATGTTTTAATCAACATCGTTATTTACATAAGTTAGTTAGTTAGTTCTTATATGTTGAACAATAACATTTTAATATGCACTGGGATGTAAAATGGCGACCGCCTGCCTTACGTGCAAACCTATGTGTCGCGATATGACTTATAATACTTCACTTAGTGTTATTCTTGAAAGGAGTGGCTGACAGTTACTTGCCAGTTCTTCTCGTCCGGTCTCCACCCTTAGAGTAGATTTTTTGAGAGTAGAGTAAAATTTTTTTTGTAACTTTTAATTTTTTGACGATTCATAAGTAGTACCATAGCTACCTATGTCAATAAAGATATCTATGCTTTTGATTTTCTAGATATAGTTTTTATTCTTATATATATTGGCTTACTTTTTTGTTCCATTTTTAAACCTATTTGCATTGTTTTTATTTGTATTATTAATGTGTAATCTGTGTTATTGTGCTGTATAGGTTTTGAGAAATAAAATAAATAACGCCATAGATTTATCTAGTGTATGTCGTCGTAATGTCGTTTTCCCCCAATTGTTATGCTTCAATAGAGTATTAAATAGTGAATAAATACTTTTATATTTGCAACGATATAAATAGTATGTTTTACAGTCGCGGTTAATTTTAAGCGTGTGGGATATTAAGTTATTCAACATACACTTTTAGGTAAAACGGAAAATTATTGTGTGGGAAGTTGAGCAGAGGTTTGTAACAGAATTAGTTATTAGTTACATTCTATTTTATAAACACACTAATTATTAAATAAACACAAAATATTCTTAATATTAACCTAACTAATATAAGTAACTTAAAATAAAACAAAACACAAAACTAAAACAAATTTAAAAAGTTTGGTCCCTGTGGCAGAGTACACACAATTCTGGTGGCATTTCCTCGCTGTATCGCGATGCTTACACGCTGAGCAAGGAAAGCACCAGCTCTTGGATCACCGGTACTGACTACCAGGCGCCTACTTAATTCTTTAATAAGCGCCTGTGCACTTGCACCCAAAAGTTGTCCCAAAAGTTGTTGTGTTATATTCTAAAATTTAATAGTTGTTTTAAAGTTGGCGCCTGGATGTCTGTTTCCTAACCTTGATCATAGGTCAACATTTTCTACTCTCTGTCACGAAATATTATTTATTTTACGAGTGATGTTTCATTCATTATTTGTCGTTTTATTGTCCATACGTATGGGCAAGTGTTTTATTTGATTTATATTAGTATTACATTTTAAAATAATTTAGTGCAACCGAGCATAACATTAACACAACTCAGTTTATTATAGTAATATTTTAAAATAAGGTATTTTTTTGGTTTTAATATAACTAAATTAAAACTCTTCGACAATATCTCTCTAACCCAACCATAATAAACATCTTTTTGCCTGTCCAAATATTTTTAATTGTAGGATTCTGTTTGTCTAGCATTTACCTTTTCTTAAATTTAACTTTAATTTAACTTCCAAACGTTTAATTGACACTTTGTGTCTTCAAACCTTTTAGTTACTGTTCCATATGGAATCTAGCAAATAAGAAGATGCTAGAAAATATTCACACAAGCCAAGTCAGTCAGTTTCACCTTTGGTGTGCCTTTACCTCTTCTGTCTATTTTTTATTTTCAGATCCAACATGATAAACACAAAGCATGCAGCCACAATTCTCCTATGCCTCATGGCTGGGGTGTTGGCGAACCCAGTGAGACGTTCTCCAGACCTAGAAGCACGTAGAAGAAGTGCTGTCGATAGGAGTATGATAAGGTAAAACCGTTTTAAATTTTGACTAGATCTAGTATTCTCAAATTTAGCGAAGCTAAATCAGAAGTGGTAATGAGCTGTGTGTGTTCGTTTATTTAAAACAAAGCCTAATTCATAATCACAGCCCGAAGTACCGCGTCCTCAAGGAGTTTTAATACTATTTAATAGGTTTTTTTTAAACTTGTCTCGACTTTTGAAATCTGTTAATGGCAAAGTTACCGAAGCTGTAAAACAGATTAGCCACTAAAAACTTCCTATAAAATCCACTTTATCTTATTTAAGGTTTTCAAAGTGATGTAGATTTTTGTTTATATAACTTAACTACTTAGCTGGAATCATGAGGTTGTGGGTTTCTTTCTTATTGTTTTCGTTATTATTATGTTTATTATGGGTTCTATTTGCGGCTGTGTCAATCAAGACTTTTATATACAGTAGAATCCGGATATAACGACATTCAAAGGACCGACAATACTATGTCGTACTAACCGGGTGACGTACAAACCGGATGTATTATATATTAATATATTGCGATACGAAACCAAATGATACTTGCACATCGTACAAGTATCACATGATAACTTAAAATGTTATCATATATACACCATGTAAGATTCTATAACTTAATAGTCGTCATAGATAAAGTTAAATACTTTATATAAAAATGCATGTAGTTATTCCATTGCATAGAAAAAACAATTGTGATTTTTGGTCTATAATTGTCTGGAACATCCATCATATATATATTCTATAGTAGATTGTGCATTACAGGTTTGGTCGCTCATATCCACCAGAGCCGTCGGCAGCCGAAATTCGCGATCAATTCCAACGACCAACCCGCAGAGGTAATAGTTTCCTACGTTTTGGACGATCCCAACCGCTGACATTCACCACTGACGATCTTATAACACTTCTACGCACCTATGAAAACGACTACGACGATGAACCTTCAAAACGAAGCCCCAATTTCATCCGCCTTGGCCGCGATCCTAAATTTATTCGTTTGGGTAGGAATGTTGAAGAAAAGCCAAATTACGAGCAGAGTTCTGAGCTTTATGTTAGTGGTTTTCCTCAAAGAAAGAATAGAGCGCGAGACCACTTCATAAGGCTGGGTAGGGACAGCGTGGAGATGAACGAGGAAGAAGAGAAGAGAGCTATTGAAAGGTGCCAAGATTGTGATTCGTAAAAGCGTGTCGTGCCAAATATTCTGTTTTCAATTAACTGAAATGCGATGTTAGATTTACTTTGGTTTTGACTACTAAAACTGTTTATTAGTGATGGATTTTGTTTTAAATGTTTCAAGCAAAAATAGCTTGTTTTTAATTCAATAGAAACCTTTAAAGAACATTTTAAACGATGTATATAAGAATTGTTACAGTTTATAACTTTTATCTAATTTAGTGCGAGTATCCGATTTCCAAGGCTGGGATTATGGTAGTGTCGGATAAATTCACTAAATATTTTATAAATCTAAACGGTAAACGTCAATTTAAATGATTGTTGCAATGGATATAAGTGGTGAATTATAAAGAATTGTATAAAATTATTGTTTTATTTATAAAATTGACTAAAAATGTCACAAAAAATCATGTATACATATGAATCTGTGGTTAATGGTAAATACTAAAATATAAGAACAGTGAAAAGAGAATTACGAACGTTACAATTTCTTCAACTTACATATTCAACATAAAAATATATATACCAAATAATAATAATCACCAAGACAAACATACTCTATAAACAAAATAAATCTAATGACTGTGCATCTGACAGAACTGTCAGTTGCATTTTCTACGTTTATACGCTTACCTGTATTAGATTTTGTACTGTGTACTCTTTTTTAGAAAGAACTGGTGTGCAAAAACATGTAATTAAGCTGAAACTGAGCAGCTGATTTCGTCAAGCTAAAACTGAGTAACACAAAGTCAAAATCTCTTTATTCACTAAGGTACATTGGACCATTTTAAAAAGTCTAAATTATACTACGCCTGTTCGTACGCGAACAATAGAAGAAGCAGATAAGAAACTCAGTTTTGGCTAATCTTGTAACACGGCACTTCATTGTATGTTTTTTTCAGTTCACTGGAATTCCTGTCAAACGATGATATGATTAACACACACGTTCTTAACATTCAATCTATTATAGAAAGTGTTTGTAACGTCATCTAAGAACTGCAGCTACAAACGATAATATCAATCTCATGACGGCATAGATGCCCTAAGTATGAGATTTCGACATGTCGAGACTTAAGGATCACTTTCCGGTTGGAAAATTAACATTTCGATCGTTCTAATAATGCTGTTACATCCCCTAGCTAATGGGAATAAGCGTTAGAAGGAATAAAAGTTGATATGAAAAATCCGTCATTGATATATCGAAATTTCAAACCTACTAATTTACTATGAGCATTTTGCTATTACACTTACTGCCTCGTAGAAGTATTAATTCAAATATAATCGCCAAGAAAATGCTCCATTGTACATTAAAGCTTCGTATGACAACAATTTGCTTGTTACATCGCGTAGAAAAGCGATCTCCCACACTTTAATTGGTCATTTTGCTTTAAGACTCCTGTTACTGCAGTTTATTTAGCAACCCTAAACTTTGGCCACAGATTAAGATGAACAGTTGGACATGTCCGTAGTTGTTGAGTGCTACTGTAAATTGACAGTATGGTAGACTTGTAGCTTTTGCCCGCGATTTCGTCCGCGTGGTTTGAATACAAAAGGAATTTGGAAAGTCGGTTTTTAAATGGCAGAGGTCTGGTAAGATTTTTATACGAACCTTTATCCTCTATTTCAAACGTTTTTTTCGCGATTAAAAGTAGCCTATGCCCTTCCCTAAGGTTTAGTCTCCATAACAATTTTTATCGATATCAGTTCAGTAGTTTAAGCGTGAAAGCGTAACATGGATTTCACTTTCACATTTATATTATAAGTATGAATTAAAAAAAAATTCAAAAAGCTACAATTGTTACGTAAAGTCGTAGTATGTTAATTATAAAAGACAACTAAACCCTTTAGTTGGACGACATAACGTTAGTGAAGCTAAGAAAAAAAAGCTTAAAGGTAATATATGGTTATACATGATATAACAAATCACGTGCATAATAACCACATCGAATGTTCATCCCTTTACGTCACAAATTATGGAAAATCACATAATGTAATCCTATTTTAGGTATCAAGTTCATTATTCATGTAACTCTTGTTATAACTATACAGTATATAATTGCTTGAATAAGGTGATAAGTTTTGTAAAGGTGGGGTAAGTATAAGGTAAGTCAGACAAAATTGTGAAAGTTATTATTTTTGAATTGTATCAACAAACAATGGAGAGAAGTTTATTGTCCTGTAGAGTACTTACTTACTAATTAATAATAAGCTTTGCCTTGATTGCTGTACAGAAGAATTGATAAAACGGCATATTACAAAATCAGCCACCAATTACCATGCAAAAACAAGACAATTCAACTATATAATAAACAAAAACATTAAAAAATAATTTAAAAAATCCATAATATTTGAATAACTACTTTGACCGATAATTGTAATCTATTTTAGTGGTTTTAAATGGTAACATGTATTACAAAACAATTTTTAATATAACATTTTAATAGAGAGATACAATCTCTTAACAACAATGCCTAAACACTAAGTCAGTAAAAATATGGTGGATCCTGCTGAGGATCATCGCTACTGCTAAAATCAACACAAACAAAGCTCATAGTCAAAATAGACGGATTGTATGATACAACTAAGAAAAAATATATAAAATCGTTCTACGAATGCCTAAGCTTTTTCAACTAAGAATACAAAGAACTAAATTTCACATGCCATTACGACAAAACCTTTGCAACAGATTATAAATCTATTTACTGCAATAAAGTGACCCCAACCGATGACAAATAAGGGACCTGAGATGGATGTCCTTTGACAATAGATATCATTATTCATCTTTGCTCACAGATACTTATCTGTTTATTGATGACTCTGCATCGACGTCATACAAACTGTATACGAAACAGTAATGTTAAAATTCTAAATTAAAATTTCACCAACGGTCTCTATAAACTATTTTGGCTTGAGGTTTCTATACTAAAGAGGGACGGCTTTCAAGCAAGACGGTTTCTGACGGTGACAAGGTACAATAACACATTTTTCTTTTATTAAATTCTAAGAAAAAATTGTTGAGCAAGTCCCATTGTTAAGGACAATTTAAACGATAAAAATGCTTGGGAAATGCTTGTCAGTTGTCCGCTATATAGGAACCCTTCTAGAATTAGGTATAAGAAGAAAGTTTAACACTGGAGTGCTCGCTTTGATACCTAATCGTTTTTGGGCTCTTCAGGCACTATCAAGACGTATACACGCGATCGCTGATACGATTCTATGTGGAAAAGATATAAATAAATAAACCAAAGCGGGTGCTACAGCATAAAATAAGTGTGTTCAAATCTTTGAACCGATCGTCCTAGCTTCCCATTTATTTATGGAATGCATCATCTCTAAGAGCCAAGATCAACAGCCTACTTGCCAATAAATAATAAGAAATATCTAGAACAGTTTATTAATTTTGAATATTTTTTTGGATTAATTATCTAGTTATATCTAGATTATATTATATATACTGGATTTATGTATCTTGCAAACAGACCATTGTATAGGAAAGCTCTTTTTTATCACTATAGCAATCAGACCTGTATGCTTCGTCAATGTCGATTTGCGATGTTAATATTACAACCAATTTCTTTAAGAAAAATCAAATATTTTAAAGTCTCCAGAACCGGAAAAGTCGAAATGTATTATTATCTGTTGTCTGCTTTCTTCATGACAAGTGCGGAATTCAAAAATAGAATAAAAAATAATTTAAATTTCGATTTTCAAAAGTTTACCTGCAAACGCCGTCCTAACGAGCTGTTTAACAAGATACAGCCCCAGGGCATTTTGTCGCAGCACGTGCGACATTTTTGCATTCCATTTATAGCACTATTTTCTATTTATGTCCTAAGTTAATTATTGTATTAAGTGTAGTCCATTGAATATGTCTCGTACCTTAATTTAAATATTTATTTCCTACAACCGTACCGAGCTGACTCCGGAAAGACTACGGTAATTGATGAATAGACGATGCGAAGTATTAACGAATATGAAATTATTAACGCATACGAAATATTAATGAAATAATGACAAATCAGTTGGCGCAAGGGTCGCCATACCAGAGGTCTCCGGGTTCTATGCCGAACATACATGTGATGAATATATTTGTTGACTGTACACTGTTATAATAGGTATTTTATTTCGTTAAAAAAATTACGAAACTTGGGTCTAATCGTATTTAGAATGTGTCCTATATTTATTGAACAACCATCGTTCATTAATTTTCATTTTAATATATAAGAAAACAATGATTTTTTTTCTATATCTGACATATAGTTTGAAGTGTGATAAATAAATCCTAACATAGGTCACGACACAGGCTTGTTTGCTGAGGCTTGACGGAGAATTCGTATCACATTACCCGTCATAATGTCCCTGATTTTCCATTATGAATTCACATCGACATTTTAGTATAGAATAAGAGTCTAGTCTCGTTCCCTTTATTGTGCGAGAAATGGAAAAAAGCTATCGCTTTTAATATACCAGAAATCCAGTGATAGATGGATGGCAGATGGCCGTGTTTAAAATATATTTTTGAAAAAATATACATTAGAAATAAATAAGATTGAACATAAAGGGATTACGAATGACATTATAGCCCCGGTTGGCCCTGTCTTAAGCTAATTACATCAGTGCCAGTCAAGCATTCTACGGAAATGCATTGATAGATGTAATTACATTGTAATTTCAATGTAAAAATAATAGCAAAATCAGCAGCCAATAGGATGATGATAGGCTTCTGGGTTAATGTAATTTATGTAGAATTATTTATTTTTTGTGTATTTAAACAGATTTACTACAAATATGTGTAAAATAGTCGATATGATGCGTAAGAGTCAACTAAATATTCCCAAGTTTAAATTATAATACGATTTCATTATAATATTAAAGTGATGTAAGTATACCAAATATTTAACACAGAAAAGATAAAACACTTTCACCAACGAAGTATTGGCTTTAATAGTAGTCTGTGAGTCTTTATAAACCAGTAACAACTTGCGAGTTGTTTAATCTCAGAAGTAGTTCAATAACATAAACTATGCTTATTAAAAAAAAATTAAATAATAAATAAACATTTCCACTAAAAACACCCCACAATTACGGATTCTTAAACATTACTACGTCTAGGAAACATAACTCAACATTTTTTAGTACTTCTCGACAAAAGCTGAGAAATAGATATTTACAAATATTGCACAATACTTTGCATAGTTACATTTTTGAATAAATAATATAAAACCAGAGAAAAAAAACCATTTACGTTTTACCGCACCTCACAGGCTAGGCTGATAAAACATCCATGTCTAAATCCGAAGAATTATTAATAGTCTTAGTATAACTTATTATCAAAGGAAAACTAAAAACATCATCCAAACTACATGTTTTGCGTTCCTAGAGGGACTCAGCAATACATTGTTTAAATCAAGGTTTTTTTAATGTGTATTAATAGTACTAATTAATAAATTGTTTTAAAGATTAATTAATATGATACTACAGCATTAATTGTAGATACCATAAAGTTGAGAGAAGAAATCTAGGGCCAGAAACGAGCAGGTGGGTCACTTTGAGTGAAGCCGCTCATAGACACCTACAGCGCGAGTGAGTTGCCAGCCTTTAATTGAAAGGGGGGCTTTACAGTCGTAAAGATTCAGGAATACCAGCGCTGGAAATTGGTTCCACAATGGGAACTATGCAAATGTGTTATATAATACATAATTTGTTTATTTTATACGGTGAATAATGTTTAGCCAAATCAGAAACTCATTTACTATTGAGTTAACCTATAAGTGTAACAATCAATCATGTTTAGGCGTGGGCATTCGATCAACTGTTTGTGACGCCTATAAACGTTCTGGAAACCGCATCTTATAGAATTACTAATACGGTGGTAATGGTAATGAGACGATTACTTGGTAATATGTAATTTGTATTAGATTACAATAGTTGATTTATGAAGTCAAAGTCAAAATATTTATATTTACTAATGTAAATTGGACCTGGTCTTAAATCTATGTGATTCTGTGCCTGTTCGTACGCAACCAAGCTGAAAAGTAGAGGACAAGAAACGCGGTTTGGTTGATTTTTTTTTTGTAATGGTCCCAGAACACTTTATGAAGCAAGGCTAAGGTGAAGCTGATTCATTCCCAAAAATTTTTCATCGTCGAAATAATCAGATAATTTATCCTTTTTTCTAAAAGATTCTGTTTAACTACTTTTATTAAATTTCCTTACTGACAGAATAAACAAATCGGTTAGGATTCTGATATATATGTATTATACATTACACCCTTTAAATAAGTTACCAACTTTATGGTGCCTAGTAGTATGAATAGAGCTTATCCTTATTTCTCGTATTGAGACTATGATAATCGATATTTTTTTAAGTTACATTTTTGTGAACATTCATCAAGTTTTCAACAATATACGTAATAAGAGTTTAAGTTTTCCGTTTTAAGCCTGTTGATTTGCGTTTTTATAACTTACTCCCGAGGGATTGCCCTCGCCAAGTTGTCAATTAATGAATTTAAATGTGTCATTAAACGGAAATTAATTGAAAAAGTTAACTATGGTAAAAATGATTATATTACGAATACTTCAGCTTAGAAATGAATTGTTAGATAACATTTACTTGTGTTAATTACTGCAGGAATATAGTTATAATAGCGACCACCAGAAAATAACTAAACCACTGAGTTATACTTGTGTGGGTTCTTCTCAGCGAAATCAAATATTTATATCAAATAATAGATTATGAATAAAAAAAATCATTACTTATCGGCAATACCTTTTTTTTTATATAAAAGAGGGGGCAAACGAGCAGGAGGCCCACCATAAAGGTAAAGTCACCGCCCATGGACACTCATGTGGCTGGGAGCTCATAAGTGCGTTGCCGGCCTTTATTCGAGTAGGTCTTTATAAAGACAGTTTTGTATCGTCAATTTTTACACTACCACCGGTTCTAAAGGCAGTAAGCATCAATATATAATTTTACAATATAAATATGACCTTAATAAAAATCATTATCAAAAGCAGTTCCATATGCTATCATAGGAAAAATTAAACATATCGACATAGCCGCGACGGACTTACATTAATAGCATTAGTGTGGTTTCGCGATAGTGATGGATTCATATCGATATATTATCTCAAATTTATTATGGTAACAATAATATTTAACATGACTGATTATGAGTATTCTATGTGTCTTATACTTTTCATTGTCATGTCAAGTAGTTGATTAGGAAGTTAGCTTTAATTTTTGAATACGAAATTGACTAAATAATTATAAGTACTGTTTGAACAAAATGTCCTAATACTGAATAATTATAAGCACGCACACATTAGTTTTATTTTGTTTATAATGATAACTATAATCCTTGGCTTAAAAAATATCATTAAAAATACTTAAAAACTTAAATTGTTATGAAATGAGAATAATTGTCGTCTCAGCCATTCTGCGTACACTGCTAAATATTTCGACCTTTCTTTAATTTCCATCTAATGCCATGCCGGCAGGTCTCCATTTAAGGAAAGTCTAGCCCCCTGGCCATTTTAGCGCAATATGCCCAGAGCATTTGTATATCAACCTAAAAGCTTTTTCTAAAAGATTTGTATATCATGTGACTTTAGTTCTTCTCCATAGACCAAATAAAGTAACGGAGCTTATGCAAAAGGCTCAAGTTTAAATTTGTGATAATATTAAAACCCACCAAATTACTACAAATTCGCAACTTATTACGAATTCTTAATTAGATCGATATGTTTTTATCGACTTGCCCTTTCACTATTGTCAGGGCTGGGCCACTTTGTAAATTCGATTACTGTATTCACTTACCATATTGTTAGCTTGTTTCCCACAGGAGACAATAGTGTCTCTGTCTGTTCTGTGTAGTGGTACATAGTGTATATCATGAAATAGGATAAAAAAAATTAGGTAAGTGTAATTTAAAAGTGGCAATGTATTATTATTTAATGAAAACATCGAGTAGAATATTTTGTTCCCTTCAAAAGCGGATCTAAAAACTAACGAAGGTTCTTAGATTGTATTATATTTGTAATATTAAGTAATTTCAATTATTTATTGTATTTTACGTAAAGGCCACACTAGGTATATCTGGTTTTTTTTTTTTAATTATGGAAAATTTTTATAGATATGACTTATGATACAGCATATTTTTTAAATTTAACAAAAAATATTTTTCAAGAGAGACGTCCAAAGAAAACCTCATGGTCTTTTGATTTGCATCTTTTATAATATCATATTTATCGTTGTATCTTTTATAATATCATAAATAAGCTTTTCTTAGCACCGCTTAACCGCGCGTGGGCAGACGTGAGCAATTAACTGTCGGCTAGTTAGTTCAAAGGTTTAGCTTAACGGATTTACATAATGGTTTAATTGTCAGACAACACCAAGTTTTGCAATATGTTTATTTCTCATGAAATCTAAAAAGAGGTTTTATTTGTAACTCAATATGATGTCGTCTTAAATAGCGCTAACGATATTCAATATCTAGCCTAGTCTTCCCAAAGCATTATTTGCGAACGTTTTTTTAACATCTTAGTAAAAAAAACCCCGTCTTCATTACCTTATGTTAACAGCAGTTTCGTAAAACATATATAATATATAAAATTTTCGTGTCACAATGTTCGTTCCCGTACTCCTCCGAAACGTTCGTTCCCGTACTCCTGAAATTTTGTGGCCATATCGCGTAGATCTAAGATTACATCTGTTTTAAGAGACATTGTTTTTTGCAAAACATCGTTTCTCGGGTCAGCTAGTTTTTTTTTTCGAACGTCACTAAAACTAAGTTTACATGGGTTCACTGCTTTTACAGAAGTAACCCTCAAGAAACTCAATCAAGGTAGTGCTTTGTACAATTATCTTACCGCAGTGATATATATCTATAAAATTGGTTATTAATAAAATTTAGATCTAAACAATTCATTCCATGTATCCCTGATATAATTTTATATAACGCATAAAACAATAAAATTCCAATCAATTCCCTTTATGATAGTTTTATTTCCTTTCTCAAAACTTTGTTCAAGTACTATTTGAATGCGTTTGCGACACGTTTTACGACCGAGACGTGTTATAACGATTCATTGTTATTTTTAACCGGCTTCAAACAATTTTTTTTTATATAAACATTATATTCATAAACTCAAACTCAAAATATCTTTATAAAGACACTGTTGTCAATTTTTACACTACCACCGGTTCGGAAGGCATTTATCTACCGATAATAACCGACAAGAAACTCACTGCTATTATGAAATAAACATTTAAAATTGTGCTAATTACATGACTCATTCAAATAACAATAGCTTTGTAAGGATACTTAAGAATTCAACTGTCCCGATACTGAACTATTGCTGACATATAACTTAGGTAAACCCTGATTTAAAAAAGCCTATAGCATAGTAGTCCTCGACCACGTCGCTTGGAAAGTAGTCCCAAGATCGAAACCTGAAACCTTTGGCCCTCGGAAATCGACCCTTACTTTTGTAATGCTGTTTATGTCATTTCTGTACATACATACTTAATTAAATATAGTGAATTATATAAAAGTGTTTTAATATAACTCACTACTAGCGCCACTAGTCTACTTAGTTACTAACAAAGTCTTTTGCAAACCATGATTCATTGTTTCCCGATTTTTTTTTTAAATTTTAAACAATATATTCAGAAACGTGAAATTCGTAAAAAAGTAAATGTCTGAAAATTATCAACGTTCAACGAAAAGCTAAACGAATACACTAATAATAATACTAATAATAATAATAATACTAATAATAATGTAAAAATAATAAGAACGCTACACTAAACAGTATACGAGTATAAATTTTATAAGTGAGCGCTTTTTTAATGGTGACAATGTCGTTCGCCTGAAGACATGCAGACTTGATAGTCTCAGAGACCGGATGGATCAGCGACACGGGTCTTTAAAGCATTGTTTATTGGCATCTGCTATGTCATTCAAAAGTTATCCCACTGCGTTAATTAAAATTCAATGTCTGTATGTAATTAGGATTGTTAACAAGATTGTAACATAACTAAACATTAAACTAAGTGTCATGGGTTCTCTGTGCGACCTCTGAATCTCATTGCAGTTGTCATTTTCTGGTTGTTATACTTTACAGTGTTTAACATAATTAAAAAAAAAATACCAGAATAATCAAGAAGCGGTATCACAATCAAAAATATATTTATCATTTATATACGATAAGAGACTATCCGTAGAATCATATGTAAGCTTTTTCCATAATAAAGTTCTATAGGCCCATTTCTAACTTGAGTATACATCTTGCATCAGTCACGTTCATGCACTACTACTACACTGGTAACTCGTTATCCAATTTGCGTGTAATCTCTGCTTAAGGTCGATACTTACTGCACACCCTGACACACTAACCTTACACTCATTGTAATTATAGCATTTTAAACTATCACGTGGCAGTTAAAATGTGCTAAAAGTTAAAATTTAACGAAATTTATTTATAAACATTTCGTTAAATACAATTAGAATCTGGCCTGTAAAAGGCAATCATAATAAGGAGCAAGGAAACTGATATAGTTCAAGAAGTGCTAACACTATAGTAAATTTTAATTTATTCATTTATTTTAATTCTAGATTTAAATTAGCATATTCATACTGTTTAAATTAATTTAATGAATGTTGTTTTGTATACTTCGCACCCTTTGCACCAGTCTAATTGTATTTTAAGAATTCTTTTATTGTGTGGGTTGTCTGGAAGAGATCGCTTATTAGCGATAAGGCTGCCCGTTTGAAGAGAACGCCATAGACGTGCAGTGGATACATTTGATATTTTTGAGCATTTTTGATTATAATGCCGATGGTATTTGCTTATTTTAATACTATGTACCGGTGCAAACTTTAACACAAAGGCTTTTACATCCAACATTCGTTTGAGACTACAAAAGTTGCTGCTAATATTTCTCTATCAAATTTAGCGTAAAAAAATTATATCAATTCATAGAAAAACTGGTTCCTTTTAAATGGTTAAAATGGTTCGTGTACTGTAACAATAATATCAACGTATTTTAATATATCCTCATAAATAACCCCCGTTGTGTGTTACAAGGTTGATTAAGTTTTTATTGTGAATTTCGGTAAATTTTATACGTTCATTAGGAATTAAATAAAATATCAAATAAGATATTAAGGTAATTTGTGTGATTAGAAAATCATAACTTACATTTGCTTAAAACATACTAAAGAATCACAAGTTTCAGTCACACTTTGTTTTTAAATATAAAAGTTCAGCTTGATTTTTAAACATAAATGCAAGGTTTACTCACAGTGTATCAATCTTTACAGAAAATGTAGCTCAAAGCCTCTTTTCTGAAGTATATGTATTATTTGCTGAGTGCTTATCATGATTAGCAATCAACAGCACATGGCTCTCTTTGATCTGTACGATTAATCTGTTTACATGGATCGGAACGTTCCACGACAGTGGCTATAGTGACAGCGATTTTCTATATTCCACTTAACTATGAATTAAAATTTCATATAAATATTCTCGAAAATAACACTGGTATAAGCCGCGTAATTGTCATTCAAGAAAACATGCATTTCTTAAAAGGCCACGCACTCACTAGCTCTCACGTGTATCTTTTACCTTTATGGTGTGCCACCTGCTCGTTTGCCCCATCTTCTATAAAATTGTTTTTCAGTCTTAAGATAAACCTGACATGCTAATGAAAAATATTCGATTTTAATTACAGTTTGGCTTCTTCTTCTACGTCATTATCGAATATATTTCAGCAAATAGTGCATACACTACCAGTAAATGTCTGCCATAAATTTTAGTATGAATTATACGAAAAGTACGCAGTGTTATTTAAGCCTCGAGTACACCAGCCGATCATTAAGAATTGCCTACTGACAGTACTGATTTTCAGTGAGGCTTCATTCGCATAGAGACGTACGCATAAAGAAAATATAGTTTAAAAGCAGAAAAGGTTAAAGTAAGCTTTAGCTTAAAATACTAAATACAACGACAATTAAAAGGAAAATACATAATAAACAATGAGACTCAACCCAAAATGCAAGTTTAAATCATTTCCGTACAAGATCTATTTACAAATAGAATGGAAAAACCTTTATTCAAATGTTCACCTCAAAGCTTTTACGTAGCAATTCTGCAATAGCTTAGTTAATTATAAACCATATTTAAAATATTTTTTTTAATATTTTGAATTCAAACACCTAAGTCAGTCAAAGTTGTTTTTTTTTATTCGTCCAGTTCTAAGAGATAAAATATCATACAAGAGATCGCTTGTGATCATTGTGTGTACATAATATGTTACACATATATACGTATAATAAAGTAACTTGGCATTTGATAAAGAATCAAACACTGAAACGGAAAAAACAGTCATGACCTCCATAACTCACTCATAACTATATAAGTCCGTTCACACATTAAAAAATATATGAATCCTGACTCATCTAATACTAGTAAATAACCGCAGCATCTCACAAATATTTAGATATTTCTAACATTAACCACATTCATTAGGTATTTTTTTTATGGAATGACGGTACGATGATGTTAACAATTCACTTCTATTAACTTTATTTTTATTCCCTTAAGTCATTTTTCCCAACAAAATGCGTTACAATGCGTATTTCGTTCTAGATTTTCTGATATAAAATTATCTTCATTGACATTGGTACACATATGGTACACATTTTATACACTACATTCACATCTACTGCCCGTACCTAGATCAAGGGCGTAGAACGGACGAAAAGTAGTGGTCAAAAAGTGGCATAAATCTCTCCGCCACTCCTTTAAATCGCAGTTGATAAGATAGTTCGCTGATTCTATTAAACAAGTTAAACTTCACTTGTGACATCATTATACGTCAATAGAGAGAATACAAAGTAGGTAAACTCCATCAAACAGTTGCTACGTGATTGATGCTTTATTAAATTAAGAGGCTGGTCTTGTGCTCGCAGCGTATTCTATAGGTTTTGTATCGATGAACTCTCGAATGATGTTCCAAATTTGTCTACTGATAAAGTCTTTACTTAAACAAACTTGAGCAAGTACTATTATAGTGTAAGCGACTATTTCGATAAAATGATTGATAGATAGATAGATTTTGTAAAGCAGTAAAACTCGTAAATGATGATAGTTAACCAGCTGAGTTTGTAGTGGGTATAGTCTTAGACCGGGTTTATTTGGAACTTTCGTAAGCCACTAGCTTACTATAAGAGGAGAATAATTGGCCTACACAAAAGATATACAGAAATAAATGTCGAGAATTTGTTAGGGAGAAAAAGATCAGGAGGCACAACATAAAGGTGAAGCCACCGCCCATAGACACCCCCGTAGCTGGGAGATCGTGAGTGCGTTGCCGGCCTTTTAGGGAGGTGTACGCTTTTCTCTTAAAGAACCCTAAGTCGTATTTGGTTCAGTCCACAAAAGCACTATAAAAAAGTTAACTTGACTTATACAAGTTTTAAGTATAAAAGATTTTTATGAACGTGCATAATGCATTAGTTTATGGTAGGAGAACATTTTTAACTGTTCATACAGACGAGCCCACTAACAAATTTGTTGTATAGAGCAATGACAGAAATAGTACCCATCCGTCAGTTAGTAGATCGCTTAAATTAGATGCGCGCGCGTCGGTTCTTTATTTGTTTATGTGATTTCAGTGAGTTTGTGTAATTTATATGTTTTAAAATGAAGCGAAAAAAACGCAGTCGCCGTATACGCATTAGATTTAATATGAACGAGGTATTTATATATTTATTTATGACTTAAAAAACAAATGTTAGTGACACACAGACGGATCTTTTTTGTGTGTTCTGGTTTTTACACGACTTCAAAAATTCAACACCTCAATTGATTGTGTGATTTTTTAAATGTTTGTTTAACCATTACATTCCTAAATGAATCTTTGTGAATTACAGAGGTCGTATGTTTTATTTAGCATGAGAAGCAGAATGCTAACGTCTCCTTGGGTAAAACCTCTGTGGAGGAGCTGAGTGATATTAAAGCAAAGGTTTGAGATCACCAAACTGATTGCAGAACTCTGCCAATCCGTCCTTACTAACGTGGCATATTATGGCTAATAACCCAGGGACTAACACTGAATGAATAAGGCCTCCATATCAGACATTTTGGAGGAATTCAGAAGAATATGTCCAAAGGTGGACCGGATTTCTATGGTGCAGTAAAATTAACTTAATATACCATTGAGCCAACAGCCACATTGGTTAACAGTGGTATACAGCAGCTAATCTGTAAAACATAAATCATATCAGATTACACTGACATCTAGTCTTCTTGCGTTGAAAAAACCAAATAAACACAGATTTGACCTTTTGTGTGACACAATTTTTCAAGATATACTCATGTGAAAAATAACTGTCAAGGCATTGTTTGCGCGATATATTATCTTCCCAGCTCAGCGATGTGCTTTATTTTTTTAAACCTAGGTTATCGTTCACGGGTTAACTGTGTGAGGGTCGAAGGTGTGTTACAATATCCTACAATATACAACTTTTGAAATATTCTTTTTTTTATTATAAAAATACATATTATATATAAGACATTGTTTGGAAAAAGGGCCTTAAAACACCTATACTGATAATAATCTTGACTTGTCCGTCTTTGCTATGAATTAGGTATTTCTTTTTCAAAAGTGTTCACCTGCTAATAATTTACTGCAGAGCCTTATATGCGATTTATTGCATTATTTTCAATATTTTTCTTTTACAGATTTACTTGATTACCAAAAAATTCACTACTTTAATATATTATCACTAACGATATCTTCAAAAGTAAACAAAATAAATATTTTAAGATATTAAAGAGTTTATATAAGACAAATTTTATACTTTTATACTTGTGGTATATACTTTTTATAAACACACATTTACACAATTGTTAAACCTACCGGAAATCGAACCTTGTAAACGAATCAGTGAACTGAGTGTATTATTTTGACTATTGATATTGAAAGGAAAGCCAGCGCGTAAGCCTTACAAATTGTCCTATTTACACATCGTTCAAGTAACGAGTGACATGTTTTTCTCAGTAATAAACCACACGTATGTGGCGATCGTAGTTTAACGCAATATGCGGTGAGTTAATAATCCATAACAAATACTTTTAATTATATTATCAGAGTTTTTATTTAAACATTATCTTAGGTTGCACATTAATATTGATAAAGTCAAAAGATTAGCAATTTTTTTTGAATAATGCAACACCGTAATGTACTAATTGACCTAGCTTTTTGCTTAATAAGATTAACTTAATTTTAATTAACGCAACTACAACAATTAATATTAAAATAATTAGAATAGTTCAGGCATCATTAAATTGTCCTAAAATAAGTTTAAAAACATAAGTTGAATACATTCAAGTTTATTACGCTATGTAATGTCGTTCTTATTATTTCAATATAGTCTGTAGTCTGTGAAAGAAAAACAAGTGCGGACATGTTATTATTGTAAAAGACACTGTAACAGCATTTAATTTAGTAAAGGCATTGTAACAGCACGACGGCTTATAGTGAGAATAAAACCTGGCGAATATCAGGCATGTATTGTTTTTATAATTAGTGGTAATCGTGAAGTCGGCATAAATCCTACGGAGAAATTTTTTTTTGTTATATTAATTAAATCATAATAATACTAATACATCCTATCCATACAGTGACTATGTTAAAATATAATCTATATATATATATATTATATTATATAACCTAACAGCGATCACTTGCGTACGTGAACAATTTTCCTCTTTAAAGCTACAGGGTCACCAAAATAAACCGCAAAAAGATACCCACAACTAACCCAGCTATTTAACTGTCAGGTTTTTTTAACCGTGATCACTTTTTCAAATGTCTTTATTTCGACTATTCGTTCCCAAACATTTTTATCGTATAAATATTAGGGCTTACACAACAATTTTTGCTTAAAGATTTTTAATTTATTAAAGACAATAATGGAACATCAATTCTGATTGTAAATGCGTACACAATTTCCCGAGAGTTAATTACTAATTTTATGGAGCCTAATTATGGACACTGCGAGTGTATGCTAATTTCTAGTGTTATGCACATCGGCATTTTGTATTAAATTTATAATATATGTATAAAATAATATCATAAATAAATTGTTATATATATATATATATATCAGGATGGCAGGCTATTTAATCTGTTTGCTTGAAGAGTCGATCGATCGATCGAAGAGAAGAGAAGATCTGTGACAATCTGTAAGAGAAATGTATGTATACAGTCTATAATTATTGTAAGTTTTTATGTGCCATTTTAATTATAATAATATAAATAAATATTGCCAACCGGGAAACTGCTCAAGATATTTGCGAAAAATTATTTCCACAGATTTTCAGCTATGACAAATAAATTAACTGAACTCATTGTGATATAACTGAACCAGTGTTTGAAACTTTTTAAGCTTTAAAAGGCTGTAAGCTTTAATACAAAATTGAAACCTTAGCTTAGTATGAAAAGCGATAAACCAAGAAACGACGATCCGTTTTTAATACATACAGAATTCAGTTATATGAGAAGCAAACTTATTTACTGTATATTCCTGAATCATTGCAAGAGATGGTATATATAATCTCTTGAATGTATTTATACTTTTTCTTTGTCAGCCATTATAAAAGCTCGGTCTAAACTTTGATTGAGTCTTATTAATAAAATGGGTAAGAGTTGATTAGTGGAATTATTACTGATTATATAATGTGTGTGATTGACACACACCAATTTATATGCACGTACTAGCTACTGCTCCAATATACTTCGAAATCGTTATGATTCCTATGGTTTTCCTACGCTTTTCCTATGTTTACAGGAAAAGCGCGACATTTCCGTAGCACCGACTACAAACTTGGAATGCTTTATCCAAAAAGTATTTAATTGAAAGTTAAATGAAATATTGAATTTTTTAATAATGAGCAAGCCAACATCGCTTCTTTTCGTTTTTAATGGTTTTTAAAAGTGTTCAACTATAATTCGATATTATATTAATATTGTTTTAATATATGATAGTCATATATATATTATATACGATATTAATATATGTAAATATTATGCGATATTAATACGATATTAATTTATAAATATTTTTGCTTCATATTGTTAATTGTTATACCTCAAACAAGTGGATAATGAAGCGAAGTTATGGACGCGAGATTAGCTTTATATTAGGTTAATAAGCATTTTAATTAAAAGCTCCATTATTATCAAAATGTCATTTAAATGTAAATAAATTTATTTGTGCATATATTTTTGAATGTATACCTAAGTTTAAACCAACCCACATATTTATGTATGAATTCTGTTCTCTCTGGGCTCTGAAGCAGTATCAAATCATCAGCACCAATTTTGAGTCCATTTTTGGACATAGGCATGGGTTTTTGCAAGCAATGTCCTCCGTAGTCAGTCCATCTATGCTGGAGCTGACGGTGTATTGTGGAGACCCTGGTGGTACGGGTCTCCAATGAAGGAGCTTTCGGAACCATCAAGTCCATACGTAGTCTATGGCCCATTAACCTTCATTTTAGGGTCTTGTGTCCTTCCCGAAGTATTTCGTGTGTGACCTACATCGTTCATTACAAATAAGTAATTTTGAACCTGTATGATATGTTACCAGGACACGATGAACCGCGGCTCCAGGGAGGAGCTTCTCGGCAGCTCCCAGGAAGCACTGCGGAACAGCCAGCATGACCTCAGGAGCGCCTATGAGCGCGCACTCACGAGAGAAGAGAAGACTTTTCTTTTAAACGCAGATCGGGGAGACTATGCAACTGTAAAACGGTAAATTGAAAAAGGAATTGTGGTAATTCTTATGTATTCTTGAATGTTACCCTCAACCAGATTAAAAGCATCCAGCAAAAACAACTTACCAGCGTTATGGTTAAATTACCACAAAACCAGAGCATTTAATTCCATTTTGTTGTAAATTTTAAAAAATTGTGCTTACGTTTTAATTAACTGTAACATTTAATATAATTCTTTAAAAAGATTTAATGAAATAGTTAAGAATATGGCAACACTGGCCTACAAATGTACTTTCTATATAGTGTGGTTTACTAATGTTTCTTACATTATTAAAAATACATAGTGACCTTGGACAGTTCTGTTCACAAGACCTTAGTTATCTTACCTGTTAGCAATTTAGTTCTAGACACAACGAATTAGATCCAGCTTAGCCCTGCTTAAAAAAGTGTATTAACATCATTCCCAAAAAAAAAAAAACCAAGCCTGCTTTTTCTCAGCTTGGTCGCGTACGATCAGGCGTAGAATCACTTAGATTGAAGACGATTCAAAATGGACCTATGTACCTTAATGAGTAAAGCTATAGTGACTTTGACTTTGACAACGTAATTTTAATATATTTAGGTTAAATGCTTATGAGGGGTAGTTAAGGCGTCAAAATGTTCGTTTTTTGACAGTTCCAACTGACATTAAGACGACATAAAGTATTACATTTTAAAACAAATCAATCAGACGCCAAGAAACAAATGCCAGGTCGTTGTAAGGGAATCACTATAAGAACATAATCTTGTTTGTCTGCACGTGCAGTTGTATGTCACGGTTAAAAGTAATGCCATTTATCCGGATAGACTGTATTTGATTGAGTTGGATTAAATGATTTAGGTTACTATGCTAAGACAGAATTGTTAAGCCGGTTTAGTGCTAAGTCGTGAAGACGGAACGTTATTTTTTTTACGAATTGTCTCAGTACTTCGAAACGTACACACAATAATGTTTAAAGATGGAATTTGGGGTGGTAATTTCATTTTGACACGGAATCATGTTTGTTGTTTGAGCTGCAACAAAAAAATCAGATACATAATAGTGCACACACTTTTAGCTTAGACATTATGTGATCGGAGTCGTTATTACGACTGACATATGAACGACGTCGGGTAACAACCTGTAACCATAGCAACGCACAAAATATTCCAACGCTCATATTATCTTGAAATCAGATAAATAAATTGAAAAAAAAATACGTAAATATTGTTCAAGTACTTTGTTTTCTTAAAGTACCCAAAGTCCGTATTAAATTTAATTTTAGTAGCTTGTGATTTTTGTATATTTGTATCAGTTCCCTTATTATGTTTGCCTGGAAGAGATTAATCAGAGCGATACGGCCGCTATTTGCTCTTCTAATTTAAGTTAATACTAAACTTCTGATATTTATTAGCGCCCTCTATTGACCGTCTCGTTAAACGATCAATCTCCCAAATTACAAAGAAATGTATCGTTTGATTGAATTTGTTTTGAATCTCATTGCCAACATTCAGTTGAAAAGGTACTCTTAGAAGAAGATAAATAACTTTATTACCATCAGGTTGATAAACGAGTACGCATCAAAACCAGATGTGTTGGATATCAACTGCGTAGACCCTCTGAACAGGTCAGCGCTCATCGCTGCTATTGAAAATGAAAACATCGAACTCATAAGACTTTTCCTCGAAGCTGGCATCAAAGTTAAGGTAAGGTTGAACCTAGTATATAAAACATGTGTTATAAAATCTTTTTCACTTGAAACACAAAAGTATTGTATGGTTCGTTGTCGTCCCTTCGTAGGTTAAAGACAAATATTTCTTACCGGAATGTAAATAAAGTTATTTCAGTTATAAATATTTTATACGTTAACTTTAATACAACTTAGTTCATGTGTGCTACGTTGTGGCAAAAGCCTCCTCATTCCGACAATTTTTCATTTATTTCTTTGCCTGCACCTACCATCTATATTCTATATACCACTTTTCAATTTATTAGCTCCACTTTTCTGCAACTCGTTTTAACAGAATAACAGCGATCAAATCGCACTCTCCGGTTTTATATTCTTAGTTCTCTATTTTTCTATATTAATAAGAATATATTAATATAGAAATATCCCTACTGTAACTGAAATAAACTTTTGTGCTATCACCGCATTCAAGCTTTTAGAATAAAGCGAATATTTATAACAGATGCTTAAATATAATATAAATCTTATATATTTTTCACATAGAATCGTATCGATCATCAAGAGGAAGAATGAGGGTTTCAAACTTTACCGGTCTGAGAAGGTTACCACAACTAAATCAGCTCACTCATTTTTGAGCGTCCTAATCGCAGCTTTAAAGTTCATTCAAAAGCTTCCACTTACTTAAGAGTTCTCGTTTAAGCCTTTACATTAAAGAACTTGCACATTAGTTTTTGTTAAGTTGAATTAACTCCAAATTTGATGTGATTCGGGGTTTTAATAAAGCGTATAAATCGAGAAAACGATACCCTAACTTTATAGCCTTCAGGAGACTTGTATTAATAAAATGTTATAATTCATTCGATTACTCTGTTTTGTACAGCAATCGTTACTTAGCAAATTGTTTACACGACTCACGCCACGTCTATAAACATCCAATAAAATTACAGTTGTGATTCACAAACAAAATAGATATACTAAGACCTAATTGAATGTAGTATTTATTATAAATTTATGTATTTTTTTCCAAAAAAGCGCTTAGTATAAATAATACCCATAATATGAAAAAGGCTGTATAGATTGTTTGGTTAAATTATCTCAACGCTGTTTAGAAACAAAAAGGCATTTTTTAAGAATAAGGAAAAGGCTGTATAAGCATTTATATCAAGAAGACGACAAGAAAGATCTTTTAATTGGGATTTTTTTTTAAATATAGTCCTGGAGTCTTTGAAAATCGGTGAGCTCAGGAGGTAAAGTGTTTTGGTTTCTAGACCTATACTGTTTAAAATTGCTTTTTTTGTATTTTATAGCAGATTTCTCGGGTACTAACTCAAGTACAATACCAATTATATAGATTTTGCAGTACCGCTGTAAAATGTGATCAAATCTGGCAGCCATGAAGTCTTTATGGCATTAAGAAATTAAATGCGCACCGGCATATTAATTGCATTATATGGCTTCAAGGTAACTTTTAACGAATAAGACCAATTACTTAATGCTACTGAACTGTTCGGCAATCTAGAAGTTTTTGTTTAATATACCTCTTATGCGGTACGGAGCCAGCCAGACTTACTGTAGGCATAGACTTACGCCTATTAAGAAATTATTTTATGTATATTCCACAGATAGTTTTTGCCGGGCGTAACGCCTACCGTTACGACTTGGGGGTCTTGAGGAAAGAGCGTACTTCTCCTATAAAGGCCGGCAACTCACTTCACCTGTCAATAGGCGTTAGGTAGCACTTCGTTAAAAGCTCGTTTGCCTCCAGTTATAAAAAAGCATATTTTGTATTAAACTGGTGAAACTTAGCGAACGATATATGAGACTTGTAACATGTTGATTGCCGCAAGCTCGGTCTAATTGCATTACGGTGTTCTGCACTCACTCATAACTTTATTTTCTACCGGAAACTTCACTGAAAATTGTCTCTAATTTTTACTCAATTTCCTTTTATGTATAGTGAACAAATAAATCATAGAAACAAAACTTCAGGCCCCTATTAAGGAATTAAGTAGACATCGGGTTATCAGTACACAGTCGGTGATCCAAGAGCTGGTATAGCTTTTCTCGCTCAGCGTATAAGCATTGCGATTCAGCGAGGAAAAGCCACCAGCATTATGGGTACTCTGCCACAAGAACCAAACTTTTTAAATTTGTTTTAGTTTTGTAGTATGTTTTGATTAACTAGACATTATATTTCGTTCATTATACATTTTCCACATAAAATCGTATCAGCGATCACTCTTGTGTGCCTTAATAATATTCCTATCAGAAGATACCCACAACAAACTCAGCTGGTTACCTATCATTTTTTAAAGCATGATCACTGTTTTACATATGTCATTCCCAAACTTTTTATCATTTAAATTGACCTTTACACTTCGCCTTGACGATTCGCGAGTGGACTATGTTCATGCACTGGACGTAGATAGAAGATTGAAATATAAGACATTTTTTACAACCTTCTAATAATAGTCGATATAAAACAAATCAAGCGAATAGCTTCAACTTAATTTCCCTAATACATGGTTAAGGTGAACTTAAGAAAATTGGATTAATCACGGAATTTGTAAATAGGGATTTTATTACGGTAAACGAAATAGGGGTGGCCTGGGACACGTTTTCAAGATTAGGGCATACAGCGACATTTATAATCCGCTACAATCAATACGAACACGAACAACGATCCTGAAACGTGAAGTTCTCTCGATCGCTATGTCTGCAACTTGTCACCCTCATCCTCTGGAGCCTTCGGGCCAGTCAAGGTTCCACCTGGTGAAAGATCCCTGCTTACTTTTTTTCCGAAGTGGATAAAAGTTTTGTTATAAAATAATAAATGAGTGATCCGAATTAAAAGGAAAAATATTATTATATGAAATATTATAGACGTTATATCACTTGTGTACGTTAATAACAGTCTTATATAAATATATTTTAAATAAATAAAATATTTTGGGTAAAAACCGGTCTGAGAAGCCCACGACAAACTCAGCTACCAATATTTTTCAAGCGTGATCACTGTTTTATTTGTCCTTATCTCATTTCCATATAATATAAACTCAATTTACGTATAGTGAATCCACAGATATTTTATTTACGTATTCCGTCTTCAGAGATGCGAGGACTGAAAACTATGAATTGATTTCTCTGAGGAGTATTGAGGTTATATTATTTTTTGAAACTTTTATTATTTACGCCTACGCTTAATGGGTTGATAGAGCACCGAAGTTTATGGATTATTATGTATTACGTTATATATAAAACTCTCGTGTCGCAATGTTCATTATTGTACTACACCGAAATGGCTGAACCGATTTGGCTAAAAATTGGCGGAGAATTACCAGGAGATGGACATAGTTTTTACTTATATGCTTGACAAAATGGATGGAAGTTCTCCAATTGCTAGCCGGACAAACAGCAAGTGATCGACACGACATCACAGCAAGTATATTCAGACAAAAATGCAGTTCTTAAATCGTTTTGGTCATCAATTTGGTCAAAAAATGTCGTCCACCACATGGTGCTTAACTGAGGAGTGCTTTTAAAGAATTAGGTACAATCCCAAAATAATTGATTATACAAAAGAACTGAAAAGACTGCTATATTTATTGCTTCTAAGGCGCAACAAAGTTTGCCGGGTCAGCTCGTATAAAACAAAGTACAGAGTGTGTAATATTCTTCACTCATTTAACAAGTTGTTTTGATAGCTATGTTTACAAATTACGTGATGGCTACTACGTAGATCACTTTTTAATTAAAAGTTACAGATTATGTTAACCGGACCGATGTTAACGATTAAAGTTGTATAAGTCGTCCGCCTATGTGTATGGAGCCTATGACGTTGGAGACGTAGGTCATTGTGTATGTAAACACATATACAAAGCTGAATTCCATAACCAGACGTCAAGGCAGAAAACAAAATTCCATCTGAACCACCTTGGCGTCTGGCGCTTCACAACTGTGCGTTTTTAGGGTAGTTTCGGCCTTGCATCAACACCCGTTTGGAACCAACTGTCAGCGCAGGTATTCCCGAACCGCTACGACTTGGGGGACTTCAAGAAAAGAGCGTGATACTTCACTCAAAGTGGCCCGTCTGCTCCTTTGCCTCTTGTTACCTAAAAAACACATAAACAAAGTTAATTAAAACGACATTATATTTATAAGGGGCGTATCACTCATTAAAATGTTATCCACCCAATGCCAAGTAGCTTCCGATTGTTTTGCCGAACACTTCGGCAATAATTCTACTTTATGTGGAAATGATATTAATATGAGTAAGAGTCCTTCAAAAGTCCACGTTAGTGTCTTAGGGCGGTGACTTCAGTCTTATGTTGTGACTATGGCTCCCCTCTTCTTTAAGAAGAGAGGATTTAGAAGTACGGAAAGGAAGGAAGGAATTATGAAAGTACTAAATTAATAATTTTGTTTCAGGATGCACTTTTGCACGCGATAAAGGAGGAATACGTGGAGGCTGTCGAGATGCTGCTGCAGTGGGAGGAGGAGCATCATGTGCCTGGAGACCCTTATGTGAGTATCAATCTTGTTACATTGGCAGTTTCTTTTAATATATGGTTAAATCATATTGTCTGACTGGAAAGATACGTATGAGTTGGATGAATTCTAATGTATAATTTTAAATATGTATTATTGTGTTTTTTAGAGCTGGGAGTCAGTAGATCCATCATCAGCGACCTTCACATCAGACATCACTCCCCTGATCCTGGCTGCACATCGGAACCACTATGAAATCCTGAAACTGCTCTTGGATAGAGGCGCCACTCTCCCAGTGCCTCACGACGTCAAGTAGGTACAGAACTCCAATTATTCCTTCTAGAAATTGCCAGAACCTTCTGTTTGGTAGTATAGCTTTACGATTTTTACGCTAGCATATTTATATTATATAACGTTATAGAGATTTTTATTATTATGTTTAACGCAAGTATCAGAGAGCGTTTAATGAGCTATCCTTGGCCTGTGAGTGCATTCTAGAGGTGATTACCGTGCTCTGCAAATACAGGTTGTACCGCTGTGTCAGACCTAATGAGACGGCCGAGCTCGGATCAGACGTAGCATACAGGCCGAAGATTAATCGGCCCTGGTGATCCTGTCATGACGATTGTGGGCAGAGTGGTTACGGTCATTTTTTTTTTTTTGGAGTGGGATCTCGCTGTTGGCCAGGAGGCCTTTACAGCTCAGCTCGGGCTGGTTGGCGAGCTTAGCTCAGCCGTGGGTTACGGTCAAGTATAAGCCCCATATTTAAATGGCCACAACGGCCGTATCCAAGCGTGTCCAAGCGACGTATAGATTGCGTTCTATACTTCAAAATGTAATTCAAATTTGTAACAAAAACTAGCTTTACACAAATAAATTGTTTTGTCAGATTTTAACGTTTGCGACAGGTGCGGTTGTGACGAATGCGTGAAATCATCGAATGAGGATTCGCTCCGCCACTCGCAGGCTCGCATTAACTCCTACCGAGCTCTCAGTTCTCCATCTCTTATTGCATTGTCTTCTGCCGATCCAGTCCTGACTGCCTTCGAACTATCCTGGGAGCTTAACAACCTTAGTCATATGGAAACTGAATTTCGTGTTGAATATAAGGTAAATTTAATAATATTAAGATTTAAGACATCTCGTTCGATGCAAGGTTACCATGCCGGACTGTAAAACTGGAGGAGTTGGATTTTCAGTACAATATATGTGACTGTGGTCTAGGTGTAATTTTTTTTTTTTTCAATTTAAAATACGGTTATTTTGGGGCTGGTCGATGCAAATTGTGGTGCTGGTTATGAAATTAATGAGTAAAATTGTACTATTTTTGTGTTAACGCCGTCTCTTTATCAGGTTAAACAGTGGAGATCTCAAACAGTTATTTTAATTAGTTAAATTAATAATATTAATTAGTTAAGTAACAAATTAAAAAGTTTAATAAATAAAGAAATACGCAATAAAATGTAATTTTAGTAATCCTTACACTTTCTTAGTCAAAAAAAAACACCTATTTACTTTCTTCTTCGTTACATATTATTTTTCGTTATTTCATTTTTTAAGGAAAAGTAATATGGTAACCACACTAAGCTATCTTGTTCAAAGGCCTTAAGACAGCAAGTACAAGAATTCGCCACTTCACTGCTGGACCACACACGAACCTCACAGGAATTAGAGATTATGCTGAACTACAACCCCTGGGAGTTGGACTGCTGGGAACCTGGAGAGAGACAGACTTTGGGCAGACTCAAATTGGCTATTAAATATAAACAGAAAATGGTAAAGACCAAGATTCAATAGGTGGCTAGTTTAAAATACATTTAAACACAGTTTCATTTATATTTATTTGTAGAGATATTATATTACTTTAAACACTAAAAGTTATAGTAAACTTTAAAGAATTAAAAGCTTGTGCTTTTATTGACGAAGCCTCTGTTACTGTTTCTCGATTTCTCCGAGTCTCTACGTCGCCTCCACGCCTCAACTTAATCATAATCAATCAAATAACTACATTTAATTAAAATATATTATGTTTAGTATATTATATTTTATTATCTGGGAAGTTATATAAATATATACTAGTTATATAATTTAGCAGAGATCACAAACTTCTCATTACATGACTCATTCTGATCCTTGCATACTTCTCTTCCACTATTCTTACTATACAATTCTAACTTAATACTGGTAATAAAAGTGTATCCACATGGATAATAAAAATGTATTATTAATCTTCGTGTTTTATTCAGTGTGCGCTATTGCTACAGTGTTTTCTAGGCATTCTTTTAAAAAACCCATCGTTAAATATGTTTCCAGTCTGTATCTGAGTCGATCATCGTATTTCTTTTATAAAATTTAATAATATTTAATGATATTTCATAGTTCGTCGCACATCCTAACGTACAGCAACTACTCGGCGCCATTTGGTACGAAGGTCTTCCAGGGTTTAAAAGAAAAAACATTGTGGGACAATGTGTTCAGGTAATATATACATATATTATATATATACAAATATATCAGTTGCATCTATAAATTACACACGTCGGGGCATTTAAAGGCGGAATTTCTTCCCGTCCGCTCTGCGTCCTTGATTTGGGCGTAGTTGTAGATTCAATTTTTGTTATAATTTTACATATAATTGTGTTATAGGCAGGGCCTTCCTTGTGTGAAACGTGTCTATAAATTGCAATTCCATTAAAATTGTGAGAATTAAAGATATGATTAAAAGAATGTAATATACTGTTTATTAAATCAAGGTGTCAATGTTTCGTAAGCTATTGGCGTAGCAAAATAAAAAAAATCATCAATTGTTGGATTTAATAATATTAATTTTAAAATAATTATCAATTGAAATAAGCATCGCAATACAGCGAGGAAATGCCGACAGCATTACTCTGCCATAAGGCTTTTTTTAATTTGTTTTAGTGTTGTGCTTTGATTTATTTATTGAAATGTTCTAGGTGGCAAAACTAGGCGCTATGTTCCCAATATACTGTTCCATATACATGATGTCCCCTGATTCGGAATACGGTCAATTTATGAAGAAACCATTTGTCAAATTCATCTGTCACAGTTCCTCATACATGCTATTTTTATGTGAGTACTTTGTTAAGACGCATTAATTTAAATAAATCTTAGGACAACCATTTACCTTAACTCTTGTATCAATGATACAGGCTTACGATCCTAGAGATACAGGCAAATTTTGATGAATACCAAAAATTTTATCAATTTACGACTTTTATGTTCTGGTTCCAATAAATAGTTTTTATTTATTTATAACATACAAAGGCTGGCTATATTAATTAGATTCAAAAATAGCACTAGCCGATAAACCATCAATATTCGTGATATTTATTAATAACTCTCTGGACATAGTTGACTTATATCTGAAATAACCATATAGCCCAAAATATGTAATTCCAGCTCTCTTATCGTTGGCATCTCAAAGAGCGGAATTTCTCGTGTTGGAATATTCTGGTATATCGTGGCTGCAGGAGTTGGTGGAATATTGGAAGGCTCACGAACGGGGTTCTTTGCCTGGTCTTATAGAATTCAGCGTCATCATCTACATCGCAAGTAAATTTTATTTTACTAACTCTATAAATATAATTTCAATCAAATTTTTATGGCTTTAAGATTCAACATTAAATTAAATCAATACAACATAAAACAAAATTAAATACTGCTATAATTTTTAAGATGGACAGTTCTAGACGAGTTAAGTTAAAGTATGCATTCCGTTTCTAAAAAGGTTTAATATGGGGAGAGATCCGTTCTCTATGGAACGGTGGTCTACTGGAGTATATAAGCGACCTTTGGAATATGGTGGACTTCATAACAAACATGTTCTACATTGCCTGGATCTGTCTGCGTTTCTCATCGTGGTACATTGTACAGGTTAGTAGCGAATAACAAAACTACAAAGCAACGGACTTTTATATTTATCTAGATTAAACAAAGGGACACATTGAAAAAGCATGAGTTGATTCTGTATACAACCGCTCAAACAGGTTTTTACGCTCCATTGAATAGAATAATTAGAATTTACTATGAGTTGCCGGCATGTGATACCAATACTGATCTATTCTCAGGCTTAGCCTTAGCTTTAAGTACACTTTCTATGTCTTGTTGGTTTTTTTTTGTGTTTGTAAATTTAGCTATAATGTTATTTTGTGTACAACTCTTACGTATGCGTTTATTAAATTGTCTTTGGTTTTATTTGATTGTATTTTATCATTCATAAGTGTAGCCTTGGCGGGGCTAATTAAATCTCAAATAATGAATATAAAAAAATATTTTACTAATTAATATGAAGTATATACATTATTTATATATTAACACTTTATTGCACTTAAACAGTGGAAGTAAATGACGTTAATAGATGTTCGTACATATAAGAGCAACGGGCGGCCTTATCGCTAATAAGCAATCTCTTCCATTATGTTAAAAAAGTAACATAGACAATCATTTATTTCTATTGAACCATTACAACCACGTAGCTTTAAGAGTGTGGCATATTTCCTGCCATCTACCAGAACATGTTATAAACTTTTCACGAAGTGAAAAATTCTTTATGGCTATTTTCCAGCGCGACTATAAAAACGGAAAAGACCCGTGGTACCCACGAGAGCGTTGGGACTCGTTCGACCCGATGCTCCTCTCCGAAGGTGCATTCGCAGCTGGAATGATATTCTCCTTCCTGAAACTGGTTCACATCTTCTCCATCAACCCACATCTCGGTCCCCTCCAGGTCTCCCTCGGCAGAATGATATTGGATATTTTGAAATTCTTCTTCGTTTATATGTTGGTGCTGTTCGCTTTTGGATGTGGTAAGGAATGTTATAAAATATATATTTAAGAATGTCACTCACACGTCCCGTGGGCTGCCAATTATTCCAATTTTCTTTTTATTATCTGTTAATATACGTCATTATTCTAAAAATATACTCTATTAAATAAAATGTAATAATAAATGATATTATATTTGAATGATAGCCAAACAAACTTCACTGGAAAGTTACATTTTATCATATTTAAAAAAAAGTTTAGTTCTTGAGTCAAATAATAAATAACCAATGCTTAGTTTCATACTGAAAGGTATATTTATCTCAATATTGTCATAGCATACAATTTATAGACCCACAATGGGACATAAATTCATATCGTATACAAATACGACTTCATTTTATCATATTATTTATTACCCACGCTAGTAGCTTTACTGTAAAATACATCTTTGTATTATTGAATATATTAGGAGCTTTACAATGTAAATGATTTTTATTTACTTAATGCGTTATTTTTTGACAAAAATTTAAAATCTTTAAAAAACAAAGTAAAGCCTAATTTGCAGTATATTATTAATAACTGGAGAATAATATAAGTATAATACTTATATGTGACATATATATTATATAACAATATAATAATATGTAGAGATATAACGAAGTAAGAAACAGTTTCAGACACTAGGTAAAGACTATTAATTAAAGTCGTATATGTAATATCTATATTAAAAGCTAGTATGAAAACCTGACTTTAAATTACTGACAATTATTTCAAAAATCGAATTTTTTATTTAAAAAAAAATGTTCTAAATTTAAATGATAGAACATAAACAAACTGCCATAAAATTAATACATAAACAATTAAGCACAGACTATAACAATTTGTGTATAATTTTAGCTCTTAATTGTAGGTCTGAACCAGCTAATGTGGTACTACGCAGAGTTGGAAAAAAACAAATGCTATCACCTACCGAACGGCGACCTACCCGATTTCGACAATCAAGAAAGGGCCTGTACCATTTGGAGACGATACGCTAAGTGAGATTTATTCACTGTTCTTTATTTAAATAAATTGCCCAATTCATAGTAAACGCAATGGAAAGGTTCGTTTGGTATATCCAAACAAATAATGAAGATCGAAATATATTTTTTTTGAATTTGGAATGTTTTTTTAGTCATCAATACCGCACCATAGATTAAAAAAGTTATTTGTCAATCGGTTTTGATCGGCTTCCTAATTTTGTGTGACATCTGTGGTTAAAATATTACTATCATAGTCAAAATCGCGCCGAAATTTTTTTTAACCTAAAAGCATTCAATTCAAGGCAAGAAAACAAGCTCTAAAATTACTTTAAAATTAATAATCTATAATGTGTCCATCATAGTATACGAAGATACGCGTGTTGAATAAATAATCTGTTTTCCGTATTGACAAAAATATATTTGTTTACAGTTTATTCGAGACATCACAATCACTCTTCTGGGCGTCATTTGGTCTCGTGGATTTGACGTGCTTCGAACTAACTGGCATAAAAAGCTTCACTCGGTTCTGGGCGCTTCTTACTTTTGGTTCCTACTCGGTTATCAACATCATTGTGCTACTTAACATGCTTATCGCTATGATGTCCAACTCGTATCAAATTATTTCTGTAAGTACCTGCCGTTAACTACCGTTCTACCGCTTTCTACAGTTTATCGAAGATTTAAAGTACCAACTAGAACAAACATATACGTATTTAAAATTACATTTTTATTTCTGGTTTGTCTTTAAAACATACATATAAGAGAATATAAAACAATTAAATAAATACGAGTATATTAAAATTATAGTAAATAAATACATGCTCCGAATTTAATGAATAAATATAGAATAAATGTTCTTTGCACACAGGAAAGATCCGATATAGAATGGAAATTCGCCCGCAGCAACCTCTGGATGTCGTACTTTGAAGACGGAGACACGGTGCCACCACCATTCAACATCATACCAACACCGAAACACGTTTCTGGATGGATCAACAAACTATGTAACGAACGGGAGAGGGGTTCGATCATTGTAAGTACTTTAACCACGCCCCCCCCCCCCCACAAGCACACAAGCTCGCGGGCGCAGAGCAGGCAGATAAGTTCTTAAGGTAAAAGAACAAGAGTCTTTCATTCTTTCATCTTTGTATTTGTTCCCATTGGAGTAGACTGTTATACCTTGGAGGACAAGAGCACTTGAGTTTATTAAAGAATTCTCAAATTCTCAAGAAAAAAAAACTCGATAGCTGCTCTTTTAAAATAAACAATTAATACAAAATTATGTTACTCACAATTCAAATAACAAAACATTGTAAGGCTACTCAAGAATTGAACTGTCCCGATGCTGAGCCAATTGCCGACACATTAAAGGGATCTTTGTCCTCTAAATATTCGTTTACGGTATAGTATACCTTTTCAACCAAAATACCCTTTACGCGTGTTTATATTAAACGCCTGGGTGAGTGGTACCGGTGACCCAAGCTCCCATTGCTGGCTGAGGTTCGCTTCCGAACAAGCCGCCTCCGGCAAACCCCATACCGCATATGATCACCCTAATTAATCGTTTTCTTAACTCTGCACCAGAATGTGACATTTTTATGATTTTAGGATAGTGAAGTAGTTGTTAAATTAAAGTTTAATTTTTTTTGTGTGTGTTTTTTGACTTCGTTCGTAAATAAATAAATATTATATTGGTGTACGCGAATATAAAACAAATAACATTTAAAACAAATGGACAAACCATTAACGAATATATATGTCATATTTTACCTACTGAGTTTTGAGTGCTTTGCAACATTTTTCAGCCAGAGTAATGTAAATTGATATAATAAATTTTGTCCGTTATGTTTGGTCTGTTTGTTTTATGAATGAGCGAATTTTGATGATCGACCCAATTACCTATCTGAGAACATTAAATCTTTAGATAATTTTTGAACTTTATCAAAAAACTATAATTAGAAGAATGAGAATTTGAGGTTATGTCGAATATTATTTAGTTTTTTTATAGCAGGCACATCTCAAAGGTGCGCTGGGCGGTTAGGTTTATTATAAGTGGGTCACTTGCGTGTCTGGCCTGTTCGTTTGCGTCCAGTCTCATAAGCGTATATTTCGGATAACGTTTAAGCATCGCGATACACCGCGGAAATGCAGCATTATACATACAAGGATTCATATGTATTTAGTATTAACTAATAAAATGATATTAGTATTTTAGTATATTTCTATTTCCTCTTCTTTAAGATATTTGTGCAAAATAAACTCCCTTAACTTTAAACTTTCAGAACAAATCTCGCGAAAAAGCTCGTCTCCAACACGAATCTGTGATGCGTGTGTTAGTCCGTCGTTATGTTACGGCTGAACAACGTGCGAGAGACGAAGTTGGTGTTACTGAAGATGATGTGATGGAGATACGACAGGATATATCCACTTTGCGGTTTGAATTAATTGATATACTCGCAAATAATGGTATGAAAACACCAAGGATCAATATGAACGAGACTACAAGTGAGTTGGTAGATCTAGACACTCATTAAGAGGAGGGTAGTAGAATGGACGCATTATTGCCATATATTTTTCGTTTATATATATTTATAAACTCAGAACATCAGATTAATGTTTAATAAATAAAGGAACAAAGAAGTCTAGTAATAAGATTCGACTCGTACAACGGAATAGGGGATTGTATTTTGTCAACCATAGGAAAAATATTCAATTTATTATTTTAAAGTACCTTTAATTATATTACATAAGAGGAAAACTACTCATATCACGACTGAAAATGCTTTCAAATATTTAGCAAAAATTTGACTCACACAGCAAACATTAATAAAAAGTATCTATCATATTATAGTTTCCGGCAAGAAAGGTAAAGTGATGGAGAGGCGAATCCTCAAAGACTTCCAGATTGGTATAGTGGAAGGTATTATCAAAGATGTTATATCCAAAGAGAGCAAACCCAAGGACGTCTTCAGTCAAATTGCTAAGGCCATTGTCAGAAAGGGAAGTCCTGAGGAGTGAGTATCTGTAGAAACAAATGGTAACCAAAAGAACGCGGATACTTTAAGGAGTAAAGTAAAAGTATTCTTTCATCTCTTTCTGCTAAATTATGTTTACACTGTGATGAAAGGAGGAAGGTCGTTTGGACTTTGTACAATTGGGCTGATTTATTTGATTGAGTCCTTTTGTTTCGTCGGTGTCTGAAGTTTTATATTCAGTAAGATACATATCAATCGTCTTAAATATTAACTCTGTCTTTTCATTTGGTTGGTTTTTGATGATCCTGAATGAATGAATATTAAAATTAACAATGATTTTTATTAACAGTTATGATAAACCAGACACTACAGAAGCATATTTTTAAATAGCCGTACGATTAATTCCCACAAATAGGACAATCGAGCAACATATCTCACAGTAGTAGCGAACATAAACAACAATTCTATGTGAATAATTTATTTTTAGTAAAAAGAAAGATTGGAACGCTGTGGTCAGGAAAAACACACTGCGGAGAGATCCAATCGGAAGTACCACAGAGGCTGAAACCAAACGCAGCAGGCAGTCCCTTAGAGCGCATATTCTTGATAATGTTCAAGATAGAACTATCGATCCACAGAAGTTATTAGGTAACACTCATATATATACAAGCATCTATCAACATTATCAACTTCTACTGTTTAAAACTCAAACTCAAAATATATTTATTCAAGTAGGTCTTCACTTTTGAATCGTCAATTTGTAACAACACCCGCTTGGAAGGCATTTACCGGGAAGAACCGGAAGGAAACTCGATTAGCTGCTCTTTTAAATATTTCATATAAATTAGGTTACTTATATGACTACAAAAGCATTGTAGGGCTACTCAAGAATTAAACTGTCTTTATTGCTGACCTATATTAAAAGGATATTTGTCCTCGTAATTATTATTTAAATATGTCTTTTCAAACAATACTCTTTACGCACGTTTAAAATTTGTTAGAATTTAATTTGGAAACGTTTAGTGCAACAAAGTGTGAATAAATAAATAGGACTTTGTTCGTTTCTTACTCTCGTTCCTTATATGAGCGGATAGCACAAAACTTAAACTAGATGAAATATCTGTAAATTTAGAACATTTTGTTTTTATTTTTAATAAATGATTGAATTTCACAGAATTTAACCCGAAACTATCGGATGTAACGCCGACAACGCGTGTCGCATACGCCAAGTTCATGAGGAGCAAGATCAAGTCAGATTTCAGCGAACGGGAGCAAACTGGCATTTCTGAAAAGGACTTCAGCATCGAAGATGAAACGGCTTCTGGAAAAGTTAAGAGTGGGTTACTTTCTGATATAACATATATTATAACCAACTAACTGCCTAAAATACTAACTAAAATTTTATTATTGACTGAACTACAATGAAAATTGTTTTTTGTAAATCGTCTTAATTTTCAACGTAAAGGAATCTTGGTATATATAAAAAAATATATGTATGTATTTATGACTAAATAAGATATCACTTTCCAACACTGCATGCAGAGATGAATTATATGTATATATATATATATATATATATATATGTGTACATTACATAAACATATTATCACAATTAAAATCTAAATTATACAACTAAAAACAATGTTTAAGAAAGAATCTAAATGTATCTTTTAATGGTAATACAGTGCAAACTCTGTATAACGACACTGAGGGGACTGTGCAATTGCTGGCGTTATAGAGAATCGTCGTCAAATGGAGAAAGGAATACAAGCTAAACCAAACAAAGCCAATTGATTTCGGCGCTTTAGATAGTTCGTCGTTAAATCTAGTGACGTTAGATGGAGTTTACAATGTGATATACATGTACTTATGATACAAGCTTTGCAATACTAAAATTGCCAACCTTAATTTGACTTTCAGCTCCACCACTTAAACTCAAAATACCAATACCAATCCCAGTACCAATTGGTGACGACAAACTGAAACAAAACGAAATTAAAGTTCAAGCACACATCGAAGAGAAAGGAATTGGTAATAATAACGAAATTTTAAATTTAATCCACTCTTTTCCCCCATGTATTGTTTCTTTTCCGCGCTCTTCTTAGTAATACTTTCTTCTTCTGTACACATCCTCCAACTCGTATTGTCACTTTATTGAATATTGGTTTTTATTATCCACATACACTTTACAAACCTAACAGAATCGATGTGACATTTAGCTCAACGCGTTTCTAATTTGTTTCGCTAAAATGATATTTCAGGTGGTCCATCCAGCCCAGGTGGATCAAGTCAAAAAGGTGTAACAAAACCAGCAGATGAACCGAAACCCAGCACAGCCTCGCCGGTATCTGAAACAAAAGTTGAGAACAAAGAACACGTTATACAGATAGAAAATGAACCAGAATCACCATCTAAAAACCTATACATAACGAAAGAGGAAGACTCCAATTTACAAAAACCCATCACACCCACACCGAGCCTGCATTCAAAATCGGAGAAACCAGAACAAATCCTCTCAGCAGCCACATTAGAGAAAGACCATAGCGCATCTAGATCTGACAGTAAGAAAGATAAAGAAAACGCAGAGGACAGTGAAGATAAGCCCAAACAAGAAACATCTAAAGATAAGCCCAAGGAAGATAAGCCCAAACAAGATAAGCCCAAAGAGCCTAAACCTCCCAAACCGAAACCAGCTCCAGCGCCTGAACCGGCTCCCAAAATGGTCACAGACAAAGGCAAATCTAAAGTCACAGGCAAAATTGTCTCCGGCTGGTTGTAGTGAACTATGTATGACATATTAGTGAGACGTGTTTGAACACACGAAAGCTAATCGAAATGGGAGCTTAAAAGCTTTGGTGAAAGCAAATAACACACTAATGATTTTAGTTCCACGAAGGCTATTGTGTATTCATTACCTAGATTAAGTGTTATAGCAATAAATAGAAATAAGATTCTTTCCGTTTTAGAATAGGATTATGTTATTGACTCATATATATATTCCGTGACTGCTATATATATACAGAATATAAAATTTTATTGAAATTTTATACTTAGAGAGGCCTGCCATTAATATTTACTAGTATTTAAAGCCACGTGAGAGTGTATGGATATTCTCATAGCTAGATTGATTCCTCATAATGAAACACCGCGTTAATTAAGATCGTCTTAAACTTAATATAATTCGTGTATCTCTTAATTATATTTACGGAGTAAACAACGTTTGGACGTTAAAAATTAATCCGGCGAATCTTAAAAATTGTATTGTGTGTTAAAGATAAAGATTATTAATGAAAAAAAATATAATTCAATTTTATTTGGCCCTTTTTGACAAACACTCGTACATTACAGTTCCTATGTTATTGGAAATCTTAAGGAGATAATAATCCGCGCCAAGGTATGAACATAAATTTTAGCTTCATTAGTACAGTTCGAACGTTTTAAATTCGGATTTCTGAAAACTGTATAATAGCGCGTTCATCTACCACAGATAACTAATCTGAATAACTATTAGGAACGTCACTCTATATTTTTTAAAGTACTTCCTCTCCTGGAAGCCACCGAATAACTGATTGTAAAACAAAAGATGGCGTCCCCATTTTCCCACCACCAGACAAGAAGGGGATGCTCTGTGATTGGTCCGGTGATTCAGTTCTACCAACTGCCTATGGTAGTCTCCAGTAGGGCCAACACTATGGCTTATCAACTGCCATATTCGTTGCTAACTAGATGGCGTTGGTGCCAACATGTAACAAACATTGAAGGGGTATGCGCGGCCGTGAAAGGTAAAAAGGAAATAAGACACATATGACAAAAATATTCATTGTCAAAAGTATCGCGTTTTAATATATTATGTAGTCCGTGTAAATTATGTTAAATCCATTAAACATTGTATAGCATAAACACGACAATCGTTTTCTTTTATTTTATCCAGTCTTGCTGATTATTTAGGAATAAAGCTTGTTTTTGATATTTTGTTTTTATTAACTGTGTGATATTAACCTAACTGACTTGAGTATCATACTTTTTTCAGTCAACGTCAAAAAGATCTTTTTTCACAAAATGGAGCTCTATTAAAAACTAATTTCATAACACCATTACCATTAGACCAATCGACTGATAGAGGTGCCCAGATATAAAATAATCCTCCATGACACATGCAGACAAACGTCACTCTCTCTCTCTCTGTAGTCATCATTGTCAACATAAGTTTTGGGTAACTGTAACGAACGAAAAGTAAAACGAGCAGGAAGCACCAGAGAAGTAAAGAAGTTGGCACCCGTAGACGTAGCTCGTGCTTTTTAATCTACGTTTCCTTTTCTTATAGAAAACTGTCGTACTTTAAGAAAACTTTTAACTTGATGACTATGATAAATAAAGAGGCTTATTAAATTAATGTACAGTAGAATCTGCTGGTACTAAATATACGATCCACAAGTTGCTGAGAAATATTAATCCTGTAGGCTTGCATAAAGTCTTATCAGCATTACTTATAAGGGAATTGAGAGATATTGGTGACTGTTCGCGTGCAATTTTATTTCGCAACAGTGGTACTGATTTTGTCTCTTTCTGTTCGGATGTAAATAAAGGAGACAGATAAATTTATCTTAGTACTTAAAATGCGATGATTTTTTTTAATGAAAGGCACTTAATGCCAGACGGTGGATTAAAAAACAATATATTCATATTAGAACTTTATTGAAACACAAATAATTTCTGGCAAATCCTAAAAAAAATATATAAATATTGTTATACAAATGCAATTAAAAGTAAAAATATAATAATCTAATAACTCTATTCGTTTTGGATACTTATCTGCCAGTTCAAAAGAATCGACAAGAAACTCTCCTCCACAAAATAACCAGTAGCTAAACATACTCCAAGACAATGCACTAAATTTGATGACATTTATCTTAACAATTCCAATCGATTCTATCAGGCTCTATATTATATATAATCGAAACATGATGAACAAAAAACCGATTCGATATGTATGCTCCATAAAAGTAAAAAAAACCGGAAGAATTTTATAAACAATCACATAACATATGCTACTGCTTCCGATTTTTGCCATATAAATTATTTCTAGAGTAATAACTATTAATAGTGGTAGTGAACTTAAATTATTACTAGCTAATCCCGACAAACGTCATTTTGCCAAAAAAAATGTCTCTAAAAATAGATGTTTTTTTTTTTTTATAGAAGAGGGGGCAAACGAGCAGGCGGCCCACCATAAAGGTGAAGCCGCCGTCCATAGACACTCACGCGGCTGGTAGCTCGTGAGTGCGTTGCCGACCTTTAAAGGAAAGGGGAGGGGGATGAGGGAAGGGGAAAAGGATGGGCACCGGAAGACCTCACTCACCGAACGAAACGCGAGTACAAAATGCTCAGAAAATTTCAGGAGAATCGGTCAACCCGTTTCGGAGGAGTAAGGGAACGGAAATTGTGACACGAGAATTTTATATATTAGAAAAAGATGTTTTTGCCAAAAAATGTGTATATTAAAAAAACAAGAGTGGACCTTACCAACTCCCAGACCTGAGGACACATACTCATTGAAATCATAAAACCCGTGTCTTATGGGTATAGAAACAAACGCGGTACGAGAATTTGACATATCACGATACTATAAATCTCAAATTGTAAAGGCAAATTCACAATCGATACATAAATTGATACATGTAAGGTCAAAGGGTAACAAATAACATGGAATCAAATCACACTTAGGGCGGTCTATCAGACATTCATATATATCACGAATTTGACTCTGAAACTACACACCCAGTATTATCTACCCTTAGTCCCATATCGCAATAACACGCAAACTATTAGTGTTTAAAGAAAACCTTTTTTCTTTCATAAACTTAAAAAAAATAACTATTTTTTATAGAATAAAAAAAGGCCGTAGTAAAAGGGTTTTGAGTGGGAGTGCCATGCTGTTACTTAGAGTAATGAATCTGAATGGGCAGGCACGGCCGGAGAAATACCACTCTTTCACAGAAAATCGGCGTAAAGTGATGCAATTGACTTTGAAAGAGTCCCCCACCTTTGATTTTGTTGGTAGAGACTTGAACTAGAAGTGTACCGGCTTATTGCTTGCTTATGGAATTAAGTAGGCGCTAGTCAGTACCGTTGATCCAAGAGCTGGTGCTTTTATCGCTACATTATCCTTAACAATATATATTGTATTAATCTAAACTCATCTATTATGTTTAATCTATCCGACATCCTTTAGAATGCTATTGTATCTATATCATTAACGGTGCAGAATAAATCTTATATAGATATTTCACTTAGCGTTTGAAAGAAATTGAATAATAATTACCGAGTTTATTAATAGATAACAATTTTAAACAAGGGTTAAGTTATAAAACAATGAAAACTTAAATAAATTATAAACAGCCGTAGGCTTTAACTGGATTAATTAAGAAAGATTACAATATAACTTAATCTTACAACTGTCAGAAACCGTAATATTGTTCACGAAGTTCGAAAGCTCTATTGCTATGAAAATGTAAAATAAGTATGTATATAATTTTAACGAAATAATTAACTATATAGAGCTAAAATTATAAAAAAATACACCTTTAACTTATTTGATAAAACTAAAACTATCTCCTAATACCATATGACAATAATTGAACGTTGTAGGAATTGAAAAAATCTTAATCATAAAACTATTACCACGAATAACCACCGATAAATACTCATGTGATCAATTAATAATACAAATTATTATCTATTTATGACTTACTTTGCTTAAACACTGTTTAAAGTTAATGCTTGTTTATTATAATCTAAATACCAACTAAACTGACAAAGTAAATAATTTCCAATTACTAGAGTACTAAGATTTGTTCAAGTCATAATTGACTTAATAATAATAATTATATATAATTAAAAATAAATTTATTAATATTAATAATTGTCATGAAATGAAATCAAAGAATTAATGACATATTTCAAAACAGTTTAACACTAGAAAGATTACTTTATGGCGTATTATAATCCCGGAACACTTGTGGTGACTTCAAATCAAGTCAGATTTCGAGAGGTCTTTTGTGATTAACGTCCTCTTAGGACAACGATTCCACATTTGTTGGTGAAGCAAGTGTCAATTCTGCACATTGAACGAAAAATCAATTGGTACCGAAATAGCACAACCTTGCAGTTGAGAAGCGCACGATAGAACTATTTGGCTAATAGTACTTATTAGTATGAATATAATTTTAACACGTGCAGAAATCGGGTTAAGACATGCGTGGTGGTTCTTTGGACGGTTTCGATAAGGCTCTATATACAATACAAAAGTAGAAAACATAAATTGACATGTAGATATATATTTCTTAAAAGTATCTATTATATGAGAGACAAGCAATGAAAAATAATTAGAGCCAAGTTTTCGAAGTCTTCCTAATGCTTCGGATGTTATCGTCAAGAGATCTTTGCTGTAGTGGTTCGGGTGTGGCGATCAGATACTCTGTGCTGTCGGTCACTGAATTTATCGGTGAATCCGGCTGAAAGGAATATTAATGTTATTTGGCCTCAGACACTAACATTGTTAATGGGTGTTACCGGTCTTTTATTATACAGAATAAATTGAACGTTTTGTATTTAGCTTTTGTATTTTAACTTTTTAAAAGAGACGTTATGGGAGGTTAGCCGTACCATGGGTGGAGGTACTGGCACTGCAGACACCTCAGGCTCTGTCTTTGGCGTTGGTCCAAATCCAGTTGTTGACGCACGTTTGCATATAGGAGTGCTTGGTGTGATCTCCATCGTTGGGGCTTGGATCTGATATATAAAAAAAACATTGTTATTGTAGAGTAACTACTGAAACTCATCTGTGGCTAACGCTTTTTACTAAGTGATGAAACAGAGTTGTATATATATACTCTAAATACAGTGTCATCTCTATATAACGACACTGTAGGGATCGTGCACTTTATGACGTTATAGAGAATAGGCGTTTAGAGTGACATGGAGTTTACAATGTATGTTATAATAATAACTACTTATTGAGTTACAAATTGACTCAAAATCGAAATTGTTGTAAAAAATCGCCATAAAATATTTATGAATTATATGGTACCTTAGCTTTGTGACACGGTGGTGGAGGCAAGGTGCCCTTCGGTCGAATGTCTCCAGCAACTGGTCTTGCCACTGCATCACCGCATTCATCTGCATCCGTTACCTGAATTGTAAAATTGGTTTTCTCTTTGTGTAGTGTGGTTGGCTGAATGAAGCCAGCAGTGTGCTTAGCAACCTTCATCTCTAAAAACTTTGAGGTGTAAATCAACTTCAAGACTAAGTGTTTGGACCCAAATGCAAAAGTGAAAAATCATATATATTTAAGAAGATTGTACTGTAACTTTCTTTTTATGTAGTGGGTACAGGCCTAGCATTTGCAAAAAAAAATAGCCACACCCCATGAACACCCAGTATAGTGATACTTAACAAGGTATTCAAAATAACTGAGAACTGACACAAATTGTCTAAAATTTAATAGAAAACATGTAGTTACTATGCAAATCATGTGTATATATCTTTTAACCAATTAACAACTTACTTGCTGACCAGTGGGGGGCACTGGCGGTTTTTTCTTCACAACTTTGGGGACCGTTGTGGGATCAGTCACACGTTTTGATTTTAACGGACTCGGGTCCACTGTAAAATTTCATTATTAATCCCAATCTCTCTCTTTATATCATTTGTATGGTGTAAAGACCGCTTTAAAAAGGGCATACTAACATTATAAAAAGAATAACGATTATTTACTGATACTTTTATTTCTAAAAAAGAAAATGACGTTTGAAGGGACCACTCATTTCATGGGTTTTCTATAAGGCGTGTATAAATAATTCGAGTACACCCTTAAAATAACGCTATCATTTCATCTCTCATTCATCATCATTACTTTTTTGACCAGAAATATTTTGTACGAGTGTAGAAATGAAAAACGATCACTTAATTATAACCAATCTACATAGTTCTTAACAAGAATCTAAAAAACGAACCTGATTGTATGTCTCCAATAGCTAGAGTTTGACTTGATCCAGGATTTGGACTCGCGCTTCTAGCCCGGTTTGGTGGCTTATCAATTAAAGATTAAATATGAAAACATTGATACTTATAATTAATCGTAATAATATATATCAACAGATCAGAGTATTTAGTGGAATGTTAACATACAATCTATGTTAGTACAAACCAAGAATTTGTATTGACATACTATATTAAAACTTATTAAAGTATTATACGTATATATATTAAGTATTAAATGGAGTAAGTAAACGAGTAGGCGGGTCACTTTTAGTGTTAAACGCCGTCTAGGTTAACCTGTAACGCCAGGAGGCTTATATGTGTGATTTGTCGGCATTTAAAGGCTACGCACTTTTCTCTGCTCCAGAAACACTTTTTCTAATACTTTGCCTTAATATATCGAACATTAACGTCCCATCCTCTGTCATAGACAACTCCCATCCACTGTCATAGATAACCTTATATAATGTTAGCTATAGACAACCTTACGTGATCAATGTCTTATCTTTACAGTACCACAACAGTCATGTTGGGTAGAATTTACCTTGAGCTTACCTTAGATACAGCGTCTTGTTTTGTACTTGGCGTAGGGCTTGGTGATAGCATTGCTCTTGGGACACTAAGAAGGTTATCTGAAAGAATACACGTATAGTATTTCCCCAGCAATGGTAGCAATAACTATTGAAATTTCAGCAAGATTCAATCACGTGTGATTTGATTGTTTTATGAATTTTCTTTATTTTTGTATATTGATTGAGTATAGTAGATCTAATCATCATATATCAAAAGAAATGAGAATTTAAATCAACTCAACTCTTGTAAACTATTAATTTTTTTTTCTTTTGCTGTCTTTTCTTATATTTTAAACTATTTTTCACCATTATTCCTATTCATCGTTGGAGTCCTCAGATCAACGTCAGCGCCAACATCCTCAGACATATCCTTGATCAGTTCCTTTAGCGTGTGTCCCGGAGAGACCGGTAACTGTACCGGGGTTGTGGGCCGGGAACCTTCGAGAAAATTCATTAATATCTAAATCATATAAAAAAACTTACATTATATTTTCCCCAAATTTCCCTCACCTGGTAATGGTGAACGCATAACAAGTCGTTTCGCATGTTCAATAGCCTGTTGCAGTTTCTGCTGACTCCTGAACGATTCACGGGTGCGGCATCGGCCGATTTGAGATCTGTACAGACTAAATATAATATTTGCGGTTAAATTTCAATAAAGTCGTTCCCACAAGCATTTTCAATTTATTGTCGTTTTTTTTAATATTAAAATGTGCCGTGTACGGCCAAGGGGGCCATAGTAAAACAGATGAAGTAAGTTCAGGAATATAAGGGAAGGAGAATAAGTCTACCTAGAAAAGAAAAGCGACTTCTTTTGCGAGCATTTGCATCTATCTCTGACTACGAATGTTTATACAAGCAAAGTAATTCGTTAAATTAATTAAAACTCTTACGACACTCCAGTAGCAGCAAGTGTTTGTTTCCATTTATCATTACTACTGGCAGCAGCAGCCATTCTAGCTATCCTTCGGAACCTGGCGAGGGCATCTTCATTCGCTGGTTTCCCCTCGTCATCTATAACGGAGACGGGGGCCACTTGGAAGTCCTTCATCAGCCTACGTTCCCAAACTTTCATACGCTTGCCGAGAACGGCTGAAAACAGAAAAGTTTTGAACACCTAAAGAAATAAAGAGTTTAAGAAAGAAGAGACACAATTTTACTAGGATGGAGTGCAAGAGGGAAATATTTTAATACCGGTTTAATTTATAACCACCAAAGCCTTAGGCTATTGAAAGAAAGTAGAACGCTGCAGTGTAACACCTCATTTCAAATTGTGCTCTTCGGGTACTTTTTTGACGCACACATAGTGTCTCTCGCTGTTGGCCTGGAGGCCTATACAGCTGAGCTCGGGCTTGCTGGTGAACTTTGCTTAACCGTGGTAAAGAAATGATGTAAAAACCCTCTCCCCCTCTCTATGTTAGAATACCACAAATATTGTACCTTTTTCCTTTCGATTAGTAAATGATACATCCATTCCGTTTCTTCCAAACACATCCAGAAGTTCATATCGCAATGCAGACACATCACCCTTCAGTTCATTTATATCATCCTCTGTGACAGGTTCTTCATCCAACTTCCGGTGCATGGCGGAAACGTATCGCCACACCAACGCTCGCATAACAGCCGTGTAGCGAATATCTTCTTCCTTTTCTTTTTCCACCTGCAGCAAGCATCTTTTGTCTGTGACTTCGTCCGTGTGGTTAAAATTCAAAAGGATTTTGTGGTAAAAATATTATACAAACTTTAATCCCCTATTTTAAACTCTTTAACCTAGCTAGCCTATGTTCTTCCCAAAATTTCAGTCTACCTCCATGCCAAAGTGAAAGCCTAACATACATATATACAGACAGAGTTACTTTCGTATTTACATTGTTAGTAAAATTTGTACTGTTGTTCAACCAACTTAAGGTCAATCACAATATTGCTGCCAATAAATTGTCGAAATGTATACTATTCATAGTAGCGTTCGTATTATTGTGTCTACATTTAATTATTTCGAAAACGCTACAATGTGTTAGCCATAATTTATAAGTTATTAAGACCACATACCGCGTAACTTTTTGGTTAATATGAATACAGAATGAGCAATTTCAAACACTGATGAATCTATTGAAAACGAAGGATTTAATTAATATTCAATTCCAAGAAGAACATAATTACGATCGTTTTTTATTAAAACTTGTTTTATTTAAATTAACCTCTTTGTAATGTTAGTTAAGAAATGGTGTCAGTAAAAATGCTTTAAATTCGGTTTTCCCTTCAATTTAAAAATTTTAATCTTTTATTTTTATTGCTTCGAAAAGTGGTTTGGAAATAATAATTAAATATCATGCATACATTTTGTATAAACAAGCTTTGTCTAATATATAAAATTCTCGTGTCACAATGTTCGTTCCCGTACTCGTTCGCAACGGGTTAACCGATTCTCCTGAAATTTTGTAGGCATATTAAGTAGGACTGAAAATCGGCCAACATATATTTTAAGAGACATTTTTTTTGGCTAAACAATGTTTGTCGAGATCAGCAAGTTTTTTTATTTAAATCTTTTACCCTATCCGGTAAGAACTGGGTTTTTACCGGGTTACGGATTTCACCGTGGTCGTGGTCATATGTAGTAGTACACACTGTCCGTATGTATTATGTTAAAACAAATTATATTAAATCAAATAAACACATAATCAAAGTATTATTAGTAGTAATCTCAAAAATATGGTCTTAGGATAGGTTATCATATTGCGAACAAAGGAATTGTAGATAGGGGATGAAAGTTTTAACAACTTAGTCACTTCAGAAAGACAAAACTTTGGAAGCATTTGACGAGACATTAATGCATCATACCTCCGATCGCCATTTCATTAAGAATTTTTATGGTTTTTAATTTTAGGTTAAACTTTAAATTGCTACTAGGTGTGTGTGACCCAGAAATAATATATATCTAGGACATAAATACGCCAAGTTTATACTTAGGAGCGTGTTATTCTAATTTCTTCTAATCTGTAATTACTAAAGATACTACCTCACCTCGGTTCAGCGTACCTTGATCTTTTTATCTTTCTCAATTCGAGTAAAAAGCTTCATAACACGCTTTGGTGTTGGTAAAATGTTGAATGGTGGTGGCAAAGTGGGTATGTCTTCAAAATAGGACATCCATAAACGTGTTCTTGCGTATTTCCATTCCACATCCGAATGCTCCTGCATAAAATGAAAAACATTTGATGTGAGTATCTTATTTATTTACCTTAGCAAGAAAGTTGGATTCTGTTCACATTGTTACACTAAACATGATACTTACAAATATCGCTGATATATATATATTTTTGTCAATACACAAATAACAAAAAAAAAACAATAAAAGACTTTAAAAAACCAATTGCATTAGTAATATTAAACAAATAAATAGTTAAAATTAAAAGACTAAAGCAAAGAATGCCTTTGAATGTGGAATAGATTTTTTTAAATCCGGTCTCAGAAACATCAACAAACTTAGTCCTACTATGATGTTTTAAGCGCGAACACTATTTTACAAATGTACCTATCTCAGCATTTAGCTCGATTAATTCTCAAGCTTTTATCGTTTGAATAGTCCCTTACACTATAATGGGAACTTGCTCAACAATGCTTAATAAAGTTTTTGAATTCATATAGAAATTTAAAACTTAAGATTTTTTTGTTGCGAGATTTACTTACAGCAATATGGGCGTACGAATTGGACATCATAGCGATGAGTAGATTTAATAGAACGATCACATTGATCACGGAGTACGATCCGAACATCAACAGACCCCAGAATCTGGTGTAACTTTTGATTCCGGCCAGTTCGAAACTGTCCAGACCGACCATGCCGAAAGACGCCCAGAACAGTGACTGCGAAGCTTCGAAAACACTGGGAAACACATTTTTAAAATAATTCTATCAGAGTATCAATTGATGATTTACTATTGGTAGCAATATGGCTGCTGAATATTTTAAATTATAATTAAATAATACAGAATCCACACATATTAATTCAAACACTCATTCTATTTGTAATGGAATCATTTAGTAATAATATATTTATTTAATCGTAATTCAAAAAAATCCGTTTATGATAAAATCATTAAGCGTCGTTATGAATTATAGAACGGCTCAATTTATAATAGCTTAACACACTTTCGCTGCAATTCTAAATTTCAAGTCGAACATACAATATATATCGCTTTTATATTCCTTATATAAGTATGTATTTTGCAGGACAAGGTACCAAATGTTTTCTAGGATTAACAATTATTCGACAGAAAGAGACAAAACACTACTTTAGTTACCAGTTATTCCACCCATGCGTTATAAATTCTGTACAAATAATGTTATATTTCCAAAACTCGTATTTTTATACTATAAGTCAATTCGTCCACCGCTTTTCAAATATCAAATAATATAGCAAACACGAATTCAAAAATATAATACAAATAAATAATTAAGAGTATCATTTTATTTAACACAAATTGTAAACAATCTAAACAGTGTAAAGACAAGTATAAATGTTGAACACACGTGATTTATGTAAACTAATATGCGTGATAGTCCATTGTCGTTCGCAATGTCATACAATCCACCTCATCAATTTTCAAAGTGTTCATCTTAACGTTAATATCCTCTTCCAATTGAATTTGCGTCTGTAGTAAATATCGCAACGATGCGTTTGCTTCGTGCAGCATTTGCTGCAGCTGTTCAGTGCTGTGACGCAACATCTCGCACTCATAATACAAAGATTGCCCTGGTGGATCGCGAACCAGCTCGGCTCCTGTCCGCTGCGCCCGTCTCCCGAGCCTTGTATGAGCCAACGCTATATTCCCCTCTTTATCGCATAACGCCTTCTGCAGTTGAAGGATATTATTTGTCATATCAGAGATCTTCTGCGTCGTTTCTCTATGCATATCCTCCAGTTTCGCTTTCGCTCTCTTTGTATCTTCAATGCGCTCATTAAATTCATGATTGCATTTATTAAATGACTTCCAAAGATCATCTATCACCTGTTTAAGCAATACGTCAATAAAAACACGAATGGGTCGTGCACTGGTGACTTCTCTTGCTGCTTGTTGAATGTTCTTGGCTGAATATGCATTGTATTCATCCGCTGATATATTTGCTGGGTCCAGGTTAGCATAGCCTTCGTATACAGATAGACATAAATCAGTTGGTTTTAAAGATAGAGAACCTTTATCCAAATCAATGGCTGCCTGTTTATATTGAAGATCTCTATCTAAAAGATATCTGATCGCACGAAGGCGTCTCATTTGTTCGTTTAATTGTTCCAAAGAGCGTTTCAAAAGACTTTGACCCCCAAGAATTGTTGTTATCTCCTGTTGAAGGGCATTCTCCACTTCATCGACCACTAAATCAATTCCAACACGACCATCGCGCAACATTAAACACTTACGGCAAATCGTCAATGCGTTTGATTGGAGAGATGCAAGGCAGTCTTGGAGACGGGTCTTATAGACACTAAGAGCTTCCAGTTCGAGACATATTTCCTTCCTTTGTAATTGTAGTTCCTTTTTATTGAATTCTATATCACCAATGCGTTCTTCTATACGCCTGTCAGATGTTGCTTTCATAATGGACGCACGTTCACCAGTTTCATCTCGCACCCTTTCACATTCTTTGAGAATTCGATCGGCTAGTTGCTGCTGATCTTCGGTATTACGGGTTCGCATGTCGTTAGAAAGCTTCCATTCCGCTAAGGTGAACTTGGCAGATCTTGGAGGCATACACACGATGGCCTGCTCTGAGAGCCTTGTGGTCGCGATTGGTGCACCAATAATATGGCGGACACCATACTGTTCTTCACCCATTGTTAATTTTTGAACTATCAAAATTAAATAAAACTAGATCAGCTGAAACGTGATATTAATTGTGGAAATTGATATAACTAATAGTTGTCATGGCAACTGGGTCATGTCAATGCATTAGTGACCAAGCGTCGCGTTCAGTCTCAAACTGTTTTTAATATACAAACTTTTATGGATCAATGGATCACTTGTTTATAGGTTTTATTTTTAGTGTGTTGACACAGAAATATCGTTATAACGGAAAAATAAACTGTAAATTGCTCAATTCGACGCATGTGAAAATTAACAATTACTCTACAAGACAAAATCTGAAAAATTGTTTCGTAAAAATATTGTGATATTTTGCTTGATTACTCACAATCAGGAACTTCGAAACACCCAGATTTCAATTCGTACAATTTATATTTTAACGGAAAATTTCATGATAATTTACTAATTTATATTCATATGTTTTTCACTAGTTTTCAATTTAGTAACACATTCTCGTTAGCATCAGAATGATTCTGTTATATTAGCCATTTAAAAAAAATTGAATTATCAAAGCAGCCATTTTAAATATTCAAGAAATAAGAACTCGTAAATGTAAAATTTTCATCAATAACTAACATTTTATAATTATTATTAATAATTACTCAGAATGAAGACTAAAACAACTATGACAACTGCATGTCATCTTAGCGTGTTTTGACTTTGCATTCCCCATCTCGGGTCACCAAGGCTAATTTTTAATCATAAAGTCTCTAGCAAATCTAGCGATACCCAGACTCACTTTCCAAAACTTCTCCATTTAGTACAGGAGTCACCAGCGTGTTCCCAATCAGGGAGTCCGCCAGGCAGAGCGTAACATTTGCGCTTTTCCAAATCGGCAAAATACCAAAGCAACTGATTCAGACCTGTGCATTATCAGTTTTAAATTAGTTCACACTATTATCACTTGTTAATTGATATCCTAGTCTATTTACACTATTTATGAAAATTTTGAAAACGTTTGTTCTGAATTGGACCGACGTACGAACAGCCGTAGCTGTTTTAAAAAAGAGCAGAGCAGAGTATAAACGTGGCTTTAGCATTAGTACGCTCTTTTCTTGTAGATTTAGATTTAAAACATATTTTTATCTTAAACTTTGAAGTGTCTTTAATTAATATGTCGACAGTACAACGAGGTTATATATAAAGCTGACGAAAGCATTGTTAAGTTTTTTTAAACCACCGCTGATTTCGTCCGCTATTTATGGCTGGCATTGAATGTAATGTTTAATTGGTACATAGTTTGGTTTAGTTCGTAAGTTATGCATGTATTTTAGCCTTTTTTGTAATTATTGTGTCATGTGTGTATAAAAAAAAAACTTACCGCACGCAAATGCAAAAAGCACAAGACTGTAAATAAAGAAAAATTTAACTATGTCGATAACCATCCTCCCAAGTGAGATTTGAAGTGGTCCAAGGTGTGGGTTTATAGAAAACAGGTGAACCAGTTTTAACGCGCTGAAACAATAACAACAACAATAATAAATACGAAACGAAAAACCAATAATACCCAAGAGAGCTTTTCTAGAGAGAGAGGTTACGTAGAGACGTCGCATCGTGATACAGTGTTAAAATGCCAGCACTATACGTACTCTGCCAAAGCCAAACATTTGAGTTTATTTTAGTGTTTAGCTTTTATTTTGAGTTCTTTTAGTTTATTATTGTTTATCTTTTGTTCAAATTACTTAAAATGTTTCCCTGTAATTTATACACATGCCTTTTTGTTCTGATCTATTTCGGAGTACTTTATTAGATGTTTGTATAATAGGATACTGAGAGCATCTGTTACAATAACACTTGCCTCGAATAGATTGCTGAGAGAGACCTGCGTTGCTCTCATAAGTTTAGATATCTTTTTTTGCAATGAATTACAAACATAGATAGATATATTTACCTCAAAACGTTAGCCGCAGCAAACAATCCTTCAGCGATTAACTGTGGATCGAAAGCATCCCACTGCTCCCTCGGAATAAACCTTGTATTGGGATCACGCTGTATTTCAGCATTTTGCTGCAAATATGCCACAAAACGGAGCAACGCAACCGCCACATACAGGGTGTTCCGTGTGAAGTCGATAAAGTTCCACATGTTTCGGAGGTAAGCGCGAATGCCTTCAGTGTACATCTCTTGCGTCTCTTCCCATATAAAGCCTGAGAAAAGGGGTATTTATTGAGCATAATGTACATTCAAATGTCGATTAGCCCCCACGGGAAACCATGAGTAGTTGACTTTTTATACATTATTTTTTAATATGTGTGTTTGTGTCAGTGGCTGTAAGAGGTGTGGGCGCTATGAGGCGCTACTATTAAACCAGCATCAAAAATGTTTCATATTTACCAATCACATATATAAATACAAGTATTTCCAAAACTGTGGGACCGTTTCCCCTCTGCCTCTTTAGCTCCTCCTCCACTCTCTCCACCATCCACTCAGGCCCGAACAATTGAATGACTTGAACTTCTGCCCTTTGTGACACCAGTATTAATATGACTGCAATATTAAAAACGGTTTATACAACAGTTCTGATTGAAGAAAGAGCCCATATTTTACACAGTCTGAAGTACTCACGTAAAAAGAACAGATAACAAGATGCATGTATCAAGAACTTCATAAATGGCTTCCTCATCAGCTTCCCAGTTTCACAATTCGGTGCGACCATGTACAACAGGCAATAGTACGGAAATAGAAGTGCTACGCGTATAATTATCAATAGTTTTTCTATGTTTGACTTCCGCCGGAAGCCCGGAACTCCTGCGTACCACAGAGACGCAAGAAGTTGCTGGATTTTTGGATGTGCTACGAACTGAAAAAATCATTGAAAGCGTCACGTAAACGAATATTCAAACTTTTAAATGTTTAACGTGATGACCGTTACCATGGTTACGAGTTACGATATTGTTTACATGTAAAAAGTGGTTACCATGGTAACATATATGATCCCCATAAAGGTTCCAAATGCTAAATGATAAACATACTAATATTGCATATATATAATATGGTATATAGAAAAATAGATTTATAAGGTATGATACCCGAATTTATTAAATATTTACTATCACTAAATTATAAAGAAATTACAAAATTATGTCATAATTTTTTACATATAATTAAAATAAGGGAATATAACTTACATTCTTTTGTTTAAAATCAACAGCCAGTTCTAATCTAGCCAACTTCATATGGTCTCCTTCTTCAAACGGCTCCTCTGGATCATAATTGAGAATGATGGCCAGCTCCTGTGAGCTTCGAGATTGGTCCAAAAGATCTACAGCAAACTTTTGCACTTGACGACGTAGTTCCAAGTACTCTTCTTTGCACTCCTAAAAAAAATACATCAGCTTTCAGCCTGATTCATATTAACGATTATTGTGTGTGACATGCCGGTTTTATTACTATATGTAAGAAAGTAACTTAGAATGAAAATGCTTGCGCAGCCGGCCCACAACTTTGCGGATCCCATACTTGGGCAGTGGGCCCTGCACTGGCTACTGCTTTTTAATTTTAAACATAAATCTGTAGTTACTTTGAATATGTCTTTTGGGTCTCTTGTTTACAACAATCAAGTAAAATTAATTTTGTAACCTACTTGTTCAGCATACGCCAAGTTTCGTATTTCCCATGACAGTTCAAAAGCAGTCAAAATTGGGTCACTGGAGGATAAAGCTATAAGCGATGGTGATGCGAGAGCTTTGTACGCGTTGAGTCGGGCGAGGGAGTGTCGCAATGGATCCTCAATTGAGTCTGTTACACATTCGTCGCAGGCGCATCTGAAAGAACGGAACGCATACACTTTTGATGTGATGATGGTTCTTAAGAAATATTTATATCTAGTTCAAAGGCGACTCTCTTACTAATGGGTTTTTGGTTTCCATTTGTCAAATCGCAGAACACTTATAATTAAGATTCCAATAAGGATTGTTTTGTTAGGAGATGAGACGTTTTATATAACGGAACAAAATATGGCGACCATATTTTTGAAGTGATGACTTTCTATTTCTCAGTTTTAATGACATTGATGTGTTAATATGTAAATTACATTAATGTCTTAATGGCAAAATTAAAATTTTTCTTTTTATTTTGTTTAAGGATATTTCGTACACAGTACTTATATATAGATTTTCTACCGTATATCATGAGGATCTGGTAACGTTGCACCTCTATCGAGAAGGATTTTGATTATTTCATAGTTGTTCTTATGTGCCGCTAGAACGAGAGGCGTCAGGTCACGTGTGAAGATCGCTGTCGTCTGATCCACTTTTTGCCAGCTCTGTAAGTGTTAACAATTCTATAGAGACATATATAAACTGCCTTTTGCTCAAAACATGCTCGAACAATTGATTAACGTCTAGATTTAATCTCATAAGACTTAGGGCAATCGATCTAGCAAGCTTTTTCTGTGGACTATACCAACAAATTACACTCGTCTAGCGTCTATTGCAGCGGAGTTACCTATAATAAAGTATTGTTCTATAAGCTTTTAATTAAAACATTGTCAACAATTAAGCTTACATAAGGTGCGGGATCTTTATGTATCAGCTCTTCGTGCTCCAGTAGCAGTTCAACAGCTTCAACGAACTCGGCGTTAATGGCTTGAAGCAGGGCGTCATTTGTCTGTACTCCCATCACCACGAGAAGCTCCACCATCTCCAGATTGTCTCCATCTATAGCGAGCGTCAGAGCGCCACGCCCGAGTGAATCCACGCAGTTTATATCTATGTGGTTCTTGCGATGGGATCTTTGGATCATTCTGAATTTTTTTTATGCAATTTAATAAAACTTTCATAATTGAATTGCGATAAACCTAACTTAAATTTACATTTGCTATGTATTTAATAAAGAACGCAGTGATCCCATTTTAACAGAGTCTTAGTGACGTTCAATAGTAGTTGTTAACAATCCTATTTGAATAAAGAATTTTTGAACTTTTTTAGTGAAATATTACCTCCTAACATTGGCGATGTCTCCTCTCTCAATAGCCATGAGGTATTTCTTCTCATCTATGTTTAGACTCTTTGGTAGAACTGGCAGTTTAATTGGTTTCCGTATCTTCTCCGCCAATACATCACCCTGGAATTGTGAATATGACTCCAAATAATTCAAATATTTCAGATAAAAATACGTGTTCAGTTCGGATTCTATGGTATTTTCGACTGATTTTTTTGATATATAAACAATTAAAAGAAATATATACTTTACAGACTAAATAACAAAATATATGAAATATGAGACATATTTCACACACATCAGACTCAAGGTAAGCGGTTCATAGCTACTACTTATGGATACCCATAAAACATATATACTTTAAATAAATATATTTTATGACCCCAGGACTGCCAGAAAATATGTTCACCACGTGGGTTGACCATAGCGGTGTTTCCCCCACCCGCCAACCGAACGTCAAACAGTATTTTAAAAAGACATGCCCGCAAGACGTCTAAGTGAATATGAAACAAAATAAAATTAAATAGAACTCACATTTTCCAAATCCTTTTTATCTCCCATTGTGAGATGATGCTACCAAGCAGCATACGTCCCCGCAAACGATTACTGTTGATACCAATAGGTTTTTTTTTATATTTATTTATGTAACATCCCTCATCACAATATATAAAGTATATAAAACCAAAACAACACACAATACACAAAATAAAATTGAAAATACAATTATCAACTAACTTATTTACTAACATAATTTTATATTGTCTCCATATTGTTAACATTAATCTATGCGAAGAGTTTTTTACATACAGCATAAAAGTAGAACAGACACAATACTTTTTTTTTAAATTAATTAACTAAGTAAATATGCAAACTTAAACAAAAAAATATGTAAACATAAAATAGTGCCAGATTTTACTGGATTTCACAATTTCTCTTATAAATTTAGGGTAAAGCACCCACTCGAGTCCCCCTTAGTAAATACTTTTTGATTGAAATAATATTTCGCTTTATACAGAATATCAGAAGTTGTGACTTTGACTTTATAGTATATCTATAAATAACCCTTTATAGTATCTATATATCCTATATTATTTTTAGACTATAAAATAAAAAACATACAAAATATATATTTTCTAATGTAATTATCATTGGTAAAAGGCCATTGGAGTTGATTTTTAATAAGATAATTCTATTCTTATAATAATTAGCCGGCGCACAAACCAAGATAAGCCAGGCACGTGACGTGGATGACTGGAAACCGTACAAAACTCGCAGTGGACATAGGACTTTGTCTAATTGGTTTAGCATTAGGGCCAGGTAAGGGTGCGTAATTTATGTTACTCTGTTTAAGCTTCAAAAAAGGCTTAAAATAAATTCATATCCAAATATTCTATTTTTGTTAAACATTCATAGAATACAAATTTCAAATATTGAATATCTTTCTGATATCAACAAGGAGGTTTAAATCTTGTTACCTCATTAGACCTTCTTGACTTTGTTTATAGGCTTTCAACTGTTCAAGTCTTAAAGTACTTAAAAATACAATGTATTGAGACGGATGTTAGATTAAAAACGTATTTTAACTTTGAATAATATCTATTTAATATAAAATTATGGGTAATAGATATTGGTTTTCATTGATGAGTATAAAACTTCAATAAACTAAAACACTAAAGTTTTAGTATGGTCCTTGTGGAAGAGCACCCATAATGCTGGATAAAAATTTGAAAAATGTCAAAAAAAAACTCAAAAATTTCAATACAATCACAAAACCGTTTGGCTGCTTATTGTAATTGGAGATCAGAATTTGCAGGTGGCTATTCCCCGATGTTATATTCCGTAAGATTTGGAGGGAGGACTTCCATTTCATTATTGTTATAAAGATTATGTAACTCGTCCAGTCAGTCGCTTAATGTTGACAGGACGAAACTCCCGCATTCGTGGGGAGTTTGAAAGGGCTCTTTGTTATATACTAAAAAATCTTGATTTTCAAAAATAAGAAACGCCTTTCAAATAATGCTTCAAGTCAATAAATTTAATAAAAAAATAAAAGAGCAAGTTATTAAAAATTGTTATCCGAAATGAAAATTTAACTAGTTTTATTAAGTTCAAACTAGCTTACTGTCCGTTTATTTTAATTTGTTAATCAGATCTACGAGGTTTTTTATTAGATACATTACTTACAAAAAGGGTGTATATGTTATAAATATTTTATAAATAAAGGAATATGGCTTCCACAGTCTTGTTATTAGTTCCAAATTATGATGCTCGTAGTTTACACATTGTGTACATTTTTCTTAATATTTCATTCCAGATTTCAGTGGGTTTGAGAAATTTACAGTTAATACGTTAATTAAAAATGGAGAGAAATCATAATTAAAAATCGCATTAACTGTTCCAATTAGCTGTTTCCAACGATTCCACCTGTATATGACCCACTATAACATGTTTACCGACTACAACATGGTTATAGTGTGTAAACCCTAAATAGACATATACTGTACCGGACTTATTTTTAGAGGGGAATATTTCCATTCAAAACACAGTTTTTCATCGATGCTCCACACCTATCAGTCACAAAAATAATTTCTCAATTGTCATTCGTTCCTGATATTAACTCGTTCAAACACACATATACTTTATATTATTGGTATATATTAAAACTATGTTATACAATAGCGCTCTGATTTCTCAATGTTATTCAATAAACGGACATAGAAAAAATTAACCGATTCACAAAACAATATACACACAGAACCGGAATACATAAATATATTATAAAACAATACATCGCAAGATACTTACGATCGCCGAGGCTGACGCGACACTACTGCGATTCTGGCCTTACGGTACGTCTTATATAAACACCATAATCCTATTATAACAAAGCTTTGATTCTTAAAAAATATTCACGTGTTAAGGATACCTACGCTAATAAAATTTATTTGTCTGTTGCCACAATGTAAGGCGCTTAGCACTGAGTCTTATTTTACCCAGGTATTTCAGGGGTAATTCAATTAAAATAAATATTTATATAATTTGGGGCCGGTATGTTATGTTTACCCGTAGGTTTTTTGAGTGGTAGTGCCATGCTGTTACTTAGAGTTTCAGCGGAATGGGCAGGCATGGCCGGAGAAATACCACTCTCTCACAGAAAACCGGCGTAAAGTGATGCAATTGGACTTTGTTCAATTTGTACTCGCGTTTCGTTCGGTGAGTGAGATCTTCCGGGGCCCATCCTTTCCCCTCCCCCGTCCTCTTCCCCTAGCCCCTATTTCATAATTTTCCTATAAAGGCCGGCAACGCACTCACGACCTACCAGCCGCGTGAGTGTCTATGGGCGGCGACTTCACCTATATGGTGGGCCTGCTGCTCGTTTGCCCCCTCTTCTATAAAAAAAAGGATCGAATGTTTATCACACTTCGCGATTCCCACTATGGTTACCAATAGCAACAATAATTATCTCTAAATCATTCTACCGATATATTCTTCAATAATAGTTTTCGTCATTCAGTGTATAATGCTTTTAATAAGGTTTACGTTTGTTTACTATCTACATATATATAGAGCTACTTTTGTTTTTTTATGTCCATATATTTTTTTTCTTTAATTTGAACAATTTTGAAATATTTATGTTTCTAATGTAATAGTTGTGTATGTGTGTTGTTTTTTTTTGTGTGATTTCATTATTGGAACTAATAAAATAAAAAAGTGTGAGGAATGGAAAATGGGGAAAATGGAACGGATGATCACATTGTAACGCTTTGTTGTTTTTATATATGCCGTGAACAAATCTATATTTTGAGACTTTTTTAAATTTAGATTTTGCACGCAAAAAAGCGCATTCTTTCTCATCTTTATTTTTTAGTTGGTTGAAACAGTAATGCCTCAACCTTCTAGAGGGGACGCTGTTTATATAGAATAGTAGATCAGGGGAATGAACCGAGGCATTAGCAATTTTCATCATGTTTTCTTCTGTCACATCTCGGCGAATGGTCAGACAAACTAGATCTTTTTACATAAAGGCAAGTCAGAAGTGTATTTGATATTGAAGCGATAGCATATTTAATAAATTTCCGCTAAGATATTTGATCATTAGACACTTCTCTACAATACACCATCATCCATTCGACTCCCAACTGAAGCGGCATGACGACCTCTCCGTATCATAGATAAGTAACATTTTCGTCAAAGTGTACCTATCATAAGCCCTGTCCGTATTCATTTATTTTAATGCCTCTGTGTGGATTGGGCCTTGTGCCTTTTTAAATGGTTTAAAAAAAATAGATATGATCCTTTGCATTTGCATTCCAATGCATGCCCAGCAGTTCTTTATAGGGGCCTAACTAACAGGAGGCACACCAAAAGGTGAAGACCATAGACCCGCTAATGTTGTAAAAGTATATTTCTTTTAACAATATGTCAAAGTAATTTCAGATATATTGCGGCTTGCGGAGATGCAGGACGTTTTGAAAAACTGTCATAATATTAATCTGGGAAGCGATCCATAAATTTCAATCGGACAACCCGCTTTCCTGATAAGATGTTTATATAAGTTTTTTTTTATAAAGGCTAGGCTTCCGTTCTCCCGTGCGTGAATCACGTGTCAAATCGAAAGATTACAATCGCATTTGATTCAGATATCATACAAGTTCTATCTTGTTCTATTGTCATTAATGCTGTTCTATAATTAAATTTATAACAATACAATCTCGTAGCGACCTCTACAATGAAGGCAATGCCATCTTGTATATCACCAAGTAGTCGAACAAGTATTATAACTACCTGGGGCCAGTGGTTCAACTGACCGATCAAGTGTTATAACTACTTAACTGGGGCCAGTGGTTCAACTGACAGATCAAGTCTTATAATTTATGCTGTAATTGTAAAGTTATTGGTTTAATAAAGTAGCTGGATGTTGTCTCCATGTAAGCAAAGAATTACTTTTTGGAGGACACGCTCTTTCTCTTCTTCCGTCTTAGCAATAAACAAAATATTTAAAAAAAATGCATTTTTTTTAAACCTGCATTAATATTTCGTAAGATGGTAACGATATATGATATATAGTTTTGAGAATATACATTCGTAATATTAAACTAACTAATATAACTTAAAATTAAACAAAACGGAAAACTGAAATAAATTTAAAAAGTTTGGTCCATGTGGCAGAGTACACCCTGTAGTAGTTTTGAGAATTGGTAATCCCCAATTGCCTCGTTAAACTCACTAATGTACCGATACTATATAATAATTACACTTGGTCCATAAAATAATAGGAATTTAGCAACACGAAATAAACAAAGTTAGAATAAGTACATGCTTATTTCATTTAATTCCAGCTCCTGTTGCCAAAGGTGTTACCTAAAGCATATATTGATAGTACAAGTACCAATAGAAAGGTATTTTTTTTTCTACAAGAGGGGCAAACGAGTAGGAGGCCCACCATAAAGGTGAAGTCGGCTGGGAGCTCGTGAGTGCGTTGCCGGCCTTTAAAGGGAAAATGGAGGGGTAGGGGAAGAGGACGGAGGAGGGTAAAGGATGGGCACCGGAAGATCTCACCGAACGAAGCGCGAGTACAAAATGAACAAAGTCCAATTGCATCACTTTACGCCGGTTTTCTGTGAGAGAGTGGTATTTCTCCGGCCGTGCCTGCCCAATCGGCTGATACTCTAAGTAACAGCAAGGCACTCCCACTCAAAAATTCGTTACGAATAAAAAGAAACAAGTAATTTATATAAAAAATCATTTATTTTATAATAACTTTACAATACTTACGATATGTTAACATAAATTTAAGCTCTTAATCCAACTTTACATATTAAATGCATAAAAATCTAAATATCGCAATGGTGAGCTCCTTAACTTTAACCTTAACGTTTTTCAAAAAGTATGTGTAATTTTGAATCCAAATCACACCGTATATTGCAAATAAATATTCTTAACACGTCACTCATATTAGGGAACTACAAACACTTGCAAATTCTGTAATTAAAAAATAAAAAAACACGATATATTTGGACTAGACACTATGAGCAATAAAACTTATTGTTTTGCATAAAAATGTGAAACAATAGAATCTTAACTGTTTTTTTAATGGATTATTAACTTAATGCTTAACTGAAGCATTAAGTATTTTTAGGTACGACGATAAATACAAAATACAATTGCCGACAATCGTACGATGATTCGTTCTTGACGTACGATAAACGCATCGTGTGATCGTAATGAGTAAGTAACCTGACAATGGATGCACAGAAAAATACACACAAAACACTAGGCCACGACTAACATTTAACATCGTGAGGTAATACATCCCGGGATGGAATCCCGGTACATTTGTGTGACCTTATTCGTTGTGTGGACAAAAAAAAGTCTTGTGTCTATTAAGTACACATAAAAGCTTGGGGCTAACGAATCGTGTGTCCGATATTATTTCAAAGCTACAGTATATTGTATAGAAGGTAAAAACTTAAATCATTTTGGCACAGTGTTGCCTTATTTGGAAACAAATATTATCTGTGTTGTCTATCTGTGGTCAATCAACTAGTCTGTGCCAGTCTTTTATAGAGGTAGAGATTCCACAGCTTAATTAAGTGTACGTATCGCACATATTCTGATACTCTTTATAACGACACTGAAGGACGGTGCATTTTATGTCGTTATGGAGAGTGGTTGTTAAATGGATAGAGGTAAAATCATTGTATGGAAGCTAAACCAAAGAAAGCCAATTGTTTTCAACGCTTTAGAGAGTTTGTCGTTAAATCGCAGTAGTTTATCAGTAGCGCCCTAAACACAAGCCCCTAATCACTTAGCTTGGGCTAACCTACCGTGTACGCAATGTGCTAATTATTAATAAAAACAAGTAAAAATATATAATAACATTAAAAAATAATTAAATAATTTATCAAAAAAATATCCTCTTACTTCACCGAAACGGAGTAATAATTTTGAGTTGTATACAGAAAGTCTAATATTAAGCTTAGCTTAGCCTACTTTTTTGACATGATATTTATAGTAGACCACTTAAGTGATGTTGGGAAAACTTTTTTACTATAAGCTTACTAAGGCTAGTGTAAAATTAATGTTAAAGTTTAAAAAAGGCTTAACTCTAGTGAAAGTACTCTCATGATGTCGCTTTTTGGGACTAGTAACACAGTAAATAACAAGACACTTATATTTTTTTTACATAACATATACTATCATTTTAAAAGGAATGGTAGAGAAAGTATATTATGAGAAGTGGTAAAAGGCTGTGACTCCAGGATTCTTATTATTAAAGTATTCATCAGATAAAATACCCATGGAAAAAAGATTATTTTTCACGCAATATTTTGTTTTTTTTTGCCGCAATTCCTATTAGCAATCTGTGACATTACATGTTGGGTTGAATCTGTGACAATTTGAAAGAGACAGCTCTTTCACCTATGCCATATCTGTGGTCGATGTGTTTCACTTAATTCTAAATTAAATTAAAACAGAATATATTCTATACTTTTGTATATAAACGAATTTTATATACAATATTATTTACATATGAAATTATACCTTTTTAAATATTAAATATGGAATTATATTATAAAAACACCAATTTGGTTATAAAATCAAAACTTTGGATTTAGTGCAATATTAGTCGGCTACCTTTTTTAGGTTCACTTGAGGTCTTCTTCCTCGTCTTCAGCATACAAGAGATCGTCCATATTGGTCACAAATTTATCGTTCAAAAGTTGATCCGCGGGAATTGCATCCTGAAAAGAGAAACTTTACGTTACAAAATGGCGGGAAATAGAATGTTACGGACGTCCGTTTTGTTGGATTTGACGTCTCAGACGAACATGGTGAGTTCCCGATTTTACCAATAAAAACACTATCACACAAGAGAGAAATATAATATATATAAAACTATATATATATATATATATATATATATATATATATATATATATATATATAAATCAATAAATATATATATATATATATATATATAAATCAATAAATATAATATATTTAAAAACTAACAATATTTAAGTATAATAAATTCAAATTAAGAAACAAGACGTGATCTCATTCAGGCAATTGTAGAAATAAATAAAACGCATCTACTAGAACTTTATTTTTGAGTGAAACTTAGTTTAGGATACATCTTACCTCTTAACATATATATATTCTTATAACTTGTATTTCTATTGTGAAGTTATTGTATATGTTTCCTTAATATATAACAAAAATACATAAATTAATAAAGGTTGTGAAAAAACCAACAAAATAATACATATAATAAAATTTAAATATACAAGAACTTTTAAACTTGACTAGAACTATTAGTGACTCCATACGCAAAATGTACAAGAGTTATAACTGCGGAAAAAGCCTAGCCAGTCGTGTTTTGCAAATCAGAATTTGATTTATTATTTTTTTTGAAATTTCTTAATAATATTTGTTTCTGTGTGTGTATGTATACGAGTGGTGTTCAAAAAGTATCGCGAATTTTGAATTTTCTCGGGTAACGTATATTAGAATTTCGATTTTTTTCTGGCGTTATGTTGGTACTCATGTCTCTCACTTATGCCGAAATTCGTACCAAAATTGCTCAATTGCGACCAAAAACAGCATCGCATGAACATTGCTAATGAGATGTTGGTTGATGTTGGTTCAGCCACCGTATTCCCCAGATGTGGCCCCCTGTGACTTTTCCTGTTCCCTAAACTGAAGAGGCCCATGAAAGGACGACGTTACGCTACGCTTGACCAGATAAAGATGGCATCGAAGGAGGAGCTGAACAAGATTTAAAAAAATGTTTTTTTGAAGTGCTTCGAAGATTGGAAAAACCGTTGGCACAAGTGTATAATATCTCATGGGGATTACTTTGAAGGGGACAAAATAGATATTCATGAATAAATAATTTTTGAAAAAAACTTAAAATTCGCGATACTTTTTGAACACAGTATATCTTTGGCTTATTTACTACATAAATAAATAATAAATTATATAGTTCTAATACTGAATCTTTGTTCGTTTAATTAGCCAGTCACCATAAGGCTAAATCACTTATATTTAATGCTTAAAAACATTGCATGTCTTCAGTATATTTAAACCACTGAGTAGAGTTTAAAAAAATCAAACTATAAATCAAAACCCATCATGCTTTTGAATTATTTATTAACAAAACTGACAAAGTCATAAAAAAACATAAAATTTTATAAAAACATTACAGCCCGATGAAGATTAAATACCGTTTTTCGTTTATTCACCAAAACTATGACCTAATTTAAATATTTTTTTAATGAGGGTATGATTTTCATGTAGTCTACCCTCATACTTTTTCAAAACTACATAAATTTGCACTTTTAATTTAATAAACGTTAAAACTGATAACATATGACTAGTTCTTATATTTATCGAAATTTCATTTTAATTAAATTTATCACAGTTGACGTTATTTTCAATTAACTAATACCGTCTGGAGCCCAAAGACCAATATTTCTTTGGGCGTACAGTATCGAGGCATTTGTATGGGCACTGCAGGGAAAAGTGTTCATTAGAAATTATGAAGGTAGTTAGAAAAATAGACTAATTTCTCTTCTATACTACGATTTAGGGATTCACCAAAATTATTGCTAATACGCTAAAAATATTATAACTGAGCTTTGTTAGAAACTCCTCGTCATTTAGATTACCTTGAGCCCTGTCAAAAATGTTTGACTACCGTCACTTATCACAATTAAAAGCTGAAAAAAAGGAGGGTAGTTGCGTAGAAGAATGCAGCCTAGATAAATAAAGCCGTTTTAGTGACAAATGTTATGATATGTCGGTAAAATGAACTAACTAACATTTGCAAGGGTGACAATTTGCTTTCAAAGAAGACGAACTAGAACTGGAGGGGCAAGAGCTACCCACTAAACACAATCCAGACGTCCACACACCCATAAGATCCACCCCCTAGGGACCACTCAGGGTTTGCCACACCATTCTACCCAACAAAAAAAACGAGCTTTTGTATTAGCAGTTTTTTTTATTGTTAAAATGACGGTAGTCTAAAATTTGACATTCAGAAGACAAAACGGTGATTTCTTACCATCATATGCGGTGCGGGAAAAGGTGCGATGCAGATTATCAACACAGTCATATTGTCACAACCCAAGCCCCCAGTGAGACAGTTGGGTGCCAGACACCGCTCCATTAGGGCTTCGCAAACGGCCGCCGGCTCCCATCCGCTCAAAAGTCGGATCCGACAGAATGATATCACCTCCTGATATTAAAACAGACAGACCTTAATACGGAGAATAAGATTAAAATTAGATAAAAAAAACACAACAAAAACTAAATAATGGGAGTGGAACAGAACAGACGATATAAATAGGCTTCACAATTAATAATTCAGTCTAGTAGTTTTTTTTATCTAGTATTAAATATAAAGATTCTCTATATAAAGAGATTAATTCGCTGAAGCAAACTTTAATGGTTACAGCTCTTTACAACTGTACTGTAAAATGCTTGACGATTTGAAGGAATGGCGGAGCAGTTTCTTGCCAGTTCTTCTTGTCATTGATTTGGGTACTGGCAGTTAATGTAGAGTCAATTTTTTTGTCAAAAACGCACCTCGTTGGAGAGAACCTCCCATATTCCGTCGCAGGCAATGACAATAAACTCCCAATCGTCATTCAATTGGCGAACCTGCACGTCCGGGTACGCTGAAAATTTAATTCCGGATTGTTATTGCTCCAAAATGTCACGTCATCTACACAAACGATATTAATATCTAAACGACTTTAATATCGAGCAAAACATGTAATAGAACACGTGTTGCCTGTTAATATAAGTGTAAAATTTTTTTTTTTTTTTAAATCTTACAGAATACCCTCATATCATTATTAACTTGCAATACTGAACATACCGGTGACAATCTGTTCTTGTGGAGGCATTCTATAATTCCTCTTAAAAATATAATCTCCCAGGGCTCTGGAAAGTGCGAGATTTCCATTCACCCTATTGAGTTGGACACATCCCCCGCCCGCCGTGATTCTCTCCAACTCTTCCTTGTTCGTCGGCTTGTGGTCGAAGGATAACGACTCTACCTATAAAACACAACATGAGTTGGCCCGGACAAACAGAGTACCCCGGGTTCCATAACTACGGTTGGTATGACTTATAAATGTGAAAGTATGCTACGATTGGACCCTTAAACTACTCAACCGATCTCTATGAAATTTGGTATTGAGATAGACTTAACTTGAGGAAATGACATGGCTTCGCAAAAAAAGGTTTGAAGGCTTTAAAATATGGGATGAAAGTTTATATAAAAATTTCAACAGAACTCTGCCATTTATAAACAGATTTTCCAAATTTCTATTTAAACCACGCGGACAAAGTCGCAGGCAAAAGCTACTAGTATATATTTATTTATTATTATTTTATTTAACACTTTATCGCACTTAAACACTAGAAGCAAATGACATTAACAGATGTAAGAACATATAAGAGCAACGGGCGGCCTTATCGCTAATAAGCGATCTCTTCCAGACAACCCACACGATAAAAGAATACTTAAAATATAATCAGACAGGTGCAAAGGGTGCGAAGTATACAAAAAAAAAATAATAATAATTAAACAGAACACAACATACATTAAAATAAGAAAAGCGAAAAATATGCTAATTTAAAGCAGCTTTTTCGCATATTTTTCGCCTGATATTGTGTATCAGTTGCAACCACAAGCTATGAATCGCTTTAAGTTGAGGCTAACGTGAAATGAACTATTTAAAAAGAACATATAATATTCAATTATCCTAAATAACTGACTATATTTCAATGTAATAATTTGTAATATCAAAATTGACCAGCTCAGCCTGAGAAATCAACCAAGCCGAGTTTCTTGTCTGCTTCTTCTCTTGGTCGCTTACGGACAGGCGTACCCATTCACATTTCAAAATGGTCCTATGTATGTATTGAAAACTTACCGCCCCGCCAACACTTGCGACAGCCCTGGAGTCCCCAACATTGGCACAGTACAGGGTGTTGTCCTTTACCAGTACTACAACTGCCGTACTCCCAGCCACCTTCTCATGCATATTCTCTTCCAACATCGCCTGATCCAGATCTAAGAAACCCTAAATAAAAAAAAAACAAAAATGATATTAATAGGCAGGTGCTTTCAGTAAGTCACCTTTCACCGGAATACACTTAAAGACAATTTTTTTTTTATATAGAATCGTATCAGAGAACATTTGTGTATGTCAAGAAAGTGCCTGAAGAATACCATTTGGTATAAAGTATCAAAATAACCTCTCCAAGGTACTTCTCGAAAATCATATAATACATACAATTTTAAATGTAACAAATATTTTGTTTTGGTGCTGCCTTGCATAAACAGTGGTTGAAAATTGTGATTCGAGGTGATTATAGACATGCAACATTACATTGCACCTTTGTGTTTTTATTTAATTCAATGTCGTTCAGTTTTTTCTGGGTTAGTAAGGAAATAATAATAGATGAACACACATACTTCCAAATTGTTATATGTGCCAAAATATAAGACATATATAATTTAGTTAACTTTAATATATATGAACAAAAATAATGTAAATAAGTTGGGTGTCATTAAAAACAAGGCTGATCAATGAGAGCATCTTATGTAACACTATAATTAACCTATTCCTAAAAGATTAATGCCATCACACAGTTATAAGAAGCAGCTCAGTATCTTCCAAAAGCATAAAAATTCTTAAATTTTGAGAAAATCATTTATAAGTAATTTTTGATGACTTAAAATTTAATTATAGTAGAATTCACGCATTAATTACTAGAATGTTTACTTAAGTTTGGTTTTGTATGGCATTATATTCATATATAATTCGTTCATTTTGTATGTGACATTGTAGGTTAGTATGACATAGTATTGCCAGTCCCTAGAATGTTGTAATATACGGATTCTACTGTACATGAAAAATGATTAAAAACTGATACAAGAAACAAACGTTTGTATTCAGGCTGTCAGACATTTACATAGTAGCTCTTGATAAATTATTTTTTGATTTGTAAATTTTTTACCTGCTTCAATGCATCTTCAACGTTCCCCAGATGGTACTCTGGACGAGCTGTAATGAATTTATGAAGATGTTTTCCAGCATATTCTGCGATATTGGAACCTGAAAGTGGATAATGAAGAACACTTAAGTATGAACCCCTAATTTCATAATTATGGACCACATTTGAAATATTCTTGTCAGTCAGTTCTTCACAGTATTTCCCGAGAAACAAATCAAGAATTTCAACCAGAAAACACATAGCATTAAAGTTGGTGTTTATGGCCAAATAACACCTTAAAAATTTCAATACAGTCATTAATTATAATTTACATATTTATATATTTAAATCTGAAGCATAAAATTGTCATATCTTGTATTTATCAATATTTGCAACTGGGCACTTCTGATAGCACAGGGCAATGATCTTTAGGCAATGTCATAACTTTTTTATTGTTATTTATCAGATTTAATTTTAATATAATTAATAAAGGTAACAATTACCTCCATGTCCATCATAAACAGCAAAGAAAGCTGTTCCAGAATCATCAGGTAGTGATAGAATATGTGTATGAGAATCATCCATTGAAACACGCCAACCTTGCATACAAGACGAGCCAACCAGGAATCGTGAATCCTGGCATGTTGATGACTGCTTGTCTGTTACAGGTTCCGAAAGGGTCTGTCCCATTACTCTGAAAATTCAAATTGTTATATTTAAAAACATACACAATTCCAATTAGAATATTTTTTATAAAGTCCGGGTCTAACAGAAACCTCCATAGCCTAATAATAATATGATAATACAATCAAGAAAATTTGTAATTTACAAAACTTATACACCAGTCATCGAATCCTTTTAGGATTTACAAAAAAAATAATTACTCAACAAAGATGATGTCATATTATAGCAACGCTCTTGGATATAAACCAAAATATATCTTATTCTAAAATGTATCTGTTACAATCATATGAAGTCTTGCAATATTCTAGAATTTAGTAATATGTAATTCCAATACTACAATCGTTTAAATCCCTTATCGAAGACAACTTACATATTTGATAAAGAGACTGTGTTATTATTTATAATAAATCTTTATTGGTCTAATTTATCTTAGTCTTTATTATTCTGAGATAGTTGATATTTATTGAATTTCAAAATAAAATGGTAAATGCGTAAATAATAACACAAATCTTAATTCGCTATCCAATATCAATGAAAACAAACACACAACTCAAAGTCAAAACTGAAATACTGAAGTCTGAATTCTGAAACGTGAAATCTCTAAAGTCAAGGCTAGCGCTATCAGTCCTAGTAATAATTGACAGCTGACAGCACAGATAATGTAATTATTTCGTTTACATTGACTACATTATACGCCTAATGCAAATTTTCTAATTTTTTTTTTCTTATTTTATATGTAAGTTTGTTCAATTTAATTTTTGTCATAGCAATATTATAAACTGCGACAAATACAGTATTTAATTAAAGTATACAATGAAATAGTATTTACTTCTAACAAATATTTGAAACATTCATTGAAATAACCTTAGGATTTTTGAGGCAGGAATAGGATACATCTTTTATTTATTCACTTAATCACTATACATCAAGTTTGTAATTGGGGCTAATTAAAAAATATATTATAAAACATATATTTACAAAAATTTACTCAAATACGTGAATGTCTCGCTTCACATATTTAAAACTGTGAAAACTGATTATTCAACTTCAAAAATGACACAGTCGTTAAAAAACCTAACGAGGTTTCATTGGAAACATGATTTCCAATATCCTTTAAAATTATTTTATCATGAACTTACACGATAATTCCCCAATAATCAAAATTTTAATATTTTATTACGCCTACATAATTAAAATGTCTTTTTCTTTCAATTTCAATATAACAACAAAAAATATTTCATCGATTTGCTTTGCCTTTTGACTGATTGATTCAAAAGCTAACATAATAAAAATACATGTCCAAGTTCTCTTTCGGGTTTATGCCGTCCATACTAAACCTAACATATAACAAATTCTATTAGATTACGAAATAAATCTTTCTATGACATCATTGTAAACAAAAATGATGTAATAATTATAAAACTATGCTAAGTGTAATAAGAGAGCTTTGAAGCATTTAAAGAAGCTGAATTGTGAATTATTTCCCAGATCGCCATTCACAAATCACAATTCACGAATCTTGAATCAGTCTAAAGCGATATCGTGAGCTGAACGCTTGTGTTGAATTTGTGAATTTCGGAAACATGTCGTGTCCAATGAGGTTTGTATATATTATTATAATTATCATTTTTATTGTGAAAATAACTATTATAATTAAAAATTTACTTTTAAATTACGTGAGACTTGTTGGTAGGTATTTTAAAACTTTCTTGACATTTAAGTATACACTGAATTTGCGATATTCAACTTAACTATCTAAAATTAGCAATGTGCTATAGTAACCCATTATGTTCTCAATATTTTGTACGAATTACTTCCTTTGTGTCATGTCTCTATAATGCAAAGCAATCCTTTTTATATTGAAAGCCGAAAGACAAAATAAAAATGTTAAAAGACATCATCACTTGCATGACTGAAAATTAATCTATATAATGACCAATAGAATTTGGAAACCTAAGAATAAAGTGCTCACAAATCAATTTTACGGTTAATAATTAAAGTTAGCATGAACCACAGATCAATCATTGCCTTGACAGTTGTATTAGATTTCAATCAACTAATCGGTTAATTTGTATTACTTTGACAATTACAATACAAAATAACTATTTTCCTTACGTATATAAGTACGATATAAATGGACTATTATTTATAAGCTGAGTTTGTATTTGTTAAGGATGCCGCATGTCACAAAGATATGTCCAAAAGATGTGTTCTATATGCAGTTTGAAAATTGATTAACAAATATATTTAGTATGCTGCGTTGTTTTTACTACATTGTCATTTTTATTGTTATTATATGTAAAAAAAGAAACATTTTATTAAAGTATTTTTAATTGGTATTAATTATATGCAAAATTTACGTGAACATTGCATTTGTTTAAAAGTCTGGTTAAGTTATAAGAACAATGAAAATTTTGTGATTTACTTGTGTGTTTATAAATTAAACAAAGCAAGTATAAGATATTAGTTATAATAGACATTAAAAGTTTTGGCATCCAGTCGTTCCCTAAACCGGTTAATCATGAACCTGATTCGGATATCAACCAGATTTTAATTCAATTACATAACATTTGTAACTGGACAATACACTTTTACCAGATTAAAACTGGTGTTTATCGCTCTGAGGCAAGGTCAGATTTTATTCTCGTTTATTTTCATACAAAATACATTTTTTGACATTATCATGAAAGGTAGTTTTAGAGTCGTATTTTTGGCATGATTACGAAGTTAGCATTTAAAAAATATTGACTTGACAATTGTTGTACTAAGTTAAAACCACAATATAATACGGAATTTGAGTATTTATCATGTTAATTAATTAATATTTTCCCTCCCTTTTTTATAAATTTAAGTGACATATTTTTTAATAACAATTTTATTTTTCGTGTCATAATGTTCGTTCCCGTACTCCTCCGAAACTACTCCTCCGGGTTGACCGATTCTCATGAAATTTTGTGGCCATATAGAGTAGGACTGAGAATCGGCCAACATCTATTTTTAGAGACATTTTTTTTGGCAAAACAACGTTTGTCGGGATCAGCTAGTAAATGTATAATATGTACGCACTCGTCGATCGTGTATGACGTATAATATTTTCATTATTATCAAAGAATCTTTTACATATATATATATATAATCTTTTACTATTTTTTAATTTAATTATAATTCAAATTTGCTAGGATTTGGTTGTATCCATATTAATGATAGCTCCTACATTGTTTTACACCTTAACATCTTTAAAGGCCTTTAAAGATTCAATAAAAATCTATTTCTCCATAGTGCACTTTTGATTTGACATTCGCAAAAGAAACTAACGGATATTTATGGTTTGTTAATACAACAATTTTGCCATTAGCAATACAAGCCTTAGTTGTAAATTATAGCTCCAATCTTTCAACGTTACATAGGGTTAACCGATATTTTTAACGGAACTGTTGTTTTGATTGAAACGGATTGTAAAGGTATGTTTTTGGATTATTTTTCTCCATCCACATTGAATTGTATCGAATAATGTGAAAAGAAACATGTCCAAAGAAAAAAAACACAATGTTAAGATACGTCTGGAGTCCCCATAGCGCAGCACAGGTTGTATTGCCTTAAACTCAAAAAATATTTACTAATGATTTTATTTCATACATGTACTATTTTTGGTTGTTTCTATATATATACATTACTTATAAAGCAGACAAAATCTTTTAAAAGTACCTTCGATTCGGAAATTTGAAGTTATTCATTTGTGTGTCTATGGGCAGAGATTTTACCTTTATTGTGTGTCTATTGAAATATATAAGGATATTAAAAAATAAATTGAAAGCTTTTGTTGTCGGAGTTTGTATTGTATTGTAATATATTGTGTATGTTTGTATAGTAAGTCTTTTACGAACTTACAAACCACTTATTTATATATTTTTTAACGATATAATATTTTTTGCATAACTAAAAAGTACAAAAAATGTACTAATGGTTAAGGGTCAACTGACCCTTGATTGAAGTTGATAATAAAGCGTCAATTAAAACTGGTTTAACTGGTTCTAAAATGGCGCATTAACCTTATCATAAACATAATATTTTTTTAACTGTCATTGTAAATGGGACCTCAAAAATCATCTTGATAGCAAGACAACGTAATTTATTTACAAACTCAATTGATAGCAAAACACTAATTTCTTGTAAGCCCGTTCACATTAAACATTATACTAATTTATCAAAATGCGTCTTTATTAAGTATAAGTCGAAATCTCTTTATTCAATAAGGTCATTTTTAAATATCTGAAATCTAAATGATTCTACACCAAGCTGTGAATAAGGCAAGAAGCTCAGATTGATTTTTCTTTCGGTCTAATATAATATATTAATAAACCTACATAATAAATGATGACAATGTCCCGGGTTTAAATCCCAATTAGAAAATATAAAGAAAGTATGTGTATTTGGACACACACAACATCACAATAACTTATAAATATAATAGTATTTTTAAAACTAACTAAAATAGCGGCGCGCCACATGGGGTGCTGCTCAGGATTTGTGTGGCATATAATATTCCACACCACTGATTTTCAGCAGCGCCCCAATTAGCTCCTGGTGTTTTAATATATAAATGTACAGTACTTAAATATAATTTTAAGTATTAACTTTTTTAACATATGGACATTTAACATCGTATTAACCTAGCTAATATAACTTAAAATAAAACAAAACACAAAACTAAAACAAATTTAAAAAGTTTGATGTAAAGTATCATGTCTTTACACAATAGTAACTGATACTTTTTTGTATTTATTTTATTAAAAACAAGTTAATTGTTACTCAAATGCAGTCACTATCCCGATATTGTCAATACTAAAATGCAATAAATTTATTTTATTTTTTATGTTTGAAAGTTGTTTGTTACCACGCCAATCGTGTGTGTAATCGTCTATACGAAACCAGATCTAACCCAGAGTAACATAAACTATATATATATATGTTATTTAATGCATTTTTTAAATTCCAGATCAGCCATAGATGATATAGGGCAGGCTGGCAGCCCTCTGGGCAATGAAGCTGGGATGTTGTATGGTGAATACCTTATGCTTGACAAGCTGCTCAACGCTCAGCGTATGCTCAGTGCTGAGACCTCGAAGCCTGTTCATGATGAGCATCTATTTATTGTCACGCATCAAGGTTAGATAACCTATCATCGGTAGCAAAAAAATATTTTTATCAAATCTCTATTTAGTTTTTAATAGACATACGAAAATTTAAAAATAGGAAACTACATTCGCGATTTTAACACGAAGACCATTGATCGACGGTTTAAAACATTTATTTTTGTCAACGCTTAAGTGATTTTCGGAAGAAACTAAACTAAAAACTTTGATCTTTAACGAAATAGTAACACAAAATGCAAAAAAAGTATTTATTAATTATTTAAAAAAATGTACAGCTACAGAACAGGAAACTTATTGAAAGTAGCCCCTTGTCAAGTACTGAGAACCAAGAGCTGGTGCTTTTCTCGCTCAGCGTTGTCACAAGGACCAAACTTTTTAAATTTTAGCCTGTCATGTATATAATTCCATTTTAACTTTATACCTTAATTTTATTTCAATATTTTATATATTTTCAGCATATGAGTTGTGGTTCAAGCAAATAATCTTCGAAGTGGACTCTGTGAGGTCGATGTTAAACGTGGAAGGTTTAGACGAGAGTCATACTATGGAAATTCTCAAAAGAATGAACCGTGTTGTTCTTATATTAAAGGTAAGAAATTAATTTTAAATAGGCAATTATAATATGTATAATATGCTTAATATAATTAATAAATAATACAGACACCGTCTTACATAGATAAGGCACTTTTGACTAAAGAGAAATACAAAAACAATTAATCAACCAATAGAGCTCAATTGAAACCAAAATATCTCATATAGGCCGGCTATCTTATGACTTTTGACACCGTAAACACGATAAACTTAGCAATGAAAACATAAAAGTATATGAATCACGCAATAGTATATATATATTTATATATATATATATACTATTACTATATATATATATACTATTGCCCACATTAGCTCGATGTTTTGTTAAATATGTCAGCATTACAGAGAATTAAAGTTAATAAGTTAATTATAATAAATATATAAAATTATCGACTCACAATGCTCGTTAACGTACTCCTCCGAAACGGCTTGACCGATTCTAATGAAATTTTGTGTGCATATTGAGTAGGTCTGAGAATCGTCTAATTTAATACCCCTTGATAAGGTTTAGTTACCCCGCCTGTTATTTTTTTTTTGTCTACACTAGAAATTACTTAGAAATAATTTATATGGCAAATCAGCTAGTTTAATACAAAATGATCCCACATTAAGTAGTCCCACTTTCAATTATCCAAAGCATCGAATACTATGAATCAATATTCATACTAGTATTTTCTATAGTATTTTCAAGTTATTATCAAAGTTTTATATCGTAAAATAAATGATTAGTTACTAGTTAAGTTTTATAATAGGAAATAGTTTCTTATCAATTAACAAACATATGATTAAAGTCGCATTAGTCAGTTTTGATTAATGAATGATTCCAACCCTTCTAATACTTAAACTTCTATTGATCAATACATCTCGATGTGTGTTCACTATAACGTCACGTTTCCTTCTATTCCACCATGCCTTCTGTTTATATATATATATATATCATTCTGAATCGTCCTCAAACTCAAAATATCTTTATTCAATTGGGTTATAAAGATACTTTTGAATCGTCAATTTTTACACTACTACCGGTTCGGAAGGCAGTCATCTACCGAGAAGAACCGGCAAGAAACTCGATAGCTGCTCTTTTAAAATAAACAATTAATACAAAATTGTGCTACTGACAATTAAAATAACAAAGCATTGTAAGGCTACTCAAGAATTGAACTGTCCCGATGCTGAGCCAATTGCCGGCACATTAAAGGGATCCTTGTCGATTCTAAATGACTTTTCTTTGTACACGACCAAGCTGAGAAGCAAGAACCTCAGCTTGGTTGGTTGGCTGATACTGTTTCTGGAGATAGGCCAAGCTGGATGGAGCAATATACCTCAAGGCTTTACCGAGTGTGATATATATTGTATATTTTACCAAATATTTGATTGTAATAAAATCTTTGTGAGACAGGAATTACTGACCGAGTTTTAGCACAGAAGGGTGATAAATGCCCTATTAAGAAAATAATTATCACGAAAATTAGAGAGATATTTGTAATGTTTTAATTACGTAATCATTATTATACTTCATTTCCAGTTACTTGTAGACCAGGTGATGATATTAGAGACGATGACACCTCTTGACTTCATGGATTTCAGACAGTATCTCCGACCGGCTTCGGGTTTCCAAAGTCTACAGTTCAGGCTTCTTGAGAATAAGGTAGTACGAAATGATGAAATCACTCGGTTACTAGGATTTATAATATTACTGTCAACTTTTCCGCCATTTCCAGTTTAAGCCCATTCATAGAATTTTTTTGATTTGTTTTCCAAAACGAACAATAATGAAATTGTATTGTTTCTATTGAGCAGAAATTATTTAACTGAGTCATTAATAACAAACAAATCTTGCACTTCTCTCTTCCAAGTCTCTCTTCAAAGACACTTTAGTTACATGATAAGATTGATTTACTATGGTTTTTTTGATTTTTCCATTTTCATTAATGTCATCAATTTTTAATCCAGTTGGGTCTCAAACAAGCATTGCGCGTTAAATACAATCAAAATTACCAAACTGTGTTCGGTGACGATCCGGAGGCTATGGAGGCATTGAAGAAGTGAGTCATTTTTTATTTGTTATCTTTTATTAACAGGTACGTCAGTTCTATTGAATGAACTATAAACGTTAAAACACAATGAATGGCAATAAACGACAGTTAATGGCAATAAACGGCAGTTAATGGCAATGAATGGCAATAATTGGCAATTAATGTCAATAAACAGCAGTTAATGGCAATGAATACCAATAATTGGCAATTAATGTCAATAACTGGCAATGAATGTCAATAAACGGCAGTTAATGGCAATGAATACCAATAATTGGCAATTAATGTCAATAAACGGCAGTTAATGGCAATGAATACCAATAATTGGCAATTAATGTCAATAACTGGCAATGAATGTCAATAAACGGCAGTTAATGGCAATGAATACCAATAATTGGCAATTAATGTCAATAACTGGCAATGAATGTCAATAAACGGCAGTTAATGGCAATGAATGCCAATAACTGGCAATGAATGTCAATAAACGGCAGTTAATGGCAATGAATACCAATAATTGGCAATTAATGTCAATAACTGGCAATGAATGTCAATAAACGGCAGATAATGGCAATGAATGCCAATAATTGGCAATGAATGTCAATAAACGACAGTTGATGGCAATAAATGCCAATAACTGGCAATTAATGTCAATTAACGGCAGTTAATGGCAATGAATGCCAATAACTGGCAATGAATGTCAATAAACGGCAGTTAATGGCAATGAATGCCAATAACTGGCAATGAATGTCAATAAACGGCAGTTAATGGCAATGAATACCAATAATTGGCAATTAATGTCAATAACTGGCAATGAATGTCAATAAACAGCAGATAATGGCAATGAAAGCCAATAATTGGCAATGAATGTCAATAAACGGCAGTTAATGGCAATGAATACCAATAATTGGCAATAAATGTCAATAAACGGCAGATAATGGCAATGAATGCCAATAACTGGCAATGAATGTCAATAAACGACAGTTGATGGCAATTAATGCCAATAATTGGCAATTAATGTCAATTAACGGCAGTTAATGGCAATGAATACCAATAATTGGCAATTAATGTCAATAACTGGCAATGAATGTCAATAAACAGCAGATAATGGCAATGAAAGCCAATAATTGGCAATGAATGTCAATAAACGGCAGTTAATGGCAATGAATACCAATAATTGGCAATAAACGGCAGATAATGGCAATGAATACCAATAATTGGCAATAAACGGCAGATAATGGCAATGAATACCAATAATTGGCAATTAATGTCAATAACTGGCAATGAATGTCAATAAACGGCAGTTAACGGCAATGAATACCAATAATTGGCAATTAATGTCAATAACTGGCAATGAATGTCAATAAACAGCAGATAATGGCAATGAAAGCCAATAATTGGCAATGAATGTCAATAAACAGCAGTTAATGGCAATGAATACCAATAATTGGCAATAAATGTCAATAAACGGCAGATAATGGCAATGAATGCCAATAACTGGCAATGAATGTCAATAAACGGCAGATAATGGCAATGAAAGCCAATAATTGGCAATGAATGTCAATAAACAGCAGTTAATGGCAATGAATGTCAATAAACAGCAGTTAATGGCAATGAATGGCAATAATTGGCAATTAATGTCAATAAACGACAGTTAATGGCAATTAATGGCAATTAATGTCAATAAACAGCAGTTAATGGCAATGAATGTCAATTAACAGCAGTTAATGGCAATTAATGGCAATAATTGGCAATTAATGTCAATAAACGACAGTTAATGGCAATTAATGCCAATAATTGGCAATTAATGTCAATTAACGGCAGTTAATGGCAATGAATGCCAATAACTGGCAATGAATGTCAATAAACGGCAGTTAATGGCAATGAATACCAATAATTGGCAATTAATGTCAATAACTGGCAATGAATGTCAATAAACAGCAGATAATGGCAATGAAAGCCAATAATTGGCAATGAATGTCAATAAACGGCAGTTAATGGCAATGAATACCAATAATTGGCAATAAATGTCAATAAACGGCAGATAATGGCAATGAATGCCAATAACTGGCAATGAATGTCAATAAACGACAGTTGATGGCAATTAATGCCAATAATTGGCAATTAATGTCAATTAACGGCAGTTAATGGCAATGAATACCAATAATTGGCAATTAATGTCAATAACTGGCAATGAATGTCAATAAACAGCAGATAATGGCAATGAAAGCCAATAATTGGCAATGAATGTCAATAAACGGCAGTTAATGGCAATGAATACCAATAATTGGCAATAAACGGCAGATAATGGCAATGAATACCAATAATTGGCAATTAATGTCAATAACTGGCAATGAATGTCAATAAACGGCAGTTAATGGCAATGAATACCAATAATTGGCAATTAATGTCAATAACTGGCAATGAATGTCAATAAACAGCAGATAATGGCAATGAAAGCCAATAATTGGCAATGAATGTCAATAAACGGCAGTTAATGGCAATGAATACCAATAATTGGCAATAAATGTCAATAAACGGCAGATAATGGCAATGAATGCCAATAACTGGCAATGAATGTCAATAAACGGCAGATAATGGCAATGAAAGCCAATAATTGGCAATGAATGTCAATAAACGGCAGTTAATGGCAATGAATACCAATAATTGGCAATAAATGTCAATAAACGGCAGATAATGGCAATGAATGCCAATAACTGGCAATGAATGTCAATAAACGGCAGTTAATGGCAATGAATACCAATAATTGGCAATTAATGTCAATAACTGGCAATGAATGTCAATAAACAGCAGATAATGGCAATGAAAGCCAATAATTGGCAATGAATGTCAATAAACGGCAGATAATGGCAATTAATGGCAATTAATGTCAATAAACAGCAGTTAATGGCAATGAATGTCAATAAACAGCAGTTAATGGCAATTAATGGCAATAATTGGCAATTAATGTCAATAAACGACAGTTAATGGCAATTAATGCCAATAATTGGCAATTAATGTCAATTAACGGCAGTTAATGGCAATGAATGCCAATAACTGGCAATGAATGTCAATAAACGGCAGTTAATGGCAATGAATACCAATAATTGGCAATTAATGTCAATAACTGGCAATGAATGTCAATAAACAGCAGATAATGGCAATGAAAGCCAATAATTGGCAATGAATGTCAATAAACGGCAGTTAATGGCAATGAATACCAATAATTGGCAATAAATGTCAATAAACGGCAGATAATGGCAATGAATACCAATAATTGGCAATTAATGTCAATAACTGGCAATGAATGTCAATAAACGGCAGTTAATGGCAATGAATACCAATAATTGGCAATTAATGTCAATAACTGGCAATGAATGTCAATAAACAGCAGATAATGGCAATGAAAGCCAATAATTGGCAATGAATGTCAATAAACGGCAGTTAATGGCAATGAATACCAATAATTGGCAATAAATGTCAATAAACGGCATATAATGGCAATGAATGCCAATAACTGGCAATGAATGTCAATAAACGGCAGATAATGGCAATGAAAGCCAATAATTGGCAATGAATGTCAATAAACGGCAGTTAATGGCAATGAATACCAATAATTGGCAATAAATGTCAATAAACGGCAGATAATGGCAATGAATGCCAATAACTGGCAATGAATGTCAATAAACGGCAGTTAATGGCAATGAATACCAATAATTGGCAATTAATGTCAATAACTGGCAATGAATGTCAATAAACAGCAGATAATGGCAATGAAAGCCAATAATTGGCAATGAATGTCAATAAACGGCAGATAATGGCAATTAATGGCAATTAATGTCAATAAACAGCAGTTAATGGCAATGAATGTCAATAAACAGCAGTTAATGGCAATTAATGGCAATAATTGGCAATTAATGTCAATAAACGACAGTTAATGGCAATTAATGCCAATAATTGGCAATTAATGTCAATTAACGGCAGTTAATGGCAATGAATGCCAATAACTGGCAATGAATGTCAATAAACGGCAGTTAATGGCAATGAATACCAATAATTGGCAATTAATGTCAATAACTGGCAATGAATGTCAATAAACAGCAGATAATGGCAATGAAAGCCAATAATTGGCAATGAATGTCAATAAACGGCAGTTAATGGCAATGAATACCAATAATTGGCAATAAATGTCAATAAACGGCAGATAATGGCAATGAATACCAATAATTGGCAATTAATGTCAATAACTGGCAATGAATGTCAATAAACAGCAGATAATGGCAATGAAAGCCAATAATTGGCAATGAATGTCAATAAACGGCAGTTAATGGCAATGAATACCAATAATTGGCAATAAACGGCAGATAATGGCAATGAATGCCAATAATTGGCAATTAATGTCAATTAACGGCAGTTAATGGCAATGAATGCCAATAACTGGCAATGAATGTCAATAAACGGCAGTTAATGGCAATGAATACCAATAATTGGCAATTAATGTCAATAACTGGCAATGAATGTCAATAAACGGCAGTTAATGGCAATGAATACCAATAATTGGCAATTAATGTCAATAACTGGCAATGAATGTCAATAAACAGCAGATAATGGCAATGAAAGCCAATAATTGGCAATGAATGTCAATAAACGGCAGTTAATGGCAATGAATACCAATAATTGGCAATAAATGTCAATAAACGGCAGATAATGGCAATGAATGCCAATAACTGGCAATGAATGTCAATAAACGACAGTTGATGGCAATTAATGCCAATAAATGGCAATTAATGTCAATTAACGGCAGTTAATGGCAATGAATGCCAATAACTGGCAATGAATGTCAATAAACGGCAGTTAATGGCAATGAATGCCAATAACTGGCAATGAATGTCAATAAACGGCAGTTAATGGCAATGAATACCAATAATTGGCAATTAATGTCAATAACTGGCAATGAATGTCAATAAACAGCAGATAATGGCAATGAAAGCCAATAATTGGCAATGAATGTCAATAAACGGCAGTTAATGGCAATGAATACGAATAATTGGCAATAAACGGCAGATAATGGCAATGAATGTCAATAACTGGCAATGAATGTCAATAAACGGCAGTTAATGGCAATGAATGCCAATAATTGGCAATTAATGTCAATTAACGGCAGTTAATGGCAATGAATGCCAATAACTGGCAATGAATGTCAATAAACGGCAGTTAATGGCAATGAATACCAATAATTGGCAATTAATGTCAATAACTGGCAATGAATGTCAATAAACAGATAATGGCAATGAATACCAATAATTGGCAATTAATGTCAATAACTGGCAATGAATGTCAATAAACAGCAGATAATGGCAATGAAAGCCAATAATTGGCAATGAATGTCAATAAACGGCAGTTAATGGCAATGAATACCAATAATTGGCAATAAATGTCAATAAACGGCAGATAATGGCAATGAATGCCAATAACTGGCAATGAATGTCAATAAACGACAGTTGATGGCAATTAATGCCAATAAATGGCAATTAATGTCAATTAACGGCAGTTAATGGCAATGAATGCCAATAACTGGCAATGAATGTCAATAAACGGCAGTTAATGGCAATGAATGCCAATAACTGGCAATGAATGTCAATAAACGGCAGTTAATGGCAATGAATACCAATAATTGGCAATTAATGTCAATAACTGGCAATGAATGTCAATAAACAGCAGATAATGGCAATGAAAGCCAATAATTGGCAATGAATGTCAATAAACGGCAGTTAATGGCAATGAATACGAATAATTGGCAATAAACGGCAGATAATGGCAATGAATGTCAATAACTGGCAATGAATGTCAATAAACGGCAGTTAATGGCAATGAATGCCAATAATTGGCAATTAATGTCAATTAACGGCAGTTAATGGCAATGAATGCCAATAACTGGCAATGAATGTCAATAAACGGCAGTTAATGGCAATGAATACCAATAATTGGCAATTAATGTCAATAACTGGCAATGAATGTCAATAAACAGCAGATAATGGCAATGAAAGCCAATAATTGGCAATGAATGTCAATAAACGGCAGTTAATGGCAATGAATACGAATAATTGGCAATAAACGGCAGATAATGGCAATGAATGTCAATAACTGGCAATGAATGTCAATAAACGGCAGTTAATGGCAATGAATGCCAATAATTGGCAATTAATGTCAATTAACGGCAGTTAATGGCAATGAATGCCAATAACTGGCAATGAATGTCAATAAACGGCAGTTAATGGCAATGAATACCAATAATTGGCAATTAATGTCAATAACTGGCAATGAATGTCAATAAACAGATAATGGCAATGAATACCAATAATTGGCAATTAATGTCAATAACTGGCAATGAATGTCAATAAACAGCAGATAATGGCAATGAAAGCCAATAATTGGCAATGAATGTCAATAAACGGCAGTTAATGGCAATGAATACCAATAATTGGCAATGAATGTCAATAAACGGCAGTTAATGGCAATGAATACCAATAATTGGCAATTAATGTCAATAACTGGCAATGAATGTCAATAAACAGCAGATAATGGCAATGAAAGCCAATAATTGGCAATGAATGTCAATAAACGGCAGTTAATGGCAATGAATACGAATAATTGGCAATAAACGGCAGATAATGGCAATGAATGTCAATAACTGGCAATGAATGTCAATAAACGGCAGTTAATGGCAATGAATGCCAATAATTGGCAATTAATGTCAATTAACGGCAGTTGATGGCAATTAATGCCAATAAATGGCAATTAATGTCAATTAACGGCAGTTAATGGCAATGAATGCCAATAACTGGCAATGAATGTCAATAAACGGCAGTTAATGGCAATGAATGCCAATAACTGGCAATGAATGTCAATAAACGGCAGTTAATGGCAATGAATACCAATAATTGGCAATTAATGTCAATAACTGGCAATGAATGTCAATAAACAGCAGATAATGGCAATGAAAGCCAATAATTGGCAATGAATGTCAATAAACGGCAGTTAATGGCAATGAATACGAATAATTGGCAATAAACGGCAGATAATGGCAATGAATGTCAATAACTGGCAATGAATGTCAATAAACGGCAGTTAATGGCAATGAATGCCAATAATTGGCAATTAATGTCAATTAACGGCAGTTAATGGCAATGAATGCCAATAACTGGCAATGAATGTCAATAAACGGCAGTTAATGGCAATGAATACCAATAATTGGCAATTAATGTCAATAACTGGCAATGAATGTCAATAAACAGCAGATAATGGCAATGAAAGCCAATAATTGGCAATGAATGTCAATAAACGGCAGTTAATGGCAATGAATACGAATAATTGGCAATAAACGGCAGATAATGGCAATGAATGTCAATAACTGGCAATGAATGTCAATAAACGGCAGTTAATGGCAATGAATGCCAATAATTGGCAATTAATGTCAATTAACGGCAGTTAATGGCAATGAATGCCAATAACTGGCAATGAATGTCAATAAACGGCAGTTAATGGCAATGAATACCAATAATTGGCAATTAATGTCAATAACTGGCAATGAATGTCAATAAACAGATAATGGCAATGAATACCAATAATTGGCAATTAATGTCAATAACTGGCAATGAATGTCAATAAACAGCAGATAATGGCAATGAAAGCCAATAATTGGCAATGAATGTCAATAAACGGCAGTTAATGGCAATGAATACCAATAATTGGCAATAAATGTCAATAAACGGCAGATAATGGCAATGAATGCCAATAACTGGCAATGAATGTCAATAAACGGCAGATAATGGCAATGAAAGCCAATAATTGGCAATGAATGTCAATAAACGGCAGTTAATGGCAATGAATACCAATAATTGGCAATAAATGTCAATAAACGGCAGATAATGGCAATGAATGCCAATAACTGGCAATGAATGTCAATAAACGGCAGTTAATGGCAATAAATACCAATAATTGGCAATTAATGTCAATAACTGGCAATGAATGTCAATAAACAGCAGATAATGGCAATGAAAGCCAATAATTGGCAATAAATGTCAATAAACGGCAGATAATGGCAATGAATGCCAATAACTGGCAATGAATGTCAATAAACGGCAGATAATGGCAATGAAAGCCAATAATTGGCAATGAATGTCAATAAACGGCAGTTAATGGCAATGAATACCAATAATTGGCAATAAATGTCAATAAACGGCAGATAATGGCAATGAATGCCAATAATTGGCAATTAATGTCAATAACTGGCAATGAATGTCAATAAACAGCAGATAATGGCAATGAAAGCCAATAATTGGCAATGAATGTCAATAAACGGCAGTTAATGGCAATGAATACCAATAATTGGCAATAAATGTCAATAAACGGCAGATAATGGCAATGAATGCCAATAACTGGCAATGAATGTCAATAAACGACAGTTGATGGCAATTAATGCCAATAAATGGCAATTAATGTCAATTAACGGCAGTTAATGGCAATGAATGCCAATAACTGGCAATGAATGTCAATAAACGGCAGTTAATGGCAATGAATGCCAATAACTGGCAATGAATGTCAATAAACGGCAGTTAATGGCAATGAATACCAATAATTGGCAATTAATGTCAATAACTGGCAATGAATGTCAATAAACAGCAGATAATGGCAATGAAAGCCAATAATTGGCAATGAATGTCAATAAACGGCAGTTAATGGCAATGAATACGAATAATTGGCAATAAACGGCAGATAATGGCAATGAATGTCAATAACTGGCAATGAATGTCAATAAACGGCAGTTAATGGCAATGAATGCCAATAATTGGCAATTAATGTCAATTAACGGCAGTTAATGGCAATGAATGCCAATAACTGGCAATGAATGTCAATAAACGGCAGTTAATGGCAATGAATACCAATAATTGGCAATTAATGTCAATAACTGGCAATGAATGTCAATAAACAGATAATGGCAATGAATACCAATAATTGGCAATTAATGTCAATAACTGGCAATGAATGTCAATAAACAGCAGATAATGGCAATGAAAGCCAATAATTGGCAATGAATGTCAATAAACGGCAGTTAATGGCAATGAATACCAATAATTGGCAATAAATGTCAATAAACGGCAGATAATGGCAATGAATGCCAATAACTGGCAATGAATGTCAATAAACGGCAGATAATGGCAATGAAAGCCAATAATTGGCAATGAATGTCAATAAACGGCAGTTAATGGCAATGAATACCAATAATTGGCAATAAATGTCAATAAACGGCAGATAATGGCAATGAATGCCAATAACTGGCAATGAATGTCAATAAACGGCAGTTAATGGCAATAAATACCAATAATTGGCAATTAATGTCAATAACTGGCAATGAATGTCAATAAACAGCAGATAATGGCAATGAAAGCCAATAATTGGCAATAAATGTCAATAAACGGCAGATAATGGCAATGAATGCCAATAACTGGCAATGAATGTCAATAAACGGCAGATAATGGCAATGAAAGCCAATAATTGGCAATGAATGTCAATAAACGGCAGTTAATGGCAATGAATACCAATAATTGGCAATAAATGTCAATAAACGGCAGATAATGGCAATGAATGCCAATAACTGGCAATGAATGTCAATAAACGGCAGTTAATGGCAATAAATACCAATAATTGGCAATTAATGTCAATAACTGGCAATGAATGTCAATAAACAGCAGATAATGGCAATGAAAGCCAATAATTGGCAATGAATGTCAATAAACGGCAGTTAATGGCAATGAATACCAATAATTGGCAATAAATGTCAATAAACGGCAGATAATGGCAATGAATGCCAATAACTGGCAATGAATGTCAATAAACGGCAGATAATGGCAATGAATGCCAATAATTGGCAATGAATGTCAATAAACGACAGTTGATGGCAATTAATGCCAATAATTGTCAATGAATGTCAATAAACGGCACTTAATGGCAATGAATGCCAATAACTGGCAATGAATGTCAATAAACGGCAGTTAATGGCAATGAATGCCAATAATTGGCAATTAATGTCAATAAACGGCAGTTAATGGCAATGAATGCCAATAACTGGCAATGAATGTCAATAAACGGCAGTTAATGGCAATGAATACCAATAATTGGCAATTAATGTCAATAACTGGCAATGAATGTCAATAAACGGCAGTTAATGGCAATGAATACCAATAATTGGCAATTAATGTCAATAAACAGCAGTAATGGCAATGAATGTCAATAAACGGCAGTTAATGGCAATGAATGTCAATAACTGGCAATGAATGTCAATAAACGGCAGTTAATGGCAATGAATGCCAATAATTGGCAATTAATGTGAATTAATGGCAATGAATGCCAATAACTGGCAATGAATGTCAATAAACGGCAGTTAATGGCAATGAATACCAATAATTGGCAATTAATGTCAATAACTGGCAATGAATGTCAATAAACAGATAATGGCAATGAATACCAATAATTGGCAATTAATGTCAATAACTGGCAATGAATGTCAATAAACGGCAGTTAATGGCAATGAATACCAATAATTGGCAATTAATGTCAATAAACAGCAGTAATGGCAATGAATGTCAATAAACGGCACTTAATGGCAATGAATGCCAATAACTGGCAATGAATGTCAATAAACAGCAGATAATGGCAATGAAAGCCAATAATTGGCAATGAATGTCAATAAACGGCAGTTAATGGCAATGAATGCCAATAACTGGCAATGAATGTCAATAAACGGCAGTTAATGGCAATGAATACCAATAATTGGCAATTAATGTCAATAACTGGCAATGAATGTCAATAAACGACAGTTAATGGCAATGAATGGCAATAATTGGCAATTAATGTCAATAAACAGCAGTAATGGCAATGAATGTCAATAAACGGCAGTTAATGGCAATGAATGCCAATAACTGGCAATGAATGTCAATAAACGGCAGATAATGGCAATGAATGCCAATAATTGGCAATGAATGTCAATAAACGACAGTTGATGGCAATTAATGCCAATAATTGGCAATGAATGTCAATAAACGGCACTTAATGGCAATGAATGCCAATAACTGGCAATGAATGTCAATAAACGGCAGTTAATGGCAATGAATGCCAATAATTGGCAATTAATGTCAATAAACGGCAGTTAATGGCAATGAATGCCAATAACTGGCAATGAATGTCAATAAACGGCAGTTAATGGCAGTGAATACCAATAATTGGCAATTAATGTCAATAACTGGCAATGAATGTCAATAAACGACAGTTAATGGCAATGAATGCCAATAATTGGCAATGAATGTCAATAAACGACAGTTGATGGCAATTAATGCCAATAATTGGCAATGAATGTCAATAAACGGCACTTAATGGCAATGAATGCCAATAACTGGCAATGAATGTCAATAAACGGCAGTTAATGGCAATGAATGCCAATAATTGGCAATTAATGTCAATAAACGGCAGTTAATGGCAATGAATGCCAATAACTGGCAATGAATGTCAATAAACGGCAGTTAATGGCAATGAATACCAATAATTGGCAATTAATGTCAATAACTGGCAATGAATGTCAATAAACGACAGTTAATGGCAATGAATGGCAATAATTGGCAATTAATGTCAATAAACAGCAGTAATGGCAATGAATGTCAATAAACAGCAGATAATGGCAATGAAAGCCAATAATTGGCAATGAATGTCAATAAACGGCAGTTAATGGCAATGAATACCAATAATTGGCAATAAATGTCAATAAACGGCAGATAATGGCAATGAATGCCAATAACTGGCAATGAATGTCAATAAACGGCAGATAATGGCAATGAATGCCAATAATTGGCAATGAATGTCAATAAACGACAGTTGATGGCAATTAATCTCAATAACTGGCAATGAATGTCAATAAACGACAGTTAATGGCAATGAATGGCAATAATTGGCAATTAATGTCAATAAACAGCAGTTAATGGCAATGAATGTCAATAAACAGCAGTTAATGGCAATGAATGTCAATAAACAGCAGTTAATGGCAATGAATGGCAATAATTGGCAATTAATGTCAATAACTGGCAATGAATGTCAATAAACAGCAGATAATGGCAATGAAAGCCAATAATTGGCAATTAATGTCAATTAACGGCAGTTAATGGCAATGAATGCCAATAACTGGCAATGAATGTCAATAAACGGCAGTTAATGGCAATGAATGCCAATAACTGGCAATGAATGTCAATAAACAGCAGATAATGGCAATGAAAGCCAATAATTGGCAATGAATGTCAATAAACGGCAGTTAATGGCAATTAATGGCAATAATTGGCAATTAATGTCAATAAACGGCAGTTAATGGCAATGAATGGCAATTATTGGCAATTAATGTCAATAAACGGCAGTTAATGGCAATGAGTGGCAATTTTTCAAGTTTCCAATAAATTGTTTTATGTCCTATACCTTATTATCTCATAAGTTTATTGTTTTTTAAATATGTTTAGCCCATAAGATGTTTGGGGACAGATATAATAAAATAAAATGAATGTCAATTTATTACGGAGGTTGAATGAAACTCGAAGCGGAAGTTAATACTTTCTTATTTACCAAACGTTAGGTGGTGTCATACAAATTACACAAGCTTATTCACTAACGCCCGGAACGGATGTGTCAATCTATCCGTCTTATACATTTCAATACTTAAAACAATTGCTCTAACACAAAAAATGGTGACGCGACCCGCCGAGACACCCCGCTGAATATTAGTTCCTTCAACATCTGCTTGCCAGCTTCGTCTATGAATATTCTAAAAGACCATTCTCTCTGTCCCTAATACAATGATTCAATGATCAATTAATGAAAATGGAAAAGCTGAGTTTGTTGTGGGTATATAAGACCGGTTTAGTTTGGAACGTCCCGTAAAGACGAAAGTTATACCCTGGAGTTAGTTCTTGAGATACTTTCTTGACAAGCGATGGTATTAATCTTTTATTCCTAACACGTTAGGGAAACCCTTGTGGTAAAGTCTTGTAGCTAGTTTAAAATTCTTTCTATACCTTTAGAATGTATGGGCGTGTGTAGTGTGTGGTTCGGTGTATCAGATGTATTGAAATAAATATTTATTTGCCTTCAGATCAGAGGAAGAGCCGGCTCTGTTAGCTTTGATTGAGCGCTGGTTGGAACGCACACCCGGATTGAACACACAGGGCTTCAATTTCTGGGGGAAATTTCGAGTTGTGGTTGAGAAGGTTCTTGCTCAGGACGTTGAAGAGGCCATGGTATGTTATACAAGTATATCCAGAATAGAAGTCAAGGCCGGTTATGTGTGTATAAAGAAAAATGACCTTAGCCTTTCTGTATTTATATTTTGATAACCTGAACTAATAATTTATAATAACATAAATGCGAAATTAACTTTGTCTATATGTTACGCTTAAACTACTGAACCGATTTTGATGACATTCGGTATGGAGATAGACTATACTTTAGGGAAAGACATAGGTTACTTTTTATTAAGGTTTTGCAATAGTGGATGTAAGTTTGTATAAAAATGTCACTAAAAAAAAACTGATCTATCAAATTCCTTTTTGTATTTAAACCACGGTGTGTCTTAACACATGATTTATAAAGCAAATCGTATACACCCAGTTTATAAGTCTGGAATTTCCATATAAATCGTGATTCCAGCGAGAGGCACACGAGGAAGTCCGGCGTCACCGGCTCCAAGATATTGAAAATCGTCGTGAAATTTATCGCTCCATATTCGATCCTTCGGTACACGATGCGCTACGGTCCAGAGGGGAGAGACGGTATTTATTAATTATCTTTATTAAATTTAATAAGAACTTCACTTGTATATTAATAATGTTTCTTATAAGCGGTATTTTGTATCAGTCTCTATAATTTACTAAGGAAAAAAACAGATTTCTTGTCCCATATTATATATAGCGTGTGAATTAATTTAAGCCATTTTTTACTGTTTTCATATTCTTAGTTGGTTGACTGACTCTAGAAATCAAGTCAAATCAGTTTAGAAAATAAACCCACATTCATGGTTTATGAGCCATCCAACCACTTATGAGTAAAAGGTTCCAAAGATTAACTAAATGTGCTTTCATAAAAACAATAAATGATGCAATTACAAAAATTTCTTGAATACAGGTTATCTCACAAGGCACTGCAGGGTGCTATCATGATAACGTTTTACCGTGACGAGCCCAGGTTTTCTCAGCCCCATCAGCTGTTGACTCTGCTTATGGATATGGACAGTCTTATCACCAAGTGGCGTTGTGAGTTATTTTCTATTAAGTGTGTGTGTGTGTCTAATTTGTGTGTGTGATTATAATTTTTAGAATTTAAATTAGTTAATTTTTGTTTTTTTGTTTTTCTATACTTCGCACGCTTTGCACCGATCAAATTGTATTTTACGTATTCTTTTTATAAGCGGCTTGTCTGGAAGAGATCGCTTATTAGCGATAAGGCCGCCCGTTGCTTTTTTTTGTATCAAACTCAAAATATCTTTATTCAAGTAGGTCTTTATAAAGACACTTTTGAATCGTCAATTTTTACACTACCACCGGTTCGGAAGGCAGTCATCTACCGAGAAGAACCGGCAAGAAACTCGATAAAAATAAACAGTTAATACAAAATTGTGCTACTGACAATTAAAATAACAAAGCATTGTAAGGCTACTCAAGAATTGAACTGTCCCGATGCTGAGCCAATTGCCGACACATTAAAGGGATCTTTATCCTCTAAATATTCGTTTATCAACATCTATCTGCTTCTATTATTTAAGTGCAAGAAAGTGTGAATAAATTAAAAAAATGGTTATTAATTGTTTGAAACTCACACAATTGTATCAATATGCGATACAAAAAACTAAAACAAATTGTAATTAACTAAAAAAATTTCCCCAATATACGCACAGAGACCACATTTGGCAGATGTCAGTTTGACACGACGAGCTTACTATGCATATAAGAATTCCAAAAAATGTTTTGACTCTTCTTTAATTGCCTCCTTTCAGTTTTTTGGAAAAATATTTAATGTACAAATTTTCGATTTTTACTGTCTTATTATTACCAATAGTCGCTTTGAATGAATATTCATTTCGAGAAAAAATATATCAAGAAATAATTGTATTTAATATTGTGCAATCGTTTAATTCTGTTGATTGTGACGTTTATTTCAGATAATCACGTGATAATGGTCCAGCGTATGATTGGTTCTCAGCATTTCGGCACCGGAGGATCCTCGGGATACCAATACTTAAGATCCACTCTCAGGTAATCAGCGTTCCCCAGTTAATATATACCCAAAAGGGCAGAACAATTATTTAACGACACGGTACATAGTTTTTATTCACCTTTTTTTATCTATATTTAGGTGTAATCTTTTGTTTTCGCGAAATTTAGCCGAGTTTCTTGCCTGCTTCTTCTCAGCTTGGCTTAGACATTTAAGACGATTCAAATAGGTCCTATGTACCTTACTGAATAAAGATATTTTAAATTTGAATATTTCTTTAATTATGGTGTAAAAATATTTCAGTGACCGTTACAAAGTTTTCTTGGACCTCTTCAACCTATCTACATTCCTCCTACCTCGGTCCCAGATCCCGCCTCTGGACGACGGGATGAAACGGGACTTAAACCTCACTTGGGGTGAACAAATCAAGGAGAATGAACAGTCAAAATGACATGCAAATATAATTCACAGATCCCGTTTTTATGTACCGGTTAGCAATTAAAACGATATGTCGATAATTTTAAATAATAACAAATTGTTTTAATTATTGTACTTAGCAACTTTGGAAAGGAAATGAATAGAAATAAGTTTTGGCGCGATAAATGTCATGATATACCCCAAATGTCATTCATGTTTGCTTCAAAATGGCGACCACAGATTATACACATACTTTAATGACATTACAGATTTAAATTAATCGACTCTTGACTAATTATTTATATATCAAACAGTCTGCCGCTATAACGACTGGTCATAGAAAACGATTAGTGATTTTTGTTAATTTTGATAATTAAAGAGTTTCTAATGTTTTATGGTTTATGGATGATTGTTCTGTTATTTCAAGTGAAGTGTCTGAGACATTTATAACATAGATGTTGGCCGATTTTCAGACCTACTCACTGACAAAATTTCATGAGAATTGGTCAAGCCGTTTCCGAGGGGTAAAGGAACAAACATTGTGACACGAGAATTTTATATATTAGATAATCAGTTGCAAGTAGTTTGTTCTATTTAGTTATTTTGTTGACTATATGTTATTTTATTAAACATTTAAATTAGTGTTTATTTTAATTTAGGAAAGTATTCCTAATTTTTATATTTTATAAATAATTAAACTCCCAGGCCACAGCCAACAGTACGTACTGGGACCGAACCCGGGACTGTTCAGCAGTTCATACAAACTTTTGAAAGCTGAGTCGTCGAATAAACTTAATATCTATACTAATAATAAGACAGTAAAAATCGAAAATCTGTACATTAAATATTTTTCCAAAAAACTGAAAGGAGGCAATTAAAGAAGAGTCATAGAAACCAAAAAAGTAATTTTTGGAATTCTTGTCTGTCTGTCTGTCTGTCTGGTACGTTATAACTTGAAAACTACTGAACGGATGCGGTTTTCACAGTTGGATTACATATAATTGGGAGCGTTGTCAAAAGTTTATTTTGTCAAAATCGGTTAAGAGAAAAAGAAGTTATGGTCAATTGAAAATTTACTTCAACCACTGCTTCAAAATTTTTAAACACTTATATTGATTGATTAGTTAAATATTGTTAAATATGTTCTAATATAAGTTAATCTTAATATTAAAACTTATGAGAGGTAACAAAAATAACAAATAACGCAGTGCGCGCGGGCGCGGTTTAAGTGTTGAACAATGTGCTCGTTAGATGGCGTTGGTAAAATTCGTCATCAACCTAGATTTATTTTATTTCTTAAATCTATACAGCTTATCAAAAACAGTTTTCACAATAAAAATAGATTAAAAATAAAGCCAAAATAAGGTTAAAATATAGAACCGGAAATAGAATCTAAGATCAGAAAAAAGAATAACAAAAAAAACACGAGCAGAAAAAATAAATAAAAATATATATACACATGAACAAGTAGAACTATGTGAAGTACGAACATTTTAGTGTGTGTGTGTGTATCAGTGTGTGCAATGGTGTGTGTGTGCTATTGTGTAATAACTACCATGCAGTTCAAACTTTCATTAACGTTTTACTCTATGATTATTTTGAGTGAACACTACCTATACAAACAAGTAAAAAGAAACGAGTGAAGAGACGTTTATCGTTTGTCCGCATCCATTTTTCCACCTACGTCCTTAACGTTAATGAGGTTTACCTTTTATTATTTAGTCAAGCTAATAAGTAATAACCTCACAAGTACGTATTTCGTACTCATAACTTCGTAAGAATTTTACACATAAGAAGATGACTATCAGAATATAAAATTGTCAGAAAAGTAATTGCCTGTAAGTTAATTTGAAATTTATCTCGATTTCCCTGAATCATCGGATCCTGTAAAGCTACATCATCCCCGAATAACACAGGCTATATATAATTCCAATTGTAACAAGATTTTAGCCCGTGAAAGAAAGCCCTGTCGAGATCATTAAAAAACGCTATATACTTAACCAAATTACACGTGGGCGAAGCCGCGGGCGGAAAGCTAGTATATAATAAAAAATTATAATAGTTTTGATACTTTTTTAAAAGTTACCTACTTACTAACTATTACAAGATTGGTAGACTTTAAGAAAACGAACTAGATAGTAATTATCATAGACTAGAAAATAATGGGTGGATTATTATTAATATATAAAAAGCACAAATACATTTTGTAAATACGTTTGAAAATAAATAAATTATATTCAACGTACCTACAATTTAAATAATTATAGTGTTGCCAGATTCAAAAGTCATAAGTCGCCATTGACGGCTTTCTGGTAAAGCTGTCAATGGCCTATTGGTGATTGACAATAAACATTAGAATAAAAAATATATTTTATTTTTAATTTACACAGACAACATTTGGCGCATCGGTTGTAACCCCACCAAATCTATACACGACTCTGTGGTCGTAAATGTTTCCAGGTGACAAAATTGCATTTGGGAAATTGCTATGATTAACAGCGTCTGGATAGTTCTGAGTCTCCAAGCAGAACGCTCCATGGCGTCTGTAACCAACACCATCCCTTCCGACCAACGCGGCCTCAGTTGGGGCTGGTAGAAAGTTGGCAGTATAGAGCTGAACGCCCGGTTGATTCGTGTAGACTTCTAAATACCTACCCGATTTTGGATGAGTCACTCGTGCCGTGAACGTTACAGACTGAAAAAAACAATAGGTATCTGGATATAACAGGAAACCATATTGTATAGGAGAGATTGAAGGTAGCCTGTCGTAGGAAGAGGAGGCAAAATAGCAGGAAGAAGCTATAATGGTGACTGATGTATTCGCGAATATAACTCGTGTTGTGAGCTCGTGAATGCGTTGCCAGCCTTTGAGAAAATGGTACGCTCATGAAGCATCATCATGCAGTGAGGCCTGGATGTCAGTGAATGGAAATGCCGGACAGCGGTATAATTTTCTGGAGTCGATAGAAGACAGCAGTAGACTTAGAAGGGGTGCCATTGCTGTTAATATATATATATATATTTCAAATATTGCTTTTAGTTAAGGTTTGTAAATAGTATGGTCCATTTAAGCAATGAATTTTTTTTGGAGAGCACGCTCTCTCTTTTCTAACTTGTCAATTCAATACACAAAAAACAGTATTTTATAAGAAATGCTAAGTGGAATAAAGTGAGAAGTTATTCAGAAAAATGTGTGACAATCAATATGATTAAGAAATAACATTTAATATTATAGATCATTAATAATGAGAAAACAGATAATCTATTTCGCGTAAGGCTTTTGCTGGTTAAATGAAAAATTGCAAGCTGGGACGAGGCTTATTTCAGCATTGATTTTGACAATACAATTAATTAGAATACTCACCGTGTTACCAAAGCTATTGATACAGAAGTTGTCGTCGAACAAAAGCTCGCCCTTCATCATCGCGTCGCCCAAACGAATGGGCGCGCGCAGATCGAACGGTGTACCGCCCACGTTCAGAAACCGCCCAGTGGGTATAGAGCCCGCGTCTGTTTCGGTAATCCTGTATACGGTTTGTAAGATATGTCATAAACTAATGATTGAGAGCACAATTTCAGCCGTCATAAGCAAGCTCTTAACTAATACCATACTGTGAGTTATACCTATTTATGAAATGGTCAATTGGAATATGAAAAAACTTTCTTGTTAAGACGTTATAGCTGGTTTTGTAGGGCCTAGGAGCGTAAGGGTTCCATTACACAAGGACACTACACGAGCTGGGGCCAAGTGTTTCTGATGCTCCATCGATAGTCACCAAATTCGATGCTTGTGTGAATGACTATTTAAAAGATAAAAAAAAACTTGGGAATGGGTATAAGAGATAAGATCATATGTAAAATAGTGATCAAGCTTTTAAACTATATATAGATAGATAAATAGATTGTTGTGGGCTCAGACTTGTCTAATTTGGAACCCTCGAAGCTCTATATAAGAAAGTTCAATGTGGAACAGATATATCTAGAAGTATGTCCTCACCGATCCGCGTTCATTATGATGACATGATCGAAAAGTCCCTCAGCTCCAGCATCGTGTCCCGCCAGATTGAAGTAAGAGTGGTTAGTTAAATTGACCACTGTCTTCTTATCACAACTGGCCAGGAAGTTCACATGCAACTCATCATCTTTCACCTCATACACCACGTTGGTGATTAGGTTGCCAGGGTAATGCTCTTCATCATCTTTTGAGAGATAGCTGAATGTCACTTTGTTTCCGTCTACTGTGGTATGCCAGTTCACCTTTATTAATGTAGATAATAAATTAAATATAATAGATCTATTCGTCAGTATCAAAGTATATAAAAATGAGTTAATGGAACAAAGTTATAACGCATATATAACAAAACTGGCGTTCAAACACACAAACTTAATCTATGCCAAATGTTGGAATAATTACATAATTTATAAACAGATATTGTCATTATTTAAAATCCAATCAATTCCTCTAATACCAGCAAATGCTGTCAATGCTGACAATATGGATGACAATGGTCTTTGATATTTTTTTCAATACGTAATACTATTATTTATTCAATTGAATACACCATCAACACACATCTAAAAAAAAACTAGATCACACAAGACATGTATGTGCATAAATTAAATGTATGCAATAAAACAATTACATACAAAAACTAAACACACACAATACCTATGAATGAAAAAGAATAAATAAACATTTTAATCCGGTCTACAACGTTATACGTCTGAAGACATGGAGACTATCACCAACCAGCGTCGCTTGTCTTCAGAGTATATCGATTTTTATTATGCTAGAAGAAAAGATGTTTTACCTTATCAAAGCCAACGAGACCACCATGCAAGTGATCCTTGCCAATGTTCTTAGCGACTTGGTAAGTTTCATCATCAATTCGGAAGGTGGCACCACCTATCCTATTCGCGCATCGACCAACTGTAGCACCCAAGTATGGTGTATTCCTTGTTACATATCCGTCGATGTCATCAAATCCTAGTACCACATCATTCGCAACGTCATTCTTATCGGGAACCTAGAATTATTTGTTCCCTTTTAATTGTCCGAAAATCTTTCACAGATTTATGCTTTTTTCTATTGTAGTGTCGCATATCACAGCTTGGCACTTTGAGAAAGGAAATGGCTCCCAAAGCGAACTAATAAATATATATATTTTTTGTTTTTTAACTGAAGGGGAACAAATTAGAATATCGCTTACTGAATACCATCTCACTCACTTGTATAGATTGTATGATGGCGCCGTATGAGATGACAGAGACGGCTATACCGCTGTCCGTGTACCACGTGAACTTTCTCACTCGCTCGTTCTTAAACGTACCGAAATCCTCTTCAGATAGATGTACCATTTTTCAACTGGTTTTACAGAAATATCGTTAAGACAAAAATAATTAACGAACCCTAGTACCTACTTAAGTTTACTTGGAATATTTTGCTTTAATTAGTCATGTGTGAAAAAATAATACACACCTCTATTGGGACTAGTAACACTGTAACGGTTTGTAAAATTAATTATAAAAACAACTTTTAAATCAAAAACTAATGTATTTATAGGAAAACTAATAATAACGCGGTTTGTAACCACATAAAAAAAACCGCTTACATTTATTTCGTAACATAATCTCAATATTACCGCGATATCAATATTATAACAACAAAACCAACGGTTTCAATTAAAATGTAAAGTAAATTTAACTCACAAAGAAAGACAAAACGAAATTTTTTACAAAGAATTATAATTAAATTGTTCAGTCTTACCTCACACACGTCAACTTCACGAGATAAAGGCGTAAACTACAAAAATCTATACAAAATTACTTCAAATTATAAAACATACCATAAACACACACAAACACCAAGATATACGATACGTTATCATTTTATAACAATTGATACTTCAATATGAAGTTCAGTACAATTCCACTCGCGTACACCTTCACACCGAACGATGACCTTGTGGATGATTGAGAATTAGTTATTTAACTGGCAATACAATGTAAACCGGTTAACAATAAGCGTTTATACTAAAATATTTATTAAATATAGCTACAATAACCATAAAATGGGTTAAATATAAAAGGTTTAAACTTTTAGATCCAGTTTAGTTATTTTCTTCGTCATTTATTTAATACATTACAAAAACTGCGCGTTTTCTTTATTAGTTAACGCCATTTCACGGTAACAATATTTACTTATCTACTCATTTTCGCGCCAATTGTCTATGACCTGTCATAAATGATATAGATAATACTATAATATAATTAAAGATAACGTATAAGGTCATATGATCCGGAGAATGTGCGCAATGTGTAATAGGATTACTTCGGGATCAATTAATCACTACTACCTCAATTGACACTTCAGTGCCTGTAAACTAACACAAAGCGGAAATTGTTTTATCTTCGGAATATTTATTATTAAATATAGATTAATCAATTCGTGTAACTCGTCTTTGTCTACCATAATAAATAAAATAAAGTATTATGTAAATTACTTGCACTACTTAATAAATTATATTAATTGAAATTAAATAAAACACATTAATAATAAAAAAACATGTATTCAAAAATGTTTTTACAAAACTAAGGCACCTTCTGAGTATGTTATTGTTCGCTTAATCAATAATTTTATTGGAATGCATTTTATTCGAACAGCCTACATAAACATATTAATAAAAAATATACAATCACCAGTATAATAGAGCAGTCGACAAAACTACTTAAAATATTGCATACATTCTTCAAATATTAATATATATATAATATTAATAATAATATTAGTTACGTTACATTTACCTGCGGAATTAAAACAAAACTAAAACCTGTTTGACCCCCATACCCGCATCTTATTATACTTATACCCACATATTAGTAACATTATTTAAAAATTTGGACGGATCTGAAATTATTATGCAATAATTATTATAATAACATAAAAATATTTAGTATAGCATTACATAAAGTGAATTGCGAAGACAAATAAAAATGTGGGTACTTAAGATATATACAAAACTGATCGATTCATTTGTTTGTGACACAAAAAATAAGACTTATACAAAATACTGGCAAGAAATAACATCACTTAGGCCCATTATCTATATGAATTTTTATATTGTACCCACGAAATCGTTGATAAATAGCTTTATTTCCAATAAAACTACAAGTTTTAACCATATATCCGTCCATAAACAGAGACAAAACATTTTGAATTTCCAGTGTCACGTATACATACGAGAATACAAACATCCTTACATACATATCTTTCAGTCTCCTTTAGAAGCGAACTTCTAGATATCCTTAATTTAAAAAAAGAAATAACAAAAATATTTTTTTCAAGATTCATCATAAACGTGGGTAGTTTGCAATATTCGCACAGAGTACACCAAAATAAAACTTGAGAATACCCTCATTTTTTTTTACACCGTTACATCGATCGACGCCACCTCGTTGGCCAATCCGCACGTATTGCTCCCAATGGCCAAGTGGATGTAACCAGCCAGTCCAAAGTTCGGTCCCCACGAGTTTTCATGCAATAAATGTCAATAAACGGCAGTTAATGGCAATGAATGCCAATAACTGGCAATGAATGTCAATAAACGGCAGTTAATAGCAATGAATGCCAATAATTGGCAATTAATGTCAATAAACGACAGTTAATGGCAATTAATGGCAATAATTGGCAATTAATGGCAATAATTGGCAATTAATGTCAATAAACGGCAGTTAATGGCAATGAATGCCAATAACTGGCAATGAATGTCAATAAACGGCAGATAATGGCAATGAATGCCAATAATTGGCAATGAATGTCAATAAACGACAGTTGATGGCAATGAATGTCAATAAACGACAGTTAATGGCAATGAATGGCAATAATTGGCAATTAATGTCAATAAACAGCAGTTAATGGCAATGAATGTCAATAAACAGCAGTTAATGGCAATGAATGGCAATAATTGGCAATTAATGTCAATAAACGACAGTTAATTCAATTAATGCCAATAATTGGCAATAAATGTCAATAACTGGCAATGAATGTCAATAAACGACAGTTAATGGCAATGAATGGCAATAATTGGCAATTAATGTCAATAAACAGCAGTTAATGGCAATGAATGGCAAAAATTGGCAATTAATGTCAATAAACAGCAGTTAATGGCAATTAATGTCAATAACTGGCAATGAATGTCAATAAACGGCAGTTAATGGCAATGAATGCCAATAATTGGCAATTAATGTCAATAAACAGCAGTTTTTTTTTTTTTTTTTTTTTATAGAAGAGGGGGCAAACGAGCAGGCGGCCCACCATAAAGGTGAAGCCGCCGCCCATAGACACTCACGCGGCTGGTAGCTCGTGAGTGCGTTGCCGCCCTTTAAAGAAAAGGGGAGAGGGATGAGGGAAGGGGAAAAGGATGGGCACCGGAAGATCTCACTCACCGAACGAAACGCGAGTACAAAATGAACAAAGTCCAATTGCATCACTTTACGCCGGTTTTCTGTGAGAGAGTGGTATTTCTCCGGCCGTGCCTGCCCATTCGGCTGAAACTCTAAGTAACAGCATGGCACTCCCACTCAAAAAATGGCAATGAATGTCAATAAACAGCAGTTAATGGCAATGAATGGCAATAATTGGCAATTAATGTCAATAAACGACAGTTAATGGCAATTAATGGCAATAATTGGCAATTAATGTCAATAAACAGCAGTTAATGGCAATGAATGGCAATAATTGGCAATTAATGTCAATAAACGACAGTTAATGGCAATTAATGGCAATAATTGGCAATTAATGTCAATAAACAGCAGTTAATGGCAATGAATGTCAATAATTGGCAATTAATGTCAATAAACAGCAGTTAAGGGCAATGAATGGCAATAATTGGCAATTAATGTCAATAAACAGCAGTAATGGCAATTAATGTCAATAAACAGCAGTTAATGGCAATGAATGGTAATAATTGGCAATTAATGTCAATTAACGACAGTTAATGGCAATTAATGGCAATAATTGGCAATTAATGTCAATAAACGGCAGTTAATGGCAATGAGTGGCAATTTTTCAAGTTTCCAATAAATTGTTTTATGTGTAAATCTTATTATCTCATAAGTTTATTGTTTTTTAAATATGTTTAGCCCATAAGATGTTTGGGGACAGATATAATAAAATAAAATGAATGTCAATTTATTACGGAGGTTGAATGAAACTCGAAGCGGAAGTTAATACTTTCTTATTTACCAAACGTTAGGTGGTGTCATACAAATTACACAAGCTTATTCACTAACGCCCGGAACGGATGTGTCAATCTATCCGTCTTATACATTTCAATACTTAAAACAATTGCTCTAACACAAAAAATGGTGACGCGACCCGCCGAGACACCCCGCTGAATATTAGTTCCTTCAACATCTGCTTGCCAGCTTCGTCTATGAATATTCTAAAAGACCATTCTCTCTGTCCCTAATACAATGATTCAATGATCAATTAATGAAAATGGAAAAGCTGAGTTTGTTGTGGGTATATAAGACCGGTTTAGTTTGGAACGTCCCGTAAAGACGAAAGTTATACCCTGGAGTTAGTTCTTGAGATACTTTCTTGACAAGCGATGGTATTAATCTTTTATTCCTAACACGTTAGGGAAACCCTTGTGGTAAAGTCTTGTAGCTAGTTTAAAATTCTTTCTATACCTTTAGAATGTATGGGCGTGTGTAGTGTGTGGTTCGGTGTATCAGATGTATTGAAATAAATATTTATTTGCCTTCAGATCAGAGGAAGAGCCGGCTCTGTTAGCTTTGATTGAGCGCTGGTTGGAACGCACACCCGGATTGAACACACAGGGCTTCAATTTCTGGGGGAAATTTCGAGTTGTGGTTGAGAAGGTTCTTGCTCAGGACGTTGAAGAGGCCATGGTATGTTATACAAGTATATCCAGAATAGAAGTCAAGGCCGGTTATGTGTGTATAAAGAAAAATGACCTTAGCCTTTCTGTATTTTTATTTGGATAACCTGAACTAATAATTTATAATAACATAAATGCGAAATTAACTTTGTCTATATGTTACGCTTTAATTACTGAACCGATTTTGATGACATTCGGTATGGAGATACACTATACTTTAGGGAAAGACATAGGTTACTTTTTATTGAGGTTTTGAAATAGTGGATGTAAGTTTGTAAAAAAAACTGATCTATCAAATTCCTTTTTGTATTTAAACCACGGTGTGTCTTAACACATGATTTATAAAGCAAATCGTATACACCCAGTTTATAAGTCTGAAATTTCCATATAAATCATGATTCCAGCGAGAGGCACACGAGGAAGTCCGGCGTCACCGGCTCCAAGATATTGAAAATCGTCGTGAAATTTATCGCTCCATATTCGATCCTTCGGTACACGATGCGCTACGGTCCAGAGGGGAGAGACGGTATTTCTTAATTATCTTTATTAAATTTAATAAGAACTTCACTTGTATATTAATAATGTTTCTTATAAGCGGTATTTTGTATCAGTCTCTATAATTTACTAAGGAAAAAAACAGATTTCTTGTCCCATATTATATATAGCGTGTGAATTAATTTAAGCCATTTTTTATTGTTTTCATATTCTTAGTTGGTTGACTGACTCTAGAAATCAAGTCAAATCAGTTTAGAAAATAAACCCACATTCATGGTTTATGAGCCATCCAACCACTTATGAGTAAAAGGTTCCAAAGATTAACTAAATGTGCTTTCATAAAAACAATAAACGATGCAATTACAAGAATTTCTTGAATACAGGTTATCTCACAAGGCACTGCAGGGTGCTATCATGATAACGTTTTACCGTGACGAGCCCAGGTTTTCTCAGCCCCATCAGCTGTTGACTCTGCTTATGGATATGGACAGTCTTATCACCAAGTGGCGTTGTGAGTCATTTTCTATTAAGTAAATGTGTGTGTGTGTGATTATAATTTTTAGATTTAAATTAGTTAATTTTTGTTATTTTGATGTATGTTATTTTGTTTTTCTATACTTCGCACGCTTTGCACCGATCAAATTGTATTTTACGTATTCTTTTTATAAGCGGCTTGTCTGGAAGACATCGCTTATTAGCGATAAGGCCGCCCGTTGCTTTTTTTGTATCAAACTCAAAATATCTTTATTCAAGTAGGTCTTTATAAAGACACTTTTGAATCGTCAATTTTTACACTACCACCGGTTCGGAAGGCAGTCATCTACCGAGAAAAACCGGCAAGAAACTCGATAAAAATAAACAGTTAATACAAAATTGTGCTACTGACAATTAAAATAACAAAGCATTGTAAGGCTACTCAAGAATTGAACTGTCCCGATGCTGAGCCAATTGCCGACACATTAAAGGGATCTTTATCCTCTAAATATTCGTTTATCAACATCTATCTGCTTCTATTATTTAAGTGCAAGAAAGTGTGAATAAATTAAAAAAATGGTTATTAATTGTTTGAAACTCACACAATTGTATCAATATGCGATACAAAAAACAAAAACAAATTGTAATTAACTAAAAAATTTTCCCCAATATACGCACAGAGACCACATTTGGCAGATGTCAGTTTGACACGACGAGCTTACTATGCATATAAGAATTCCAAAAAATGTTTTGACTCTTCTTTAATTGCCTCCTTTCAGTTTTTTGGAAAAATATTTAATGTACAGATTTTCGATTTTTACTGTCTTATTATTACCAATAGTCGCTTTGAATGAATATTCATTTCGAGAAAAAATATATCAAGAAATAATTGTATTTAATATTGTGCAATCGTTTAATTCTGTTTATTGTGACGTTTATTTCAGATAATCACGTGATAATGGTCCAGCGTATGATTGGTTCTCAGCATTTCGGCACCGGAGGATCCTCGGGATACCAATACTTAAGATCCACTCTCAGGTAATCAGCGTTCCCCAGTTAATATATACCCAAAAGGGCAGAACAATTATTTAACGACACGGTACATAGTTTTTATTCACCTTTTTTTATCTATATTTAGGTGTAATCTTTTGTTTTCGCGAAATTTAGCCGAGTTTCTTGCCTGCTTCTTCTCAGCTTGGCTTAGACATTTAAGACGATTCAAATAGGTCCTATGTACCTTACTGAATAAAGATATTTTAAATTTGAATATTTCTTTAATTATGGTGTAAAAATATTTCAGTGACCGTTACAAAGTTTTCTTGGACCTCTTCAACCTATCTACATTCCTCCTACCTCGGTCCCAGATCCCGCCTCTGGACGACGGGATGAAACGGGACTTAAACCTCACTTGGGGTGAACAAATCAAGGAGAATGAACAGTCAAAATGACATGCAAATATAATTCACAGATCCTGTTTTTATGTACCGGTTAGCAATTAAAACGATATGTCGATAATTTTAAATAATAACAAATTGTTTTAATTATTGTACTTAGTAACTTTGGAGAGGAAATGAATAGGAATAAGTTTTGGCGCGATAAATGTCATGATAAACCCCAAATGTCATTCATGTTTGCTTCAAAATGGCGACCACAGATTATACACATACTTTAATGACATTACAGATTTAAATTAATCGACTCTTGACTAATTATTTATATATCAAACAGTCTGCCGCTATAACGACTGGTCATAGAAAACGATTAGTGATTTTTGTTAATTTTGATAATTAAAGAGTTTCTAATGTTTTATGGTTTATGGATGATTGTTCTGTTATTTCAAGTGAAGTGTCTGAGACATTTATAACATAGATGTTGGCCGATTTTCAGACCTACTCACTGACAAAATTTCATGAGAATTGGTCAAGCCGTTTCCGAGGGGTAAAGGAACAAACATTGTGACACGAGAATTTTATAAATTAGATAATCAGTTGCAAGTTGTTTGTTCTATTTAGTTATTTTGTTGACTTTATGTTATTTTATTAAACATTTAAATTAGTGTTTAATTTTACTTTTTCTAATTTTTATATTTTAAAAATAATTAAACTCCCAGGCCACAGCCAACAGTACGTACTGGAACCGAACCCGGGACTGTTCAGCAGTTCATACAAACTATTGAAAGCCGAGTCGTCGAATAAACTTAATATATATAAAAATATATATAATATATAATTATAATAGTTTTGATACTTTTTTAAAAGTTACCTACTTACTAACTATTACAAGATTAGTAGACTTTAAGAAAACGAACTAGATAGTAATTATCATAGACTAGAAAATAATGGGTGGATTATTATTAATATATAAAAAGCACAAATACATTTTGTAAATACGTTTGAAAATAAATAAATTATATTCAACGTACCTACAATTTAAATAATTATAGTGTTGCCAGATTCAAAAGTCATAAGTCGCCATTGACGGCTTCCTGGTAAAGCTATTTGTGATTGACAATAAACATTAGAATAAAAAATATATTTTATTTTTAATTTACACAGACAACATTTGGCGCATCGGTTGTAACCCCACCAAATCTATACACGACTCTGTGGTCGTAAATGTTTCCAGGTGACAAAATTGCATTTGGGAAATTGCTATGATTAACAGCGTCTGGATAGTTCTGAGTCTCCAAGCAGAACGCTCCATGGCGTCTGTAACCAACACCATCCCTTCCGACCAACGCGGCCTCAGTTGGGGCTGGTAGAAAGTTGGCAGTATAGAGCTGAACGCCCGGTTGATTCGTGTAGACTTCTAAATACCTACCCGATTTTGGATGAGTCACTCGTGCCGTGAACGTTACAGACTGAAAAAACAATAGGTATCTGGATATAACAGGAAACCATATTGTATAGGGGAGATTGAAGGTAGCCTGTCGTAGGAAGAGGAGGCAAAATAGCAGGAAGAAGCTATAATGGTGACTGATGTATTCGCGAATATAACTCGTGTTGTGAGCTCGTGAATGCGTTGCCAGCCTTTGAGAAAATGGTACGCTCATGAAGCATCATCATGCAGTGAGGCCTGGATGTCAGTGAATGGAAATGCCGGACAGCGGTATAATTTTCTGGAGTCGATAGAAGACAGCAGTAGACTTAGAAGGGGTGCCATTGCTGTTAATATATATATATATATATTTCAAATATTGCTTTTAGTTAAGGTTTGTAAATAGTATGGTCCATTTAAGCAATGAATTTTTTTTGGAGAGCACGCTCTCTCTTTTCTAACTTGTCAATTCAATACACAAAAAACAGTATTTTATAAGAAATGCTAAGTGGAATAAAGTGAGAAGTTATTCAGAAAAATGTGTGACAATCAATATGATTAAGAAATAACATTTAATATTATAGATCATTAATAATGAGAAAACAGATAATCTATTTCGCGTAAGGCTTTTGCTGGTTAAATGAAAAATTGCAAGCTGGGACGAGGCTTATTTCAGCATTGATTTTGACAATACAATTAATTAGAATACTCACCGTGTTACCAAAGCTATTGATACAGAAGTTGTCGTCGAACAAAAGCTCGCCCTTCATCATCGCGTCGCCCAAACGAATGGGCGCGCGCAGATCGAACGGTGTACCGCCCACGTTCAGAAACCGCCCAGTGGGTATAGAGCCCGCGTCTGTTTCGGTAATCCTGTATACGGTTTGTAAGATATGTCATAAACTAATGATTGAGAGCACAATTTCAGCCGTCATAAGCAAGCTCTTAACTAATACCATACTGTGAGTTATACCTATTTATGAAATGGTCAATTGGAATATGAAAAAACTTTCTTGTTAAGACGTTATAGCTGGTTTTGTAGGGCCTAGGAGCGTAAGGGTTCCATTACACAAGGACACTACACGAGCTGGGGCCAAGTGTTTCTGATGCTCCATCGATAGTCACCAAATTCGATGCTTGTGTGAATGACTATTTAAAAGATAAAAAAAAACTTGGGAATGGGTATAAGAGATAAGATCATATGTAAAATAGTGATCAAGCTTTTAAACTATATATAGATAGATAAATAGATTGTTGTGGGCTCAGACTTGTCTAATTTGGAACCCTCGAAGCTCTATATAAGAAAGTTCAATGTGGAACAGATATATCTAGAAGTATGTCCTCACCGATCCGCGTTCATTATGATGACATGATCGAAAAGTCCCTCAGCTCCAGCATCGTGTCCCGCCAGATTGAAGTAAGAGTGGTTAGTTAAATTGACCACTGTCTTCTTATCACAACTGGCCAGGAAGTTCACATGCAACTCATCATCTTTCACCTCATACACCACGTTGGTGATTAGGTTGCCAGGGTAATGCTCTTCATCATCTTTTGAGAGATAGCTGAATGTCACTTTGTTTCCGTCTACTGTGGTATGCCAGTTCACCTTTATTAATGTAGATAATAAATTAAATATAATAGATCTATTCGTCAGTATCAAAGTATATAAAAATGAGTTAATGGAACAAAGTTATAACGCATATATAACAAAACTGGCGTTCAAACACACAAACTTAATCTATGCCAAATGTTGGAATAATTACATAATTTATAAACAGATATTGTCATTATTTAAAATCCAATCAATTCCTCTAATACCAGCAAATGCTGTCAATGCTGACAATATGGATGACAATGGTCTTTGATATTTTTTTCAATACGTAATACTATTATTTATTCAATTGAATACACCATCAACACACATCTAAAAAAAAACTAGATCACACAAGACATGTATGTGCATAAATTAAATGTATGCAATAAAACAATTACATACAAAAACTAAACACACACAATACCTATGAATGAAAAAGAATAAATAAACATTTTAATCCGGTCTACAACGTTATACGTCTGAAGACATGGAGACTATCACCAACCAGCGTCGCTTGTCTTCAGAGTATATCGATTTTTATTATGCTAGAAGAAAAGATGTTTTACCTTATCAAAGCCAACGAGACCACCATGCAAGTGATCCTTGCCAATGTTCTTAGCGACTTGGTAAGTTTCATCATCAATTCGGAAGGTGGCACCACCTATCCTATTCGCGCATCGACCAACTGTAGCACCCAAGTATGGTGTATTCCTTGTTACATATCCGTCGATGTCATCAAATCCTAGTACCACATCATTCGCAACGTCATTCTTATCGGGAACCTAGAATTATTTGTTCCCTTTTAATTGTCCGAAAATCTTTCACAGATTTATGCTTTTTTCTATTGTAGTGTCGCATATCACAGCTTGGCACTTTGAGAAAGGAAATGGCTCCCAAAGCGAACTAATAAATATATATATTTTTTGTTTTTTAACTGAAGGGGAACAAATTAGAATATCGCTTACTGAATACCATCTCACTCACTTGTATAGATTGTATGATGGCGCCGTATGAGATGACAGAGACGGCTATACCGCTGTCCGTGTACCACGTGAACTTTCTCACTCGCTCGTTCTTAAACGTACCGAAATCCTCTTCAGATAGATGTACCATTTTTCAACTGGTTTTACAGAAATATCGTTAAGACAAAAATAATTAACGAACCCTAGTACCTACTTAAGTTTACTTGGAATATTTTGCTTTAATTAGTCATGTGTGAAAAAATAATACACACCTCTATTGGGACTAGTAACACTGTAACGGTTTGTAAAATTAATTATAAAAACAACTTTTAAATCAAAAACTAATGTATTTATAGGAAAACTAATAATAACGCGGTTTGTAACCACATAAAAAAAACCGCTTACATTTATTTCGTAACATAATCTCAATATTACCGCGATATCAATATTATAACAACAAAACCAACGGTTTCAATTAAAATGTAAAGTAAATTTAACTCACAAAGAAAGACAAAACGAAATTTTTTACAAAGAATTATAATTAAATTGTTCAGTCTTACCTCACACACGTCAACTTCACGAGATAAAGGCGTAAACTACAAAAATCTATACAAAATTACTTCAAATTATAAAACATACCATAAACACACACAAACACCAAGATATACGATACGTTATCATTTTATAACAATTGATACTTCAATATGAAGTTCAGTACAATTCCACTCGCGTACACCTTCACACCGAACGATGACCTTGTGGATGATTGAGAATTAGTTATTTAACTGGCAATACAATGTAAACCGGTTAACAATAAGCGTTTATACTAAAATATTTATTAAATATAGCTACAATAACCATAAAATGGGTTAAATATAAAAGGTTTAAACTTTTAGATCCAGTTTAGTTATTTTCTTCGTCATTTATTTAATACATTACAAAAACTGCGCGTTTTCTTTATTAGTTAACGCCATTTCACGGTAACAATATTTACTTATCTACTCATTTTCGCGCCAATTGTCTATGACCTGTCATAAATGATATAGATAATACTATAATATAATTAAAGATAACGTATAAGGTCATATGATCCGGAGAATGTGCGCAATGTGTAATAGGATTACTTCGGGATCAATTAATCACTACTACCTCAATTGACACTTCAGTGCCTGTAAACTAACACAAAGCGGAAATTGTTTTATCTTCGGAATATTTATTATTAAATATAGATTAATCAATTCGTGTAACTCGTCTTTGTCTACCATAATAAATAAAATAAAGTATTATGTAAATTACTTGCACTACTTAATAAATTATATTAATTGAAATTAAATAAAACACATTAATAATAAAAAAACATGTATTCAAAAATGTTTTTACAAAACTAAGGCACCTTCTGAGTATGTTATTGTTCGCTTAATCAATAATTTTATTGGAATGCATTTTATTCGAACAGCCTACATAAACATATTAATAAAAAATATACAATCACCAGTATAATAGAGCAGTCGACAAAACTACTTAAAATATTGCATACATTCTTCAAATATTAATATATATATAATATTAATAATAATATTAGTTACGTTACATTTACCTGCGGAATTAAAACAAAACTAAAACCTGTTTGACCCCCATACCCGCATCTTATTATACTTATACCCACATATTAGTAACATTATTTAAAAATTTGGACGGATCTGAAATTATTATGCAATAATTATTATAATAACATAAAAATATTTAGTATAGCATTACATAAAGTGAATTGCGAAGACAAATAAAAATGTGGGTACTTAAGATATATACAAAACTGATCGATTCATTTGTTTGTGACACAAAAAATAAGACTTATACAAAATACTGGCAAGAAATAACATCACTTAGGCCCATTATCTATATGAATTTTTATATTGTACCCACGAAATCGTTGATAAATAGCTTTATTTCCAATAAAACTACAAGTTTTAACCATATATCCGTCCATAAACAGAGACAAAACATTTTGAATTTCCAGTGTCACGTATACATACGAGAATACAAACATCCTTACATACATATCTTTCAGTCTCCTTTAGAAGCGAACTTCTAGATATCCTTAATTTAAAAAAAGAAATAACAAAAATATTTTTTTCAAGATTCATCATAAACGTGGGTAGTTTGCAATATTCGCACAGAGTACACCAAAATAAAACTTGAGAATACCCTCATTTTTTTTTACACCGTTACATCGATCGACGCCACCTCGTTGGCCAATCCGCACGTATTGCTCCCAATGGCCAAGTGGATGTAACCAGCCAGTCCAAAGTTCGGTCCCCACGAGTTTTCATGCAATAAATGTCAATAAACGGCAGTTAATGGCAATGAATGCCAATAACTGGCAATGAATGTCAATAAACGGCAGTTAATAGCAATGAATGCCAATAATTGGCAATTAATGTCAATAAACGACAGTTAATGGCAATTAATGGCAATAATTGGCAATTAATGGCAATAATTGGCAATTAATGTCAATAAACGGCAGTTAATGGCAATGAATGCCAATAACTGGCAATGAATGTCAATAAACGGCAGATAATGGCAATGAATGCCAATAATTGGCAATGAATGTCAATAAACGACAGTTGATGGCAATGAATGTCAATAAACGACAGTTAATGGCAATGAATGGCAATAATTGGCAATTAATGTCAATAAACAGCAGTTAATGGCAATGAATGTCAATAAACAGCAGTTAATGGCAATGAATGGCAATAATTGGCAATTAATGTCAATAAACGACAGTTAATTCAATTAATGCCAATAATTGGCAATAAATGTCAATAACTGGCAATGAATGTCAATAAACGACAGTTAATGGCAATGAATGGCAATAATTGGCAATTAATGTCAATAAACAGCAGTTAATGGCAATGAATGGCAAAAATTGGCAATTAATGTCAATAAACAGCAGTTAATGGCAATTAATGTCAATAACTGGCAATGAATGTCAATAAACGGCAGTTAATGGCAATGAATGCCAATAATTGGCAATTAATGTCAATAAACAGCAGTTTTTTTTTTTTTTTTTTTTTATAGAAGAGGGGGCAAACGAGCAGGCGGCCCACCATAAAGGTGAAGCCGCCGCCCATAGACACTCACGCGGCTGGTAGCTCGTGAGTGCGTTGCCGCCCTTTAAAGAAAAGGGGAGAGGGATGAGGGAAGGGGAAAAGGATGGGCACCGGAAGATCTCACTCACCGAACGAAACGCGAGTACAAAATGAACAAAGTCCAATTGCATCACTTTACGCCGGTTTTCTGTGAGAGAGTGGTATTTCTCCGGCCGTGCCTGCCCATTCGGCTGAAACTCTAAGTAACAGCATGGCACTCCCACTCAAAAAATGGCAATGAATGTCAATAAACAGCAGTTAATGGCAATGAATGGCAATAATTGGCAATTAATGTCAATAAACGACAGTTAATGGCAATTAATGGCAATAATTGGCAATTAATGTCAATAAACAGCAGTTAATGGCAATGAATGGCAAAAATTGGCAATTAATGTCAATAAACGGCAGTTAATGGCAATGAATGCCAATAACTGGCAATGAATGTCAATAAACGGCAGATAATGGCAATGAATGCCAATAATTGGCAATGAATGTCAATAAACGACAGTTGATGGCAATGAATGTCAATAAACGACAGTTAATGGCAATGAATGGCAATAATTGGCAATTAATGTCAATAAACAGCAGTTAATGGCAATGAATGTCAATAAACAGCAGTTAATGGCAATGAATGGCAATAATTGGCAATTAATGTCAATAAACGACAGTTAATTCAATTAATGCCAATAATTGGCAATAAATGTCAATAACTGGCAATGAATGTCAATAAACGACAGTTAATGGCAATGAATGGCAATAATTGGCAATTAATGTCAATAAACAGCAGTTAATGGCAATGAATGGCAAAAATTGGCAATTAATGTCAATAAACAGCAGTTAATGGCAATTAATGTCAATAACTGGCAATGAATGTCAATAAACGGCAGTTAATGGCAATGAATGCCAATAATTGGCAATTAATGTCAATAAACAGCAGTTTTTTTTTTTTTTTTTTTTTATAGAAGAGGGGGCAAACGAGCAGGCGGCCCACCATAAAGGTGAAGCCGCCGCCCATAGACACTCACGCGGCTGGTAGCTCGTGAGTGCGTTGCCGCCCTTTAAAGAAAAGGGGAGAGGGATGAGGGAAGGGGAAAAGGATGGGCACCGGAAGATCTCACTCACCGAACGAAACGCGAGTACAAAATGAACAAAGTCCAATTGCATCACTTTACGCCGGTTTTCTGTGAGAGAGTGGTATTTCTCCGGCCGTGCCTGCCCATTCGGCTGAAACTCTAAGTAACAGCATGGCACTCCCACTCAAAAAATGGCAATGAATGTCAATAAACAGCAGTTAATGGCAATGAATGGCAATAATTGGCAATTAATGTCAATAAACGACAGTTAATGGCAATTAATGGCAATAATTGGCAATTAATGTCAATAAACAGCAGTTAATGGCAATGAATGGCAATAATTGGCAATTAATGTCAATAAACGACAGTTAATGGCAATTAATGGCAATAATTGGCAATTAATGTCAATAAACAGCAGTTAATGGCAATGAATGTCAATAATTGGCAATTAATGTCAATAAACAGCAGTTAAGGGCAATGAATGGCAATAATTGGCAATTAATGTCAATAAACAGCAGTAATGGCAATTAATGTCAATAAACAGCAGTTAATGGCAATGAATGGTAATAATTGGCAATTAATGTCAATTAACGACAGTTAATGGCAATTAATGGCAATAATTGGCAATTAATGTCAATAAACGGCAGTTAATGGCAATGAGTGGCAATTTTTCAAGTTTCCAATAAATTGTTTTATGTGTAAATCTTATTATCTCATAAGTTTATTGTTTTTTAAATATGTTTAGCCCATAAGATGTTTGGGGACAGATATCTATACTAATAATAAGACAGTAAAAATCGAAAAACTGTACATTAAATATTTTTCCAAAAAACTGAAAGGAGGCAATTAAAGAAGAGTCATAGAAACCAAAAAACCAATTTTTGGAATTCTTGTCTGTCTGTCTGTCTGTCTGTCTGTCTGTCTGTCTGTCTGTCTGTCTGGTACTTTATAACTTGAAAACTACTGAACGGATTTGAACGCGGTTTTCACAGTTGGATTATATATAATTAGGAGCGTTGTCAAAAGTTTATTTTGTCAAAATCGGTTAAGAGAAAAAGAAGTTATGGTCAATTGAAAATTTACTTCAACCACTGCTTCAAATTTTTTATTGATTGATTAGTTATATATTGTTAAATATGTTCTAATATAAGTTAATCTTAATATTAAAACTTATGAGAGGTAATAAAAATAACAAATAAAGCAGTGCGCGCGGGCGCGGTTGAAGTGTTGAACAATGTGCTCGATAGATGGCGTTGATAAAATTCGTAGATTTATTTTATTTTTTTATTTCTTAAACCTATACAGCTTATCAAAAACAGTTTACACAATAAAAATAGATTAAAAATAAAGCCAAAATAAGGTTAAAATATAGAATCGGAAACAGAATCTAATATCAGGAAAAAGAATAACAAAAAAAAACAGGAACAGAAAAAAAAAAAATATATATATATACACATGAACAAGTGGAACTATGTGAAGTACGAGCATTTTAGTGTGTGTGTGTGTATCAGTGTGTGCAATGGTGTTGCTGTGTGAGTGAGTGTGCGAGGTTGAGTCTTACTTTTTTTTAAAGAACTTCTACTTAGGCCAAATATATCCATCGCGGTATTAAGATGCTCCATTGTGTAATGACTACCATGCAGTTCAAACTTTCATTAACGTTTTACCCTATGATTATTTTGAGTGAACACTACCTATACTAACAAGTAAAAGGAAACGAGTGAAAAGACGTTTATCGTTTGTCCGCACCCATTTTTCCATCTACATCCTTAACGTTAATGAGGTTTACCTTTTATTATTTGGCCAAGCTAATAAGTAATAACCTCACAAGTACGTATTTCGTACTCATAACTTCGTAAGAATTTTCTTTCAACTCTTAACCGCTGAGGAGTTTGACCTTCCATCATCAGCTCATCCACATAAGAAGATGACTATCAGAATATAAAATTGTCAGAAAAGTAATTGCCTGTAAGTAAATCTGAAAGTTGTCTCGATTTCCCTGAATCATCCGATCCTGTAAAGCTACATCATCCCTGAGTAACACAGGCTATATATGATTCCAATTGTAACAAGATTTTAGCCCGTGAAAGAAAGCCCTGTCGAGATCATTAAAAAACGCTATATACTTAACCAAAATACACGTGGGCGAAGCCGCGGGCGGAAAGCTAGTAATAAAATAAAATGAATGTCAATTTATTACGGAGGTTGAATGAAACTCGAAGCGGAAGTTAATACTTTCTTATTTACCAAACGTTAGGTGGTGTCATACAAATTACACAAGCTTATTCACTAACGCCCGGAACGGATGTGTCAATCTATCCGTCTTATACATTTCAATACTTAAAACAATTGCTCTAACACAAAAAATGGTGACGCGACCCGCCGAGACACCCCGCTGAATATTAGTTCCTTCAACATCTGCTTGCCAGCTTCGTCTATGAATATTCTAAAAGACCATTCTCTCTGTCCCTAATACAATGATTCAATGATCAATTAATGAAAATGGAAAAGCTGAGTTTGTTGTGGGTATATAAGACCGGTTTAGTTTGGAACGTCCCGTAAAGACGAAAGTTATACCCTGGAGTTAGTTCTTGAGATACTTTCTTGACAAGCGATGGTATTAATCTTTTATTCCTAACACGTTAGGGAAACCCTTGTGGTAAAGTCTTGTAGCTAGTTTAAAATTCTTTCTATACCTTTAGAATGTATGGGCGTGTGTAGTGTGTGGTTCGGTGTATCAGATGTATTGAAATAAATATTTATTTGCCTTCAGATCAGAGGAAGAGCCGGCTCTGTTAGCTTTGATTGAGCGCTGGTTGGAACGCACACCCGGATTGAACACACAGGGCTTCAATTTCTGGGGGAAATTTCGAGTTGTGGTTGAGAAGGTTCTTGCTCAGGACGTTGAAGAGGCCATGGTATGTTATACAAGTATATCCAGAATAGAAGTCAAGGCCGGTTATGTGTGTATAAAGAAAAATGACCTTAGCCTTTCTGTATTTTTATTTGGATAACCTGAACTAATAATTTATAATAACATAAATGCGAAATTAACTTTGTCTATATGTTACGCTTTAATTACTGAACCGATTTTGATGACATTCGGTATGGAGATACACTATACTTTAGGGAAAGACATAGGTTACTTTTTATTGAGGTTTTGAAATAGTGGATGTAAGTTTGTAAAAAAAACTGATCTATCAAATTCCTTTTTGTATTTAAACCACGGTGTGTCTTAACACATGATTTATAAAGCAAATCGTATACACCCAGTTTATAAGTCTGAAATTTCCATATAAATCATGATTCCAGCGAGAGGCACACGAGGAAGTCCGGCGTCACCGGCTCCAAGATATTGAAAATCGTCGTGAAATTTATCGCTCCATATTCGATCCTTCGGTACACGATGCGCTACGGTCCAGAGGGGAGAGACGGTATTTCTTAATTATCTTTATTAAATTTAATAAGAACTTCACTTGTATATTAATAATGTTTCTTATAAGCGGTATTTTGTATCAGTCTCTATAATTTACTAAGGAAAAAAACAGATTTCTTGTCCCATATTATATATAGCGTGTGAATTAATTTAAGCCATTTTTTATTGTTTTCATATTCTTAGTTGGTTGACTGACTCTAGAAATCAAGTCAAATCAGTTTAGAAAATAAACCCACATTCATGGTTTATGAGCCATCCAACCACTTATGAGTAAAAGGTTCCAAAGATTAACTAAATGTGCTTTCATAAAAACAATAAACGATGCAATTACAAGAATTTCTTGAATACAGGTTATCTCACAAGGCACTGCAGGGTGCTATCATGATAACGTTTTACCGTGACGAGCCCAGGTTTTCTCAGCCCCATCAGCTGTTGACTCTGCTTATGGATATGGACAGTCTTATCACCAAGTGGCGTTGTGAGTCATTTTCTATTAAGTAAATGTGTGTGTGTGTGATTATAATTTTTAGATTTAAATTAGTTAATTTTTGTTATTTTGATGTATGTTATTTTGTTTTTCTATACTTCGCACGCTTTGCACCGATCAAATTGTATTTTACGTATTCTTTTTATAAGCGGCTTGTCTGGAAGACATCGCTTATTAGCGATAAGGCCGCCCGTTGCTTTTTTTGTATCAAACTCAAAATATCTTTATTCAAGTAGGTCTTTATAAAGACACTTTTGAATCGTCAATTTTTACACTACCACCGGTTCGGAAGGCAGTCATCTACCGAGAAAAACCGGCAAGAAACTCGATAAAAATAAACAGTTAATACAAAATTGTGCTACTGACAATTAAAATAACAAAGCATTGTAAGGCTACTCAAGAATTGAACTGTCCCGATGCTGAGCCAATTGCCGACACATTAAAGGGATCTTTATCCTCTAAATATTCGTTTATCAACATCTATCTGCTTCTATTATTTAAGTGCAAGAAAGTGTGAATAAATTAAAAAAATGGTTATTAATTGTTTGAAACTCACACAATTGTATCAATATGCGATACAAAAAACAAAAACAAATTGTAATTAACTAAAAAATTTTCCCCAATATACGCACAGAGACCACATTTGGCAGATGTCAGTTTGACACGACGAGCTTACTATGCATATAAGAATTCCAAAAAATGTTTTGACTCTTCTTTAATTGCCTCCTTTCAGTTTTTTGGAAAAATATTTAATGTACAGATTTTCGATTTTTACTGTCTTATTATTACCAATAGTCGCTTTGAATGAATATTCATTTCGAGAAAAAATATATCAAGAAATAATTGTATTTAATATTGTGCAATCGTTTAATTCTGTTTATTGTGACGTTTATTTCAGATAATCACGTGATAATGGTCCAGCGTATGATTGGTTCTCAGCATTTCGGCACCGGAGGATCCTCGGGATACCAATACTTAAGATCCACTCTCAGGTAATCAGCGTTCCCCAGTTAATATATACCCAAAAGGGCAGAACAATTATTTAACGACACGGTACATAGTTTTTATTCACCTTTTTTTATCTATATTTAGGTGTAATCTTTTGTTTTCGCGAAATTTAGCCGAGTTTCTTGCCTGCTTCTTCTCAGCTTGGCTTAGACATTTAAGACGATTCAAATAGGTCCTATGTACCTTACTGAATAAAGATATTTTAAATTTGAATATTTCTTTAATTATGGTGTAAAAATATTTCAGTGACCGTTACAAAGTTTTCTTGGACCTCTTCAACCTATCTACATTCCTCCTACCTCGGTCCCAGATCCCGCCTCTGGACGACGGGATGAAACGGGACTTAAACCTCACTTGGGGTGAACAAATCAAGGAGAATGAACAGTCAAAATGACATGCAAATATAATTCACAGATCCTGTTTTTATGTACCGGTTAGCAATTAAAACGATATGTCGATAATTTTAAATAATAACAAATTGTTTTAATTATTGTACTTAGTAACTTTGGAGAGGAAATGAATAGGAATAAGTTTTGGCGCGATAAATGTCATGATAAACCCCAAATGTCATTCATGTTTGCTTCAAAATGGCGACCACAGATTATACACATACTTTAATGACATTACAGATTTAAATTAATCGACTCTTGACTAATTATTTATATATCAAACAGTCTGCCGCTATAACGACTGGTCATAGAAAACGATTAGTGATTTTTGTTAATTTTGATAATTAAAGAGTTTCTAATGTTTTATGGTTTATGGATGATTGTTCTGTTATTTCAAGTGAAGTGTCTGAGACATTTATAACATAGATGTTGGCCGATTTTCAGACCTACTCACTGACAAAATTTCATGAGAATTGGTCAAGCCGTTTCCGAGGGGTAAAGGAACAAACATTGTGACACGAGAATTTTATAAATTAGATAATCAGTTGCAAGTTGTTTGTTCTATTTAGTTATTTTGTTGACTTTATGTTATTTTATTAAACATTTAAATTAGTGTTTAATTTTACTTTTTCTAATTTTTATATTTTAAAAATAATTAAACTCCCAGGCCACAGCCAACAGTACGTACTGGAACCGAACCCGGGACTGTTCAGCAGTTCATACAAACTATTGAAAGCCGAGTCGTCGAATAAACTTAATATATATAAAAATATATATAATATATAATTATAATAGTTTTGATACTTTTTTAAAAGTTACCTACTTACTAACTATTACAAGATTAGTAGACTTTAAGAAAACGAACTAGATAGTAATTATCATAGACTAGAAAATAATGGGTGGATTATTATTAATATATAAAAAGCACAAATACATTTTGTAAATACGTTTGAAAATAAATAAATTATATTCAACGTACCTACAATTTAAATAATTATAGTGTTGCCAGATTCAAAAGTCATAAGTCGCCATTGACGGCTTCCTGGTAAAGCTATTTGTGATTGACAATAAACATTAGAATAAAAAATATATTTTATTTTTAATTTACACAGACAACATTTGGCGCATCGGTTGTAACCCCACCAAATCTATACACGACTCTGTGGTCGTAAATGTTTCCAGGTGACAAAATTGCATTTGGGAAATTGCTATGATTAACAGCGTCTGGATAGTTCTGAGTCTCCAAGCAGAACGCTCCATGGCGTCTGTAACCAACACCATCCCTTCCGACCAACGCGGCCTCAGTTGGGGCTGGTAGAAAGTTGGCAGTATAGAGCTGAACGCCCGGTTGATTCGTGTAGACTTCTAAATACCTACCCGATTTTGGATGAGTCACTCGTGCCGTGAACGTTACAGACTGAAAAAACAATAGGTATCTGGATATAACAGGAAACCATATTGTATAGGGGAGATTGAAGGTAGCCTGTCGTAGGAAGAGGAGGCAAAATAGCAGGAAGAAGCTATAATGGTGACTGATGTATTCGCGAATATAACTCGTGTTGTGAGCTCGTGAATGCGTTGCCAGCCTTTGAGAAAATGGTACGCTCATGAAGCATCATCATGCAGTGAGGCCTGGATGTCAGTGAATGGAAATGCCGGACAGCGGTATAATTTTCTGGAGTCGATAGAAGACAGCAGTAGACTTAGAAGGGGTGCCATTGCTGTTAATATATATATATATATATTTCAAATATTGCTTTTAGTTAAGGTTTGTAAATAGTATGGTCCATTTAAGCAATGAATTTTTTTTGGAGAGCACGCTCTCTCTTATCTAACTTGTCAATTCAGTACACAAAAAATAGTATTTTAAAAGAAATGCTAAGTGAAATAAAGTGAGAAGTTATTCAGAAAAATGTGTGACAATCAATATGATTAAGAAATAACATTTAATATTATAGATCATTAATAATGAGAAAACAGATAATCTATTTCGCGTAAGGCTTTTGCTGGTTAAATGAAAAATTGCAAGCTGGGACGAGGCTTTTTTCAGCATTGATTTTGACAATACAACTAATTAGAATACTCACCGTGTTACCAAAGCTATTGATACAGAAGTTGTCGTCGAACAAAAGCTCGCCGTTCATCATCGCGTCGCCCAAACGAATGGGCGCGCGCAGATCGAACGGTGTACCGCCCACGTTCAGAAACCGCCCAGTGGGTATAGAGCCCGCGTCTGTTTCGGTAATCCTGTATACGGTTTGTAAGATATGTCATAAACTAATGATTGAGAGCACAATTTCAGCCGTCATAAGAAAGCTCTTAACTAATACCATACTGTGAGTTATACCTATTTATGAAATGGTCAATTGGAATATGAAAAAACTTTCTCGTTAAGACGTTATAGCTGGTTTTGTAGGGCCTAGGAGCGTAAGGGTTCCATTACACAAGGACACTACACGAGCTGGAGCCAAGTGTTCCTGATGCTCCATCGATAGTCACCAAATTCGATGCTTGTGTGAATGACTATTTAAAAGATAAAAAAAAACTTGGGAATGGGTATAAGAGATAAGATCATATGTAAAATAGTGATCAAGCTTTTAAACTATATATAGATAGATAAATAGATTGTTGTGGGCTCAGACTTGTCTAATTTGGAACCCTCGAAGCTCTATATAAGAAAGTTCAATGTGGAACAGATATATCTAGAAGTATGTCCTCACCGATCTGCGTTCATTATGATGACATGATCGAAAAGTCCCTCAGCTCCAGCATCGTGTCCCGCCAGATTGAAGTAAGAGTGGTTAGTTAAATTGACCACTGTCTTCTTATCACAACTGGCCAGGAAGTTCACATGCAACTCATCATCTTTCACCTCATACACCACGTTGGTGATTAGGTTGCCAGGGTAATGCTCTTCATCATCTTTTGAGAGATAGCTGAATGTCACTTTGTTTCCGTCTACTGTGGTATGCCAGTTCACCTTTATTAATGTAGATAATAAATTAAATATAATAGATCAATTCGTCAGTATCAAAGTATATAAAAATGAGTTAATGGAACAAAGTTATAACGCATATTTAACATAAAATTGGCGTTCAAACACACAAACTGAAGCTATGCCAAATGTTGGAATAATTACATAATTTATAAACAGATATTGTCATTATTTAAAATCCAATCAATTCCTCTAATACCAGCAAATGCTGTCAATGCTGACAATATGGATGACAATGGTCTTTGATATTTTTTTCAATACGTAATACTATTATTTATTCAATTGAATACACCATCAACACACATCTAAAAAAAAACTAGATCACACAAGACATGTATGTGCATAAATTAAATGTATGCAATAAAACAATTACATACAAAAACTAAACACACACAATACCTATGAATGAAAAAGAATAAATAAACATTTTAATCCGGTCTACAACGTTATACGTCTGAAGACATGGAGACGCTTGTCTTCAGAGTATATCGATTTTTATTATGCTAGAAGAAAAGATGTTTTACCTTATCAAAGCCAACGAGACCACCATGCAAGTGATCCTTGCCAATGTTCTTAGCTACTTGGTAAGTTTCATCATCAATTCGGAAGGTGGCACCACCTATCCTATTCGCGCATCGACCAACGGTAGCACCCAAGTATGGGGTATTCCTTGTTACATATCCATCGATGTCATCAAATCCTAGTACCACATCATTCGCAACGCCATTCTTATCGGGAACCTAGAATTATTTGTTCCCTTTTAATTGTCCGAAAATCTTTCACAGATTTATGCTTTTTTCTATTGTAGTGTCGCATATCACAGCTTGGCACTTTGAGAAAGGAAATGGCTCCCAAAGCGAACTAATAAATATATATATTTTTTGTTTTTTAACTGAAGGGGAACAAATTAGAATATCGCTTACTGAATACCATCTCACTCACTTGTATAGATTGTATGATGGCGCCGTATGAGATGACAGAGACGGCTATACCGTTGTCCGTGTACCACGTGAACTTTCTCACTCGCTCGTTCTTAAACGTACCGAAATCCTCTTCAGATAGATATACCATTTTTCAACTGAATTTACAGAAATATCGTTAAGACAAAAATAATTAACGAACCCTAGTACCTACTTAAGTTTACTTGGAATATTTTGCTTTAGTCATGTGTGCAAAAATAAAACACACGTCTATTGGGATTAGTAACACTGTAACGGTTTGTAAACTTAATTAGAACAACAACCAACAACCAAACAACTTGGTGAACAACTTGTGTGCCCGCTTGAATGTACTAAAATTTTAAATCAAAAACTAATGTATTTATAGGAAAACTGATAATAACGCGGTTTGTAACCACATAAAAAAAACCGCTTACATTTATTTCGTAACATAATCTCAATATTACCGCGATATCAATGTTATAACAACAAAACCAACGGTTTCAATTAAAATGTAAAGTAAATTTAACTCACAAAGAAAGACAAAACGAAATTTTTTACAAAGAATTATAATTAAATTGTTCAGTCTTACCTCACACACGTCAACTTCACGAGATAAAGGCGTAAACTACAAAAATCTATACAAAATTACTTCAAATTATAAAACATACCATAAACACACACAAACACCAAGATATACGATACGTTATCATTTTATAACAATTGATACTTCAATATGAAGTTCAGTACAATTCCACTCGCGTACACCTTCACACCGAACGATGACCTTGTGGATGATTGAGAATTAGTTATTTAACTGGCAATACAATGTAAACCGGTTAACAATAAGCGTTTATACTAAAATATTTATTAAATATAGCTACAATAACCATAAAATGGGTTAAATATAAAAGGTTTAAACTTTTAGATCCAGTTTAGTTATTTTCTTCGTCATTTATTTAATACATTACAAAAACTGCGCGTTTTCTATAAGTTAACGCCATTTCACGGTAACAATATTTACTTATCTACTCATTTTCGCGCCAATTGTCTATGACCTGTCATAAATGATATAGATAATACTATAATATAATTAAAGATAACGTATAAGGTCATATGGTCCGGAGAATGTGCGCAATGTGTAATAGGATTACTTCGGGATCAATTAATCACTACTACCTCAATTGACACTTCAGTGCCTGTAAACTAACACAAAGCGGAAATTGTTTTATCTTCGGAATATTTATTATTAAATATAGATTAATCAATTCGTGTAACTCGTCTTTGTCTTCCATAATAAATAAAATAAAGTATTATGTAAATTACTTGCACTACTTAATAAATTATATTAATTGAAATTAAATAAAACACATTAATAATAAAAAAACATGTATTCAAAAATGTTTTTACAAAACTAAGGCACCTTCTGAGTATGTTATTGTTCGCTTAATCAATAATTTTATTGGAATGTATTTTATTCGAACAGCCTACATAAACATATTAATAAAAAATATACAATCACCAGTATAATAGAGCAGTCGACAAAACTACTTCAAATATTGCATACATTCTTCAAATATTAATATATATATATAATATTAATAATAATATTAGTTACGTTACATTTACCTGCGGAATTAAAACAAAACTAAAACCTGTTTGACCCCCATACCCGCATCTTATTATACTTATACCCACATATTAGTAACATTATTTAAAAATTTGGACGGATCTGAAATTATTATGCAATAATTATTATAATAACATAAAAATATTCAGTATAGCATTACATAAAGTGAATTGCGAAGACAAATAAAATGTGGGTACTTAAGATATATACAAAACTGATCGATTCATTTGTTTGTGACACAAAAAATAAGACTTATACAAAATACTGGCAAGAAATAACATCACTAAGTCCCATTATCTATATGAATTTTTATATTGTACCCACGAAATCGTTGATAAATAGCTTTATTTCCAATAAAACTACAAGTTTTAACCATATATCCGTCCATAAACAGAGACAAAACATTTTGAATTTCCAGTGTCACGTATACATACGAGAATACAAACATCCTTACATACATATCTTTCAGTCTCCTTTAGAAGCGAACTTCTAGATATCCTTAATTTAAAAAAAGAAATAACAAAAATATTTTTTCAAGATTCATCATAAACGTAGGTAGTTGCAATTGTACACCAAAATAAAACTCGAGAATACCCTCATTTTTTTTTTACACCGTTACATCGATCGACGCCACCTCGTTGGCCAATCCGCACGTATTGCTCCCAATGGCCAAGTGGATGTAACCAGCCAGTCCAAAGTTCGGTCCCCACGAGTTTTTCGCGATATAATATGGCACATCAGCTGTCAGGTCGTAGCCAACCAATTCCACGGCATGATTAAGGTCTTTTGCGGTGCCGCTAAAAGAAAAAAACCATATATTTACGTGATGAAACTTCATTTAGGGCCGTCTCTCGCTGATCACCTATATATGCAAAGAAAAAAAGCCAAATTCCAATCGAGCCAGCACTTAAATATTTTGAAAAAAAAAATCCTTTATAGTATTTAAACCGCTATTTTCTTCCGATAAAACTAAACGTAAACTTAATATCCAAATATAAAAAAAAACCTTTTCATACAATTTTAAGTTATCAATTATTAAGAAAATTATTGGCATTCATTATACGGATCGTCATTACGAAACAGTTATTTTTTTTTTTGTTACATCTGTCCCCAAACATATTCAAAAAACAATAAACTTATAAGACAATAGGACGAGGTATACACATAAAACAAAATATGGGAAATTGAAACAACGTTCAAGTTATGATCAGAACTTCCACTTACCTGCAATGATATTGGATAACTCCACCGAGGTAGTTCTGCCACGTCAACGCGTTCACAGCGACCGCTACCGGCCCATGTGTGGCAATCGAGGCCAGGATCTTGTCTTCTGCACTTGTGAAACTAAACAAACACAAAGACCCATATTTTGAGAGTGATCCGAGTGACACAACAAGAATCTCACTCCACATTATATGTACACTTCAGTTAGTCATATTTGTGTTTATTCATACATATATTGGCTTACTTTTATATTCTATGTATGTATTATATTTTTATCATTAATATATTATAATCTGTGTTATTGTGGGTATGAGAAATAAAATTCGTAATAAAGAATAGACACAAAAGTTTGTTTAAATTATAGTTGTTGAGCTAACTAGTAGACTGTAATTGATTTAAAAGTATAATATAAAACCTCCTTCATTTTTGCCAATAGTTATTTAAAAAAACAAAAACAATTGAATTCAATAGAAACTAATATAAAATCACATAGTATATATATATATATATATATATATATATATATATATATATATATATATATATATATATATATATATATTGTTAGATATTAATTCGGAGGCGCAGCTGATCGTCGTGATGGTCACCCTTTTTATAGTAGGGGAACACTTTTTGAGCTAGCCTCGGACGCGTCGGTTATTTTTCTTCACTGATAGTTCGATTATTGATAATTTAAATCACTCGCTTCTGATTTCTAAATATATATATATATATACTACTCTTATATCATTATTATATTATATATATCATTCGCTGTAAGTTCTGATTTGTGTAATAAAAATGGCGTTGAATGTGTCTTAGAATCATCGTTATCGTTCAGTGAACGACAATACTCACTCATCACAAGTGAACGACTTCACACGAACACCGGTCGCGTTCTTGTTCAACACACAGACTCCGTTCGTAAGTTTCAATGGGTATTCCTTATCTGTTTCGACCACAGACTTAGTGATTGTTAGCCAATCGAGCAGTAGACAGATGTCACCACCAGCGCACCCACTGTTACCGAGACCGGCGCAATCGATCACCTCCTGGAATTTAACATAATTGAAATATTATGTTTTGACAAAGGAGCGAACAATATTATTTATACGGATTTATTGATATACTTAGTCTTGCCATAAATATTGTTATAAAGAAAAGCACGATTTTTTTTTATACGTAACATTTATTCCTTTCATAGTGAGTTAGTTTAATACATCAATATATAACTATTAAAAATATACAATGTTTATTCGAAGTGGTCTCCATTGGCTGCAATACAGTCTTTTAAACGTTGAGGCCAGTTATCAATAGCAGCACGAACTCTTTCTAGAGGAAAATTCTTCACTGCCAACCGAATGGATCGTTTTAGGGACTCCAAATTATCATGGCGTTTAGAGCAAGCCTTACTCTCTAAAACTGACCATAAATCATAATCCAATGGATTTAGGTCAGGACTTGACGACGGCCAGTTTTCAGTGCTGATAAAGTCCGGAACGTTAGTTTTCAACCAAGATTGGGTGGATCGAGCTCGTTGAAAGCACCATTCTTTGTTATTGAACATGGTGTTAGTTAAAGGCTTAACTACCGTCTCAAGAATGGTATTTTGATAAACTTGTGCCGACGTTTTAATACCTTTTTCACAAAAATATGGCTCAGTCACCCCTTCATAGCTAACACCCCACCAAACCATCACTGAAGTGGGATAATGCCCACGTTGTACTCTGTTTACTAATTGCGAAGCTTCTTTAGAGCTTCCAGCATAAATACGGTCATTTTGTTTATTAAAATACTGCTCAATTGTAAAAATTTTCTCATCCGTAAACAAAATTTTTTTGTGACCTCCCTTTGCGTACCGCTTAAGTAGTTGTTTGGATTTTACCACCCTATTCTTCTTTAAATTATCAGTTAAGAAGTGACCAGTACGTCTCTTATAGGCTGCAAGTCCTAAGTCATCTTTTAATATACGCGACATGGTTCTAGGAGCTATCTTCATCTCCCGAGATAAAATCTTTTGCTTACGGACAGGATTTCTTCGAATTCTTTCCCTAACTGCTTTAATCACCTTTTTCACACGAACGGTACGTGGACGGCCAGATCTTTTTCTGTCACAAACAGAGGAGGTATCATTGTACCTATCAATAGCCCGGTAAACAAACATTTGACTAATACCAAGCGGGTGGAGGGTTTTAAAAATTGCACTTTTCTCCATACCTACTTTATGTAAGGCAATCACAGCGATTCGGTTCTCTTTATCACCCCACTCCATTTTAATATAACAAAATATTTAACAATATAATGGCGCGAAAATAAGAAAACACATCAAGCAATCATATAAAAATGACAGATTCCAAATTCAAACGTAATATTTTCTTTTTTTGAATAGTAACAGTATTTATGGCCAGACTAAGTATATCATACAATCGTGGTTTATTAAAATATTTATTAAAAATAAAATTGCATCGTCCGAAATTATAAAGGATTTTAAATTTAAGTCAAAATTTCAAAATCGCAAATTTACCTTAAGACGCTGTATTACAACTATAGATACTTTGATTTATATGTGACTTAAAATCACACTAATGTCTTTTTCCTAATTACACTTAATCAAATCAAGATTCTTTAATGAAATCGAACACCACATTCTCCGTTTAATTAATTTATAATTCCAAGGCTCTATCTTTTTATGTCAATTTATTGGTTTGTGCTCTTCTAGGATCTTTTCCCAAACAAAAATTATCATCACATTCAAACTCAAACTCAAAATATCTTTATTCAAGTAGGTCTTTATAAAGACACTTTTGAATCGTCAATTTTTACCCTACCACCGGTTCGAAAGACAGTCATCTACCGAGAAGAACCGGCAAGAAACTCGATAGCTGCTCTTGTAAAATAAACAATTAAATCAAAATTGTGCTACTGACAATTAAAATACCAAAGTAAGGCTACTCAAGAATTGAACTGTCCCGATGCTGAGCCAATTGCCGACACATTAAAGGGATCTTTAATGTTCATTAAGACTTACTCCCGCCGGTTCAACGTACTAGCCATTTGAAAAGGATAATTCCGCATAATCTGTGCGAAACCTAGAAAATGTTACAACTTGCATCGTATGACCGCAAGCTCTGTAAGCTGCTTAGGGTTAACTTCACCCTATACGGAAAATTAAGCTTAAGCAAAAAAATGCAATAACACAATACACACAAAGCTATAAGTGGTCACGTGGTCTCAGTCATATACCGATTGTGTATGGACTTGACAAACATTGTCAACAAATTTCTATAAATATTATCTATAAACATTTTCTATACGAATAGAAAGTTTTTTAAGGAGCAAATAAAAGAGATATATTTTATTGGAGGTTTCTTATTTTTGTGGATTTTCTTTGTGCGGTGTTAGGTTTTTAACAGTTAACGGTGTATACAAACTTTATATTCGATTCTCAGTCAACCATCCCCGGTTTAACATATATATATATATATATATATATATATATATATATATATATATATATATTAACACCTCGACAAAGGCCAAATTTTAATACATGACCCTGTGAGAATATTCAAAAAACCCTCGATTGATGTTCGTATGAAATATGTGTCTTTATTTTATTTTTTATTTCTTAAACCTATACAGCTTATCACAAAAAGCTTACACAACAAAAATAGATCAAAAACAAAGCCAAAACAAGGTCAAAACATACAAGAATAGAATCCAAGATCAGAAAAAAATAATACAACGAAAAAAAAACGCGAACAGAAAAACATAAATATATATATACATATGAACAAGTGCAGTATATTATGTAAAGAACGAGCATTTAAGTGTGTGTGTGTGTGTATGTTAGTGTGTGCAATGGTGTTTCTGTGTGAGTGAGTGTGCGAGGTTGAGTCTTAGATTAGGTTTCTCTTATTCTCATCGATTTACGTCCCCTTAAGGACTCCACGACTGGTAACATTGCCCTTAACTTGTCTTCATACCTGTACGCTAAGCGGTTCAAACATTCCCGTCGTGATAGCAGCCATCGCTTCCATTACACCAACAGTACTGAATGCCCAGCAAGCACCACATAGTCCTTGATCTTTCACAGGGCCAACCACGCCCTTCGATCGCCTGCACATATATTTCATTAATTAACATACAGCTGTATAACATATCTATTTATAATCTGAAAATTTAAGTTCTTATATTTGCAGTGTAAACCCCAAGTAACGCAGGATTTAGCGACAAACTCTTTAAAGCGTCCAAATCAATTGGCTTTGTTTGGTTTAACTTGTATTCCATACAATGATTTTTCGGCTTTATAACGTCATAAAACACGAAAAAGACTCAAGTTAACGCCAAAAAATACATAGTGCCCTCAGTGTCGTTATACACTGTTTATCTTCTATTTAGATATAGTAGTTTATGTCTTATGTCAATTGCAGTATTTGGTGTGTATGGTCTACCACCACCGTTGGATGCTAAGCGGTCTAACCAAAAAAAATACCAAAAAAAAAGCGTACCGAGATTAGGTAGATTCAGCATGACATAATATATATGTTGACAGCTACCAAAAAAACAAAACGCAAAATTGTTACGTACATCGAAAAAAATGGTAATGAGAACATATCGTAAAGGCATCATAACATTAAAATAACCCATTTGTCTAAAATGCTTATCAACGCTAAGATGAGTTACTGAATGATTTTCTATAGAAAAATATGTCACTTAAGATTTAACACAAAAATACGTAGGTTTCTGTCCGTTACAGGTAAAGCAGCCACTTCCCAAATAACTCTCGTTTCTGAAACCGGTTCTCCCAGTAACGAAATATCCAAATCCAAATATTATATATCACAGTATCGTATTACAGACTGATAATTTTGCTACATAGATTTTTGTGTTTGTTGATATCTGTGTAAAAATGCTTTGAAACTTCGTTGCTTTTTTAGTTATTTAGTTAGTTAGTTTTAGTTATTTATAGATAGAACCACAAAGAGACATTTTTTGACATTAATTGTATTATGTGTATACTTAGTTTTATTATCTCATAAGTTTATTGTTTTTTAAATATATTTAGCACATAAGATGTTTGGGGATAGATATAATAAAATAGAAAAATAGAGAGAGAAAGAGTACTTTAATAGAAAGAGTGGAATTATAATTACTTAAGTTTTTTTAATGAGTTGATGGTTACGAAGCGACAGATTCACTGTATGAGTAACAAAAATAGCTGTTGAAAAACAGTATTTATTTATTTAAATCATATATAATTTAGATTAATTCAAATTAAATTTTCAATTGACGCCTGTGAAATAAGGGAAATGTAATGGATTTTCTTTTTATTTATGTCGCCTTAAAGTAATGAGTAATTAAGACACTTCTCTTGTCTTCTCTCAAAATTAAAAATGTATAGAAAGCACGGGATTGAATGCACGAACCATAAGAGGTCTTCTTAATTATTATTCACTTATATTTATTTAATAAACCTCAAACAGAGATTACCTAGACAAAAATAAAATTCATTGAACCAACCGTAGTGTTGTGCTAAGAAAACTCACACACTAATATAATTCAGATAATCATTTAACATCACAAAAGAGCAAATAATACTGTACATCACTAGAAACCGCACAGTCCCAACCACCACGACATTGAACTAGACCGATGCGACGACCAGTCATCGCAATCATTATAAAATTGTAAATTACAAAAAATATCAACCAGAAACCTGTTATTTATACATTTTTATTGATTTTTTTTTAATTTATGAACATTACAAGTTGTATTTTAAACTTATTTATATTATACTGTTGTTTAATTTTCACAGACGAAGCGAGGTCGGTGAATTTATTAAATTTGGTAACAAACATGGGTAGTTCAGTGCAACAATACATGAGACGTGGAAGATACCCACAAAAAACCCGGCTGGTTTAGCTATCATTTTTTAAGCGTTACAAATTTCCTGTTTCTCGATATATTTCGCATAAATAGTTTCGCATTTAGTTGTAATACGTATTTAAAACACACATCAGCTCTTTTATATATTAATAGTTTTTATTAATTAACATTTATTTATTAACTTTAGCATATATTTGTTATCAAATAACACTAAGACGCCCGCGGTCTGTCAAGACAGGCACGCCGCTGCCAGACTTAGTCATTTTAAAGGTGAACTTGGGAGGAATATGTTCGTTCTCCTCTTTAACAATAATATTGCGATATATAAAATTACTAAATAGCACTAGAAAGATGAGAAATCAATTCCCAAGCCGATTAATCATAATAATAGACTACCAGTCTCCATTTCCTCAACACGAAAAACCCGAAGCCTCAATAAAAATCTGCACGATAAAAGAAGACAACGCTGGAAGAAAATGCAGGCTTTTACGCAAGACGGAATTTATTCATAAAACTATTAACTAAGTGATATTTATAAAAACTACTAACGTGTTAATAGCAAAAGTGATTATACGAATGTAATTATGTACATTTTAAATAAACAAAAAGCTATTTTATCTAATATATAAAATTCTCACAGTTTTCGTTCCCTTACTCCTCCGAAACGGGTTGACCGATTCTCCTGAAATTTTCTGAGCATATTGAGTAGGTCTGAGAATCGGCCAACATCTATTTTTAGAGACATTTTTTTTATTTTTTTTTAGCAAAACGACGTTTGTCGGGATCAGCTAGTGTTTATATAAAATTAACATTTTCCGTTCTACCTGTCGTAAAGCTGTACCTTATTTATTAAATCAGTCTAAATACCAATAACCAATGGCGCCAAACCATACCTTCCTATACCGGCTAATGAACGTATTGTGATGGTGCGCTTGCGCAAACAAATCACTTAATTACGTTAAGTAACAGTTGAGTCATTATTTGACGCAATCAAAAAGTCCTTTAACTAAAGTCTCTTTTCCTAAATTTCATTTTTCTAATGTAATTGGTGTATGCAAAAATTGTTTTGTATTAAGTATTTATTCTGTATTAGAAGTAATAAAATAAAATAAATGTAATTGTATTTACGCTATGAAAAGAGAATTTTAATAAAAGTTGTCCAATAAATAGTTGTATTAAGAAACAAAATGTCGCTTTGTGCGTCAGTTTTAGTCGAAGGTTATCAGCTTTATACCTATTAACTGCTCTGTTTTTATTAATTCTTTTATATCAATTGAATAAGCCTTGTTTTGTGAGGCACATCAATGACACTTAGCTATTTATAAAATATTAAGCATCATAATTCCTTTTTACCTATCGTTTTGTGGAATTTCTTTCAACACACTATTGTCAACTACAAAAGCTCGGTTTAGAAATCATTTTCAATCGTATAAATATTTATTTTTTTGTGTTTAATAATTAATATTATAATGCCCCTCGATAATAGGTGTGTGATGATAAATATTTGTACAAGACAATTTTTTGTTGAGGGTACTAGAGATTCTGCTTTATTGTTGGTCAAGTGGTTATGGTGCGTCTTTATCACTTCTTCATACATTGAAAGAATACTTCATAACAAACTGGCGTTCCTTCGTGTCACATACGACTAATAGCTAACAAAAATTTAACTAATATCATCTAAAAAGAGCTCTTAGCAGTTGGGTCTCCTGGGACTACATCAAAATAAAATATGTGGGATGTTATTAATGTTGACACTGCATTTGAAAATCATGTTACCAAAGCACTTTATATATATTTTTTTGTTTTTGCTTTTCTTCCCGTGGCTTTTTTTTCTGTACTAATGACTGTGTATATAACATATTTTATCCGTGAAACACGTTTTAGGATGCCTTTGTATTTTTGTCATATATCATTTTCTGTTATTGTATTTTTGTTATGTGTCTGTTTTGTTTCCGTTAAATAAATAAATAAATAAACTTTGATACAAATAGTCAACGTTTCCGGAATCAGTGTTTCAATTGATCCACGGCCGTATATTATATATATTGTAATTCTATATTTTATACTGGTATTAAATAACACGAGTATATTGTGGTATTTCAAAAAAAATTGCGATAATATTCTTTTGGTGCTTTTTTAATGTGTCAATATGAACCAAAGACGAAAGATGTTATGGCATTAGATACATATCAAAATCTGTAATAAATGAGGTGAAAAAAACTAACTCGGCATCAAACAGACAAATCAAATTGACAACAAACCTCGGCTGCTTGATAAATTGACAATTGTAAAGTGATTTCTATTGTAATTTTTAAACTGCTACAATTGAATATCGGCTCTTACGGCTGATTAAAATATCATATATGTTTTAGTCACAACACAATATATTCAAAGAAAATAGTATTGTTAGAATTGTATGCATAACATGAAAAACATTAAAAACTACTAATTGCTTCAATAACCACTTACCAATCCACCTGTAAAGGGAGTGAGGCTGCTGCTGCCCTCTCCTTTCTAATAATAATGTACACATTATCATGTGATGATACTGGTGCACTGTTATTACTATCGGTTTCATATTTATCTTTGTTGTTTGTTGAAGGTTTTGATCTATGTGAATCTTTTCTTCTTTTGGGTTGTTCATCTGATAGATGCAACTCTTGAAACTCTATTTTGGACATGTCTGATAGATGAGTTACACCATATTTTGCCCGGTACTGCTCTGGACCTCTCGATTGGGAGTTAAGTTCATCTATTTCTTGAACTGAAGCCTAACAATAAAGATTTATATACATTTTGATCATGGTTAAAAACTATATATCTAGTTATATGTTAATGTATGTTAAACAAAATCAATAAAAAATCATTTTTACACAGATAATTGAGCCTACTTTAGTAATTATTTTTTTAATACAATGTTCGTTAATACAGATATTGATACTAATAATAAATCATAAAATATCTCCTTAGTAATTATAATAACAGCACACACGACAACTTAATTAACATAATAAGTGACGTGAATAAAACGATAAAAAGTAAATATAAAAATTCCACAATAGAAAAGCTTACCACGAAGTGTTCAAATCTTGTTTCGTACTCTGCTGAGTTATTAAAATAGCTTTTATTGTATTTTTTAACATATTCTTCAAACATTGGACGTAATTCTTCTTTACTTCTACCTCCGACATAGGAAAGAGGTATAGCCACGAATAATAAACTCAATAAACCAAAAACTAAAATCCAGTTCCACCATTTTTTCATTGTAATTTTTTAATTTTTACTGAAGTTAAGAAAAAGTTTTAGAATAAACATAAGTTACAAAACGCGCGTGCACTCCAAGTTCGTCCTCTCGACTTTGTATTTTGTCAATTATAAAGTATGCTCTACACTTCTTTTACAGACTACAAACTAGATTCAGAAGCACTTTGTAAATCCAGATTTCACAGATAACATCTTAATTTATTTTATGTATGATAATGACACTCGTGTGCTGTAACGTCTTTATTTTCGCCCGTGGCGTAAAAGCTAGGGGAAGTAGACCGAGTTGTGTGAATAATAGAAATTAAAATTTAAAGAAAAAGCAATGTAACCTGGTTAAGTGACTTTAATCAAAAATCAAACACAATGTGAATCTGTATTAGTGTATTCTGTATTCTCTGGTAGCCCACGTCAAACTATGTTTGCAAATTGTGTTGGGTGTATTTATTTATATTACTTAACAATAGTCTTAATTTAACATTGAATGTTATTGCAAATGGACACTTTATTGTTAATCGTTGAATTCGTGGGTGTAAAATATTAACTGTTTTGGTTTGGTTGATGTCATCTAACATTAAATCAAATAAATATAAATGATTAGTTTATATGTATGCTGATCGTAATGTGGTATGTTTTTTTGGAATGTTATGAAATAAACATTATATATGAAGTTCAAGTAATTGTTTGTTTAGGTTGCATAGCATAGATTATTAGAGTATTTTACTAAATAAACTATTTTTTCTTTCTCTCTTTACTTATTACTCTAGCGTCCAAATTTAATAAACTATAAAATAATTTTTATCAGTACTCCAGACTTACCAAAAGAGTTTAAGAAGTCATCTGAAGTATTGCCATTTTTGAAATATGGAGTTTCTTCACTTGAGGAGTTCAAAGTAGCAGAGAAACAGGTGCAACATTTAGAATGGCTTAAGAAAGCTGGCTTAACAAATGAAGAAGTTAAGTTGTATCAGGATAATGAAGCAGGACTTCTTGAGGAACACAGTAAATCTGAATCCAGTATTTTAAAACAAAAACTACAATTATTATACAGAAAAATTAACCTATTTCAAGAGGATAATGAGTATGTATCACTTATGTACACATTTACCAATTACTTACATTAATATTCTATATAAAATGAATTATAATCATGTTTTGGATAGTCTTTTTACATCATTGCATTAAATATTTGTGTAATATTTGCAGGTCAGACAAAAATGAAGATCCAGCACCCAGTACTTCATCACACAATGAATCCATTCCAAAGAAAATTAATTTATATCCTGAAGGACATCCAATGAATGAACTCAAAAAAATTGAGGAGAGTCTGTTTGGTCATTTAATAAATGATGATATAATGCCAATAACAAAACGCCGTAAGAATTTACGAAGGCTTGAGCGAAAAAAGGAGAGGATAATGTCTCAACAAAAAGAAATGTATTTACAGCCCATACCAAGTTCATCAAAGGCAAAGTTGGGCAGTTTGTGGGATTTAAAAGATGTACCCGATAGACTGAAAGAACAGCCTAGCAAGAGGTTTGTTCAATCTTCCAGTCTATTTTTATCTAATTTTGATTAACTTGTAATATATTAATTAAAAACTATGTAATGATATTCACCTAGGGATCAGAATCCATTTCTTCATCAGTCCTATCTCAGTGACTAATTTTATTAAAAAGTTTCATATATAATTAATGTTTTAGACCTCTCATTGGCCCAAAAATTCCAACTATATATACCATAAAAGATAATAAAATTCTAAGATTAGAGCCGGAAAATAACGAAGAGTTCCAAGCAGTTGATATTGTATTCCCACAAAATCAGGCCGAAGAACAATTGCTGGAAGGAACTAAGATGAGTCTGGATGATATTAAAAGTATAGAGCGTTTTAAAGACTACAAACCTGGGATTCCATCTAAGGTAAACTATCTATTATTCTTATGACTTTTAAAAAACTTTAATTATAGTACTGCTACAGGCCATCACTTGGTAGTTATAGCTAATGGCTTTTAATATAAATCTGATTTTATGTAACTTTGTTATATCAGGTTCTATATTTGAAGAATATTGCACCTACTGTAAGCGAAGAACGGATTTCTCTCTTATTCAATCAATTTCAACTTGAAAATCAAGGCCCAATTGAAGTCAACCTTCTGAGTGGTCGTATGAGAGGACAAGCATTTGTTACATTTCGAAGTAAGTTAAATTAAAGAAAAACTAATAATTGTACAGCATTTAACTTAACTTTAGGATTGAGTTAGTAATCAGTTGTATGCTAGTTGCTCATTAAAACAAAGAAATACTAAACATATCTTTATTTCTAACAGATGAAGACTTAGCAATACAAGCTTTAGAGGAAGTCAATGGGACTATTATGTCCGGTCGACCTGTTATTGCTGAGTTTGGCAGAAACAGCAATAGAGTACGGGACGAGAGATAAATATAAAAATATTGTATTTAATAATAAGTATTACTAATTTTACTATGTATAAACGTTATACCTAGTTAAGAAAAAAAAATACAAATTCTCTATAGTAAACATTTCAAAAATTGTTTTATTCCTTGTGAAGCTAATTAATGTGAAAGTTCAATACAACAATTTTGATTCTTCATTCAAAATTTCTACAAAGCTCTTATGTAAAAAAAATACAATTTAAAAAATCTAGTTAAATTATATACCTTACCCTAAATCCATTTTATCTCAATTTTCATACACTTGAATTTTACTTATATATAACATAGAAACTACACTTAAAAATAATCTAAAATGTAAACTTTTCACGCGCGTTCCATTAAAAATTGTAGATCCCTATCACACATACATACATTTTTAGCATACTTTTTTCCTACCGCAGTCCAAACACTAAAAGTCCACTATGATTTAGTAATTTAAATCAGTATATCATTGTCCTATATAGTTAATAAACCAAAACTTGAGTGCTAAAATATTGGCTCTAGATTTATAGCATAATAATACGGGTTGTATTCAATGGAATTAAATGCAGAAACTACACAAAGTTGTGTCACTGTCGCTTTGACATTTCAAAATGTCAGGTATGTATGGATACACAGTGTTTTATCCTATAAATAAATATATATAAAACACTCCTGTCACCTGTTAAATACCAGGAGACAAGTAGTTGAATAAAAGCTTGTGTTGCAGAAATGCTTTTCACTCAACTTTACAATGTGGAGATTTTACTTAGCACTCGAGATTGATTTAGTTTAAGCGCCCTCTTTCGAGGACTTGCGCCGTCGTTTGACGACGCGTTTTGGTGACAATCATTCATTCTCCTTCTTAGCTGGTGGCTCTTCAGCTGAAAATAATATTTTACCAATTAACAATAGTAGACTGATTAGAGTTTACATATAAACCAACACAGTTTACAAGAATCTGATATATTAATAGAATTTATAAAAAAATAATAATAATGCAGGCATCATAGCAAGTAGCCTTGTGTGTGAGACACATGTTCTCGATCTTTGTGTCTTAGGTATCACATTAAAAATCTAGTCAAGTACTAAGTTAAAAAGTTTAACTAACGCTTAATTTCATGGTGTGGATGCGGATGGGCGTGGTGAGGCGGATAATGTTCCGGTCCGGGCGGATAATAATGCGGATATCCGGCCGGGTATCCACCCGCATAGCCTGGGTAATATCGACCGCCATAAGCACCGCCGTAGCCGCCTGTAATAATCATTGTTTAAAAAAATACTACAAAACTACTATGTAAGAAATAAAAAAAAACTAGACACTCTTTTTTGAAGTTGGTAAAAGCACAGGGACAATGCTTATAAAATTATTATTTTTCAACAAGAACAGGCTTCATTGGGTAATATTAGTGTTATAAAATGCTTACCGGGTGGCGGAGGCGGTCCATGAGGAGGTGGCTGATGAGGAGCATTGGGATTTGGTGGCATCATCATACCTTTTAACAAATAATCATTTATATTTCTTATTATGTAAAAATCACTTTATATTTTGTAGTAGTACAACAATTCAGCCGTGTATGATAAATATGAATTATTAAGTAAGAGAATAAAAAATGATTACCGGCATTCGGTGGTGCTATATGCGCCTGAGGCGGTGGGTGCGCAGGCGCATCTTTAGGCTCCATCTTCATATCATGAGGTTTGTCTTCTTTACGCTCGCCTTTTTAACAAAAGAAACATTTAAAATATAAAATTAATAAATAAATCACTTTAGTTTAAAGAAAACAAATCATTTTCATTTGATAAATATTTGTTACATACCCTCATATTCGTGTCCCGGTGTACTATCCGGTATGGCCTCTTTACTTTCTGGCTTCTGCAGTTCTGTTGTCATATTCTCGTCCATCTTCACTTCGGTGGTGGACACCTTGTCGACTTGCGTCGGTGCATTTGGCCCGTTCGTCTCTGTCTTTATCGGCTGCTGTGTCTGTTCGGCAGGCTGAAATTACGTAAGTGGTTTTATTTTCGTAGTTTATTAACTTGGCAAGTAAAAAAATTGTTTCTCAGATAATTTAAAAATCCCATTTCGAGGGTAGGACACATTTTTTTCTTCACATACCTCATCCTTTCTCTCTCTGACAGTTGTATGCGCTGGATTGACTCCGCGCCTCATCTGCTCAAGGGCCCTTTCAATCATACGAGTGAATGTCTCCTCGTCCACCGCTGGTTTGCAATGCTGAAGTTATATTTACAAAACCTTTTATTTTACATATAAATAAATATATTACTTTAAATATTAAAATCAGTGTAAATTCATGTTTTGACATCAATTTGTATATTTGGTTAATATTGTCGGTTGTTTTTTGTTGTTTTGGTAGGTGGTTATTTTTAAAGCGATACATTAATATACATCAAATACTTTGAATAATATACAGATATACAGAAGAATCAAAGGCACGACAAGGCTTGAACGCCGACTTAAATCTATACATAGAAAACTTTGAGAGCGCCATCTTTCGCTGCACGTTCATATTGAGCGGCAGCTACCTACATACCTTTTTAAGCTCCTCTTGGAATGTCTCACTGCTCTCAATAAACTTGCGCTTTTTCGCTTCAAACTTCTCTTCGATCTGCTGCAACTCATCTTCAAGTTTCTTCTGGTGCATTGTGAGTGATTGAACTTGTTTTTTCAAAATCTAAAAAAAATATATATTCCTGAGACTACACTTGATGTGAAGCATTCATTAAAGTTGAGTTATTTTTCTTTTTTATCAATTATTTATTTGTGCACAAATAGGAGTTGGGGCGAACTTATTCGTAATAACCCACTTCCAGGCGACCAACATTAATAACATATTCACTTCACGCTTACAATTTCCACAATATCATATCATGGATAGAACTTCATAAAAAATTATAGATTAAAAAGTGAGAAACCTGCATCCTCGCGGTAGTGACAACAGATCTCACATCCGGTACCACCGTGTCCGAGAATATCTCGTTGATGAGGCGATGGTTTCTGAGATAGCGCGCGTACGACACGTGCTTCACCGATAGGCCTTCGTCTTGATCTGAAATGACAGATGTTAAAATAGTTTGCAATTAAAAAGGTCTTACGCTACTATTTTCAATTATTATAAATATGATTATTATTTATTATTTAACACTTTATCGCACTTAAACACTAGAAGCAAATGACATTAACAGATGTTAGAACATATAAGAGCAACGGGCGGCCTTATCGCTAATAGCGATTTCTTCCAGACAACCCACACGATAAAAGAATACTTAAAATATAATAAGACAGGTGCAAAGGGTGCGGAAGTATAAAAGAATAATAATAATAATACATAAACAAAACACAACATACATTAAAATAAGAAAAACCGAAAAATATGCTAATCTAAATCTAGAATTGTAAATAATTATATTGAAGACAAGAAATGCTTACGAAGAAGTGATTTGAAAGATGACAGTGAGGAGGCTGATCGGATAGGATCGGGAAGAGAGTTCCAGAGCTTTAAAGCGGACACTGTGAAGGAGTTTCCGTAAAAGGAGGAGTGGTGGGGTGGAATTTCGAGCATATGTCTGTTGGAAGAGCGCAGATTGTAGTCGTAGGGAGCCATAAATTTGAAACGATTTTTGAGGTAGGACGGAGTTTGAGGACTGAAGAGGATAGTGTATAAGAGGTGGAGGATGTGGGAATCCCTGCGAAGCCGTATGGGCATCCAGCCTAGCTGCTGTCGGTAGGAAGAGATGTGGTCGAATTTCCTTAGGCCAAAGATGAATCTGATACAGAGGTTTTGTAAGCGGTCAAGCTTGTTCAGGAGCTCCTCACTCAGATCGGGGTACAGGAATCGGCATAGTCTATGGGTAGAAGATGTGACTGAGAAAGGAGGATTTTGGTACGGATAGGAAGAAAATTAGTTAAGCATCTGAGAGCATGAGAAGATGAGTAGAGTTTAAATATTGTACCTTCCTCATCCTCAGCTGGCTGAATATCTATCCTTCTGTCCTGCTGTTGCTGGTCTTTCTGTGAGCCGCCTTTTTTATTGGAACTTTCTTCCTCTAAGGCACCAACTAAATTAAAAGACACATTAAACTCCGAATACAGGTGACATTTTCTCACAAGGAATTGAAGTGTCAAATTAAAGCCAATGTTTTTTTTGTAGATTGTGAAATAATATTTACGACGCGTCGGTTGGCGCAATAGTAACCATGCCGGACTGGCAAACAGTGGGCCCCGGGTTCGATTCCCGGTATGGTCAAAAATTTGGAGATGTGCGTTCTGAGTATTATAATAAATATTTATTTAATAATATACAAGAATATGTAGTTTATGAGTTGTATACAAAACAAGCAATAAATTGCTTACCTTGGATCTTACTAATAATTAGTTATCAATATGGCTGACATGCCAAATTTATTTCATTCTGTGCAATGTCACATCCACCTCTACTATAGATATATACAATGAAACATATATATATTTGAATTCTATTTTTTTTACATATATGTTTTAATATATTTTATGTTACGAACCATCCAATTAGTAGTGTTAGTATGGATTTTAGGTTCTATGTTAACATGTAATTAGACTCACCGACAGCTTTACTCTTGGCTGCTATGTAAGCGAGATAGGCAGGTGCGTTGTGATATGCCTTCAAGGTTTTCTCATACTCCGACTGTGCGTTTAGTTATGAGGTGATAGTGCATGGAAACAAACCGTGTGCTGTTAGTCATTTAGCTTATGAGGGGATGCTGATTTTAAACATAACAGTACTAAACACCTAGCTTTTAAATTTATGCAAAGGACCCCTAAAGTAGGTTAGGTAAGAGTCATATGCTAGTTCTCCTACGCATATGATGACAGGAGACAATTTTATAAATAATAAAAAACTCTGTGTGATACACAGAGTGACAAACGTCACACACACTAAAATTACAATCAGACAGAACTGTGAACCTTTTTTTTACAAATTTAACACAGATTTGAGCATTGTTCAATTGAAAATTGTTAATAACTTGAATTGGTATAATAAATTTATATCTAGCAACACCAATTAATTAATCCTTCTGTTACACTAACAACTTAACCAAATACATGATTACTCATAGGTAATTTGTTTTAACCATCAAAGTTAATCTGTATACTGTCAAATCAGCACTTCTAGGGAAAGGTAGAACGTGAATTGTTATTAGGTGAGTCAAGCGTGATGTGATCTGCGAGGGTACACAAAATGAAACCCTGATAGGTTTGTACCTCTATTCTTATGCGCGAGCCATTGTATATACGCCGATGAAGATTGATAGGCTTTTAACATTTCTGAATACTGCGCCTACGTTGGAAATAAAAATCTATAATAAGGTATCATAAAAAATAAGCCTAATCGCAAACTACCCTCATTTCGTTAAGTGACAGATGATTCGTCTATATTTAATTCATTCACTAATTTGAGTTTATATGAATAAGAGGGTAGGCTTCTTACGTACATCTTGATGTATAGATATTTAGAATTTAAAATAGTTAAAACTTAATACACAAAACCCGATTTATTTAAAACGATATCCAACTAACCAACATAACTATTCTTTGTATGTATTGAATAAAAGAAAATATTAAACATCTTCATACCTTTTCTGCTTCATATTCATCGACAAAGGCATACTTCTCAGTTTGAGGTAAGTCTCTCCACATTCCACCAATAATTCGTCCAATTTCCCATAACTTAAGATCTGGGTTTGCCGCCTTTACCGTGTCCCAGACTCGTCGGGAGTATCTCATGTATGGCATAAGTGGTTTTTCTGGGGGCTTCGGTGGTTTTGGTAGGCCGGCACTCTGAAAATGTATTAAAATAAAATTACTTTTTTGAAACCACCAATGGATTCTGAACTGAAACAAGAAGTGTTCTTTATGCATAATGAGGCAATTAAGTAGAACTTTTGTTGGAATAAAAAAATTACTTCCGTTGCAGCAACTTCTATGAGAGCTACTTTATTTAACAATAAGTAGAACAAAGAAGAACATTCTATCTTCTCCGATATTTTTTTTTATCAATCCAAATGGTTTACATTGGTTTTGAAAGCAGGACAACTTACCCCACCAAGCCCCTTTCCAATTTTTTGCGGTTGGAATCCAGGATGAGAATGTACAGTGGATACAAATGGACTGGTTTTATCATCTTTTCCACTCTGGCCTCCCTGGCCTGATCCGGATGTGGCCCGCCTCGCACTCTCTGCACCAAAACGCTGTGGTTGCCACCCGTATCCCGGGTGGCCCATCGGCCCACCCTGGTATTGTGGGTGGTACTGGTATTGGTTATGGTGAGGCGGTGCATTCATACCGCCTTCAAGCCAAGCAGCGCGGCAATACAATGAAAAGAAAAACAAAAAGCGTAAGGGAAGAGGATAGGAGCGGGCAGCAAAATAAAATAATGCAATTCAATAAACATTTTTTTTTAGTTGAAAATGCCTAATTTAATTTCTTGTTACTTATGCATCTCCTAGATTACATTGAAGATTTGTAGTTTCATGTTTCATAATGTGCAATGTTGATAGTTGACTGATGGAAGACAAGCATGCAGAACTTATATTATCTCTAAAACTGTATATAAAGGCTCTATGGTTAGTTTTAAGCATGATGTTTCTCAAGTCATCCTAATAACTTTTAGTGAAACTTTTCAAAGCCTTGCACGTTCAATGCTATTAGTTTTGGTGGCAATATTATTTAGTAGGCTCTAAAAACAACAGTGATTGCGAGATGTGAATGTAAAACAGAAATGTGACGATCCCCAAAAGAACCTATTCTCCAAAATAGTCATAAACAAAATTTTGAATAGATAAAAAAATTCACATTGTGTCATTACCTTTCATCATACCGAAACTCATTGGTGCCCCCGCAATCATGTAGTCTGTTTCAACATAACATAACATGAAAAAAACAAAAGAAATAAGTCTATGCGTAAAGAATAAAAAAAGAATGTTACGGATGCAATAATTGAAATTAAGCAGAGAATGCGTCATGCTTCTCAGGATATATTGAGTTAGATACCAGCATTGGGTATGTCCATAAAATAGTAAACAAATAACTTAAGCTGTTAAAAGTAATAGCAGTAGGCCAATCTTAGATCAACCCTTGTGGTTTTTTTTAAATATTTTTGCACAAAAATATTGTTGACTTTAGATAATTTCATTATGTTATTTCAGTCTCCTGTAGCATCCTACAGATTTTAATAATACAGACAGACAGTTTTATAGACAGTACCCACACATCACCCGTCAAGCCAGTAGTCATAATTTGTACTTGGCAGGTTAGCTATGTTAATATCTAACAACATACTAATCAACTGAATATAAGATCTATGCATTTGGCATTCTAATATCTAAGTTTATTTATATAAAAAAATACAAACGCGGGTTGTTTTGAGGACTTGGCATCGACATTGATACGTTTTGTTTAAAGCTGATGGGTGTTGCCATAACACATTCCACTCTGAAAATAAAATGAGATGCAGAAGATTCCTAATAAGTACAACTCTACAATTTTATACTTATTTAATAACTACATTTGCTAAGAATAATGAAAAACTTATTTTATTGTTGTGATCAATCAGTTTAATGCGATCAAAAGGCAAGAAAGTTTCCTAGGAGCATTAATATATTCGTTCTAGATTCAGGAGGTTATCTTATCGGTATCATCATTAGAAGACATATGTTATAATAAGTTATACAATTTTATAATACATATATTAACTGAACTCACATTTAACCAAATATGAAACAATGTCTAATAGCTATGTAAGCATTTGAGTTGTGGCTTTGTTTTTAGTTAGAATGAAAATAATATTATCAATTAATTTTCATTTATATGTCTGTTAATAAAAACACGAACTTAGCAATACCTGAAATGTTAAAATCCCTCTATAGTCTTTAAAAACAATTTGGAATTTAAAAGCACAACATTGAAAAGTGTTAGCGTCACAGTAATGAACGAAACGCCATTTTGAATTTACTGAATATATTGTTGTAAAATGTCATTATTGTTGTCAAAATTAAAATAAGGTAAAAAAAAATATTATTATATAATAAATACTGTATTGCGCCTTTATAATATTTCAAGTAAAGAATAGGTTCAAATTCTGAAATGAAATAAAACTTAACCAGTATATTTTATGCGATAGTCGCGATATTGGGTGTACGACACCAGCGACACCTACTAAGTTTATATTTCGCCGTGTGCCGCTTAAAATGAATTGACAACAGATGACGCTATACACATAGTAAATGTGTTTATGTTATAATATTCGAACAATAGAATAGGTACAGTATTACTAATTACTTTAATACATTCCAAAAAGTATGTTTTTGTCCTTTGTGTTATCAACCACCCAATTGGCACAATAGTCCAAATTGCCGAAAAGACGACAACAGGGTTCTGGGTTCAATTTCAGTAGTGTCAACGTTTAGAAGTTAGAAAGCACAAACCCCATCGGACCAGATAGACCAGTCAACTTATCAACCATGTCCATGTTAATCAAAATTGAAAGTAATATTGTAATACTCAAGCTTATCGCCATATATCCTAAAAATAACTAGAATATTAATGTATTGTTGAAATATCGATTATTCATGAAGTAATCAAACATTTATATAATTTACTGAATGCAAGTGCAGTCACCTTTTGCTCCAATCTAGTTTCACTCACCCGCACCAAATGTCACTGGGTCACATCGTGGTCACTGTAATTTGTGACGCCTGTCATCTGCCAATCAAATTAGCAGGTGGGCAGGTTCCGTAAAATCTGTGCCAAAATGATTACTTACATGCAGCTATAGATTTTCTAATGTCTATTAATTTGTTTTTTAACTTTTGTTTGCTGAAGTATAAGAGTTGTTAAATTATAGAATAACTAATTGCTGTTTTTGTAAGAGTATAAATGACATTAGGAAAGAACATCCGCTATTTTCTTTTTCTGTAATAAAAAAAATCAGTCGAAACGCATTTAGAGATGACATCTACTAAGTCTTTAGTTTTGATTATGTCGTTTAGTCAAAACTCAAGAAACTGAACCTCTTATCGTAATCTGTTAGTAATTTAGGACTCTTTCTGTCCAATTCACTTTACTCTATGATGCAGAAAGCATACACTTTAGTTATAACGCGGGAATTTTCCTGTTTACAGGAATATATTATCTTAAATGAATGCAAAGCAATTATAAGTATATTTTACATGTATATATTCTATATACATTCACAAACATAGGACTGTGAAAACTGGGATCAGTCATTTAAATTATTTCCTTAGTCGGACTAATAGTACTAAACTAATATTAAGCTGAAAAAGGCAGATACTTCCAGATTCTATTCGACGGAAGCACGACGTACTAAATTGGTGAATTATTTAAACAATGATTCATTTAAAAAAATATATGGTCTTGAATAAGACAAGAAATACATTACGTTTATATAAATTTAATCTTATTTATTTTATGATTAAAAGGAAAATAATTAAACAAAGCAAGAACTTTTAAATACTTAAAGAGTGTTTTATTTTTACTACGAGATACTACAACACATCATTAGTGAGAAATCGTGAAAAAAAATATTTTATTAAAATCCTGCTCAAAATAATAAAAATATACGGAAAATATGAAGACCATTTTATTAAAACACTGTGTAGTGCGCATAAATGTTAACAATTAATGATCTTACTAACGTATGACTAATGCGTGTTATCAGAAATATGACACAAAAATGTTCGCGAACAAATCATACAATGGTTCTATATTTGTCAAGCACCATAAAGTTTATTTGATGATGATGTAATTGCGGTAAATTCACTTGTAATTATCTAGTTTTATCTTAGTGAATCAAGTATATATGACAAAACAGCACTTCAACATTATAAGGTAAATAAATCGTTTCGTTAAAATGTCTAGGAAGTAGTATCTTGTCTTTATTTTAATAGGAGTTATCGAGTTTCTAGCCGGTCTTCTAGGCCTTTCGAACCGGTGGTAAAATAAACAATAACGATTCAAATGTATCTTTATTATAGATATTTTCAGTATTACTTTTTAAAACCATTTTTCGTTCGAGGCATCCTCCATGGTACCTAAAGCCATAATGTTGTCTACCTCACGTGGTCCATGGTGAGGCAGACACTGAATGGTTTTTAGTCTGTGGACGTTATTTCAAAGGCAAATCTATTGCTAGTATTAACTTCGTTTTTCTATTAGATAATTTATTTATTGGTGTATCATTCAAATGTTTTAAAATTTGTTTTTGCAATTTTGATATTGTTTTAATTTGCGTGTTCGCAGTAGATTTACTTGATATGGAATTATCGACGATTATATAGATTGTAAATTCCCACAATATTAATCAGGTGTTTTAAGCCAGATTTAATCTAACGATATCTTTTTCATGAAAATGCATACTTCTAGACACTAGATATACACAATAATTAAGGTATTTTTCATACAAAATATATAATCGAATAAAATCATTCAAATTATGATATGCGTGGAATTAGAGATATGACCTATAGTAAATCATTAGCCTCGGTGTACTGTGTGTTTGCGGGTTCTTCTCATTATAACGTGAATCTGTGCCTCTATTTCGCTATGCCTACCGATGATAATAAAGGTTATTCTCTATTTTTTTTGTTTAATATAGATGCTGACGCATTCGCTGGTGCATGATGTTGCAGTTGATGGTTGCAGATCTTTACAACCATACTGTGAAACATGCTTGGCGATTTAAAGGAGTGGCGGAGAGTTTGTTGCCAGTTCGTCTCGTCCATTCTACGCCCTTGATTTGGGAACTGGCAGTAAATGTAGAGTCGAAATTTATTTTGTTGACAATTGATAAGTGTAACTAAGGTAAGTTACCTATATAAATAAAAATAATTTTGATTTTAATTTCATCTTAAATTAATGTACTGCAAAAAAATCGAGTGTATCTGAACTTCATTACTTAACAACAGAGCATTATAATCACAGGTCTGTTTGAATACAACATAGTTGTATGGTAAACGACTGGGTCTTCGTCGTCAAGAGAGTGTACCAACTCTTAAAGTGCATCATTCTCGAGTCCAAAAAATAGTTTCTGGCACTTTTATAGCAACAACTGGCTATAGACTGATCATTGACTGCTATAGCATCTTGCAGTCAATGATTTATACCAGATTTAAATAGAACAGGAGAAAACAGAAAAAAAGGTAAATTACCTTACTGTCGTTAAGGAATAAACTCTAAAAAACTGTATGATGTATAATAAAACCTAATACTACTCCACACTATAAATAATTTATTATTATCACAATTCATACGGGACTTGATTATGACTAATGAACACAACATTGTTATTATTTCCAAGAAAAATACGAGGCAAAAAGTTGCGACACGACTTTTCACAGAAACGGTTTTTGCCAAATATAATTTTGCGTGTAAAAATAAATGGGCCTTTACTGTGCTAATATGTGAAAAGTTATAGAATGAATATATACGCAAATAACCAAGGCTCGATAAAAACAAGAAGATATACGTCTTCTTCATAAGTTATCTCGTTTTAGCACAGGAACACGCTTAACTGATAATAAACGATGCAAAGGGCAAATACAAATTAATTAACCCTTAAAGTAGATCGCAAACGAATATACGTTAAAAATCCACATTAATTATGGTGTAGGAAAGGTTCATATCTTTTGTGTTATGTGAATTATATTAAAATAAATTTAGCTACGATTATAGTTAATTTAAATTATGTGATGTAAAAGATTAAGATATATCTTTATCTGTAAATTATACGTGACTAATCTGATATTGGTAAGATAAGCGACTTATGATCACATAATTGGTTAAGTGAATTGAGAATACTCTCTCTTTATCCGTTAACAATTGACATTTTGACAGCGAACTGTATTTTTTTTGGAATAAAATGTCATGTGTACGTCATCTGTAAAACTTTCATACAATTTACTTAGCTCACATTTTACAAAGACCTAGTAGTCAATGGCACACGGCCAGGTCAAGCCCATTTCAGTTTTGGCATACATTTGTTTATAGAGTGCATTGTTCGAATCATTAGTGGACTTAAATCACTGTCTCTTTTTAGATATTGCATAACTCTTGACTATTTAAGGAATTGATTTTAAAATAATAAAATCAATATTTAATATCTGTGGTTATACTTTATTTATAGCTGTAAAAGGTAATTATGTAAATGTGAACCACAGACAATATTTGACATTACCCAAAGGAGTTGAATATGAATTTCATTATACTCCTTGAGACGTCACAAATGAAACATTAAATTTCAATAGCCTGTAATGGACAATTGTTTATTTGTACGTAACGTTCAGTGTGTTTACTTCCGTGCTGGCTGATTAATAAGTTTATTTCGAAGTAAATATAATGTTTACATGTAAATTATATAGATAAATTAAATACTGTGTAATTTATTTTAAATATGCATCTAGCGGGTCTTAACCTCGTGCATTTTGCAAAACATTTACACTCTAGCAACATTTCAAGTCTTATTAAATAAAGGTTGCTTTTATTTTGTCTTAAACATACAGTTTTGAGTACACCAGTAATTCCTGAACTTAGTACGCTCAAAATTAATGAACATTTTAACTTTATGGTGTGAAATATTAAGTAAACTTTCGTAGCTACTTTAGCAAGTTGCATTACTTCTACAAGATTCTTTCTTTAGTACGAATTGGTTATTGTTATAAAAGTAAAATTAATTAGTTACGTTGTCGCTTAAGTATTTTTGTATTATATATTTATTTAATTATGGTCATATTAGTTTATAATACCTCTGATATATACCACATCATGATTAATGTCTCAATGATTACCGATTTAGGAGATAATCTATAAATGTCACATGATTCTGAACGTAGAAATATATTTGTCATAAGAACAATTTTGTGTGTATTACGCCTTCTATGCTTATTATAACATATATAAACTTTTAACTTACGTATTTGAAATTTTATTCTTATTACGATACAACTTATAAATAGTTATAAAAGCTTTCATGTTAAAATAATTTGTTGAATTATCTCTATAGTTTATTTTAAACATAAGCAAAATTTGTAATTATTTGTTTTCCTAAATACGTCTTGCAAATGTTTAGGTTAACATCAATACTATCGAGAAGTTTACATTATTGGTTCATCCTTGTACCACAGATTATTTATTTATAGTACTTCTATATTCTGGTATTGAAACCAAGTAATTAATACAAACCTCGCGACAATAGATGGCATCATTTCAGTAAAAACTAATAAATAAATAAACTTGATATTTGTTAACTATCACAGTCCCACACATCGAAAAACACTTCAAACATAATACATAGTTTGTTCGGAATATAAGTGAATGATGTCATTCGGGAACAGGGATTTTCTCGGATTTTTGTTTTTACTACTAAAAACAAATTCTTACCCAAACTGTTCTAGTAAATACAGACAAACATACAAACATTATTTATGTTATTACTACGCGTACTATGTAGTATGTGTAACCTTCAGTGTTGTAAGACGTACAGCGCATTTGGCAGACATCACCGTTTCGTGTTTACTATGATGAGAAATTAAAAATACTTTTTATTAATTTATACGTTCGTTTGTTTTCTAACAAACACTATACTATGTTTTGAATGTACGAAAACCTGTATATCCGTGGAATTTTCACCATGACTGACTTAAAAGATCTGCAATAATCTGAGGGTTCTTTACTTTGATTTGAAAGGGAAATTTGTTGGAAAAGTTTGCTTTAGATTATTGACTTTAAAAATCTGCGATTGTTTATTTGTGCGACAGTCGAAATACGTGCTTGTTAATAATAACGTATTTCAGTGTAAAACAATAGGTGACAATAACCTCGATTTCCATAGCAACGCATGCCCTATAACATTTGAAAACTAAAAATACGCTGCAGTACTGAATACTCAATACAGTCCGTTTTCTGCCGGCATATCGTACGCACGTAAACATGTTAGTTGACATTCACATCCAAATGGAATACGATATAGCCAAATTTAAACTCAAAGATAATTTCATGGAGTGTGTTGTACGAGGTCCGAAGCGTAGTCTGTCACCACTACCTGAAGATAGAGAATGCAGTAACAGTGATTTGAGGAAGAGTTCAGTCCGCAGACGTCGTCAGAGACGCCATAGGCTACCTGTTGTGCCGGAGTATGATGAGTGTTGAACGGTGTGTTATCGTTCGAGGATTTTGATGCGAACCCACCGGTGTGGTTGAATTGTGAGAATGCATATTCTACTATTGTCTAAATGCTTGGCATACGTGGCGTTATCGTGTAAAACGATACAGTTAAAATGGTGAATTGTATTAAATTGTAACGATAGACGAATAATTTGTTACAATATCAAATGTTTATGGTTAAATGTTTGATATATTGTGAATTTGTTACTGTTCTCACATGGAAAAATTTCTTACTTGTTGTAACTAGAATATTGCATGCTTCAATAGGTGTAATGGATTATATAAGTATATACTCTGTAATTACACCGATGTATTAATTTTCGTTATACGCAACATTCAATTTACATATTAATATATGTACTTAATAGTTTTATTAAAACTGAAAGCTATTTTAGCCAAAGATGAGACGAGACCAAAGACAACAAAGATCTCTATAACTGTTGCTATTCACTTGTATTTATCTGTGGTTGCAAGTCAATTAAAATTTTGATATTCGCTTTCCTGTTTGTGTTATCTTATCGTATTTACGGGTTAACCACATTACAGTTTATACAGTACTTCATACACAAATGTTAAATATTATTTTACTTTAACAATAAACTCACGGAGATTAAAATGTGATTAAAGTGTTAATAGTATTTCAATATGTACTTTTAAAAGGCAATAAAATGTTTGTTTTCCTGATATGTTTTTTGAACTATCATTGCTGTTATTATAGTATTATTAATTATCTTTTATCAGCATTGATAACACTGTTAATATCATGTCTACAATTATTATCAAATTATATCAATAATCGAGTTAACTGATAAATTTTATTAACTGTTAATGTGCAAGTAAACTTTTGGTTTTTTCTAACCACGGATTTCTAAACGTTTAGCAGCAAGCTGCTAAAATAATTTAAAAAATGTGTTCCTGTGACTGTGCTCCTTAAATGCAGCACAAATATGTCGTATAATAGTCTTTCATAAGTTATATTTGTTATCTGTAATTATATAAAAAAATTGTATCTCTGAATTAAAACGAGGCAGATCGGACCTAGTTTTTATTCAGAGCACACGTAAGTGGAAATGATTTTGTTGTAAATATTGTATATCTGTGTGTAATGTATTAAATATCTTGTACTATATATATATAGAATAAAATAAATAAGTATATTTTTGTTTTTAATTCCCTATTCCCGTGTCATTATTATTTTAATCAAAACAACATGTGACTAAGTAACTTTGCTAAACAAATATGGTGGTAACCAATTTAAATAAATAAACTCCGTAATATGTCTATTATTTATTCACACTTTCTTGCACCTAAAGAGTAGAAGTAGATGTTAATATATATAAGAGCCACGGACGGCCTTATCGCTAATAAGCGACCTCTTCCAGGTATTAATTACAGAGTAGACACAATTTGACGGAATGTAGTCAAATATTACTTTACAAATAGAATCTTTTTTCTTAATTGTTTAGCCTCGTTGTTGAGACATATTCTGTTATCTGTTGTTGACTGAAAAATATGCACATTGTTACTATGCTAATCGAGATTATACTCTGTCGTGCGAAAATATGTGTTGCCAAGATATTTTACCAAATTTAGTATAAAAATAGGTTTGTTGATGGATATATTTATGTATGTTTTATTGCATCGACAGTGTGCGAACGATGTCGTAATATATAATTTCTGTATCACCGTGGCTGATTCAATTATATATATATACAGTCAAAATGCGCTAAATAATTTAGCCAATCTTGACTGTATCTCTTGATGACACATATAATTATAACAATAATATTTGTTTGTTTCATTAAATTGGTAATAAAACGTATTAATTATAACTATTAAATTCAACGTCTATTATCCATGTTCTACTATCGAGACAATTAATTAAATAATATAGCAACACCAACTTATCATTAATAAATAAGTTATAATGAATCAAGTCGTTAAAATGATACAACTGTTTGGTATTTTCCATAAATTACAATAATATGTTTACTTTCTACAATATGAAATGCGTTGTTCTATTTGACATTGAAACAACTATTAATATCTGTATTGAATTTTATCTGTGGCAATTTCGCGCCATCAATCATTCTACAAGCTATGCCTTGATAATAATCCGATATCTATTGATAGAATCTGGATGGTGTTACAGGAAGATGAAAGGTGTTACATGTTCTTAATTGATGACACTTTTATTAACTATAAATTCAAAATAAATTTATTCACTAGGGTATATAGGAACATTTTGAAACGTCTTGAATCTTAAGTGATTCTACGCGTTCAATAAAATAGAATATTAAAATCGTCTTAAATGCGAGACATGTTTACTTTTAAAACTTAAGGACTACAGAACTGCTGCGTACAAACTCACATTATGTTGATCAATGAAAATTTATTATCTACAATGAACTTTCCTAAAACGATGTTGGCAAGTTAGATGTAACTTTCTGTATTGACCTATTTGTCTATACAAAAATTACATCAGTACTCTTTAGTCTATAGTTCCCAACTAAGACAGGTTCGTGGTTAGAATTCCGATTTAAATGTCGCATTTTGGTTTCGATCTCAAGGTCATCAGTACTACGGATGTCACTACTCTCGAAACTAAAAATTAAATATAAATACGGGTCACACGGCCAGGAAGCCAAAAAATTAGCGATTTGTGCATTGTGTTATATATTACACAAAATATACACCACATATACCTAAATATATACATGTCAACCTTTTTTGTTGTCGCCATTATTGCCTTTATTATTAATGCCATTATGGCATAATATGGCATAATTGGGCATTATTAATGCCCTTATTTTATCAACAACCCGTCGGCTCGCCCTATCCTTAGCCTGTTTCCTGGCACTTATTGTGGCCAATTAATGTATCTGAAGAAATCCCTTGTCAAATTATAACATCTAGAGTGTTCTAGACTTTATAAACTCAATAACTTTAGTATGCAAAAATTGTTGAGCAAGTCCTATTACTGTAAAGGACTACTTAACAATAAAAAAGCTTGGGAATAAGTCGCCTTAAGAGTCCCCGCAGACTACAGACTTCTATCGGCCGATAGTAAGTCTGAAGTCGAGTCGAGTCAATATGTCAATGTGTTAACAAAATAGTTGGTTTTGTCGCGAGTGCGCAGACAAGCTGACAAATGGTTCTAGAACCGAACTCTGTTTGGGATAAATCACTCACATTATATAGAAATTAAAAGTTTTCCTATTATAATTAAAGTTCTTAAAGTCGGGCACATAGTTTTATTATTTATTTTATTAAACTGGTTGAATCTAATACATAGAAAACCACAAACATGTACCTACATAACTTGTTTGCAATGTTATGTAACATACTTATATCTGCCAATTACCACGGGTCGATAACCTATTATTTAAATAAGATATATTGAAATTACGTCGTAATTAAATTATTCTTGTTTATCGGTGCCCCTAAAAATGGTCCCAACTAACCAAATTCTGTTAGAAAGAAAAGAAAGAACGAAGACACGTTTATAAGCACACACAAAAAACGAACCTAACTTATAGCTAACTAAAATATGACGTTACAATACAGTAATGCAATATTAATATTTAATATTAACCACACATAGAAAACTATAGGGAAGCACAGGAAGCTATTGGAACTTAAATAAATAAATAATGCAATGTGATTTCATTGTAATAAATAATTCTCATTTATTAATTTCATAACACATACGTTATTTGTTTTGTAGTATCTGATAAAAATGCACTTAACAGATAAAGGTTTATTAATCTCTTTAAAAAAAAACCCCTTATTTTTAAAGAGATTAAAAAGTATAACAACTCACATGCAAAAGACAATCCATTCCACGTCATATCACCTATTGTTGTTCGTTATCGGCACAACATCCGATGTTTGCCCAAACAAAGATTCACGTGGCTAATACTATGTTACGATACAGTATACGCTATAGTGCAAAAACATAACATGCCTTATATTTATAGCGAATTGACACCCTATTTTTATTAATGCTCTATTTCGCGCAGGCCCGACTTGCAATACATTTTTAGACATAAAAGAGAATCTTTAAAGCGCCTAACGAAGAATCCACCTCACTCAATCACTCGCTCAGGCATACATATTAATACTTGATCATTTATTTCAAATATGTCATACTCTTGTAATTATAGTCTTTACTAAATTTATAGTCTATGTTTTAACTCTATGCGCTCTATGGCGCTTTTTTCATTATGATTATTTTGTATGTATTTTTTATTGTCATCTGTGTTACTGTATGGGTTAGAGAAATAAAATAAAACCTCATGACTGTGTTTACAACTACATTAGGGGTTGCAATTTTCTGCATCTGCTTCGTAGACATATATAGCATTTATGCAGTGTTGGTTGCAATGAAAGAAAGAAAGAAGATATGTTTCTTTGGACACACACACACACGGCGCAATAAATTATAAATATAGTAATATTTTTAAAGCAAACTAACTAACTGAAATGAACACATTGCATTGTTGCAATTGCCGCGGGCGTGCGCCAAATGGGGTGCTGCTCAGGATTTGTGTGGAATATAATATTGCACACCACTGATTTTCAGCAGCCCCCAGTTGTTGCGTCATGTGTTAGTGTTTCAAATGTGAAAACAACTTAAATAAAAAATAATAAATGCGGGATTTTTCTTTTTTGATAATGTCTTGTATCGTAGTAGATCCATCAATGCAAGGTATTCAAATATACATATTTAAATTATGAATTTAACACTCACGTTGGTGCTCACCATTTTGTTTTCCGAGGTGGAAATGCATTTCCGCATTCCCTGGTCCCAAAGGATAAGGGATATGTGGGACTCAACCCACGCTGATGTCTCTACTTTTCAGAGACGAGGTGTGCAATACCCGCTAAAACCATCTCGGTTAAACCTACAAGACCGCATTGAAAGGGCCCTGGGGTAGCTTTCGCACTCAACCAGGCAACGTTGGTGCTCACAAACTGTTCAGCTTTTTTGTTGGTTCTCTGTTGGAACAAATTGCATTTTGTTTATAGCAAGCAAGCGATATTTACTAGTACTATAATTGTTTTAACATTGTTGACACACTTTTTCAAATCCTCGTAACGATCTTCAATTCGTATTCATATATTCTCTGAAGTGTGTTCTTTAATAAGTTTTATATAAAAACTTTTTAACAAAAAAAAAAAAAAATATTCCCTTTACCTGCAAATTTTCATTACATAATGCAAATACATTGTATATTAAATGGCGTCAACACCTTGTCAAATGATAATATTTTTGTGACGGAAATGATTAATGACGTTATCAGTAATCACTTGATAGCTCTTGATAGTGTAATCTTAAACGTCAAAAATAATTGATCTTTGTTGTACCACTGTTTAGCTGATATTATTTAATCTATGGTTATTACTTGAATAAAGTTTTGCTTCTTTTATAGTTGTTGACGGATCTGGGATTTTACACAGATAAAACATGTCACAAACGAACAGTCCAGGTCTAAAAAGAGAATGCTTCTCGAGAGGATCAATTATTTGTGTATATTTCAGTTTTAGTCTGAACATTGGACTCGCATTTCAACATAATAAAATCATTTAATACCATTTAGCAAGCATTAACAGAGCTATTGTGACGTTTTGATGTGTCAATATTAATTCGTGAAAGTTTATTTTAGGCTATTTACACACATAATAATAACATTAATACATATATCCTAAAACAAAATACAACTCTACATTCTCGTTTTTATGTAGATTTATAAAGTGACACTAACTAAACATAGATAAAAACCATAGACAGAAACATAGAGAAATCGTTTGTCTTATCTATGACAAATCATAATGTAACCGATCATAATCTAACTAAAAGTTAGCCTCTAAAAAGCTTAGTGTTCTCAGCAGGGCGCGTCAGTATTTCACATCCGCTACGACTTGGGGACCTTCAAAAAAAGAGCGTTCCTCTTCCTTAAAGGCCGGCAACTCGCTTATAAGCCTCCTGGCGTTGCAGGTGTCTATGGGCGGCGGTTGGCACATCACTTGAAGTGACCGGCCTCCTCTTACATAAAAAAAAAATAATAACCGAAACCCAGAACTTATTTGGACATACAGGAAACTTCTTGCCTGTAAGGCCCACGGGCAAAGTGTGTATCCATTTGCGGCTCTTCCTGTGTGCCTCCTGATCATAAGCCTTCTCTTCTATTAATACGTATTTGCATTGAATCGTCGTTTTGTTAATTGGTACGTCACTGTCCTCGCACTATCGGTTTGAACTGGTTAGTTCTGGTTGGTTCGTCGACAGCAAATTAACATCTAGGCAAGCAGAATTCACAATACACAATTTTTAAAATGTATACAACAGTAATAAAAATGAACACAAATATTAGTTATTTATATAATTATGTTTTTTTTGTAAATGTATGGCTGACTTTTAACTATAAACAGTTAGTTGATACAAAAATCAAAAACAATAAAGATATTTATTGACAAATATTGTTTCTAAAAGCATGCATGCATACATACCTACTACTATATCTATGATAAACTCAACTCAAAATTAAATTATTCATGTAGGTGTTTATAAAGACACTTTTGAATCATTATTTTTTATATTACCACACCGTTAACAGAGATGTTCATAATATTTACTTAAAACAAAGAAAAATACTGATTTCTTTCCGTCAAAGGTATAGGTGACTGCTGAAAAATGATTGTAGCGGTCATATCACTATACAAATGGCCTTAAACTGATTCTTAGGAAAATCGTGAAACCGTCTTCCAATTTTCATTTACGTCATACTTATTTACGTTCACGTAATCTAACCTGCTTAATAATGAGGTTACGGTTGTTCATCGGAATATGGAAAAATAAAATAGGGTATGTATCCCAGAAAGTTTGCAAAAGCTAATTATTTATTAATTCACACTTTATTGAACTTAAACGGTAGGAGATTATGTTTATTTATTTTATTAAATCTGTCCCCAAACATCTTATGTGCTAAATATATTAACAAACAATAAACTTAAAAGATAATAAAACTAGATATACACACAGAACAATTATATAGGAACTTGCAACATTTAAGAAATAAAACATATAAGACACAAATGCGAACACAATCAAGCTTTAAAGGTTTCTTTATGGTATTTAAAATACGAAAGGTAAGCCCTGCAAAAGCTGCTTAGCAGGGAGTCGGCAAAAACATCAACCGAGTCGTCCATATTCACAATAGATGTTAATAGATGTTACTACATATAAGAGCAACGGGTGGCCTTACCGCTAATAAGCAATCTCGTCCAGGCAACATATTATTATAACCTAATATCGACTTAGTCCACGAGTTTCCACCAGCTGGTAATACCCGTAGCGTTAACGATTGTGGTCCCATTTTTAATGTCTAGTTTTTGTTCCGCGTTCCCAAGGCAACATCAGCTCTACGGAAACAATGAAAAAATTTTGTACAAAAACGTCAGAATCGATCTATCGGAAATTGAGTCAAAGTCAAAATATCTTTATTCGTTAAGGTCTATGTACCTTTTCGGTACCATTTTGAGTCGTCTTAAATCTAAGTGATTGAAGAGTGCAGTGAAGAGTGTTATCAGCGTGGCATTGAATTTGCCAAAAATTACAGACCATATATTAATAACGAATGGTTCACCTATTTTCTCTTTAATGGCTGTTATACGAATCGCAATAAAACGAGGGAAATGGGTAATTTTGGGGTATAATAGTAGATTTCGGTCTAGACTTGTTAAAGCTTTTTTATCTGTCATTAGACGTAATATTTTATTTCGTAATGTAACAGAAAATCATGTTTGAATCGTTAGTACGAAACGTACATGTTTGATTAGCATCATTGGTTTATCAACCAGAAGTGCAGCGATGTCCAAAGCAGGTATTTCAACACTCATAATCTTATACCCACATTAGATATAAGCCTAATTATAATTAGATATAAGTCTTTATTGTTTATTCCCGTCACACAACCCCTACCCTAAATCTATCCTTTAAATACGTCATCCTTGTCCACTCAACAAGCATTCCTGATCCAACTTCCAAACACATACGTTGTAAAACCCCAAGTGTTGTCACTGCACGTAACAAATTTGGCGAGACTTTACTGTTTTGTGATTTGTGACAATCTGTGTCGCCCGTTCTTGTGTAACAGTGTTCTGCAACAGTCTTGGGAAATATGTAATTGATTGTCGTTATAATGTATTGTCTAACATTAATAACATTCACACATTTGTACGTTAATGTTTTATTAATTAAGGCCACCGGGTTTCAAAATAAATCTGCCTGTGAAGATACCCACGACAAACTCAGCTGGTTAGCTATCATTTTTTTCGCGTGATCACTCAAACTGTACAAAGAGGAAACGCTTTACGCATTCCCCGCAACCCAAAGGTTACGGGGATATGTGGGACTCAACTCACTAAGCAGGCAACCTCTGCTACTCAGAGGACCGGTGAGCCATACCCACTAAAACACTCCTCGGGTGTAACCCACGATTCCGCATATGGAGACGCGTTTGCATTCTACTAGACTCCGCGGTTTTTAGTTTCTGTCCACCCTAAACAAATGTTCTATGAAACTGGGAGGAGAAGATTAACTCGTCTCCTACGCTGCCTTCCAGTCGGGTTTGTGGAGATGCGTTCTCTAAGACACTCCTCAGATTCCTTTCTAGACATTACACTTTCACAATAAGACACTACTGGGCATTGTACAAACGTGTATCAGCATTTAGCGAATCATTTCCAATTTTTTTTTGTATCATTTAAATAGTACTTTACACTATAATAGGACTTGCTGAACAATTTGTGATTTCAAATGTTTGAAACACATAAAAAAGTTGAATATCACGTGGGATTATAAACGGATATCGGGAAATTATCGTTAATGAATTACTAACAGAGCCTACTTATGGGCACAGCGAGCCTATATGTATATCCTATTGTTATGACTGGACATCATTATTCGTAAAAATATTGAGTATTTGACTGTCAACTCAAACTCAAAATATCTTTATTCAAATAAGTATTTATAAAAACAGTTATATTTACACTACTACCGGTTCGGAAGTCATCTACCGAGAAGCACCGGCTGACCGACGATTCTCTAGGTCCCATATTATAGCATTTATATTTTCAATCAGTGATTTTCATTTGGATTTGCAAAGAATTATAGTTAAAAAAACGTATTTCAATAACGCCAATGCGTAGACTTAATTATAGAAAGGATAACGATCAAACAAGCTATTTTTGTCGCGTACAAACAACACCAAAAATAAAGTCGGAAGTTGATAAGGAAATGTATTTTAATGTCATTGTGATCGGAATATACAAGTAAGTACTTGTATATTGTTAAAAACTATTACATTACAAACAGGTTTGTTAAATAAAAGGAATACAAAAACACCAAAAAACAACTAAGAGTTAACTCGGTGCCTGGGTTGACCAGGTTCAAATGAACCTGGAACGACGTAAATACGTCATAGTTCTCTTTATTACCACGTTTAAGTTGTGCTGTGACCAAAAATGACAGAGAAGAATATGAAATTGGTGTCATCAGTTTTGAATAAATCATTATTATGACTTTTTTTTATTTACTTTTATTAGAACTCACAGGATTCAGCTTACATAATAAGGTTACAGCTGCATTAAAATTACAGCTGCGTCTCAGGTCTCACAGCGTACATTCAAGTCAGAGAAAAGTATACATTTTATATGTTTTACAAGTTTGAGAAGCATTTTAATAATTTCATTCTTAAAAATATGCTGAGTGCATATAAACACATCCATGCCGTTAAATAGATCGTCATACCAGTAACACATCTTGCGGAGTGGCGCGCGTTGACCAGCATTCGTTCTGGTCAGGGCCTAGTGAAAGATATTTTTAAAAACAATAACTACCTTAATAAATATTTTTTTTATAGAAGAGGGGGCAAACGAGCAGGAGGCCCACCATAAAGGTGGAGTTGCCGCCCATAGACACTCACGCGGCTGGGAGCTCTTGAGTGCGTTGCCGGCCTTTGAAGGAAAATTAGGAAATGGAGGGTAGGGGAAGAGGACGGGGGAGGGGAAAGGATGGGCACCGGAAGATCTCACTCACCGAACGAAACGCGAGTACAAAATGAACAAAGTCCAATTGTATCACTTTACGCCGGTTTTCTGTGAGAGAGTGGTATTTCCCCGGCCGTGCCTGCCCATTCGGCTGAAACTCTAAGTAACAGCATGGCACTCCCACTCAAAAGTATTTATTAGTGTATCGATTCTTGATTTCTTTTAACCTCGTTATAAAGATTTTTTTTGAAACTCTACAACACTGCATGGACTAGCATCAGACAGAGAGGAATCGAGAAGTGTCATACCAATGAGGGGCATAAGGACTCTAGTATGGACAAGCGGCTAAATCATTAAATAATTGTATAGTGAATATTTTCGCATTATGCATTACAGTTATATTGGTATATTAATGAAGGATTAATGGGTTTTACAATAAAAACTTGATGTTCTCACAATAATGGTTTGTTTTGATACAGACTTGAAAATAACTGGTTACAATTCACGCAGGTGGTGACTTCATGTCAACAATGTTAAATTAAATATACAACAAATATATTATTGGATATTGATAATAACTATTAACATATATTATATATACAAAGTATATAATATACTAAGTATATAATATACTAAGTAACTAATTAAGATAATTGAAAAAGCTACTTAACAGGTTAACGATTGGACATTTAACATAAACATTCTTTATATTAACCTAACTAATATAACTTAAAATAAAACAAATTCAACAGGTTTAGTCCTTGTGGCAGAGTACCCATAATGCTGGCGGCGTTTCCTCACTGTATCGCGATGCTAGGTTACCAAGAAGCACCAGCTCTTGGATCACCATTACTGATAACCTGGCGCCTACTTAATTCCTTAACAAGGCCTGTTAAAAAAAAGGATATGTAATTAAGTTGCGGTATACGCTTATATTTCTTATGCGATTTATTTGTTATAACCCAGTAGTACCGAGTTTCAAAGACAGTTTTTTTTGTGGCGACGTGACCTTTTTAAGATACGTGAACTATGAGGCAAAAATATAGTTATATAATGATACTTGAACATCATTTAAATGTAAAATAAAATGCTGTACTGCCAGTATATAAAATGTCGACATGATTTGTTAAATATAATCCATTATCACTACGATAATATTGTTTGTATTTTTAATTGTGCTATATATGATATCTAAGAAAACTTTCCGTGACGACTTTATCTTTACTATTGTGACAATAATTTTAATCTATTCATTTATATAACATCATTATCGACGATTTTTACAGCGAATAATCTAATAACAATATATGAAATGAGAACCCCTAAAAAATAGGACGTAAATAAAAAAAAATCTTCGCGACCTCGAGACCATTGAAAATCAACAACAATTCGGTAAATAACTGTTTCTTTAGTCTTTTTAATCGAACCACCTATAAGCAAATATTGGTTTTCTAATTCTGGCATGATTTGCCGTATAATATTTTAGGTATACCTAATTCAATTCACGTCAGAATTCAGTTTTAGTACTGCATTTAAGTAGGTGTCTCATAAAATACATTGAATAACATTTTCGTTCCAGTTTCATGAAACATCAATGACACGATTACGCAACATTCCCTCGCCCTACATACGTGTATTCTACATGTTTTTACTTAAGTTTTGTTTATTGAGAGAGCCTAGTGTTCTCATTTAATACATGTAAAATGAAATAGATGGCGCTCTCACTCAAATAGGATTGATTTTTTTTTTTTTTTATAGAAGAGGGGGCAAACGAGCAGGCGACCCACCATAAAGGTGAAGCCGCCGCCCATAGACACTCACGCGGCTGGTAGCTCGTGAGTGCGTTGCCGCCCTTTAAAGGAAAGGGGAGAGGGACGAGGGAAGGGGAAAAGGATGGGCACCGGAAGATCTCACTCACCGAACGAAACGCGAGTACAAAATGAACAAAGTCCAATTGCATCACTTTACGCCGGTTTTCTGTGAGAGAGTGGTATTTCTCCGGCCGTGCCTGCCTATTCGGCTGAAACTCTAAGTAACAGCATGGCACTCCCACTCAAAAAATTTATGATTACACGGATCACTTGTTATTGTACTAGTCATGGCCAATCAAAATTAAACGAAGCATTCATACTTATATATACATACTCATATATATATATTCATAATACTACTCATGGGATGTATACATGTTACCACTGTCCCAACTTACTATGACAAGTACCAAAGCTGGCGTGGCAGCAGACCAGGCGGAAGAAATGATAAGGTCAAAGTTCAAAAGTCTTTCCTCCAACTTTGATTTTAATCCCTTTGGAGGAAAGACTTTAGGACTCCGGGGCGCCTGGTCGTCAGTTCTAGTAGTACTCACTCAGCGTATAGGCGAAGAAATGCAGCCAGCATCATGTGTACCCTGCCACAAGGACCAAACTTTTTAAACTTGTTTCAATTTTGTTTTATTTTAAGTAATATTTACATTATGTGAATATTAAAAATGTTTACCTTAAATTCTCATTTTAAATTAAACCGCACTTTACTAAGGAAACTGTCTGGCTATTATATAATTTAATTCAAAGGTTGTGTTTATTATGTATTCATTCATTTACCGGTAATATACTAATTATCTTTGTCATCAGTTTTATGTACATACAATAAATTATCTTACTTACGTCGCTTTAATATATAAACTTTTTGATAATACAAAGTTATAATCAAGAAATTTCTACTTCAAAGGACATACATAATCCTTGACACAGTTCGATAGACTTCGATAAAATCTAAATCGTTTTAATGGGAATCACAATTACATGGCGTGTATCTTAATTAGGTTAGGCTAACAATTTTGACCTACTTATATCACTACTACCTAGGTCTAAAAAAATAAATTAATATGTGGTTTCTCTTCTGAACACCTCTGAGGAGCTTTAAGATTAAGTAAGCTTTAGGTACCTACTTACCTATGTAGTGGTACCTACTTCAATGTTGAGATTTTAAGTTAAGTAATTAGCATTTAGAATACCGACGAAGATTGAAATATGCATTTGATCAGATTCGATCTCAAAATATGCTTATTCAAGTAGGTCTGGTCTAGTCGTCTAGACACTATTGAATCGTTATTTTTCTTACACTATCACCGGTTCGAAAAGCAGTTATCTACCGATAAGAACAGGCAATGAACTCGATAGCTGATATTTTAAAATGAATATTTCATATACATCATGTTGCTTACATGACTAATTCAAATAACAAAAGCATTAATACTACTTAAGAATTAAATTCGCATATCGTGATAAAACGACGAAAAATTAAATACATATTTTTTTTTTATGTGAGAGGAGGCAAACGAGCAGGCGGGTCACTTCGAGTGATGTGCCAACCGCCGCCCATGGACACCTGCAACGCCAGGAGGCTTACAAGTGAGTTGCCGGCCTTTAAGGAAGAGGAACGCTCTTTTTTTGAAGGTCCCATATTCAATTCGGTCAACCGTCACAGTTTTCATTTTAAATATTTTTGTTATTACAACTGATAGCCTAGAGAAAATAATCTAAGTCTAGACTTCACCATAAATCCGTATGACTAATGGCAAAGGTGAGTTGAGTTCGCGAACCAAATTGGAAATCTGCCAAAATTACCGAGAAAGACAACATTACAACGAAACTCTGTAAAACAATTATCTATAACTTAATCAGTATTTATATACTGTTTCCACAAATGAGAGATGAGTATTTTCAATTAATTTTTTTTTAAATTTTTTGTGAGTGGGAGGGCCATGCTGTTACTTAGAGTTTCAGCCGAATGGGCAGGCACGGCCGGAGAAATACCACTCTCTCACAGAAAACAGGCGTAAAGTGATGCAATTGGACTTTGTTCATTTTGTATTCGCGTTTCGTTCGGTGAGTGAGATCTTCCGATGCCCATCCTTTCCCCTCTCCCGTCCTCTTCCCCTACCCCTCCATTTCCTAATTTCCCTTAAGAGGCCGGCAACGCACTCACGAGCTACCAGCCGCGTGAGTGTCTATAGGCGGCGGCTTCACCTTTATGGTGGGCCGCCTGCTCGTTTGCCCCCTCTTCTATAAAAAAAAAGGTTATTAATATTAGTATATTTTTTTATTGAAGAAGGGGCTAACGAGCTGGAGGCACACCATAGAGGTGAAGTCGTTGCCCATAGACATCTGGCTTGAAGCTCCTGAGTGCGTTACCGCCCTTTTAGGGAGTGGCACGTCCCTAAGGTATTATTTTTAATTTGATTATGGTCGTTCATTATCTAAGTTGATGTATCTTACACATTACATCCTTTACAGGCCAAAGTATGAAATTTGGCGCGTGCCAGAGTATCCATAACGTGGCTAACATAGGAAGTGTTCAGCCCACCAATATTGTCTACCAAGTGCCCACTTAAATCTTTTTCCCAAAGGCCTTAAAGTCACCACGGATTGAATTATTAACTAAGCCGGTGTTTGGTAATTAAATTTTACTAGGTCACTTGAACGTTAGTTTCTCAACGATCAAGTAAAAAGTTTCCGGAATGACGAGGTAATAGCTCCCTGTTGAGAGTCCTTGGTCTAGTTACACGAGTTATAAGGATACTTAACACTGGAACTCTAGGCCTCTAGGCCGACTCTTAACCGAGTTATGAAAAAAAATATTAAACTTGTTGGCCGTACACAATTTGGTCAAGCGGATACTTGCTGATGTTGCGTAGTTGGCTATGTGCTTGGTTTTATTCTGTCTCATATAAAAGCCCAGAAAACGGTATCATAAAAATCTTGTCTCTACATTGACAAGAGACAAGAGGACAAGAAGAACTGGCAGGAAACTCTCCGCCACTCCTTTAAATCGCCAAGCATGTTACACAGTACGGTTGTAAAGATCTGCAACCATTACCCCATGCACCAGCGTATGTTTCATTACTTATATTATATAAAAACAATAAAAAGTAACTTTTACTATCATTGTTTATGCAAACAACCCGCAAACATACAGTACTGTATCAAGGAAGGTTTAAAGAAAATTAATGTTCATTATATTTGTTGTTATAACGTACCAGACCGACAGACAGACAAAAATTCCAAATATTGTTTTTTGTTGGTTTCTATGACTCTTCTTTAATTGCCTCCTATCAGTTTTTTGGAAAAATATTTAATGTATAGACATTCGATTTTTACTGTCTTATTGTAACATATATATATATATATATATATATATATATATATATATATATATAGCCCCGTAGCCCACGTGTTTTCATTTATTGAAGACATCAGATACGTTGAGAGTTGTTGTATGAAATACATTATGAAGTTACATTTCAAACAAACCTTTGCATTATTCTCATGCTTCTCAGTAATATTGACAACATTTTAAGTCAACACTCGCGACTCAAATGATGAAAATAAACTCGTATCTAAAATAGATCAAAGGATTCGTTGCAGCGAACTACGTATCTGTTTACATAGCTCACTTCACGTTTCAATGACCTTTTAACTGTGCGCAGTATTTAATTAACATCAATAAACATGTTAATAATATCTAGTATCATTATCATTGTAAGCGAGTAGTAATAAAGAGCTATAGTTTTACCATATTCATCATGCGAGAAGATTGATCACTTGAACGGATCCTCAAACCACTAATACTCTGCCAATACATGCTCCGCGATAATCATATTGGGACAATTATATTCAACTCAAGAACTTCTAATAACATTACATCGGTTAATATTCAAGTAACACTCTGAACTACACCAACATTAAACAATATGTAATTTGCTATATCTTACTCTTTAATGAAAATTTATTGTAAGCTTACAACAAATATTCAAATTGGTTTTCAAATTATAATTGCCAATGAGTATCTATGTAAACTCCGTTAACATTAATTTGTTTGTTTTACATATGCCTCTGTGTTATGTTCATACAGTACAGTACATACTACGTATTCTGAACTAAAATAAAACTATTACAGACCAACGATAAAATCTATATGAAAAACGATGTCATAAATAATCTCGAATGTCTAATAAAATCGGTTATTTATTAGTACAAAGTTTTAAAATATAACCCAATGTCACCAGTGACGGCAGAAGTCGTGAGACAGCGCGGCGACCAGGCAATCTCAATTTCAAGTGTGTTTTAAGAATGACGCAGGTTCTTGAATGCGTTCATAAATCCATCATGGTGGGAGGAGAGCCATTGGGGCCAATTCGGGGAAAGAGCAATAAATTCAATACATAAATTTGATATTTTACCACGTATCAAAATATTTAATTTTGTGATAATCAAGAATTGACATATATTTTTCGATTCTAGTCTGATAGTGATATAATTTCTATTTTCCTCACAGAAAACCAGCGTCAAATCAAATCTATATTTTCGTTCATATATCGTGTCGTCTATAAATACGTGAATTGTCTAACACTCTAATGTTAAACGTTAGGAAGCGACTTTGAATTGTAGCGAAATCCAAAACCTAGATTATTGTTGTGCTTACGAACGTGTAAGCACGTGGGCGTAAAAATATCTACCTTTCAGGCACTTAACCTGACCTAAGAGTTTACATTAAGATTAAGTAACTGATAAATTATCAATGTATGACGCAAAACATGTATGAGACCGTAAATACTTCACCGTGTTATTGATGTAAATTTAGGCCGATTTCTGAGAAAACGGTACATTGTGTTAGTGCTTCTGTTTTGATACCGGGTCATGAATTTATAAACAAAGAACCATGTAAAATAAATATTACCAGAGACAATAAAAGGAGTATTCTATAAATTTACTCCAACAAATAATAGAACGGGGAATAGACAAATGATGCATCATTTTAATGTTCTATGTTTAAAATTTAACCGATTGGTTGTCATAAGATCTTTCTTTGTTTTAATATATCAGTTAGTGTTTTAATCAGCTAAGTAATATATTTAAGCGATTTTATTCGGCACCTTTTAGTAAAATTACATTCAAACTCAAACTTAATCTCAAAATGTCTTTATAAAGACACATTTGAGAAGAAACTGAGAAGAACCGGCAAGAAACTGCATAGCTGCTCTTTTAAATAAACAATTACTACAAAATTGTGCTACTGACAATTAAAATAACAAAGCATTGTAAGGCTACTCAAAAATTGAACTGTCCCGATGCTGAGCCATTCATCTTACTTATCTCCCATTTAATTGATTGGATTTGGATTGGAAGTAAATAATCTGTCGTTTTACATTCATACAAACACGGGCAGGTAGCTTCCTTTGTATCTCACTAGAGAGCTATGTATCTAACACATTTAGCTTATTATTTATTATCTTCTATAGCTGACTAATGTTGGGCACATTTTTAAATCTAGGAAGCGGAAAATATTTTTATTAAAGTGTACCAGTACCTGTATGATATAGTGGAAGTCGAGGGAAAACGATTTGCTACAAATAATGATTTACATTTTTTTTCTAAAACTCATAGTTTCCGAGTTATTGCGAAAAAATAATTTTCCTCCCTTTTTCCAAGATGGCGGCCAGGGGACAAGGTTGCAGACCGTTTAAAACTTGAGTTTAAGCTTCTATTGACCCGCCACACATGACTCAAAAATAAAATTACGTCATGTAATAAATGCGATATTCCCGAAATTGTAACATTTCAATAGACTTGTATATATATGTATACTTAGTCTTGCCATAAATATTGTTATATAGAAAAGCACGATTTTTTTTTTATACGTAACATTTATTCCTTTCATAGTGAGTTAGTTTAATACATCAATATATAACTATTAAAAATATACAATGTTTATTCGAAGTGGTCTCCATTGGCTGCAATACAGTCTTTTAAACGTTGAGGCCAGTTATCAATAGCAGCACGAACTCTTTCTAGAGGAAAATTCTTCACTGCCAACCGAATGGATCGTTTTAGGGACTCCAAATTATCATGGCGTTTAGAGCAAGCCTTGCTCTCTAAAACTGACCATAAATCATAATCCAATGGATTTAGGTCAGGACTTGACGACGGCCAGTTTTCAGTGCTGATAAAGTCCGGAACGTTAGTTTTCAACCAAGATTGGGTGGATCGAGCTCTATGACCCGGTGCCGAGTCTTGTTGAAAGCACCATTCTTTGTTATTGAACATGGTGTTAGTTAAAGGCTTAACTACCGTCTCAAGAATGGTATTTTTATTTATTTATTTATTTATTTATTTCATGGAAACAAAACAGACACATCACAAAAATACAATAAAAGAAGAAGATATATGAACAAAAGTACAGAGGCATCCTAAAATATGTTTCACAGATAAGATATGCATTATATAAACAGTCACAAGTACAGAAAACAAACAAAATCCACAGGAAGAAAGAACAAAACAAAATTAAACTATAAATTAAAAGTTACATACCTAAACACACAATAAGAGACGTAAACTATAAGATATATGATATATAGATATAAAAAAAAAATTCTATAACATTGACCTCAATCTCAATTCTATATCACACCTGAACGCAGCAGAGGGGCACGAAAAAATGTCTAAATTAGGAAAGTTATCATTAAACGTTTTAAACATTCTCTGTAATGGCACACGAAAACCGATGTTTGTCCTTGTAGACGATATTAAAAAAGTGTGAGACAAGCGGAGAGACCTGGTTGGTACGTTAAAATCAATTAGAGAGAGGAGCTCGGATGAAGTCAGTTGCCCCTTACAAATCCTTCTCAGCACCATACAATCTGCCATAGTACGGCGCTGGCCTAGCTGCATAAGAGTTGAAATGTGTGCGCGATTGCATTGTGAGCGGTTGCGGTATTTTAGTATTCGGAGAAACTTTTTTTGGACACCCTCGACTCTTTTTTTCTGGACCGCGTAAAATGGGTTCCAAATAGGGCTTGCGTACTCCAGCTGGGGCCTAACAAGCGACTTATATAGATATAGGTATGTATTAATGTCCCTGAATTCTTTGGAAATGCGGGTTATGAAACCCAGCATGCGAAGGGAGTTGTTTAAAATATGATCTATATGATTATTGAGAGTTAGTGTGCGGTCCAAATGTATGCCCAGATCTTTAACGGTAGAAACTGTTGCTAGTTTTTGATTGCCTAGCCTAAACTGAGCCGTGATTATATTTTTATTTCTGGTAAAGACCATGTGCTTGCATTTACTATATGCGAGGTATAGTTTGTTTCGTCTGCAATATGCGTCAAGTCTATCAAGGTCCTCCTGAATGCATTCCACGTCAAATGGGCCAGTCACAACCCTGTACAATTTCAAATCGTCAGCGTAGAGTAAGTATCTACAATTTCTGAAACACTGAGATATATCATTGATGAAGATAGTGAATAGCAGAGGACCAAGAATAGAGCCCTGTGGGACCCCAGATGTCACGGGAACCGGCGAGGATCTGTATCCATTAATAACTACCGATTGGATACGACCGCGAAGGTAAGCCTCAAACCACCTCAAAAGATCACCCTTTATGCCACCAAACGATAACTTCTGTAGAAGTAATAAGTGGTCAACCTTATCGAAAGCCTTCTGGAAATCCGTGTATATAGAATCTATTTGAGTTTTGCGATCTAAACCGGTAAAAACGTAGTTAGTAAATACAAGAAGATTAGTGAGGGTTGATTTCCCGGCAATAAAACCATGTTGATGATCGGTGATGACATTTTTTAAGCTTGAGAAGACATGACGGTGCAATAACCTCTCCAAAACTTTCGGAATTGCAGAGAGGATAGAAATGGGACGATAGTTTTCTATATTATTTCTTGCTCCAGACTTAAAGATGGGTGTTACGTGGGCAGATTTCCAGAGGCTAGGGAAGCAGCCTGTTGAGAGACACTTGTTAAAAATTATCTCTAGTGGCACACAAATTGACTCGTGTGTCTGTTTAAGAAACTTTGGATGAATATTATCCGGTCCAGGGCCCTTATTATGATCGAGAATATGCAGTTCTCTGCTTATTTCTGCTAGAGAAAAACAAACATGACTGATTAAAACATTCGAGTCATTGTTGGTACCCTCATGAACTGTACAGACATCATGGTGAGTTACATTTTCTGGGGTCTCGAAAACAGATTGAAAGTACTGCGAAAACATTTCAACAATGGAATTTGGTTCGCCAGACGACGTATTGCGGTACTTCATTATTTGAGGATAACCTGAGTTCGTTTGTTTCAGCGATGAAGTGTATTTCCAGAAGTGTTTAACGTTCGTTTTTAAAGATTCTTCTACACGTTCAATATACCGATTATGGCACGATTTGATAAGCGATTTTGCCCGCGCTCTCAACAAAGAAAATTCTTGGTAGTCTCGAGGATTTCTATATATTTTCCAGCGACCCCACAGTTTCTGTTTTCGCCTGAGAGTGCGTATTAATCCTCTAGTGAACCAAATGGGATAGTTCCGCGACTTGGGTTTTGCCAACGGTATGTGTGTATCAATGATTTTATTTATTTCTGTATAGAACTTATTAACAGCCTCATCGCAAGACAGTGGTGACAAAAGAGATGTCCAATCAATATGGTTAACGGCAGTATTTATGGCTTGATAGTCAGCCTTAAAGAAATTTCTCTTGGAAGTGCTTACATGAGACATTGGATTTATAGTATGCACTTCGCAATGTATTTCCAAGGCTGGGTGATGTGGGACGACCTTCAGCAAGGGGTCAGGAGAGCGCTCAGTCGAACTTTGAAATGTTGTTAGGACTAAGTCCAAAATTCTTTGGATTTCATTAGGTATGTTATTCGATTGTTTTAAATTCATAAATGACATTGTATTTAGAAGAAATTTTGACTGTTCTGTTGTAGCAGACTGTAATAATGCGTCGGGACTAGATGACCAATTAAGATAGGGTAAGTTGAAATCACCGGCGATTATGAAGTTATTGAAACGCGCACAGGAGTAAATATTATTAAGTTTTTGAAAATAAGTGTTATATGCTGCAGTCGAAGTGGAAGGTGGAAAATAGCATGCACTTAACAAGAGACCAGACAAAGAAGGTAAATGAACATATATTTCCTCTAAATCAAGGGCTTCAAGCTCAGGTAACCTTGTGGCCTTGATAGTATTTCTAACAAGAACCAAGATCCCCCCACCGCCTTTTTTACCAGATATAGAAAGATTCCTATCGCGCCGAAAGATCATATAATTGTCTGTGCACACCTCTCCATCAAAGTAAGATCCCAACAACCAGGTCTCCACCAGTACGATGATATCGTAGCTGCTCGATGCAATGTTACGCCTTAGTACATCGAGTTTACTTTTTATGCCACCACAGTTTTGATAGAATATTGTTACATCGTTGTGCGCCATTATCCATAGTCAATAACATACTTAAAAATAAAAGAGAGCAAAATAATTTGAAATACAAAAAGCTTCGTGCCTCCAACTACAGCGACCAAGTGTGAAAAAAAATAAGCAAAGTGGACAAACAACGGAAAGAAAGAAAGTGATTTGAAAAAATAACAAATGATCGCCAGTCATACTAGTCTAAGCAAATCGTTTACGGAACGCATCTGCATAACCTTTGTCTCATCGGTTTTCCTGACAAAAATGCAGCCGTTTTTCACCCACACAAACTTGTAATTCCTTTCCCTCGCAGCCTGACGGGCTCGGCTAAAGAGAATTTTATTTTTCAAAGTTAGGTGCTCAGCTATAAAAAAACGAGAGCCGCCGTTCGTAGGTGCGGAAGAACCATATATTTGTTCAATCTTTAGCATACGCCGCACACGCGCGGCAGCAATAATTTCGTCTCGCTGTCGTCGCGTTGTTAGCTGCAAAATTATGTTTTTTGGGCGGTCCGTAGCCATGCCGGGAGTAATGCGGTGAACATTTTTTATGTCGCTATCCTTCAGATCGACAGACAAGAGCTTGCCAATCGCCATTGACAGTTCAATAAGATTTTCTCCTTTTCTTTCGGGAATGCCTTGAAGTTCTACATTGCAACTCCTCGAAGCTTGGTCAAGGTCTTCAAATTTTGAGGTCAACGTTTCCAGTTGGGCGCGAAGTGCGACATTATCATCCAATATATTGGTTGGCAATAGGTCCTTAGTGATCATTTGGTCCTCCACCCGCGAAAGTCGTTCCTCGAAAACCACCATGCGAGACTCAAGCGCATTTACATCCTCTCTAAAACCACGCGTCACCTCGGAAATAGCAGCACTCAGGTCGTCACGCCAGTGCTGCCTCAGGTCTGCGAATTTTGTGTCTATGTATTTGGTCAATGTTTCAGTATTAACGTTTAAAGAGGATGCCAAGCCAGTTTTAGGTGATGAGGACAAAGAAGGAGCCGTATTCTTTTTACCTTTGCACGACGAGCACTTCCACTTCTTTTTATTCATCGGGAGCATTTTCTTGAAGTCCGGCTCCGACAAATCCGCACAGAGGAAATGCAGCGACGCTAAGCAGGATGCACATTTTATATGTTCACTGTCAAGAACATTTTCAAAGCATTTTCCACAATCCATCTCTATTTGTTTATTTAATTTAATTGTTAGGTCAATAATAGAAGATAAATTTAAAATAATAAGGAAAAGAAAAAAAAAAAAAAGTTATAATAATATAAAAACACGGTTCCTTTAGAGATTTGATCTTACGTCAATACTGTATTACGACCACGGACTGATCGTTGCGCCACATCGACCTTTGAATATGATCTGAATAATTTGTATATATATTTCAAAGATTACAATATTGTCAGGCAAATTTTTCTTTTTTTACGTTACACTATTCAAACAAAACAAAACAAAAGTAGATCCCGCACTAGGTACACTTCCAACGCTACCCCATCCACACACTCAAAAACTTTGCTACGCAGTTAACCGCCAACAAGAAGGTAGGTACGTTATTCAAAGTTTGATTATATGATATTCACTTTATATACACTCAAATATGGTGAATAAACAGTTCCTGATATAGCAATTGCTTCACTGTCACCCACCAGGCACTTTAAAATGAGATAATTTAAGTATAAACTATTTATTATCAATTCTTTCCACGGACACGTTGTCTGCGTTGCGACCCGTAATTCGAAAATTAATTAACTGATTTTGATAAACTTGTGCCGACGTTTTAATACCTTTTTCACAAAAATATGGCTCAGTCACCCCTTCATAGCTAACACCCCACCAAACCATCACTGAAGTGGGATAATGCCCACGTTGTACTCTGTTTACTAATTGCGAAGCTTCTTTAGAGCTTCCAGCATAAATACGGTCATTTTGTTTATTAAAATACTGCTCACTTGTAAAAATTTTCTCATCCGTAAACAAAATTTTTTTGTGACCTCCCTTTGCGTACCGCTTAAGTAGTTGTTTGGATTTTACCACCCTATTCTTCTTTAAATTATCAGTTAAGAAGTGACCAGTACGTCTCTTATAGGCTGCAAGTCCTAAGTCATCTTTTAATATACGCGACATGGTTCTAGGAGCTATCTTCATCTCCCGAGATAAAATCTTTTGCTTACGGACAGGATTTCTTCGAATTCTTTCCCTAACTGCTTTAATCACCTTTTTCACACGAACGGTACGTGGACGGCCAGATCTTTTTCTGTCACAAACAGAGGAGGTATCATTGTACCTATCAATAGCCCGGTAAACAAACATTTGACTAATACCAAGCGGGTGGAGGGTTTTAAAAATTGCACTTTTCTCCATACCTACTTTATGTAAGGCAATCACAGCGATTCGGTTCTCTTTATCACCCCACTCCATTTTAATATAACAAAATATTTAACAATATAATGGCGCGAAAATAAGAAAACACATCAAGCAATCATATAAAAATGACAGATTCCAAATTCAAACGTAATATTTTCTTTTTTTGAATAGTAACAGTATTTATGGCCAGACTAAGTATTTATTGGAAATCAACGCCATAGGTCGTTGTGTCAAGGTATAGTTTCTATATACGCGCAAGTGTTGACCACGCGAAGCGATCAGATGTTACATATATTTAAAAAAAAAGTGAACAATTCGCAGAACTTAGTTCAGTCAATCAATACCCAAACATTTTTCGTAAAAAGAATTGAGTACAAAATTTAAATTACCAAAACTGTGGTTTTAGTTATGTGTACAGTTTTCCTTAGTATGTTTACAGTTAAAACTATGTATTGAAATAATTAATTCAGTTTTAATTAATGATACAAAATTGTATTAACATAAATAAAATGAAAATACAATATGACATAATATTCCAAAATAAAATGCACTGATGGGTTGGTTAAAATATCCGAATTTCAAGGAAACGCCGAATTCAGGGCAAGTCAATTGACAGACACGTTGGCGGGAAACGGATTTTTAAAAATATAACAACGTACATATAAATAATGAGCACAGATTAAATATTATTCAGCGTCGGAATTTTTATTACTCTTATGGCAGTAAGGGTTTTTAAATGGTATAATAAATTTTCATTCTATATACATAAAGTAATTCGTAATATGTATAGGAAATACAAATATTATTATGGACGTTTCTTTCCTACTTCCGCGAAATAAAGTTCTGTCTTGACCAATAATGGTTATATCATATATAATGTCATTACGTTTAATGCATATACAAATATTTATTTTATCTGAATCAATGAATGCAAAAATCTATACAGATTGTACGACACTTCTTTTTATACTTAAAATACTTCACTTGGTTATATTATTGTTATTACTGTTATATATATTGATTTATTATTCTATTCTATGTTTTAACCCTATTTTGGTTTTGTTTTTATCTTATCAATATTATGTATGTTGTGTTATTGTATTGTATGGGTTTGCGTAATAAAATTAAATAATGTTTATCACCAGCATGTACTTATGTATGAACTTATAAATTCAGCAAATCTGTCTCATGTGCGCTGAGCTAAAAATAATAACAATGCTTATTTACAAATCAATGCGAACGGGACTTTATATTACAATACTATGAAATGGACATATTTTGCAGGTCATTGTTATTTATACTGTATACTGTACGTATGGTTTGTTTATTCAACCAGATATAATCGTATATAATAAACAAATCGAAAATATCTTTATTGACATAGGTCACTTATGAATAGTCAAAAAAAACAAAAGGTTATAAAAAAAATTGACTCTGCCAGTTTCCAAAGCATCGTAAGTAGAGCGGACGAGAAGAACTGGCATGAAACTCTCCGCCACTCTTTTAAATCGTCAAACATGTTTTACAGTACGTTTATAAAGATGCAACCATAACACTACGCACGAGCGAATGCGTCAATATCTATCATATATACAATAAAAAATAACCTTAACTATCATCAGTGGGCGTATACACATTGTATACCTTAATTAAAATACGTTTTTTTATTGTAAAACTTTTAAAGTTAATTTTCGTCAGTGTTATGTTAATTCAACATAGTTACTAAAAATATTATTATTTATACATTGCTGCCATATAATAGGAAGGACGCCTTTGCGATATAATTCTCGTGATCGTGACGGTACGGCCTCCTGGGAAGAAGATTTTTTATCACCTAGAATATTGTCCATTTTATGCCGGATCTGTATATAATAAAAAATATGTAAAGCAACTGTAACTGAAGCCCGTCTAATAAGATAAGGAATCCGTTACATTATAATATTAAACACCTTTTTCACATCACTTGCCACAAATACCTCGTTGCCTAACACGTGAATTAAAGATAACTCTTTTCTAATAGAAAACTTACACTAAATCAGATGTTAGTTAAAGCCTGCTATTCCAGGTTCACCTTTCAACCCTGATGTGCCATTCAGAGAGAGAGATTTGGGCTGAAGCGTTTCGAAAATGTATTAAATCCTTAATTCTCCCAAATATATTATATAATTTAATAATTTAATTATATATATTGTATACCCAACTGTGTTTGCCATATATTTTTAGCTATGACACGGCAATTCAGTTGAATCACGTGATTCCTTCACGTTTTTATAACAATTTTCAATATTAAAACTAAATTGCGTGGCGGTATAACTTTTAAAGAAGTCACGTGGTTAGAATGTAAACAATGAATAAGTCTGTAAACGAAACTCGACTTTGGTACATTGAAATAAAATGTGTTTTGCTTTCAATAAGTTTGGGTATATGCAGCCAAGTTTTTGTCAGAACAGTCTTGTATTTTGAAATGTTTTCGGAGATTCTCGGAAAGTATTGACTTCGGATGAAGTTTGTCTGATATCCTTGACATATGTGCGTCGTCACATTAGCTTGTAACAAAGATATCGTTGTTACCATTTTACAGAGAAAAGGACCATCTTTACCACTACAATAAATGGTAACAAAATATCAGTATTTATGAAAGGCTAACACCGGTTTACTAAAAGTTTGTACTAACAAACTACGATTAAATTGAGATGAAATTGATCCGGCTCACGCGGATGTTCAATTGAATGATTGCCTCCGTATTATTATTACTATTATTATACGTCGCATCGTATATGTTGTTATTTCAGTTTTACTGTTTTTTTTTATAGAAGAGGTGGAGGCCCACAATGAAGGTGAAATCGCCGCCCAGAGACACTAACGTAGCTGGGTGGTCGTGAGTGCGTTGCCGGCCTTTTAGGGAGTGGTAAGCTTTTTTTCTTGAATGACCCTTAGTCGTAATGGTTCGGCAATACTGTGACAGGTAGCAGGTTCCATAACATGGTGGTGCGTGGTAAGAATAGTCTCACGAATCGCGCAGTGGTGGAACGACGGACTTCAAGGTGATACGGTTTGAATTTCGTATTCTGCCTAGGTGTCCGAAGATGAAATTCAGCTGTATAAAAAGTTAAGCTAATTTGGAAGTCAAAAGCCAAATAGGCGTCGATACTTCAAGGGTAAAACTGTTGTTTTAAAATGTATACTAGATTATCGTCTCTGCATATAACTTCAGATAGCGTGTTGTTTTATTAAAGTATTTTTATATCATTATCACACAATTTGCAGAACCGGAGAGTTAATAATTTTATTTATCTTTAATTATGGAAAAGATACCAATAATTTGCGAGTTGGACTTACCCACCTAATAATTTCAATTGATGGTAACAAGAGTTCAAAAGTACACGCTACATATTTGGAGTCGGCAAAAAGGTTATTCCGCAAACTATTACAATTATGATACTTAGTATTGTGATCGCTATAATGTACGTATAACAGCTTCAAAGTACTATAGACCTGACATATAAATTCATTTTAGGCTCCTGAGCTTACAATTTTTAAATGTAAGCTAACATAATACACGTTTCCTTGGCATATATCAGGGATTCTTAAAATATACCCTTGGTCGACCATAATTGATAAATTATAAGGACAACCAATACAAACCTCATCAAATGAAGGAATACCAAGAATTGAATACCTAATATGTGAACAAATATCCCTGTATTTAATTTAACAAAACAGTTAACACATTACAATATTCACAAAATACACTTGGATTATATATGTCAATAACATATATATTTGTGGATTACATAATATTCAATAATACAGTAGCATGTCCCCGCGGTGTGCTCGCGGTATCTTAGAATCACCTCGCTCAACAGACACTTTTTACTTGGATGTTAAGCGGTTAAGTCATACAAACTAACATCAACCCTTTGGGAATTCTTTCCGACTACATCTTTACCTATCATCAAAGTCGGTACCGTATCAGACGTTTTTCACATTAAAATATACTTAGATTATGTTTATGGAACAAAACATTACGTCTACCTGTTAAAAGGATAATTAAAATGGAGCCAATAATACCTTATCTTTGTAATCATACGTAAACAATAAACTTAATAAGTATGACCCTACGTACTCGAGTGACGTCATAGCTACGTCATCTGTCACCATTGTTATCAGTTTATCACGTTTACACGTGCGCATAGAATCATATTTTTTATATTAATAGTGTTCCTAGTAATTGCAAAAATAATTGCTTCTGTCTTCTAGACTTATACTTCAAAATTCGCGTGCAAAAATAAACCCTAAAGCACTGCTCAATTAGGATTATTGTTATAATCAAAACCGCGAAGGCGAAGTTGCTTCTTGCCCCATTCTTGACATGGAATATAACATGTAATCTTTGAAGTTGTAGTTAAAGGCTCGACTAGATTAGAGGGCTTCCAAAACATCCCTCCATCGCTCGTGATCGGAAGCTTCGCTATTTATTTCACTCCAAACAACCGGCTCCCTTCGACTTATCTGCAACAGTACGTCGCCAGGTCTGTTAGTTAAAGACTTGAATGTGATAAAGAGTTCTTCTTATAATCTTAAAGAAAATATCCAATAGAACCTGAATTGTTAAATGTAGGTTAATATAAGTATTATAACAATATTATTTTGATATCATAAATCGTATTAAATTGCCCACAATCGCTGCTAAATGTACAAGAAAATAAACTGAAATAGATTTTCATTTCGCTGATAGAACCTGAATTGAGATATACAAAAAAATAAATATAAAATTAACCTCTAAAAAACTTACCGATAAAAAAAAGAGAGATTTAATTACAGTATAGTTCAAATTCCCAATATGATATAAATTAAAATTAGCAAACAAGAATTATTATTATTTTTTTTTAAATATCGTATTATGAAGTTAATATTCCCTGTCGTCAATCAAAATAAAGGCCAGCTCTATAAGTAGTATGTTAGATGTTTCAAAGCGTAAAAGCGTTGTGACAATGGAGACGCAAGGAAAATCAAAATCATTTTATTCATTTAGACAATCCTTTTATCAGTGTTTTGTTTTATTTATTTGAGATTCCAGTGCAACGCAACGAATATAACAAAGACATCTGGTTAATACAATATTCTGTATTAAGCTGTGTCATTGTGTAAACCAAAACAATCGACACAGTGAATTTGTCAATGTAATATATGCTTTATTTAGAAAATATATTGTAAGGCCTACAATTTTTTTAGATACAGGACCCATATTATATTATAATACTATCATATTTAGATATACCTAGGAGTAACGGAGAGTTAGTAGGTAAGTGTAAGAAGTAATCTGTATGAATAAAGGTATTTTTGATTAGATTTGATTTGATAAGACATTTTGAAGTGACACACAATTTATTTTGATTTTTATTATATTAATTGTTTTACACTTTATTGCACTTAAACAGTAAAAGCAAATGACGTTAATAGATGTTAGTACATATTTAGGAGCAACGGGCGGATGTTCGATAATAAGCGATCTCTTCCAGACAATCTATTGTATTATATTTAGTATATAATAAAAATGAAAATAAATATTGATTGGTCCCCGTGGCAGTACCATTGCTGTACTCATACTGCTGGTAGCAGTAAAAGTACAGCAGTTTCTTATGTGTAGTGCGAAGCCTATATAGTCTACAAGTATATGTATATATCCCATATAATTAAAACAAAGCCTTGATAAAAAAGGCCTTCAAACCTAACTATGTCAAACAGTGGTAAGCGTCGTTTTATTTAAGATAATAACTTATTTATTATAATTCGATTACCATAATAGATCCTTAGAAAAAACAATAAAGGGACCTGTTCCACAGAGAACAAAGTATTATAATTAAAATAAATTTCGTACAACCATTAAAACTAACAAAAACACAGAACGAGAGAAAAACAACAATCACACAACCAATTTTGATGTTTGTTCTCAGTTTAATCAGATTACATTTAAAAATTTAAATTTAAACGGACGGACTATTTATGGTATTTATAGAAAGTCATTAACGTATGTACGTCAATGATTATTCTAATTACATTTTTAATTTAACACATGCATATATTTTAAAAAACAAATTTACAATAAATGAGTTTTAAAATTGGAATCCAAATTACGTCACAACTTCTTGATATTTATAATCTGTATTATTAATTTTAATTTTAACGACATGAAATAGGATATTGTCAATTGTCAATGTTTTGATGACAAATGAATTATGAAACAGACAAAAATTGTGAATAATGTTGGGTTCGACATTGATATTAAAATAGACAAACATGACTTTTTACTGCGTGTCTATTTCACTTCACACAGCTATTAGTCATTTTATAAAATACAGGTTAAAATTTACTAGGATCTTGTCGCCCTAGAAATAACCCGAAGGTCATTTTACAATACCATTCACTTAACAAGGAACTTGAACAGTTCAATTACATTTAAAACGAACAATTTAATACCATAAACAAAGAGATACTCTCGACACAAATAGCAATGGGCACAAGGATTAGTCTCTTCCAAAATCAAGATGTATTTTAGCCTATGGTAAAATTGAATTGATATAATATATGTTTTTTTAGTTTATCTTTTAAAGTATTACTATTTATTTGTTATATACATATTTATATATGTATTCTCACATTTGTTTATTGACCTATTGTGTTGTTTTATTTGACGTATGTGTCCTAATAAATGTGTTTTCTTTCTTTCTTACTGAAGGTCGTGAGAAACCTGACATGTTCAAAAACCAAGGACGTAGTTAAAACTTATCGTAAAAAAAATATTATAACTCCCAAACCGTTTAACCTTCACTAAATTTATGCTTGTGTTATTTATTCCGTAGTATACTTTTAAATTTATGTCGTACCTCTAGGTCGACTGTAAATCATTTATCATTGCGTGATCGCCAATTGTTATTGATTACGCTCAGATTGGGATGCGCACGCGCCTTCAACATGATGGAATGTTAGGACAATAAAGATATTAACAATACTATCTTATTACAAGGAGCTGTTACACAATCATGTCTGAATAAAAGATCCTCTTCTCTCACATATATTAAGCAATTTTTTTATTAAGCAAAGCATTTTAAACACATTAAAAAAAACAAACCTTTGAATCCTGGTAGGGTCACATGTATGTCGTATCTTGTTCGTATTATTATGTATATTGTATTTTGTTATTGTATAATGTCTCGAGTTCCCATTTAATTGTCCTATGTGTAAAACTAGTTGTGTTATCACAAAAGTTTGTTTTAAATGTATTCAGCACATAAATGTCTGGGGACAGATATAATAAAATAAAATAAAAAATAAAGTAACAGTAGGTCATCCGGTTATAATCCAGCGTTAAGTTACATTCATTGAAATCATGAATAGCAAAACTTTAGGTGACCTAGATATACCATATGTCACAATTATTTTTAATACTAATAAGACGTCCTCCAAGAAAACACTTTAAATAATACCACCAGATGAGACGTTGGCACATAAAATTAATGTTGACAATTATAATGGTATAAGCGAAAGCGGGCCACCCCAATCAAACAAAAAAGAGACGGAGTGGCTTGGAACGAGGTAAACGTAGTGAAGGAGGATACCTCTTACCTCTTGTCCCATCGAGGGGAATTTAAGTCATAAATAGGATACAGTAAAAAAATGTTCATATAATCTAGTATCGATAGAATCTCTCGCTCTCTAGATGTCAGAAATATATTATTTTAACGAATATTCATAAGATACCTACGGTCGAATTCTTACTTGAATACAGGAAGGAACAATATTTCAAAGATCGATTTTAAAATGCAATTCACAAACGTGTTTATTTAATGATTAATTCATACTTTAATAAATGCAATAATATTATTATATTAGCACTTAACGATAACATTAAATAGGCTTTAATTAAATATAATATAGGTGACGTTTAAATTTCCCGATTAGAAACAGTTAGACTCTTAAATAAAAATGAAATCGACACAGGATGGTGCATTGTCAATGCCGTTTTGGTGAGTATAAATGACAATACAAAAGTATTGAATCAATAATTTAATCGGCTGAAGTCCCCAAGCGGTCTGAGCAGACAATGAATCATCTTGAGGAAACAAACACACAGGGGGTCTCCACACGTGCATTATACATTTTTTCAATCATTTTTTATTACTTTTATTCCACAAATATATAAAGAAAGTGTAAAAGTTGTGTTTCTAGAAAAAACTTCTTCTAAGAGTGTCATTTCCAAAAAAGTGAAGGTTAGCAATCAGAACATGTGAATGGAATTCGCAGGAGCTGTATTAAAACATACTCTTCTATGTATAATTTAAATGTATTATGTATACATAATATATAAAAAGAGAATCAGTTACCCACATTGATATTATGAGGTCTTGCGTCTTTGTTTTAATAATAATTACATACAGATATGAATGACTTTCAAATTCTGTGGATTCATTCGAATTTCATTTACAAATTAACAAATACACAAAAAAACTCACTCGTCCAAACAAATCAGATGTGTGTGTCTATATTCGTGACGCAGTCAAGAATTCATTATCCGTAGTGTTTTCTCTTTCATATTTAGTCTCGTGCACATTAGTATGCAACAAAATCTGACCTACTGACTGACTATCTAACTACTGAGTTAGAACAAGCCACACTGTTATTTAGTACTCGCATGAAACCTAGCTTTTACATTGTATAAAACAGTCCGATAGCCTTCGTCCCGTCTTTGCACAAGCATTATATTATTATAACGACGAAAATATATATCTATTATGGTTGAGAATTCTCTCCTAACTGTATTGCAGAAGAGAATTGAGCTAACCATTATATGCGGCCAAGAGAATCGTCTATGTCATATAAAGATATGATATGTTAATTACTTTTAATTAATATATTCCCGCTTTCGAATGTTAGAGGAGACCTATGCGGTACGTGACATTTAGCGAAGTTCAGTATAAGCAATAATTATGTCACGACGTCCATTTAATCATATTTAAGTGTTCTGAAACTGAATGACGTAATTTTATGGGATTCTTGATGCTGTCGTACTATAAATATACCGATTATACGTCGCACTCTTTAGAAACTTCTCGGTGACACCAGAGTATATTTAGTTTATGTTTAAAAATGTTTACGTTATAATTATGTTTTATTGTAAATACATACTGGTTAATTTCTTGAAATACACGGTTCATTCAAACTCAAACTCAAAATATCTGTATTCAAGTAGGTCTATAAAGACACTTTTGAATCGTCAATTTGTACACTACCACCGGTTCGGAAGGCAGTCATCTACCGAGAAGAACCGGCAAGAAACTCGATAGCTGCTCTTTTAAATTAAACAATTAATACAAATTGTGCTACTGACAATTAAAATAACAAAGCATTGTAAGGCGATGAGCCAATTGCCGACACATTAAAGGGATCATTTATAACTTTTATCGATTTTAACATGTTTATACACATAATATAAAGAAAAATAATTACCATGTAAACAATTTAAATAAATTTAATTTCATAATTAGCGATAAAAGTATTGTTATTCTATTTATTAGTGAAAGCAAATATGATAGGAAATAAAAGTAGAAAAAAAATAAAACAATGAAACTTAAACAACTAGTATCAAACATAATCATGTTACCCAAAATAGTATATATAATATAAATCGTGAATTAAAATACGACTGACAAATAATCACTATTATTAAACCGATATAATACCTACGTCAGTAGTGATCTATAGTAGAAAATAAAATCTCTTTTTACTGGAAAATACTTGACCGGTTAAGTGTTAAGCCGTAAATCAGGTCGAGTACAGGAGAGACGCTTACGTTTTCTTGATGAGGGTAGAAGTGTCCTACTTTCAGTGTTTCACTCGATCAATACCCGCTTGCTTAAGGAAAGACAATTTCTCTTAGTAACAGTTGCACGAGATATAAGAATTATGTATATAATGAATTTTGTGACTTTCAGTCGGTAATACATTTTTAGGTTAATCAAATTTAGCTGTCATATTACCCTTGCTACCCAGAATGAAATTTGATGAGTTTTAGTTCAGGTAGAAACGGAGTCTCACACTCAGTGTGCCATTGCACAACCCAGGCTCATCAGCATGACGGACTTCCCCTCTTCAATATGGGTAATGGTTAAACCTTAATTTGACCGTTAGACTTAATTTAATTAGGAATGAATAATTAAAAATATAAAAGTAGAATAATAAAAGAAAATGTATTGCAGTCTATACGACTGTCTAAATCTAACATATGATATTTTCGTGTCGCTGTGTTAGTTGCTTAACTCCTTCATAACGGCTCGATGAAATATCATGAAATTTTGTGTGCATATAGAGTACCTTTGAGAATTGGACAATGATTTTTATAACCCTAAATATTGTCCAGAACTTTTATTTTGAATTTATGTAAAAATACATACGCCTACTTTTCATGGTGATCTTTTATATATTTGGTAGCTAGTACCGTTTTTAACTGAAGAACGACTGATCCTGTGAAAACACTATTACAAAACAACCGATTCATCCAGCAGCTCAAGGTAAAAACAAAACGATAAAGGATTAACTACAGGATCACTGGATTCACATTATTATTAATTGTAATGACTCTTTTTTATACGAATGTACAAATAAATGCACATTAATTGACTGTAAATAGGATCGGGTCAGTAAGTAATTATAAAACACTGACTGATGTTCGCGTCGTCAGAATTATATGAAAACTAAAATTACCACCCTTAAGTTATAGAGACATGTTATTATATATATTTAATTTTAATATATAAAACGTGATGTAACCATATAAAACATTATATATTTTTAAACCATCAGCAATCGATTTATGAACGGTCAAAGATTGAAGTCCTTGTTTCAAGACAAAATGCTTTAAAGATAATCGTAATTTATCCTGACCTATACAAATTAATAGTTTAATTAATTTATACCCAGTGTATAACTGAACATTATAAAGATGCGTTTAACTAGAACATTTAATATATCTTTGTATGATAAAATAAAATAACTTATTAATTTTATGTTAATACGTTGCGTAATGTGATCTTGACCTAAGTTCGTGGGAAACTACGCTTTACTTAATAACAGATATAATGAGGACACTCCGAGGGATATATTCTTGAAATTTTTTATAAAAGACGATGAGCTGGTTCCTCACGCAGGCAACCCGTATATGTAGTTTAAAAGTTTTCAATTTCACATGTATAAGCTCCAATACTCACTTTTACTATATTTTATCTGTTTACAATAGTTACTAGCTTATCAGTGAAATTTCAAATTTAATTTTAATAAAACAAAACGCATTTTCAATGCCCTTTGTAGTGTGCCTAGTCTGGTCTCAAACAACTTATAAACATCTGCCTTGATTCATCTTATTGCTTAACTGTAACCTCGTTTCACATTGAAGGCTGTTAGTTTTTCCTACTCAATTGTTTTTAGTACTATTGTAGTATTTTACTAAGCGGAACAAAATCGATAGATCAAAAAAAAACATTTTTGATTCACTTTACCATTTTCAATGATTATAATATTACGCATCCTTTCAATTAAGCGTCGAGAGTTGTAAATTTAAACTCGTGGTTGACATTTCTAAAATGGGAGAAGTTAAATGTCAACGTAGTGTTTGCTGAATGCATCAATTCAAAAATATATTATTACATTTGACGATTTTTACATACGTTGGTAACTTGTGAATTCGAATAAACAATTACATACCGATCGAAGGTGAAATAAAAGCAAGTATACATGACACATTTTATTATATATTTGGTAATACAGTTTTCCACTACACAGTTTTTTTTGCACAGCCACAAATCTTTTCGATCACAATCCCATTGCATATCCTTTGGCGTGCGCCTCTTAAAGGGGTTTAGATTTCACTCCGAGGTAGCTAAAGCTACGAGACATATTCTCCATTACAACGATAAATCAATCATGGCTCTTCATCTTCAGAAAGTGATGGCAATGCGAGTTGCCGCTGCATCCTTTCTCTCCTTTGCGGCGAAGTTGACTTCTGCCGCCGATATTCATCAGGACGCGGCACAAAACATTTCACAATCGGTTGTTCATACTCTTCAACCTCGGAATCATCTTCCACAAGAGCTGGTAGGGCAGTTAATTTTTGACGCTTGTCAGCTGCACAATCCATCTGTTTCCCACGGGCTTTGGGGTGAGTTGGGTAAACGTCCGCGTACAACGCAGCGGCTGATAGTTTTACGACCATTTTGTATAAGGTGCAATCTCTTTGACTTCTGAATACAGATTGCGGGGAGTCGCACCGCGCTGCTATTTATAGGTTTTAGGTTTTGTGTGTGTGCGAAATGATAACGTCACAGCGTGGTGCGCATGTGTGAACGACTTCATTTAAACGCGTTTGTGTTTGTGGGTAATTGTTTGATGTCATTGCATCGACTATAATATGGCTTGCAATATGTATAGCCCACAAATCATAAAAACAATCATAGGCATGACTATGTAATTATACTTGTATTTCGTGTGTTCATAGGTGTTAATGCTTGACGTATAGACTTGGTTTTTAAAGCAGTTTGAGGATATTAAAACATATCTTATATTCAATATATTATAATATTCCATTAGGTACATTTGTTGACTTGAATTGTTAAATATTGTTATTCGAACTCGGGACCGTCGATTCCGCACTCCAACATGGTGGCCAATTCGCAGAAGGACTTCGATTTTTCCTATGTTTGTATATTTACTAGACGTAGTTCGTATTCTGGAAACCACTGCATACATATTTAATGACTACTACTACGTCACTTTAATTCTAAGATAATACTATGTTTAAAACCGGCAATCCGGCTTAGAAATAAAAATGTGTCTACAGCCAATCATAAATACTTAAAATCATTAGGAAGATACATAGATTCAGATAATTTAAGTCTGTTAGGATATAAATGTACTAACAGAAGTAATACGCGTAATCCCAGAACGCTGTTTATTTTTATAGTCATCTGGAAATAACGGTTTTCGTACATGGGAAACCCGAAAGATAATGTGGGCGTCGAAATAAAACACACGTGCTTTGAGTTTTTAACAAATTTTAGTTTAGTCATACAGCCTTATGACGTAAACGAAGCGTGAGTACGAAATCTGTTTATATACGATATATATAGTCCTGTATTTGCTGTAACACTTAGACAACGTGTAACGACTGGTGGCTGCTGAAAATCAGTGGTGTGGAATGTATTTTCCCAAACAAGTCTTAAGCAGTTTCCCATTTTGACGCACACCCACGGTGGTTGCGACAATGTTATATGTTTATTTAGTATATCTTTTATAACATTACTATATATTTATAATATGTGATGCCTTCATGTCTGTCGTTCCACCACTGCGTATTTCGTAAGACATTCCTTACCTCGCACCACCACGTTATGGAACCAGCTGCCCGCCAACTTATTTCCGAACCATTACGACTAAGGGTCCTTCAAGAAAAAAGCGTACTAATCTCTAAAAGGCTGGTAACGCACTCACGAACTCCCAGCCACATAAGTTTATATGGGCAGCGACTTCACCTTTATGGTGGGCCTTCAGCTCGTTTGCCCCCTCTTCTATAAAATATATATATATTTGGACAATATAGTTATGTAAATATTCTCACATTTGTTACATTTTTTATTGACCCATTGTTCTGTTGTATTTTCCATGTGTGTGCCCTAATAAACGTGTTTTCTTTCTTTCTTATTCTTTCTATTTTTTCATACTCTCTTTCTTTGGACACATTTCAAGGCGAGGCAACTATTTCCTTGTTTAAGGACAGGTTGGTACCAGGAGGCAAATCTCCCAGGCGTTAGACTAATCCGAGCAGGGCCGTGGTGGGGGAGCCAGTAAGAGTTCTCAGGAATGTCGGAAGACGGCCCACGTCAGCTGCGCAGTCCACCGAGATATGACGGTATCGAACGCTCTGTTAAGAGCTTTACGAAGCAGATTCTTCTTAATATTATAAATAGTAGTCGTATACACGAACCTTGCGCTTACAAAGCTTGTGAACGGTCGTTCAGTTTACCATTTAATCTGCATATTAGTTATCTGTGGCGTCTGCGTTTGTCGCGACAGTTTTTGTTATTTAAATTTCATTTACAAGTCAATTGTTAGACAACATTATGAAATACAATGTTTTTCAACGGCTCCCACAGTAAATTTATTAAAACGTTCATAAATATTGGACATTATCACACGGTTTGTTAGCCCCAAGATAAGCGATTTATAGGACTATGGTTGCTAACTCAACTGATAAACGATATATACCTACTTTATTAAACACAATTTATGACACCTGTTCGGCACTCAACAACTGCCTGAGGCCTGAGAGTTTCAAATAATACAATGTTTTTTTGGAAGCGAGTACTGATATATTTATGAAAACACACGAAGGTCATTAATTCACGCAGCAAGTTAACACTGCGATACAAAAATCGAACCTTATCTCATAACGCCATCTATCAATCACACGTTGACAACTCGCGATCGATCAACACCTAACAAACATCAATTATAAATGGTGTCAAGAATCGAACAGATCGCAGTCATAAACTCATAAAAAACATTGTAGTCGTAAAATATATAATTTTCTATTATTTATAGCGAAACGCATGTTTAGAGTAAAAGATGCCTAAAATTAATTATTCTACATTTTTCTATACTAATTGTTGTAGTTGCGCCGACATATATAAAAGTTTATATTTAATTGCTCCCTACCAATCTATTAGGGGTTTAAATGAAATTGCCCAACTAATTTAATTTTTTTATTAATTTATCAAATAATATAGTAATCCAGCCGTTTAATTGGAAGGTCGTTTATGGCATTGCAATACAATTCTGGTGATCTAAATTCGACAAACAAAGCATTTTGTTCTGCCCATGAAGGTTCTATGTCAACCCGTAGTACCTTATTTATATTAGCATTAATTATTATTTAAGAGTCTAAAAAAACATAAAATGATAGATAGATGGAAGCATACGTTTATTATTTATGTATTCATATGGCGACTTTTAGCTTTTAGAACGCAGAACCGTGTTATTATGTAAAATCGAAATTCGCGTGGGGGGACGCAATATCCAAAATTTGTCTTTCTCGGTTCATTTGCTCTTGAGCTTTTCAACTTGTTGTTTCACGACTTAATGACTGCAATAAACGGTTCTATTGAACAATAACCATATCACAGCGTTTAAAATGTATTTAAATAGTTTCCAACTGCAATGCAGTTATGGTGTATAGGATTAAACAATTGTACATAAAATATATTTGAGAGTTTAGTGGGTGTTTTAACACAGAGTTATCTATTTAAATCATATATTAACTTCGTAATGGGAGGATACCGTCCGACTAGGATTTGAAAATATATTTTATTAATTTGTGAGCTAAATAAGATCGAAATAATGAATCTTCGTATATCGGTGTGGTGAAAATATTAGTTTTGAGTTAGACAGAGATCAAATATAGTAATTACGTCTCGGCAATTCCCTTGCACATCTAAGGTTGTATTTTTATTGTATGGTAAGTTGCACAAGAGTCTTCTTGCGTGACCAGGCTATAATACTAAGCGGATTTATCGTAATGAGACACCGGCCTTCACTCACACAATCTTGTCCTCAATGCAATTAATTTAATTTGCATTAACTCTCATTAAAAAAGGGGAGTTTTTTTTAAATAACTCGCGTGTTCAATTATTAATATGTTATCCGACTGTTAAAGAAGTAATATAACCAAAGAGAACATTCTTCGATATACTTAACATTTTTTTATCGTTGAAAACATTATTCAAACAAGTAGTGAACATCATTTATTGATTTAGAATATTTGAAAAAATCAGTCAATTATCAGTTATCAAGAACGCTATTTTTTCGTACACCAAAAGTATTATAATACAATTCTTTCGATTGAAAATCTTAATCTATGCCTTATTATGGTTATAATAATTAAAATATAGTGTGTCATTCTGACGAGCGTTAACAGGACCTTTTCCTGTGACCTCGTAACCTGAGGGAGAGGGTGCAAAATATCAAAGGTGTCGTAAATGTCGACTCTTTATACCTAACTATATATTAACGACAAACAAAGGAATTCGAAATAACGTACTCTACATTCTTCAACTTAACCTATACGATCTCTTCACCTTTTAATATAGTCTATTTCTAATAAATCTGTAGTATATTTGTTTAGTGTTATATACAAAAACTTTTCTAAAACCTCTTTAGTATCATAACTGTAACATTTCGTCTGATTCAGTTATTTTGTAATATAAAAAAAAAATCCCTTTAGTCTCTAAAAGATTGACGATTAAAATGCCAAATTAATAAAATCTTACTGTTTCAAAAGTACTGTATCCTAATAAACAAAACAAACCACAAAACGAAACGAAACGAAAGAAAATTAAAAGGTTTGGTCCTTGTGGCACCCTTGAGTACCCATAATGCTTGAATTTAGTCGCTGTATCGCGATGCTGAGCCAGAACAGCACTAGCCGTTGTATCACCGGTACTGACTACCACATTAATTATAATTTTTCGTAATTACACTTTTCATATAAACAAACATGTGATCATTGATAATTTATGATCAAATCCAGGAAAACTATCACACAACGACGCATAAAACAAGCCATTTTAAAAAGTATGCCATGTGTTTTCCTGGTGTGATTAAAAGGAGGAAAATAATCAATTTTTAATTGTATACCCTGTATCAAATTAGTGACGACTGTTGGTTAATGCTTGAGTGCCGAATGGATCCAGGCTTTGATTTCAATTGAAAATTTTAATAAATATGTCCCCAATCACATGTGCTTAGCACAATACAAATAAGTTATAAAATAATTAAAATATTACGTACATGTAACTGTTACTTGGAAACTTACTTAAATAATACATTTATATTATATACAAACCTTATCATTTACGTACCAAACCTTGTGTTATGGGGCGTGGTCAAGGTGTTATATTAAGTAGCATATATTATGTAGTATATCAGTATTTAAATCACTTAATTATCCGCATTTATCCATCAGTAAGGTAAGAAGAGAAGAAGCATGCAAGAAAAGTCAGCTGGAACGGCTTTTATTTCAATTTTATAATTGATTTTGTTTTATAGCTTAGAAGAATCATGAAAGTCGTGGTGGTTACTGATAACAGTTTGACACACTCATATTTCTTTAAAATCAACATTGTTTAGTACCCCGCAATAATATATAGTAATTTTTAGAAGTAATAAATACATTTTATATATTTAGTTATATGACAGCAATAAAATTTAACGAGTGTAGAATCCAGGACACTAGATTATGAATAAAATCGTATACATTTCTTTATATTGGTAGTATAAAAATTGACGATTAATAAGTGTCTTTATAAAGACCTACTTGAATAAAGATATTTTGAGTTTGAGTTTATATAAATTTAAATATAAAGATTTTTTACAAATTTATTAATAATTATAATAAAGTACAAATCTAATTTCAAATTCAAAATAGGAGTAACTTGGTTAAAACACAAAAATGGTCCTTATAGCAAAATGCCTACAATGACAGACAGCATTTTCTCGCTGTAATGCGATGCTCATACAAATTAATTCATATGACAACGCTTTAATTGATAATGTGTATTAGTAAATAAACGTAAACAATTATAAATTAACTAAAATAAGTGCGCAATAGCCACCTTTTAGTTGACGATATGATAAAAATGAACTTCCTCCTTATCGAATAATTATCATTGTATTAACCTTGTCGATACAATGATTTTATGCGTAATATATAATTATAAATATTATCTTTGACGTAAGATATTATTTATTTATTTTATGTGAGAGGAGGCAAACGAGCAGGCGGGTCACTTCGAGTGATGTGCCAACCGCCGCCCTGCAACGCCAGGAGGCTTACAAGTGAGTTGCCGGAGAAGAGATTAACATCTCAGTGCTAATAAAGAAAGTCAAATTCAAATTCAATTCTTCAATTTGGTATGTTAACAACCAGTTTTGAACTAAAACTTAGTTAACATGGGTTCACTGCGTTCAGCTGAAAAGAACCCACAAGAAAATCAGTTAAGTATATTCTGGTGTCATTTTAAGAACGGGCAATGCATCCGTTTACTAAATGTACGATAAATTAAATTAAACAATAATCAGCCAAACATACTTTTAATAATAGCACAGATTTAATGAAACAATATATTTTATACTGCCCTAGGATACTTGTAGACTAGTGCAGCACATATTCTGTGCTCAATTAAATGTCTCCTAATGTGAAGGCAAACATAAGGAAATCGAGATGTATTAGATCCAACAAACGAAGACATATATCGTTCTAATTTTCACATTATTAGTATTTAAGTTATTATAGTGATTGTAAAATGTTTAATTACTATTTTATTATAAGCCTAAATGTGCATTATCACATTTTACGTGTTGGCACATTGTAATTAAATCGCGTTTGTTCTCTTTGTTTTAAATATTTCATAATCAAAAATATAATGACCTTGAATTGTAAATGCATAAGAACAATAGGTTCACCTATTATCAAATTACATTTAATTTAAAGTTTATTTTGAACATTATATAAAAGACCAATAGTAATTAAACATGATGGTATCTCAAAAAATGTTCGGAAGTACTGTAAGTCGATGCTAACACTACACTAATTGTTTATTAAAAGTTCTTTGACCGCAATATCAATGATTTGAATAGATGAAATACCCATAAAGGTTATATTCAATTCTGAATTATATTCAAAAGAAATTACCGCAGATACACCCTGAATGTACACACAAAGAACATGCTTATTTGAAACTTCTAAAAAGACTACTATTCATTTAAATTATTCTGTGATATTTTAATTTGAATATTCCAGTCTCGTTCTATGTCTCCTAATATATTTTTTTCTGATCCCTATTGAATGTAGCGGTTGGTTAACCCACATATACCATGACACACACATCCTAGTATCTTGAAAAGCATTTTTTAAGTTTCTCGTCCAATTTGTTTACGAACTTGTATTTAGTTTTCTAAATTTGTATAAATATTAACTCTGTTTTGCTTAAATGTATATATATTTACAATATATGGGCGTTTACGTTAAACTTCAGGTACATTTGGCAATTCAGTTGAGATCTAAAGTAGAAGAGACGGCCATCTTTTACACCTTCACTTCTTGAATCAGGCTGTGAATTATAACCTAATTAAGACTACTTCTAGACCAATATACCATAATCACAAGAATATGACTTCTCGTGACTAACTTACAACACCCTTAGCATATATATTTAACATGTTTTTTGGGTTATAAAAATAAATTAATAAATATCTTTTTATATAATTCTTATTTAGTACCAAAATGTATTATAGAACATAGAATAAATCTAAATCCACTAAATAATGTATATTTGTTTTCCTTATTATCATAAAATCTATTAACAATTCTGTAAAACAAGATAAATGTAAACAATGCTCACTACGAATTGATTTTATTAGGCGGGCGCGGACGACCTCGCTTATATCATCTCTGAAAACAGTTGTTAAAACATAGGGTTTACAATATTCAATATATTTCGTTTTTAAAAACATGTGCTCAAGTTTTGTGTTGGATCTATTGAAATACGATATAATCGTATCTAAGAAAACCCTTTGAAAAATGATAGGTAGTGTACATGGTTGGAAAAACGTTAAGAAATAACTTTTGTCCAAAGTTTGGCATTTTTCTGTTGATGTTGAAATATTTTTATTGACACAATTAATCTCGCTAATATATCTGTTACATCCAATTTGTTTTTATTGTCATAAAATCAACCTTTAAAAAACTAACAAGCGTGAAAACTAATATCTCTGAGTTAGAACTACATAACCACGGCTTTTAATACTATTTGTGAAACCCTTATTGGAGATATTTAGCGAAGCACTGAATCAAAACAGATTTACTGAAAACATTGATTTCATGGAAACTCATTTTCGCGTGGCTTGGCGATTTTCCAAAGCCCCAAGCCGGAAATGCAAATGGCACGTAAAATTTATATATTATATGGAAATGAGCGTGTAATTTATAGGAAATTAAAGGTTTCAAGGCTGATAATTATTTACTGAGATACTTTCGGGTTTAACGGCGTCCCATACACCCCTGTACCATCCTAACCACTAGCTAGCATTCGTAGATACCACTCTTAATTTCTTTGAAAGAAAAATAACCTGCCCATTATCTAGAACTGGAAGGGCATACCAACAAAAACAAATATCAATAAATTAATTATAATAAAATTCAATCCGTATCACCTCGACGTCTGGCGTTCTACAATTAAGCGTTGTTACACCGCTTTGTCTAAGCACCTGTCAGGGCATGTGTCTCCGAACGGTTATGACTTAGGGACCTATCGTACCTCTCCCTCAAAGGTCAGCAACACACCTGCGTTTCAAAATGTCGAAACTCACAATCCCCGGTGAGCGTTCCTGGAGTCCCATTGGAACGAAAATACGTCTATATTTAGAAAGAAGTGATAAGCCCAAACAAGGTGTTTAAGGCTTATATACATATTATATATACATATATTTTTAAGGATGTATAAATAAATCACTCAGCAGTTAGCAATCAGTGAATTGTCTTATGTAAAGATGTTACTTTACATTTATGATGTTACATTACGTTGATTGAGCTTCGTTATAAGGAACAAAATTAACCGTTGGTTTAGTTTAGACTGTTACAAATAAACACAGTTTATCGAACGTTTATATTTTGTTTATCGAGAAATAGCCAATTGTTATTAAAAATCTAATAATAAACTTTATCGGTTGGACGTGAATAATTATGGCACGTGTAGCGGCACTACACCAGGTGTGGAAAATTCAAGGTTGTAGTGAAAATATTGGTAAATTATACGCTAAATTACGATAGTAAAGATGTGGTATAAGATTTGCGTGAACCATTTCAAGAAGTGCAAGTCAAATATGAATTCTTTTTAACTATAACTTATATAGGCTTTGTATTTATACAGTCGATCGCGTTTTTGATACTTTGCATTTCCACTGCCAAATGCTCAATTCCATTAAAACAGAAATATCACGCACACAATACAAGCATTACACTATCTAAATGGAAAACATACACTTTTTTGTATTTACAAAACTTTAGAAAATGCAATATATATTTCTTACAGGCAAGATTCGATCTTATAGCCCTATCTGTTATAGATACTAACTAATTTTAACTTCTAACATATATATTTATTTATATCTTCTCCACATAGAATCGTATCAGCGAACCCTCGTGGACGTCAATAATTTATATTATACTTTTTATAATTACATATTAATTATTATGTCTGTATAAATCTGTTATATTGTATGTATTGCATTTATTATAGCTAAAGAAATGCTAGTTTTTTCAAACCCCTTTTCACGGCACCATTTCAAGAGACTAATTTTTACTAATTTTTTTCTAACATTTCTGTGATTTCTCATTTCAATTAGGATTTTAGTTAAATGTATATTATCGCTTTGATCGTGTTTACAAACACGACATAATGTATTCGACTGATGGATTTTCTATTTGTCCGATGTTTTCATTCTTACCGATAATAATGTTAATCCAGACTTGTTTTTCGACCTAGAAAACTGTGATAAGTATTTTTTTGTCTGAGAGGTTTTATTTGTTACGTCTCTAACGTGCCTACTCTGTCCCTTGTACTTATGTCCCCAGTAGTGTTCTTTCCTTATGCATATCAATTGGTTTATTCCTCATTATTTTTTATTAATTAACAACCAAAAAAATATATTAATTTACGTGATAAGAGTTAAAAAAGGTATAATAGTTCGCTTTAACTGCATCATTTATTTTTAATTAACTGACAAAATGATTCTTACTAACAGATAAGTGAATCACAGACAGAAAATATTAACTTCGTCATGTTTGTTTGCGACAAACATTTAAAATGACTTCGTTAACGAGCCTGTGGTAAAATATTACATATTAAAGGCGTGGTTTTGCTATTTCATAGAACAGACCAACCTATATTATTTCCTAAAAATGAGGCCATAATCCACTTCTGGTTAATACAATTATGTAAATACAATAATTAGTTAAGTCTCGGTTATTTTATGAGTTACAATTAACACCATGAAATAAAGTTAGTTTTTGTGATAACTACCAGTTATTATTTATTAGTATTAAATAAAGTAAATCAGTGGAGGCTGAGTGGTTCAAGTATAACCGTAAGTTGTGTGTTCGATTCGGGACCATTACTTGATATTTTGGTACTTTGATAATGTAATTTCTTAATATTATTTTAAACGAATAAGAGCTCTCTGAAGAGTCCTTCAGTCTTCGTTATGTAACCATTAGGTTTATTCATGTTAATCAAATTGTAAATTATAAAAAAATACACAAGTAATTATGAAAATCTATAAGTTGCTATTGGCTAGGCTACGCTAACCTGGGTGAAAATATTTTTTTTTTCTATGTACATTTTGAACAATGGACGCAAATGGTTTACGCATTAATGACGACAATAGTACGTAAATCGTAAACTTATTTACGGTTTGTAATCTTTTTAATTCGGCGTTACGATTGGAAAATTACTGAATAATGACGTTCATACTAGATTTTTGGTTTTTAAACGAAGTCAGTTTTATCGTATTTCTATTATAAATCTAGTTTATATGAACCTGTGTGAAAATATTAGAGTTATTTAATAAATTATAGAGATTTAGGAATTGAAAGCTTTAGGCAGTGGTCTATTTTAATTTTATTGTATAAGTACTTTTACAAGTTGTATGAACTACGGGACTTTTATAGAGTTATAAATTTTACACACATACCCCAAAAACATTAGACAGTAGACACGTAGAATCTTAGAAAAACATACATGAGCCAAGAATATGCAAGAAAATAAATACAAAAACAGTTTATCTAGTTATTTTATTAAAAATGGTCCCCAAACAACTTATGTGCTAAATATATTAACAAAAACAAACATAAAGATAAAAAAAAACATAAGCTATACACACAAATTATATGGAAACTAAAAATAACATCTTCTGTGCTAAATATATTAACAAAAAAAGAAATTCAAAGATAAAAAAAAACATAAGCTATACACACAAATTATATGGCAACTAAAAATAACAGTTGTAGAAAAAAGTTCATAATTTTAATAATTGTAAAAAAAGCTTAACTAACCTATACCTTACCAGGAGCATTACTATATGACGGAATCAATGAATACCATTGCAATATATTATTAATATGTGCTGTGTCATACGCACTTACGACTATTTTGTTAATCCCCGCATAAGAATGAACTGTTAGATCTTACAAATATTTCATCGCCAAATTTGTTACGGGCAGTGACAACACTTGAGCTTTTATGAAAAAACACTTTATTTGGTTTGCAATTAAAAGTAAGTTACCACGTATGTGTTTGGAAGTTGGAACAGGAATGCGAGTTGATTTTCCGTCCGGGGCGTTAGCCCCCCTCTGGTGGTAGATACCGCGTCCTGCTGGTGCAGTAGCTGATGGCCCTCGGGTCTTGCTGCGGTGCGACGGGCGGCGAATTGGCGGTCTTAACAAAATACGACCATGTCGCTGGATGGTCGTATTTTGTTGGCTGAGTCATATCGCAGCGGATGGGAATGTCCTGGGTGTTGGGCCGAAGAGCGTCTGGCTTGATTAGACCCTGGTGGTGGGGGCCTGTAGTGTCCTGGTGGTGGGGGCCGAACAGTATTCTCGAATTCGACCCCTGAAAATGCTTGTTGAGTGGAAAAGGATGTCGTATTTAAAGGATAGATTTGGGGTGGGGGTTATCTGACGGGAATAAACAATAAAGACTTATATGTAATTATAATTTTTAATAATTATAAATTATAATAAGAGCTTAAAGTTTAAAATAAATTATTTCCATCCGTCCAATTAGTGAGTTTGCTACGCTTTTTTGGTCAGGCGTTAATTTAATTCTAAATAAATCGACAATAGTCTATAAAATTTTATTAATAAGATATTAGTATAATAATCAATGATCATAAAATTTATTTAGATCGCTCAAATTGGTCAGACTAAGCAATAATAATCGAAACCATTTATTAATCTTAGCAAAAAGAAGGGTTTTATAGTTGATTTTATTATAAAAATACAATGATAAATGGCTAATAAATAATTAATTGTCTACGCGTTTACAATCCATGTCAATATTTGACTCCACAAATCTTTTATTTCTATAACTTAAGTTTTTTTCTGTATCACTTTAACAACATAAAATGTAAAGTTGTTAACAATCAACATATGTAAGTCCGAAAAACATAAACCATATCAGCAAGAGACGATTTAGTCTTATTAATAAGGCAAACTTAAATTAAATAAAAGGCCAATTAAAATTAGTAATAAAAATATATTCAACAAAAGAGATCAAGTTCCATGCGCCCGCGCAGGTGGCGCCCCGTTTATATCAACGACGAATGCTGTAGGCCGACGATTTGGCTCTCTGTATCTTTTTCAATAAGATCTAGAAAATATTTACATATTCCAATTAATTAGCGTTTACAAAACAATTGCCAAAAATAATATTTTTTTTAACGCAATCTCGTTAGCGATTATGACAAATGACAGTTTGTATCTTTATACATTCATTATTGTGTTGACTAATAATGCAACTGTCAAAGTTAATCCTATATTATATTTACCCCTCATCAAGTTATCGTGGGCTTGTGATGGCAACATTGAGGTCTTAAAATTACATTTTTTCTTTTTATATTATTATACATAGTTATTAGTTCTTCGTAAATTATTGTTTTTTTAATTAACTATGTTTAATGTTTAGGGGTCATGTTAAAAAGAAAATACGAATGTTCTAGAAAGGTGTATAGTTTTAAATTGAAAAAATTATGTCACCATATTATCGTGGTCAATCTGCCTCTGTTTAAGTTTTCTATGTACAGCAGCAGGTGGTACAGGTTTCCTGGCGGGTTCTTTCGTCGCTGGACCCTTCTTATTGTTACGTGCGCTGAGAATTTTGCTCAAGAGAATGTGGTTGTGCCTTTCAATCTCTCGTAGTCTATCGTTTGTGAAGGACATATTAATACGACGGGTTTGCGGCACTGAGACTGAGCTGAAAGAAATAACTGAATAAAATTTCCTCCAAGCGAAAATGAGCGATCTTCGACCTGTCGAAAAATACATATGTCGTATACACATTTAATATATTGGTTACACCTTACCCATAATCAGAAGATCTGCCAGTTAAAGACTGTGGCTTACTGGATACAGATGTGTGACTTTTTGACGTTTTCACTGATTCATTCGTTTGATTATCCAATTGAGTTTTACATGTGTCGCTTACAGACTTCGACACGGTTTTTATAACTTCAGTTTCACTGTCCTCTTCGAACTCATCTGAATAATGAACTTCATTTTCATCGTCCGATTTTTCATTTTCCGTGTCCGAATTGTACACACACGTCTCGACACAAATATTCGGCGGTCGTTTTACGGTATCAACTATACATCCCATGTCAAAATTTTTAGTAACTTCATCGATATCGTTGTTATTTTCTTCCTGGTATTGCTGTTTTAAAGTCATTTTGTTAGTGTCACCACCCGAATACTGAGTGTCTATGTAATCTGTTATTTTATCTACTTTGCATTCAACTTGCGACATAAGTGCCAAGCGTGCTTCTCTGTTTTCTGAGCTAAAAAGAAAAAAAAATTACTCGATAAATAATAAAGCGTTTATGCGCGTTACAGAAAGTGTTAACTATGTCTACGTTGATCTAATACTGCAGTAGAATGCTTATAAAGTAAACTGTAAAAAAATATTACAACTTACTTAGACTGTATAAGCTTTTTTCTCAAAAAAAACTACACTTCGTTCACAAAATTATAGTTACCAGATTATATTTTTATAAATATATACTAATTACAATATTTTGTAAAATTATCGATCACTAGGAAATAATAAATCATAGAAACACTTTAGAAAAATAGCTTCACAATGACAACATAATATTGTGTGGTGAAATTTCTTTTTTTGGAGTTTTTAAATTTCGCACCACAATTATTTAATATTATTATCAGCCAGGAAACCTACATATCATGAAAACAAATTATTCGGACGCACTGTTATGTTTTTATCCGATAAACTATTAGAAAATGACAAATTTTCAAATTTGAATAACATATTTGAATGTTCTTGTAAAAATCAATAATGACCTATCAACATGTAAACAAAATTATAGGAACCGCGCGTTCGTATTAATTATTTTCCACAGATGCTATAATACATTTGCACAAACAAAATCTTGAAATATAGACTGAACAAATTAAAAATATTACTTGAGTTGTTGAAGACTAATGACACAAAAGTATATAATTTCGAGTATGGTAAACACATTATATTTTCAAGTAATGTTCCAAGATACTTGTTTGTGGATATTATAAACTATGAACTAGCACTACCTCTGTGCTGTAATTGTCATTGTGTGATTGTGAAATGTCAGCAGTTGTAGCTTCTCTTATTCTATGGTAAAGGTATTTTTTTAAATAATGTAAACTGTAAAGTGCAAACGTCAAAAATTTTCTTTGAAAATAAATCACTACAAATAAACTTCATTTTATGATAAACTACATTACGAAATGTTATTGGCAACAATCTTCAAAAAATAATTATTTCGTTATTAAGAGGTCTATCGATACACCGAAATGGTTACAATAATCAAAAACCAGCTTTTGAAACACTTATCGAGGTATACTTATATTTATTGTCTTCTTCGTCTAACTAAATTTATTAAGATTCATTTTATACAGTATGACTGGAATTAACTAACACTAATTAGATACGTATAATTAATTTTATGATTTTATTGAGTAGTTTATGTTTTATTTTAATACTTGTGACCAGAATATTGTAAATGTTTTCCAATAAGTACTATTTACATGAGATTTGTATAAGATTAGATAAATTAATTATATATACTAAGATAGTTTAATAAAGTATGGTTACAATTACTACATACCTAGTTTTATAGAAAGAGCTTTTTCATACATAATCTTTGTTTTAAAATGATTATTTTTGGCTTTGGGTTATTATATTGTTAAAATCTTTTTTAAGAAATCGACTGTTATTGCAGATATACAAAGAACTTATCGCCTGAACAAATATCATTATCAGCATTAAGGGGCTCTGGCGAGCTCCAGGATTTGACATTGGATGAAGATTTATTGACAGACTTGTTGGAACTTCCCGGCTGGGTACGCTTAACATCAGCTAAGTGCAACCGTGCCTCATTTAGAATACAATGGACCAAACTAAAGACAGTACCTATTGTTTTGGTAAGTTGAAAACTTAAATTCTATTACCTATAGTAATCTACAGGTAAATATTATTGTTTATTCAGAATTTTTAAAAAAAATCTTTAAGCTATTGTATTCCTTATTTCTCTTCAAATATATTTTATGCAGATTTTTATGCCAATGTCAGTAGATCAAGGATGGGCAGTCAACGGAGCGAAACTTAATTAGATAATGCTTGCTTGTAACTATGTAATTCATTAAAAGTACTTCATTTAAAAAATTTCTTACACACTATTAAATACAAATTTGTCCAATAATTGAACATTTAGCGTGAATAGTTACTATTTTATATTTACCTATTCAAATTCAATCAAATGATTAAAACACCAATATTCAAGAATCATAAAAACTTTCAGGCTAAAAAAGTAAGATCATTTTAAACCATCTCTTTATGATATCAATCTAAAAATATTCAGAAAGTTCCAATTTGGTGCTTATAAATAAATTGTTAAATTACTAATTAATGTAATATCATCAGAACTTAGACGAAGTACACATAGCATTGGAAGTATGTGCAGAGCCAAGAGTGATGAATCCCAATGCGGCAGCTGCCATGCCTGTTCCTGGAAAATATAGCTACATACATAAGGTGAACTAAGATTATTAGCTGTTTTGCTTCTATCTACATACTAACGTAGCACAGAAAAACTCACAAATGTTTATGCTATGTTTAGCATATGATCTCAGATATTTATATTTATAGATGGACATATATATATATATATTAAGGAAGTAAAATATTAAAAAATAAGTATAACAAATATGTCTAATTTATGCTATTTTATTTCAGGTTATAGATGGTATCTCAGTGGCTATCAATCATGTTCAAATAGATTTTAATTGTGATGCATTCACCAGTAGTGTTCAGGTAAAATATGTTTTATATCAGTGGTAATTATAAGTTAAATCAGTTATCAAAGATAAAGAGATTTTCTCGGACACTTAAGATTAAATTTTTTATGTATAGGTTTATTGCATAAAATGATTATTACAGTTATTTGACTTGAATGTTTGTTAAAAAACATTTTTTTATAATCAATATAATTTTTTTCTATGCTTTGAGTCAAAATAATCTTTTATTTTTTAAATTTTTACATTAACAATGTTATAAGTTCTGCAATTTGAGAGATAATAATTTTATATTCAATTCAAACTTTATAGATCTCAAGAGTCACGGTTGAGTCTCGCACACCGGATGGAAGAAAGGGTGATCTTAGACTGACAAGAATCAAATCGCCCGATACTGGACAGCTCCTTATATTTAAGGTAAATAAAAATTAATATATTTTATTTTTGTATTGTATGTTGTAAAATATTCTTTTGTAAATATAATTATTATTTCTAAGGAACTGGAGTGGCAAAGTGCCAGAATAGAGGCGAAGGCGCATGGAGTGGCAGCAGCTAATCTGCCACCTTTGCGTCTTCTATTAGGAACTTCGCATTGTCGTATTGTGATTAAGAAACGACTGGCCGGTATGTCTTTTTTTTTTTAAATCTCCTGCTTGATTATTTATTACAATCTTGGATATCTTCATAGTCTTATACGTAATTTACGTCTAGCTTACTTATTTAAATCTTTAACGGTAGCAAGTAACATGTTATGAATTAATTATTATAACAGCTCCCAAAACAAGGACATCAAATTCACAAAGCATTCAAATTTTTCTTGAATGAATTTGATTTTTCACAGCACACGCGGTTTTAAAGATCTGCAACCGTTTTCCCATAATAATACAAAAAATACGGGTCATAAAAATTAAAAATTATATGTTTATGTATAGGTATGCATTTTTAATGCGACAATAAAAAAATGTCTTTAAAAATATTTTTGGCCGTTTCTCAGACATATTCAATATGCTCACAAAATTTCATGAGAATGGGTAAAGCCCGTTTCGGAGGAGTACGTGAACGAACATTGTTATTTTATGTATTAGATAAAAATAATGTTATTATTATTTAAATTATTACTATTTAGCACCTAACATACGTTTTTTCCGTAGTCAAGCACGGACAAAGACGAATTTTTATTTTTAATGGCATTTATAGCACACACGATAATATAGCTTGTTCATGTGGTTCGATCGTGTTCCGTCATCTACATTAAGGTCCTATGGAAACCGTCATTACTAAGATTCGTTTTTTTTTTGCTGCGCCCATGGAAATGGGATTTATTGTTTAGTTTATAGATACACGTTTGCACAATGTTATTTAACAACTTTTTCGAACATTATTAGAAATAATGAACTGTGCTCTGAGGACCTGCGACGCTGATCCATTTAGTGATAGTCTCCATGTCTTTAGACGCAAATTGATGCGGACCTTGTTTCACCAATAGACTCCAATTTAGAAACGTTCATTTTTTGTTTTATTTCTGTGGTAGAGTTTTTTCTTTATATATTATTGTTTGGTTGTTTTTTAAAATTGTATACCTGTAATGCTGTGCATCCCTATAATTTATGCACATACGTGCCTTGTGTGTTTTTTTTTAATTTTGTTCGGGTTATGTTTGTATGTGTGTTGTTGGTGTGCCTTATTAAATAAATAATCTTAAGTAACATTTTTTGTTTAGCATCATTATTCTTCTGTGTTTCACATCTAACTTTTGCCACTACGTCGAAACCCACGACCTCAGTGTTCAGTACGCTCTGAAGTACCAAAAATGTTTATAGATTGCGCGGTTCTCGGTTCGCGTCTGGTGCTGCGCCCTGAGCCTTTGGCGTGGGCGTTGACAGACGGGCAGTTGCGTGCGGCGGTGGCGTGCGCGGCCGCACTCGCTGGCCCAGTGCACAAGGCGACACAGCTCGCTACCAGAACTAAGGCAGCTAAAAAGGTGCTATGATTGTTTTCAATTTATTAGCTATTCAAACTAAAGTGGGATTTATTTAGAGGATTTCAAAGTGTTTTTTTTTTTCATATTTCTAGAGATCTTGATAAATTACACCAAGGACACAGGTGGATACAAACAGCAAGTCTTATGTTTAAGTTAAAATCGGATATTGTATTTTTTTTTAATTAATGTGGTTTTAATACAAGTGGGATTAGGATAATAGGTTTATAAATGGCTGAGTTCCGGTGAAATTTGATATTAACTTTGACACTTATTTCAACCCTTTTATTTCCGATAAAAAAGGTATGTCCTTACCTACACTTAAGTTTATCTTAATTGTTCTAAATCGTAATTGTTGTATGGATGATGTTAGGTTTTCAAGTGTTTTTATGGCGTAAATATAAAATGACAGATCGAAGAGCCAGTGCAGCAAGTACCAAGCCGATCTAGTTCGAGCGAGCGGGACCTCCTCGCGCAAATGTTCGCCAAACACGATGTCCGGGAGACGTCCTATCACTTGTTGGCGCCGAGGATCGACCTGCATCTGTGCGATGATCCGGGATGTGAGTTTGACAAACTACCCTCTTTGCTATATCAACGCTAATCGCACCTTACTAAGAACCGGCAAATGTTTTGCTATATAGAAAAAACAATTAAAAAGACACATATGAGAAATAAATGTTGCCCGATTCTTAGACCTAATTGTTGCACAGAAAATTTCATGAGAATCGGTCTAGCAGTTTCGGAGGAGTTTAGCAAACACGATCCGAGAATTTTTAGTCTAAAATAGAGATTTATTCGTCCTGTTTAGTAATAGTAGTATATTAGTGATACATTTAAAATGGTTTTTTTTTATATAGTGGGTAGATCAGAGATGCCGCAATTAGCGAACGGGGGTGCTCTGCAAGTGACGCTGGTCAGTATGCAGGCGGACGTCTTCCCCTATCACAAGGCTTCTGATGATAGGAGGCATTGGAGAGGATATAGGTACGCTCGGCACGACCTCTCTATACTCTGAATGTCTCGCACGGTACGAGCGATATTTATATGCGGTAGAAAACTAATTTTGTTTGTTTCCTATTTAAAATGTGTTTGTAATAAATAAATATATTTTTGACCTATATTAGATAAAAGGTTTTTTTTGTATAGGGAAGCAGCCACACCTCACAGCCAGTGGTTGTCACAAGCCTTGACTTCCTTCTGTGGATCTCTATTGGATCTCATGGATCCTAAGCCGGTCACGCCCACTGCAAAGGTGCTTTTCGTTTTCAATTATACGATAATAATTCGAACTAGTGTAAACTCTAATATACGTCATTAGATTAAACGACAACTCTCTATAACGCCATAAACAGCCCCTTCAGTGTCGTTATATACGACTCGATATTGTATTTTTAATTTTATACAAATTAAATAAAAATAAATTCTTATTACTTCAGCCTAGTAATAAAGAAGAGAAAAGAGAAGAGCCGCTGCCCAACGGCGTTAGCCAAAAGGTGGCCTCACAGGCTTCCAATGCTCCGTCCACACAAACTACCTCACAAGGTACCTCACGAATGCATTCATTTCCCAAATAACTCTGATCCGTTAACTCTAGTTAATTTTTTATTCTTGTTACTTTCAGCATCGCCAACGAGAACCAGAATACTCCAGCAGTTGGGCAAACTTATGACTACTTGTTTAGTTTTGAGGATAGATGATTTTACGGTTTACAAGGTAAGGAAAACCTTTTTTATTCACATTGAAATAATCCTTTAGTCTTAGCAACATTTAAATTCAACCAAAAACTCTTTTTTTGTAAAAAACAAGAACGATTATTTCAATTTTTAATACGTTTATATACATATATATATATATATATACTTTTATGTATGAGATAAAATAATGTGCGGTGAGAGAATTGGAGTTGTGGTTTCAATCAGTACTCATTCAAATTGAATTTGTAAAGCTTAATGATATAAATATGAATAGGTATCAACTGGTTCCAAGTCGAGGGAAGCCCCTCGGCCTCTAGTGAGTGCAGAGAAGGCGACGTTGCCCGGCGACGCTGGCCTTTTGCACGCTGAACTCACCTTTTTCTATTACCCCGGGGATGTCTGCTTACCCGGTATGTATGTGTAGTGAGAAGAAAATGCACACATTTCTTTTCATCTTCCTTTTAAATAAAAACGATTTTTAGCCTCTGCCATAATTGAGTATTCCTTTTATACTACCACTTGAGCATAGATTTTAAATACTTAACCAATTACTTGGCATAGAATGGTCACCATTGTTGCTCCTGTCTGCATTCCATGCCGTCAAATTTCAGTGCCATCACCGAAAATGTACGTGCAAGTGTCGCCTGTACGCGTGAACGTAGACGTGCCGAGCATAGTTTGGCTGACGGCTTTCCTCCCGCACGTGGCCGCCGCCGTCGCCACCAACGCTGCGAGCGACTCGGCGTATATGGACATACGATCCGAGATTATCATGCCCAAAGTACGTACGCAAATTAACAGTCGGATAGGCTTTGAAATAATTAGACCAATATGTAAAGAAAGTTATATTTATAACTCTGCTGTCCGAAAGTGGTTTTCACGCTGGTGGTTTCAACTGATGATTAGGAAAGAGAAGAAATGAATATGAATGGAGTGATGTGGTAGGCGTTGGATATGATGAGACGCGAATAAAAGGTGCCTATCTGCTGTGGAACTGTTTCAGAATCGACTGCGGAAGGTTACCCCACATTTTGAGCATTTTGTTAATGTTGCCTTTAGATAGTGTTGGAAGCAGGGCCTGAGCATATCACCCAGCAGCGTGACAGGCCAAAGGAGTTGCACGTGTGCACCGCGCGGGCCACCTTCACTAACGTTCGGGAATCTGCGAGGGCCAGTGAGTGATTTCTTGTCTTTGAAGCACATCGAGAAGCGTAGCCAGTTTTAAATTGTCAAAGAAAAAAAACTTTAAAAGAGCATTATTTCATATGTATCTCATATACAATAATTGATTCATATCTACTTATTTATAGTACATTTTTCATACTAATATTTTATTATGTAGTTGTAGAGATCTATCTCATCTAATCTAGTCAAGAAAACATGCAACATATATGAATATTGAAAAAAAAAGGACAATTCAAATCACTGTAATATATAAAAGATTGTGTCGCACAGCAAGAATCTATAATGAGTCCTATCTGTCCTTGGATACATTTGGCCTAAGTAGAAAGTCTTTTAAAACAAAAACTAAGACTTAACCCCGCACACTCACTCACACAGCAACACCATTGCATACACTAATACACACACACACTTAAATGCTACTTCACATAATATACTCCTCTTGTTCATATGTATATATATATATTTTTTTTCTGTTCGTGTTTTTTTTTGTTATTGTTGTTTCAGATCTTAGATTCTATTTCCGGTTCTATGTTTTAACTTTATTTTAATCTATTTTTATTGTGTAAACTGTTTTTGATAAGCTGTACAGGTTTAATAAATAAAAAAATAAGATACATTTGTATGCATTAAACAGATACAGCCGGTACAAGAGCAGATTTGGCGTCAATTATTGCGTCCTTGCGTCGCCACACTCCACGCGGCCACTTCCCATGCGCAGGCGACGATATGGACCCGATACACAATCAATTTATTTTACACGCAGATAGTGAGTAAACATTACCGCAAATTACGGTCGCCTGTTTTGATTTAAACACCCTAATTGTTTTCATAATCCAGGTCTGGACGACATAGACCGCGGCGCATCCTTGACTCATGAGTCACTTTGGCGCGAGAACCGATCGATATGGTGCGCGCGTGTCGAACCATTGTGGATTGACTTTAGCGGCGCAAGAGCCACCAACTATAAACCCACGCCTTTGCTGGACGCCACGCCTCTGACTGCTTGGGTGAGTTGGGATTGTGAACTGGTTACGTCCGGTACAGAGGACTTGAACGGAGGAGAGGACCCTGATATAAAACCCTAATGCATTTATGAATGATCAAAAAAAAGTTTTTTGACTCTACATTTACTGCCAGTTCGACGAGAAGAACTGGCAACACACTCTCCGCCACTCCTTTCAATTGCCAAGTATCGCAAGTAGTGTACAATTTATACTGTGACGTCATGGATTCGCGCTGATGTAGTTCTACCGCTAAGCATTATACAACTTCTTGATCTAATGAGGCCATTTTCACGCTTTTTTTAGTTAAAGAAATACATACCTTCCTTCCTCCACAAATATCCTTAAGTAACTCAGAATGTTTGTATCACTCTGAGTTACTATTTAAGAATTTTTTTGATTGGTAGAGTTAAAAAGAGATTGTCATCCATTCTTCTTACTTGTCGCTTGTATAAAACGAAGAGCTGGTTATGCCCTTGCAGTTATGTTTTGAAGATGGCTTCAATCGCATCTGGATGATTGGTCGGACGTGTGCCCTGGCTGGATTACAAATCAACCACTACCAGCTGCTGTTTTTACTGAGACAGCTTGAGAAGCTCACGGAGCTTACAGCTTGGCTTTCACACCAGGCTAGCAGGATGCCTGAGGATCCTGGGTGAGTGATATATATTTTTCAATGCATTGCTGATGTATGAGAGCACCAGATCTATTTCTCATTTCTATTCATTACAAAACGTGAGCCATTGAGTTGTGAGTTGGTGGATCCAAAAATCAAAATATCTTTTTTCACATCGGTAACTTTCAAACAAAAATTTGACTCTACTCTACTTAAATTAATTACGTTCACTGATAGTTCTCAAATCAAGGGCGTAGAGAGAACTGAACTGGCAAGAAACTCTCCGCCACTCTTTTAACTTCTCTGCAAAACTCCGTTTTATTTTCTTCATTCGCTTAATTACGAGAGGCCAAAGTCTCTGTGAATATTAAAAAAACCTGACCCAGCGTGTACCGGCGGCGAGTTCACCTTTATGGTGTGTCCCCTGCTCGTATATCTCCTCTTCTCTTAAAAAATATTCATTATAAATGCATTTTGTACTCGCGTTTCGTTCGGTGAGTGAGATCTTCCGGGGCCCATCCTTTTCACCTTCCCTCGTCCCTCTCCCCTTTTCTTTAAAGGCCGGCAACGCACTCACGAGCTACCAGCCGCGTGAGTGTCTATGGGCGGCGGCTTCACCTTTATGGTGGGCCGCCTGCTCGTTTGCCCCCTCTTCTATAAAAAATAAAAAAATAAAAGTCTAACCCGCATTAACAAAACGATACAGTTTTATTTGTAAAATATTAATTCGATCGATGCAAATATGTATCAGCTCATTGCATTGATGACACTGTTTGTTGCAGTACTATTGTGGTGGGCATGGTGGTGCCAGCTGTGGAAATGACTTTAGTGCTTCCAACGAGCTGTCCGGGACAGGAGACCTCTTCCAGAGATCTGGATAGTGTTCCGCTCGACTCGTCTAGCTTGCAGGATTTGAAAATGGGTAATGCATATTTATATTAATATGATACAGTGTGTTCTATAAAAGCTACACTTCCATTTGTAGGAATACACACTAGTTTTTTGTGTAAAATCTCTAATTAAATGCTCCGACCTTACAAAAGTGGTAAATGCTTATAAAGGAGCTGTTAATCGCATTGAAGAAAATAACTGCAATTTTAACTATTTGACCCATTCATCCACTGATGACGGAACAAGGTGGAATCCATATGCTTTCATTTCCGGTTGATCCTGGGACAGGATTTAGTGTCAAGAAAGTTGCTTTTTTTCACTAAACTCAAAATACGTTGTCTCTGATCCCAGTGTTCTGGCAATACAAACAAAATTCATATTACTGCTGGTTTTGATTCAACCAAATGTGTAGGCACCTCGCTCGGCTCCGAATCCACGATGGCACCTTCAATGATGGACCGGGACAGCGGGGTTCTGGCCACGCACTCCATAGAAGTATGCATGGCACAGCCATTGCCAGCCGAAGAGTTACCACCACCCAGCCCTGGCCTTGGATTTAGCAGTACGTAAATTTAAAAAGAGACCGCAGATATATTTTTATGTCATCCTTTCTTATTGCTTTCTTCTAGTTTTTTTTCTTAATATCAATTTTATAAAATTATCCGTCAGTGTTACTCTAGTGAAATAATTATTGTGTTGTCTAAATCATTTATTTCAGTGGTTAAGCGCTGATGTCATATATTGATGTAACTATGCTGTGCTTATAGGCTTCTCGTCGATGAGACGAGGTCTGACATCGCTGGTGACGTCGATTGACAGCGCACTGACGCGTGACGAGGCCAGGAGTGACGCCGCGTCGACGGCCAGTTCTGACAGCGAACGGTATGTCGTGGTGGGTCTCGCTGCTGAGTCACCGTTGGATGCCGACATGGCTTTCAGGTATGGAAGATTCTATATTCTTTATATTTATTTATTGACGCACACACACACACATAACTAAAACAAAACTACAAGGACACACAAGACATGTGTATGTGAAAACAATTATAAACAAAGCTATACACTCAAAATACTAATGAATGAAGATAATATTGTCTTTGGTTTTTTTTTTACAAATATTATTCAAGCAGATTTGATATTTTCAGGGAATTTGAACACGGTCGCACTTGTAACAGTGGTGTGGAAATGGCAGCAGAGGTTGTGGAGAGATCATCATCGCCATCAGAGCACTCCATCACCAGCTCGTGCAAACGGAGAGATTTGGTAAGCATTCGAACTGTTTTTTTTTTTTCATAAATTTGGGGCATTTATATTTTTGAATATATATAAACAAGTGTACTTTACTATATACATACACTAAGATAGTGTCCATTATAATTATTAGTTTTGGCCGATATCAAAAAATTAAATTCTGTATTTTTAAAAATGTTTATTTGGATGACTAAACTATCGTTGAAAAAAAAAACTAATTTAAAACACAATATTTATTTCACATTTACATATTACAAAACACTTACACCACCACTCCCTAAAAGGCCGGCAACGCACTCACCAACTCCCAGACACTTGAGTGTCTATTGGCGACTTCACCTTTATGGTGGGCCTCCTGCTCTTTTGAAATCTATTTTAACCGTCTAGATTTCAACATGCACTTGGCGTCTGAACAACATCTATGTCGTTCAACAAAGCCTTCCGGGGAAGACGTCTCTGCGCCTGACAGCGGACGACCTAAAGTCCGATGAGTGCTCATCCATACCGTGGGATGAATTTCAGGTATGTAAATAACATTCGCGTCTCGCTCACATTGTATTCAGACGAGAGGGACGGCGAATTGATGTTGGTTCAGTTTTCTATTGATTTGCAATTAATTGTTACGAGTTCTTTTAATGCAATTAAGTTACTTATTAGAGAGATTAATCAAATTTCAGATTGAAGTATAATTAACGTTTTGGATATATGCTTGTTTTTAACAAAAACATCTGTATTAATAATTATTTATGCTGACCGTAGCTTTCCCATTACATCCTAACACAACATTTACCATCACGTTATCGTTAACACTTAATTTAGCATTTTTTTAAATGGTCACACTTTATAAATTCACCATATACCTTCAGAACACTATTATGTTGATAACGTGATTAATACTATTAAGTATGATTCTTTAAAATGTAATTATTCGTGTCTATGGTTGACAGTGTGCCATAGACATTTAACGCACAGATTACAATAGTAATAATCACCAATAATTTAGGACATTAATCATTTTAATTATTAACAACTCGAGCATGTTTTATTTGTGTCAATTTTCAACCCACACTCATGTGCCAATACTCCACCAAATTTCAAAATGGCCGAAAAATGTTCGAGTGTTGCCCTCATGCATGATCATCATCACGGTCCATCCGTATTCCCAATAAATGAGAGGAATGCAGTTTCTAACTTGTTGTCTATGTGTTTTTCTCTATGGCAACACCGCCCGCTCGGCTATCGTGAACAGACCCGGCTCAAGGTATTTGTGAGGGAATCGTAGTGTATTGTTAAGTGCCATAGATGTAGACGTTTGTGTCGTAGCCAAGGGGGTTTTGAGTGTGTGAGATAGGTATTTTCATCTTGCTCACTCCTATACGAGGAAATAGAGACAGTTATATTAAGCGTAGTTCCAACTTGTAGTTACCGATACATTTTCCAAGTCTAGCACGTGTCTGTAAGCATATTTTGTAACTTTTTCACTATGTGAAAGTTTGTTAAATATTTTAAAAATAATACGTCAAAGATGAAGGTATCTATAAATAATGTGCTTTAATTTATGCACCTTACCATAGACATTTAGTCACTCTTAACGTAATATGTGATATGTGTATAGTAAACGTACGTACGTTACGTATTGTAATAAGAAAATACCAGTAGATGGGCTTTGCATGTATTTTTTAGACATCTCATCTCACCTTATTCGTAACTATCTTTCATCGTATCGTGAATGAAAGGGACGAAAATATGACGTTCTAATTAATACAAATGGTAGATAACATAGCATGAGTTATTTTTTTGTATATTTTTACATAGTATACATATAGAACAGATATTCACAAACACGTCTGAAAATTTAAAATCGGCTGTTCCTCAATCTGTGGTTGACGCTAAACAGGTTCGAAAGCCATCGGTATGAAATGCTTCGCATGATAATAACGCTAAAATATTTATTTTGTTTTTGCTTGTGATATTTATAACCATATTCATATCGCAAGTGATACTCTATAGACCCAGGATGAGCGACACATATTTATTTATTTAAAATTATATATTTATTTATTTAAAAGTTTTGTCAAAACAGCCAGAGCCTATAACAATTTTATTAGCCCGTTGATTATAAAAGGTTGCTCAATTCTGCTATAGACCCTTTGTCTTGTGTAATTGAAAAAAATATATTATTTGCTAGTAACCGAAGTTAGAAGACTTTACAAATAATAAAAAATATTTTCGTCATATTATGGAGTATTTAATTTTAGCCAATGGCTAACAATTCTGATATGTACAGAGTAAATTTTCAATGCGTGCTCGTGCTTGGAACGAGCCGACGAGCGAAGATAACACGAAACTGCGAGAAAGCCCGAAGGTCGCTGCTAGGCTTGTTAGGACTGAACTGCCCAGGGAGTTGAATGACAAGGTGATTTTTTTTATACCAACTTAAACTTTTTAACTTTTTCAGCAGCCCAAGGTAAAATGCAACTACACCGTGAGAAATAAATTTATAGTTTAAGTTAATATATGCCCTAAAAATATATAAAATTAAATAATTTATATATTATATGTATAAATTTATATATATAATGTTACAATGGACCAGTTCAGTTTATTACCTATTCATTTTTAACCATGTTTATTATTATTATTTATATGTTATGTGCGATGAATAGTCTATACAATACAAACATCTGACACATTAGTTCTCGAGCGTGTGTCAAGCAACTCTTCACTTTTGTGGTATTGGGATAGATTTTGACTTTGACGTGAATACTTAATACAGTGGAGTGTGGACCCCCGGTAATCCGGTCCTTGTCTACTCCGGCACCCCCTGTAATCCGACATGGTCCATTATCATTTTTTTTTTTCATTTTTATTATATCTATCCCAAGACAGGATATGTGCTAAATACAATTAAAACAATAAACTTATGAGATAACACAACTAGGTTTACACATATGACAATTAAATGGGAACTTGAGACATTATACAATAACAATATACAATATACTATAATAATAACAAGATACGACATACTTGTTACCACTACCAGGATTTAAAGGTTTGTTTTTTTTAAGGTGTTTATTTTATTTTGTTTTGTTTGTCGGATTAACGGGGATCCAGTGTATTTATTATATAGAATCTTATCATTGGATATGTAATTTGTCGCATTACAAGGTACTCTTTTGTAAAAAGAAAACCGGACTATAGAGGGTCTTGATAATCCGACACTGCCCTGCAAAATGTTTGTCGGATTACCGGGGGTCCACGATACTTTGTTTCTTACCTCGTGGCTATATATTTTTAGGGGGAACCAACCGGGCTGGCGCCATTTGACGAATTACTCGAGGCCCAAATTAAAGATTTGGGCATGTCGTTGAATATGAGTACAGCACTTGCGTTGTCCGAGTTTATTGAGGATGAGGTCATTGTACCACCTATGCCTTTGGAAGTAAGTTTATTATCCTCTCGCATCCACATTTATTGCTCTATATAAAACATATTTTATTTAAGTAATGTCAGATTTTTTTTAATACTATCAGAAAAGAGCGTAACTCCATTAAGCCGTCACGCGTTGCAGGTGTCCACGGGCGACGGTTAGCACTTTGCTCAAAGTACCTGCTCGTTTGCCTCTTATTGCATAAAAAAAATGCTTATCAGGTCATCATTGTAGGTCATAAAATGGACAATAGATTAGACTAAATATAATATGATTTTTTTTTCCAGGTTTTGATATCGAATCTAAAGCTTCACCTAATAGAAGATAGACCGACCAGGTCCATCTCTTCTCCACCACCGCAGCCGTTGAACTTGGATTTAACCACGCTACGACTCACACGTGATTCGCAAGGCGTTCTTCACTTGGGACCGCCGCAAGTTGAGACTCCGAAGCCGCAGAATCCACCGGAATTGAATGAAGCCAAGGAGGAGATTGATAGGTTGAATAGGGAGAATGAGGAGTTGAGGAAACGGCTCGCTAATATGGACAGGATCTCTGAGGATAATCGGGAGTTGAGGGCGTAAGTGGTTTGGTTTCTTTTTTCCCACATAATTTTTTTGCAACAACAATACAATAGTAAATAAACATAATTTAATAAATAAGGATTTCGGAGTTAGAATATGGAACGATGAAGAAGACCGTCTCCTTTTTAATTCCCTTGAAATTTTTAATGTGACGGGTTTTTAAGACCAAAGATTTTCTACTATTGTTTCACACAATAAACCCCAGTCGTCTTTATAAGAATACAGATTTATTTGGAATTAATTTGTTTTTTTTTTATTTCAGCGTGGCTGAAGAAGTGACAGTGTTGCGACACTGCGCACGCGCAGCTCAACAAGAGACCGCGAACCTTTTGGCTGACAAGCAAGATTTATTGGAAAGTCTGCGATTGATGATGGTAATTTTATATATAACCTACATTACAAGTAGAAGTACATTTGTCTCAAGTTCCCATATAATCTTTTTTTGTGTAAACCTAGTTTTATTATCTCATAAGTTTATTGTTTTAAATGTATTTAGCACAAAAGATGTCTGAGGACAGATTTAGTAAAATAAATAACTACAACTAACATATAAAAAAAATATTGAGACGAAATAGACACCCCCGGATAACAAAGTCCACGCACTTTATTACCCCCCCCCCCACTTTTTTAAAACGATTTGTGAAAGGCCGTAAATTTGTTTTATATTTTTTGATTGTGAAATTGGTTTGTAACTGTTTCAGGAACAGAATATGTCGACGACGTCTCGTGGGAAAAGGTAGCGATCGCCTTGCCCGCTGGACTGTACGGCGTGTTGTCGACATGGCAAGGATTAAACAGCTCATAACTCAAAACCGACACCCATTTGACGTTGGCAAAGATATATATGATTGTATCATATATATTGACGACCTGATAAAACGTGGATTATATGTGCGATGTAACTATGGTAACATATTTAGTCCACTTTATAATAACGTGAGCATTTTGTTCTAAATACTCTCTTATCGACTATAATCAATTGAAGCCGTATTGAGGTGTTTCACAAATTTACTGGCAACATTATTATAATATGTTGCCAGTAAATTTGTTAAATACGCACTTTGCGAAATATGCAATTGATGTTGTTGTCAGATTAGGATGTGACAGTTTTAAAACGTTAATTCGATCTTGATGATCGATCCTAAAGGAGAGCCTTATAGAGAAATAATTTTTTATTCGAATAAAGGCTCAAAATATAATTCTGGGGGCTTTGAAAGTGATAACTCATCCCGAGTTATCTATATAAGATACCTTATGTAAATAATAAGTTGTATTGGCACAAAATGGCCGAACAGTTTGAAATTATATCAGCTCAGAATTTATACCAGGTTATAGAAAGAACATAATTTAAATAATATTTAATAATAATCGTCTCCCGTGGCCATACTTATAATATTGCACCACTTATTTATAAAAAAATAAATCAGTCTATGTGAACTAAGTACTTAATATGTTCCTTTCATTTACACAATGTGATGGAAAGTAAATTAGTTCAATGGTCAGATTTAGTTCTATGAATAAGGAGGTCGTACTCTGGTTTTAATATTTGAAAACTCAATTTCGGATATTGTAATAAATAAAGGCTACTTTAAACCGATTCATGGAGATACATTTCTAAAGTTTTAAGTTTTCAAAAAAAAATGTATAATTCTTACTGTTTGTAATGTTAATAAATATATATATATATTATTTTTAAAATTGACATTTTTATAAGCTATCGATAACATTGCTTTCTATAATAACGATCGTAAAGACTTACCAGCATTTTTATTAGATTAAAAAATGTACTTATGATTTAAGTTTCTACCATACTTGTCGTGTTAAAGCAATTTAATGTAGCTTGTGCCAATGTAATTCAATGAAGACGTTATGAATATCTCATTTAAGATTTGAAGTGTCAAGAATGGGGAAATTTACTTATTGGAAATGACAATTGCAATACACGCGACAATTTTCCCAAAAGTTAGGGAAATTTTGGGGATGTTCCAGTTTTTATAACAAAAATATACGTTTAACCTTAAAAATATTCTGTATTTAATACTACCAGTAATATATACATCTAATCTAAGATCATAGTTTATTGGAATTTGTGCCTGTAACAATCATAATCATTTATAAATGCTTCATAAGTGTTGTGTCCGTATAATATCATTATATATCAAATTAAGTTTAAGGTAAGGTAATATAAAATTGAATGATATGTGATTTATTATCGGCGAATTGTTTCATAAGCAAAATTTTTTTCTTGCTGAACCCAAGATTGTATTGCAAATCCTATAAAAGTTGACTTATCTTAACATAGGGCAATAATAATAAATTAAGTCGTCATTATAATACTACATGTCTGTACTCTATAGTCTATACTATCTGTCAAACTGGAATCGATACATATATAAGAATGCTTTGTCTTACAGATATTGTTATTGAATGTGACGTAACGTTTGTTCCTTTTTTATGTGTGAAAAAATAATATAGGCTATACCACTCTAGGTTTGGGTTGTTGAAGCATTTCATTTTGACACTTAATATATAAAAATTTCATTTCATGTGAATCAAATTAATATTTTCAACGTTCTCACTTACGCCATTTAAATTAAATATTCGTATAAACGAAAGCCTTTCAATAAATAATTTGTCATTTATTGATAAATACAATTTTTTATCACTAAGGTTTTTCCAAGAATTCAAATATTTTATACAATGTTTACAATATCGTTTAAATGAGATCTCAATTTCTGAAAATAATCTGTGGTTACTTTTCCAATACATTTCGGTAAGGATGTTGTGTGTTGTAAGTTTTAAGGGATTTTTATATATCTACTCTCGTATGCCTATAATATACAAAATGAAATTGTTGCAATATTATGTTTAGTTAAGATGGAATTGTTAAAATTAAATATAATATTCTTTACAGATCTTGATTTTGATTGCACCTATAATATATTTTCTATTTTTTGGGAAACTTGTATTATGAATACGTATTCATTATAATTTAAATTGGAATTCCTATATTATCATTAAATTTCTTTTTACTAAGCAATACTTAATTTATATTACTTATGGTTACTTATTTTTTCTGAAAAAATTAAAAATAACTAAGTAGTAAAGTCGGTGGTTAAAATATCTAACATTAGTTTTAGGGAAACTAATGAACGTAAATTGGTAACATCGACACGTGAGTGAAAAATAACGTGACCGATTATAAATTATAATGGCAACATCTTCAGTTATGGCCGTCAGTCAGTTGGAAAAGAAGCTTGTAGTTGTTGCTTGAGTTTCACTAAAAATTATAAGTTTCATAAATTTCGTATTAAGTTGGAGAGTGTTAATCGACAAATTGAAAACAATTTTGTGTATTAGTGAATTAAAGTCGACTAAAATATATCACATTAATTTTCGTGGAATGTTTTTGTGCCTGTAACAGTAATAGGATCAGAGTAGTGATCGCAGTTAATATTGGATTATAGTTGCTGTTTACACATTCATACATTGCCCAAGTAAGTTGCTATCTTCTGATAAAATTAGTATTTAATTTAAAATAATTGAATTCCGATTTTCCGCCACGAACTCCATGGTGGAAGTACTTGTACAAAACCGAAGAGATAACGGCGATTTCAAGCAGATTGCGTGTATTTCTGATAAAATTCCATTCTTCGTGACGTCTTCAAAGGTCTACATACAACTTAGGTGTTACAATTAAACCCATATTTACATGTGAACAAGAAGATACACGTCTGAATGTTGATTAAGATTGCATGCTCTATTTCCATCTGAAAGCAAAATCATAACATATTTGAAAGGTGAGCGGTGTTTTCGACTACATTTAGTGCATTAAACTGCCATTAAGACTTTCATAAATACTTCTTAAAATCCATCTTATGTAGACACCGCTTGCATAATAACTTTCTGATTCACAGTTTATGAGTAATCACAGCAATTTTAAGTAGACTAAATGTTCAGAAATATGTATATTCTGATAAAAACCTTTTATCTTTATGCTTAATTCCAAAGTTTCATTTGGCAACTCAATAAATATAATGATATTATAAATATGCTTCTTAACCTATGATGAGTCACATTACTTTCTTGCTTACATCAAAATTCACATTTCCCGAGTTGAAAATTATCACTTGTGTACACAACCAGACATCATAATTCTGCAGTTCAAGGTTTTCTCATTAGTGACACATATTTAATTCCCATTTATATAAAAACTATTTTAATTTGTGTAATATTTTTTTTGTTAAAGATTTATGATACACTTAAAACACTTTCAAAACACTTCATATTCTCATTTTCATGCTTTTTTCCAATAAATATTGTGTTTGATGCACAACCGTGTCTATAATGCAGGGGAAAATGATTTTGAGTTTGATGTTAAAGCAGTAAGCCAACATTGTTGTTATAAACTAATGAATCCCATTTAGAACTATAACCAGCACCTATCACTAAAAGGTTTTAAATTGGTATCTAATAGATTTCAATTTGTAAAGTCTTCCATGTTTTTAGGTCAGATAATTTTATTGGACTTTAAACCACCTGTTTAATTATATTACTGATAATTATATTCAAAGAATTTATACTGAAATTATCATCAAGGTTTTCATAAATTGAAATGGATACATAATTATCTACAGAGAGTGATAACAATGAAAGATAATAATATCTTTATATTACATCAGACTCCTTACAATATATGGATGCCGACTATTCTGTAATTTACTCAGTAATCTTAGAATATTAAAAAATACTTCTTATACATCAATACATATATCATTTTCCTTTGGTCCTCACGTCAACCTAAATTTTTTGATAAACGATTAATGAAAATAATACAATAATCAAAATCCAATGAAAAAAGTATTTATAAAGATAACAATCTTAGATAATGTTGAAAATGTAAGATACTAAAGTAGAAATGTATCACTTGTGGCTTTCCATCCAAATCTAAAACTTCAATGGTTATCAATTGAAATTTTGGATTTTGAAATGATTTTGATAATAAATAAAAACATGCTTTAAACATACTTACAACAGTAAAATTTTTCTAACAGTAAAATTAAGATCTTTATCAAGAGGGTTTTTTTTCTTTCTGACAATGTTCAAGACAAGATTGTGAATTACTCGGATTGTGCTAAGAAATTTAAATGTGTTACTTTGAACTTTAACAGAATTTTATATCAAGTTCATTGACCAGCTCTAAATGCCAATAAATGCTATAACAATACATAGTATTAGATCAACATTCATTAACCAACAGACAGGGCGTGGTTGGCCTTGCTTTGGTTGGCCATAACCAATTCCTCAGCTGAATTGTTGAATACCATAGATGCAGCTATGTAGGTCAAAATTCTCTCACTTGACCACGGACAATTATCTTGTATATCAAAAAGTTTTATTAAAATTCTCCACTTATTTACCATTTGGATAACATTTTTTTAATTATGTCCAAGTTAGTTTAAGTCTCTTTTTCTTTTCCTAATTAAAGATCATAATTTATATTATAATCTCATTTTAAGAAGACAAAATATATACTATGTACTCGCAATCAATAACAAATACATCTAAATAAATAATTTGGCTCGTTCTGTGATAAAGTTAATTCAAAACAAGAGTATTATCCCTAAGTAAAAACCTATACTCGTTGTAAAATACGACATAACCAATTGAGTAATATTTCTATAGAACGATGGTAAATAAAATTTATCGGCCACCTGTTATGTAAATTGATTTATATGCGTTATAAAATATTACGCAAACTCATACGGCGTTATCGGAATGTTATTTAAGGTTATATGACGAGTTGAGTTTAATTTTGGCTATAATACCAAATTTAAAAAAAAAACATGATATCTTAAACAGAGTTTAGTTCTTTTTAAAGCAGCTTGCTTCTTTGCTTCAATTTAGCAATAAAATCAGGAATACAAAAATGCCAACTCATATTAGCCTACGCTGGACGTAGACGTATTGTGGTAACCCTCTGCTGCACTCAGATGTGATTTCATCTTATAACACGCTTATATATTGTTTTTGTGTCAATGGTTTGGTTTTTTTTCATTATATATTATCTGTGGAACATGCGTTAGGATTCGACTATATTTTTTACATACAACATTTGTTTTGCTACCTTCGAATAAGCAAATTGAGCAAATTGTGTCATTCGATACCGCGGCGCATTGACATCAAGAAAATCGAAAATTGCATTTTCCTGGTGAAGGTTAACGTTATCGCGTAACCGTACACGTGTATATATAAAAACAGATTGTATAGATCAAAATCCAAAGGCTCATTTGGCCTTTTTAATTTTTATTGTTACACATTTTTCAATTAGTAGAAAGTAACACAAGAAGTATAACTTATCCTAACTTATCCTAACACTAGACAATGACGCCGTCGTTAAACTATTATTTCGCATTTTATTGTTGATTCATTCAAAAATGCGTCTTATGTTAAGGTAAGAATTTGTGATATGAATATTCTGAGATCGTTTGGGTTTGAGACTAACGAGTGTTTTATCGCTGGGACGATTATGCGGGCCTGTTAACAAATGACTGTTGTTTGTAAATAACCTCAAACACTGTTCAGTGAAGGCCAAGATAAGTCTTCCCATTTATGTTATAAAAAATTAATTAAATACAAACTGTGTGCAATGTGTCTGTAATGTTATATTTAGTACATCAAGGAAATGTATATATGTTTTTAGCAAAATGAAAACATGTTTTCTGTATTGTTTCGTATCAACAGGAGGATATACGTTATTAAATTAATTCAATCTACAATTCCAAACGTTGTGTAAGCAAGTTTCTCCAATTAAACGTAAAAAAAAACGTAAATATATCCTGCGATGACCCCGTTGATTTCTACAAGTTCAGGAAAACGGTTAAATATTATCCGGTTCGTATTAGTTCGCTCCGTCGGCGTTTAGCAATTCGATTCATATCCGGATGTTGAAATTTGACCGGAACTACTTGGCGGTGCGATTGTGTGGTGGAAGAATTTTAGAGTATACTGAAGCGTTGTGGTGTTCGCGAGTTTCTAGTGTTGTGAACGTTGAAATTTACTAAGTGTTAAGGTAGGTTTTTTTTTATTTATTTATAATAACATATTGATAATAATAATGGCTGATTCTAATCGATATATTTCACATTTGTGGTATTCGTCCGGTAACACCATAAATCAGAAATCGATTTAATTGTAAATTTATCAGACGATCTTAGACCGCCCAATGGTATCAACAATTGAATGATGAACATAGTATATGATTTGGTCTCGGAATTAATATAAGTATATGTTGTGTATACATGTTGTAACTTGACATTTGTAAAGAAATATCCCGGACAGGCGATCTGATGCTATGCGAGAACTATCCTAGTTCAGGCATCCGGCTATCCCTTTTATATTTTTATTTTATTTTATTATATCTGTCCCCAGACATCAAATGTGCTAAATACATTTAAAACAATAAACTTACGAGATAACACAACTAGGTTTACACATAAGACAATTAAATGGGAACAAGATACGACATACATCTTACCGCTACCAGGATTCAGAGGTTTGATTTTTTTAAGGTCTTTAAAATACCTCTACGAAAGGTAAGTAGAGAGTCGGCTTATTTAGGTATATATATATTATTTAGGTGTATATATAAGATGGTGAGCAATTAAGAATTGAAATTACTTAACATTGGAGCTCACCAACCGTGTGTGGATGAGGTGTCCCATAATCAAAACTATTAAGACTTTCTTAGAGTATTGTTGGCGTATATTTTTATATGTTGACTAGTCACCATTGTAGTCGTAACGAGGTCGCGATTCAGCTTACTCGCCAATTAACAGCACGATAGATGCGATAACTAAGGCATGCAACATTGAGTTGTGCGTTTGCTCATTGGTTTGAATCCAATTACTTAATAGACGTAAGAAATGTTAGATCGCGGTAAAGGTGTATGCTGCTAACGTTTGACTATAAGTAGAATGTTTTACAATTATCTTACTGCAGCAGTATATGTGATATAATCATTTTTATCATAATCTTTCGATTTTGACAATCGGATTGACGGGTTATGGATTAGCACTCGGAATTTATCAATGAAACGCACTGACCTTTAAACGAATTAATTTAGTTACGTATTTATACAAAGATCCCTTTAATGTGTCGGCCAATTCTCAGCGTCGGGACAGTTCATTTCTTGAGTAGCCTTACAATGCTTTGTTATTTTAATTGTGAGAAGCACAATTTTGTATTAATTGTTTATTTTAAAAGAGCAGCTATGGAGTTTCTTGCCGGTTCTTCTCGGTAGATGACTGCCTTCCGAACCGGTGGTAGTGTAAAAATTGACGATTCCAAAGTGTCTTTATAAAGACCTACTTGAATAAAGATATTTTGAGTTTGAATTTATACTCACGTAATAAATCTCTCTTGAATATTTCAAGTTCCCATATAATTGTTTTGTTGTGTATACCTTGTTTTTATTACCTTATAAGTTTGTTAATATATTTATCACATAAGATGTTGGGGGACAGATTTAATAAAATAACTTTTTTCTTTAAACACGTATCTAGTCGTAGGTGACGTCATCCACTTCTTGATTACTTTAAAGTTACGTATTGATACAGGCAAGATTACAATTATAATGTAACCTCAATTCATAAAATTGTGTACAAATTGATATAACCAATTACATCGATCATTTTCTACAACAAACAGAGGCCTCGCCGAACAATTGCAATCAAGAATTTAGTACGTATTCGACTCATCATCAGTATACAAGTATGCTAGAGAGTCACGTTCCAGACTGGTTTTATAACTCGGTTAATTATTTAACCTGGCAACACTGATGTTTTAGAAACCCAGTTGTAATGATATTCAAATTTAATTAATTTAATGGTTGTTACGTAATCCGGATGGGTTATATATAAAATTTATGACGCTGGCAATACATCTTATATTCTCCTTCATTGAACATGGATTACTTTTAACGCGTGTTTGCTAGCCATGGATTACTGGTAGCTGGCAATGTCAATATAGATTAAGTCATATTGCATATTTTCTTAAGTCTTGATGTACAATACAATACAATAAACAAGAAATATAAAATAAATTACAATAAAGTCCTTGTTTTGGGAAAACGAGCCTGCCCACCGTTAGGAACACTCGGTCACCTATATAGTACTCCCTTTTTAAATTAATTATAGCTTCGCATTACCCGTGGAATCCTTCCACAGGTAGCCGATTTCGCAGAACTTATACATTTGTTCAATAATCGCATTTATCAATAAACACTGCGTTTGAATAAAAAGTATTAAACAACTGTGGACACTGAACTGGAAAATAAAAACTTTGATTTCTAATAATGAAAGTTTTTAGTTTCTGTTTTGGAGTATGGAGTTCATATTCATGCAAAGTATGTTTGAACATTCTTACAAGAGTGTTAACAAAAAGTGAATATTTAACCTTGACAATGACCGGATTGCGGTATCTTGTGGTTAAACCTCTCAAATAAATATATGTGTTTCATAATAAATACGCTGTACACTTATACAAGGTACATACATATACATACATGTTCACTCAATTTAAATCAGTTTTATAAGTCTACTAAAAATAGCATTATTGTCTGTGGTAAATTTATTTTTAAATACAATATGTTTTGCCGAAGGGTTCGTATAAATGACGTGTACTTGTTGTGGCTTCTGTTAGTCATATGAAATGCTATAATATTAAATTTATTTCTTTATAAAGGTAGATAAGCGTTTCAATTTTAACTATAAATATTTGTTTTATTTTAAAAGTGACCTCGTTCGTACCACAATAACTTAAATCAACAGATCGTTGGAACAAATTAGTGTTATACGCTCTGCTGACTGTCCTACAAATATTTACACTCTATATTTATATAATAAGTTTCAAAATGTGCAAAATGTTCAGTTTTAAACAAAACCAAGCTAGGACTAATCGAACGTCAAAATATGAACAGAATCCGTGACCTACTAACTATCTAAGAATAATTATACTATATATTATATACTCATACAATGAAAACAAATTTCAATACAAGTTCGTATATAATAAACTATATTTCAAACAATATTTTTTGTATAGTGAGTCAACTATGTCTTAAGCATCGTAAATTGTCTATTAGTAACTATTTAGCTAAATAACTCGATGTTTGCAATCGAGCCAAATATAGCGTGGAATGTTTTTACCAGCTCTCACATCTCGTTGCTACCCGATCTCATTGCTCTGAACTATGTATGAACAGTAATGACACTATATAATTTCCGGTTATTCGATTGAGTGACCGATTTTTTTAGATCTATTGTGTTAAATAATAATAAAGGTACATATTTGGTCTAAATACGATGATTGAACAAATGAATAAGTTCTGCGGAATCGGCTACCTGTGGGATTATATTATCCATTATTACATTATCCACGGGTAATACGAAGCTATAATTAATTTATAAAAGTGGAAGTACTATATAGGTGACCGAGTGTTCCTAACGTTGGGTAGGCTCGTTTTCCCAAAACAAGGACTTTATTGTTATTTATTGATTCTCGTTGTTTTGTAACACATTTCTTACCACGCACCACCACGTTATGAAACCATCACCAGACCTAATCCACTAGCCACCAATATTTTGAGTTTTTATTTGGTGACCATGGTGACCAACCTATTAACGACGCTTTATAACATGACCTTGTGGTCGCTAAATAACGTTTGAATACTAGTGATTAAATAATGGTTTGACTTAACGCACGGATTTGAAAATAAGTACAGTTTTAATTTCGCTACATCAACACACTGTCTATACAAGTTTGTTCATAGAGAAATGTAAAAAATAATTTCGTATTCGCGTATAAAGCGTTAATATTTTACCGTCAACCACTTTACAGGTAATACAGGTAATGACCTGACAGAATCTTCCACTTCCTAATTCACTTGTTCTATTCACAGCGCTGGGAGATAGTTGTAATAGCGAAATAACATGTTTGTTGAGTTCAACCGCAGTGCCATTAAAATAACTCTTGCCCACGCACATATGAAACACAACCAATTTTAAACCCTAAATCTATTGTGATACAGTCCCTTTTTCGTCATGAACATCTGTTATACCATAACTGGTCACCATTTATCGTCGGACTTATCGGCAGATTTATCTATTGTTTAACATCGCTCATTGATTATTCGACCTTGACTGTCAAATGTTATCCCTTGGGATCCAGAACGTGTTATATTTGTCTTTTGGACAGGGCTTTAGAACCCGGCTAATTACACATACTTTATTGTATGGAACAGGATGTGATTAGCTTTTGAGTCACTTTGAGTAAAACTTTCTTAGATATTTTTTTTATTTTATTTCTTTAACCCATATAGCATATCAAAAGAGTTTACACAATATTGAATAAAAAAAGCAAAGCCAAAATAAGGTTAAAACATAGAACCATTAATTAAATCTAAGATCAGAAACATTAATAATAAAAAATACGAACAAAAAAAAAATATACTTATATAATATATGTAGAAGTAGATTATATCAAGTGAGGAACAAGCATTTAAGTGTGCAATGGTATATTTATATAGTAAATGTCTGTTTGATCTGTCTCTTCATCATTGAGTGTGAGCTTCCATAAGTTCTTGAAGTATATGTCACAGTATATAAGTATATACTGTGACATATATATATATGTGTGGGTTGTCTGGAAGAGATCGCTCATTAGCAATAAGGCCGCCCGTTGCTCTTATATGTTCTTACATCTGTTAATGTCATTTGCTTCTAGTGTTTAAGTGCGATAAAGTGTTAAATAATAAATAAATAAATATATACCATCATATGTATTGGTTAATGTTTGGATTAAAATGAAAACCCAAATATTCGTTAAATCACAGTTCGTTCCCTAAAAGTTGCGAAAAAATTTAGCAAAACCAAGCAAGGCTAATGGGATGGAGTGTAGCCGGATTTTGCTTTATCTAAATCTGCTTCCGTTGGCTTAATCTTTTAATCTCACAGAGAAATCTTCTAACGCTTCCGTTAATTTAAAATATAATTCTATGCCTCTTACCTATTGGGCAAAGATCATAGACCGACCTGTATCTGTCTTCTATCTGATACTGTGATAATATAATGGTCTTTTTTTAAGTAGGAATACAAATTACAATATCAGTATTATTCAATCCTCACATACGGACAATATGAGCGTAATACATTTTACTGGTCACATAGCATCTGGGGGAGAGTCAATTGATTATTAATTAAGAGAAACGTGTGACGCTCGCTTGAATACTGATTTGTGACCATGGACAATATTGTCTTCTATTAAGAGAGATACAAAACCCTTTATGTTCTTTATCTGTGGTATGCGCTTCTAACCGTTAACAGATTTTGATTTCTTAACTCATTTTATCGACTATTCTATATTCAGTTAGCCGGTATGTAGGTAAAAGATGTCTTCGTATGTCGGGCGACATAAAAAGCCTAAGCAAAAAAATTATCTCAGTTTATGTATAATTAATAATTATTAGGTTTTTTATAGCCTGTAGTAACTATAATTAGTTTGCTTTGATTGATGATAGTATAAATTTTATCTAACGCTGCGATGACAGATGGAGGCCGTAGAAAATAGTAATTATTTATGTTCAATTAATTAAGTTTATGGGCTAGATTTGAAGGTTAAATCAGTGTTTTATATCAAACAGTTATATCTTTCAAACCCAATAGGGTTGTGTAAATAGAAAACTAAAGTATTTTTTATTGAAAGGGAAGAAATCTGTTGTCATTGCTTGTTTGTCGTTTGTGGTGTGTGTAGTCGGTGTTTGCAACTCTTTACAAGCAGTTGTAAAAAATACTTGGCGGAGAGTTTCTTGCCGTGCCTTTAACTGGCAGTAAATCTAATGATATAGACAGCTTTTTATTTTAAGACGATGCATAAGTAAAAAAAATGCCGACTGGATTTTTGCCAAAAGATTCTAAATATGGGACACGCGGTCAACCTCATTAAGTAAGCGATTGAAAGCTTGCGTTATATCACAATTGTTGGCCGGACCAGGAATCGTTGGCTGGCATGGTTGGGTCAAAAAATACAGTATCTCAAATTATTATTATAGTATCGTTTATGCTTCGTAAGGCATCGTGCTAGGCCAAGTGAGCTAGGCAAAGAATCGTAATATGCGTATGTTCATTCATGAATTTGTTTACATAATTGTTATGAACGGCTTGCGTTACTTTCTAATTCGAGACTGCTGATCGCGTGTCGAGTCGCAATTTAGATATCAGGGTCGTGCATTTTTTACACTTCAAATAGTTACAATGATGGGAACGGTACTAAATTTTTTTTATGTTACATATTTTGTATGGAAAGTTTGGATTCTTGTTTGGGTGGAATTTGTCTTGTGTCTTTTTGAGTTTATAATGTGTTTGTTAACTTTAAATTTAATCAACGTTTTACTTCAATTGTTGTAAGATACTTTCTTTTTTAATTTTTTTTTTAAATTTATATTTATTTAATTGATAGCTTTAGAACATAGTTGATTCTCAGTTTTTTTAAACTATTTTGTAGAAGGCAAACGGGCTGTAGGCACAACAAGTAAGTTTTACGTAGATACGAACAATTGTCAGTGCGATGCCGGCCTTTTAAGAATTCAATTTTTCTTTCTAATATTTTAGGTTCATCATATTTGAATTGAATTTGTTGCTCAGTTTTTTATGTGTATTGTTTTTAAAAAAAATATTTAGATTTTTTCCAAATCTGTCTACCTTTAAAAAAAGAAAAAGGTTCTCACAGCGACGGTAAGGCCTACGCATAGTAAATTTAAATACGCAAATGTATTTTAAGCAATTAGAAATGGAATTAACCACGTCTAATTGTGCGCTGACTTTTTGTAGATTATGATTTTCGTAGGTCATTGCTCTAAATGTTTACTCTAGTTAATTCAACTTTGTAATAATAAATATAAAAGTTTAGTTTCCAAATTAATAACTTTATTATATTCTAACTATTAACGGTTAACAGCGGATCTGTAGAATCGGCTTCCAGTAGAGGTCATCCACTGTAGATGGAACCCAAAAATTTCAAAAAGACTTAAGGACCGGTATCGCACACCCGTTGAATGAATGGGTGTCCTTGGCGTGCGGCTTGTCTCTTCACTGCCCGCATGCTTGTTAGTCCGTCAATAAAAAATATAGGTAATATTATTACTGATAAATATGTCATATTGTCTAAGGTTCAAGTGGGTACTAATTTAAATATACGTATCGTTAGGTCGTGTAAGTAAGAAATCTTAGTTTCACAAGTAAATAGGATTTTTTATACATTTAACGCTAGTGAAGTTTTGATAGATAATTAAATCGCCTTGAACCCATAACGCATGAGAAGTCTAGGACTAATTTTTAACGAGGTAATCCAAAAATTCTAATTACCAAATTGGTGGATCAACGGCATCATCATTGTACCACTTGATGGATCAAATAATTAATTAAGCACATATCATTTCTTTTTTATAGAAGAGGGGGCAAACGAGCAGGAGGCCCACCATAAAGGTGAAGTCGCCGCCCATGGACACTCAAGTGGCTGGGAGCTCGTGAGTGCGGTCCCGGCCTTTTAGGGATTTGTACGCTTTTTTCTTGAAGTACCCTAAGTCGTAGTAGTTCGGAAATACCATTAAATTAAATTGATTTAATACCATTTGTATAGAACTTTTGTATCATCATTGTAACACAATAGTTATTTGTTTCCTAAAACATATCATGCCACAGCCACACCCCATTTTATTTCGATTTTAAATCTTGCAGCAACTCATATTCATCGCGTTTTGCAATATAGCACTTAGCTTAAGCCAGTTGACACAGCTGCCTCATTCCCTTTAAGCCAGTCCTAATTTCAATATCGGTAAAGTAATTTGAACCTTATATAATCTATGTAAGGTTTGTTTTAGTTTGACAGTTTATATGCTAGGGTGTGATGAGGGATGACCAAGGTCGCTCATTGTTTGGATCCGGTAGCAGTACCACTTATGTGTGGATGTCGTAATTACCATCATTTTACGCTGATTTATCATGCACTTTCTACCTTTATTATGGCTCTATTTCAAATGGATCGGATATGTTTTAACAAAAGACGTAACCTTCTGTGATTTTCGATTTCTTACATACAGATTAGTATACAGGTTTTTGATGAGTAAAGATGATCCAAATATCGTTGGGACTGGGATGATATGATAATAAAAAGTGAAAGATATTGTATAAGAAATTATACTACTATATTAATTCTATAGAACTAGGTTTTCATATGTTTGTCTTCTTTTTCAGATTGTGCACAGTGTAAAGTGCATGGATGAGACGCCGGTAGGGATCCGGTATAAGGCGAGTAACGCCACGCTGCGCTTATTGTATACTTGTGAGTTGGTTTATTTATTGTATAAAGAAAATTTAGTAGATTTTTTGAAGTTTATGGGTACAAAATTGACTGACACTGGTATTAGTTAAGTAGTTAAGCGTACAAATCCCTAAAAGGCCGGCAACGCACTCATGTGCTCCCAGCTACATGAGTGTCCATGGGCGGCGACTTCACCTTCATGGTGGGCCTCCTGCTCGTTTGCTCCCTGTTCTATATAAAAAAAATAGTTACATGTGGCAGAGTTAAACACGATTCGATATGAAAATCTTTATTGTTTTCTTTAGAGTGGGATCTCGCTGTTGGCCTGGAGGCTTTTATAGCTTATCACGTGCTTGTTGCTGAGCTGAGCACAGCCTTGAAATTTATTGTTACAATGGTTTTAACTATATATAGGGATGCGTTAGTTCAGTGTAACATAAATCATAAACTGTGTATATATAATTAACTGACGGTTTAAAATTATTTACCAGTGTATTATCGTACTGTGTTCCATTTCTTATTTGATGTCTCCTTATTAACTTTACGGTTTGTTCGTTAAGAAAACGCGTCGCAGTTAACACCTGCCATACAACAGTTCTCTCGTAATTTGATTAGTTGTGTCGTGTACGTTCTAGTGGAGTCTGTGTGCTTTTTAGTTTAGTTCCTTTAATGTATAAGGATTGTAGTTTTTATTACCATGTACTTACACTTACATAAGATTGTTTTTATGACCTTTGGGTACCTAATATTAATTTATTTTTATTAATACATTAAAACACAAAATTATATAGTCACGTCAACGAAATGCGAATGTTATTAAATATTAAAATCAATAATACAAATATGTCTAAATATGATACACAATATAAACTTAAATTTTATAGTTTATACTTTCTCAGTAATAAATAAATACTCAAATCAAGGGATTACAAGTGGTACTGGCAAGACTCGAATTAAGAAATATTCTTGTACCGCTTCCTTTCGATGAGCCTTACTATCCCAATCGAGCTGGACAGTCCAGCAGAGGCGACCTCTCACGTACCGTTGTCTCCGTCAGGTAACCCGTCAAGCCTCAATTCATCCTCAATTCATCTCGTTACCGTTTACAACTATATTGCGTAAAATCTTGTCTATTCCTTTTTTATGTAGGTCTTATAGGTCTTTTGAGATGTCATAAAGTCGGTCGTGTAACAAATAATTTTTAATTAAACCCTATAGTAGAAGCTATTGAAGGTATTAAGCGCACACGACTCGTGCGCATCGTGAGGTTCGAATGGCCGGGGTGTATTAGAGACCAAATTGAATGGTAATTTGTTGCTTGGAATTCTGATCATGTGTTGTTAGGCACGATTTATTTACAGTAGTCGAAATACAGTGTAAACTCTATAAAACGACACTGAAGGGACTGTGCATTTTATGGCATTATAGAGAGTGGAGTTAAAATTAGTGGCGGAGAGTTTCTTGCCAGTTCTTCTCGTCCGCTGTACGCCCTTGATTTGGGAACTGGCAGTAAATGTAGAATCGAAAATTTAAAACTTATTTTGTTGACGATTCATAAGTGTACCTTGGTGACATATATGAATAAAGATATTTTTGATTTTGATTTGATTTTTGATTTGATTTGGACGGTAAATGGAGACCGGATTAGAATACAAGCTAAACCAATGAAACGCTTTAGATCAGTGGTCCCCAACCTTTTTAGGTGCGCGCCCCACTTTTGAGATTCTAAAATGCCCCCCTAACACGTGCAAAAATAAAAAAATGCCCCCCTAACCCATGCAATAATAAGAAAATGCCCCCTCTAACCCATGCAAAGATATGAAATCCCTTTAACTAGAGGGGTAATTTTAACTGAAAAAAATTCGAAATGCCCCCCTCCAATTGCAAATTGCCCCCCAGTGGGGCGTACGCCCCGTTGGGAATCACTGCTTTAGATAGTTTCTCGTCAAATCATGGATTTTACACTGTATATTATTTTGCGTTAGTTCCCCATATGTCATTGGTTTTATTTATATATATGTCCTTTTTATATTTCGTACAACTTGAAGCGTAGAAGTAATTTCTGCTCGCTAGATGGGTCTTTGTAATTTGCGAGCTGACCCACATTGTAAGTATGATAATGACCACTGCTCGTTCATATTCTTTGTAAATGTACGTTACCGTTTAATTTTCTCATGAAAACGTCTACGTCTCCATAAATGCAGCGGTTGATGTTCGCGCACAGCTAAAGAACGTGTTTCGTTTACGGTTTAATGTTTATTTTTCCTTGAAACGGACACATTTGATTTTCTAGCCGCATCTGGACATTACGCAGCAGATGTTTCAGTGAAAAATATATAATTTAATCTATACAAGGGGATTTGAAAAACTTTGAATGTTTCAAGGAATACAGTTGATAACCGCTTTTAAATGTCAGTTTGCGAGTTGAAAGTTGATTTCTAGAGTGCTATATATTGCCTCATATAAAAATGGCTTCGTCAGGCACACTCTAATTGTATTTAAGTGATATTGAAATGACAAATCGTTAGGAAAACGATACAGTCTGTAATATTCTGTTACATTAAACATCGTTAAATAATTGACCAATTGTATTGAAGAGATTTACGTGACACGTTTATCACGTAAGAAGATAGTGTGTCTAAAGATGCCTTGCCCAGACTGTTCATACCGAGATCGTTGAACCTATTAAAACTAGTAGACCCTTGTTACCGAAATAATGTCTTCCGTCGACTACATCGTGACGGCTCCGTTTGGTTGCTATGGTATGAATTGAATTGGAAATATTTTGCGGTAAGGCTTAGCAAAGCATCTTTCAGTGTACCTATATAAGTATAATTACAATTATATAGAAAAAATTGTGTGCCTTTGCGCGTTATATCATTGTTGACTGCCTTTTATGTGTGTATTTATTTAATTAAAAAAAAAAAAACAAAGTTATATCATGCATAAAATGCGTTATTATTAAAATGATTTTGACTTTGATCTAATTGTGAAAATTGTATTAATATTTTTTTGATAATTTTTTCAATCTGTATAAGTATATCAATAATATTTCAAGCATTGATAGATGTACTTGAACGTGCAAATAATTGCCTCAGTCGTTAAGTATGTATGGAGTTGTCATTGTTGGACGATAAATCAAACTGTCAGATTCACTGACACTGATCGGTTATAGCGCGAAATGCACATTCGAACGTTTAAACTGAAAGTCTGTATGACGGTGTTTTGTTGAGCTATTTTGACTATTTTTTTGCACAATTTAAGTAGTATTATTTCCTAAAACGTACCGCGGCCACGTAAAATTCTTTAAAACTTATGGACGATAGACTCTTTCTTAATCTTTCTCACATAGAATCGTATCAGCGATAACTTGTGTTGAGTAGTGAGTCTATATGTTGTTCATTAATAGTTACTCGAGCACCGGTTCGGAAGGCAGTCATCGACCGAGAAGAACCGGCAAGAAACTCGATAGCTGCTCTTTTAAAATAAACAATTAATACAAAATTGTGCTACTGACAATTAAAATAACAAAGCATTGTAAGGCTACTCAAGAATTGAACTGTCACGATGCTGAGCCAATTGCCGGCACATTAGAGGGATCTTTGTCCTCTAAGAGATTCTTCTTTGAGATTCTATAACCGACGAATGAAATAAATAAAAAATAAGAGCGTGCCCGTTATTTCAAATTATGTGTCGGTCGTTACAATATCCACCATTTAAAGAAAGAAACATTTATTTTAAAACTGTAATAACATATGTTTCTTTATCAATTCCGAACATTGATTCGTTCACCAAACACACGAGAAAGATTCCATGTTTGCGGCCAACTATGCAATAACTGAACGTGTAGTAATTATTTCAATATTCAATAACAGTGATATTAATAACCACAAATCGCTGGGCTTAATAACACAAAATTGGATTAACGTAATACAAGTTTGTATTAAAAAAATGAACAGCTTTCTTCTTAATCACATTAATTTTGTGCAACGAGAAAGTTGAATTCATTTCTATATCATTTGTGTGCTTAAAACACTGTTGTGTTCAATGTGTTTTGTGTAGCATAAACTTGGAAGAGTGGCGTCTTCTAAGTAGTTATTAAATTACGTACGATAGAAGGTCTTATGAATACCATAAAAAACAATCAAATGGTTTTAATTATAATTTGATACCGACAAATTACCAGATTTCGATGGTACCAATACGAAATTCCACACGTATCACCTTGATGACCGTGTCGTGTGATATTTCTGACACACGCTTTTTAGAGTGGGAGTGCCATGCTGTTACATAGAGTTTCAGCCGAATGGGCAGGCACGGCCGGAGAAATATCACTTTCTCACAGAAAACCGGCGTAAAGTGATGCAATTGGACTTTGTTCATTTTGTACTCGCGTTTCTTTCGGTGAGTGAGATCTTTCGGTGCCCATCCTTTCCCCTCCCCCGTCCTCTTCCCCTACCCCTCCATTTCCCAATATTCCTTTAAAAGCCGGCAAGACACTCACGAGGTCCCAGCCGCGTGAGTGTCTATGGGCGGCGATTTCACCTTTATGGTGGGCCACCTGCTCGTTTGCCTCCGTTCTATATAAAAAAAACACGCACCACTACGTTATAAAACCAGCTGCCCACCACAGACAGTATTTCCGGACCAATATGACTAGGGGTCCTGTAATATAAGGCGTAAGAGCTTCCTAAAAAGCCGGCAACGCATTAACGAGCTCCCAGCCACGTGAGTGTCTATGGGCGGCGACTTCACCATTATGGTATTCCTCCTGCTCGTTTGCATCTTCTTTAAAAAAAATACCCGTATCACCTCGATGTCCGTCGTTCTTATACTGAGCGTTGCGTAAGACTACACACCACCACATTAGCTCTCCGAACCATTACGAATTAAGGGTCCTTTTAGTACGTACCCAAGAGCCCCCGGCGTTTAAAATCTATGGAGATGTGACGTTAGCTCTCTGCTGATTGACAATGTTACATATGAATGTATCGAAAGTAAAAGTTGACAAACACTAGCTTGTGTGATGCAAATGTGTATTGTTTAATTATATGAAAAATGTGTTACTGTTACTCCATCACGGTTAATTACACCATATTATACATCTTTGAATGTATAATTTAAATGGTTACATTGTACAAACAGTGCTATTTTTGTTAAGTTTTCATGCTTCATTTTAAATATTAAATGTTAAGTAAAAATGTCGTATTTCACTCCCAATATCAATGATATTAGTAATTGTTTGTTTAAACATTAATAATTTATGCATTTAATCATATTAAAAAAATGTAAAACTATGGCAGTTTAAATAAATTTTTTTAACTTAATCATATTAGTAATAGACACGCGTTATTTTTATTTTAAATTAATGAATAATAATTATTTATAAATTTGTACCTGAGTTATGTCGTCATTGATGTATAACTCGTAAGTAAGGTTTAGAACGCGGCGTTGTTCATTTTCGGTTATATCCGCTCAACCTGTCGTCCGCTACCCGTATCGAGCAACTGTTCGGTTAGTGATGTGACGTTTATCGATAAATTTACCTGCAAGTTGTAAAATTAACTTGAACTTTATTCATTTTATATGCAAATATCCAGAGTATTTATATCAAATAATGTTTTATTTTTGCATTTAAAGTGTTGTGTCTGTTTAATTCATTATATATTGGCACTGCATTTGACACAATTCTAATTTTTAGGTATTTATAGGTTATTTACTCTTAATCTTGAAAGCTATCTATTAATTTCCTTACAAAAATGTAACAGATAATCGAAGAAATAATTGAAACTCATATTCCATATTGTATGACGATAAATAGATTTGAAAATAGAATATAGAAAAGCTCGACCCATCTTTCACGACACACCACTAGTTCCTGACACGCGGCTCGCGTCATGTCCCGTTAGCAGATGTGTGGGCGCACGCTCGAGTCATTTGTGATTCAACCGCTTAATCCGTGTAAACATTACGAATGGGTTGTAAGCCTATCGGTTGTTATCTATTCTTGAATTTCAATATTATATTTTTAGATTGTATGTTTAAAACATTAAACTGTATTTGCAGACGCAAAAGTTATTGTCTCATTTTCTTATGTATCCTTGCATATTTTTTCATATTATATATTGTTAGAAATTTGGCTCCATATATCGTGTATATTTCAAACGAAAAAACGGAAGATTAGAACGTCATCCATTTTTCTAAATATACAATAGCAATTCGGACGGGCCCGTGAAAAATTCTAGGTCGAATGAATGCGTTTGAGCGGTGAATTGCGGACAATGAGACAATGGTGTATTGGTTACGCCTATTTTTTCATTATTATTTATTTTAACGGGCAGTAGATTTTAAATGATTATGCATAAGTGATGCAATACCATATAAACCATAGCACTGAAGAAAAGATACACATAGAAGTGTTGGCTTCAGTGTGCAATTCAAATGTATTTAGTATTTAGAGTTGTACACCAATTGATTTTTGTGTTCGTAAGTAACACTTCCACTAGACATACCTGGGCCCAAAAAATAAGGAAAACATTCTGAGACTGACATCGTAACGAGTGCGCCGGTACCACTGGCAGATTACATTCGTCAGAGAAAATGGGACAAGTAGGTACAGTATATGCAAATAATACAAGTATAAATCGTGTTATAAATGACACCGTATTTAAATCGAGCACATTGTTCACAGACATACATACAGGTGACATACATTGATTAACAATATTTGCGCAGTGACGCGCCGTAATCTCGACCGTATGGCCTAAGTGAAAGTGGTCATATTTGTTTATTATTTAATACAGTATGAGTGGAACACTGACAGCACATTTGTATGACATTTTACAGTGCTCAGTGGTACAATTTTCGTTGTATGTTTTAAAGATGATACAGTCTTCAAACTATAAACCTTATATGTTGCCCTATCGGCAGTAAACATAGCGAAGTAGGATAATGCATTTTACGGGAGGCGCGGAGGGCGTAGAAGGTATGCCAACCTTCTTCCTCCTATGTAGACAGCTATAACATTAGCAGCCGCTGGGTGCTTGGTTCAGTGAGAGAGCGACCCCAGGGCCCTTTTAATACGGTCTATTAGGTCTACCCAAGTAGTGGGTATTGCCCACCTCGATTCTGAAAAGCAGACACCACCTTAGGTTGAGTCCCACATATCCCTTCTCCTTTGGGACTAGGAAATACGTAAAAAGGAGAACAATTTTACGAAATTAATAAAATCCCATTCTACAATTAAACTCCGTACAGTCAACGTGTTTGACGCACAGTTAACGGCTTCCACATTCTACTGTTTATAAATTAGCGTAATATAACCAAAACTGCTCCTATTAACAAGAAGTACTACACGACAAACTCATAATTATAATATTATTTCGCCTCTTGGAGTTTATGCTTTACACCACGCGTCGAGTAAACAATAGGCGTGGTGAGACGCACGCGCACACAATGACATTTGATGTTGATCACCGATACCGTCAGCACAAAACGTACAGATTATTAGCTTAGCTTCTTGTGTTAATGGAATTTATAACTGTTTACGTTAAAAATCTTCCAGGTTATCTTAAATCGCTATACAGGGCTGTTTTAAGTATCAACAAATAAAAATAATTAAATCACAACAAAAGTTATCATTCAAAATGGCGTGGGAAGACGTGCTGTTATTTCCGTGTTTGTTTTTTATTCAGCCAAGTCGTGACAGTTTCCTTTTGTTTTTCTATATGTGAACAATTGTTGATTGCTAATATAAGAAGAAGACTGTTATGTAGTCAGTCTAGTATAATCAAATATACTTGAGACATAAGGACTGTCTGGTGTATTTTATCTTAATGTGTGGACCAGTGCCACATTTTAATGGTGGCTATAGTTGGGCTTGGTCAGGAACTATTTCATTACAACAATGAATATCGACCCGATGTAATTTAATTAGTTTATCTTGTGGCGACTGACATTCCCGAATCCCTCCAGTTCCTGTCAAATGCCTACGACTGTACATTTCACGGTGTTATATAGACTGGTCGTTGAATGGAAAGATGAAAAATCGTTGTATGGAATATAAGCTAAACCAATCAAAGGCAATTGATTTCGACGCTTTAGAGATGTAGACGTTAAATCGAGTGAACGATGCGAACGTGGTGTAAATAAGGGTACCGTTTATTACATTATGCGAAAGTTTAATGTGCGTTAAATTTATGAGCATACAAGTGTATTCGGTGGAATGGCATTGTCCACTCTCCATTCACTATGGTCTATGACCACAATTAGCTAGATTCCGTTCTGTATTACGTCCTTACCTGTTGGAATGGTACATTTTACAACGCATACGACTATTCAGTTTGTTCTATACTTACTGGTCGTTGGTTTAGCATAAGACTTATATTTTATATTAATCACAGATTAAAAATAAACTACGTCTTGATAATAATGTATGTCTTACTTTAAAGATAAACTTTAGATAGGTCGTCATATAAATAATGTATGTTTTGGAGTTTAAAGTTTTCAAACTTAACCTTACTTACACTGTGGTCATACCTTGAGTGTCTCACTTCCGAGTTAGCTCCTTATAAAGGTGAACCGGTGCCACATCTTGAGGCAGGTCGGGGCACATTCCTTTGACTCGAGCTTTTTAAGAGGGAGGGGTATGGAGTCAATCTTTGGCACTCTCGTATCTTAAGTCTAAATTGTTGATAATTCAGCTTTTAGAATTAAACCCAGACAGTCTACATAGTTTTCCATAGTTATTTTACAGATATAATTAACCTTAACGTTAAATTACCTGTATAAGTTAACTGGACTTTTAGGCTTAGGTTGACTGTCTATTTCTCGAAGTTGGTTTTAAAAGTCAAAATCCTGAATCCTCATTGGTGCTATGCGTGTTGAATAAAACATTGAATAAAATATATGTTTTTTTATCAAACAGCTTCTTCCCTTTGTATCCCCCTGGATGCTATATTTTTTTATAATAAAACGCATTATTGAAGATTGGTTATCCAATAAATGAACGGATGTATGCATAGTAATTATAACGAAGCTCGTAAATTAATAGCCCGGATCGCGTACATTAAAATTTCACTACATCGTAACGTTACTCGGCTTAAAAGCGCCAATTAATTTAATTACCAACGAAACCACTTTTACTGTACTTTATGTTGGTAGTCATATTTAACGGAAGATGTTATAAGGAACAAAAACCATGAGCTTAATTATTAACTTTTCATATAATCCACATAATAATAAGAATTATTTTCATATAATTCTTTTCACTGTGCACTTTATATCAATACTATAAAAAAAATCAAAAATATCTTTATTCATATAGGTCACTTATGAATCGTCAACAAAATAAGTTTTAAATTTTCGATTCTACATTTACTGCCAGTTCCCTAATCAAGGGCGTAGAGCGGACGAGAAGAACTGGCAAGAAACTCTCCGCCACTCCTTTATAAAATATTAATATCAAAGTGCAAGTTATTTTCAAGTGGATCATGCAATGTCTCATGTACTCAATGCATCAGATCTTAATTATCATATTGTTTCTGTAAAAAAAACAACAATACATAATGAACATAACTCAATTATACATTTACTTAATATTACCAAAGCCCAGTATAATTTTAAAATGTCTAAAGGAATATATCTTATGAAGCAAATACTTATTGACAAATAATTTTTGAGTTCGATACAGTTTTCTTTATTATCATTATCTCTTTTTGTAATTTATTTGCAAGAAAATTAATCGGTGAACATTAACGTTGGTAATAAGGAGTCGAGGACAACTGGCGTAAGGTTAGGTACAAGCAGACGGTAAAAAGAAATAAACATTTGAATGGTGAAACTCTTAAGCCAATTAAAGTGAATAAATATTTATTTTTAAACGAGCTCTTAATTAAACAGACTGACGATGTCAATATTAATCTAGAAAAGTACACAAGCATAGAGCAATCTTTAATGTACTCGGAGTAAATGTATAGAAAGTGATTTCTATTAAACACAAATGACCGGACGTTATGTGTAATTTATGGAAAATAGAATAGGAGGCTTCGTTCGCGCGCATCGGATGATTAAAGAGTTTTGATGAGCTACGGCGCAACTGTTTTGTAAAACCAGTCAGACATTTATAGACCTCGTGAATAATTAATATTTTGTTTAAAAAAAAACGTTATTCATATAGGTACTCTTACATTTATGAAACGTCAAATTGATATGAAAAGATCTACAACAAACTCAGCTCATTAATTAAATAAGCCTTTGCTCCTACGGTGAAGATCTCATCATTAGGATATAAGCATTTCTAAGACAAGAATGAACTATATACCTCAGAGTGATTTGTAGGCTGTAAGTACCAGAAGTTATGATTTTACCAAAGGCTCTGGGGCCCCTAGAATTTGTACATGATAGGGAAATTAATTGACTAATCTCAATTAAAATGAATCCTGCCCTCGTTTACAAGTGTTTGTAACATATATAATATAATCTAGCCCAAGGATAGTAATATCGTAATATCATTCCAAGGTCGCATTTATTTACGTTAATATGAACTGACTTAATAAGATAAAAGTTTTTAATCATTAATTATTATATATTAATGGATTTTTGATAGGCATCACTATTTCACAGTTAACATCGTTTCGTTCGTATATTTTAAATTTAACACTTCTCTTTGGGCCACGTATTTCTTAGATTAATTATCTATTTGTTTCTAAAGCCAACGATTATAAATAAGTAACTAAACAGTCTTGCTGTTGACTTCGAGTGAAGCTTTTCGATTTTCATCTATTTCTTAGAAAATTATCTATATTATTTCTGAAACCTAGTATAAATTAAGCCTATGTTAATGAACTAACAGGTTAAAATTTAATTCATGACCGTTACCATTTCAAATATGTAGGTTCATTGACATCGATAATCAATAAAGCCACAAAAATCTCGATAGGATTACGCCTTATGCGCGGACGCTGAATCAGACACCAAGGTCACCGAATCGTGTTTTTTTTCTTCAGTTACACCGCAAGGTCCAAAGTCGTTTAACTTTTTTCCCGATGTGATCACCGTTGTCTCATTTCGACTTTGAGTGTCCGTGTTGATGGTTCAACGTGTTCTAGAATAGTGTTTGTGTAATACGTGTGAAGAATCTCGGATTAGTCTGTCGTCACGGGATAAATTTACGGTTTGGCGAAATTTGAGTGGGCTGTTTTGTATCTTGGTTCTATTTCCGTCTGTGATGATAATTTTTTGCCACATTCACACTAAAACAAAATGCTATATATATTACACAGTTGTTCAAGGATAGCTTAATTAAGAGTCCATGGCGGTCACTATATTGTGAACACCTGCATGTTTGTCCTCTGTTATATGAAAATGCAAGAAGTTTCTGAGAAGGGGGATTCTTGTTAATAGTCCACGAAAGACTATAGACGAAATGAATGTTTTATTATTAATCTAAGGATTGTATTAATATAACTTTACACTTAATTATAGTGTACTAGTAGTTCAACTGGTGTATGGATACTAAACCTATCTATTAAACAGATAAGCTGTCGCACACAGCTGTCAAACTTGTCATAATGTGTCATAGAGGTTTGACATAAATGTCAGAAATTACTGTTTCTCCTTGTGTGCTAATATTTTTAATTACTATTGGATCTTATTTGTGATAAAATAGCGAAATAACACATTTCATTTTCGCGTCTTCTTATATAGATTCTTATGTCAATGACGAAGTATAAAGAAGTGATTACAATTAAGAATAAAAAAAACTAATTAGTGTCACATAACCTTGGGTTATATAACAAATTAAAATTAATAGTCGTAACGTTAAATATAATTCCATAGAACCGTGAAATTAGTGTTAATCTTTTAGGGCCGATTGCATTAGATTAATAAACAATTTGAATAAATTACATATCAATTAATTATAGTCTCGACCTATAACGGTTATCAGCGTTAAGCCGTTAAGAGAATTTTGTGTAATAACAGAATGTGAGTGCTTTTAAATTATTTTATTCAGTTTAGGCCTTAAATATTGTTGAACATATAATGCAAATATAAAATACTTGTAATAAGGAAGCAATGATACGCCTTCTGGGCTTGTGGACTTGATTTTGAAGGCTAAGAAATGCTGAATTTTGAAATATCATCAGTGCAAAGTCGAGGATTTTTATACGAAAGATTTCCATCATTTGGACTCGTTAAAGTACAATAACATATCTTTTTTGATATCATTAATTAAGACAGAGTAATGTAACTTATTGATTTAAATGTATTTTACTTGAGTATAAATATTATGGAAAGCGATCTGAATGAACTAATAAGTTATTTTTTGGGTACATTATATGATTTTGATACTGATTTATTATGTATACGTCATTAAATTATACGCCAACTTTATTTGTAAATACAGATTTCTCTGTCGTTTTAAGAAACATCTTTCTACGCTGAGGCCGACCGGTTGGTATGCGCGCGCGCACCCGTAACGCAACCTGTCCGGTTACCTGCTATCAATATTATCTTACGTATTAAATGTGTCTGATACGATGTGCGGTGTTTTAGTTGTTTATCTTACATGCATAAGCCAAAACTTGACAATCTCTGTAATATATACTCATCGTTTTCATACGCGTCTTCTTTATTTTATTCATAGCACCTAGAGTTGTCAAGATTACAATAAGTCCCATCACATTTCGCTTTGCGAGTTCCCTTCTGTCAACTGCCAAACTGTAGAATCGGAGCTCCTTCCTTATGTGCCGGTAGCGCATCCGTTGAATAACTAGGAGATTGAAGGGTGCGGCGTGTCTATCTTGATTTGATTTGATTGAACTTGATATTTTTTATTTCTTAAACCTATACAGCTTATCACTAAAAGTTTACACAATAAAAATAAATTAAAAATAAAGCCAAAATAAGGTTAAAACATAGAACCGGAAATAGAATCTAAGATCAGAAAAAACAATAACAGAAAAAAATAAATAAAAATATATATATACGTATGAACAAGTGGAGTATATTATGTGAAGAACGAGCATTTAAGTGTGTGTGTGTGTGTATTAGTGTGTGCAATGGTGTTGCTGTGTGAGTGAGTGTGCGAGGTTGAGTCTTAGTTTTTTTTTAAAGAATAACTTTCTGACATATACTTAATTTACGTTGAACCAAATATCGTATGAAAAATTCCGAGATTCTTTACTCATATATATTTACATAGTTTTACTGTGATTTTTTTTAAGCAGTGTTGTAATGGCAAAGTTGAAATGCAAAAAGCGCGCGAGACGGTGCACCAGTAAAATGCACCACGTATTGCATACATTGGGGTAAGTTATACGACAGAGAGATTAAATGAGTGGGGAGTGTTACCAGCTCTTCTGGGAACTGGCAGTAAATTTAATTGTAAATGATTTATAAAAAACACGACATTGGTTTTACATTCCCGCCAAAATATAACGTACAATTTTAATTTTTTTCTGATTTCTTTTATAAAGCAAAATACAATACGTGATACAAAGCTATTCGTTGTGATCTAATGGCTGATGTGATCGCATAGGTGATCACATTATGTGATTAAATGTGATATTTGAGATGTTTGCACTGTTGTAATTATGACATAAGTGCACTTACTTATGTTTCAAGGAATTGTAATTATCTCATTACGTTGTGAGACCGAGATCTTTGTAATAAGGGTATATAAATATACACATACACTTAAAAACAGAAGATGAATGAATTTAAAAAAGAGACATAATGAATTCGCGTCTAAACTTAAAAATGTTTTATTTAAATATCCGAGAATAATACAAGACATGGATGTTTTTTTTTAATAGAAGAGGGGGCAAACGAGCAGGCGGCCCACCATAAAGGTGAAGCCGCCGCCTCACGCGGCTGGTTGCTCGTAAGTGCGTTGCCGGCCTTTAAAAGAAAGGGGAGAGGGACGAGGGAAGGGGAAAAGTATGGGCACCGGAAGATCTCACTCACCGAACGAAACGCGAGTACAAAATGGACAAAGTCCAATTGCATCACTTTACGTCGGTTTTCTGTGAGAGAGTTATATTTCTCCGGCCGTGCCTGCCCAATCGGCTGAAACTCTAAGTAACAGCATGGCACTCCCACTCAAATATTGTCAATGAGTAGCTTTGTCTACAAACGAATCACTCCTTGACAAATTTTTAAAATAAACACGTATCACGAGCCTCCAAAAAGGTTATATAAAAATTGAAAGTGTCTATGGAATGTAAAATGTCTCGAAAAACAGCGATATAAATAGCTCAATAGGCCCGTCATGCAATCGTTTTAAGACCTGTTAATTAATTGTATAAAACTGATTTTTGGTTACATGATTCAGTCCTAAACATTAGAAGGCGCTTATTAACGAACGAAATGGGGTAGACGAGATTGCGTGCTCTAAATAAAGTATTAGAGGAGTCAGGTTTCCTTACATTTGAAATAATTTAAAAAAATATATATATATATATATAGTTATAGTTATAGCTGATCCCGACAAACGTCGTTTTGCCAAAAAAAGATAAAAAGCATGTCTTTAAAAATAGATGTTGGCCGATTCTCAGACCTACTCAATATGCTCAGAAGATTTCAGAAGAATGTCTATTTCTCGATATTATCATTTTTAATAATAATATGTTATTATACTTGCAACATAGCGGAATATTCCACGCTTCACTGCTAGAATAGAAATATTATTTCAGCGATATAAAGGCTTTTTATTATCAAGATTGAATGATGTGTCTTTTGTAAAACTACGTTTTGTTTACGTCATTTGGAAAGAACAATACACGCTCACATATTAATATGTCGCAGTGCAGTATGTGCATTATAATATACATATTAATGTAACTAAGATATTACTCTAAAGTTTGAAAGGCATAATATGTATGGAATGTATAAAAAACTATACTACTTCTTGGTTAGTTCACTCATCGAGGCTTTGTTACGCCATACATATAAAAATGAGAAATATTCTTGTTTAATATCCATGGAAGTTTTAACTACGAGTCAAACTGTAGAAATAACCTAGTTGTAATTCTGAAACTATAATTTTTTATCGTTGCCCTAATATTGCTTAGACGGTCTGCCCAATATACCTTCAACAGAAATATTTATCGGGGATTCGAATCCTGGCGAAACGATATATAACAGCATTTTATTTGTATTTAAACTCATTAACGGTACCATAGATATGCAATAAGTATTTTGGAAAAAGTTAATTTTTTTAATAAATAGTAGGACTAGAAAACCATGTAATTTTTTTTACACCCTGATAGCGAGGACAAACGTAGGCTGTAACAGTCCACTCATTAGATGCCTGTCATCGATGAACTGTGCTCTGAGGAGATGCGAGATGTTTCGCCAATAGACTCCAATTTAGGAACGTTCATTTTTTGTTTTTTTTCTGTGGTAGAGTTTTTTCTTTATATATCATTGTTTGGTTGTTTTTTTAAATTGTATACCTGTAATGCTGTGCATCCCTATAATTTATGCTCATACATGCCTTGTGTGTTTTTTGTAATTTTGTTCGGGTTATGTTTGTATGTGTGTTGTTGGTGTGCCTTATTAAATAAATAAATGTTATTTCAAAATGACAACATAGTATTTGTTTTCTGAGATATATTGTACCTCGACCTTGTCAAGGTCAGGCATAAGATTTTCCGAGACACGTTTTGTATTTTATACGTGATTGATGGAGGCTTGAACTTGTAGGTCAGTTTAACCGGTTAGTAAGAAAATGGTGGATATACTAGGAAAATTACAGGGTGCCTGGAGGAAAACAGAGAACGCTTCTATGCAATAAGGCCAGCCGTTGTACTCAACATATTTAGTTAGTTAGTTTTTGATTTTACAAAGTTTAGTTCACAAGCCCCTTATGATTTACCTACCTGGTAATTTATCTGTCACACATAACATGTCCTTTTATATATGTATTGTGTCTTATACAGCATAATTGAGTTGTAGGAATCCTGTGTGATTGTAATAATATACATTTCACTTGAATTGAAGTGTTTAATATCTTGTAGTATTGTTATGGTTTATGTTGATTAGTTATGTAATTGCATTTCGGTCACATACAAATGCACTTTGAATGAGTGTTACGACCTAACATTAAAATAATGGCGTGTTGAGAATTTAATGTAGAAACGTGTGGAGATGTTTAAATTTGATTTTATATTGCATAATAACATATTATGTATTGATGATATAAAATGATATAGTTAACCCTTGTAGGTATATAAGAAAATTATTGACGTACACAAGTGATGTGGAAAATATAAATAAGTATTATATAGATACCTGTCGATATGAAGGTTGTTCTCATGATCCACACTGTACCTTCCTGATAATAGTAAAATTTAAAAATCGACACTTGTACACTTGTAGTAATTTAATTGACTAATTAAATTACAAAACTACAAAGAAAATAGTAATTAACATTGACTATATGTTATTGTAGACGTGTCTTAGACGAAAGGCCACAGACAGAGCAGAATGAAGTAGGGTCATATCTGCCCTATGCCCCGACGTGGGGCCTTAGGACTGTAGTAGTAGTAGTATATGCTATTGATGACTATTTGAGAAATCGATTGGATGTTTAATTGAAGCATTTTTATTGTATTATAATTCTGTTATTTATTGTTACAGAGGGGCGGTGTGTGAGTGTCGCACCGCCATGTCGCACCACAGCGACGAGCAAGCGCTGCTATCAGTCACCTCTGACTCCTTCTGGGAGCCTGGTAACTACAAACGGACTACTAAGCGAGTAGATGATGGTCACAGGCTCTGCAGTGAGTTGCAAGGTCTGGTACAGGAGCGAGCTGAGATAGAGAAGACATACGCCAAAAGCCTTCGTGGCTGGGCTAAGAAATGGAACGACCTCATTGAGAAAGGTTTGTGGCATATTTTATCTGATTTCTTTGCGAATTGAATAATAATCGTGATTTTCAATATTTTTAGATAATTATTACCAGTATACGCAACTGAACGTAATATCCACCCTGCCAAACTCCAACAGAAAATAAAATAAAAATGTCAAACAATAGTACATTCAATATTAAAATACGCTGGAGCCTAAAAAAAGCTACTAAAGTAAATTATTTACGTGTTTTTGAGTGGGAGTGCCATGTTGTTACTTAGAGTTTCTGCCGAATGGGCAGGCACGGCCGGGGAAATACCACTCTCTCACAGAAACCCCGCGTAAAGTGATACAATTGGACTTCGTTCATTTTGTACTTGCGTTTCGTTCGGTGCGTGAGATCTTCCGGTGCCCATCCTTTTCCCTCTTCGTCCTCTTCCCCCCCATTTCCCAATTTACCTTTAAAGTCCGGCAACCCACTCACGAGCTTACGCCGCGTGAGTGTCTATGGGCGGCGACTTCACCTTTATGGTGTGCCTCCTGCTCGTTTGCCCCCTCTTCTATATAAAAAAACTGATTTCTATGTTACGTACGTTAATGTAAAAAACAAATGAATCAAAGTGAAAGGGATATGCGTTAATAATATAATAATGTAAGTATTTAAATACGTTCAATGACGCCTTGTTCAAGAGTTTGAGTTGGGGCTGAATTCAATGTTATTTAGCATCAAATTCTTATCCGTCTATCATTAGATTACTCAATAAGATAAAAATCGTTAAACTGGGTGACATCATATAATCTCTATACCTTATCTATTTAAGCTTTACGTGGCCTCACTCTGAAAGCAAAGACTGTACAGAGTCCACATTCTGTAAATCATTGTTTTAACTAAAGTACTCATATCAAATGACTGTAATAAAGATAACCAAACTATATATGTTTTGGAGTTATAAATAGCCTCGCGTCAATGATGAATTTTATATGTTCCTGTGAGAATCGTGTATACAGTTTTAAACGGCTCCTTGCTCAAAGTACGATCGAAGGATTTTTTTTTAAAGAAACCCAATTCCACCCATACAACGTTCTTAGTTCTATTATTCTCATAGATAATAATAATAAATGATTGGCTTTAAAAAATATGTCTATTTTTCAATCGCCTTTAAGTATGTCAGCGACTGTTCCATATTAAACTTTATCCAACTATAAAACACGGTAGCTGATAACGAGATTATCACTTAATTAAAGTAACAAGCGATTAACATGGGAGCGGATGCGTTGATCTCTGATAATTTCTATGGCCATTCAATTAGATCTTTCCTTACTATATATGGTATTAACTGCTGTATAAACATATACGATACCGGGGTTTATTACATTCACACCTACCCACCGAATTTTTCATTTATTGTATGTTTCTGTTTATTGTGTGTAACAACTTCTTAAGAAAGAAAATATGTTTATTTGGACACACACACACAACATCACAATAAATTATAAATATTTTTAAAACTAACTTAAATATACACATTGCTTTGTTAAAACTGCCGCGGGCGTGCACTGTATGGTGTGTGGAGATTTTATGGTTCGTTATTATCTGGTCTTCGACTCGATTGCTTCAAGTTTTTTTTAGTATTGAAGTTAAACTGCCTACAACGCAGTGGTAAATAAAACTTATCATAGGACTTTATTTTTATGCTGAAATTAAAAGAAACTTACAATAAAAACAAACCTCAACTAGACATTCCGTTTTCGATATTTAAATTATGCAAGGTCAACGACCTTTGACCATAGATAAAAAGCCTACCTCTGTTACATAAGTATTGAATAATACAACTAATATATTCAAAGTGCTTGTGTAATCTCGATAAATATTTAACACAACCACCTGTTTGGTGAAATTGAATTGTGTTGTGTTTAACAACATTATTGTATCTAGAAAATCATTACTGCAATTCAAAGTTGTGAGAGATGGTTTTTAACGTTTCTGAAACGAACTTATACTGCAGTATGTTGAAATGTTCGAACACTATGATAAAAATTGCAAAAGATCGTAACGAATTTCAGTTTATAATGTACCGACCGACATTTAAGTGATTTTCAAGATAAAATAAGCTTAAAATCACACTTAGTATTAGGAAAATATCATCTTGTGTTCACATAGGTGAAAAATCCTATGTATTATTCTAGTTTTGCTACGGATCTCTTCGATTTAACCTACGGAGTTAAGTGTCGGTAAGATCCGTAGCGGTTCTATGTCATCGACATAGCCCCGAAAGCTTATAGGCTGAAAAAGTCACAGTACCCGAAGATCCAAAGTACCCTGGGCCAATAAAGTTCTTAAATTGAGATACAGAAATTGACACGTATAATAGGTGAATATAAATGCTGGATGCACAGGGTAGGGGTACATTTATCTATCAGTAGGCGTGTAATGCTTTATTTAATTGAGTGAAAATTAACCATTCATGAGAAAGCTATCGAAACTAAAAGTATGATTAACACTAAATGTATACAACGCACGAGCCTCGAATTCGACACGTTTAACATACCTTATTGGAAACGAAAATCGAAAGTATATGACAACACACTTTAGTACGTGATTTATTATAATCGATTTGCCTCTATTTAACACAAACAAATCTGATGCCATCACCTATTATCCCATTTTAATCCTAACCCTTCCCATTCCCTTAGGGACGCGACCGGAAGATATGTCCCATAATACCTATTTATTATCCTTAATATACTATTAAAAGTTACTAAAAGTTATTGAGAAATGTTTGAGGTGTAATCGGAAAATGTATGTTCTGTGGTGGATGTAAGAAGTTTGGTATATGGCAAAACATTATTATCAAAACAATTCACTTATATAAATTTTGTACAGCATTATGAATTATACAGGATTAACGTTAATATTATTTGTAGCCGTTTATGGGTCAGGCAGAGGTTAATCTCGCGATTACCTTGACTTAAGGCAAATAAATACGGCTATGACAAAACAATGGTTAAAACCAAAAGCGTATTTCACTTATCGTATATGTCACCATGCCGTATTTTAGTTCATACAAAGCTGTATATAACAGAGAAATGTATGTTCTTGTTTGAGTTAAGTGTTTTGTGATCTTTCTTATTCTAATCGTTCTTGATAAAGACACCGAAAGGCACTCCTCCATTTTCCCCTCCAATTTACAAAAAAAATATAGGGCTCAGTTCTGGTTTTGTTAAACATAGAGAATAATAGACAGACAATCCTTTCATTTATGTCATAATAAAATATTTATCATTATTTTTGTCTAAATAAATTTACAAAGCGTATACTTACTTAGTTCACGAACATGGATGAATAAAGTGTATACTTTATTGTCTTTTCCCAATTTCTCCAAAACATTACGTAACTTATTATGTATTAGAAACGTTTGCACCTTTCTTGTATTATAAATGTATCTTCAGATTGGAGTTATTCTTATTTATAACTAGACGTTTGCCGATTTCACACTTTTGTAACCTTGCAACACTAATTTACTTGACTCCGTAATGCTAATATTCTAAGCACTGATAATAATTTTGTTAACACATAATAAAAATCTTGTTTTAATATACATGAATAACATAAAAAGATTTCGATATTTAGTTTCATTTTAGTTTACATTTGTATTCATTCTATTTCCGTATCCGGAGGGACAATGATGCATTCACAATGTCACAACTAAGTTCTTATTAACTGAGATTAAATGTAGATGCAATCCAATGAGACCGAAGACCCTTAAGCTCAACCTAAGGTCGAGGTTGACATTGTTGGGAGACTTGAAATATTCAGTGCAAACCAGCTACACATATAATAAATGTATTATTTAATTAAGTTTGGTATCGCGTATTACCTTATATGTACGTCTTACCGAACATTCATGTCCAGACTACTTTTGCGTGTCGAGACAGTTTCAGTCTATACACCTTTATAACACTATAAATAAAGTGTTAAATATATATCACTTAACATTACTGTAAGAATTAAGTAACAGGTAAAAACTACTATGGACCACTTCGGCTGAATCAATTTATATGATTTTTTTTTAAATATATATGTATTTCAGTGTCATAAAATATCCTAACCTCTATATGATACTTGCAGGACCGGAATATGGCACGATGGAGGCGGCATGGAAGGGTGGTATGGTGGAAGCTGAACGGCTATCAGATCTCCACCTCAGCGTAAGGGACCGGCTCGTCAACGACGTCATGTCACAGATCAAGAACTGGCAAAAGGACGCGTATCACAAGGTCAGTTTTGCACTCAACTTTACTCGTATTTCCGTAACAGTAGACTTTATACAATAAATTCAGATCGGCTCGGTAAAGAATGCCGTCAGGAAACATGTGTTGTCTTAAACTCCAAAAGCCTTTTTAAAAATGATGGACATTTATTTTTATTTATTTAACGGAACAAAACAGACACATCACAAAAATACAATAATAGAAAAAAAATAATAAAAAGAAAAAAATACATAAATAGAAAAAGATGTATGACAAAAATACAGAGGTATCCTAAAACATGTTTCACAGATAAAATATGTTAAATACACAGTCACAAGTACAGAAACAACAAAAACGCGACGGGATGAAAAGCAAAAACAAAAAAAGTATAAAATAAAAATTATTCTTTAATTCAAAAGACTCTAAATGTCAAAGCAAAAAGTTTATATTCGGTAAGGTACATTTTCAATCATCTTAAATCTAAATGACTACTACGCCTGTTCGTACGCGCAACCTGACAAGAAGCAGGCAAGACACTCATCTTGGTTGTTTTCTATTGAGGAAGTTACGTTTTTACACTGTAAGTGTAATGTTAATTGTCCACTTAAAACCACATACCGGTATTATTATTTCTTTTTTCTTTTATTAGTATATAACCAACAAATATATAGTAATGCACAACTTAGTTGAGTTAAGTAGGAAGCTTATTTAATGTGTGTGTGAATGAGGTTTACGTGAGCTGTTAGGTTTCTTAGTGATTTCAACAATGCGGTGTTGTGTTAACAATTAGTACATTGCAGTTATATGTCGACCTTGTGCTCGACTAGCAATGGTTTTATAATAATTTAACATTTTAATTAATAAGACACTTAAGTACTTGTGACTGTGTATGTAACATATTTTATCTGTGAAACATGTTTAGTTTTAACAATAAATAACTGTTATTAAAAGCGTGTGAAGATGGTTTAGAATGATGTAAGAGAGTTGAGTGACGATGTAGAGGTTTCTTATGTTAAATTCAAAAACTTATTGTTGAGGTGGGGCCAACCTTATCTCGTGGGGAGTTGAGACATAGTTTACGACTGTCTTACAGCCTACGACTTTAATAAGTATACATATAAAACTTCATGACTTATCGATCAAGTCGTTTAGTATGGTTACTAACACTGATGTTTTAATCAGACTCCCTTAAATTTATTTGCGTGCACGGTTGTGTTGTTAAAAAAATGCTTAATAACATTTCACTGATTTTCTCTATTCAAACGTGGTCATGACTTTTAATATAAGGAATTCCAGGTGTTCAAATGTGGAGATTTTAATGAGGTAGTTGAATTTAAAGTATCTGATAGAAGCCAATACTGCATTCAAGTAGTGTAAACTCTCATGCTTCCGCCAAGTTTAGTATTTAAATTTGTACATATATATACCAATTTTGTCAGTATGCATACGTCAATTTTCAAAGTGCATCTGTCTCTGTCTCTTCACTCTATAGACACAAGTTGACAGAAAGTGACAAGCAGTCCTTCGTTAAATGAGCTTTTATTTGCTTATATTTATAATTTAAATGAAAAGCAATAGTTTAAAACGATTGAAACCTTATCATAGAACACGATAATAATCTAAAAGTAACTTTATTTTAGCTACTGTGTACAAAATATATATCGTTATAAGCCAGGTGCATATACACACAACTACAATGATTTATTTACATCTATTCGACATAGTATCTTATCGGCGATCATTCGTGTACGTCAATAATTTTCTTATATAAAATAAACCTGTCTGGGAACATTCCCACAAAAAAACTATTTAACTATAATGTTTTTTTAGTTGGTATGTCGACCGGTAACTCTAAAATCTATATGGATGGTGTTCTATGAAATAAAGCCTTATATAAATCAATATGTGATGCTCTAAAATTCACCATTGTCTATACAAAATGCGATATTTTTAAATGGAAACCTCGTATTCGGACTTAATGTATGAAAATGATATCTAAAATGCTTAACGCATAAATTTAAATCGTGTATGCTTAAAATGTTATCCGTTCGCATAAGGATGACGTAATAATTGATTTAAAAAGCAAATGCATTGTCTTTGAGATTCTGTTTATTATTCAATGTTAATATTAATCAGTGGCTGTACTCATTTCTATTTCTGTACAGACAATAGAGTACATAATTACAAACTTTAACGAATACAAATAACGAATTTATTACATTGTTTAATAAACACGGTAGAAGCGTCAAGACAGATGACAGTTAGATATTGGTGTGAATAGTAGCCATATTTTCGCAATGTGAAGGGTAGTTTTTAATTATGTTGCAAACATTCCGGTGACCATACTTTCCCCTCCCTCGTTCTCCTCCCCTAACACTGCATTTCCCAATTTTCCTTTAAAGACCGGACTCACGAGCTACCAGCCGCGTGAGTGTGTATGGGCGGCGACTTCACCTTTATGGTGGGCCTCCTGCTCGTTTGCCCCGTCTTCTATAAAAAAAACATTTAAAAATTTATTCTTCTTTAGTAATTATTTTTTTAAATAACAATGGATAATTGTTATGTGTGCAGGATTTGTAAAAATTTTACCGCCACGTAGGTTATACATAATTACTTGTGTTTGCGTAAGTTGTTTGCTTTGAATACACATAACATCATGTTTATACAAGTTTAATACAATAATTATCGAGTTTCAATCAAGATTAAAACGGCCATTTATTATCCGTATTTTAAAGCACGGTTAGCACATCATTCAAAGTGACATACCCGCCTGCTCGTTTTACAAAAAAAAAATTAATCAAGCACTGTTATGTCCCTGTCAATGTCGATAAAGAGACTAGGTTTATCAAACCGGAAATATATTCAAGAATATAAGGTTAAAAGGCTTTTATATAATACTTTTAATAATAAAAGATAAAGTACTTGGTGGAGGGTCTAAATTGCATTTGGCGACACGCAAAGCACTATTAAGGCTTTCTGCAATTTGATAATAGTCTATAATAATCCTATTAAAGTTAACCAATACTAATAGCTTAACACTTTGCGTGCATGAATTTTTTACCACAATTTTAAAAAAAAGTACCCAGTATTTTCGTGTTTCATATATGTTTATAGAGATACTTTAGTTATTGCAGTATCAGAAGCTATTGAGACTTATCAGAACAATGTCTCAAGGGATGAGACAAGACATTGACAAAGGACTAGTCTTTAACAATTAAGGAACACTTGTTTCCTCAATGTGTTTTTCCATTTAACCTTGTGTTTATTTCTATCAGTTTAATAAAATTGAGGTTAATTTATGTAATGGAAAACGATTTTTTGTGAAAATACATTTCAATTGATGTTTCAGACAGTGCAAGTTTTTTAATTGAAAACAATACAAATTAACGTTTTAAACTGTTGATTTTTTTTTTAAATTATATTCTTTTATTCGTATCTAAACGGTAGTAATTGCCATGTTACCATGCAAAAGTGAATGATAGCAATTTTTTGATTTGATAAGTGGAAGCCATTCTCTATTATATCATATCGTCATTATAGAAAATAACTTAAGAAGATATTTGTAATATGTGCGATTATTGAAATAGGTTAGGGTATCTGGAATTATTTATGCGCGGCAAAATTTATGAACAATTGACAGTTGTTGATTGCTGGACATATCGTTACCATGGTAACTGTAACTAACTCTGGGTGTTCCCTCCCGTTTGCTTAAATATTGTTTCTGGCTTAATATGAAATTCCAATTTAATTTACAAACAAAACAAATGCAGAATCATTGGTCATTATAATGTAATTTGTTTTGAACGTGTGGTGATTTAAAATTATCACGATTCGCCTGATGCATATTTAATTTTAGTCTGAATTGCTGTCATTTTATCATGTGAAAAATATTAACTACGTAATTTTTTTTATTTAAAGTAAAAGTATTTATGTTCCCTAACATCATTCAATAAGCTTAAGATTTTATTATATAATACAATAAAAAATAAAAGTGACTTGCACATTTGTCAGGTGTGGGGTTCGAACCCACGCTCCCTCTCGGGAACCAGAGCTTAAATCTGGCGCCTTAGACCACTCGGCCAACCTGACTGATGAGAGTATTGCGAATCTCGAAATAATAGGCTGTCATTATTGTTATATTTCGATGCTCTATTAAACTATGCATAATGCAACTGGTATCGTCTTCCCGGCTTACATATAGCGTATAAGACAGAAGAGATTATATTGACTTTAAAATGACCTTCGGTCCTAAAAAATGTCTGAACGACATCATAGTTTAACCAACGATTACGGTTGTTTGCTAATTACACACCATTTACCGCATAGAATATTAAATTTTAAACTGCGCAACTCTTATCAATATTTGTCAAACATACGCAGAGTAAAAAGATAATTTTATACAACACATTAAAGAGGTTTTACAGCTAAATTAAAAAAGGTTTTATAGCAATATAATTCGGTTTCATGTCACCAATCTCCAGAACATTTGGTTCAATTTGTTAATTTTTTCACCCAGCCGCATAAGAATCTATTAAGACACTTAATAGTCTCAAGTAAAGATGAGTAACGAGTTCCATAGCAGTACTATTTATTGCATATTTAATAACGTTACCTCAAGTACGTGATTTACTGTGCCTGACATGAGTTTCAACTATCTGAATATAAGGCTTATTAATAATATCAAGGCAATGGGAATAAATATAATATAATATATGGGTATAATATTCAGTGGCTAGGTTAATTCTTCTGTCTTCTCCTTTAAGAGACCGTAAGGAGTGTTATTGGACAGTTCCTTTTACGTGTATGATTAAAGTACGCTTTTCAATAAATTCTGAACCTGTTTTAAAGGCTAATCAGGCTTTGTTGACACCTATGTAATTACAGTTGAATACCTAGTTTTTCTTAATTAATTGCAATTGCTGATTTTATTTTCAAATTTACTTCTATATGTCTTGAAATTTGGACAAATTGTGTCATTGTGTCTTCTATTAGACATATGTAATTAATTCATTATATAAATCTACCTCTTTAGTGAAATTGATTCAAATAATATACCTACTCTCACACGCAAATAAACCACGAAGCTCAAGACATCGATTCGTGATAGCGTTATCGCTCACGTCCACAATCGTGACAATTTGCTTATCTTCAAGAACCTTATCAGTAATATAGACTACCTTTATAGCGTTTTCATTTATTTAAAGTCGGTTATGCATTATCCATATTAACATTGATACAAAATCATTTCGGTTGAACAGATAAAAGTACTCCCGTAATTTTTACACCACTCACGCACCTGGTTTGATTCATAGTTGAAGTGGAAAACTAAATATTACTTTCTTATATGAAAAATGTATCAATCAAAATCAAAATCAAATGTATCAAATTGGATTCTTCATGCACTGAATTGACGTACACAAAGGTCCATGTTTTTCTCTCTTGCTGGATATATCCAGGCTACTTTCAACATGGGGTAGTCAGTAGTCCAATGTCTCAAATGTGTATGGATCAACTAAGTATTTTTTTAAAGGCGGCGTTTTTAAAATCGACTTGCAACGTACTGTTACTGATAAATGATATTATTGTCGCGGCCAAAAAGCAAATGAATAATACAGGCGGTAATAATAGGTGATCCCTATGCAGGAGGTTCACCAATCTCACATAGCTTATTCATATTTCTTAGTTATTAATATTCGTAATTATTTAACTATTATGCAATCCGTGTTGACACGGTTAAAATCGGTGTCATCATTCGAACGCGACCTTAAGACCTTGCTTTACATCACTTCTTGTAAAATTTACGAAACCTTCGCGCCAATGCGCCCTTCCCCGTGTGGTAATTCCAACTAAAATTCGCATGTCGAAAGCAAGATGATAACTTGATATTTTTTATAATGTTAAATATTTACGTATTTGTATAACATTTTTATAATTATTTATTCTAGAAATGTATCTGATAATAGCCCCGAGACAAGCAATTTATCACTTGTGTTATGGTTGCTAACCGTACTGATATGTTTTATAATGATGTAATGCCTACACACAGGTAAATCATTTTAAATTGCGATTCAGCCTTAATTATAATAATGAGTAATTTAAATATTTGAAGACACATATACATATATGTACACTTCGTAAAATCTATAAAGGGGATAATACTTTTTTCACGAACTAATAAACATACTTACATATATATTTAAATTTATACATAGTATAACACCCTGACTAGATAATTTATAGTAAAATTTGTATTTGACTTCATATGTTAAATTGTTGTTAGTACTGCTGTGTGAATGAATAAGAATGTATGAAGTCATCGCTAAGTCATATTGATTCCTTGTGTAATACCTAACACTATCGATGGCATCTCATAATGCATTTGACCTCACTAGAAGGAAAAGCGGTTTCATAATATGCAAACAATGGAATCGTAATACTTGCAAATTATGTTAAATTCAAACGTAATCATGGTTTTGAAAACAAAAATTGAATAATTCTAATTTTTTATTAAATAAATTGTAATTAATTAGTTTATTAAGACTAGGCTAAGGCTAGGTCGTTCCCAAATACACAATTGGATAGCAAATGTTATATTTATTTATTTATTTATTTAACACTTTATCGCACTTAAACACTAGAAGCAAATGACATTAACAGATGTAAGAACATATAAGAGCAACGGGCGGCCTTATCGCTAATAAGCGATCTCTTCCAGACAACCCACACGATAAAAGAATACTTAAAATATAATAAGACAGGTGCAAAGGGTGCGAAGTATACAAAAAAAAAATAATAATAATAATAATTAAACAGAACACAACATACATTAAAATAAGAAAAGCGAAAAATATGCTAATTTAAATCTAGAATAACAAATAATTATATTGAAGACAAGAAATGTTTACGAAGAAGTGATTTGAAAGATGATAGTGAGGAGGCTGATCGAATAGGATCGGGAAGTGAGTTCCAAAGCTTTATAGCGGTTATTATAACTTTATATATAACCATACATAATTTCTGCACAATGGTGACGGCCTGTTCGCTAGACGTGTCGTGAAACCATATCGGGATCGATTTAAAATTAAATCACTTTAGTCATTGAATGTCTAGAGTTAAATAATTTTAGGCATTATTAGGCACACATTTTAAAATATATATGTACGGTATGATATTCTGTCTTTATGGTTAATGTATATTTCAAATAGTTACGTATATAACCGTCATGTAAGTAAATAAGTATCGATGACACGCTGCCATGTACGGCCTTGCATTGTGTAATCAAGTGCATGTAAGTTCCTCTTAATAATATTTCCACAATATAATGTTACCATTTAAATTGGCTTGGTGGTTGTTAATGAGCGGTAATTATGATAGACAATAAATTGAACGCATTTAGTTTTGTGTTACTTAGGTTATTTGTGAACGTCTCTACAACGGGTAGAGACTCATTTTGATATATAAGCCATAGACACTTTTTGTTATCAGATGAATGGTTGATGATGAATAGTTTTTGGGTTATAATTAGATAATTGTGTAGTCGTTTTAGATGATAACTAAGTAAATAGTTTCAAGAATCACCTTCATCGAACTGTCTGTGAAAATAAGCTATATTATCATAAAAAGCCATTAAACAATATTAATAAGTTGACTAACTATTGACGTCTTGAATAAAATGTGTCTAATAAGACCCTCGCGGTGTGACTACGCATATATTTAAGATATAAGATCTAAATGATATACAAACCCGAGAATACATTTCACCCCTAACGTATCAACCCAATACCGTTATGCATCCACATTATGCCAATTGCTGATGAAATTTACGTTCCGAGAAATGTAAAATGGTAACAGAGATTCGCTTTATATTTCAATAATACATGTGATATTTTACTCGAATATTTTATCTACGGAATCAAATGTATACTATTTTTTTTTTGAGTGGGAGTGCTATGCTGTTATTTAGGGTTTCAGCCGAATGGGCCGGCACGGCCGGGGAGATACCAATCTCTAACACAAAACCGGCGTAAAGTGATGCAATTGGACTTTGTTTATTTTGTACTCGCGTTTCGTTCGGTGAGTGATCTTTCGGTGCCCATCCTTTCCCCTCCCCCGTCCTCTTCCCTACCCCTCCATTTCCCAATATTCCTTTAAAGGCCGGCAACGCACTCACGAAGTCCCAGCCGCGTGAGTGTCTATGGGCGGCGACTTCACCTTTGTGGGCCTCCTGCTCGCTTGCCCACTGTTCTATAAAAAAAACGATAATAATGCAGTTCACTGAAAATCTTTTTAACGGATATAAACGTGATTTATTTACATTTATTAACAACTCGCGGTCAACGAGGGACGTTTGCCGATCGATCGTTCGTTTTGTGATGACGTACGTGTTTGTTTAATTAAAATTTAACATTCATTCACATATACAACTACAAAAAACTAAGAAAAACATAATTTAATATCCCTTATACTTAGATGTAATTGGGCTCGACGCAATACAATGATTTATATACTCGTTAAATACATATACTAACATAATCTGTGTCGTCGCTCCACATATAAATGTATATTTAACAGTAAAATTTTGTTTACAGTCAATGATTCAGCTTAAAGAACGGAAAGAAATGGACGAGGCATTCAAAAAAGCACAGAAGCCCTGGGCGAAACTGCTGCAAAAGGTGGAAAGGGCGCGAATGGAGTATCACACGGCGTGCAAACAGGAGAGATCCGCGCAGAACCAAGAGAGAAATGCTAGTGGCGACAGCTCATTGAGTCCCGATCAGGTAATATTAACTTTTTTTTGTAATTATAAAACGTTTATGTTAACCGCACACCCATTATATTATATTAGTTTCGCATAAAATAGAATTGGAAAAAAAAATCAATAAATTAAGGAATTTAATTCTTGATGTTTTCTAATAAAATACATTCATGGCTTTATTTAACCAAATCACTAAGGGTTGAGGGCAGCCCCTTAAAGGGGATTTATTCTCGATTGACCTTAGAGGATAGAATTAAACAAATATGACCCATATTTTAAATGTAAACAGGTACTTCAGTCTTCATATACTTCTATAATTTACAGTACTTTATAATTGGATCTCTTTTACATTCCATTTGTGTCGTGATTTATAAAGTTTCTGTATAGTAATTCACAAACATATTATTAAAAGTTTATTTAATCAGGTCAACTAACTTCAAGCCAATAATCAATGTATAGTTTGTTGATACATTTTTAATAAGACTATGGCTATTAATACTTATAACTAGAAAATCAATTAAATAACTGTGAACGTATAGATATAAGTATGTTTATGGCGAATTATTTTGGGTTTATGGTGGATGGTACACTATAAATTAATTAAACGAAAAATATGTAGGTAATAAATTTCCATAAATGCTGAGATAATATTTGTTAAAAAGTGATCACGCTTAAAAAACGATAGCTTATCAACTGACTTGTGGGTATTAGAGAAATATATAAGAAAACTAGATGAACCGGCAAACGTTGTTTTGCCATAGAAATTATTAAAAGAGTAGAAATAATTGAATTTCACGGTATTTCGTTTACTACAAAATACATTTAATTTATACTTTAGCCTCAATAACATGGTAGTCATGCTAATGAATTGTAGCTTAAATGACACGTTTGTCGGTTTACCATAGCAGTGCCTGCCATCTATTGATTACTTACTCAATCCAGTCGAAAAGTATCGACATCTGTTAGAATCTTTTGGAGTTAACAGATAATTGTGACTGTCAATTAATTATATAGACAAATAATTTGCAAAATAAAATTGCGTGTATAATTAAAGATCTAAGTTATCCTATATCTCAAGTTGGACCAGACTGCTCACGGTGTGCCAATTTAATTTAAAATCGGTTATGTAGTTTAGGAATCCATCGGGGACAAACATCGTGACAAGAGATTTATATATATAAGCAAATTATTGACGTACACAAGCGATCGAAAAGATAAAAATAAATACTAGTATTTGGTTACTAAATGGGTATCCTAATACGAGTACATATCATAATAATAAATTTTCAGACTGTGATCGCTGTAGTGAGAGTCATATTGTATTTATACCACTAATCACTTGATACTGAAGCGTGATAAATGAGGGTACAGTCGCGTACATATTACATTTATACGATTCATGTTTAGGGTCTCGAGGACAAGACAACTCGAGTACACGTTTAGCATGATCGCACCTAACGTAGATTTCGCTATCGATCCGTTGGCCTCTTCAAGTTCTTTGACCACTTGGCCCATTTCTCAGGCTTATTGTATCAGACAAGGCATAATTTACATTTTTCAAAAAGTATATTTATTTTCTATATATATATATTTATACAAAATTGTATAAATATCTTCTTAACGTTTGCAATTGACTTTGGTTCTGGATTTTAACGGCTCGGATTCGATTTGAAGTCGGATTGAACTTGCAAATTTTAATTGAACTGCCAATTGGCTTTCTGTTCTGGAGTACATATAAGAAAAGAAGTAAAAACTCAATGTTGTTCGTATTGTTCATTTTGTGAAAAGACAAAATTCTTTATTCAATAAGACTTGTTGATAACCACTTTTGAACGTCACTAAACCAAGTTTACATGGGTTCTCACTGCGCGCCCTCAGCTGAGAAGTACCCACAAGAAACTCGGTAGGTTTTTTTTTTCATTTTCTTGTGGTCGTTTTTTTCAATTATCTCACTGCTGTGATTAGCATAAATAGAAAAAATATAAGAGTAATAACAGAACAACTTAAACCCGTAAGCAAAGCCGGAGTATCCGTGATTTTATTTATTTCTTAAACCTATACAGCTTATCAAAAAAAGTTTACACAATAAAAATAGATTAAAAATAAAGCCAAAACAAGGTTAAAACATAGGACCGGAAATAGAATCTAAGATCAGAAACAAAAATAACAAAAAAATCACGAGCAGAAACAAATAAATAAAAATATATATATACATATGAACAAGTGGAGTATATTATGTGAAGAACGAGCATTTAAGTGTGTGTGTGTGTATTAGTGTGTGCAATGGTGTTGCTGTGTGAGTGAGAGATAAAATCATTTTTATCATAATTGCTTTGTAATTACGAGATATCTACTCTATGGATTCTAGATGGTTCTTTATTTTTTATAAGTTTCTGAGTTGGCCTCACGAACTCGTCTGAAAATAATCCAATTTGTGACGTCATTCAGTTTAAATCGGCACTGTTTAGAGATTTTATAAACTTCAATGCCCTTGTGTAAACTCACGTGCTTTTGTAAATATTTTAACGTTTATTATTTATTTACATGGAAAATTCGAATGCGTCATACATACTACACGTTTTTCATTAGATTGTGTATATAGTTATGTATTTATTTTGTTCATATATAATATGCCAAAATATTGCTACAAGATACATAGTAAAGACATAGAAAACCAAAGGAAAATATTGGTATAATCAGTATCAATCCATCAATAAATGCTGAAAAGATTTCCGTGTATACACAATTAATAAGTTTTATTCTAATAATATTATTCGTGTAAATGAAATCTTATACACGATTAAAAATGTATTTTCCAGTTCGTTGACATAGAAAATTGTAAGTCTAATTAAATAAAGAAATGTAACAAATGAAATCCAATTAGGTGGACTCTTTCTAGGCGCGCAAGAATATTTGTTCTGACAGTATTTCTTGAAACCTCTTGTCAATATTTTTTTTATTATTGGTTTGTTTGTGTGTAACACAATGGGGAGCTGTAATGTTTCATTTCATGTCAAATTCAGTTGACAATTTCGTAATCCTAAATGTGTAAGTTATACAATTTTAAATTTTTAAAAGTGTTATCTTTGCTGACGTTACGTCCGGCAAATCAAATGGTACCATACAAATCACATCCATGAATGGATGTTGTAAATGGTAACATGACCACAATCTACGTGGCGTATGGGCCATTGTCTATTCATCCAATTAGCCAATTAGGCGAGACTGTCCGGTAGGGTGACCAAGATAAACAATTTTTGTAAAAGAATCCGCTTCACTTGACCATTATTGTTCTTATAAATAGAACGTTGTGTGAAACTACTATTTTCTCTTTCTTTCCAAACGTGTTTTCAGTGTTAAAAAGGGACAAACGAGTTATTATATTTCATTTGTATGCCACAATGTTGTAGGTGTGTATGTGCTATGGGTGTAGTTATATAACGTAGGTTAAGTGTTAATTGTCAGTTGTCATAGACAACATTCACAAATGACGTGTTATGAATAATTTATATCATAATATATAAGAATGGCAAAGGCTCACGATCATATAACCTGATCCCTTGGCATAGTGGCTTTCATTAAGGAACAATAAAATATATACTTAGTCTTGCCATAAATATTGTTATAAAGAAAAGCACGATTTTTTTTTATACGTAACATTTATTCCTTTCATAGTGAGTTAGTTTAATACATCAATATATAACTATTAAAAATATACAATGTTTATTCGAAGTGGTCTCCATTGGCTGCAATACAGTCTTTTAAACGTTGAGGCCAGTTATCAATAGCAGCACGAACTCTTTCTAGAGGAAAATTCTTCACTGCCAACCGAATGGATCGTTTTAGGGACTCCAAATTATCATGGCGTTTAGAGCAAGCCTTACTCTCTAAAACTGACCATAAATCATAATCCAATGGATTTAGGTCAGGACTTGACGACGGCCAGTTTTCAGTGCTGATAAAGTCCGGAACGTTAGTTTTCAACCAAGATTGGGTGGATCGAGCTCTATGACCCGGTGCCGAGTCTTGTTGAAAGCACCATTCTTTGTTATTGAACATGGTGTTAGTTAAAGGCTTAACTACCGTCTCAAGAATGGTATTTTGATAAACTTGTGCCGACGTTTTAATACCTTTTTCACAAAAATATGGCTCAGTCACCCCTTCATAGCTAACACCCCACCAAACCATCACTGAAGTGGGATAATGCCCAAGTTGTACTCTGTTTACTAATTGCGAAGCTTCTTTAGAGCTTCCAGCATAAATACGGTCATTTTGTTTATTAAAATACTGCTCAATTGTAAAAATTTTCTCATCCGTAAACAAAATTTTTTTGTGACCTCCCTTTGCGTACCGCTTAAGTAGTTGTTTGGATTTTACCACCCTATTCTTCTTTAAATTATCAGTTAAGAAGTGACCAGTACGTCTCTTATAGGCTGCAAGTACTAAGTCATCTTTTAATATACGCGACATGGTTCTAGGAGCTATCTTCATCTCCCGAGATAAAATCTTTTGCTTACGGACAGGATTTCTTCGAATTCTTTCCCTAACTGCTTTAATCACCTTTTTCACACGAACGGTACGTGGACGGCCAGATCTTATTCTGTCACAAACAGAGGAGGTATCATTGTACCTATCAATAGCCCGGTAAACAAACATTTGACTAATACCAAGCGGGTGGAGGGTTTTAAAAATTGCACTTTTCTCCATACCTACTTTATGTAAGGCAATCACAGCGATTCGGTTCTCTTTATCACCCCACTCCATTTTAATATAACAAAATATTTAACAATATAATGGCGCGAAAATAAGAAAACACATCAAGCAATCATATAAAAATGACAGATTCCAAATTCAAACGTAATATTTTCTTTTTTTGAATAGTAACAGTATTTATGGCCAGACTAAGTATTATGAAAAAATCCATAGATACAACACATGTTATGCTGCGTCGTATTGGTAAAAATGGCCGCCACTGTGTATTACGATAAACAAATTCTTGTATATAATTTTAAATTACAACAAAAAAAGCTAAAAAAAAACTAAATTTTTAAGGAGAATATTAAAAAAAGTGTGGTCATTCAGCTATTCAAACCACAGCACTAATTTTAACTATACCTTGTGTTCCAGTTTTACTAATTAATTGTCTAACTCTCTTTGATAAGCGAGTTTAAATATTTTGCTACGTAGTTTCTGGAACAACATAACTCAACTCACAGTATATTAAAAGCTAAAGTTGGATATTTTCGTGTTCATAGTATTAGACAGCTGTTGGAATACGATTCGCATTGACCTAGAAAGTCATTTCGTGCGGAAGGAAGTTGTGTTTTCAGTGTTGAGTTTTTTTTACAAATGAAAATAAAAAATATTTTTTATTCACCTATTTCGCTGACCAACAGCACCTCACTTATGATGTATTTAATTCGCGTTTATATCCGTGAAAAATAGTTTTTAATCACTAATTAATATCTTATTAAAATTTACATAACTAGTTATATTGTAATAGTAATATGAGATTAAAGTATTTTCCGTTTGAAGTCTGAACTAAGCTCGCTCACCTGTGACCTAGAAAGTTGGCAGTGGATGTCGTAGGAAATTAGCTGTCTCACTCGTGCGGTGTATGGGGATAATAGGACGACGATTATCGTATCGTAGTTTCAATTTATAGAGGCTTTAATCAGATTAGTTATCCAGGTAAAATAAAACGAAATACATCTGAAATTTAAATTCTAAAGATCAAGAGAATATTCTGACGTGATATATATTAAAAATTTTGATTAATTCCATCGAATTAATCCAAACACTCAATATATATGTATACATATATATATATATATATATATGCATCCAAATTATTGATAGCAGTCTGTATGCCCGTGGACATACATACATAATAAAATATAATCACCTTCCAATGAAAAACATATCAAATTATTTCTTATTAAACTTGTAAAATAAATTTTATTATTTTGGACATCTTAGCGTATTACTTTATTAATATAAACTTTAGATAACAACAGCGCGTGCATAGTTGTCCTTGCGCGCTCACAGCGTAACGCCCTTGGCAAAGCACACCTTGGCACACATTGTTTATAATCTTCGCGCAAGATATGAAAATGAATAAGTTTTTGTAAATTATAAGACTTACCAAGCTACTAATTTTCATTGATTTTTCTGATCTCGTTTCGCCCTTGCACGTAGGTAGTGCCCTTAAAAAATGATCGCTTATTGAATATTGATTAAGATGTTCGTTCGTGCGGCGTATATTAAAACATTCTTTAAATATAATACAGTAATCGATGCTTTGCTTGAATGTTTTCTACGTCTAAATATTTAATATTCAAGTAGATTGAATATTTATACAATTTGTGGAATTTTGTATGGTGTGAATGTGGATTTTTAATCTTATATCTCTTTCATTTTTTGACATCCGTATGAATGAAATCATACAATGATGTGGATAGTCTCTATAGATCTAGTAATTACAATGCTAACATAAGTCGTTATAGGAGATTTTCTCCTCTACGCAAGTTTGGGTTTCACTAAATAATTTAATACGCGGTCCAGTTATTTTAGAAAAAAGTATTAAATTTTCAAAAGCTATTAAGCTATTCTAGTGGCCATTGACGTGGCAGGACTGCAAAACGTGACCAAGGGCAAGGTATTGGATTCTTATCGAGCCTCCACTTAAGGGTAGACATATACGGGTTTTATAACGCTTAGAAGCACGCTACATAATATAAAACGTTCGCAATTTAAAAAATCTTCATTAAAAAAATAGAAAAAATGTTTAAAATATTGATACTTTAGTGTAAGGTAAAAATAGTTGTTTATTAACGATTTTAAATCAAGTAGGTACGTACTTGAAGATTATCACGTGGGTATGATATAGGCGTATCTCGACAACTCTTGCTTGAAGATATCGTATTGGAGTGCACTTACTATAAATAAATGTTACGTTACATATTTGATTGAACAAATAAAACACATAAATTGTTTAAAAATTCAGTGTAGAATTAATTAAATTTGCTATAATTTTCATTCACTAATTATTTATTTACACTTTATTGCACTTAAACAGTTGATGACGTTGATAGATGTTAGTACATATAAAAGCAACTAATAAGCGATCTCTTCCAGACAAGCCAGAATTAATTATACAATGTTACTCACAGAGGCGTGTATAACACTTTGATGGTATTTAAAATGCACAATTTTGTGAGCCACGAACGCGGTAACAAAAACCGCTCTTAAAAGTTTTACTATAATCTAGGTTTAGAATTCGCGTAGGTGAAGCTTCTACGCTAAGGCAGTGTGGGTGACAGTCTCATTTATCACGGGATAACACCCGACGAGACATGCGTTATATTCGCTTGAATAATAATGATAAAACTCTATATTGTCACTACGAGACAAATAAACTGGTACTGGGATATAATAATCGAAAAAAGAAAAACTATTAAATTGAATTATAAAAACAGTTTATTTATGAACTGACCTTTGCGAGGTGAATGATATTTGATACTTGGAATTACAATTTTAAATGTATATATAAAAACTGTAAAATCTAAAAAATAAAGGCTCTATTATAATATAATTGGCTTATATATATATATCATAACAATATAATCAAAAAAAATCAATGTCAGTTGACAAAAATTAAAAAAAATATTTAAGTATAAATATATATATATATACAATGACCCTTGGTAGTAATATTGTAAATAGAATACTGTCACAGGCATTCGCCTTGGACAGACGCCATTAGAGATAATATGTAATATATATGTCTCGCATCAATGTTTATTTATTTAATAAGGCACACCAACAACACACATACAAACATAACCCGAACAAAATTGCAAAAAAAACACACAAGGCATGTATGTGCATAAATTATAGGGATGCATTACAGACAGCGTTACAGGTATACAATTAAAAAAAAATTTTTTTTGATTTATTGTCAAAAACAAATATGCGTTTAATATATTCGATTAGCATCATATCATATTGCTTTATTGTCTCATCACAGCTTATTATATCTCAAAGAGAGACGGAGGACAAAAATGCTAATATGATACGAAATATCTGTTCCGCATAAATCGAACCTTGGATTGATCGTTATATCGTCTAAGCTATATACCTATATAGCTTAGTCATATTTAGTCTTTACATAATTAAGGGCTGTATTTTTATGAAATAATATTTCAAGTATTTCATATATTTGTTTTTCTATTTCTTTTATTCATCCATCAGAGGGAAGCGACCGTAAGATTGTGTTTTTTAAGCTAAGATTTTAATGTGTGGTAGAATTGCTAGTGCAATTTATATATGCAGTGTCCAGAACTGTATTGTACCCAAGTATTTTGAGAAATTTCTACAACAAGAACTTTTTGGATTTAAATAGATTTGCTAGAACGTTTATTATCGCTTTGATTAAATTTTGTCGTATATTTAGTATTTCCCTCGAGGATTAGCTTTTACGGAAATGTTGAGTTCTATTCTAGTAAGGACTAAAATTGAAATACGAAATCAACGCGTGTCTGTTCAGTTCATAACAATCGAGCCATGATAAGAGAATAATTTTTATCGCGACGCCTACGCCGAAGCTTGTGATCGTCCAAATGCTTGAGACATCTTTGTTATCAAAATCATTATAACGATAGCAACCGTCGAAATTATATGTTTATACTGATATATATCATCAAGGTAAAACAAAATGATCGATTAACATTTTCCATTCTAAAACTTCTAAATGCTGCACTACAATAATAGGTCTGAGTTAGAAGAATTTATCAGTATAGTCAGAGGCTTGAAAAAAATATTGTTTATGGTAAAATTATGTTTAAAAAAAATAATATCGAACTGTGAATGATTTAATTGACATTATCACGTGATTTTGTTTTTGATGCTTGCACTAGAAGAGTTTTAATAGAAAATACCTTGTAGATAGAGTACTGTACACTTAACTAGAGTGTTATTAACTTCAAAAACAAAGCTAAACAAAAATACCAAATTTAATACGTAACTGATGAAAAATGGTGTATGCGTGGGATTTTTTTTAAACAAATTTGCACAGACGGATTATTTTATATAGGTACTGTACACATCAATAGCACATATTTCTCGTTTACAGTACAAGTGACAAGTACTAAACAAGATTTTATCTATAAAAATATACGTACAATCTTTTCAATATAATTGCAGTTGTAAATATAAATGCAACTCTTGAAATTTACGTATTCTGTAAGTAGCTCAAGTGCTGGGAAATGTAATTAGTGGTTGCTCGTAGTTAGCCTTTTAGTTGGTAAGTCTGTAAGTGTGGATACGCAACACCAGAAATAAATGATATTCACCGTGTATAGTGCGGGGAGTGGTTGTGAAATGATTTCACAATAATAATACAAACCAATTATACTAAGGAGAAGCGAGAAAAAGTATAAAATGCACACAACTTGTATATGTATTGAAAGTGTAATTTATGCCGCGACGCCGCCGGATGGTGCGATAAACCGCATAATTATTCTTCCGAACGACGGATCTCATCCAGACCGTGCGTCTGTCGCTGAAATTAAGTTTAATGCCTGACGAGGTCTGGCAGACCTATTACGTTACCAGAGCCACGATTGGCTGATATTCAACTTATGAACTTGGTTAAGCATTTCATTGCTCAGTGTAATTTTAACCCATTTCTTTTAGCTATTTCTTATTGGTGTCGTTAAGATTTTTCTACTAATACTGGTACTAGTAGAAGTTTTATGTAGGCTAGAACTTTTCATTTTTAAAAACATTTTTTTATCTAATAAGAGAAAACTCAAATTCAGACAAATAAAAATAACGTGGTAATTTCAGATTAAGAAAATGGCGGAACGGGTTACGAAGTGTCGTGATGATGTAGCGAAAAACCGTGACAAGTATCAGTCTGCACTCGCCGAGATTACAGCCTACAACCCCCGTTACATTGAAGATATGACAGGCGTCTTTGACCGCTGTCAACAGATGGAGGCCCAGCGGCTTGTATTTTTCAAGGATGTGTTGTTCAGCTTCCATAAATGTCTGAATATAAGCCAGGAACCCACGTATGTATTGTCAACCTACGTATAAGATATAGGTCATTATTGATGGTATTTAATTTTACAGATCTGTTGTTAACCAAGATTACAGGCATAACGAAAAACATAAAATCCATGAATCATCATTAATTTACTATTGAGTTTTCTAATAACTGTTAGAAACGAAAATGTATTTTTGAGGTTGTCTATAAATAACCAATTTTTATATTGCGTTATTGAAAAAAAAAAAACGAACACAATTTTCAGATTACCACAGATATACGAAGAATTCCACCATACGATCAATAATTCTGATCATCAAAAGGACCTCAAATGGTGGGCGAACAATCACGGCATCAATATGGCCATGGCGTGGCCACAGTTCGAGGTATTTTAACTCCATGCCCCTATAACTACTACCGTCACACTGGCAGCTGGCTTTGTCTGGTTTTTACTTTAGAAAAATTGTTATTAACTTAAACATATATACCCATGAAATGCAAAAACGCTGCCTTCATCACTAAAACTGGTGAACCGATTTCTAAGCAATTTAATTGTTCCGTGTAATGATCAAATCAAAATCACATTACAAAATGAGTGAATGCCTAATTATACCAGCATACTTAAATGTTATCCAATTTAATTGCGACTTGGAGGCCTTCAAGAAAAGCGCCTACGTCTAAAGATCGGCAACGCACCTGCTTTCCAGCGTTGCAGGTGTCTCCTGTTTAATTAAAAAGTCGGAGTGTTTATATAGTTTAAACCCCAATTATGGTCACGGCTAGACAAATGCTGCTGTCAGTGAAGTAACAACATTACTTCGTTATGTATGCCTCTAACTATACGCTTTATTAGATCTTGATTTAGACGAAAAGAGTTTTATTCAAAATTCTTGCTGATACTTCTACTCTTTTCTTCTAAAAACTTAGGTATACGCATGTTAGAATACTATAGACTTTCTCTTTTCGATTGGCTGATTTATTAGTTCAGAATATGCCTGCTTTAGCCTTCAAAAGTTTAACTTTAGCTTAGTGTAGTTAACTCCAACGTAAACTAATACTGAGCCGTGTTTAAGCCGCAACGTAGTTACAAATCCGTGAGCAAACATTTTGAAACAGTACGAACAGTTCAGACAAAACTTCATATCTTTTGTTCATCAAATTGAAAGTAATTTAAACCGAGATACGCTCCCAATTCTATTCGAGACGACCTTTACGTTCTAAGTGATTTAAGTAAATCCCGAAACTTGAATAAGGAAAGTTTGAAGGCGACCATGTGGGCGCAATGACAGCGGCTGACACAAATTAGTAATAAACAACCGATTTCCATTTGACTCATTTTAACATTTGTGTAATACCGTCAAAATTCTTTACATACAAAACGATACGAACATTTGGCACAACAGAACAATTGTAAAACACATACCGAAGATAGGCACGATGCCAGACAAAAATACAACCACACCAAAGCGTTACGTGTTCATGTGTTAGACTGGACTGATCATTAGGACGAACCGTCGGAGACCACAGAGCCGATACGATACAAATACCTTCCCGCTGCGGCGTCCGTGGTGCTTCACCGCGTGGTGACCACGGCTAGACGACCGCGTAAGGTCTCCGTGGGCGCGCTGTGGTCGCGCATTCAGCCGCACCTGCGACACGCCCTGCCAGCAATCTGCTTCAGGGAAGCGAGGGACCCGAGAGTGGCGCCCTCTGACACAACTAGCGTGTACAAGGGAGAATATTTTACAAATCCCTATATGGTACGCCGTCACGGTGTAGGTGCGGCGATTTTCAGAGCAGGCTTCGTTATGCGACGTAATGGATGGCACGTATAGACTCCGGCTCGAAGGACCAGACAATGCACAGCACACAAGGCTCTGTTAATCGCCAATACGACCGATGCACGATTTCAAACACCCCACTGGTTTAAAGACGTACATCGTGATGGTTATTAGTCTGGACACGTTTGGCACTTTCATTGCATTTGTTACTGTTCCCACGGAATATTTACGAATAGGGTTAAACTAATTTTCATCGAGCGTACAACGAATTCATTATTGTATATAGCACCAATCATTGAAATGTATATGAAATAAACAGCTTCTAATCAATCCCCAAGCATATTGATTCTCAGATACTTAAGCATGGCGAATCCATACTTAAACCCATCGCTTGTCGTTGCAAATCGGCTTTCATTGGCAATGTGTTGAAAATAATGTTTGTTTTGTTTTCTTTGAGTTTTCGCGGCGTTGGGATCTCCTAACAACTGTTAAATTGCATCGAATTAAATTACAATCGTTCGGTTTGATGGACATCCCAACCACCGCTTACCTGTGTGTTCGCGTCCCTTGATCCCGTGTTGGAAAACCAGGAATACACGGAGGAGTTCCGGGACATCGCCAAGGGCAAGTCCAAGGAGAGCCTGCCCACCGGACCGATCACCTTACTCAACCAGCGCCCTGTCAGCGAAGACGTACGTCTTTACGCCCATTGCTACATTCCACATCTTACTCTATATAAGCATTTTATTTAATATTTCAATGATGATAGAGTGGAGCAATTTGGACGATTTGTTTTAATTTTTAAACACGAAAATATTTTCTTTGTCGATTTGATAATATCAGTGTGCCACAATTGAAGCACCATTTTTTTTAATGAAACACGGTTCGAATATTATTTTTTTAGTATCGAGTGTGGCCCACGACGGGATTCAAATGAGAATGAGAAATGCTTTCCTATGCATGTATCATTTATATACGGAGTGTCGGTCATTCTCAATTAAATCTTTATTTTTATCGATGTTGCATGATTGTTGCTTACGATATGCATATTGGCACGTTTAATTAACAAGACGATCTTATATGTTTGATTAAAATTCTTTTTAATCATATTATAATCGGTAAACAGGAATTGCCACCAATAACGAACAACAAGGCGAAGCCAAATCACACGGAGCAGCCGGTCGTGCATGTGAACAACGCGTCGTCGCAGAACAGCACGGCCAACAACACCATAGACAAGAAATCTATTAGCGCCCCGATCGCTGTCACGTGAGTACTGCTTTGCCGGCTTCGGGATTGTTTACTTTTGTTTGTGTGTCAATGTTGAAACCCGTTTAAAAATGTACTCCTATTAGTATTAAAATTAATTAAATTTAAGAAAACAAATGATAATTCTAAAATAGAACAATATTTGTGAAATATAGATAGAATGTGAACATTTTGTGTCGTTAAAAATCACTGTACTGTATGTTAAATGTTTCCCAAAAGATGTTCCCTGTCCTTTTCTCATTCCTAACCCCCCCATCCATTCCTAGCATTGAACGTTTATCGATCTACGCCTGTTCCCCATCGTCCCACGCGCTCGAGCTCGCGATGCGCTCGCAGAGGACCAAACACCCGCTACACACCATTTGCGAGCTCAATTCATTTGATTGGCAGTTATGTATATTTGTTGTATTATTACCCCAGTGACATATCATTGTTTGCTTTTCTACGCGTCTCGTTGGTCTTTTGTGTTTGCCAAAGTCTATATGATATTCTAATCGGAGAACAATTTCAGGAACGGTACGGCATCAGCGCCAAAATCAAATAAGGCGTCGCCCGTGAAAGAGCCGAGTCGGCAGGACAATCCGTTCGAAGAAGAAGAGTGGGAGGAAGAGTCGGGAGGTGCTCTGACGGACACGGGGGAGCCGGGTGTGCCCGTGCGGGCTTTGTATGACTACACTGGCGCTGAGAGTGACGAGCTTAGCTTCCGGCAAGGTTGGTACCGAATGGGTTCGCAACACTTGTTGATATAATCACAAAAGCATATGTAAAGACTGGTTTGATCCTATTGAATGGTTATAATTTAAAGTACAAACAATATCGTTAATGATTTTTATGTATATCTTTGTAGGTGACTTATTTGAGAAATTAGAAGACGAAGATGAACAGGGCTGGTGCAAGGGGCGAAAAGACGGCCGAGTCGGCCTATACCCCGCGAACTACGTGGAGCCAGTGGGACACTAACGCCCCTTTGCCCGAACACCCCTTACCCTGACTGCGCAACCAACGACAGCTTGTGAAAGTGCCGCGAATCCCTTGTCATCCAGAGGAACGGAGAAGGAGAGGTTTGCGGTGGAACGTTTAGTTGATGACAATTGACGTTGGTTTTAACAAATTGGTGGCATTTTCACGAGCGATGACTCGATTACGTCTCAAGCGCGACGTCACTCGACTTGCAAAACTGACGTAAGCGACTCCCTGTAGACGTGTTAAAGTTAATATTTACTATTCAATCCTTATTGAAGCGTTGCAAATTAGTAAATTATATTTAAAATTAGCGGAAATAGCAAAACGTGTTACGTTAAAGACGAATTATCGAAATTCTATAGATTATAGCAGATTTGTATCTGGCCAACTAACTGGGTTGTCTTTAGTCTGTGGCAACCGTTTGACAGTTTGGTCAACTCGTTTTTGACAATTATTTCAAAATGTGACAATTGTCATCTCGTGGGGGTGAATGCAAAAGAACTGTAATTCTTACACGATTCTATCCAACAAGTACATAAATAAAAGTATGTACATACGTATGTAAATAAAAGATTGTGCTTTTAAAATACGTCAAACTGATAGATTTTTGTTTAAAGTGATGTCAATGCAAGATTAGGAATACTTTAAGCCATAAACGGCACTAAATTGGCTTATCGAGTGGCAAAAACGTATTTTGGCGTAATTTTAATCTGGATTTTGGACGCTTTTAACGTGCACCCAATGTTTTTTTACTCTTGAATTTTATACGATTGAGCGGCCGACGATATTTTTCGAGGTGTTTGTACATGAAAACCAAAAATTTGAAAATTGTAGCGAACAAGGTGTGAAGGATGCGAAGGGGTTTCGACAGCCTCCCGGGGCTTCGGTTTAGAGAAATGTTCGGTTCAACCGACGAACTTAGCGAAGCCAAAAATGTACGCTAATGCTTTAGCTCTGTACTTGTCTTGTAGTGTATTTATTTCCTGTATATAAACGAAGCGATGGTCGCCTTTAGATTATAATATATGAAAGCTTTCTTTTTATACCTCGTTTTATTGTTGTAAATGTAGCAACGAGTCACTAGTTGAGGCTGCTTGACTTGACACGCGGTAGTCGTAGTCTTATTTTGTTATAGGTACAGAGACCACATGAAATTCATTGTATTATATTATTATCAGAGATGGTGGCCATGGACCACGTATGTTAATATATTACTATTGGTAAAATAAATTGTTACAATATGATTTTGTGTATTATTTCGCCGTGTGAAAATTATTTATTTTTTATTTACTTTATTTAATAAGGCACACCGACAACACACATACAAACATAACCCGAACAAAATTATAAAAAACCCACACAAGGCATGTATGTGCATAAATTACACGTATACAATTTAAAAAAACAACCAAACAATAATATATAACGAAGAGAGAGAGAGTTCCTCTATAGGGCTACCGCCAACCTCACTACTCTGTAGGGCTATTTTTGAAAGGCGTAGGTAGCATCAGCATTGCCAACATCACGATTGAGTCGATCATAATAACCACTTATTTAAAGAAATACTTCACTGGTAGTTACCAAGGCTTATATTTCACTATTTGAAGAGAGGTCCTTTCCGTACAACGGCCTGAGCGCGAATGTGGCGTGCGGTTTTTTTTTTTTTTTTTAGGAGTGGCATCTCGCTGTTGGCCGTGAGGCCTTTACAGCTCAGCAAAGGGCTGGTTGGCGAGCGGGAGCTCGGCCGAGACTTAAAACTAAATATAATGCCTTGACTAGCACAAGGGCGTCTCCTGTGAGACTCGAACCTCGGCTTGGGCCGTCAGGGCTGGGGACTGACCTCAAGGGCCTTATCTGGAACTCACAAAGTGTGAGCGAAGCTGAACAGGGACTCCGCCTTCGCCGGCGAAGGCGGTTTTTAAAACCTACATTTCTAATTGGAATTAGCCGCGCGGGCGGCGCAAATCTGTATCTAGCTAATGTGATGTGATCATCCGGATCGGTTTAAGGCGTGGCGTACCTGTGTAAATATGTCGCGACTAGGCCTTACGATGGCCTAGCAAACTTCCGGACTGCACTAAGGAGTCCGGCGTTTTCTATTATTACTCTCAGCTTAGCGTCAACACTGTCAGCCGCACTGTACGAATGTTTGAACGCTAGCAGGGCGTCGATGTCAACAGCGTCTATGACGTTCAGGGCTAGTTGCACCGCACTGCGGACTTCGCTGGCATGAGCCGTAAGCGTCGTCGCAGTGGCGGGGGGAAGGGGCATCTGAGGGCCGGGTTTCCTTATTGGGATATCCATAAGGGAAGGAATAGGTTTTATGGGCTCCGCCGGCAATGGCGGGTTAGTGGGAGGCACTTCCGCCGAATTTTGTGGTGCTTTCCACGGGTTGGTAGTGGGCGCGGGAGGACGCTTCTCTGCACCGGACCTTGGCACGCGCTTGCTTCCCTTTCCGCTCGCCTTGGGGGCCCTAGGGCAGCCGCGATAACTCGCGGGGTGGCCCTGTTGCCCGCAAAGCACGCAGGAAGGCGGCTCGGCGCATGGCAGTGTCCGTGTGCAGTCGGCGGTCCCGTGATCGCCTAGGCACTTAACGCAACGCGCACGCGCAACACAATTGCGCGCCGCGTGCCCGTACAACTGACAGCGGTGACACTGTCTGGTGTATGAGTGCTTGATAGGTGTTTCCACCTTGAGCCCAGAGAGTTTACAACACTCACTGAGGTTGAATATCTTTTTGCCGCGCGCTGAAAGCTCTAGGACGACAAGAACCATGTCGTATTCCTGCTTTGAGCTGCGGTGTAACATTCGGAATACCTCTTTCACGGGGTATCCCTGATTTATTAAATCCGATTGAACGGTGGAAGAGTCGATCTCCTTGGGGATGCCTCGGATCAAGACTCTAAGGACTCGTTCCTCGGGAAGAGGGAACGTGTGGCCTCCTATGCCTTCTGAGCGAAGGTACGAGGTTAGAAAACGGTGGTGGGCGGGGTCGTACACTTGCACGCAGATGTTGTCGCGCAGTGTTTTCGCCTTGTATGTAATGGACTTTTTGTCCATCAAGGCGGACATAGAGGGCCAAATGCTTTTGTCCCTGACGTAAACTGGGGGAGGGGCTTTAATGCGATCTTGTTTCGCGGGCTTGGGATAAGGGGCGGGAGATGGCGCGGTGTTTGAACCCGCAGCCGGCTGGGAAGCTGGGTGCGTGTTCCGTTTAGGAGGAGGGTCGAGAGGGGTGTTGGGAGCACGCCTCTTCTTGTTCTTTCGGTTTTGCACGGTTTTGAAACCGTCGGAATCTGAGTCAGAGTCTGAATTAGACGCTGCGGAATGACATGACATGGCGATTGAGCGCCCGGCCTCTGATTGGTCGTCGTCACTGTCGTGAGTTCTTTTGGATTTACGCGATTCCCTGCCGGAGGAAATTTCGGGGATTGAAGGGCACGGGGCCTGCGCGGAGGCCGCAGAGGGTTCGGATATTTGGGTCTTCGCGGGGACCAACAATTCTAATTGACTATTGCGCGAAGCCTGCGCGGGGGCCGGGGGGAGGGAGTTGCGCGCGAGGAGTGCTTGCGCGGAAGCGTATGCAGGTCCGAGCTGCATAGGTTCTGGCTCTGGGGTCGGGGAACGCGGGGAAGACGGCGACCGTGATCCCGGGGGAGACCGGCTGTTCCAAAGGCGGACAGTCGCCGGGTGTCGTCGCTGCACGAAGGCGTAGAACCGCCTGTAGTGCCGCGAGATCTCGGCGTTGAGGTCTTCTACCTCACTGTCGTCTTCCGCTGCATAGTCTAAGTCGGGAGGGCGTTCGGTGTCCGCCATCTGCGAAGCTTAAGGCCCGCAGCTTGGCAGTGTGTACCTAAACCTACGTGTGTGTACCTAAGCTATGTATTCCCTAGGTGTAAAGTCTTCGCTGATGATAGCGGACGAGACTTTTTGTGTCGCTGACCTAACCAGCCCGCGGGGGGATCGTGATGGCTGAACCCCCACGGATGTGCGACTGGGACCCGGTGGACCCTGTGTGTGCAGACGGTGGCTAGAGCGCAGTTGGAGTACCTACGCCCCTTGGCAATGCCTACTGAGAGGCTCCGCCCACACACAGGGACTTGATGGAAGCAGGCGAGGTTAATGCGCCTTGAAAAAGGCACGGGTGCGGCCCTCGTACAACACTCCCGCCTAAGCGTTAATCGATTCCAACCGTTTGGCACCGTTAGGTGGTTGGAAGATCGACCGCAGGTAAACCCGCGTTAGTCATAAACTGCAGTCCTTCACTGCTGCTCGGATGCCGCTCGAACGCCAGGGACCTGGCAGACGGGGAGACCTCGGTGCAGCTTGAGTCGGGCTAGAATAAAAATTCTGAGTGGATAACCACCCAGCGCTTAAGTACTGAACAATTGAACACACCACGTGACTAGTCAAATGGCGGGAGCAACTGCGCAACACAACCGCACTGGACGGCTGTCGGACCCGGAATGTGTGATGTGTGGTGTCGTGCGGTTACAATGCGACCCTATTTATAGTGATCTAGCACTTGTTTACAAAGACGTCGTATTGAAATAATAAAGATGACATTTCACAGAGTAACAAACGTAAAGTATTCAACTTATGTGTTTAAACTTATTTTAGGACAATTAAATGATGTTGAACTTAATTATTATAGTTAATTAAGACTCATTGTTGTAGTTGCGCCGATATATATATAAAAAAAAACACTACACACAGAAATAAAACAAAAAATGAACGTTCCCAAATTGAAGTCTATTGGCGAAACAAGGTCCGCAACAATTTGCGTCATGAGACATGGAGACTATCACAAAATGGATCAGCGTCGCTTGTCCTCAGAGCACAGTTCATCGATTACAGGCATCTAATGAGTGGACTGTTACAACCTACGTTTGTCCTCGCTATCTGGGTGTAAAAAAGATTACATGGTTTTCTAGTCCTACTATTTATTAAAAAAATTAACTTTTTCCAAAATACTTGGCATATCAATGGTACCGTTAATGAGTTTAAATACAAATAAAATGTCCAACAGGCGACTTCTACTGCAAAGAGTTTGCAGATGAAAGAAGTCCAGTCTATGTTCATAAGCGGACTTATAGCAAATATAATTATTCAAACTGCACAGATGTTTCTTGAAACGCCGGTTGATTCGCTCTATTCTCTGCTCATGGACAGAATATTTGGGGTTCCAAGCAATACTACTGAATTCCAAAATAGAACGAACTAACGAATTAAATAGTATGATTTTAGTCTGGTGCAATTTAAATGATTTAGTAGAACGCAAGAACTCCCAATTATTTCATTAATGTGGAGTATAAATGTTAAATTACAATCGAGCAGAACTCCCAGATCCCTTATCTTTTTGACCTGCCGCAAAGGTCCCCCATTTAAAGCGTATTTAGAGGGAAAGGGTATTTTTTTAGTAATTGTGATGTGCGAGCATTTAGATGCATTCAAAACCATCCCATTGTGACTACACCATCTTTCTATGTTAGAAATATCGCTTTACAGCATTTCCACATCTCGCGCGCTATTAAATATTTTCATGTCATCTGCATAGCTCGACAAATAGCTGTGTTTAAGAGCCAATCCTACATCATTCATGAACAAGGTAGATAGAACAGGTTCCAGATGAGAACCTTGTAGAACTCCTGAGGTAGGTATATAGGATCGCGATACCGCACCACCAACTGCTACATACTGCGTTCTCTGTCGTGTAGATCTATTGGTACAGAAACCATGCTGAGCAGAATCCATAAAAACTCTACTATGGGATTTCAGTATAGGACACAGAAGTGATTCAAAAATCTTAGAAAAGGTGTTTAAAATAGAAATCGGTCTGTAGTTCGCAACAATATTTTTCTCGCCCCTTTTAAATTCCGGTATTATCCTTGCTACTTTTCACGATGTAGGAAATTTGCCTAGTTCTAATTACTTATTAAAACTTAAGCTTAGAGGTAAGTTAAAGATGAGAAGCAGCTTATAATAAAAATAGGTGAAATACCATCAGGACCACACCCTTTAGTTATGTCTAACGCTTTGATTTTGTTTTCTATATCTTTTTCAGTAAATCCAACATGGCATAACGGTAAGGCATTATTAAAACTTGCATTTTGACGATCAATAATTGAGCTAATACCAAAGACTGAACTAAACTGTGTCGCGAATAAATTTGAAATATCGCAAATTTCTGTGGCTTTATCACTGTCTCGATACATTTCCTGCGGTATTGTATGTGATTCTTTCCTTTGACGTTTAATGAATTTCCAAAAATATATTATATATTTAGTTATATCATTTTCCACACTATTTATGTACATTTTGTATTTAAAGCCGATTAACGCAACGTGCACGAAGTAACTTAAACTCAAAATCATCGCGGGGATTCCCAAATTTCCTAAACTTTTTCCCAATTTTATCTTTCTCTTTAAGTAATTTAATGATGGGTTTATCAAACCACGGTGGATAATTCGAATTCGAAATATTCGTGCGAGGGACGTGAGCTGTAACAATATTATCAATCTCGTTATAAAACGCTGAAACCACATCATCAATGTCTCCATTAACATGTAGCGTGTTTCGCCAATTGACGCATTGCAAATTATCATTAATTACAGAATAATTTGCTCTATGAAATTTAAGCTTAGTAGATTTGGCTATTTTTACAGACTTACTAAAAGTATTATGTATACATATTACCAACGGAGGATGAAATTTACCTTTTTTAATTAGATGATTATCTGATTCTTGAAGAGTTAGTGCAACATTTGAAAGAGCCAAATCTAAAATTCTTCCATCACCATTAATAACATAATTGTACAGACTAAGACAACCAAGCCACATAAAGTCTATAAAAACAACACCAAGTGGGTTGTTGGCATCATTAATGGGGTATAAAGTGTTGGGAACATCACTGGGACACCAAGTTAAAAAACTGAGATTAAAGTCACCTAAAATTAAGACATCGTCAAGGGAGGAAACAGCATGACTAGCTTTTTCAAAATAACATTGTGCTTCAATTTTGTCGACGACCGTTCTTCTAGATTAAGGATAGAATTTAAAAATATAATTATATGCAAAAGACAAAAAAGATGATAAATAAAATACGTATTTCTCAAAATCTCTTTATTTCCATTGTACGCAGTGCATTTTACACATCCTGTATTCGAAGCGATACACGTGTTTAAAATAAATTCTTCACTGTACATCTATGAAGCCAATGTTAAAGCAAAAACAAAATCTTGAATGCAATTTTGGCACAAAATAAGGATTTAGTCAATTTGTGACAAGTCATGGCTTGTTGGATCTAATCTAAGTATTAAATATGACGAAATGTGACAAATTAGACACATTTGCACCGCAAAGATACAGCTGAGGCTAAACAATATGGCAATTTTAATTTAAAAAAAAAGACGTTTACCTACCGACGCAGCCAATCATGGAACTCAATTAATTCCCAGGTTATTTTTACGTATGTAATATGAATAATCGCATATAAAAAAGTATTAATATCTCATGTCTGTTAATAAAAGCTTAAAGCAAACTGTTATCCGTTGTCAAGCTCTAAAAGCTTTATTTTGAACTACGCCACGTCGGTCCCATTGATATGTCAACACAAATATTTACATGAGTAACAATAATTGATGGGTTCAGTAATAGAGATCCCTTAATATCACTTCAAAACCTACCCACATTACAACATACACGCCGACCGAGCTAACTTCATTTTAGATTTCAATTTGTTACCGAGTCCATGCGAAAGTCCAATCCCTTCAGACTAATTTACTAGTCCGCTGTAAGTTATATTTTTTTTTACTTGACGGTAGATGCAAGATTTTTTCTTGTACCCATATTTTTTTTCAAATTACCAATGTATTAACGTTTAATCTACATATCGTGGTGAAAATAAAAAGTTAAGCTCGGCCAGAAAGCACTACGACACAACGGCGACTGGAATCCCCTCTCATAAATACTTTTTACGAAAATATAGAACATAAATCTAAGTTAAAACGTAAATAGTGGAACAGAAGTCTTTACACAACAATTAATTAGGATAAAATATTTACAATTTTTCAACTTAACAGTTTGTTGACAACTAGCGACAAACGGCTCACGTTCATTTCGCGTTTGACAGCTTTCAAACAACATACAAGGTGAAGGTTTCGTTCAATAAATTGTCAAGAATTCAGGCTCTTTTGGGCCGTCAAAGGCAAAATGAATGTTTTCATTGTCAGCATCAGTTTTAAACAAATAACATCTATAACAATGAACGAGGTTTTTTTTTTCAAAAAACAGTAAACCATTTTTACTACATTAAATGCTGAAATTACAAGGACAGTCACGTGAGTTCCCTTTTCAGGGGGGGGGGGGGTTGTCAGATCTATGACGGCCGACGGATATGACACATGAGGACGTATGACACTTCACTGCAGGCAGGCCTGCAACTTCTCGATCCACTCTTGCGCAGCGTTGGCGTCGCTCGCGCAGAAATTATACGTTCGTCTGCTCGTCCGTAGCTGTAATTCCAAAAGATATATTTATTTATAAATTTATAGACTGATATATATATATATACAAAATCGAATGACATATATAATATCAGAAGCAAGTTGAATATACTAACATCGAAGAAAGATCTATCGTCACACTTCTTGGGCGGTCCGGGCGCAGGCGCCGCACCGGACACGGCGATCACTTCCGCTAAATCTGAAAGTGCATTATTTACATCACACCATGTATACGTTGGAGTAAAGCGTGACGTCATTGACGACTGGCGCTTGGCGTACATAAATACTTGGAGCTCGTACCGAGTGGGGATATTCAGTATTGAGAACTCATGCCGAACGGACTTATTGTTCTAATCGGAGTAACCAGTATAGTGGTACCCACTTCTGAAAAATCAACCTGAGTAGTTAAATGATATTGTTTGATCGTTTTGCTTGAGTTTGCCCGTAGTTTATCACCTGTTGTGTGAAATATCATTCCATATAAAATCAATTGAAACTCACCGATAAACCCTTTGCAATGCGAGTCCTCCATGGCATCGTAATATCGCAATTGGTGCTTTATTGAGTCCAGCACGAACCATCTGAAATTAAATATTTAATAGGTGTTGCATAGATTTGTCAAACTTTGAAAATCATTTACAGTTTAACGCTTTTTTCCATATTGCTTTGTCCTTCTATATAAGGTTCCCAGTTACACTGTTAATCTGAGGATTCTTTAGTTGGAGAGGTCTCACCTTTGCTTCCAGCCTTTGAGTAGAGCTCCTCTCTTGTACAGGTGGCCTTCGTGCGTTCTGTTCTCGGCCACGTTCGACGAGAACTGCTCGTAATACTGCTGTGAACTGGATTGGAGAGTGCCGACACCTGGAAATTTATAAGAAATCAATTTGAAAACTGCTTACTTTTAAAAATATCATTATGTCTACAATGCAAAACAGCATTGTCTAGAAACAGATTAAAAAAAGATGTTGATCGATGCCGTACTGTTAGCGAGCGGCATCTTGGCGTCTCTGTCGGGCTGCGGTGGAGCCTTGTACTTGGTGCAGGGCAGGGCGAAGGCTTCTGCGCATCGCTCGTGGCACGCGGCACCGCAGTCCACGCATCGCACGCCCGTCTGAAACGTGCACGCGCACATTCAATATTGAAATACACAGGAGAAGAGAGACGCTTATATATAACACGAGACTTACCTCCAAGGGTCCCCACAGCAGATCGGCGCAATGATCACACCTGGCCGGTGCGGCGGCTGGTGCCGGTGCGAATCTGTGATGAGGAGCGGCAGCCGTTGGGGCAGAAGCCAGTCTGCCTCGCACCAGCACTTCCAGGGTGCCCCGTCTGTGGGCTGCGGCCGCTGCCACGCGCACCACGCCGCTGCACATCGACGAGACGCGCTGCGAATCACCATCATGAGTGCAGCGTTAGCCAGGTGACTTTGTCAGATCATAAGGATCATGGCTATGCATGCACCAACAGATTTTACAAAGGCAACTTGAACAAAATTCAATATTTATTCACCTGCAACTCCAGAGTATTGGGCAGCTCCAGCTGTTCCCACCTTACTCTCCACTTCTGCGGCAAATGACCCAGCTCTAGCTCCAGCTGCCGTAACCTCTCCAAGAGCCCACTCACCGAATCCGGCATACAACGAGAAATGCTGTCGTTGCTGCAATTTATTAATGAAAAATCTTGAGTTTTAAATTTAAAATGTCAATTTTAGATAGTTCTAAACAAAAACACAAAACAACAGCCTTATTAACATTTCAGTCAAAAAAGTATTATCAGTTTACCCGGCTGTGACAAGTCTTCTGCTGGCTTTGGGCTCGGGCTCCGTTGGCCAGAGATCCGGTTCGTACGGTGCCCCGTGTGACAACTCTTCCGTCACGTAGTACTCCCATACCTCCAACCGAGAGATGGCTGTCACTGGGCGCAATACCTGGGACCATTTCATTTAAAATTAAATCAGTCTGTCTCGTTTTACCACAGCGTAAGCGTTCAGAGAAAGAGACGCAAAAGTTCTTGTATTGAGTGCATTAAAGCCTTACCGGGTTATCCAAATCCGGGGCATACAGCAGGTTGAAGAATATCGGCGACCGCTGATGCAGCCTATCGACGTACTCGAAAACCCCCAGACCTGTCCCCCTGCCTTCCTCCTCCCCGTTCCCTTCAGCCCCGCCGCTGCTCGTCTCCATCACCTGGACATCATTAAACATCATCAGTTTATTGATTTCTTAATGTGTAACTTTAATAATTACACCAGGGGCATACCAGTCTGCCGACATCTGGCCTCCTCTCATCCGGCGAGAGACCCAGGTCCGCTCTCTGGGCCTCGTTGTCGAACAGGAACGTCCGAAAGCGACAGGACACGCTGTGATACGCCACGAAGCGGAGGTAGTAGTCGTTGAACTCGAAGGCCAACGGAAATTGTTTTTGTAACTGGAATCGGAATCGGATCTATAGAAGTAGAGGCAAACGGGCACGAGCACACCATAGAGTTGGGGGGGTTTGAGTGTGTTGCTGGCTTTATACGCTCCGTTTCACATTGTTTCAAATTGACCTCGTTATTTTTATTTTCATTATCTTATTATAATTGCATTTGGTATACACACACTAATACACAAACACACGTAGCTTACACAACTATTCTCACTCACACCACATAATTAAATTACCTGATGCACCGCGTCCAGGAACATGAGGAACGTCGGTGTGAATCCTTGCTGAGGAGTGGCACCCAGATTCAGCCTCTGCTGAAACTTGTGCCCCAAGGCCAGCCACTCCTTTTCTATTAATATCCGAAATCCGTCTATCGTTCGGTAATAGGGGTCTAGGCAAATTTGGGCTAAAGACGAAATCTGGAATAGATCAAAATACATGTTCTCCTCTTCTTTTACATTTTGTAATAAGTATCGGATGAATTTTCAACGATTATATTTAAATATTGGAATTATTCGGACATACCTGCGCACACGCATCCCATCCATCCTCGAGCGACAGCAGAACGGACGATCCTTGAACATCCAAAAGGTCGAGTACACACCCAGACAATTGCAGTAATGTACGCAATTGCCACAACCACCCTGACTCTTCTATTAATCTGAAAAGAAAAAAAAGTTTAGATAATATAAGATAAAAAAATCAAGAAACAAAGAGGCAACAGGCAACACTCACTTGTAAAAACTAGGTTCAGGTGACGGCGCAGAGGGCGCTGCGGCTCTCAACAGTTTCTTGAAGGCGTGCTTGGTGGCCCTGTTGTCCGGGTATTCGGCCGGGACAGGCTCCACTCCCGCCGGCCACCCGGCCCCGGCGCCCTTCTCCGTCACGACGTACAGCGCTGCTCGGCGTACACCGCCTGCCTCGCCCGAAGCTGAATTACAAATAACAAATATCTTAATAATAACTGATTGTACTCGGTTCTAATCCGGGAAAACAATAACTTAAAAATAACACTTGTAAGATTTCGTCTGTTCTTTTGACGATTATCGAAGACTTACTTATCAGAACAACCTTTGTTCGAACAATCTAAAAATTCTCCTTGTTTTGACTTCACAGTATATACTCTCACCCGAATCCATTTCAGCGGTGGACAGCCTCTGGCGAGGGGCATACAGCTCCAGGTGCGAGGCCTGTCTCCTATCCTTGAGCGAGCCCCACCTTCCGAAATGTCTGCCTCCCGTCGCACTGTTGCCACCTTTGCCGCCGCTATTTCTGCCAATAACTCTGGAAATTGTAGCATCCCTTGGTGACATTCATTATCGTTAGGAGTTAAATAAAAAGCCGGCGACCCACTTGAGCAAGCTAACATAAAAAGGCAGTAGAAAAAATATATTGTTCTATGTTAATAAATTTGATTTGTCAAAACCATCATGAAAATCTTACCCCAACGTGCCCGCAGCCTTGGTGAGCAGCGGAGTGTGGTTGTGGTGCTGCTCATCACAGCAGAGAAGGAGGGAGTCCAGGCTCAGGCTGGAGTCCTCGAGCTCACCGCGTGACGCGGGCGTCAGATTGACTAGAGTTGACAAAAATCTCTCCTACAGACAAATATTAGTGATCAAACAATCTATTGGGATAAATATATTTTTGGATTACATATTTAATACTTCTGGCAAGTGTCGTCTCCAAAGATTTTCAAAAATGTTACCTGTTCCAAACTTGAGGTAGTTTCGGCGCCGGGCTGCGCAGGCGCAGGTGTCTGGTGACTGCTGCCCTTCAACATTCCCATCACACCTTTGTGGTGTGACGCTGCTGACCTGGACATCAGAATATATTGTTTATCTAAATAACATTTTTGGTTGGTTAATTCCATTAGTCAATTGAGGAGAGAGAGTTAAATAATAATACCTGGCGAGTAGAGCCCTCGTCCGCGGGTGTCTCCAGGTGAGAACGGGCAGGCGATTCTGCCTGTAGCCGCGGGCTGCTCGACGTAACGACTCGTCAGATATACATTCCGGAACCGCTACTACAGCTGGGTAACTGAAATTATTATTTTTTAGGCTTTGTGCTCTTATGTGTGACGGACAGAATCTTTTACTTACTCTTCCTCTATTTAATAAAAGTTTTGAGCCAAATTATTTTTTGATTTCATAGAGTACTTATTTCTAATTATTTTAACTGTATAGTTAAATAAGTTAAAAATTCTATCAAATTGAGTTTAGTGAGATAAGAGATATGAATGTACCTTCTACACAAGGTGTAGACGGCGTTGGCGTGTGCGAGCCTGAAGGGGGCGCTGGCCAATCCCAGCCTGGTCCAATCTCTCGCGTACGCGCGTTCACGTACACGCTCCAACGTGCGCGCTGCGGGCGCCTCTGCGCTCTCACTACTGCCTAGATCTAGTTCTTCCACTGGAATACAAAACAGATATTTATGCGCTAACATATACATAAACGAAATTTAAAGTTTAAAAAAATGTATGAAGGCTTACATGACAACGTGTCGGCAGACAAGGACGACATGAGAGGCGGTGAGGTGAGAGATCGCGCATCCGCAGATGGCAGCACGTACTTCTGACGCTTGGATGGCTTGGGTTTGAGTCCTGCGCGACGAGCCGTTTTCAAGAGCGTCTTCTTCGCAAAACCTCTGGGTAACATAATAGTACGTGTCAATTATTCAGTAACCGATATATATATATATATATATATATATATATATATATATATTTAAACGTGCAACAAGTAAAATTGCTCGTCTATTATTACTGAAACTAACTTGAGAGTGTGATGCTTGGGCGGAGCGAGGGTGGGTGGGGGCGCCGCCCTAGGCGCGAGAGCGAAGTGCAACGAGGGATGCTGTGGATGCCGGACACGAGCCACTTGCTTGCGGAAGGCTTCAGCCTGTTCGCTGCTAACCTCCTCGTCCAGGGCCACCTGCGGGGAGGCATTGAAGGCTTTATGTCGATTTATGTTAGAAATAAAATACTTTGCTTGAATAAGATATACCTTAATGAGCTGTGAAGTGGCGGACCTGAGCTGTAGGCCGTCGTGCAGCGCGTGCTCGAGGTGCGCGTGTGTGCGGACGCCTTTTTCACGTGTCAACGCACACACGGGAAACGCGCGGACGACGCTTTGCTCGCAAGCTGAAAGGTTCATACGTGTGTCATATTTTAATGTGACGTTTTATGTACATCTTTACTATGTTTGTTTTTATTTTTTTATGTTTTTTTTAATGGAAATTTACTGATGTAATTTTTCAGGGCTTATTTGTGTAAAACTATTTTTTTTCTAATGTATTTCTGTATGTTTTTCAAAGAATAAATCCTTTAAACTAACCGTAGGGGTCAACAGGCGTGCCCTTAAAAATGATTCTATAATTGGTGAGAAACAAAGCTCCCTCAGCCGGCAACAGGGGTGCTTCCCGCCCATCCGCCACCAGCAAAGCACGGAGCGCCGGCGCCGCCACCGTCTCACCACTCACCAGGGCAGGAGACACGATCCGCGGCTGGAAATTCAAGACTCTGTATAAGCTATTCAAAATATATTAATATGGTCTACATTTATTTTCAATTACCTTGTGAACTGGAGGCAAACGTCTGCTCTCTCTAGCGACAGCATCGAGCGTCTCCAAGTGCATGTGAACTACGCCCGGGATCATCTGGTGCAGGCACCGGATGTGATCAGCCGTTACTCCCCCCTCTGTGCACACCTGGAAGTTTTATTTACCTATTATACTTTTACTTACGAATATTATCGGTTTAGCTACTCAAAAAGCCAACGAGTTAATAACATTTTAAAGCACGTCCCCCACCTTATCCACAAATCTGGATACCATCTTGATGACGTTGTTTCCCGCCTCGCCAGGGTCTGCTTCCTCAAAGCCCGATTCTGCATCAGCGCTATCGGATTCCGCTACGCTGAAACAGAGAAGAACATAGTAAATATGAATAGAATTGTACAAACTACAGAAGACGCGTTATGGCATCTCTGAAGTGCTATTGGAAAATAATAAACAGACAAATTAAAATTTAAAAATATTTTCATTTTTTATGCCAAAATATTGTTAATTTCATCAGATTCAAGGCCCATTACCTGTTGCTGACACTGTTCGTGCCTCGGTCGTCGTCCGGGCGGACATCCGCCCTCCTCCCGGCGCCCTCTAGCGGCAAGAGGAGGTACACCATCCGATTCGCATAATGGATGGCCTGGCTGTATAACGTCGACTCCTCGCTCGCTATCAGCTCCGATTGCTTCTCTGAAATGTTAGAACACATTTTTTGGTTAAATTATTTTTATACTGTATGATATTTTTATTTACGCGCAAATTGGTCCCAGAAATACGCAGTCAATCGACATTTAGTATTTTTGCTTACCGGAGGCCAGAGTCGGCCACACCCTCATCTGTTCAGCCGCTATCTCCAACGCACTCGGCTCCTGCGCCTTCAACAATGATATGTATTCTTCATCTTCTCTGAAACAAAATTGGCTTTATATAAAAACTAACATTCTGTTATTAATCTCTTATTAACACTCTTCATGTTTCTCTAAACAAATGAAGAGGAATTAACAAGAAACTCAGGAGCTGTCACTGTTAGCATCTTTTAAGACTAGTATGAACACCCTGTACACCTCATACAAACACCTCAATATCAATATATATTCACAATAGTGTTACAATTTAATGCATAGAGATCTTTTAATATATTTTGTATGCCAGCCCTTACTGTAGTGGTACATTGTCAATAAATAAATATAATATGCATATAAGCCAGTTTAAGTGGTCTATGGTGACCCTTTTACCTGGGGCTTGGCACTCTTTGATGATGCGTTGGACTCGGAAGGTACAAAGCCTTGATATCCTTCTGTACGTCCTGGTAAAAGGCGGCCTCCCAAAACTGCTGGCTTGTCCACACCGCATGTTCCTGGTTTACATTTATACATCACATCAAAGATCAAAAAAATCTACAACTTGTCTTACTAGTCTGGTGTCTTAATATTTTGATTACTAAAAAAACCCGGCCAAAATAGTTTTAAACGATAAATTTAGCTTTCTTTCGTACTAAATAAGTCCAAAGCCATATTCGTTGTAAGTCCAGGCTATCAATATTTAATATACCTGTATACACATGTAGGCATACTGAATGACGCCTGTGCACAGCTTCCTACAGTACGCGGTCGCTAAAGGGAGCACCGCCGCTGCGATAGTGTGCTCGTCCAGTGCCGTCGCGGATTGAAGAGCGCAGTTTAACAACCTGGAAATATAATTCGTATATTGTTTTCTCTTCATCACTTCTACCATTATCTACAGTAGGCTTTAAGCTAGTCTTATGAAAAAATCTTCACTAAAAATATATACAGTGTAAACGACTATATAACGACACTGAAGGGGCTGTGCATTTTATGGCGTTATAACGTCTTTAATGATAAACCAACAAAAGCCAATTGATTTCAAGGCTTTAGAGAGTTTGTCGTTAAATCGACGTTACATAGAGTTTACATTACAAAAGGATCGAAGGACCTCAGTTGGTCGAGAAGCTGTCGATTGTCGAGAAAGAAGATCAGATCAACGTAGGTAGCAAGATCGCTCGTATTACTTACTTGTAAGCAATATAATTAAGGACAAAATTAGTCATAAAACTCAAACTCAAAATATCTGTATTCAAGTAGGTATTTATAAAGACACTTTTGAATCGTCAATTTTTACACTACCACCGGTTCGGAAGGCAGTCATCTACCGAGGAGAACCGGCAAGAAACTCGATAGCTGCTCCTTTAAAATAAACAATTAATACAAAATTGTGCCACTGACAATTAAAATAACAAAGCATTGTAAGGCTACTCAAGAATTGAACTGTCCCTATGCTGAGCCAATTGCCGACGCATTAAAGGGATCCTTGTCCTCTAAATATGTTTACTGTACCCTAAAAGCGTTCAACGGATGGAGATTTCATTGTCAATGCAACAACGAAACGGATATTAAAAACGTTGCGTTTAACACGGAATGGAGATAAAATCTACAAAACAAATTTCCTTGAACGTGCATATAAAACAAGAACGCGGTAAATACTATTCAAACATGTTTCGGCTATTTTGTGCCACGGTGTTCGTTTGCGCCATACATTTCACATACGCCAATATGGACGGGGTAATTATGATCATATATAATATAATTGTCACAGATCACTTTGAAAATAACGCATTACACAAAGTATTTGGTAAGAAAGAATCGATTTATGTAGATCACGAAAACTTTGTAAAAAATTATTATGAAAACGTGAAAAAAAAATACTTGCACTATGTGTGTGAAAGTTGTTCGTAAACGTGTGCTCCCATTTCCCCATGTCGAGCAGTAGTAATGTTTTTTTTTTTTTAAATTGTTTTATATATCCTATATATAAAACAATTTATATCGATTCCGCTGGTGCATGGTGTAATTATTGTTGCTTAACAACCGTACTGTAACATACTTGACGATTTAAAAGTGGCGGAGAGTTTGCGAGTTTCTCTACGCCCTTGATTTGAGAACTGGTAGTGAACTGTGGGTTGCCTGAAAGAGATCGCTTATTACCGTTAAGACCGTCCCCTGCTATTATATGTACTAACTAATCTATTAACGTCATTTGCTTCTACTGTTTAAGTGCAATAAAGTGTAAATAAATAAATAAATGTAATTGTAGAGTCAACAATTTTAAGGTTTTCTTTGTCAACGGGAATGTTGTTTTGTGTTTAATAATTGGTATCTTCTCGTATTGATTTTGAACTGAATGGATGTGGGTAAACTCAAACTTAAACTCAAAATATCTTTATTCAAATAGGTCTTTATAAAGACACTTTTGAATCGTCATTAACACTACCACCGGTTCGGAAGGCAGTCGTCTACCGAGAAGAACCGGCAAGAGACTCGATAGTTGCTCTTTTAAAATAAACAATTAATACAAAATTGTGCCACTGACAATTAAAATAACAAAGTAAGGCTAACTCAAGAATTGAACTGTCCCGATGCTGACCCAATTGCCGACACATTAAAGGGATCTCCGTAAAACATACAACTATACACAATTTCCATTCAGGGCCCTGGTCTGTGGTACGTGCACGGTGTAACCGATTGCAAGGAGGAAATATCACAAGTGGCAGCCAACATCACCCTCGACAAGCACAAGTTAAATCGTACGCATGACGTTTACGACGCATCACTAGACGTTCATGAAACTATCGGGAATGGTTATGGGGTAAACATATATACTTATATAAAAAAATCAATATATGATAAATATTTAACACTTGTGTAATGTAATACACAGCTGGATTATAGATTGTTAAACGTATATATGAAAATAATTAAAATTAAGTATCTTTCGATCTGGATAAAATCACAATATATATACATAAAAACTGGTTTTTTTTTTAAACAGGTGTTGATTGAAATTTGCAAACACACAGATGGTGGTTGCAAACAGGTTCAAGTGATTACCGACAATGACATAGGAAAGTTCGCTGATAAATATGCTAAACAAAACATGGAGGTAGCATTTTCCATGGCTGGAATCGATCCTCCCCATTTTCCAGTTGAAGCGGTATATTTAACCTTTACTCCTGTATATAAATATTATTTATATTAGACGATTGCAGCAACCAACGCGACCATATTTTATTACTTTAAAATTGATTAGTTTAAAAAAATATTTATTTTTAAAAAGATTTTTTAACGTATCAATGAAATATTATTATTAGGCTTTGCTGAAAATCAATGCTGAATTACCACTGGGCCAGACCTTATTAAGACTGCGCACATTTTAAGTATTTCTTACACATTCATATGCACAAGATATTTAAATATATTATTCGTTAAAATTATACTAGCCTTTTGTAAACGCCTTAAACTTTCGACAGATGGCGTTAATATACATATCATTTCAGTACAGGCGTGATGTGTTTGACTTTGACACTTTTAGGGTTCGTACAAAATCGAGGATTTCTATTTCGACAATTGTGAGATGCCCGAGGACTCCATTTACGGAGAGTTCAGCGCGGACGCCTTCATCGTGAAGGACAACGTGCGCGTGGCGTGCTTCAGGGCCCACGTCGAGTTTACCGAGGACGAGGACGACGTTTGCAACAGGGGATAACCACACACTTATCACTCCTATGTGTATAAATAATAATAAAACTTTTATTGAATTCCTGCATTCATTGACAGAATCTCAATTAAAAAACATGTAAAAAAATTGTATCATATATAGTTTATGAGAGATGAGCCGATATGTTCGTCTTGCCGTACTTAAGACACACTGAGAGAAAATAACGCAATGATTACTGAGTAGAGGGTCCCGGGTTCGTTCCCCGGTACGGTAAACAAATACGTCATAAACATATATGTTGGGTGTAACATGTATTTCATAGTATATATAGTTTATCACTTGTGTTAGCACCCAAAACACCTATAAATTGCTAATATTGGGACTAACCGACTGTCTTAAAGTTTGTAGAAGAGTTAAAATAATAAAAAAATGCTAACCGTTATCACCCAGAAAATTTACATACATGTTTACCGAAAGTTATAAAAATTTAAATTTATAAACAGTTATAAAATTTCCAATACCATAAATTTATCGAGTATTTAAAGAAATATCAGTATACCTTTGAAACAATATAAAAATACAAACCTCACAATGAGATCGAACTGATGATGATGGAGTATGTGCTTGTTGGTGGGGAGACGCGAGGCCAGGTCGTTGACGAGCGCGGCGCGCGCGTTCGGCGCCCGCAGTGCGCGCAACACCGCCGGGAAGGACTTGCGCGCGTCCGCGTAACGGCATTCAAATATCGCTGCTATACACGACCGCAGTACCTGATCAAAAAGTTTTATTCACTTATACTTAGAAAGGTATCAGAAACCCCATTAATTTCTAACAAATTTAAAACGAAAAAATCTTTAAAGAATATTTACAGGACAAAGATACTTTTAATGTGTCAGCAGTAGCTCGGGACAGTTAAAGTCTTGAGTAGCCTTACAATGCTTTGTTATTTTAATTGTTTATTTAAGAGCAGCTATCGAGTTTCTTGCCGGTTCTTCTCGGTAGATGACTGCCTTCCGAACCGGTGGTAGTGTAAAAATTGACGATTCAAAAGTTTATTTATCGTTCACTTGTGTACGTCAAAAATTATATACAAGAATAAAATATTTTGCTTGTAATTCTCATGGTACCTCAAGCCGCCTTGCAGAGTTGGTGAGAAGAAGCTGCGTATGCTCCACGGCACCGGTGGGGGGCGCTGCCGGCGGAATTATTCGGGGGGCAGGCAATCTTATCGCTTGCAGCCTGAAATCATACAAAACACTATATGTAACATATTATCTTCATTATAAAAATTCCATCACATATTTTTATTCTGACGCAAACAGAAACGACTTTTAACGCCACATATAATTGTGTTAGCTATATAAGATTTGATTATAGTTTAGTATTTACGTTCTTCCTCAAAAATCGTTTCAAATTTATGGCTCCCTACGACTACAATCTGCGCTCTTCCAACAGACATATCCTCGAAATTCCACCCCACCACTCCTCCTTTTACGGAAACTCCTTCAAAGTGTCCGCTATAAAGCTTTGGAACTCTCTTCCCGATCCTATTCGATCAGCCTCCTCACTATTATCTTATAAATCACTTCTTCGTAAGCATTTCTTGTCTTCAATATAATTATTTGTTATTCTAGATTTAAATTAGCATATTTTTCAGTTTTTCTTATTTTAATGTATGTTGTGTTTTGTTTCTGTATTATAATTATTATTTTTTGTATACTTCGCACCCTTTGCACCTGTCTTATTATATTTTAAGTATTCTTTTATCGTGGTCTGGAAGAGATCGCTTATTAGCGATAAGGCCGCCCGTTGCTCTTATATGTACTAACGTCTGTTAACGTCATTTGCTTCTAGTATTTAAGTGCGATAAAGTGTAAAATAAATAAATACTTAAGTCAAATCATAATTAAATATATATTCAAACGAATCTAAAGAGTAAGATAAACCTATATCTGAGTGATTCTTGTTAATTTTATAAGGATTCAAATTTTATAATTATTTGGACAATATTTTAGCCGTTAGGGCCATATTCAAATTATAAAGCTCTTCGTAACAAGTATATTCTGAAATATATATATATATATATACTTTTCAAGATTGTTGGTGGCTGCCCTCTCGTCTATAACTTGTTGCACTTTGGCAGTGCAAAGCGTCGGTAAAGGCGGTTGGTGTATTCTCGATTCGGCGCCATCTGGCGGCCGAAGTATACGTTGTTGGAATATCTGCAAAAATTCAAAACGTGATTATTCAGGCCGTCGTTTAATAATAAAATATTAAAACTCAAAATATCTTTATTCAAGTAGGTCTTTATAAAGACACTTTTGAATCGTCAATTTTTACACTACCACCGGTTCGGAAGGCAGTCATCTACCGAGAAGAACCGGCAAGAAACTCGATAGCTGCTCTTTTAAAATAAACAATTAATACAAAATTGTGCTACTGACAATTAAAATAACAAAGCGTTGTAAGGCTACTCAAGAATTGAACTGTCCCTATGCTGAGCCAATTGCCGACACATTAAAGCGATCTTTGTCCTCTAAATATTATATTAATATGTAACGTACTTGTGGATTTGGGTTTTCATTGAAATGCAGTTGCATAGCCAACTCCTGTATGTGCGGTAACTTTAAATCTGAATTGATCGACTCTAAACGCAGCTGCTCTGGGAGATTCCTGAAATGTGTGCATTTTTAAATATGTCATAACTGTAAGAAATGTAAACGTGATAATAAAAAATCTCTTATTATACTCACAGCACGAGATCATCCCAAATATCAGTAGGTCTCCACGGCGGTCCCCGTTCGGCGACCAGCCCATTGAAGAACATAGAGTCAAGCAACCTAACAGCGAAAGGGCACTGAGACAGGCCGCGAGCGCCCAGGAAACCCGCCTTGTGAAATGTCAGTACAGGGGATGGATGTATTCTTATTATTGTCAGGCAGTGTCTAAAAAAAAGTAAAAACCGAAAATTATAAAAAAATAAAAGTTATCAACAACGCCATCTATTAGAGAAAAGTTATTTTTAGGTATATACCGCTAGATTTTTCAAAAAGTTTGAATTGTAGACTTACTTTAGTCTAAAATTCCATAGTCAACTAAAAAAACTGATATTTTTAACGATACTAACCTATACCCTTGTAACAGTTTTGCTAGTGTCCTCATAAACACAGCCCTGATTTCTTTATCTAGCATCTGAGGAAGGGACTGTACTGGCGGCGGTGGGGCGAAGGCCGAGTCCGCAGACCGGAGCTCCGGCTGCAGAACCAACGCTAACGAGTCCTGGAGTGATGACAGAAGTTTGCCCTCTGGCCGCGGGATATTCACACTCGGTGGTATATGGAGGGATCCTGTGTCTAAGTCCGCGATTATCACGTCCAGCTGTAATAAGAACACATCATAAATAGTATTATTCTTCTTTCCAATCAATATTTCATTTCAATCTAAAATTATTTAAACGTACTAATTCAGAGACTTCTTCCTTTAAACTGGAATGTACACCGATGAGAAATGGTGTCGGCGTGGCCAGCACTTCGGCCAGGCCAGCAGGTAGCAGTGGTATGTACACGTGTGCGTATCTAAAGGGGAACATGAGGGCGGCTAACGCCCGACAAACGGACGACAACCGCGCGGCTGCGAGCGATACTAATAACACTTTGTGCTCGCTCATCACCGCACACCAGAGTGTGACCGAGTTGTGTATACCTGAAATACAGTTTTGATATGTTGTTTTATTGTTTTTACCAAAAATTAACCAAGCCGAGTTTCTTGCCTGCTTCGTCTCAGCTTGGGTACGAACAGGCGTAGAATCGTTTAGATTTTAGAAGTTTCAAAATGGTCCTACGTACCTTACTGAATAAAGAGATATTGATTTATAATACATAATTTCCGAACGAAACCTCAGAATTCTTAGCTCCAACACCGATCAAATATGGCTGCCCAACATTTTTTTTTTTATAGAAGAAGAGGCAAACGAGCAGCAGGCCCACCATATAGGTGAAGACGCCGCCCATAGACACTCACGCGGCTGGTAACTCGTGAGTGCGTTGCCGGCCTTTAAAGGAAAATTAGGAAATGGGGGGGGGAAGAGGACGGGGGAGGGAAAAGGGTGATCACCGGAAGAGCTCACTCATCGGACGAAACGCCGATTTCTGTGAGAGAGTGGTATTTCCCCGGCCGTGCCTGCCCATTCGGCTGAAACTCTAAGTGACAGCATGGCACTGCCACTCAATAAACATTAAAAATTACTTTTTCATATTATAAAGTCCGTCTGTCTTAATAACCCGTTTAAAAACACCATAATGACGACGAATGTTAATATTTTTTTCATACTTAATGTTTAATTAAATAAATATACGTACCTAATAGCCTAAGTAACGTGTGAACGGAGGTATGAGTAACGGGCATAGGAGGTGCCGCTGGTGGTTGTAATGCCTGCCTGTCGCCTGCCCCAATGCTGAATCGGACCTGGGGACCACCTGGAGGTGGGACTAGAACACACCCTACCAGGTTCCCAACTAACGTCTCCAGGGGTACACCTAGATTCTCTACCCATACTGTGTAGATTATGCCCAGGCAGTTCTGTAATTTAATATAAAAGCATTACGAGTTGAAAACAAGAAGTATTGCTATAAAAATGCTTTACTGCTGAATTTACCCGAAACGTGTCTATGTAGTCCTGTCTGGAGACGATTACAAGACACTTGGGCGCATACATGATGCTGTGGTGTGTTATATTCGCCACCGTGCGGGTCGACTCTAAAGATTCCTCGTCCTGCAACAAAATAAACGTATACATTAAATTGATACATTTTATGTGCAAAATCATAAAACAAAAATGATAACCGCTACTTGACAGTTTACGGACTTGCATTTTTTATTAATTGAATAATTGTATTATTTAAAAAAAAAATGTAATATGTTTTAATAAATGGTACTTGTAATTCTATGGTATAGTTTGAATGTGTCGCTTCAATGAGCCACTTGTACCAACGCATTTTCATATGAAGGACCTCCTTAGGGAGCAAGGTCAATTGAAAAGCCTTCGCGCCATAAAACCTCCTTTCAAAAGAAAATGACGTTCAACCTGTGCCTTTCTTTGAGAGAGGAAAAATATCTTACCAAACTTTTACATACTAACTTACTTACTCTATATGTTTTTATTTGTGTCATATGTAACTTAACTCATATTTTATTTTGCAAGCTGCATAGCCCAATAATTGGTGAGCTCTGCGGCTTAATCTTGTTTATCTATTATGTGTGTATAGACACTATACACAACGCAATACGTGCGGGTGAAATTTGAACACCGCTAGTATAATGTTTCCTTGATGTACGCAATCACGAAACATATTGCGATTTTATTTGTAGGAAATATGCGTAATATAGTATTAAAAATAATTGTTTCGTAGTGGAGCCAATCAGGATGGGACAAAAGTTTAAATCTCTGATTTGCAAATCTGGTCTTTAACACTGGTCTTAATCAATGTGTATTTTATGAGGTTGACTGGATCTTTTATTAATGCCATAAATTTATTTTGTTCTTATAAATTACATTAGTTTATTATTTAAATAAAACACATTTTCCAAACATTCAAGTGATTATATCACTAGTGATTTAAGACAATTCTGATTTACAACTGTCTAATGCGGTGGAATATAGACCTGAGAGTAATTACCGCCGCGAGAGCACACTCAATATTTTATAGCACAATGCAGTGTAGGTGTAACTTAAACCCTTTGCAAATACATATAAAGTTAACTAATATACTGATACTTGCCCTTCACGAAGGCCACCTCCTCCGAACCTCTTTTAAATCAAGTATTCCATCTGTCAAAGTTCCGATTTAAATAGACCTTCAACTTCAGTATAACCATACAAACAGTGTGTGTTTAATAAGGGTACTATTTTTATGTTCACCAAAAGTCACAATTGTTATCAAAGCTGTACCAACATTATATTATTACGATTATATGCAAATCAAGCGGCTACTTATAATTCGCAACACGACGTCATCTTGCTTGAGCGGTCCGCGCAGGCGCATTGTTTTTATGGTGATTTAGTAACGGTACTGTGTACAAAACATCATCGACACCGCTACTTTGCCACTTTAATGGCACGTGCAATCAATTATGTAACAGCTACTTTAATCACAGTCCAACTTGATTCTTAAAACCGAACCGAGCGTTTCCTCTCGCGTTACCAGTACAACAGCAATCAGAAGTAGCCAGACACTGCGTGCGGTAATAAATGTGTGTTTACAAATATATGTATGAGCAAAGGTGCCAAGTGTCCCAAGTGAACTGCGGAAGGTAAACATTGACAGGAAACCGCCATTAAGCTAAGACCCCAAAAGTACAGTAAACCTACATATCCAAAAAAACTGGAACAAATTGAAAGTTGTAGGATTGTTTTAACATGGGAATTCATTCAACCAAGCAGAATTTCTTTGTCTGCTTCTTGGTCAGCTCGGTCGCGTACGAAAAGGCGAAAAATCACTTAGATTTAAGACGTTCAAAATGGTCCTATGTACCTAGGTAAATAAAGAAATTTCGACTTTGGTTCTGGGTCATGCATAACATTTGGTACACACCACGGATCCTATGTAAATAAATAAAGTCAGTTTTCACACTAATCATGTATTGAGTCAAGATATTATACAATCTGGGACCTGGGTTTGCCGATTTTTAATAAGGAACTTAAAACACATCCAATTCGTGCATTTGTGTGTGTTCAAATAAATCGCTGATGTCATAACACATGTTTCTCACAGCCGAATGGTTGTGAGAATTATGCTAACCAAATGGTATATCTCATACATTGAAGGAATTCAACCGTTTTAAGTCATATAAATTTTGTGAGGCAATGCTATTATCCAGACACGGTGTAGACTATATAGTCTTAATGACTCGTATATAGTTTTAAATATATATTAAAATAAAATAATTACGAGTATTTTGCCCGGGGCTTCCCAGAAGGTAATCACATACACCTGTGTTGCCCTTCTCTTTCTATAATTACAATAACTGTTATTAAATGTTGTGAAAGTTGCTAGTATGTGTATAAAAGTGTGTGTGAATCAGATTATAAACCAAAGTTTTGTGTTGTGACTATATTTGATTTTAATCGCTGACATAGTTAACGTTATGTTATATATTACGCATTATGCAAATGCTTTTTGTCTAGGGAGGCCGAGAACGGCATCCCCCAGTGACACTAGACATCTTTGTCCTCAGCGTTAAATCACACAATTAACAAAAAACACATAACTCAGTTTGTATACAAATACCAGCTACCGTAGTTCATAAATTTCATTAGAGACACACACACAAACATACACCTGTCTCTATTTATACAGTTAATCTATTTCCAAAACAATAAAATAGTATTTCATTGATACCACGTGTGCGAGTCGATGACCTATCACGGGCGTTTACGACCTTTTCATTTACAATCGCCATTCTTGAACGATACTTTATATTTTTGATATTCGGAAAGTGTTTTGTACTTAAACAGACATTCCTTTACATATTTCATTTTAAACCGTCCATTAATATTCTACAGTAATTAAAAGTTAGAGAAATTTATCCACGAAAAAACCGATTTATTAATCATATTACCACTATTTAACGCAAACATATTTATTCCAAATTACTTAGTACCAAGTCATATGTATTCAAATATAGTATGTGTCTAAAAATAATCCTAATAGTAATATGTAACCTATTTGTTAAAAATCACACGACATATACAACAAGATGTGACAATTAACAATTAACGAACAAATAATGATTAATTATTAAGATGGATAATTGGTGAATTAAGAACGAAGCAAAGAACGAATGAACAGTTCCAGTTCTAGTTCATTCATTCTTTGTCCAGTTTAGTTCACTCACAGCAACGCCCGAGTGCTCTATCAATATTCCCCTCATATGTTATAATATTCAGTAGCTATTAAATAATTTAATTCGTCCCAATTAAAGTTATGAACAGGAGCGCCCTATATATAGGCTCCAACTCAAAGTATTAGAATTAAAAGCAACGACAACAGACAACCCGCGCCCCAATTACATACTGAATGATAACACACTAGTCCACGCTTGGCGACTTGAAGCATCATAGCTCGCGAATAAATATGAATTTATCTAGCATGGCTAGAGGCCCGCGGAGCCCACTTAGCAAGTAACCAGTTAGTTAGCTAGTTAGTTACTAAATGAGTCGCATTACACACCATCAACTAAAAAATTAAAAATATATTTCAGTAAAAGCATCACTGAGAGGTCATTCACCTTAATTAATCATCACGCAACCACATCAGTTTGCAAGCGAAAATTCAGAAACGCATTCCGGAAAAGCAATCTGGCTTCGCATTCTCACTTAATGTCAATATAAACAAAACAGACAAATTTAAACATTATACCACAGAGATATAGCTAAATACGGTTTGTGGTTATGTAATGATATATAAGTCCAGTCTTATGCAATACGACTTCTCATTTTGGTAAAAATATAGTAGATGCTGATAAAAAAAAAACACTAGAATAGTGATCGTAAATACGATCAGCTAATCTTTTGATCTGATCCTGTATATTCTGAGTCTGTATATATAAAACACGAAACCAATTTTAAATATACTCATTAAACGGACTGTTTTGTTCTTCAAGTTGGAAGAAAAACAGGTGGTCTGGGACATACTCATAGTTCAGCACTGAAACACGTATTTACAAAATGGAATCATTAAACCCTCCGATGATAACATTAAATATATAATATACATTGTTTATATGTGATGCATTTGTTATATGTATATTAATATGGTACATATTAGTATACATATAACATATATGTTTAATACTGATGTTACATATAGTATGACGATGTTATATATATGATGATGTATAATCTTATCTTTAAATATGATTATAAATGAATTTGTGAAATTAATTAATTCACCTCTTTTGGTTAAATGAATTGATTAGAAGCATTTTTGAATAATTTTCGATAGCTTTTGTTATTTCTGTAGTAAGTGGCCATTCTGGGTCCGATTGGCAAAGAAGATAAACGTAAGTGTTATTCCTTGATTGTACTTTTGTAAAATTATTATTAAACCGTTACTTTTAGTAAATATAACTGTTATGACAATGATTACTGTGTTTGGTTGATATTGCTTATTATATATGTATTATAATCCTGACAATAGATAATTAAGCATAATATATAATGATGCAATGAGATATATAAGTACTAAATAGTTGATTAATATAGAGAATAGTACAACTATTAGACAAAATATATGTAACGCTAACACATTCGTTGTAGCATGGTGTTAGTTACTGCTCTTTACGACCGTTCTGTATAACATACTTGGCGATTGAAATGCGGTGAGTTTCTCGTCAATTCACGTCCGCTATAACCCCTCGATTTTGAACTGGCAGTAAATGTAATTGTCTTGGCAAAACTTTATCAATATTTGACAATTCATTACTGTATGAAAGTATAAGCTATATAATGTTATTTCTGATTTATATATCACGCAATAAATTGATTCCTTATATTTGTATGGTAATAATTTTACCGATACCTATCTATGGTTATACATTTTAATTGATGTTTACTAAAATATATATATATATCGATTTGCCTTGCAATTGCATAAAAATCACGTGTTTAATATATAAAAAAAAATAAATAGTAATAAAAATAAACATTTTGATAGACAACTTTTTAAAAACTCGCTTACACATGATTGCGGTAAACGAACGCACGTCAAACATGACAAAGAAAAATGTTATTAACCAGTTAACGAACCTGTTTTCAGTAAGATTTCGCTTGCATGATAATTTCTCTGGCACGGGAAGGTTATTCAACGCGTGTTGATATGTATGAAAAAAATCGCTAGAATCCTTTGAAAGATAAAAATGCAAAAAAAAAACATAAGCACGCTGTGGACATCAAATCGCAACGGTTCCACCACAATGCCAATTGTACGTCTCCGCCATTGTTCTGAAGCAGACGTACATTTACCTCGTAAATCTAAACCTGTGATAGCTTTCAGAAACTTCAGGTTAATAGGAAATTTAATTTCTTATTTGATATAAAATCAATGTTGTTTTTGCTAAAACCATGTGACAACGTATTCTCCGCTAGTTTCTAACGCCAGCTGTTCTAGAGTTGTAGTTTATAAACGGGTTATCTCAGATAACATCGATTAAAATTTCATTTTAAACAATCTATATTGAAGCGTGTGACAGAGCGATTGAAGCGTCTTTGCCACAAGCATTTATAAATACAAGAAAACATCGTCAGTATAGAGTGTCCTTCACTAAACTCATCAATTGATATCATAATACAAATTGTATTTCACCACAAATGGTCGTATCTCTTCTTTCATAAATGATTCCGGCACAGACAAGGTCGTTGAACTGGCCGAGGATGTTTATAACCCTTCACATAAATACATCGTCAAATGTAATCAACTTTTTTCCTGTACATAATAATCTATCATTCTTTTAAATATGTTAGCTTACAGCCAAGCCATTTGGGCTTACGTTGTGACAGATCATTTTAAAACGGTGCAATGTTTATTTAAAACGACCTGTTTGTAACAAGAGTAGTACTAGTAGTTGCTTATTTTTTCAGTAAAACTTAGTTTAGGATACATCTTACATAATAACTCTTAACATATCTATTCTTATAACTTGTATTTTCTTATTGTGATGTATCTGTTTATGTTTCCTTAATAAGCCTTACGAAAAATGATCCGTTAGAATTACGAAGAGGGATTAGTAATCTAGGGGGAAAAACTGAAATGCATTGGAGGCCTGCAATTACAGTTTGGAGGAACAGTTCTTTGATTCCGATTTTTTATTTATTTCCATTCATCCTGGAATTATAGCACATATTTGTGTCAGGTCATACAGGCTTTACACCAAACACCAATCAAGTGAGCACCCCACGTGTTTCTTAAAAATTAAAATGGTCGGAAGTCAACAACAGACACAAAGTACTCAAGACAAAAGACACATCAGCCCCAATTCTTTTGAAATATATACCCATATGATGCGGATAGGCCGCGTTAAGAAAAGAGGTCAACAGAATCCGAATATCAATGATAAGTATGAAACATTTTCTATTTTAAAAGAAAACAAAATAAATGATTTATTTCGCACTTGTAATATATAAAAAATACACTAAGCACATGATTTTTTAAACTTAAAACAACGACGATTGAGTAGTTTTATTTATCAAAATGTACATCACATGGCTAATGTAAAATTGTCAAAGGTAAAATGTATGTCTTATAATAGGAAAAAAATATCTCTACTGCGCAGCTTAGAATCAAAGAAAACGATTATTTTAAGTCGATAAAAAGATCGATAAAGCAACAATTACAAGCACTATTGTAAAAAGGTTATAACGCAAAAAAAACATTAACAGTTTATTGTGTTATCATTGCAAGATCGATAGGCTTGGGTGATTAAGGAAGCGAATTAAAAAAAATATTAATAGATAATTTTATATTATAATACAATTAGATTTACGATAGATTAGAAATACATAATAAAGTTAAATTGTACATTATTATTGAGACACACCAGCAGACGAAGGGCTGTTGTGAAGGCACAACACTTTCAGGAAGTCAAATCCATAACGGGACCACCGTGTTTCAAAAGAAATTCATTAAGAGATTGCTGTTACTTCTTGAGTTAAAGCTTGAGAGTGTGTCCCCAACATGTATGGTTTTTACCAAAACATTAACCTGTGCTTCGAAGTGAAACTTTAGATACATAGTTTATTATGTATGATGTCAGCAACACAACGATTTTGTGATTATAAAGCGTAACGTGGTATTACAACACATATAATTTTTATGACACACAGAAATGTCTATCACGGCCATTTGCACTAATGACCAAACGATAAGAATATCTCTTTCTTCTTCAAACAATTGATTGGTATTAATATATTACGATAGTAATAGTTATTTTATACGACTCTGTATAAAAGACAATACATATTGTTGACGATATATTTAAAGACAATCCCGTTTTATCGCATCACATCACACATCAGTTCTGCAATGATCATAGAATCATAGATCCTGAATTACGCTAGCCATAGTAACAAGTTCTCGGCCATATCTACAACGCGACTCACTAGACCTCGTTTTGCAGGTTGTCGTCGCGTCTGGCACTATAGGTCAGCAGACTGGGATGGAATGCGCTCCTTTTTTGCTTCCTACCCGTGGGGGCCGATTTGTTTTTCGTCGGATGATCCGAATGCTGCTGCCGACTCTGTCGCTGATGTGGTGCTGCAGGGAATGGAGCTTTTTATTCCTTTCTCTGCTGTGCCCATCGGTGGCAAGTCCCAACCTTGGTTCAGACAGTCTTGCAAAATGGCGGCGCGCCGAAAGCTTGAATGTTATCGTACCTGGGCTCAAGCGGCAGCATCACGTGATGTAAATACCAGCGTTCTTAAAAAAGCATATAACTCGGCCTCTAGGTCCCTCAAAAGTGCCATTGCTAAGGCAAAGTCTATTCACATCAGCAGAATTGGTGATAGACTGGCTCGGCTCCCTTCTGGGACACGTGCATTCTGGTCTCTTGCCAAGGCTGTTCAAGGAAACTTCTGTAAGCCATCTCTTCCACCACTACTTGGGGTGAACAACCTGATGGCCAACACCCCGAAAGAGAAAGCCGATCTTTTAAGTTAACTGACTATTATACATAAGTCGTTAAATTCAACCCTCAAATATTACAAAAGATATCGATACAAGTAAAGAATATAGTCAATTTTAATGAGATTTGTCTATGACGCATTTGCCGCCTTGTCTATAGTTGATAAGGTAAAAGAACTAACCAATATGAATCATCACATTTCTGTTATGAACGGATGGCGATACGGGTCGGTAAATACATAAATTATTATACACATAGAATATCCTTAATACGTATATGAAACTGTAATTTTGCAACTCTAGGATCTAATAATAGAAGTGGTCTGTTATCTATAGTAGTGGCGGACAGTTTTAGGGACTGGCATTAAATGTAGATTCAATTTTATTTACAAGTTTTCTATGTGAGGATATTCTTTTACAATAGACATATTATTTTTTTAGGAACCAGATCAAGTACTAAAACAAATTAACCATAGAAATGTATACAGTAGGGGTTATTAAGTGATTGCCTATTAACCTAATAAACTTCGTTATTTTTAGACGCATGAGTCACAGTACATTAGATATGAGTTGTACTTATTAAAATATCCTCTAACATAAATGAGCCTGCGGGCTGCCAAGGGTCACACACCGCAGCCCATGGTCAATTCTATTGGCGTTGTTGGCTTTAAGAAGTTGGGTCTTTCTTGGTATTTTGAGTGTGTTGAGGATGACCTTTATGGATCCTTCAGCTCGGCAGTTTTCCGATGCTGTGCCGATTAAATTTCAAAATATTTCGCCTCTAGGTTCGCCTCTCGCCTAAAGGTTTAGTCAATTGTCACAACCCTAGACCGAAATATACATACAATAAAAAATCGTTACATCAAAACTAAATAAGCAGTGCCATTTAGTACCATTTAGGTACCGTAACTAGTAATTGTTAATTAGTTTAATCTAAGGCAAAACTTAAAAAAACTACTTCTTGGTTTTAAAAAATCGTACTGTCTAGTGCAAATAGCTGTAAACATTTCAAATGAATTCCTTGAACACGTGAGTCACAATAGGCTATATTAAAAACGAAATCAGTCGACGAGACGCTTCTTAATTCTCACACAATTTTCAACTTATGCGAAGCCATCTTAGTTACTTCTGCCACCTTGGCAGTGGCGTAAACTTTATAAAAGTATCAGACACCAACTAAAATTGGTAAACTATTTTCACTTTAAAAGAATTAGAATCATATAGTGAAGCCGATCCTGATAGTCCATAGAAATATTACATTTGCTTTGCATTTAACAGACGCAGCTATTTTAGTTTTGGGACGTGTTTGGGGCTATAGAACCCTTGTCCCCCGGCCGCCATCTTGGAAAAAATTTACAACATTTTATCTCAGAAACTATGCGTTGTAACATTAATATTTGTTGCAAATTGTATTACCTTAAAATATGTTTACCTTACTTTTTGACCTAAATTAATAATAAAATAAGTTGTAAGCTAAAAAAGTAACATTTATTTCTATACATTTTATATGTTTTTTATACATTTGATTGTCATGATGCTCCACTTGTAAAAACGTAGTAGCATCACAAATTCAATGACATAAGTGTTTACATTTTTTTTTGACAATTGTGGGAATACTGGCGCAAGTGAGCAATGATGACTCATTAAATAGTCATCTTTTTTGTCTACAACAATTGAATACAATCATGACCGTTTGCATTTTTGTCTATGCTACCTTCTATTGTGTTGTTTACGTCATTAACGACTCTGACGACCTTATTATGAAGCGGTATACTAAGTAACAAGTTTCTAAACAAATATATTCTGACTAATAAAAAGGATATGCATATATTATAACGTAAACTTTACAAAAAATAATTCTATTGTTTCATACAAGAGAACTCACCAATGTTATGGAACAAGTACGTCATACTTGAAAAATTCTATAAACCGAAAATTTAGATTTGACATGATTCAAAATGACATCACCTTACTGTATAAAACGATTTTATAAGATTTCCTTTGTAATTTATAAGAGAATATAAAGCAATCACATATTTTATAGCTAGCTATACACAAAAAACTAAGTGGATACTAATTATGTTTAAAATAAACTTATCATAGATTAAAATAATATAGACATATTGTTCAATAAAGTTTCTAAAAATTAAATATTCATTTACATTTGAAATTTATTAAAAAAGTTCAAAGTAAACGAAATCCGTCTCAAGTGCGCGTAACGATATAGCAGGAAGGGATCGACCGGAAGGGAGCAATCATCTCACCAGGTGTAAATATTTTAATAACACTGATCAATCTTGCAGAACTAATAGTGTGTATAACGTATGTGTTGAACTATTAAGTAAGCATTCTACGTGAAATATCTGTATGGTATTACAAAATGCATGCAGACTTTTTCAAAATATATATTAGATTTATAAAACAATAAATTGTTATGTCAATATTAAAGAGGTCATATAAAATGTCATTTAATTGTTGCAAATTTATTTTTTTTCCTTCTAAAAATCACAACACATATAGTGCATTGAATTAAGATGTAATATAGAATCGAAATTGAAATCACTGTTAAAGCAAATTTTTGTGTATTAAATAGTATTCACGATATATCTTATATTTTACTTCTCATATTGTGTTAAGGTATGTAACTTTTAATTTATAGAATAATTCTGTTTTGTTGTTTCTGTACTTGTGATTGTGTATATAACATATTTTATCTGTGAAACATGTTTTAGGATGCCTCTGTATTTTTGTCATTCATCTTTTTCTGTTATTGTATTTTTCTTATGTGTCTGTTTTGTTTCCGTAAAATAGATAAATAAATGTCACGTTAGCATTTTTTAAAGGACGTAATTTCCCATTGGTAAAATACTAATAAATACCTAATTCGGTCCTTAAATTAGAATATTTCAATGGAATAATAACCAATTTAAATATTATAAGGGTAGTACCTACTATGATAATACCTAAGTTCCATAATTTTATATTTTAGCTGTACCTGAAAGTCACACCCGATAACTTAAATATAGATGTATGGTTCTTTCGTCTGCAGTTTTTAAAATAAAATTATATATATAGGTATAAATAGGAGTTAATAATTATCACGTAAAATGGAGGAAACACCTTCCTTCCTCCACAAGAATTCCCAAGTAGAATTCGGTTTACCAATATGGTAAATCTATGGCACAATGCGGTGAGTTTGACATTTACCGATTCAATAAATTATAACAAAACACGCTCCTGTTCATTCACACACGCCACGTGAACAGTTTTACGACGATCAAGGGAAGCACAACGTAAACAGACAATCTTGCTGTTAATTTTAGACATAATTTATTGAGGAAAGCAATCCATCTTTTTGCTTTATCTTCATAGTTTTTTAGAAGGTGTGGTTTGTAGATGCTTTGGACACTCTCAAAATAAGTAGGTCTTTGTAAAGACACTTTTAAATCAATTTTTACACTACTACCAGTTCGGAAGGCAGTTATCTATCAAGAAGAACCGGCAAGAACACTCGAACACTAGTTTGTAATATTACTCGTATCATTAGTAAATAATTTGATAGGACGATTGTTGAAGCCAGTGACCTTGACGATACATGACAGTCCACTTCCGGCGTCCGACGGAAATGCATCCACGCCAGATGCGTGCCTGTCGTCATGTCTCACGACGGTTATTGTTAAACGAATATGTCTAGACATATTTCTATGCGTACTTATCAAAACTATCAACCTTTTGGTTTTTTGTACTGAAATAGGGACAAATTGTTTTCCTAATGTGACGTAAAGATTCATTCTTTAAAAGAACTTTTCAAAGTTTAATTATAAAAGCTTGAAGCTTAAATAGTTCAATAAATCCGAAGTCTATTAAATAGGTCCTATTAATGCCATACATTCCAAAAGCCACAAATTAAGGATTAATAAGAGCTGATATCAAAGGATGTTGTGACATTATCACAGATATGTCGCGGTTATTTTCAGTCTAACGCTAACGCCAATAATAAAAAAATACAATATACTTGGTAATCTAAAATGAATGAAATATTTATTTCCTTAACGGTAACCATGGTAACATGTACAACGATATTGGGAGAACATCGCTTTGTTGAAATACTTGGCTATGGCCAATAATCTTATCAAATTGCCTTGATGATGATATGGTATTAGTATTAGCAATAATAACGTATTAACTAATAATTTATCCATGTACAAACACAGAATTCGTAATGCCACTTAGCCAATATCCCGTTAACCATACCGGAGTTTATGAAATACGATGACGCAATATTAAGGTTTTAATATCAGTTGCTTAACACTAACTACTGTAAAACTGCTCTTTTAATTACTCTATTAGTTATGAAACATCGTTAGTCTGCATAAGGCACGTTTCGATACGTTCAATTTTAACACCCCATGCCTAACTATATCAATAGAAAGAGATATTCAAATCAAATTTATTAACACGCGTGCCTCATACCGAGCGCTTAGAAGTGTTTAAACAAAAATAGAGATAAATAAAAGTAATTAGGTAAAACAAGATAATTAATATTAAGAAGATCTTCCGGTGCCCATCCTTTCCCCTCCCCCGTCCTCTTCCCCTACCCCTCTACTTCCTAGGCCGGCAACGTATTCACGAGCTCCCACCCGCGTGAGTGTCTATGGGCGGCGACTTCACCTTTATGGTGGGCCTCCTGCTCGATTGCCCCCTCTTCTATAAAAAAGAAAACAAGCGATGAATCACATACGCACCTCGTCTGCGGGCTTTGTGGGTGTGATGGCTACCGTTTCGTTGAAACAGAGGCACGCGCAGTAGTGTCTGTTTGCGTCGACATCCGTCAACACCGACACGTAGAAGCGCGGCTCCGAGCGCTCCGTTGACAACGCCCATCCTTGAGGCTGACAGAACTGGAATAAAATAAGCTCAATTATCAAGTGATAAAAATCTAGTGTCAACGTCTGTTATTTATAGACCGCCGCTTGATTATCCTAGGTTATATATATAGGTCTTCAAACTCAAACTCAAAATATCTTTATTCAAGTAGTTCTTTATAAAGACACTTTTGAATCGTCAATTTTTACACTACCACCGGTTCGAAAGGCCGGCATCTACCGAGAAGAACCGGCAAGAAACTCGATAGCTGTTTTTTTAAAATAAACAATTAATACAAAATTGTGTTACAATTAAAATAACAAAGCATTGTAAGGCTACTCAAGAATTAAACTGTCCCTATGCTGAGCCAATTGCCGACACATTAAAGGGATCTTTGCCCACTAAATATTCGTTTACGTCTCCTTCAATACAGATTATAACGATATTTTGTCGTTTATTAATTAATACGTAATTTCCGCTCAGGAATACTTATATACAAGAGTTTAATTAGTTTTTAAGAACATTCCATATAATATACTAGCTTTCCGCCCGCGGCTTCGCCCACGTGTAATTTGGTTATGTATATAGCTATTTTTAATGATCTCGACAGGGCTTTCTTTCACGGGCTAAAATCTTGTTACAATTGGAATTATATATAGCCTGTGTTACTCAGGAATGATGTAGCTTTACAGGATCAGATGATTCAGGGAAATCGAGGGCAACTTTCAAATTAACGTACAGACAATTACTATTCTGACAATTTTATATTCTGATAGTCATCTTCTTATGTGGATGAGCTGATGATGGAAGGTAAAACTCCTCAGCGGTTAAAAGTTGAAAGAAAATTCTTACAAAGTTATGAGTACGAAATACGTACTTGTGAGGTTATTACTTATTAGCTTGACCAAATAATAAAAGGTAAGCCTCATTAACGTTAAGGATGTAGGTGGAAAAATGGATGCGGATAAACGATAAACGTCTCTTCACTCGTTTCCTTTTATTTGTTTGTATAGGTAGTGTTCACTCAAAATAATCATAGGGTAAAACGTTAATGAAAGTTTGAAGTGCATGGTAGTCATTACACAACAGTCATTACACACATCTTAATACCGCGATGGATATATTTGGCCTTAGTAGAAGTTTTAAAAAAACTAAGACTCAACCTCGCACACTCACTCACACAGCAACACCATTGCACACACTGATACACACACTAACACTAAAATGTTCGCACTTCACATAGTTCCACTTGTTCATGTGTATATATATTTTTACTTATTTTTTTCTGTTCGTGTTTTTTTTGTTATTCTTTTTTCTGATCTTCGATTCTATTTCCGGTTCTATATTTTAACCTTATTTTGGCTTTATTTTTAATCTATTTTTATTGTGTAAACTGTTTTTGATAAGCTGTATAGGTTTAAGAAATAAAAAAATACAATAAATCTAGGTTAATGACGAATTTTATCAACGCCATCTATCGAGCACATTGTTCAACTCTTCAACCGCGCCCGCGCGCACTGCCTTATTTGTTATTTTTGTTACCTCTCATAAGTTTTAATATTAAGATTAACTTATATTAGAACATATTTAACAATATATAACTAATCAATCAATATAAGTGTTTAAAATTTTTGAAGCAGTGGTTGAAGTAAATTTTCAATTGACCATAACTTCTCTTTCTCTTAACCGATTTTGACAAAACAAACTTTTGACAACGCTCCCAATTATATGTAATCCAACTGTGAAAACCGTGTTCAAATCCGTTCAGGAGTTCTCAAGTTATAACGTACCAGACAGACAGACAGACAGACAGACAGACAGACAGACAGACAGACAAGAATTCCAAAAATTGTTTTTTTGGTTTCTATGACTCTTCTTTAATTGCCTCCTTTCAGTTTTTTGGAAAAATATTTAATGTACAGTTTTTCGATTTTTACTGTCTTATTATTAGTATAGATAATTCAAGTAACACATTGAAACACAGCTACGAGATCATTGTACTAAGTTGTTCCACTGTTAAACATCATAACAACAGTCATGCTCCAATTAGATATTCTAGAATAAGCCTAGTTAAGAGCGTACCCATTCTATGCCGTCGTGGAAAGGTGTGTCGTCCCAATTAATCTCCGGGAAGCGCTGGAGGATAACGCCGTTGCTCAGTCCACCCCCTGCAAGAGTTCACACATATTAATACCGAAATATAAAATTCACCTACTTCGTACTGAGTGGAAAATACAAATAGATAACGTTTGGAAGCGATCGTTAATTATCTATCATAATAACATTATGTTTATGTGCACCACAATGTAAGGTTTTATGGTTTTTCAGGTTTATTAAATTTAAAAATGATGTCAAAATACATAATGAAGGTCGGATCACAACCTTGACCGACCTTGCCATTCTTCGGTGAGTCGTCACAACAGACTCTACTACAATTAAATAAAGAATCGCCTCGAGACGGTCTCTCTTCCCTCTTTTTCAATTTTTTTTATTATTATTTAGAAGAGGCGGCTTTCCTCTTGCTTACAGGAATAATTCCTTATTAGACATTAGCGGTGTTATTACAAAACGAAGACTAACGATAGTCCACGGTCTAAAGAGAGGTTTAACGCAATTTCTTATTACAAAACGAAGATTAGCACTTAAACCATTCTAACGACGGTACCAAACTTAAACCTCCATGACCCCTAGTTTAACTTTTGATCCATGATTCAAATTGACAGTTCTGTGTCAAATTTTAAGTTTTGAGGTTAAATAGTATAACAAGTTTTTTGAGATTCATAATATTAGATATGGAAGCAATTATAATTGATCCTATGGATTTTGATGATATCGACGACATTGAACTATTAGGATCATCACGCCATTGTAATACACCAATATTTATATTACTGTGAATATTATGTCGTAGGAAATCGATGTTTATGAGAAGAAATAATCTCTACGACTGCTCGAGTAGTAATTTAATAAGCTTGCTCGCTACTTATAAACCAAAAAGTTTGTTTACAATTTTTTTTCCCATGGGACCCTTTATTTGTTAACATTAAATGATTGTAAAGGGACTTATTGTTTCGAGTGCATATCGTATCAATTACAAACCGAAAAAAATACTTCAGAGAAACTCAGAGCTAAGTAATTTTTTCATTGTTTATTGTTCTTAAGATTTCAAACTTTGTTTATATTATGAATATCCCCGCGACATACGTTTCGTTACTCGCGTGAACTGTTTGATTTACCGTATGAAAGAAACCGTAGAAAACATATTTAATCGTAATATTATCTGTAAACAAAAATTGAATCTTCGACCAAATCAAGGTACTGACTAGTCCACGGTCGTTTTGTCTTTTGTAATAAAGTCAGATTTAAATCATGGTACCAAAGATAATCACGGACTAGTTAGTCCAGGACCAAATCGAGGTTTAAGATGTTTTTTGTAATAACACCGTAGTTGTCATCACACATTATTGTCTGCCTTATTACTTTTCACCGCATCCTACACCTGTACACTTTAATTCGGAGGTTTTAAGTTCGATTGGCGAAACAAAAATTTAATTGTCCGCATATGTATGAACTACGCTGGTAACGGTATCTTGTATATGTATTCATTAGGAGCCTTCTACTATTTAATTATGTACAAACATAAATACAACACTCGATAAGTTAGATTACATCTACTGCATGTGCGATGTACACATTTAATATTTAATGAACCAGCTTTTAAATTTAAATGTGTCGATAAGAGTTAACATGCAAATAATCGATTAGACGCCATTACACACATAACAATAATTACAGATAATTTGAATTGAGCTTAAATGCCAATATGTATTCTTAAACAACCAATAAGCAAAAGAGCACATGAACATATGACATTTTTAAAAGGGTCAGGATTGTTTGTTGAAGATAAACGGTCATTAAATATTAGAAATGATTACAAACAAACCAGCGTAAGTAGAACCGAGTTTATAATTAAGAGAAGCCAATAAAGCGTGAATTCTCTAAATATTGTACTACGGATACATATTAAATGAAATTCATACGTTGGAATGCGATTCTACTGAACTCATTTAAAAAACAACCTTCGAATTGCTTACGTGAATCGATTTTTTATCACAGGCCTCCGCCTTAACCATTGATTACAATAGAGACAAATTTCCAATGTGTATTATGTTTTTTTTCTGTTCATTTGTGGCTTTGTAGGTAAATTTAAATTAACTACCTTCAAACTCAAACTATCTTTATTCAAGTAGGTCTTCATAAAGACACTTTTGAATCGTCAATTTTTACACTAGCACCGGTTCGAAAGGCAGTCATCGACCGAGAAGAACCGGCAAGAAACTAGCTGCCCTTTTAAAATACACAATTAATAAAAAAGGTGTTACTCACAATTAAAATAATAAAGCATTGTAAGGCTACTCAAGAATTGAACTGTCCCGATGCTGAGCCAATTGCCGACACATTAAAGGGATCTTTGTCCACTAAATATTCGTTTACGGTTATAGTACTACACACTACTACACACTTCACTTGTATACACATACATCCTCATCAAGATTGGCAAGATTTTGCGTCGCCAAATCATTTCTACACTTCTAAGTGTTGACGACAACTTTTACCGAACATAATACTTCGTAGATATGACTTGCAAACTTCGTAATTTTTTTGAAAGCTACCAGCACTATCTACAACCTAGAGGCCTATATATGGGCCTCACATCCCAATCATTCGTTTCATAATCAATTGTCTTCTGGCAATAACACCTGCGGTCTTCTGTCTTCTTATAAAACGAGTAAGTAATAAAATGCATTGATAAGTTCGAACCTACCTCAATGATAGAATTTGAATAAACCGTTACTAAAATCAATAAAGCCATATTAATTAAACATATATGTATAGAACACATATGTTTGGTTAAACGCGCTAATCAAGTACAACTCGTTTGAAATATTATTTTTGTGTTCGTTAATCTATCGCGGAACGCCAAGATGAATGTGTATACACGAAATATGAATATTTTATGAGCATTTGTATAGCGTGAATTAAATAAGCGGCTTAAATGAAAATTGAATCAGGTGACGCGGTTAGGTTAATGCATTGACTACAATGAACTTTATAGTAATGTAAGATAATGTAACAAGAAAAACAACAAATATAAAAGCCCTGAAAAAGGTGTTTACAGTATGTTTTGGGTAACAGAAAACAATACGAAGCCTACTTACTAACTACGATATCGGGTCATTAACCTTTGACATCGACCGAGCCATTGCTTATCTAACGAAATAATTATGGAAGGGTCTTTTGAATTATCATTTAACCTAAATTAAAAGATCGATCTTAATTTAAAATAACTAATTTAAATTCTCGCCTAAATTAACATCCAGAGATAAAGATTTTGTATACTATATCAAAAAGACGAAATAAATGAATACATAGGTTTTTTGTCTGGAATATACCCTACTGAAAATTGACTTTTTTAATTTCGATTGGACCAATTTCAATCTGAACAATAATAACAAATATTATATAACCGTGCCCATATATTTTAAGGTATTTTTGTTACCCATCTAATATACCAGAGGCAGTCGATCGTGACAGACAGCACATACCTGAAGTTCAGTAAAACAGAATTATACTTGAACTGTCAAAACTCGGTACAAACGTAAATTGAGAAGAAAATTATCTCAGTTATTTCAAATAATGGTCTTTTTGGTTATTTTCAATAAATCAAATTAAAACCTTATAAAATTCATTTTTTTGACATTTAGTTGGGAAAATTAAAAGAAAACCCGGTGTAGGTGTGTGTACAGAGTACAGACACTTGCTTGAATTAACTTAAACAGGTTGCACATGCTATCTTACCTAACCGGCTCTCTAACATTTCAGTATTAGATATGTGTATATAAAGAAAATTTATCACAGTTAAAAAGTATATAAGTGGCTTCATGTAAAACATTTCATTATCATTTTACAAGATATCAATTTCTAATACATCGTTGGATTTATTTAAGATGATTAATAGTTTAATTTTATATAGGCGAATTTTTCGTTTTGTGTCTGCAATATACGTACAAAAGAATACTAATATATCAATTTATGACTAAGATAATACCTAAGGTAATAATAAAATTCATTCAATCTCATTGGAATGATGATTGGTATCCTTAAGCCACCCCTAATCATAAAATGTACAGTCCCTTAAAAGTACAGAAAATAAATGATATAGAATTAGTATCTAACTTTACTTACATATTTATATAGGTAGCTCAAATTCCTCGTTTCAACTCGTATTAACAATATTTTTTAAAATGATATAACACAATGTTTAATATGCTAAGAGCCATTGGCAGTTATCGAGTATTGACCTGCTTATTAAATCACTTTCACAGCTTCTAGGAATATTGAAGGTGCGTGTTTATTTAAAAAAAATCTGTATAAAATCTACTTGAATAATGAAAATTGATTAGCTGTCAATGAATTGTTGTTATCTTTAGTCCGGTCATATTTTGACCCCTCATAACCTTAAGTTAGCTATAAGATGAAAGTTGATTAATTAATTTTAATACCTTATATCGAATTGAAGAGCCTTCGGGGATTTAAGGTAACTGATGCGATCCTAAGTAGGAAATATAAATTTTAAAAAAATATATTAATGTAAATTTAATTTAATTTCAGTGTCAATAATGTCCGCACAATAGAGTGCTCAGGACGATGATTAGACGATGTTTTTTTAAACACACAGAGAGGTATCGAACTTTACCAAAACGGGTTCACCACTTTTAATTTTAAATTGGGTACTTCTGTCTACAGGCCGCAGCCCACAGGCACTTTTCCTTAATGAAGATGGGTTTCTACAGATTTTTTGGTTCAAGAATCGACTCGTGGCTCACAGTTGGTAAATTATAAGCGCGAACTGTTGCTATGAAAAGCGTATGTACGTATTAAAAAAATACCAATATTGCATTACGCGTGACATTAACCAATTCACACGAGAAAAGACTATCCCTGACCTTAGAGGTTATTCACATGTAAACACTAGTGATTCATCACCTGTTTGTCTATTTGTCTAGCCATCGACAAACATTTCAGCTATGAGTTAAGAGATATTATCAAGATATTGTTACAGTGATTACCGCCTGTCCCGTATGCAATAAAACTTTCTATTGCTAATCTTAAAATGTTAGATTTTACTTAGGATATGAGTAGTATGTAGCATAATTAATCTAGTATTAAGAAGCTCTGTATTATTCACAATAATTTGGCCTAATACATACATTAACAAAAAAAAATTCACATTCACAACCTACTCATTAGCATTTTCTATACAAGCACTTGTTCCATTAAAATTTTATAGAAAAATTGTAAGCAATACCTACTTAAGCTTTATCATTTCTGTTGAAAATATTCTCACTTACAATTAGTAATATAATCAGTTAAAAACCTCATTTAGTACTAAATAGAAAAACAGTCTAATTGATCTAATGAGTTCACAGAATAAGCAAAAATTGTCAGATATAGTTATAACAAAGTGTTATTGTTAAAAAAAAAGTATTATTTAACTTATTTAGTTATTAATTGTTTAAAAATATGTGTGAAACATTATGTATATTATTACTTTAATACCTAATAAATTATTAGCTGTTATAGTTTCTTTGCATGAAATCACCAACAGTCTATTTTCAAACATTCAACTATAACTATTGAAATATCTTTGCCTCAAATAATAACAAATCTAAATCCCAGTTGATATCATAGGATTTTTATAAAAATAAAGTGCTTATTAACACTATGAAATTTTGTAGGAATATTTAAAATATTACAATAATAGTAAACAGTGTATAATTATTATTATAGGGAATAGGCTGGAGTAGACTAGGTTATTGGTAAAAAAGAGTGTGTTGTTTCAAAGCATTATCTTGACAGATAATTACCTAAGTCACCTATTTTGACATAATTATGATAAAAAAAAATTGATCTTACACATGACTTCTTAAGCCATGAATGCAGTTGTTTTTTTTTATGTAACAGGAGATAAACAAGCAGGCAGGTTAGGGTCACTTTGAGTGAAGTGCTAACCACCACCCATGGACAACTGCAACGCCAGGAGGCTTACAAGTAAAAAAAATATATTTTTGTTAATTTTTTGAATTTGTAGAATGTATGAATAAGAAGAGATTAAAGTAAACTTTGTTAAAAAATGAAGACAAATGCAATTTGAAAAATTAAGATAAATCCAATTTGTAATCTAGATGACACATTTTAATATGATGTAACAAGTCAAAAAAACTTAACCATTTAATATTAATACTAAAATAATGATGTCACAGAAGTACATAACTGTGCTATATACATTTGCAAATGGACAATGAAATGAAATCAATTGTATCATATCGCTGCATCTACCAAGCCCAAGGCTGTATTTGTTAGTTCAATACAATACATACTGCACTAAATACAAATTGATAAGACATGTTTTATTTGTTTCACATAGAAATATTTGATTAGGTAATTGGTGGGCAAATTTTAATTATATTATGATCCTAATTTAATAAAAATTCTTAATTTATAAATAAATACGATCAAAATTAATGACAATTTATGCTAAAATAAATAAACCAATTCTGACATTAAAATAAATAATACATCCAATTATTGTTATTACACAGAATTGATAAAAATATGATTGATTGCGATTTGAACAAATGCTGTGAACCTTTAAGTATTAATTAAAATATATGTATATTAATATTGTTGGCCTTATAAATTATCAGATTTGATAAAGAAATAAGGTAGAAGGCATTCAATTTTCCTACTACAATTTCATTATTAATTTTTTTAAAAACTGTAACTGAACAAGTCACTTAAATACATTGAGGTTTTGAGGGTAATCACTTCACACACAAAAAGTTCTATATAAGAGAACATTTAGGAGATAATATTAAATTTATAAGAATATATGTATAGATTTGGGGTTCTGAAAACAATACTCCTGGTCATACGTTTTCCTACTTACTTTCTTTTTCGTGGTCGAAACCCACAATCACGAAATAGTCGACGAGCCTAGACATGGCAAGTCTACCGCATCATCCGTGAAACACCACAAATACACTTATATTTTTCACTACACAGAACGAAACACATTGTTAAAAATTTACAACATAATTAATTAAAACTCTTTTATGAACACACCCACAACACGTAACAAACCATGAACTTTAAGGAATATAAACACCTCAAACACTCATATTTCAAACGGATTTAATTTTTTGTCAAGAATTCCAAAAGTTCTTTCCACTCATAACTTTTATTCTTAGTTATTACAAAAATAACAAATAAAATCAATTATAAATCCGATTGGGAGGATTTTCTTATTAATTCGCGAAAAATCTTGGACCAAAACGCCAAACGTATTTTACTCTTTCTACTGAAGGACATCCTTCCTTTGGGAAAGGGGCGTCAAAATATGTTATTCGTCACTGTCATATATAAAACCTCATCTTTAATTTCTGTCAAAATGATATTAATAAATGTCAATTATCAAAATTGAAGTGAACTGTTATTGTCAAAATACAGAAAGTGGAACATCTATTCCAAATTCCAAATATTTCAGTTATTTTTTTAATTTAAAACATGTTATAGATTTTAATAAAAAAATCAATAAAATAATATCGTAATTTATCTATCTGGCCATGTCTTATTCTGCTAGTGAGTCTATTCCTGGGTTGAAACAGAAAAAAGTGTTCAAAATAATAGTATTGGGTGATTCAGGAGTTGGAAAAACATGTTTAACTTATCGCTTTTGTGAAGGACAGTTTTTAGATAAATCCGAAGCAACTATTGGTGTAGATTTTAGAGAAAGAACGATAAATATACGTAACGAAGATATTAAGGTAAGATCTACTTATTTGCAACTCTATAACTAAATGATCTACTATACATTGTCGCTCGTACACAAATCTAAACTAAAGACGCCAAAAATGATTTCAGCTTCAATTGTGGGACACAGCTGGTCAAGAAAGATTTCGAAAATCAATGGTGCAGCACTATTACAGAAATGTTCATGCTGTAGTTATTGTTTATGATGTTACTAAACCAGAAACATTTCATGTGGGTTTTTTAAATTTACTTCTTGTTGGTATAATTTAGATATACACTAATCACCTTAATAAACTAACACAGATAACACAGTCACTTTGGAAAAATTCTTCTTTTGTAATTTAAAGTTATAGAACATTACACAAATTTGTAAATATAAATTAAACAAGACTGACTTCTAGATAATTTGAGTCTATTTTAAATGTTTTGATAGAATAGTCTATTTAAGTTTTATCAATCACTTTATTTCAGTCAATAGCAAGTTGGATGCAAGAAATAGAATCACATGGATTGATGGGCACTCCGCGAGTCCTTGTTGGTAACAAGTGTGACTGTGGCACTCCAGAGTCGAGGCTAGCCACCACATATGCTCAGAGATTTGCTGATAAATATGGAATGCCTGTTTGTATTATTTCATTATAATTAAAGCGTACAATATATAGAAGTAAATTATAGCAACTAGTAAATGTGTGTTTTGTACCTCCATAGCCTGTAACTTAGCTCTCAGCAAGTAAGGTTCAAGTAACACCTGTCTAATGTAACAAAAATAAAAAATGTATGCTATACTTGCCTCTATCTTAAAATTAGTCTTTATTCACTTTAATAAGAATATTTATTATTTCAGCTATTTGAAACATCAGCACTGTTGGACTCCGAATGTGATAACGTAGAGTCCATATTCATGACTTTAGCACACAAATTATACTCTAAACAGCCACTACGAGTGATTAGTGTAGAAGTAAGTTTTATTCTTGTTATTTTATATGGGCATCTCTGTTCTACTCGTTATCACTATTTTTCTTATAATTGATCCTGATAACACAAAAGGCAAAGTTGTCTTTTTAAAGCGATAATAAAATGTCCTGATTTCTATAAAAATTAACTGAATATCAACACAATTTATAATAAAACATTTGTGTTATCATTGATAAACGAGACTATCCGATAGGTACCCTTAACGAAAGCTAAAGTTTATTTATTATGCTTTTAGGGTGAGCTGGGACCGCGTAGAGTGACTCTATCAAGACAAAAACGTCCAACGAGAAATGATACGTGTTTGTGTAGCTAATGTGTGAAAGCTAAATTTGAAATTAGTTTTATACCAGTATTAATGTATTTTAAAAAGTTGGGTCATTCCAAAGTCGATTATGAAATAATGTGTACACATGTGTTATGCCGAGCAACAGAAGTGTTCGTAATAAAATTGAAATTGAAGGCCACAATATTTTTGTTAAAGAGATGTGTGTTTAATAGTTATAATATGTAACACAGATTGTGTATATATTTTGTTAATATTTTGAGAGGCTATAGTTTTAAGAGATTTGTAAATATTTTATGCAATATTATTGTGCCAAAGTGGTAACAAATTCTTCTCTACGTATTTTAATCGTAAGAGCACTGTCAATAATAGCTTTGCAATTATTTTTAAGGTTAAGTTATTTTAAAATCATTTATTCTGAATAAGGCAGCTTGTTTTATAATAATAGTTTTTTTTTAATTATTCTTAAAAGTAAATAATTGTATCTTTCGAGAAATTACTCTTTTGTCTCTTTCTGTAGAGTCTTTAGCATACACCCGGCGCTTTATATAAAATTGAATTAAATTATATCAATAACAACTTATCAATATCGCAAATTATAAATCATTAGAAATAAAAACTAATTGTATGTAAGAGTTTGGTAAAAAAATATATTTCCAAAAAGGTTTTAAAACTTTTTAAATTGGTGATAATGTCTTTCAGTAGTTAATAAATTTAGAGGATAAGAACGCTTAGACAATGCAGATAATGTTCACATACTAATAGACATTCATTTTAGACAATGAAATAATGCCCCATTCTGAGATTGAAATAAAATATTATATTGTCAATACTTCGAATTTATGCATTCTTATTTCAGTTACAAAGTGAAATTTAATTAAAGTATTATTTTTAAACAATTGAGTTTTATTACATTCCTAACATTAAACATGGGAAATATATAAATGATCCAATATCTGCCAAATACAAGCAAATATTTGCTATATCAATAGAGAATAACTCTGTTATTGTAAAAAAAAGCCACTAAAGGTTTTTCTAATCCACATATTCTTTGCCTTTCCATTGAATATTTTATAGTCATTCATTATTGTAAATCCTGGACTATTCATTTGAGTGTTATAAAGATTGTTATTTTATTAATAACAAGAATTCCAAAAATTGTTTTTTTGGTTTCTATGACTCTTCTTTAATTGCCTCCTTTCAGTTTTTTGGAAAAATATTTAATGTACAGATTTTCGGTTTTTACTGTCTTATTATTAGTATAGATCTTGAATCAGTAAATATACTAAGTACATTTTTTTTAAATCAATGTCACTACACAACATTAATTCATTTCTACACATTGTAGTATAGACTCCGTGGCGCAACGGTAGCGCGTCTGACTCCAGATCAGAAGGTTGCGTGTTCAAATCACGTCGGGGTCAAATCATTTTTTTATATGTTATTTAATATTTTTTAAGTGCAAGACTATAATAACTGTTTATATATTTCCTTTATTCTTCTGTCATAACTATAACAGGTTATGGTTGGCCTGTGCACATTCACAGAAAAATATCCCTTTTAGTGATATTGAATGCTAAAATAATATGAAAAGCAATGAAAACTAAAAAGTAATTAATTATATTTATCAGTTTTTGTACATCTTTGGTACGGCTTGTTTGATAAATTCTCTAGATTTTAATTTTACAGTTTCTATGTACTCAATTTTTAATCAATCATTGTATTTCATGGCGGTGCATGCGGTAATGATTGCAGCTCCTTACAACCATATTGTGAAACAATATAAGTTGAGTGGCAGTAACTAGCCGGTTCTTCTTGCCCTTTAGATAGTATAAGCAATTTAGAATTCACTTGTTGGGTGTACTAAAGTTATTTCTGATTTATATTTCATATAAAATGATTAATATTAATATTTCACTTCACCTACCAGGTTAAACAAATCCAAGGCACATTGAGTAAATACACAATATATTAAATAAAGCTTTTATTTTAAATATCAAATAGATTAACAAAGAAAATCGCTGCTAACGACAAAGGCCTTTATTCTATTGCAATTTTTATTTAAATATCTTAAATTACAATGTGATGTCAAAAAAAAAACTCTGTTGTATAGATTTCTATAAGCCAAATTAAACTTTTGTTAAGTATTTTAAGGAGAAACCGAAAGAAAATTCATGTTTCATGAAAGAAAGGGTTTTAGAAAGTCTTGTGTTAAATTATCAAAATGGAAACGTTACTTTATTAAAAAGCCTATTACAATCGCATAAGATCTGTATAACTTTGAAATTACTGTAAAATTTTAATATTAGTTAACTCGATCATTAGTAAATTTGGGCAGGCATATTTCTACCAGCAACACATGACCTGTGCACAGTACTTCTGACACCTAACACCTGTTGAGACATTTCAAAGATTTATATAGAACAAACATTTTATTACAAATTGAGATGTCGTGACAATATTAAGAATGCACTACGCGAACAACATAAATACTTTAGGAGAGGAAGAAAATTAAAAAAAAAAAAGTCCGTAAAACGAAATACACACAAAAACATAGCAACATACGGGTTCGTTACAAACAATTCATTACCCTAAGCCTAAACACTCCATATAACAGACAAGTTAACGTACGCCGGAACTTTAAAAATAAGTGAACACCTTTCATCTGATCGGGTTCGGGCATATGTTACATTGTTATCTATATATATATTTTAGGTACATTATACATTGTAGTAACAACCGATCCGAATTTATATTTGACAAATCAATTTGTCACATAGTTCATAATATCACAACTAATCACTGTCACGGCACAACACGATACGTTACGTCGCGATACGACGCGTTACGTCGCGACACGACACGTTACGTCGGGTTACGGTACGACAAGTTACGTCGCAACGCTAAGTGTGCAGCGGCCCTAAGTTCTCCGGAAAAACTGAACGCGCCGCCTGGGTTGGCCTCACATGTTCTGCCAGGTGTTAGTTAATATCATGTTTGTGTCGATACCTGAAAAGAAAATGACATATTGTTCATGTCGATTGTGTTCGTACAATTCTATTTTCAGATTATACAGACTAATTGTGCAGATATTTGCATCCGTTGGCCAATTTTCAGATAAGCATTGTTCTCGATGACAGCTAAGATTTCTTTATACTCAAATTGGAATGTTAAGTCTCCGCCCAATGACTTGGCTGAGAGTGGTAGAGAGTGGGTATTTAACTTTTACAATTACCTCGAGTGATTCTCTCGTGTATTCCATGACTGAGCCACATCATTCGCAAGTTCTCGTATCGCTCCGGACACAAATGGAGTGGATTTCCGCGTCGAAGACCCTGGAATGAAAGTGTAACGAATATTAAATTGCATTAACATACAAATAAGTAAAACTTAAAAAACAAGCAAACAAATGTACTGCACCTGGTCGGTCTCCCCGTAGGAGTCCAGATAGGGCGCGGGCATCATGGAACCGCGGGCGGGCGAGGGCGCCGCCAGCAGCAGCAGTTCGCACTCGCGCACGCGCAGGAAGACGCCGGCCCCACCGCCGCAGCGCAGCGCGTGCGCCACCACGGCACCCACCAACTCACCCGAAGCACTTCCGCGGTTGCTGGCCTGGCGACAAACGAGATTCGTCATGTTGCCTGTTACACGTGCGCCCGTACAAAATACGCACGTGTTTCGCGTCTAACGCTTCGTTTGGGGTTGATTCTAAGTATAATATTTTGGATATGATAATTTAAGATCAAACTCAAGTATCTTTATTATTGGGTCTTTAAATAGACCTTTGAACTAACAAAAAGAACCGGTTAGAAACTAGATTGCTGCTCTTTTGAAATAAATATTTCAAGTACATTCAAATTACAAAAGCATTGTTAGGCTGCTCAAGAATTAAACTGTACAGCCTCACCTTTTTGATTTCAATCTGGCAACAATAGCTCTGCGAGCACAATATCTGACCACAGACGAGACACATGGTTGGGTTCTTGCTGTCCTCCCTCTCCGAGTTCGGGCACGAGAACTCCGAGACAATGTTCATCAGCTCCGAGAAGTCGTCCGGCAAAATGATCAACCGGGGCGGATCCGCCTCCAACGCTATCCGCTTCGGTATCGTCCCCTTGAACCATTCCTCCGAGTAGCCAGCCCACTCCAGCGACTTGACTCTCCCTCTATCTTCCATAAGATCTCTATAATCGCTCGGCAGATCCAGATATTCGCACATCGTCTCCCACGTATCACCGCCGACCTCGGTCAACTCCGCGGGAGGCATTATATCGCTGAGGAAGTGGAAAAAGAGACAGCAGCACCGAAGGAAGGTGTGACACTGCTTCTTCGTTTCCGCCCACACTTCTACCGGATCCACATGCTCTATGTCCAACTCGCCTCGCCTCAGTAACTTGACATGCGCGAGGAGATTCTGCAAGCTCCGGGGTGTGACTCTCTCGGCGCCGTCCATCGGTTCGCTCGGTTTGATGTCAATGACCAAGAGAGCCTTCGTGATCTGAGCTCGAAAGGCTTCCAGGGCACATTGTCTTGCCAAGTTGGCCGGTCGGGCGGGGCCGGCCGATCTAGAGAACAGGGCGGGGATCGTGAGGACCATTGCGACTAGAGTGCTGAAAATGTGATGAGAGAGAGGAGACGTTGTTTCCAAGACGCTCATAATAGTGAGGGCGTGATGCGATATATGCTTAGGGGCGAGCCAGACGGAGGGCAGAGCCGCGGCGATGCGGATGAGCGCTTGGAGGGCGTCTATATGCCGCGAGGGTAGGTCTCCAAGCAAAGGTCTCTTCTCCGCTTGCAGGACTGCCTCGGTGCTCATGATGGTGTACGAAGTGGCGCGGTACAGGGCAGAGAGGGCTGTCAGGCCGCCGGGCTCCGCCTGACCGAACACTCCGGGTACCATCTGAAATCATTCAAAACGACGCTAGACTTATTTGTAAACATTCAAAAACTTGTAAAGAGAAAAAGAAATAAAAGACTTACCGCTAAGAACTGTTCAACCAACTGTTTGCTGGTCTCGTTGTACTCGGGTATGGGGTTCTCAAACTGTGTAATGAACTGATGAGGGAGTAGGTTCTCAGCATGAGTGCTGACATACACCTCTGCCTCGTCTGCGCTCTCTTCTTCAGGTTCAGAGGATAAAGCGCCAACGCTCCGTGCGCGCGCTTGACAATGAATTTCTTCGCAGTACTCTGTGCAAAGGTGCACTGATGCTGAGCACACCTGAAGAAAAGAATGGAATAAGAAGAATAGAGAAGAAGTCCCTTTTGCAAAGAAATCACAAGCAATACCTGATGCTTCATCTTGAGTATAAGATCTAGTGCGCAGCCGAAGACGTCCTCGTCGAGGGTCGGCGGTGTCCCGGACAGCATGGGCGGGGCGGGCAGCAAGGGCAAGGCCGTATTGCACAACCGCTCACACAGAGGACACAGGTATTCCTTCTTTTCTACGTCGAACGCGACGGGTTGACGGATGCGATATGGTCTGCGATTTTCATTGATTTAAAAAAAAAAAAAACTTGTGTGGTTTTGTATGTTATGTAAATACCTGAGCTTCTCCTTATCCAGCACACCGTCGACGTACTTCCTCCAGCAGTGCGCGTGCAGGGCGTGCCCGCAGCAGGACACATGCGGCTGCGCACCGATGTCTGCCGGGATCTCCGCCTGCGTCTGATCCGTCTCGCCCCCCTCGGGGGGCGGAGCCTTGGCCAACACGCGGGACTGCTGCACGAACGCCACCAGCACCATCGGCTCCGTCATCGACTCAATGCGGCCCTGAAGTCATTATTAATATGGAATAATAAAGACAAGTCTTGTGATCAAGGTCATTGTTATAGGGACAGGAATGTAATTTCTTTCTCACCTGTTCTTGACACATGATACAAACGCGTGGCATGTCAATGACACCTCCTCCCCAAACACCCAAAGCACATCCATAGTACAACGACATCAGGTCCTCAGATTCCTCTTCTTCAGTTACCTGAAATATGTTTGCTAATCTGAATCCGGCTCGAAGGACCATTTTTTCTAATAAAAGAACTCAGCATAATGTTCATCTAATAAGAATAACATGCGTATAATACAAATTAGAATTGTACGTATTCGCTCGCCAAGCTTCTGTGCGAAAACGTGCTGTATAGTGTTTAAACGCGCAAATGTGTTCACTCACCTCGGTGACAGTCTCCTCGAAGAGCGTAGAATTATTGGTGATAAACTTGTTCATCTGAGCCTGCATCTGCGCCATCACCTTGGCCCGCTTCTCGGCAGCCAACTGTGCGCGACGCACTTTTTCCTTTTCTACAACAAATCTAATGTAAAATAACCTATTTGGTTGTTTTCTATAGAAATGTCGAATATATTCACCGGCTGAGGAGTTACATGGAGCGTCCTCGCTCTCTACGTCCATCTTATCACCGTCACCCATCTCATCGCTTCGTCCTAAAAGAGATCTGGAAAAAAATCAAATATATATATACAATTTAAAGAACAAATAAAAAATAAAACGAGTTGACACTTTATTATTTGAAAAATAACGCATAATTAAATATATTTAATTGAAATGAAAAGAAGCGAACAAGTTTTTTAAATGCGGATTCCTATATAAATTATGAAAAAAAGGTATTGATATTTCTATTGTTTAAAAATAATAACATTAAGAATGGCTTACAAACAAAAAAATGTTTCCAAAGAGATTTAAAAGATAATAATGACGCTGATAGAAACAGAAATTGAGTTCCATTCGTTATGAGAAAACTTATTTAACAGTGCTGCAAGGCAGTCCGTTAAAGGATCCAAGAAGGGAGCCGGTCACCGTTCCAAAGCTTCTAAAAAAATCTATGAGCAATACCTGATCTTAGCGATCAGCCAATTGGCAAGAGCCCGGTGTGCGTCCACCCGAGGGCTGACGGCCAACTTCTGGAGCAAATCGACAATGCCGGCCCTCCCGGCCTTCTCGGCGAAGGCCAAGAACTCGTAGTGGCCGCATTCCTCGTCGCGTAACGCGTAGCCGATTAGATGCAACGCCTGAAGCAAAAAATTACTTGTAAATTATTACAGTGCATCAAATTAAACTCAAACAAACATTATTAAAATAGGATTGTTAACGACCCACTTTTGATAGTTCATATGGATTCAGTGCCTTCAGCTGTGAAGAACGCACAAGAAACTGAGTGGTTTTGTCATTTTATTGTGGTCGTTTTTATAATTATTTAACTGCCGTGATTAACATGACTTAATAAAAAAACAGATATAGTATCTACCGGTTTAATCATACTAAGTTTTGGTTAATCAATAAACAGTTCACACCCAGAATAATTTTATCTAAAAAAATATATATTACGTTAATTATATGAAATACTGAAATTGGTGAGAACGATTGGAAAGAGAGAGAAAAGTAAGAAAGACAGATTCTAACTTTTTTTCGACAGCGCATCACATATAGGAGCGGTAACGCCATCTAGTGGTATAATGACTAAACATACAATGAATACACAAGCAATTGTACGGGCAATCTAAACAGACGTGACATATAGGCCGCATTACAACAGGCACGGTTGCGGCCAAGTGTTGGGTATTGTTTAAAAATGCAACTCGGTCCATACCTTGTGCACTTGCGGTTCGGAGAAGGAGCGTGCACGTAAATCCACCGCCCGTTCGAGCACGCATCGGAGCACGTGCAGGGCACCGTCGCATTGCAACAGATTTGCGAGTAACCGGAAAGGCGGGGTCAGCTTCGGTAGCGCTGGGGGCGGACAACATTCTGGTAGATCTGAAATAAATGTGGTTTTGTATCATAAATGATTTTAAATTAATTATTTAAGTTTATAATCAAAATAATTTTAAAAAATAATTTATATTTTTTGATAACACATTATTTTTATACAAAAAATTATGTCAAACACTGCTCACTCGCTGCCTTCCTTCTATTCCTCTGTTCCTCCTCGCTTCTGGAAAGTTCTTCTCTTGTGTAGTGGTAGAAGAACGCGTCATATTCATCATAGAGATGCGGCTTCAGTTTGTAAACGCCCCGATTGGTGCCACTGGTCGGTTTGGTGAAGTCGGCCACCTCGTGAATCACACCTTCGAGTCCCGTCTCGTGCAATTGGTCTTCTGGCAAGCTTCTGTAAAATGCTTTATTTATAAGAGGCTGTTATTGGAGACAATTTGATTTTAAATTGGATAATTTACAAAATATATTGATAATTTTGCCTAGCTTTGCTCTAAGAATAGACCATGCAATACAAAAAGGTCTTTACAATTCAGTAATATCTAGATTTTAATTTTCTAATTTTTTAATGAAAAAAAATAATACTTGTTGAGCTCCGAATGCGGCATGGATTTAACGCAGAGCATTTGAATGATCTCCTTCTTGGTTCGGTCTTCGGCCGTCACCTCACCAACTCCTGGCACATATCGAGATCCGACAACTGGAAAAATTTACACATAAAATGTTATTATAAAAAAAAACATATTTATTTATATTATTAAATGTAGAAAAGCACATCACAAAGCATAAATCAAGACAAATACAGAAGTGGACAAATATTGTGATCGTGTTTATATTATATAAACTTATATATATATATATATATATATATATATATATATATATATATATATATATATATAAGTTTATTATATAAGCAAATCAAAGTCAATCTCCTTGGTGTGGCAGGTAATTAAATATTAATGACACAACTATTTTTTTTTATCATATAATTGTGGATTTGTTACAAAATATTACCAATAACTTTGGTACAATTTGTAAATAAGTTTTGTTGAGCAATAGCATTGTTTTTAAAACAAATCATTAATCTGTTATTTTTTAAATTCCTATCAAACCCCCGTTTGTACACGTTAAAACTTACTGGTAATCATCAGAGACAAGAACTCCTCCACCATACTGATGGTGTGTCGCAATGTGTCGTCCTCTATCGGCTTCTGTTCAAAGTCCGCCTCTGCCCACTCCAGAAGGTTGAACTTATTCAGCACGTGTATTATGAAACCGTTGCTCTCAATGAGGGACGCGCCGATCTGAAATTAAAAAAAAAATTAATTATCCTTCAAATCGAGACTCGGTAGTGGTGAGCACTCGCAGTCCTCCACCTGCAGCATGACGATATCCCTGTCCAGCATCTCGGTCCGGCACTTGACGTTGTGGTAGAAGAACAGCTGGTTGAGTAGTGTGAACCCGTTGCGACGCCACATGCCCGCGTGCACCTGCGCTATCATCGCAGCCGTGCGAAGGACAGGCTCTGAAATCATATTGGAACAGATTAAGCTTTTTGACGAGCATGTTAAAACAAATGTAAATTAGTTGACTAGGCTAGATCTAGTTTATTAACCTCAAGATAAATATAACTAGACCATTCATTATCATATTCCCTACTTTCTTACTTTGAATACATAAACAGGCGATATTAAATAACTACGCCTGTTCGTACGCGCAAGCAAAAAACTCAGTTCGCTTGTCTTTCTGGTAATAGTGAACCAAGTCACAATTACATACCAATAAGCTCTTCGGGCGTGGGTTTGGGCTTGTCCGCCTTCTCGAACTCACGACTGTGATACGACAAGCCGTGCTTGTGCAGTTGCAGGTGCAGCCCCGCGATAAATCGGGACAGAGGCCGATGGACCGACACCGGCTCCTTCGACACGTCGTAGGGGATCACAAAGGCGGTCTGATTGCCTAATTCTGAAAACAAACATTTGCAAAACAATTATAAATATGTATGACAATAATTTATATAAACTCTTGGTGATGAGTCGACCTAAATAAACAAGCTTAAATCGCTGGGTTTCATCTCAGACCGGTTAAGAATTATAAGAAAACTATTGACATACACAAGTGAAAAAATGAATAACCTCGAAGCTGCAACTCCGGATTGTGGCAGGTGTCAGCGTGCCGCCTCAGGGCCATGCGATACGCGTTCGCGCAAACCGCCCGCTCCGCAGCGCACCAGTCCAACGCCAGCGTGATGCTGTGCGCGAGCTTCACGTGCAGGTTGAACGCGGACTCCCACTCCGGCTCATACTCCATATGCTGGCCCACCTGCAGAGGGTGAAGAAGGAATTAAAAGAGATTTAAGGATTATCGGAGAATGTTCAGTTTCGCGGTCATCGGCGACCTCACCTTATGGTGTGCCTCCTGCTCGTTTGGCCCCATTTCAATAAAAAAAAGAACAGCCACTCTCTGATAAAAAGAGGCGAGACCTACCTGTCTCACTACAGAGTCCATATCCTGCATCATGACCAGCAGGTTCAGCATCAGGGACAACCCGTGCAGGAACCCCTTGCGAAGGTCGTCGTCAAATGTGCTCGGCACAGAACCGAGAAGGTACTTCACGTCGTAGAGAATAAATTGGGCGCGCTTGAACGCCATTGACAGGTGGTTGCGGTCAAATTCGAGGCGACCCTGAAATGTTTAATTTATAAAAAACAATAAACTTTTTATTAATCTATACTAATAAATTATTAGACTATCCACTAGAACCGACAATGAATTATCCAAAACCTATAAAACTGCAAGTCAGCCACTAAACTGCTTTAAAAAGAGCAGAGAATATGCTAAAAACCTTGGCATTGGCCCAAATAGCCCATATCCAAAAATGAAACAAATGAAACATTTGTGATTTTATTATAAGCTCTCATCAAGACACCCCCCAGCCCTCCATTTGGTCCCCGTCCCATACTCACATCAGCATTACAGCGTCGGTTGCATTCACTGACGAATGTGTTCATGACGACGTACAGCGCGTCGTGCCTGCCAATGAGCAGGTGCGCGAACGTCGGCGTCGTGTACAACTGCACCGACAGCGACGAGATCGAGAACGAGTGGTCGTGGTCGTCCCGGATGAAGTCCTTCAGGATCGAACCTGGAACGAAACGGCCACATTACTTCCTCGTGCTGTCTCAGCGACTGTACCTATTAAAACTTTGATCGACTGGTAGATAATAGTTACCATAGTTCTTCGTAAATAGAATGGCCATTGTCCTCTTAGTGGAATAGTCCATTAAAGTAGTAGCGATCAGCAACCTGTGCCATACGGTCCTAGCAGCCTTCCACATGTGGCAGTCATTCTGCATGACACCTGCTGCCACGCCCCCCGACATGCTGGACCAGGACAACCCGCCGCTCAGGCCTTCCTCTTCACCTAATGCCACTTGGCTTACCACCAGGCGAAGGGTGGGCTCTTGGCTAACGAAGTTTTGCAGCCTGAAGTTCAATTTATAGTAATTTAATTCAATACAAAGCTTAAAGGGGTTAAAAGAAATTTTAATCATTTGCGAGAGCAATTGGCAAAATTCCTTTTGTGCATAATAATCCAAAAATAATTGTTTCACCAGGAATTAGGGGTTTTCAGTTACCAGAGATAAAACGACAACACTTTTAAATTCAAAATAAATCTATTGAAAGCATACATACCAGTTGAGCAGTTTCATTGCGAAGGTCTGGTGCGCGACGACGTGCGCGTGCATGACGAGCACGCGCAGTTCGGGCCCGTGACGCGACGTGAACCTTTCGAACATCGCGAGCCGGCTGAGTGAATACGCCCGCACTCAACCGCGGGATCGTTTGACAAGAACCATTTGTCAAACAACACCGCAGTTAAGAAACAAGAAAAACATTAATTTCTACCAAAGCTCAAGCCACAACATCAATTTCCATTTTATATATTTTTTTTGATTATTTCTTATGAAACAGATGGACGTGGAGGATTTGTTTTCTTTTTTGACAGAACAGTGTACATGGAACATTTGTTTCATATCTCAGTCACACATAAAAATAAACCTTATTTAATGGTCATAAATGCGAATTTATTACATTATCGAATCGAAGGACCCGTTTTGCTTCGTCGTTACTTGTACGTACTAAGAATGAACCCTTTTCTATATGTACGTATATACTTGGCGTTATTTGAGATGGTAATTTTAACGGCGTTATCTCTTACCAAAAAATATCAGTCATAATGTAGCACATTCGCATTCTTATCCATTTAAGAAGTATTCGAACATAATGGTGACTGGTAACATTTAACAGACAAATATAATTGTTTAATCAAGCCACTTCTTTAGCGTTAAATTTCCTTGTCATGGTCTGATCAACATTATAAATACGAAATATATCGCCATGCAAAATCGCAACGGCTATGTATTAAAAAAAAATGGAAAATTTTTGAGAAAAAAAAAAAGAATACACCAATTCAAAACGGCTTACCTGCGAGTCCGCCTCGAATTTAAGCCACAAATAAATTGATATAATATGGAAATTAATGCATATAAACCTCTTTTGTGTCAATATATATATTTTTAATGTATAATAAAATATTTATTTGTTTTTATAGAAGAGGGGGCAAACGAGCAGGCGGCCCACCATAAAGGTGAAGCCGCCGCCCATAGACACTCACGCGGCTGGGGGCTCGTGAATGCGTTACCAGCCTTTAAAGGATATTTGGGAAATGGGCACCGGAAGATCTCGCTCACCGAACGAAACGCGAGTACAAAATGAACAAAGTCCAATTGTATCACTTTACGCCGGTTTTCTGTGAGAGAGTGGTATTTCTCCGGCCGTGCCTACACATTCGGCTGAAACTCTAAGTAACAGCATGGCACTACCACTCAAATATCAACGCCCATATCCCATTATATATAATTAATAAATGAATACTTACATCTCAATGTCAGTCTTGAGTTTATCGCAGACTTGAAACGAGTTACACTTGACGAGCGCGCGACCCTCGCGGTCGATGAGACTGACCAGCTCCACAGAGTCGCGGTGATTGCATTTCATTACACGCATCAGGGTCGTTATTACCTATAAACGAACACAATTTACACTCTATATAACGACACCGAAGGGACTGTGCATTTTATGCCGTCATAAAGAACAGTGATTTTTTTTTTATAAAAGAGGGGGAAAACGAGCAGAAGGCCCACCATAAAAGTGAATGCGCAGCCAATAGACATTTACGTGCCTGGGGGTACGTAAGTGCGTTGCCGGCCTTTTAGGGAGTGGTAAGCCTTTCGACGCTTTGTCGTTAAATCGAGAGACGTTAAATGGAGATTACATTGTATTATCAAATCAAGTATGGGCTATTCACCTGTTCAAACGTATGCGTTTCGTCATTATATAACACGGTGCAGTAACAGTCCGGCTGATCCAATATTTGTAAGAGATCGCGCTCAGCATCTTTCAATCTGAAATTAAGTGGTGTTCAAACACACAAATACACACACAGAGAATGTGTGTATACAAATCAATACAAAAAAGCCTCCCCGTTTCCAAATACCTGAGGTCGTTGGGCAGCCCAGGTGCATGGTCGAGCGTGAGCAGCCGAAAACAATAGGAGAGACAAACGGACGCGACGATCTTCATACGCTCCAATATGTCGGGGCTGATGCTGGATTGAGTGTCTTCTTTATCATCAGACGCCTGAAAAATGTTTCAATCAAATATTATATTAAGATTTTACTTTTAGTTACTTTGTACATTCATTGAATTTAATATACTTAGTCTTGCCATAAATATTGTTATAAAGAAAAGCACGATTTTTTTTTTATACGTAACATTTATTCCTTTCATAGTGAGTTAGTTTAATACATCAATATATAACTATTAAAAATATACAATGTTTATTCGAAGTGGTCTCCATTGGCTGCAATACAGTCTTTTAAACGTTGAGGTCAGTTATCAATAGCAGCACGAACTCTTTCTAGAGGAAAATTCTTCACTGCCAACCGAATGGATCGTTTTAGGGACTCCAAATTATCATGGCGTTTAGAGCAAGCCTTACTCTCTAAAACTGACCATAAATCATAATCCAATGGATTTAGGTCAGGACTTGACGACGGCCAGTTTTCAGTGCTGATAAAGTCCGGAACGTTAGTTTTCAACCAAGATTGGGTGGATCGAGCTCTATGACCCGGTGCCGAGTCTTGTTGAAAGCACCATTCTTTGTTATTGAACATGGTGTTAGTTAAAGGCTTAACTACCGTCTCAAGAATGGTATTTTGATAAACTTGTGCCGACGTTTTAATACCTTTTTCACAAAAATATGGCTCAGTCACCCCTTCATAGCTAACACCCCACCACACCATCACTGAAGTGGGATAATGCCCACGTTGTACTCTGTTTACTAATTGCGAAGCTTCTTTAGAGCTTCCAGCATAAATACGGTCATTTTGTTTATTAAAATACTGCTCAATTGTAAAAATTTTCTCATCCGTAAACAAAATTTTTTTGTGACCTCCCTTTGCGTACCGCTTAAGTAGTTGTTTGGATTTTACCACCCTATTCTTCTTTAAATTATCAGTTAAGAAGTGACCAGTACGTCTCTTATAGGCTGCAAGTCCTAAGTCATCTTTTAATATACGCGACATGGTTCTAGGAGCTATCTTCATCTCCCGAGATAAAATCTTTTGCTTACGGACAGGATTTCTTCGAATTCTTTCCCTAACTGCTTTAATCACCTTTTTCACACGAACGGTACGTGGACGGCCAGATCTTTTTCTGTCACAAACAGAGGAGGTATCATTGTACCTATCAATAGCCCGGTAAACAAACATTTGACTAATACCAAGCGGGTGGAGGGTTTTAAAAATTGCACTTTTCTCCATACCTACTTTATGTAAGGCAATCACAGCGATTCGGTTCTCTTTATCACCCCACTCCATTTTAATATAACAAAATATTTAACAATATAATGGCGCGAAAATAAGAAAACACATCAAGCAATCATATAAAAATGACAGATTCCAAATTCAAACGTAATATTTTCTTTTTTTGAATAGTAACAGTATTTATGGCCAGACTAAGTATAATGCTTTTCGATATAAGTAGTCTACACATCATTCTGCTCTAAGTACTACCTAGTTTATGTACAAGCAAATACTTTTGAAAAGAGTAAAAAAAAAACAAAATAAATTTATAGTTTCGCCTGCTTTATTACCCCTATATTAAACTTATTCTCACCGCGTGCAATTCGCAGAACGGCTCCCTCTTCCAGGCCTCCGTGTCCCCACAATCGCAGCACCCCCCACCCACGGACTGACCCATCTTGTACTTGTGGTGCCTGTGAGCCGACACTTTGAAACACTCCACACATAACACACACGTGTTGTCCATGCCTGTAAATGTATACTTCACACTACAAACCCCACACAGCATGGACTGATAATAACAGCCGCAGAGCATCTTCTTCTCACTAATGTCTTGAGCCAATGGATTATTTAAAATATGAAAGAAGTCAGTCTTTTTATGGGACATAATCTACCAAGAATTAGGCAAGTAACTTAGCTGAGTCGTTTTTTGATATGATGTTTACAATATTTAGCAGAAATACCTGAAGCAAACTCATACACAAGCTTTTTTAATTTACTGATAATGTGATGTTGCTTGAAATTTTGTTAAAGAAACGTACTCTGCCCTCTGAATAACCAACTTTATGGAGCCTAGTAATGGAAACTTCCAGTTTATTATTATTTCTCTTTCTTTGCTTGATTAACGCGAATAGCAGGATTCAAATAGTCGTATCTAACTTTATTGTTAAGTTTCATACATTTCAGAAATGGCCAAAACAAAGTATTACCCTCAATGTACTAAAATACTATAGAAGCTCTTCATACTGTTTCTTACCACACTCCCTGCAACTGTATGCCGGTTCACCCTGCTTAAACACCCGTCCACAGAGAGTTTGCCGTCGGGGTGGAGGCGGCCTTGAAGAGTCCGTTGTTCCCCATATAAACTCCTCCAGGGGCTTAATTAGCAACTTCAGCGCTAACTCCTCATCGAAGGACCAATCTGTCGATACAAAAAAAACTTGAACAAAATATCTAAATTTACCAGCGTAAAAGCGAATCTAACGGATATAGAAATTTTAGAATTACGTGACACTTTGTTCGTAATATTAATTAAATACGTGAAAAAATTCGCTTGCTATGTAAGATTTAAGAATTTTATTGTAAACATGATTCCTATGGAATATAAGCACAATTCTGATGAGACAAAAAAATATAAAGATAAATTTTATAGCTCTCCTAATTAAACATACTAACCAAGGCACGTCCTGTTAGGTTGTGGCGAATAAATTCTAGGTACAGTGATACGCCAATGATCTTGGAAGTGGGTTGGAGAGAGTACGCCTTCCTGCATTTTCGTCCTCCATAGCTCTACCACTGCGTCACCACGGGAAGGCAGAGTAAACCTGAAAAATACCATGCATGTCTTTTAATTTCATTTTTTCCTTAAGACAATTTGTCGTTTGGTTTGACCATTCGGTTTTTTTGTGGTACATAGGCACGGTACTCTAGAATAGTATACTCATATACAAAATGTATCGGTTTTACATACATTTTTTGTTCATTACTATACATATTCTATTTGGAAGATACAAGTTCGCGCCTGATATTTCAAAAACTACCCACAGAAGCGGCTTAATAATTTTCCATACAATATTGTATCGTAAACTTTCTAACTGTAATTACGTAAATTTCAAATACCGACGTCATCATCGAATAATAAATAAAAAAACATATGTATTTGAATCTAAACAATTTGAAAGTAAATGTACAATTCACGAAATATATATCCTACAAATATTTATTATCAAATTGTTGATTCTAGAACGTAGCAATGCCGTCAGTACGAACGAAACGTTTCGAGTACTTCTCTCTCTCTTTCTCTCTCCAATTACCTATTTAAGGCAAACGTCAATCAATCCTTCTCAGCCACGATTAATAGATGTCCAATCCCAATAACCCTTGTTTCTCTACATTTCCGTTTTAATATAATCACGGGTAACATTTTAATTAGGTTGACGTGGAATGTTTATTTATGAAAACTAGGACATTCTCCAGAATTTCAATGCGTAACCTAATTTGAATAGGTCAGAAAATCTATTTATACACGATAAACGGGGCGAGGCTGTAAATTTTGCTTACTCAGGTTTTTCGTATTACACGCGCGGCCATCGCTTTTCGTTGGTATTACGCACCGAGAGGCTATCTCTCTCTCTCTTAAATATGATTTTAATTAATATAATAATCATTTTTAAATTACATAATACATATAAAGAATTGTATAGTGTGGTATCTAGGATCCCCCGTGTTGTGGGGCCCAATCTTTCATGGTAGCACGTATTTTATAGTACAATTATAATTTAAACAACAATATACGCTATCAACCGGTTTACCTCAAAATCATCTCATATGTTAGTCATTAATAATGAATCAATTATTATATCATTATCATCAAACATAGTGTTTCGTCTCAGCCGCGTAGTGATTTCTAATCCAATCGGCTCATGAAAACAGCTAATGAAAAACTATCAAACAAAATCATTTATAATAAAACCTAATAAACTTCTGATCTTAGATTCTATTTCCGGTTCTATTTTTTAACCTTATTTTGGCTTTATTTTTAATCTATTTTTATTTTGTAAACTTTTTGTGATAAGCTGTATAGGTTTAAGAAATAAAAAATAAAAATAAACAATTTCGTCCGTATGTTTGTTTCGCATAAGTAGCACGTTTATTTTTAATAGATTTTGGCACAGTTCGTAAAGATAAAAATACACAGCAAGGTAAAGACACACGCAACGTTTAATCCATCAAAAAAAAACTAACATATACAACACTACAAGTATGATTGTTACTAGTAGGTACCCAATGTAGATAAATTTTGGTGTAAGGCATTCCTGTAGATACGGGCTTAACTTCAAAGTCAAAATATCTTTATTCGTTAAGGTACATAGGACCATTTTGAATCGTCTTCAATCTAAGTGATTCTAATTCAGCTAGCTAATTCATTCCCAATTTTTTTCGTCATCAAAATAATCAGACAATTTATAAAATGCTTTTTTTAAAAGCCTTCGTTTAACTACATTTTTAAATTTACTAACCGACAAAGTCAACAAATTGATTGGGATTTCGTTATAGAGGCGTACACATTGTCCTATAAACTTAAAAGTACTATCATCCGCATAGTAATGAATACTGCCCGAGTTGTAGCAGATCATTGCTATGCAGAAGAAAGAGGGTGGAAGATAAGGCACAGCCTTGTGAGACCCCAGTATGGGTTTGTAGTCGGAACATGCTCCGTCGATAACGGCCCTAATACTCCAATTGGCCAGGAAGCTGGAGATCCAATTGCACAATTTCTCGGATAGCCCATATGCGATGAAGGAACCGCTCTACGCCACACCCGGTCAAAAGCTTTCGCTATGTCTAGACAAACCGCCAGCGACACATGGAATTACTTTGTAACGAAGATTACGATTTTTATCTATTTAGAAAAGTTCGTTTGTATTCACTTAAGGTGATACAATAGAACGTATAATTAAAATTTATACATTTCCCGTTTACATTTTAGGTGGGAACCTTATATTTGAAGCTCACAACAGATCGAAACATAAATCTTATGACGTCGTAACAAAGGCGTTTAATGACGACACTATTTTCATCTCTCGGCCAACGACTCGTTGACGTAGACTGCATTTTATTATCGTTGAAGAATACTTCATTTTTAAAACACTCGTATAAAGTTATTGCCTCGATGCTAAGCTTAACTGATGTACCTATTTATATGTAACCCTAGGTAGAGAAGTTAGCGATGTCTCTACTTGTTGGAACATCGACTCTGGAATATCACAGGAAAAACGCGGATTCAACCTATTTTTTTTATTGTAATAACACTATTAACGCATCATTAAACTTTTAGTTAACGCCGGTGTTTATATGCGTCACCTCTAAAAGTACTTAAAGATTTCGTACCTCTAGTTTTAAATCTATACCGATATTACAATTTAAAAAAAAACCCTACTGGGTAATACTAGGCCCGGTCTCCTTTGTCCTCGCCTCCTTTATGTATCAGCTGAGAAATACATCAGATCACTTTCTTAGTTTCAGTTATAAAGAAAATATTAGCCAATGTTTAACATTAGAAAAACCTACATATTTTCGTGATGTGAACATCGAAGTCTTTATGCCGTGTTCATGTTGAACTTAATAATAGTAACGGTTGGCTCATGATCAAATCAAACGTCAGGTGAACTTGTGCCTTGTGTATATGTAACACTGAACTATTGTAATCTAATTAATATAGAAATAGTTATATAACGATTGATAATTTCTTATTAATGTTTTGTTTAAATGCTTCATTTCGATCATAGCTTAGACTTGTATCACATTAAATGACCTATAATTAGTTCGTGTATTTCTAAAATTACAAAACATCTTTTTTAATAGATAGGTAAGACACACACCAGAAAAGAGAAGTATCCTCTCTTATTTGGCGAGACCTCGTCAGTCGATGTTGGATTTTAAACATGTTACGGTCTATAATCTATATTATAACCACTTATATGATGCTGCCCAACCTTCGTGATCTGCATCTTAACTAGAGCCTTAATTAATATGCTTTTAGAAAATGTGTTTCAAATTTTCACCGTAGAGTTTCATTATTAAATTAACTCTCAAGTAGTCTCTATTGTTGCATTCTGTTTACACTGTTAACAGAAAAGGCTCCAGTACTTCGGTATAAATATTTAATTTCATGCTTTCCTCATAGTATTAAAGTTTTCCTTCTGAAGCTTTTCATCAATAACAGCCTCATACCCACCAATACAGGTTTTCTTATTAATTTAAATCGCTAACAAAATCTCTCCAATTCGATTAAATCTTGTATGATATTTCTCAGAATATTTCTTATAATGCCGTTAAAGAGACATTGAACCAACAAAGGTAAACTCTGTAGAGGTCATTACCGATATTGTTGTGTCTGCTGTGTGATACAATCGTCTCTAAAGGTGATCAAACCTGATAGTATTTTTACGACGCCGTTTGACGTTTCTTTTAATGTATATAAAGTACCTTATATACAACTGAACATTTAACTAGTGCTTTGTTTTCATTGTATTGTACTCACACTTAATAACTCGTGTCTCGGGATTTTATTACGGAATTAACTTTCAAACAAGGCATTTTCTACTTGCATAAAGATTATTAAATTTTGGACATCATCAATGGTTATGTTATACTAATGCAAATAATATTGATCAAAAGTGTTACACGTGTTGCTTATCTCGTTTCAACAATGCAGTGGATTACATCACTGTGTGAACGCATAGTGCATTCAAATTAGGTAACAGTGGTAGACAGATTAAATTTAATTCTCTTATTTATAGATTAATATAGTGATGTTACGAACACATTGTTTGCTCTATTACTAATCTGCTGACAGTACCTCGCTATTATTAAATCAATTTTTACGATATTTAACGTAATTTTAAGCCTAACTGTTGTAGACTCAAATAAGATTTTTCTAACATTGAGTGCTATACATATCAATGATACTTTGCACTATATTACGAGTAAAAACAATTTATTATTGATATTCACTTAAGACTTTCAAAATTCAGATCAGCTTCATTGGTTTTTATTTACTCCCTATTTATTTTATTATCTTGTTAGGTTGTAAAAACACTAAAGATTTGCGATTATTCCCGTCCAATTTGAAAGTACATCAAACTTGATATAAATTATTATTGTTATATACATTTAAAAAAAAACCCATTTCTGTTCTAAAAATGGCTACATATAATCGCTTAAAGAAATCGCATGAAAACAAATGCGGAAAAGACGCGAAGGTAAGTCCTTGACGGGGTCCTGATAAGTACATTGCCTCGAAACTAGTCTTCAACTTACAACCTTCCGGGTTATCCGAGTTTAAAATAAGAACATGATTAAGGTAAAATATTTTATCTATAGTTTCAAATTAATATTATTGGCCGCTTGCCTTTAGTTAGTTAAATGTGCTAATCTCACTATCTATTTGTTCGGCCTTTACCTAAACCAACTAAATCAAACTCACGTCAATCATATCTTGTCATTTCAATAATTAGGCTATAGTTTAGTAAGTACTGGATAAGAAATTATTATCTTTTGATGCAATTGGCAAGTAAGAATGCTGAATGGGTGGACTCGCCGATACTCACAATATACTTACAAAAAAAAAATTAAATCAATTATTAAAAAAAAAAATGATAATCAAGACTATAAAAAGCTATATTGATTTTCATTTAATTTACATATTACGTCACAATATCAACGTTGTGGAGATACGAGTGCGTAGTAAAAACACTGATATTAGAATGTAGCAACAAAGCCCTTCTTATTTTATTCAAAAAACCAAACTCGTTTTAGGCACGCTAGTGACTTATGTTTACTTAGCTTATCGTGTATGTATAACAATAAAATTTAATAACATACAAATGTCAAAACACTTTGACACAATAAAAAATAAAATAATATTTTGCATACATTACTGTGTTACTAAGGTAATATAAACGACAAACACCTAATTGGCATGAATATGAATTGCATACTCGATGCATAGATGTATTGTTGCATCTCTGTGATGATGATAGCCGATTTCTACAAATAATATTCACCTGTCAGCTGTAATCATATCTGCTGTCTCATCTTCCATGGACTCATCGCCAACCTCCACCTCCACCTGGACAGGTGGTGGTGAACTCATTGCAAACCACCTCGCCTCGCAGAAATCTGAAGCCACATTGTTATTTATTTAACAGTCAATTACATATCAAGTATGGTATCAAATAAAAACTTTCACGATATTTAGTAGCACTTAAACATCTCTATTTTGGTTCTTTGGTAACTAACAATTTAGAAGTTTTATTTATTTAGCTATGATTAATACAATAGTCTTTACCATTCCACAAAAACATCCTTGTGTATTAAAATAAATAATCTAGCTGATTACTTGCTGAATTTTGAGAAAGAAATTAAAAATAAAATGAAGTGAAATAAAAGAGAAAATATTACTTCATTTAGTTGAAATAACTTTCAATTTGAAATTAAACTCAATACCGTGACTCCATTAGTGAAAGTTAAACAATGCCTAGAATTGAGTTTCACTTAATATCTATTATGAACTTATTTGCTTCGCAACCTTTATTCAAAAGAATAATTTTAATACAATCTGGATTAAATTATATTTTAAGAGCTTAGTTTATAAAGAGAAAGTTAAACAGCATCTTACTTAATGTCATAAGTTCAAGTTTAATGCAATATTTGAATCAAAAGATACTTTCCTTGACGATGAGAGAATCATCAGGATTGGTAAATATACTTTAAAGTTTACTATGATACTATTTTACAAATACATAATATTATTATATATGTAGAAGATGGTTAGTTCTTTTAAAATTAGTGTATTATGTATGTTTCCTTTTTATAAAATCATTAGTATAAGCCAGCATTTGTTTTTGATAGGTCCATATAGCTAAAGCTAACAGATCTTTTAAATAAATAATGAATCAAAACCACCTGATACATTTAAAAAATCAATTTGTTTATGATGACAAATATAAGGAGTTACAAAATAAGGGTTTTTCTAGGTTCAACTAGATTTCAATTTTAATAGGAATTTGTATACACACAAAATAATTTTAATATAATTTTTTTGTTTGTTCAAAATAAGTTGACGTGAAGTATTGTGTGGAAGTTATATGCATTTGAGAAAATAAGATGTTAGCTGTGTTTACGTAATATTAATACAAAAATAGTGATAAGTTTTTAAATAGCTAGATATGTTACGTTTTGAACAGTGAGTAAATTGCGTCGGATAATTTTAACAAAAGAAAATCCTACCTTGTTTGAAATATCGTTAAATCATCCAATAAGCTCTTTGTTCACAAAATATATAACGCCGCTCCGTTGTGAAAAAATAATTAATGTAATACTTTTTGATTGTCATTGATTTTCCAGAAAAATTGATCACAATTTTCACATATGCACAATAATTTATCGTTCATTGGCAACTCGAAGTAAAATCACTGAAAAGTTGACATTTCATCACTGTTCACATTTCACATGCCGCACCATGAAAGTTAAACGATTGTAACTCAAAGCGAACAATAAGAAAATATTTTCTAAAAATTATAGCTATAGCTTCAGTTTTCACTTGAAGTAATTCAGAACGATAAATATTAAACGCAATTTTTTAAAAGATGTATATTTTTAAACAAATTAATGAAATCTCTACATAAATTTATATTATCTGTAAGAAAATTGACAATTGTCACAAATTCGTCAAATGCCAGATTCTTAACTCTCAACAGTGCACAGACAAATCTCCCTATGTAAAAGCCAATTTAAATGATATACCTATCATTTAAAAAACTGTATAATTGTACCGTTTTAACATTTAATTTGTCTCTTGACTTTAAATTTGACAGAGGCAACTGTATGTAACCATTAAGTATAGTTACTTAATGGTTACATACAGTATAAGGTGACACAATATTACATGCTTTCTTTATTTAATCATAAGTGTTATCATTCATTTAAACGATTTTACTTTCTAGCCATTCTTTACCCACTCAGTCAGCAGTCAAGTTCTGATCTTTTATTTAATTTGATTATTATATAGAGAGACTTATAATATCTTAGTGTTATAATTGTATTCATAAATAAATTATATTGAAACTCATCATATGACTAATTATTATAAAAATATTACACATACATACTAAATAGTTATAATAAGCAAATAGACTAATTCAGTTTATTGTCGTATATTTTATATTTTGTTAATTAATATAAATACCAAAAACACAGTTGTGTATATATTAATGAAGTTACTCCACTTTCTCGTTGAAGCAGATGGGAAAATTAGTATACTTTAATATGCAAGCTCCACGTTGCAAGAACAATCTATATTTAATACTAGCTTTCCGCCCGCGGCTTCGCCCACGTGTAATTTTGTTAAGTATATAGCGATTTTTAATGATCTCGAAAGGGCTCTCTTTCACGGGCTTAAATCTTGTTACAATTGGAATTATATATAGCCTGTTAGTGTTACTCAGGGATGATGTAGCTTTACAGGATCCGATGATTCAGGGAAATCGAGGGCAACTTTCAAATTAACGTACAGGCAATTACTATTCTGACAATTTTATATTCTGATAGTCATCTTCTTATGTGGATAAGCTGATGATGGAAGGTAAAACTCCTCAGCGGTTAAGAGTTGAAAGAAAATTCTTACGAAGTTATGAGTACGAAATACGTACTTGTGAGGTTATTACTTATTAGCTTGACTAAATAATAAAAGGTAAACCTTATTAACGTTAAGGACGTAGGTGGAAAAATGGATGCGGACAAACGATAAACGTCTCTTCACTCGTTTCCTTTTACTTGTTTGTATAGCTAGTGTTCACTCAAAATAATCATAGGGTAAAACGTTAATGAAAGTTTGAACTGCATGGTAGTCATTACACAATGAAGCATCTTAATACCGCAATGGATATATTTGGCCTAAGTAGAAGTTCTTTAAAAAAAACTAAGAATCAACACCAACACCATTGCACACACTGATACACACACACACACACACTAAAATGTTCGTACTTCACATAGTTCTACTTGTTCATGTGTATATATATTTTTATTTATTCTTTTCTGTTCGTGTTTTTTTTTGTTATTCTTTTTTCTGATCTTAGATTCTATTTCCGGTTCTATATTTTAACCTTATTTTGGCTTTATTTTTAATCTATTTTTATTGTGAAAACTGTTTTTGATAAGCTGTATAGATTTAAGAAATAAAAAAATAAAATAAATCTAGGTTGATGACGAATTTTATCAACGCCATCTATCGAGCACATTGTTCACCACTTCAACCGCGCCCGCGCGCACTGCGTTATTTGTTATTTTTGTTACCTCTCAGAAGTTTTAATATTAAGATTAACTTATATTAGAACATATTTAACAGTATATAAGTAATCTATACTAATAATAAGTGCTAATAATAAGACAGTAAAAATCGAAAAACTGTACATTAAATATTTTTCCAAAAAACTGAAAGGAGGCAATTAAAGAAGAGTCATAGAAACCAAAAAATCAATCAATATAAGTGTTTAAAAATTTTGAAGCAGTGGTTGAAATAAATTTTCAATTGACCATAACTTCTTTTTCTCTTAACCGATTTTGACAAAATAAACTTTTGACAACGCTCCCAATTATATGTAATCCAACTGTGAAAGTTATAACGTACCAGACAGACACAGACAAGAATTCCAAAAATTGTTTTTTTGGTTTCTATGACTCTTCTTTAATTGCCTCCTTTCACTTTTTTGGAAAAATATTTAATGTACAGATTTTCGATTTTTACTGTCTTATTATTAGTATAGATGACAATAAAATCTCATGAGTCTGTTAAACTTTTATTTATTAGGGTGAGGAAAGACATCTGTAGTGAGATACCAAGATTATTTACATTTTGTTTGCCAATAGAATTTTCAATTTATTAAATTTTACTCCAACTTGTTATTAATATCAAGATTAGCAAAACCTACAGGTGGGTGCTTTTCTAAGATCTCGCCCATTGCAGAAGGGTAGAATGCCATAAATTTGAATCTCTCTCCCATTTTCTGAGGATCAACTAACATATTATAAGAAGCCATTAATTTTTCTTTATCTTCTTCACTTTTTATGTTTGAAAGCAGGACCTGCAAAATTTATAATAAATCAAATTTACTGCATACAATTTTCTTTTATTTGAAAAAAGCTACAACAGCAAATCACTCAGCGGATTTCCATGTGTACCATAATTCATGGGGCTTTTACAGTCTGTATAATATACATCCATAGACAACTATCATTCTAAACTATTCTTACCTCTAACCGTACTTTAGCCTGCATTCTTTCTAAGAAGTCTTTCTGTTTGACGGGACCCATTACAATAGCATAGTTTTCGTTCCCAGGTGTCATAGATGCTGCTATTCGTAACTGACTGAAGTCCACATCAGCAGTTAGATCGGATACACCTGGATTTTCCAAGGGGTCCACCAATGTATGTTTATGGAAAGCCTGGAATCAAATAAACACAGTTATACATCCTTTCTTATATTCCCTTATAAAAGATTTGTAAGTGGTTATTTAGTTAATTACAACTATGTTTACCCTAAAAGTATCTCCTTTCTCTCCCTTATGTCCATAATCAGCAATTAATGCTAGTCCCCCAAATTCATCAACTCTTTGAGCTAATTGTCTTGCAATACCTAGAGCTCTAGGGCTTATCTCCAGATCCAGTCTATCTCCAGCATCAAGTGGAGGCCGGACAAGCATTTTAACACTTGGTGTTTCTTCTGCTGATATTCTGTAATACAGCTTTTGATTTTCATCTAAATCAATAAGTATTTCCCTCCACCCTTTTTCTGTTTTCTGGAAAATTTTGATTTTTAAATGTTTCTTTGTTCAACTAAACACAGAAAGATTAAAAATGAAAAAAAAAGAATTACCTCAAATTTGTGTATGGGCAAAACATCAAAGAATTCATGTGCAATGTACCAGGAAAAGTTTTGTGGAACTTTCTTTAGATCATTGTACCAATACACTTTTATTCCACTCACAGTATCACCCTGAAATAAAGAACTGTAAAATTTTACAATAACTTACAAGTGTATCATTTGTTTTTTTTTATTCTAGACTTTGTATTTTTGTATTTAAAAAAATACCTCTCTATTATGGGGTAGATCTATGTCACTTTCCTTATGGCTAGCACACAATTTATTTGCCTGTAGCAACTGCATCGTAGTAGATATTTCAACAAGATGAATACTAAATTCATTTGGCTTATACTTCAATTTATTTAAAACCTGTAATAACAGATATTCTTTTTTTAATTATGTAAAATTATCTTTGACTATTGTGTTTACATACATCATTTAAGAATATAAGGAAGGTAATAATCTATTTTACCCTCAAGATATCAATCATTAATGTACCATTGCCTGGACCTAATTCAACAATTTGTAGTGGCTTCCCTGGTCCCATTTTTCGAGTTTCTGAGAAGAACCATATTGCTAAAATCTCACCAAATAATTGACTTATTTCAGGGGAGGTTACAAAGTCGCCGTGCTGTCCAATTACATCTTTTTTCATATAGTATCCTTCTGTAGGATTTGTTATTACAATATGCATATACTCGGCTACTGTCATGGGACCACTGAGACGTACTTTTTCTTTAATTATATCTAGAATACTAGGAGCCTCTGTTGGTATGGGCATTTTGAGACTTTTAGGATCCGGTCTTTTCACAACGACGTAACCTTTGCTTCTTTTGCATAATAATGAGGAAACAACTCGTTTTTCAAATAGACTATACATACTTCGATAATTCATGTTAGTTAATAGAAACTAAATCTAAAATAACCTTATAGTAAATTGCTTTATTTAGATAATATAATCTACTACTAAGTGTGTATTGTATGTTTGTATTTTTACAAATTGAGTGTCATTAGCTGTTTTATTGTCTATCAACTATCAGCTGTGCTGACTGCCGTGCCACAGAGTAGCTTGAAAACTTTATAAAGTACGACTAATATAATGTATCTATCTGTCAGTCAATATAAGTAATTGTTAAATTTCAGCAGTTCAGAGTATTAATTTCTTGTCGCAGTTGACATTAGTATAAACTGGCTTTAGCCTACATGATATTTCTGTGATTTTTAGATATTACACCGTAAATATATATAATTCTCTTCAAACAAAATTATTGTAAAAAACGAAGTAATTATAAAACTGAATTATATGTCTATTAACTTGGTAAATTATTTAATTCAATAAGTTAATAAATTTATACGCTTAATTTTGTAGTGCTAAAAACCTCGCAACACGTGTCTATCTGCAAATTAATAACAAACCAATATGCCTGAAGATGATAATTTGGAAATACAATCGAATACGAAGTATAAGGATGGTGTTAACCAGAATGCAAGGCTTATTATACGTAATATATCCTTTAAAGCTACAGAAGAATTGTTGCAGAAGCATTTTTCGAAATACGGCAATGTAGAAGAAGTTAAATTGCTTAAAAAACCTGATGGAAGGCTCGTGGGTTGCGCTTTTGTCCATTATACTCATGTGCCAATGGCAAATAAGGCTCTAACGGAAGCACATAAGAAACCATTTTTAGGTATGTATTTTTTACGTTCTCTTAACCAAATTACTCATTTCACTTAGATCTTCATTGTGTAAGAACCTAACAAAAAAAAAGAATTGTAGAGTATTCTTATTTCTAATGCACTCTTCTAAATATTCTAAAAATCAGGAGTAATTCTGTATATTCGAAAAGCAAAAGATGGGTTGTTAAAACACTTTGGATTTCTTTAAAAATCTAAATCCTACTATTTGATTAGTTTCTTTGCTATTATTTAATTATATATTTCATATATAAAATACTCATTCTTATAAACTTTCAGGAAGGCCTATTTATGTATCTTGGGCTGTTGCTAAACATAAATATGAAGTACAACTTCCCAATAAAGATATTAAACTAAGAACAGTTAGCTTTTCATCAGATGGTGAAGCTGAAGACTCAAAACCAGAGGATAAAGGTATGTTACATGCATTAAAGTGAGGTTCCCTTACTTAAATTATATGTGGTAAACTTTAAAGTTTCAATAAATATTAACATTTCATAATGTAATAATTTATTGTTATACAGTTGTTAAAGAAAACAAAAAGAAACCACAAAAAAAAGAAAAAGAAGAACAGAACAAAGTCAGGGTAAATAGAAATGCTAGACTTATCATCAGGAATGTGTCATTTAAGGCTACAGAAGAAACTTTGAAAGAACATTTTGACTCATATGGTGAAATATTAGAAGTTAAATTATTAAAAAAACCAGATGGCAAACTAGTTGGATGTGCTTTTGTCCACTTCAAAAATGTGCCAATGGCCAAAAAGGCTCTGTTGAATACAAATATGAAGCCATTTTTGGGTAAGTTTTTAAAAAAATATATTTACATAGTTGGTATGGCTTTGGTGTCTGACGTCTCAACAACTTATATACTCCTATTTAACATGTCCATGTTATGGGGCAGAAAAAGGTGGGGGACCTTTTTAGCCTGTTATCCTCCATGGCTGTGAGATTATTGGGGCACATCCTTATACCTTCCATCTTCTTTTCTATTCCTGCCCATATTCTTTAAATCCAGGACTCAGCAACACCTGAAAGCTTCATATATGCTCCCAGCTATCTAATTTATAAAATTTTCATGTCAAAATGTTTGTTCCTTTACTCCTTTGAAATGGCTTGACCGATTCTCATGAAATTTTGTGAGCACAATGAGTAGGTCTGAGAATCGGCCAACACCTATTTTTAGAGAGATTTTTTATTGACAAAACAATGTTTGTCGGGATCAGATAGTATCTTATGAAACTTACTATCTATACATAAAAAATAGACTGTAAATATAAATAAGGATGAGTTAATACTAAACATTGAATTGCAGGACGGCCAATATCTGTAGATTGGGCAGTGGCTAAAAATAAATACATGCAACATGTTGTGAATCAACAGCTGGAGATGGAAGAGAACATTAAGAAAGAAGATTCCGACAATGATGATGACCAGCAACCCTTAAATATTTCCACTGAGGATGTTAAGGATGAAATCAAAAGTAATTATGACTTACATTTGATATAGTAATATGTTGATTCCTGTCATCGAATTGGGCTGTTCGGGCACTTTCTTTATTAAGAGTATTATGTGGATAAATAAATTGGCCCATATTAATCAGAGAAAAATAAATTTTATTTTTTGAATAATGTAAGATTGTCTAATGAGCAACTTATTTCAGATTGAGTTTTCAAGTTGTAAATATAATTAGAAATCATTCTTAGGTGAATCTGATGAAGAAGATGATGAATCTGGTGAAGATGATGAATCTGGTGATGAAAAGCCTGAAATTAGTTCTGATGGTGCTAGTGATGGTGAGGAGAGTGAAGATGATGACGAAAAATATGAAGATGACGACGATGAGGATATTAAGGATGATGATGAGCAAAGTGTTACCAGCACACAACCTGAAAGACAACGGTGAGTTAGTTAGTTTTCTATACAATACTTTTAAGTAAAAACTTTGAAATTAATATCTAAAATTCTGTTACCCATATAAAAAGAAAGATAAAATAGAAAACCAAATTGTAATGCACTGTTATATTCCTTGACTATATAGGATCAAACTGAATGATGCAGAGGATGGTTGCACTGTGTTCTTAACGAATGTGCCATTCAGCATTGATAACGACCAACTTCAGCAGTTTGTGGAGAAAACGGGGCCTGTCAAGTATGCACTTGTGTGTGTGGACAAGCTCACAGAACACTCAAAGGGATCAGCTTTTGTCAAGTTTGTGGTAAGTTATTTGCGGACAGGCTGTGTGTGGCTGAATTTTTTTTGCTGCATTACGAAGTAATCAATTGTAAGACTCGCATAGAGAATTATGATACTTTTTGAACCCTAATTAATCAATAAAAAGTAGTAAGTCATTTTGGAGTTATATTTTACTTATTAAATTTTTCAGAACCAAGAGGATTTAGACAAATTCATGTCACTCCCACCAAGTGAATTGAGATTAGATGGTCAAGTGATAACAGTGAAACCTGCTCTTAAAAGAGAAAACCTGGTCAAAGACAAGAAGCAACCCAAAGACAATAGAAACTTGTATCTGGTTAAAGAAGGAGGTGAGTATTCATTGAAAACCATTTTATTGCTTTGAGTTATTGAACAATGTTGTCAACTGATTTTTTCATCTGGTATATTTGCTAAAATAAAATTGAATGATAGATATTTAGCAGCTCAGTCACATTGACAAGGTTTTTTTATATAAAACTCAATTTTTATGAATATGAATGTTTGGTTTCCAGTGGTGGTGGCCGGTACCAAAGCTGCTGTGGGATTGTCAGCGTCAGATATGGCAAAGCGGCTGGCATTGGAGAGAAGCAAGACGCAGATGCTTAAAAATTTAAATAGGTATTTTTAACTTAACGTGACCCCCCCCCCCCCCCAATGGGGAAGAGGGCCAATGTCGACTTCACAAACACCTTTAAATTGGTCTTATCAACTGTATATAATAAAATGTATGACTAATATTAACTGAAGAGTTGAGTAGTTTAATCTAAGTATTTTCTTGTTTAGATTTGTATCGCGCTACCGTCTAGTAGTCTCCAATCTGACGCCGAACTACACCGACACAACTCTCCGCAGCCTTTGCAAGCGGTTCTCGAGTAAAACTGCTGTGATCACCGAATGCCGCGTGATGAGGGATCTTCGGTCTCCCGTTCAGAAGGATGGACGGCATCCGTGAGTACATTAGTCTTCAAAAGTCACAGATTTTCTATTAATATATTTTCAGACTTTTGGATTTCTAGACGAATTAGTAATTTATTGTATAGACGTAAAGTGATACAATTGGACTTTGTTCATTTTGTACTCGCGTTTCGTTTGGTGAGTGAGATCTTCCGGTGCCCATCCTTTCCCCTCCCCTGTCCTCTTCCCCTACCCCTCCATTTCCCAATTTTCCTTTAAAGGCCGGCAACGCACTCACGAGCTCTCAGCCGCGTGAGTGTCTGTGGGCGGCGGCTTCACCTTTATGGCGGGCCTCCTGCTCGTTTGCCCCCTCTTCTATAAAAAAAAAAAGACAATAGACGAGATTTGTTTGTATGTGAATTAAATAATTATTTTTCAGATCGAAAGGCTATGGGTTTGTGATGTTCACGCGACACGAAGAAGCTTTAGCTTGCCTCAGAAAGCTCAACAACAATCCAGACGTTTTTGACAAAAATAATGTAAGTATTTTTTATATGAAAATTATGTTTCGAGTGTGAAAATTGAAATAAACCATCGCTCCTTACATATAGAAAAATTTCTGATTTAACCGGTAATTAATTTTCAGAGACCGATTGTTTCATTTTCAATAGAAGACAGAACAGCGCTAAACGCAAGGAAGAAGAGGTTAGAGAAATCCATAGCAAATAATCCCTTGGCGAACAAAAACAATGCAGAAGAAAATAAAAGGAATAGAAAACGAAAGAACAGACCGACGATGCCGGACGAGAGTTACGTGAAGAAGGGCAGATTTGAAAAGAAAGATGTCGGCGACAGTGTGGGAAAATTTGTGCGAAAACAAAAAGATGTTAATATGGAAGAATACACAGGCTTGACCGCAAAAGCAGGTGTGCAGCATAAGATCAGAAATAGCCATAAGCTAAAACTCCAAGAGGAAGTCCATAGACAAAATGTGAAAATAGAAAAGAAGAAGAACGGTAAGTCGTGGCGGTTGAAAATGGCTGCTCGTGAACGGGTTAAGCAGCCCAAGCAGAAGATTAACAAAGGCAAGATTGGAAAGAGAAATAAAAAGAAGAACGTTAATAATATTAAGGATCTTATACGTTAATAAATGTTATTAATTCTATTATTGTATTGTCTTGTATGCGTGTGTCCCATAAGACCTTTAAAAAGCCGGTCCGGTTGACTATAACATTCGGTTTGAAAGATTTTGTGGTAAACTATAAATGTCAATTTATTTATATCTTCTTTTTCTGAAGTGGAAATGCATTTTCGCATTCCCTGGTCCCAAAGGATAAGGGATATGTGGGACTCAACCCATGCTGGTGTCTCTGCTTTTCAGAGACGAGGTGGGCAATACCCACTAAAACCACCACGGGTAAACCTACAAGACTGCATTGAAAGGGCCCTGAGGTCGCTCTCGCACTTAACCAGGCACCCAGCGGCTGCTAATGTAGTTGTCTACATTGGAGGAAGAAGGTTGACATACCTTCTCCTACGCTCTCCATGTCTCCCAACCCGCAGTGGATTTGTGGTGGAACGTTCTCTCTCCCGTTCAGCCGCTTTCTTCAATAAAATAACCGTCTTGCAGAAGGATGCCACTGCACTCCACTCCTCCTCACAATTTATGCGAGGGTTTCAAAATAAACCGAAGAAAATACCCACTGAGCTGGTTTCCTATTTTTAAGGAGACCACTGATCACCAATTAGATACTCGAGTTATGCTTACCTAATTTCACATCCTGCCGTTCGTAAATATACGATGCCTGTTCTCCAAGTCGGTTAGATAATACAATTATTTTTTAAGTTTCCCAATAGTTTAAACGGAAAAGTGGCTAACTAATAAATAAACATATTGTTTTTCTACAAATATTTTATTATAAAAACATCGTTCTTAAATTCTAAAAGTTATATTTAAAGGTAAAAACTGATACTTCAACAATAAAAAGGGATGTTGACAAAATAATTTATGTACTTAAAAAAAAACAATATCAAATTCATATGAAATTTTTGAAACAAAAATCAAAGATTCATTACACTCTACGGAAAAAATTAAACTTGTATTACAGACTTCTTAAAATTTATTTTAACCACGAAAAGAATCAGGGACCACAAATCGATTTAAAAAAAAAACGTTAATTTAAATTCGTCCAGTTAAATACTCGGATATATGCATTAACCTTTTTTGTAAACACGTTACTTAATACTACCAATCAGTCGAAAGTTATCTCACACCCGTTGTATAGTCATACTCATTTGGCTATCACTTACAAAAAAATAGATAAATTCTAGTTATATAAAAATAGAATTGCAGATTTCAGTAATAATACGAGTGGAGACCCAACAAGTTATTATCTATCGTTAAAATCTGCAATCTTAACTAAAATATACATAGACAATAGACTAAACGATTAATGTTTTATCAACAAATAAGCAAAGGCTTATGAGCGTCGCGTCGCGTTAACCAAAGACAATACAAACGCGCTGTCGTTGTCATGGGCCCAGTCTATAATCTATGTGACAAATTAATATTTAAACGGACGCGCGGTTCTGTTCCCGATTGGCGGTCGGCACGTGTTCGCTTAGATGCGCGCGCAACAGGCTCAGGTACTCGTCCCGATGTTTGTTGAAGTGCTGCACGTGGGGTGATCGGTCCCAGCAGTGCCATGTGCACTGAAGCGAACAGACATGGTGTTTTTTATATATGCCATAAGTAGACTTCAAATTATCATTTGTCAACAATCGTACCTATTTTGATGAAATTTGGATTTCAGTGAAATAATCTTCACTTAAAGTCTTACAACTTCAGTAATTATTTCAAATATTTATCAACATTTGTATATCATTTAATATAAAGTGTAAACTCTATATAACGACACTAAACTGATCAGCATTTTATGGCGTTATAAAATGTACAGTCCGTTAGAATGGTTGTTAAATGGAGAAAACAAACATCAAATTAGAGTACAGGCTAAACAAACAAAGGCCAATTGATTTAGACGCTTTTTGTCGTTAAATCGAGTTAACATTGTATAAATAAATTACGCGACTCTGATATTATACGAATTCGCCAGCAGTTTATTATTATAGTACATTAATAAATATAAAAACTTATATATTTCATCTGCTGACTGTATCAAAGACGCCAAGGCTCGTATTAGTTAGGAAACGTCAATATGACAGTTTTGAAAGAGAAATATGTATTACCTTCATTCCCATCTTGAGCCAGCTCTCATAAACAGCTCGGTTGCTTCTCTCGGCTCCCACAGGATCGCTGCCCGAAAGTAGGAACAGGGCGGGGGCGTGGCAAAGGTTTGTGTGGAACAACTGTGACGAGCGAATGTAGTGCACTGTGGCGGCGTCGTGGAACGTTTTCAGGTGGTATCTGATCAACAAATTGTTGTATTAAAGGATTATTTAACTAAGGGAACAATATAAATATTATTCAACTCTAAACGTATATATAATGAGGGTATTCGGTGAATAACATAACACAGAATATTTGTTTTTTTTATATAGAAGAAGGGGCGGGGGGGGGGGGGGGGCAAATGAGCAGGATCATTATGGTGAAGTCGCCGCCCATACGTGGCTGAGAGCTCGTTAGTGCGTTGCCGGTCTTTTAGGGATTTGTACGCTTTTTTCTTGAAGGACCCTAAGTCGTAGTGGTTCGGAAATACCGTGGCGGGCAGCTGGTTCCATAACGTGGTGGTGCGTGGTAAGAAATGTCTTATGGACCGACAGACATTCATTGTTAGATATATGTAATCCTATTTGATCCAAAAACGCAAAACGGCTTATCCTGAACCAAACCTATAGATTACATACATATCTATATATCTTAATATTATTGTTGGATATTTTCAAGGTTTTATCAAACGATAAATCGAATCGCATGACTTTGAATATGTCAATGTTATTTACACTTTTTTCATAATTGTTTTTAACGTTTTGACAAATTTGAGTGCACGTTAAGGTGACAGTTGTCAATCTGACAGACTATACACGTGACGGTTAAACCAACTCCTTCGCTACTCTGTACAGATAATAAGATCTCAAACAATACTAAAGACAAAAAAAAACTCGTTCTATGAGGAAGAAACTCTGTGCTATAAATGAAATTTGGCGACGTAAACTAATAATTAGATTTCTGTGCCCTTTTTTTCTATAATGAGGCCTATCTGTCCTTGGATATATTTGGCCTAAGTAAAAAATCTTTTAAAAAAAAACTAACACTAAACCCCGCACACTCACTCACACAGCAACACCATTGCACACACACTTAAATGTTCGTTCTTGACATAATATACTCCACTTGTTCATATGTATATATATATATATATATATTTTTTTTCTTTTCGTGTTTTTTTTGTTATTATTGTTTCAGATCTCAGATCCTATTTCCGGTTCTATGTTTTAACTTTATTTTGGCTTTATTTTTAATCTATTTTTATTGTGTAAACTGTTTTTGATAAGCTGTATAGATTTAAGAAATAAAAAATAAAAATAAAATCAATAGAAAATGTAAATACGTAAATAAATAAAATTAATATATTTTAATAATATGTGCTTGACAATGTCAAAACAGAACAACTGTTGATGTAAGAAATAGTATACGGAATCCATTTTCTCATTACCTATTATTATTAAATAGTTGTGATTTACAATACGCAAGATGAAAGTTACTACTGTATAAAATCAAAATGGGCTCTTAAATTACTCTTATTCCATAATAAAATAAAATAAAAATAATTGAGTTGGATAGTCATTTATCAGAACTATCCATATCACTGAACAAGCACTTAAATGTAAGATGCTCAGCCTCAGACGTGATACTCACTCCATATAGGCCTTGAGGGTCTTCTGCATAATCTTGTTCCTGGGGAAGACGGCAGCCGGTACACCGATGGTGATTTCCGTTATGTCAGCCGCCGAGTCCCACACTTGTGCAGACACACGGTCGAGAACTGGTTGGTATCTGGTGATTGATAGAAGATCAAATAGTGACAACGCATCAGCGAACTGCTAATTTGCCACTGGCTATAATAAAAAATAAAATGATTTTTCAAAATATTAATAATACTAACTCTTGTATAACATTATCGAATATACTTCAGGTATATTTCTTTTTTATAAATTTGACTTCTTTGTTGAAATAGGATTATGAACAACCAATTTTGCAAACTATGTTTAGATAGGTCCACTAAGAACCCACAAGAAACTCAGTGGGGTTGGTTGGTTGGTTTTTTTTACATTTATTTAAATTTGTTAATCGACAAGGTTTAAAGGACCTTTAAATTACATTATTGGGACAACAAGTTAATTTTCCATCTCTTAAATTTGAGACTATATCTTTGACAGTATTGTTATGAACAGAAATTTCCCATATACTCACAGGTCCTTATTCTTCATTACGTTCACGCATAGCTCTCCCCAGATGTAACCACCCACTGAAAATCCGTGCACTACCAGCGGCTGATCGTTCTCGTTCGCCTGCATGAAACGCAAGACGTCTCCCGACACCAACTATAAAACAACACACACACACACATATATATATATATATAGACCATACATTACGGTAATTATTATGTATTTATAGATCAGCTATACCTCTAGTCTCTAACAAGTGGCCTTTTAATATGTAAATGTTCCAAAAATTTGGCTTCCGTCCGTGATATAACTTCGATAAGTGAACTATCCAATACAAGAATAATTTTTCAATTCGTACCAGTAGTGAATAGAGTACGTACCAGTATTACGTACTTTTATGAGTATGACACTTTTTTATGTACGTCAGGAAAGAACACCAGGAATTACGAGCGTTCCAAAGTAGACCGGTCTAGTTTAGGTCTACTCCAGGTCTAGAAAGGTGTTTTTACTTAGAAATGTATCCCGCTGAGATTTCTTTTGAGAATTATTCGTGGTTGTGACTAAGTGAAGTGGTTAACGATATTTGTTTTAAATAGGATATAATACAGGAGTCATTCACACGTTGCAAAATAGAATCGTTATAAAAAGCAAGTTCAAGGTGAGGCGAATCGCCGGCATTTTTTTGCTAGTTGTGATTGTCGAATGGTTTAACATGGTGTAGCTTTTGAATGAACCGATTGTTAAAAATGTTATTTTAGTTTTTATAAACGTTGTAACTTTTATTATTAAAAAATTAATTTAATATTTATTTATGATGTTGTTCTAGATAACTTTACACCGATAACCTTATCTTATGTCTTTTGTTAAATTTTTTCGAAAGTTTTTAGTATCTTTGCGTCAATTTAGAGTTAATAGCTTCAATGCAGTATAAATTATCGACCCTAACTAAAAAAATATTTCGTATGGGAAATTTAAAAACTAAGCTTATTACTGGTTGATGATGAAAAATGCCTGTTATTAATTTTCGTATTTCCCATAGTCTAAAATAAATTTTTCTTCCCCCGTGAACAAAATGTCGTAAGTGTATGATTACTTGTTTCACTACAAATTGCTTGGCAACAAAAACACACAGTTTTAATGACATTTTTTATAAGAATATCCAAAGAGGCCGCTTACGCGCGTACAAAATTGACAGTGAACATTAATTGAGATGGTAAAGCCTCTACTCATGACTTATCATCATTGACCAAATCAAAAAATATTAATATTCCCATACCTTAGCACCATCCATCTCTATACGTTCTCAATAATATATAAATCTAATATATTAGTTATATTTATTTAAATATAACTACGGTACACATTTGAATCATCAAAAAAAAAAACTTACGTGCGTGCCCTTCTGCGGCCACATGAGTTGCCAGGGTGTACAGGACACGGAGATCACATCAAATCCTTGCTCCAGGTACAGATTGGCATATTTCATCACGTGCTTTTGCCGTGCCAACAACCAGTTTATCATCACGCACATTGGACGGTTCAGCTGCTTGTCAAGCCTGGAAATTAGAATAATAAAAGTTACTACTACGTTTTTAACAGAACCACTGTTCTGACTCTTTTGATTGTAGCGTCTTAATTTTATGGTAAGAGAGAAAAGAGTACTAGTTAAATAAGAAGCTCAAACAAAGAGTTTCTTTCATTTTAATGAAATAAATACATGTTTAGGGACAAAACCAATAAAAACATAGCAAAGAAGAAATGTTTATCATATAAATATTTATACAATAAATAGTAGTTGATAAATATCTCGATCATCGGACAGCTCTTTTAATAGACAATTACGGAGCAAAAACGAAAAAGGTATGAAATAAATAAGACACGGTTCAAAAAGGTAAAAAAAACACATTTACAGATAATTCATATATGTCAGTGTAGATAATGCACGTTAAACTTAAGGTTTTATTATTAAACAATTATTTTATATGCATGAATAATTAATAATAATAAAAGAAGTATCGTGGAAACAGCGTTGAACTTTGTAACATGACTAACTTTGTGTTTATCTTTAATTTAATATAATGTCACTGTTACTATGACTTACTGTGTTAAGTTACTTTACTTAAGTGAATTAAGCAAGCAATTTAATTGTGAGATTGGTGTGGTTCCCAACCTTTTTAGGTGCGCGCCCCACTTTTGAGATTCTAAAATCGAAAATGCCCCCCTAACACGTGCAAAAATAAGAAAATGCCCCCCTAACCCATGCAAAAATAAGAAAATGCTCCCTCTAACCCATGCAAAGATATGAAATCCCCTTAACTAGAGGGGTAATTTTAACTGAAAAAAATCGAAATGCCCCCCTCCAATTTCCAAATAGCCCCCCAGTGGGGCGTACGCCCCACGTTGGGAACCACTGCTGTACACAAGTATATGTAGAACTCGAAAAAAACTAACATGTTTAATCAAGAATCAAGTACGTTTTTTTATTAAACATTCTATATGGCACAAATTAAAAAAAACGGTCAACATAGTTGAACAACAATATATAAAAACAACTCAATGATATAATAGACAATAAAGACAACAGACACCGTTTAAATCCAATGATAACGACTAATAATTAACCATTAACGTATTATGTAGACATTTAATTGTTTTTTTTTATATACAATCTCGTTTTATAGATTGTGTATAAAAAAAATTCATCATTCACGAGGCTGGAGGCTCAGAGTCGAACGGATTATAACAGTTCATACAAGTTGGATAACACATTAAACACACTTTGACACGAAAACAATGCTTGACCCGTGGCTTTATTTCACAACTGTATGCTAATAGAATTAAGTGGAACAAATATCTGATTACAATATATCATGTTTTAAATAGCTAACAAGTATTAGATACATTTCTCTACTTTTATATATGTATATATATATTTTTATTCATTTTTTTCTGTTCGTGTTTTTTTTTTTTGTCTATTTTCGATTGTATGTTTTGACCTTCTTTTGGCTTTGTTGTTGATCTATTTTTGTTGTGTAAGCATTATGGAATAAGCTGTAAAGGTTTAAGAAATAAAAAATAAAATAAAATTTATTTTCTCTTTATATATAACCTTCCGTTTATAACAATCGAAGCGTTATTGGATTTGAGTGTATGAAAACATCGTGAGGAAACCAGCACGCCGAGATACGCAAATAACTTCTACGGCCAGGCTATAAATAGACGAAAAACAATAAAACAGTGTGTTAGTTAAATAAATAAATAATAAACCATTAGAAATGTGGCCTTTATTGGCTGCATACAGCACATTTGCGCCAGTTACAGCACGCACTCTTTCTATTAAAAAAGTCTTTTCTGTCGAACGTCATGTTGTCTTGTTGAATGGACCATTCCTGGTTATTAAACATGATGGTGAAGTGGTTAACTACCTTCTTAAGTATGGTTTAACATTTCTGCCGTTGTTTGCATACTTTTAAAAATAGCTAATAACTCGCCAAAACCATTATTGAACTCGGTTGAATGTCAACGGTGTTGACTTATTGCTAGACTTCTTACGCGCTTTCTCGATAAATACGATCATAAAGTCTGTCAGCAGAATGTTTCTGTGACATCGTTGGAGTTGTTTAAATTTGAGCATCATATTATTTTTTAAATTAACCATCGAGAAATGCAGTGTCTCTCTTATATGCTGCAACTCCTAATAGCGACATGATTCTAGTTATAATCTTCATCTCTGGAGAAAATATTTTGCTTTCGGACAGGATTTCTTTAAATTACTACTTTAATCACCTTTTTAGTAGAAACATTTTTTTCTGTCCTAAGGAGGTTTTAATGTACCTTTCAACGGCCCACAAACATTTGATTAAAACCATGCGTATGTAGGATTTTACACACATTATAATATCACGATATATTAGCGCGAAACGAAGAAAACACTACGAACAAAACCGCGTATGATATGACATTTGACAGATTCCAAATTCAAAATTATATTAACGAACAGTGTTTATGGCCAGATACCATAATAGATACAAGAGGCTGATTTAAATATTAGATGGCAATACGAGAGAAGCATTCCTTTATATCACAACGCAAGTCTTAAAGCTACAAAGAAATAATTCATAGCACCCGCAGTATTTGCCTAGGTCACACGCTCATTGATTAACATAAACACTTAATAAATAATAACAATTAACATTTATAACACTTTCTTAGGTATTATTAAAATGATTATGCCAATTATATTCCAATCAGACCGACTGACAATATTAGTACAATATAGGGTTAGTTAAAATACTAACTTCATTGTTTTGGGATCAGCCTTGAGTTTCACCTTGTCGTTGCTGATGTACTGAATGTTCTTGGTAAGATCCTGCGTGTGCGCATTCCTGTCACCGCACACCATCATGACCGGCGCGCATGACAACAGCGGCCGAAGGCGAAGCTAATGATAAAAACAAAAACAAATCTATTACTCTATTATCTATACTTATTATATATATAAATCTCCTGTCACGATGTTTGTCCCCGATGGATTCCTTAACAACATAACCGATTTTAAATAAAATTGGCACACCATGAGCAGTCTGGTCCAACTTGAGATATAGGATAGCTTAGATCTTTAATTATAGTCGCAATTTTATTTTATTGCAAATTATTTGTCTATATAATAAATTGACAGTCACAATTAACTGTCGACTCCAAAAGATTCTAACAGATGTCAATACTTTTCGACTGGATTGAGTAAGTAATCAATAGATGGCACTGCTATGGTAAACCGACAAACGTGTCATATAAGCTACAATTCAATAGCATGACTACCAGGTTATTGAGGCTAAAGTATAAATTAAATTTATTTAGTAGTAAACCAAGTACCGTGAAATTAATTTTTTTCTTCTTTTTTAATAATTAATAAGGCAAATAATAAACAACGTTTGCCGGTTCAGCTAGTACTTATAATAAATCTGTAGAGAGGACAATTATGTACACGACATATATTTTGTTTTAAATAATACAATAAAGTCGAAATAAATTATGGAATATAAAATATTATTTCATTTTAAACATGATGTAATTTTACGACAATTTATTAGTCTGAATGACGATGTTGAATGCTTAACAAGTTGATTGATTGTGCACTTTACGATTTCTGTATATCAAAATTCTGTACATCAAAATGTATTAGTTCCTATGAATGTAGGCATTACCTTCAAATTAATAGCTTCCGTCTCTTAGCGTATGCTCTTAATAAGGTTTGGGGTAGGTTAGTTTAGTATACCTACATTTGTTTTTTTTTGTGTCCATATGTTCTTTGTTTTTTTATTGTCTTTAATTTAAACTATTTATTTGAAACTTTTATGTTTGAAATGTAAATGTTTTGTGTGTGTGTGTGTGAAGTCTGTTATTGCTATTTCTTGTTTTGTGTATTGAGCATACATTCTGTATTAGAACTAATAAAAAACGTAAAGGGAGGATCGTCAACCACAAGGTCGAAACCACTGCCCGTCACACTGGATCGTATCCATTTTATTTATTTGTTTATATACAAGATAACTACGTAATCGCGATTTTTGACGTCCGACTGTAACCGCAGATCATAGATGTCGCAACAAAGACCAATTAGCCTTAACATTACATTAAAGGAGTGGCGGAGAGTTTCTTGCCAGCTCTTCTCGTCCGCTCTACGCCCTTGATTTGGGAACTGGCAGTAAACGTAGAATCGAAAATTTAAAACTTATTTTGTTTACGATTCATAAGTGTACCTTGGTGACATATATGAATAAAGATATTTTTGATTTTGATATTACAATTTATTGATAATAATCATCACAAAAATGCAATACAAAGTAATAAAACCTAGCTATATACATGGACAATTAAATAGATAAGTGACCATCGCATGCGCACGTGAACTCGCTGCCAATAAGTCAACATAAATAGATACAACATTATATACAAGTCTAGTTTTACACATATGAACAGAGCTTACATACGAAAATAAATTTTAAGAGGTGTTTCTTTTTTCAAGTTTGACATTTGACAAAGTAAATTGTGACTCGAGCGAATCAGGGTGTCAAAATAAAGCAATCCGACTTAATAAATACCTCCTTTGCTATTCATATTTTTTGTGTAACGCATAGCAGCATTGGGTTGAGCTGGAAATCTGTTTGTGGTTGAACAAATACTACATAAGACGGTTGAGCATATTTCCAGCACAGCTATATTTCAATATAATTGGATTATTTCTATGGAATTACATAGTTGGTTAAGATTTTTTTAGACATTTAGACATTTTTTCGTTCCCCTCTGTTGCGTTCAGGTGTAATATAGAATCGAAATTGAAATCACTGTTATAGCAAATTTTTGTGTATTATATAGTATTAACAATATATCTTATATTTTACTTCTCATATTGTGTTTGTGTTAAGGTATGTAACTTTTAATTTATATAATAATTTTGTTTTGTTGTTTCTGTACTTGTGACTGTGTATATAACATATTTTATCTGTGAAACATGTTTTCGGATGCCTCTGTAATTTTGTCATATATCTTTTTCGGTTATTGTATTTTTGTGATGTGTCTGTTTAGTTTCCGTAAAATAAATAAATTTCACAAATAGACGTATGTATGATGATGATAGCGCACTGTGTGATAATCATCCCAACTTCCCAGTTGCACTCTGTCCTGATTAATCTCAAGGTTGTAACATCACATCGCATACAAAGAGGTCGGTATTGGCCAAGATACAGTGTAACTCAGGTCAGAGACCATTCAACAACAGTTATTTATTATCTTTACAAATATATATTTTGGATGTGACAATAGTTCTAGTAGTAGTTCTAGAGCAACACTATTTATAAAAAAGAAAATATTTGTATTATACCATTCTATCGTATAAGTTCGGGTTAAAAATTACAAAATAACTAATTCACCAATATTTAACAACTACTATTTATTCTCCTAATATTCAACAGTTAAGTCTCTATATAGGTTAACACATAACGCGTTTTATTTAATCTATAGGGACCATAAAAACAGTGGAAATATTTATATAATTAAATATAATCTACGACCCAATTTACGATAAGGGAAATGAATGAAATGTCTGGTGATATTTATCTTACCGATTACCTAATGTACCACGTTGTAAACTCGTGTTAATCAGACGTGTTGATAAAAATAAATAATGTATCGGTTCACTATGAAAATCATGAATGACCCTGAAATACCGGTCATAAAAAACCGTTTAAAAAGTATTGAAATCAAATAGACGTAACGACAAATAAATAACTTGAATATTTAACATTACCTACATATTAAACTACATCGTTACTATTGATTTGGTTAAAAACAACGAACGTGCCCGACCAAAAACAATAATAAAGCGTTCTATTTCAAAACTTAATTCTCACTACCCGCGGCTTCTATTTTTATAAATATTATTACATTCAACCTAACCATATAATTTATTATTAAAATAAACTAGTTTAATAAAATCATTTAGTGAATTTATTGCACCAAACCAAATATAAGTATTATTTGAAAAAAAAAGTTGAGTGTTTACTAAAGCTTTGGAACCTACTTCACGATCCTATCCGATCAGCCTCCTCACTGTCATCTTTTAATTACTTCATCATAAGCATTTCTTATCTACAATATAATTATTTATAATTCTAAATTTAAATTAGTATGTGTATGTTGTGTTTTGTTTTTGTATTATTATTATATATACGAACCCTTTGCACCATTCCAATTGTATTTTAAGTATTCTTTTATTGTGTGGGTTGTCTGGAAGAGATCGTTTATAAGCGATAAGACCGCCCGTTGCCCTTATGTGTACTGACATCTATTAACGTCAATTGTTTCTAGTGTTTAAGTGCAATAAAGTGTAAATAAATAAAGACAACTTAAGACTCAAGTTCATTATAAACACAACTAGAATTGTGTTCAGTCACAAACGTGACAGCACTATACACATATAGCACGTGTCTATAGTTAATAAAGCTCAAGGGCATTATAAACGCATGTGCAGTCTTGTTACCACCAGTAATAAAACAAAGCGCCCAAATTACCAAGTTACAGTCATGCCAAATATATCAAACTTTGTATTGTTGTAGATGTAAATACATTTTTATCTAAATAATTATAAATAATTATAATGTTGTGACAAACGTGAATCTAGTGTGTGATACTGTAGGTTATGGTACGGTCGGGGTATATTGATAGTGTGTTAAAGATATGTTGAAACATATCAACAACTTTAAGCATTTCTGTAATAAGACAAGTACAATTTATGTGAGAATTGTGAGTAGTCATAGGACAGTAACATAGATAACATTAGATAAGTAACATATACATAATTGATATAGTAAATGATGATACTAGCAAACGCCATTTCAATTATATATCCCATGTTACAATGTAGTATTTGCTAAATAATTAATGTTTGTGCCAGAGACAAAAGGAAATAGAGATACATTAGAAAAGAGATTCCTACTATAACAGTCCTGTGTTTAAAATACATTGTTTTGACTAACATCATGTAATTAAGATATTTAATTGGTATTCTTATTATTTATTAATTTGATTTGTTTAATATTAGTATAGTGATACTTTTAATGTACTGATTTGTCTATATTTAATTTAAATGAATGAAAATGTCTTATGTAAATAAAATAAATTAAAAAAAAATACTTACATTTCCACTATTCCTCACACTAGCCCTTCCGCTGTTCATTGCAACAGTTACTGCACTCTTGAACAAACCCATATTAGCCTGAAAATAATAAAATATTATGTACCTGTTCAAATTATTTAATATTAAGTTATTTAATATATATTCAATTAATGTTGTATAGATATAACTGTAACTTGAGAGGCCATTAGTATCCTTATCTCAAAATTAAGTAATTGCATTAATTACTTTAAAATTCTCCAGAAAATTGTATTTAAATGATACCATTCAATTTTACTTTTTTTAAACAAAAATTGATATGGTTCATTTTACTTTACTTCATAATAAATATTATAAAAACACTAATACAGTATGTAATATAAAACATTACTATTGAAAGCACATTACAGTCAGTCAAAGTCAAGGTGAAGGAATTAAAATGATAATTAATACGATAAAAGTAACGCATGACTGGTCAAATGCACCATAAGCATCTTAATTTTCTAAATGAATTAAAGTGGAAAAGAAAAGATTAAATTGAAAGTTTAAAGTGCATATAGATATATAAGCTTAATATGCATATATGCTTTATAGATATATGATCAAGTCATAATATCATGTGAAGGCCGGCCAAGGGCTAGAGAAGGGACAATAAAAAGTAGGTCTGATACTTTGTAGACTACGCGTTGCTAGGCAATAGAAAAATGCAATTTAGTGTAGACATACCATAAATGGACGGTCCTTTAAATATAATAATAAAATAGCTTGATCGTCGTTATCGACAGTACGTTACAGAAGATCGAAGAGCAATTTTAGAACGCACTTTCAATCACACATTCTAACAACAAAATTGCATGAAAAGTAGAATATGTCAGTTGCACAAAAGCATTGAAACGACCCCTGATTTTATTATTACTTAATTTTATATACAAATATTCCTTTAAAACAGTAGAAATTCAAGAAAGTATTTTTTTACAAAACGCATGAAAATCTCAAAACTGTGCACTTTGCAGCATGCACACTCGCTATCCGCCCAACACTACACCGTCAACTTCCCTGAAGGATCACGAACTAGTTAACTACTGATTGATAGACTACAGAATGCAGTCTGCGATCTACGGTCTAAAATGAAAAATCTACGAAATGACACACGAGAATACGGTTTATACGTCTTTATACTTTACCTTAAGAGCTAGATAGGGCATAGTGTATGAGCTATTAACGAATCTGTGTTAAATTGCGACTGCGTTTCCCCAAATTTATTACTTGACGGTGACAATATACAATTAGACTACAACATTCAAATTTCATCTGTGACCATATATCTAACATGTGTTGAGTTTTCGTTGTTTGTTTTTTTGCATTTCAACTTGTAAATATAATTGTATTTCAGTTTAATTTATCATAATGCAGGAAGCTGAAGGGAAAGAGTTTACAAAACTCGGCGTTAAGCCATGGCTTATCAAACAATTGGATACATTAGGTAGCTTATTTATTAACATGTATGGTTATGTGTGTAGTTCTATTAACTTGTAACTAATGTTAGCATGTATTTTTGTGGTGTAAAAAATATTGCAACTAATTTGTTGATATAAATAAAACTTATCGATGTATTTTTAATTTAGATATACGTTCTCCAACACCTATCCAAAAAGGTTGTATTACACAAATTCTTGATGGCCATGACTGCATTGGTGCGGCGAAAACAGGATCGGGAAAGACATTTGCTTTTGCGCTTCCTATTTTGCAACATTTAGCTGAAGATCCATATGGCATATTTGCTTTAATTTTAACCCCTACACATGAACTAGCCTATCAGGTAATTTTGCATCTTTAGACGCATTCAACATGGGTGTCCTATTCAACACACTATATTAATTAAATTCCCATTTGTATTATTTTATTTCTAGATAGCAGATCAGTTTCTTATTCTCGGACAACCACTTCAACTAAGAGTATGTATCATAACTGGAGGTTCTGATCAATTAGAAGAATCTTTAAAACTCGCTAAGAGGCCACACATTGTGGTTGCTATGCCAGGGCGGTTAGCTGATCATATAACTGGCTGTGACACATTTTCATTAAAAAAGATCAAATATTTAGTCTTAGACGAAGCTGATAGGTAAGATATATTCATAATTATTTTATGTAATTGGCATGATTAATTTATATTGCAATATAATGTGCTAGATTAAATTATATCTTTATTTTACATTTTCAGATTATTTAGTGAATCATTTGAAGAAGATTTAAAAACAATATTTAGTGCCCTAAATCCCAAGAGACAAAATTTATTATTCTCTGCCACCATCACAGATGATATCACAGAGTCAAGTTTGTTACCTCTCAATAAAGAGGTATGTTAAAAATTATCTGATATTAATGTAACTATAGAGCAAGACATAAAAACCAAAAAATTGTGTAACTTAAAAACAGATAATATAATGAGGAAATATTACAGAAGTTTACCAATTATAGATAATGACAGCAGACATATTTCTGCCTCTGTATCTCTTATAGTTAATTTGATTCATCTTTTATGCCTGACACATAATTAAACTTAAATTTTAAAGGGGTTCAGGGTTCAAAAAAATTGAGAATCAAGCTAAACCTGAGCAAGTTCTCCAAAAAACATAAGCATTAGAAATATACAAAATTAAATTCAAAATCTCTTTATTTTCATTAATTTGTTATATTATTCATAACATTTATCATTGAAATCAAGCTTTAAGTGATTTGTAGCAGTTTTGGTTAGCCGGAGCCGGACTATCAATCTAAAGGAGTTTGTGTTTATACTTAATAAAAATTATATATTTAAATGTTCTCTTTAGAAACTAGTGACATGGTCGGAATCAGATCCACAATTAACAGTATCAACATTGGACCAACGCTATGTTGTGTGCCCTGCCTATGCGCGTGACGTATATCTTGTTCAGACACTGCGCAAGTACCGCGACACAAAACCCAGCTCACACATAATAGTCTTCACAGATACAAAAAAGTGAGTAAATTAACTTTTAATTTCACAAATATGATAAGTGTGTGCTATTTTATATTTACCATATGAGGAAACATTTGCAATTAAGTAATTAAAAAAAAAACATGAATTCTATTCTATTCCTGTGTCTCTTTTTAACTCTTTTTTGTTGATGATAAATTATGTGAGTTGTATAAATGTATAAAGTGGTTATATGTGTGATTATTTTACTGTCATTAATATCAGTGTTTTAGAACATTTTCTCATATTTAATATGCATGGCGATTCCTTGAATATAATTATTTAATACATCTGGCTTATTAGTTAACATAAAGACTACTGTGTAGTACTCACCCATTGCATATAACTGGTAGTACTTATTGGTTCAGAGTTAATACAAAATTATTAAAACTTTAATAAATTTTTTCAGGGAATGCCAAGTGCTCTCAATGATGCTTAATGCTATTGGAATGGACAATGTATGCCTCCACGGCTTCATGCGGCAAAAGGACAGGGTGTCTGCCCTCACACAATTCCGAAGTAATTTGAAGTGTACCTTGATAGCTACAAATGTTGCAGCCCGAGGGTTGGATATTCCTTCTGTGGACTTGGTGGTGAATCACAAGTTGCCATTGGAACCCAAGGAATATATTCACAGGTAAACTGCATGTATAACTCAGATTTCTTAATTGGTCATATTCAGTGCCAAACTTTGAAAAAATACAAGTCAATAGTGTTATCTTTACTTAGTTTTACTAAATTATGTCAACGTAGAATTGTTTTTCTTTGTTTATAGCTCTCTCTCTAGCTTGCGTTGTTTGGAAGTACACTGCTTAGGGTTAAATACATGTTGTTATAAATAAGTATTTTTTTTAGGGTAGGAAGAACAGCTCGTGCAGGACGGAGTGGTATAGCGATATCTCTTATCACACCATATGATATTCTGCGACTTGGAGAAATTGAGGATAAGATTAACACCAAACTAACAGAATACAAAATTGACGGTAAGTTTAACTATGAGTCAGATTTTTATTATGAGAGAATAATTTATAATAAACTAGCTGATCCCTAAAAACATTGTTGATAGATAGATGTTGGCCGATTCTCAGTCCTACACTATATGGCCACAAAATTTCTGGAGAATCGGTCAACCTGTTTCAGAGGAGTAAGGGAAGAAACATGGTGGCACGAGAGTTTTATATATAAGATTTAATACTTTGATTAGTTATGGATAAAGCCTTTAACATTATCCGACTTAAAGATTTTTGTGGATTAATCCTGTTTTTTGTATGAGTGATATTCTCAGAGATCCATCCTATCATGTTTCCACTTTTTTGATAATATTGTTAATCATTAACAGACGAAGAAGCCGTGAAAGTCTTTACGACAGTCAGTGTTACGAGACGTGAACAAGAAGCGCAGCTGGATAACGAGGAGTTTGAGCAGCGCAAGCGCAGCTATAAGATCAAACGGTGGATTATGGCTGGGGTCGATCCTGATGCTATGGAGGAGGGGTGAGGAATATGACATTACCTTTATGAACATATAAGTCTTCTTTTGCCCAAAAAAATATTTTTCGTTACTCGGTTTTAGTTCCGATTTAGTTCCAAATATGCCCACGGGGGGCTATCTGTCAAGCTTTTTACACAAAAATGTATTGTTACTATTTGTATTATTTATGTTAGGAGCATATTTTCCTATATATATTTATGAAATAAATAAATACCTTCTTTGGTGTGGAGAAATCTAGAATAACTTACCTTTTACGACGACGGGTTGAAATTAATAACAAACGTGCTTTTAAACAGATTGGAAGAAATGAGAAGAAAGCGAATAAAAGCCGCGAAAAAAATAAAACTGGCAAAGATCAAAGAAATTCAGGCGCAGATTAAAAATCAAGAGCCAGAGGGACAGAATGGCTCAGAGCGCTTACGCCAGAACGAGACAGAAGATATAGACAAAACGATTAAAGATAATATGAGAAAAGTTAACAAAAGTTTGATGAAGAAAGACGACCGATTCAAGAATGTCATAGGACAAATGAGTAAGATCAAACGAAAAGCGGAAATTGCTGAGAAGAGACAACAGAGCACGGAGAAAGTGTTGAAAAAAAAGAGAAAAAGTTAAATAAATATTTTATGTAAAATGATTGAGGTTTTCATTTAATGACAAACAGATTATTAACAAAAGTGTTTTTGCTGGTTTTACTATTAATTTTTTATCATTTGTACAGTTGTACAGATTATAAATCTCTCTTTAAAATACTCATATTGTCATATAAGTATGTATTTATAATCTGTACAACAAATTTCACATACCACTGAGGTGTGTCTGTGGACTAATTTAGAATGGCGTTTTAAATAAAACTGTAGACAATATTTTATAAATCATTTATATTGATTTAATTACAATAAATATAACAAGTATAATACAAATAAAGCGTGGCAAATAATTTGGCACAGATTCAGCTAGGTGCCATATTAACAATCTAATAAATGGCTTATAATAAACAAAAACTGATCAAAGTTTTTCCAATAAACTCAATTTAGTCCCAAGACTTATCTTTACGACGATGGCATACTATTGTGAGGTGCTAAAAAAGTGCATAGTGCTAATAAATTCATTTGAAAGGCTACAATGGCATATTACATTTAAATTATCTTACACAAATTAAACCTATATATATGAGCACGAAATTCAAAGTTCGCTAGCGATTTTCAACTACTACCTAATAAGAAACATTTGCTGATAAGGCAATAACGGTTAGAAAAATCTTTTAAACCTTTCTATTTAAGAATAATCGTAAATACATATTTTTTTAAAATAAATGTCAATATTGGGGTCATTCACCTCTAAAAGGGCAACGACACACAGACACACACTGTTCAGATAAGAATATTTTTCTCGAGGTCAATGGAACATTTAAGATTAACAAAAAATGTCATTAATTTTCAAAAAAAAAAAAAAAACAATAAAATGATATTGATTTCAGGCGTAGGCGTAATACATTGTTTATTCTGACATTTGAAGTAGCGAGTTGATTGTTGCCTCTTTGTTCCCGTGGTTCGCCTCGGCCACCGATTTTATCACGTCTTTATCGATGCTTGGGAACATTTCATAGATCTGAAGTTGAATATATTTAATATTTAAACAAAAACAAAAACTTGGAACACTTAAAATTAGGATAAATCAGATATTAAATTATCACATCATAATAATTATAAACAGCTGAAAAAACAATCACAAAAATAATTTGATTTGATTAGGGAAAGTATTTAGCTTATTTTGGTAAGTGGCCTCAATAAATACCTGTGCCAGCTGCTCTTCTGTAATTGGTTGTGGTGGTTGGGCTTGGGGCAGTTGCTGCTGCTGTTGCGGGTAGGGAGTGCCAGCTGGATACATGGGCATTGTGGCATAGCCCATGCCGGTGGAAGGCACCACCAAAACTGGCGGGAATGTTGCTACTGCTGCGGGCCCAACCTGGTGAACACATATTTTGACATTTGCACCGTTTTAACTAAACCATTCCTCCGTCTCTTTTAATCACTAAGAAGGTACTGTTTGACAGAAAGAGATAAAAAATAGCAATATTATTATTTTACGTAAATGGTAATTAGATTTTATGAATTGTAATTTTATACTTACTGAATAACTTAAAACAAGGTTGATCATCCCCTCCACACCATCTCCTTGTTTCCCGTTCAACGGATACCAGTCTTCGTGTGTCTCACCCTGGACATTTATTTTAACATTTGAGAATTGCATACAATCATTAATTAGAATAAGTATAATTAGTAATTTGAAAACTTATGTTGTTTGTACAATTCTACCAATACTTGAGACACTGAGAACCGCTCTATATGAAAATACTATATTTTTTAATAGTTGTACGAGTGAGTAAACCGGCAATCAACACGCTCAAAAACTGATCTATCAATATGTAGTCTAAGCATTCAGAGGTTTGACCACAATTTCAATTGTATCTGGGAAGCTGTCAAGCAGACAAAAATTTGGAGTTCGCTACAACAGAAACCTTTCTGTATGGGATATTTCAAATCACAATCACATATAACAAATTACACACACACAGTCCCATTTATAAATGACTATAGGAAGAGTTAGCCACCCACGCACGACACATGGCTTCCCTAGCGTGGGGGCTAGCGCCTACAATGTTATTTACCAAAACAAGTTGTGTTAAAAAAAACCGCACAGTAGTATTGACCTATAATAAATAAGCTGTGTAAGGTTTAAGACCAAAGAGGTTTTAAGGCTAATACACAAATATTACATACGCCGAGAACTGCGGCGGGTATCTGTATGTGAGTCCAGGCGATCAATTCGTCCATGGTGAATGAGCACTCGTCGAAGATCTCCAGGTAAATGGAATTCACGCCAGGTGGCAGCAGGCTGAGGAGATTCATTACAACTAAATACGGATAACATATATTGTCCAATTGTATGGACAGTCATAGTTACAACTCTGAATTTCATACTTTTGATAACTGCGCTAACCAAATCATTATATGAAACAATATGTAAATTTTGTAGTTTTAAACATAAATACTGGGTCATTCTAGTAATATTTAATGTCGCAATTGGCTAAATTTCCTCGGAATGTTAAAATGCAAATGTGAGAATGTGAATATATTTCACATTTCATTTTTAAATTGATGACGTCATATAATTTGTACCTATGTACAAGTTATTCTGGTTTGACATGCCACTTTTAATGTCAACTTCCAAAATAGAAATCCTGTTTGTCATGAATATTGGGGGTAAACAAACAACCGAAGCCAAACAGTGCAATAAAAGCATTTTTATTTTTACTACGGATACCCGCAGAATCACTCAAAAGTAAATCCATTTTACTTATTTCAAAAGACCATAAAATGTAACATTAGTATTATGAAAAAGTTTCCACAATTGTTTCAAATCCCAGGCCAACTTGTATAAAGCACACCTATGTATTCAGATAAATTTCCAATGAGCCCAACTACTCTAACTAGTGCCTGTATACATATAATTAGATCTATAATGTAGTTTTTTTTGTCTTATGTTTTGAACTGTAAATAAATTCTTAAATTTGCCGAATATAATATTGGCCAATTTACATTAGTTTTAGTTTGTTGAATTGTCCTACAATTCAGAATAAATATATTATGTAACACATTTTTTAATGTCTGTATACTAACCAATGTATCATTTTGTTCCATTTGGGTGTCTTACCCCCACTAGGGTCTGTTTGGGTCTCATATATGCAGTGTCCCACACGCAAACGAACGTAAGGGTCCATACGAGTTAGGCCTGCAGAAAATTAATGAAAGTAAATAAAATTTATTAAGATAATTTGTTATATACTTTCAAGTATAAAAACATAATTAGTCTACACTTTAACTGAAGCACTGCACTACACAGCGCTTAAAATCATTCTATGTACTTTGTTGTATAAAATATTGACTGTCTTCATCAAACAAAAAAAGTTTTATTAACAACTAATGTGTTCAACATTAATTAAAACATTACAATTGTACTGATTTCTTTCAAATAATATAAAAGTAAAATGTTAGTAATAACACCACCATGTATATAAAATCAATGAAAGCAAATGTAAGTTAGCTCAAAAATAATGCATGGTGCAAATATTATATATAAAATTGAATTTGATTGTGATATTTGAATTCAAAATTATGATAAATCTTACCATAATTCTTAACAAGCTTAGCCTGAACTATAGTTACACTGAGGCGAGCTGTCAGAGGAGGTCCGGCAGGAGGCATCTTTAAATATTTAATATATTAATGTTCAAAAATGGTAATATCAATGTGAATTTTGAGTGGATAAATAACCAATTCATACCGTAGCTCCACAAAGCTGCTGCTGCAGAGCCAATGCAGCTTGGTAATCTGCATCAACAGAGTCAGCTGGACTATCTGAATCTGCTCGTAGAAACCCAGATGGAAGAGGGCCCAGTAGCACCTAATATTGAGCATAAACTATACTGTCATAAAAAATTATTAAAAAATTAAAAGAATGTATGACTCATAATTAATTCTAATTTTATTTGCAGCTAAGATAAATCTTGTTAAATAGGTAAATACTAATATACCCGAGTATATAATTACTAAGTACGCCCTACACAATAAAACTAATACCGTCTACGTATATATTTTGTTGTTTATATGGCTACCAAATACGATAAATGTATTAAGTAGCGACCACTAGACGACAACAAAGCTCAAAATTATGGTGTAATATCGAAAAGCAAGATCATTTCCTTAGATTGTATTATTATTTATATTTCATTTACCCGACGGCGACGTTCTTCTGCTGTGTCGTTTGTTGTCGCAGCCATATTTCAATCGATAGTCGACCACAATTTAATTTCAACTATAAATCAGTAATTAATTTAATAACACAATCACTTCCGCAATTCGCACTTCAGTAATATATCTATTTACCTACAAAAATTACTTTTCCACAAATACTGTGATACTGACAGATGACAACAATCAGCATTCATGAATCAACCGACAGATTTTACAATTTACTGTCAAAACTTGACATCTAAGTCAAAGGTTTTCAAAGTTGGCCAAAAAGTATCTTCAACAATAACGTTACGTCTTATTGAAGGACTTTTCAATAACAATAAGTTTTAGGAAAATGTCTTAAGCTATACTTGGTATAACAGGCTAGTTAGTTAGTGAGGTAAACAAATAAAAATATCACTATAAAAAGATATAATTGTATTCAGAAGATTTTTAAAAAAATGTAATACTTTAAGGAACAAAATAGGGTTTTGCATTGAATATTATGTGCGTTACCTGTGGTTGACTGTAATTTTCGTGTTCAACGTAATCGTAGTCTGTGATAAATTTATTTACAGAAAAGAAATAAGAATTTGATTTCCCATTTTCAAAACATTATTCTTATTATGTTTTCTAATTAACTTTACATCGTGTTTGTGTACTATTATTTGGTTTATATTTATGATTGAAAATATTTTACCAACAAAGTCTGCCAGCCCATATTTTACTGTTTATTTATTTCATCAGTGCTTAGTGGCAAAATGATAAAATTGTAGTAGGCGTATTGATTAAACTTTAATAAAAAGTGACAAATAAACAAACAGCTACTATGGATATTGTTCAAACACCTAAGGTAAGTGAGAATTATTTCAAATTATATTATTAGGACGAAATCCTTTTTTCAACCACCTTCACCACCTCAGTAGGGGGGTACTCTAAATACATTACAAGCAAATTATTATTTTAGATGACCTTAAAGTTTGTGAAAGACTTTTTAATATTAAGTGAAAATTTAGTTAAGTTTTATGTCTTATCTGAATTGTTTTGTTTCACTGTGTATATTCCACCTGTCACTGTATTAAGATATAATAATTACAAATAATGCCAGTTTATTAATCTTTACCAAAAATAGTTTCAGTATTCAGTATTTTTTAAAGTTCAAATATTTTGTTTTTAAATGAAGTTTTCACCGCTGTGGACTGGTTGGTTGTTATTGGATTTTGATTCCATGCTTGTGTTTCTATTTGTGATATATTGTCTGCTGAGTAGAATGGATTTATTTTACTTTAAAGAATTAGAGTGATATCTATCTTCTCATTACACTTTAATTATTTTGATTGTATTAGTACTATTTGCTAGGCTAAAATTATTAAAAAAACAAGTCATATTGTTTTTAGTTTAAAGTTGAATAAAAATATATAATTTAAATAAAATCCCGCATTTCACTTGCAGTCTATTTCCAAAAAATACTAAATAAATTTAATAAAAAAAGTAATGCGCGCGCATACTTTATCGGTGACCTTTGACATTCGAAACTCGATTCTACTCCTCGGAAATAAAGCGACATCTATACTCTTTGAAGGCTTTGAAGGCTCAAGCGGTAGTCTATTTTGAGCAGTCTTGTCCTTACCTCTACCGGCAAAAGGTTTTCCTGAGACGCGGGAAAAAGATCGCGCGTGTTACGGTAACGCTTTGTTATTGTGTGTCTAGCTGTTATTTAAAAAATATATTTCTTATTTAAATGGGAAATTGCTTGTTAAACTTTTAAGCATGGCATTCTCATTGACACCAATAAATATGTTGGGTGAGTTAGGCCGGTTCGCGAATTGGTTGAAAGGTGACTGCGTTACCGCTGAAGAGTTTGAAGGTCTCTCTGTTACTGAAAAGGTGAGTTGTTAAAACTGAACTCTTGTTTTGTTGGTTGCGTAATTCTACAAGTTTTTAGAAGCGATTATAATTTTATTCGTTGTGACGTAGTTTTTGTCACGAATCAATTAAATCAAAGGCTTGATGTAAGACCTGATTCTCAGTTTTGTTCCGACCTTCCTATATTTTATTATTTTACTTTATTTTTGATATATATACCTATATACTATAAAATTTATATATACTATAAAAAAATAATGTTTCGTCACTTGAAAACGTCAAAAATTGTACATTAATAATTTTGGTATTTATATTTTGTACGTTAAATAAAACTATGCAGAATTGGGACTACAGATATTCTTCATAAAATCCTTATTGGAGTTATAATAAAAGTTTTTGAATACAAACACATTTCGATATCTTTTATTTTTACACAAATAATGACAATTATTATTATTAGTAACTTGTTATATGTGTGTATTTAAAAAAAATGAATAAGTTAGATATCGTATAAGTCGTAAAAAATAAATACCATTTATGATCAAAGTAATTCGACTACTTTTGAGATACTTGTTGCTCTCTCGACCTTTTTGCGTGTTTTTTTTTATTTTATTATATCTGTCTTGGGGACAGATACGCATCTTATGTGCTAAATACATTTAAGACAATAAACTTATGAGACAATTAAATGGGAACTTGAGACATTATACAATAACAAAATACATTGTATTGGTATTTTTCATAATACGGTCATTCTGTATATATTCTATTTATGTTGACGTCTGAATAAGTAAGCGTTAAAATCAAGCAGTAAATAAAAGTTTGGCTTGTAACACAACACAACGTTGTGATATTTTTTCATGCTTAATCTTTAAAATTTGTTGAGTTTGTTTTGTTCAATATTAATAATACCTTAAAAACAAAGGGGGACACTTAAAAAAATCTAAAAGGCTGCATTGTTATATTAATATGGTTATGCTTAACTTATTTTTTATAAAAGGAGGTGTTCCAATACATTTACATAGTGAAAAAAAAAACATCTGTATTGTATAGTCAATAGTAATATTTTGTGAGTAAAAAAATGTATTCGAAAGTTGGGCACTCAGGATAATCTCTATACTCTATGCTTGTCAATATCTATGTATCGTATAACATTCTTGAAATTTGTGCTGCGTAATGTAACAAAAACTATATCTATATTTTCTAAATATCTCCTTTGATGTGCACTCCTTTATTTGTTCCTTAACGAGTTAGCTTTTGTGTTTTATTGGCTATATCTTCGATCTTGAAAAGAGTTAACCCAAATAATTCGAAATCCAAGTGAGTAAGTAACTTTAGCAAAAATAGATTGTTGTTTTTTTTTCATTTAAAAGAATACCCGACAGTGATAAATGACGTTGCAAAAGGCTCAAGTTGTCACGGATTGAGGCATGTCATGCTCCCATTTCCGTCTCCAGGGTGTAAACTTCCGAACGCCACAGTTTATTTATTTTTCGTTTGACAGTTAGGAAATTAACCAATATTGCTGGTAACGAATTCAATAAAACTAAATTATCAGGTACATAAGAATTGTAACGTTATTAAGTAGTCTTGTTTTTTTTTATACATAGATTTTTGAATTGGAACGTGTAAATATTGCTCTGTTTTCTTACATAAACCATATTAGCATTAAAGCTAATAATTACTTATATAACGCTGCGACATAAAAGTTATGAAACTTTTTTGGTCGTACGCCTAGTCTTTCTTAATCCATAAAACAACAGAAAACCTTAGTCATTATTAAACGTTGGTGTTAAAATATTGTCATCACTGAATATTTTGCGCACTGCACTAAGGTTTAAGTAGCTTAGCACATTTTAACGAAGCAATCAGATTTTCCTTGAAATCCGAGAAAGGAAAACGTAGTTTCAAATGAAGGTTGTATCTTATTTAAATTATATTCTGAATCACTTTTGAAAAATACGCTGACGATTCTACACTTCTATTCCAAACAGTTCTGTTGCGCCTAGAAGCAAGTAGCAGCCTATTTGAAGTCATAGTATTCGAACTGGCTATAACAATGCAACAGTGCTGTCGTAGTGGGCAAAAAGACAAAAGTGGAGAGCTATTGTAATCCAAGCTGCAGTTTCTGGACGGAGAGCCAGGTATGAAGACCTCAACCAGCAACGAGCACACTGTAAAGAGTTCGACTGAGAAGAAAACTTTTTAATAATGTCTTATAGCCCAAGTACACACACTTGGTCTATACTGATATAAAGGCGGATTTTTATACGACTCAGTTGGCACAATTTCAAAGAAGCGTATAAAATTTAAAGCCTGTTATGAAATGGCTGGCAAATCAAATCTACGAACTGAACGATCTCGGGATTGTGCTGGACAATGCCCGGATTACATAAGCATATTGAATTTATAACACAATACATAACACATACAATACATCGTACTTTAGGTCTGCCCACGCGATATAAGTCCTCTTTAATTTTCTTATCAGTTCGCTTCTTTGGTAAAACTTGGTCGTGTAGTGTACGTTCTATAAAAATACATTACCAAGGAAATTTGTCAAAAGGCTTATCAATAAAAAGTTATTGACTAGGGATTTTGAGACACGGGTCAAGGCACTTGAAATGGAAACCTTGTAAATGCGAAGAGGTCAAAGCGCATCTTATATTTCTATTTAAGTTTGTGAATAATCAGTGAGACTGTCCGTCACTCATCTTGTCCTCACCTCCGTCTGTCACCACAGGTCGGCTTTTCATTGTCACCTTTGTCTGTAGCGTTTCCTAAAAATAATTATCAACTAAAATTAATATAAGTGTGAGAAAATTACTTGTAAAGTTTATTATTTATTTAAATATACGTTTGGTAACTCTGTTCCTACTTGTAAGTTAGTATGGCTATTATAGAGAGTTTTAAAACAGTTATTGGGTCTAAAATAAATAAGCAGACCATGACCAAACAGTTATTCGTTGCCGGACATACTGATTAGAAATTTTACGATCATCGATCGTGTGATAAACATGTTTTTTTTAAATTGTTAAATTGGTATTGAACCCATAACAATTGTTATCGAACATAAAATTTAATGATAAACCCATAAATTATTCACGCTTCATCGCGATTGCTCTCCTTATTATTTCCTAGTCGATGAACGTGAATGACATTCTTTAATTCTGTGTCAACGACGACAGCCTTCATACATTATTTACTCTGTTGTCTATAAAATTGATTGATTGATTGATTTTATGCCTAACTTTATGAGAGTTAGAAAAATATTAAAAAGTCTTCTTATTGTATCTTCTTAATGATCTAAATAATACCTGTTAAAAATGAAGAAGAGTTTAATTTTTATTTCTGTAGTAATATTAAATATATATTATCTCACTGAGAAAGCATTGAGTTTTTCTTCTCAATGCTTTCTAGTGAGATGGTGATAGAGACAGAAAGAGTGAGAAAAAAAAATATAATTTAATTTATTGTAAAATATAGTCTTTTAATACCTGAATAATAAAGTGTGATATATAGAGTATTTAATACTAACAAGGGTGTCGTCCCTTACCTTCGGGGCTTTGGACAATATCCTTTGTACGTATGCTATTTATAACTTGGGTACATAGTTTACTAACTCCTTTGCGGAGTGGCGTTTAAGCCTCACCTGAATTAATTGGGTTTAAAAAGGAAATGTCAATGAATATTAAATGATTTGAATTTTTACGTTACAAAAATGTTTAAACAAGAAAACTATGTTAGCTTTGGAAAATATTTTTATTATTGAAAAAAAAAGTAGTCATAGTTGGCCCAAAGCCGACCGACGTTCATATTTAGCAAGAGAAGGTTTAGCAGGCAGGAATCCAGCTTTGCCATGACAGCTATTTGAACTTATTGACTTAAGCGATCCACTGAGTACTCAGTGAACTCAATCTTGAGCATCAACAGTAATTACCACAGTGTACACAATTCACAGTAAAGCTTGTTGCTTCACAATAAATTCTGACTAAGGTTCAGAGCTTGAATAACTGTTGCATATTTCTTACTGTGTCCATTACTAAATCAATTTATCGTTTATTGTATTATAGGCTTATAGCCGAGGGAGAAATTCGATTTATAGGAAGTAATCAATTTCCTCCGGTAAATGGATCATACGGTATTAGAAGTGATATTAGATTGATGGAAAGATAACCGGCATTTTATTAGACACCTTAAAGCTTTGTATTTTTTTTTAAATTTTTAAACATAGAGCATTTCACAAAGATTTATAAGGCTGGCAACTCGCGGCGGTTAGGACTTCACTCATGTTATATAAAAAAGGTATTACTTGCATAGACAAGTTTGCAATTGGCTACGAAAGTCGTAGAACATTTTCATAGTTATTGTGTTCTGAAGGTTTAGAGCTACGACATCTACGCCTCGTAGCACTGCTACGCTATTTCTTTATTTCCAACACATATTACGCTGCAGAGGTTTTCTCTCTTCTAGCTATGTCAATATTTGTTTCGATTCTACGTTCATTAAATATTAATTATTACTTAAGCCTAAATTAAAATTGAAATGGTATATTATTATTCACAATACCCAACTGGCTTAAGGATATATGGTCTATAGTATGACAGTTATGTCGAACCGCGTTGGAATTATCAATATTCCAGGAGACATTCCAACCATAATATTTGGTATTCCGCGCTCGTAGAAATGGCACGTACATGTGAATTTATTGTAAATTGCATTGGGAGCCTTGGAACTCAATTCAGTAGAGTTCTACTGTCGTTTTTCTTTAGGTTTTTTTTTTCAATCAAAATTTTACACCATGAACCAAACAAATATTATTTCAAATAAACAGTTCTTGTCGGATTGGGTACATTTAAGAATTTTTGGGCTAATAATATTTCTTGGTGGTTGCTACAGTTACTATACTTTTGTGTATATGTAAAACAAGCTATAATTCCATAACATTGGAGTTCGATATTTTTTTGAATTAATTTATAATGGAGATTGCGAAATATGATTAGTTTTCATTAAGTTTTTTTTTAACAAGCATAGCACCTATATTTTCTCAAAAGTTGTTTAGTCCACTTATTCAATCTTTCTCAGATCAAAATTGTATTTGGCTGTAACTATATTATAATTTAAAAACTGTGTGTCCTAATCTTCAAATGTGCCGTTTAACAGTTGTTAATTATGTACAAATTCTCTATGGTTCAATTGTCTATGGTTTGCCAGTCTCTGGCTCAGTGTGCTTCAAAGCGCTCGGAATGTCTCTGCAAATAGTGTAACAATATCACATTTATATCGTGTAAATAGATTTTATTTGATTGGAAATATTCTATCGGGTTTTTTAACTGAGATTGGGTTAACCGATGAAATATAATAGTGTAAATAACAATTTAAAAGATGGATTTATTTATTTACACTTTATTGCACTTAAACAGTAGAAGTAGATGATCTTAATAGATATTATTACATATATTAGTAACGGGCGGCCTTATGGCTAATAAGCAATAAGGCCAAAACACAACACAACATACATTATATCAAGTAAAACAGGTAAAAAAAGAGAGTTTAAATCTAAAATTATAAATAATTACATTATGATATGACTCTTTTGCATGACTTGGTCTCGGGCAGAATAGACTGTAGCGGGCTACTGGAAAGCATAAACTTTCTGGTACCCGCCTATCCCACTCGCAATCTTGCCTTGTTTCAGGTCCCTCATGCAAAAACAAGCTACGGATATAACTCAGTCTTGTGTCGCGCACCAAGTACCTATAATGAGTCTTATCTGTCCTTGGAGATATTTAGCCTAAGTAGAAATTATTTAAAACAAAAACTAAGACTCAACCTCGCACACTCACTCACACAGCAACACCATTGCACACACTAATACACACACCCTTAAATGCTCGTTTTTCACATAATATACTCTACTTGTTTATATGTATATATATATTTTTTTCTGTTCGTGTTTTTTTTGATACTGTTGTTACTGATCTTAGATTCTCTTTCTATGTTTTAACCCTATTTTGAGTTTATTTTTAATCTATTTTTATTGTGTAAACTTTTTTTGATAAGCTGTATTTGAAATAATTTGAAAGCAGTGTTTGTCATACATCATTATCGCACACCCACTAAAAGGATGGCCAATGTTTGTGATACGGACACATTATGTAGATTGTAGAGCCGGGTAATATGAAATGTTTGCCTGAATACGGTAATATGATTTTAAAAGAATGCGAGTATAATTTTATTTGCATTTATGGAGTCTTGGTATGGATAATCGTTACCATGGTAACTAGTCACTAGTAACCCGCCTTTATGTTATCATTCGTTATATTACCACTAAGCTATGATGGGTCAGTTCTTTACAACCGTGAAACGTCTTAAACGATTTAAAAGACAGTTTCTTGCCAGTTCTTCTCGTCCGCTCTACGCCCTTGATTTGGGAACTGGCAGTAAATGTAGAGTCAAATATTTAACTTTTTATTTTCTTGACGATTTATAAGTGTACCATAGTTACCTATGTGAATAAAGATATTTTTGACTTGGTTTTGATAAATTATTTATATGCTGGTATATTTGCCACGTTATATATACTAATGAGCGAGCAAAAGATTTTTAAGATATTATTTCAAAAAATTGTTGAATATGTATTAAATATTTTGACGGTCCCTTATTATTCCTCGTGTTTCCTTTGACGTTGCGAAAGTTCAGATTACCGATTTAGTTGAGAAAATTAATCATAATACATATAATGGTACACCTATAACTATACTCTGTTGTTTATGTCAAAATGTGTACACGCGGTGATGAAAAGAGTGACTAGACAGATTTTTTTACGAATAGGGGCGGTATATTTATTTATATTACTCTGTACTTTGTAAACGCATTTCAGACTGAAAATTGTTTAAGTAAGCAGTTATTTAATCCAACTAGAAATTAGTGTAATTAGTTGTTAAAGCCAAGCCTCACATATCGGGTTTCGATCGTTATATTTGTATCAAGGTAAAGCGCTGGATAATTAATTGGCAATCTATTAGCTTCCACATAATTGTGTGTGTACACACCAGAATCATTTAAAAGTATTTTTTTTATTCTGAAACTGTTAGACTTTATATATGTAATGTCACATGTCGACATCCTTATTTTGATATATATAAAATAATATTTTTGTAATGTAAAAAAAGAACAAATTATTTATTATTTTACATAATTATTTTATTATACAAAATATACTCTGCGTATTTATAGGACTTTATTAAATCACATCGGCGGTCATTAGCGCCGATACGCTTGCGGCATTTAATATAAGCTTTTATGAAAATTAAGTTACATTTATAATTTACAATAATAGCGGGAGCTTTCATCCATGTCGGTATAGACAAAGGATTTCTGAAGCTTTTTGTACTTTCTTTGATCTTTCGCCAACCTCTACGCCGTATCTCATTTCAAGGCTAATAAAAGCACAACTAAGTTATATAGCCTTTATAGCTATACACTCGAATATCGAATCTTTCAAATTTAATGTTTTTTTTAATATTTTCGCGATTTATATCTAATATGAAATAATTAGACAAAAAAATTGTCATTGTCCCAATTTAGTTTATGAATATAAAACAAAAACATTAAAAAAATCCCCAAAAATTAATGTTTTTGTTTTTCTTGTATTTTGTTCGTGTTGTTTTGTACGTATTGATGCAATTGGCAGTTTGTCTTCGTAAAAAGTCTGACGTACTTTTATAAGCACTGTGAAATCATAAAAAGCATGCTTAAAGCTACCTGCACGACGTAGCTTTTAGAACGATCGTAATATTTTATGTTGGTATCCGTCTAATGGGCTCTCCGTGACAGTAACATTTTTACAATTTTCTCGCTTTAAATGAAAATTTATCTTTGTCGTTGTTTTATGGAGAGTGTTTTTGTCATATTCAAAATGAACGGTTGTTCTAAATGTAACATTATATTTATGGCACAGGAGTTGTGCCCCAATTGTCTGCTAGCAAACAGTTGCTTGATTCTTAGTAATAGCATCTTTCACCATACTTGTGATTTGGTTAACCGAAATCTATTGGTTCGCTGACATCATTTGGGTTGGCTAGTGGGTGACTAAGCCAAAACTCCAGATTTATTATCACTATATTGATTGTGAAAAGAAATGAAATGAATGAAAGTTTTATGGTCGTTCTATATAGAGCAGATTTTTTTTCTTTTTTTAATGTTGAGTGAGTCGAGTTGATTTTGACACAACCCGTTTTGCCAAAGCGCCGTTCCATTTTCTTCTAGTTTCATTCTTTTATATCTCAGGTAGATTAGATTACTAACTGAGATAGATTATTTGTTTAAGTACTTGGGATATAATATTGCTTAATTAGTCTACGGGGAGTTATACGCGGCCATTCAACTTAAATTTTTCAGCCACTTTTTCTTTTCTGACCCATATACCATTTCTCCTTAGATGAGGTAAATAATTACTGAACCTCCTCCTCTCCACTAATTACAATATCAAATAACGCTACAGAGCAGCACGAGTAAGATCTCGTATAATTAATTTTAAAACTAATTCATCAATGTTAGTTGCTCTCCTGTTATAATTCTATTTAATTTTCTGTGTACGACTTAGGTTATTTTTTAATGAATTGTTTGGTAAAGATCTTACTCTAATAGTTATTATTTTATTGAATGATGTTGGTGATGTCAAAAACAGTTGCTTGAAGGTTTTACGATGTCCATCACATTATACAATTTCTATTGTAAAATTAGTCGTGCAACGAAGTGTATGAGAAAATTGATATGTCGATAAAGTACATGGAGATTCTTATTTCTTCTATTCTTATTACCTTCTACCCGATACGTTTGTATCGCACGTTCATAATAGCAATAGAAAGCACGCTCTACGTTGTTTGCCATATATGTAATAAAATAATAATAATACATAATAAAAGATTATTAGTTTATTTCTAAACATTATTAATTAAACATACTAAACCTTGGTTTATTTATTTATTTAACGGACACAAAACAGACACATCACAAAAATACAATAACAGAAAAAGATATATGACAAAAATACAGAGGCATCCTAAAACATGTTTCACAGATAAAATATGTTACATACACAGTCACAAGTACAGAAACAACAAAAACGCCAAGGGATGAAAAGCAAAAAAAAAAATTCAAAAAATTAAAAGTTTGCTATAACAGCGATTTCAATAAATTTCTCGTATTTGTTATTATTTATGTTTGTGTAGTATAAATTGTATTTTCTTTATCGATGTTTACGTTCCACTGTTGTTTTTTTTAATAATTATCTTTGAAGCTGGGATTTATCTGTGTTGATACACGAAAAAGTTCGCCTTAATCTATACCTTGTACCTTATTTTGCTGTATTTCTTCTTGTTATGTGCTTTTTATATTTTCTCAAATAAACAAATAAAAAAAACATTCAGTTTATAGTTTGTACATTGATAATTAGACTCAGTACACTAGCCGGTCATTCAGATTAGCCTAATGACCACAGCACTGATTATCAGCGTGGCCCAATACACAGGCATGAAAGGATATACACAACAATAAAAACATTAAATATATAAGGTGTAACTCCAATTTAATTAAAAAGTTATAAACATTTACACACACTACATGAAATCAAAGCTGAAAACTGAATATTCACAAAGTACTGTGCAATATTGTTAGCTTCGTACTTTTTCCCTAAAATGTATTGTACCCAGCTGTGAATAGTGACTCGATTACCTTTTGAAAAGTTCTTTGAACACAACATATGGTACCATTTGCTAATAGGACGGCTACACACTCGCGAGCTACCATTTTAGTGAGGGCAGCGACTCAGCTTAATGGTGTACCTTCTGTTTCACCCACTCTTCTATAAAAAAAACATATTGGAAATGTACTAAATATGTGAGTATTATTTTCCAAATAAACCTTTCTTGACGGATTTAAACGCGGATTTGTTACCTAACTGTAAAGTCGAGTAAGTTTTTCAAACGTGATACTTGTAAACAGTTGATATTCTCATTAGTAAGTATTTTTATTAATAATAGTTGAATTGTTTTCATTTCTGTTTTTAATAATCTTTCAAATAGTAATCTTTCTTTGCGAGTTTATTTCTTAACGTTATTAATGAAGTGGAGTTAATATAACGACATTCGTATTCATACGTGTAACTAGGTATGTATATTTTAACTTGTTAATATGATTTGTTTAATTTAATAACGATTAAGTATCTCTGTTATATTACGGTTATATTTCTTGATAATTTTTTATTTGACTTTATTAATATCTTCAAGTTCCCTTTGTTTGGGATTTGAAAGTTATCAAAGTCTGTCGAATTCCAACAATTATAACTTTCTGATGTGGGTTTCTAACTTTTGATATTGTTAGAATGTTACATTTATTATTCAAATATTCTTTTGAATAAGTATTCTCATAATAGCTTTATTTATTTCAATTTAAACATGGACATGACACAAGAAATTAACATTGATTATATAACTATTTATATTATATATATATGTTCTATATTTTCCTCTCATACACCATTAACGCATGCTGTACAATTAATATAATCAAAAATTATATAGGTAATTTAATAAAATGTCGAAAAATTATTAAAAAAAATTGATTCATTACATTTGCCACATAATAAGAAAAGAACAACTGGCAAGAAAATCTTTGCCACAGCTATAAATATCAAAGTATGTTCTACAGTACGGTTGTAAAGAGCTGCAATATGCTCCAGCGAAATAAATATATCTCTAAATAAAACAATTAAAAGACCTTTACTAACGGTGGGCATGGTGAAATAACTAGACACAGCTCAGGAAAGATAGAGATGGTATTAATGCAGAGGTGCTTTGCATAGCATGAGTTATAAAATACAAGTTTGTAATTAAATGTAATTAACATCAGCTTAAAGTCTTCGTGGATCGGTATTATAATTATCACAATGTTTTAAACCGGTTGTCACCCTTGTATTTTAATGAAGTTGAAAATTAATATTTTGTAATTATTAAACATTTACGCCGTGTGGCAATCAAGTGATTTCCTCAAGCATGAAAAGTCTCTAATTGATAATTTAAATTTCCGTACCTCAAATTGTGTCGAGTGAGTCAGCCAAATTAGATAAAACCTTCCCAGGCGTGATAAGGAACTACGCGACGTGAATATAGATTACCTACAAATAATGAAGCTCTTTGTTAAGCGAGATCTGTAATTTGTTCATAGAATACAAAATATTTACGTAATTTTCGTTTACGTATCGGTCTTATTAATAAAAAGTATAGCTATCTTTTTCTTATCTAGAAAATAGAATGAGTATATTTTGGCTAGTTTTTATTTTATAGTAAACTAGTTCACTTGTAACTAGATATGATTTGTCATTAGTATCATAACATTAGAATCATTGTAACTTTTCAAATTTAGTTAGTTAGTTTAGTTTTAGCGTGAATTATTTTTGTTGTGAGCAGGGAGAAAATCCTTTACATTTACATACGGTCAATAAAAAGGTAGACACACAATAGTTCTTCTGAGTTATATATATAGTTAAATGATTTATATTTACCATAAGTTAAGTTGCGGTAAAGTTTTTACACACTTATCTGGCAGAACCTTGAATGTGAATAAGACTTTCCTCTAAGATCTCTTTTTATGTTTATTAGTCCTATTTACTTTTCTGCGTGTGACGTTTTTGCCTACCCCACTATTCACTACCACAAATACATTAACCGGGAAATAAGGCTTGGTAGGTGTGCCTTTGTTTTATTTATCTATTTACGCCATGCAAACACAGTTACAACACATATTTCAACTAACATTTAACAAATAAGAAAAAAGTAATAATTAAAATAGTGAACGGTATAGATCTCCGCTATATACACAGTTCGAAATACTGTTTATTATCTACGGACTTTACCAAACCTCGTAGAATATAAATCGCTTTCGGGTGAAAAATTCTGGTTTAAACGAGACGAGAGAGGGAATTGGGTATTGTTCCTATGTTTATGGGAACAATATATATTAATTTCACTTACAAAGAAGATACGGTATTTAGTGAGTGACCTCGTTGTGGTAGGTACTTGTCTATTATACTTATTATATAGATGTAACTATATAACCTATGTAACTGTATGAAACGATTTTTGTCCGCGATTCGAACTCAAAGTATATTTATTCAAGTAGGTCTTAAGACATTTTTGAATCGTGTTTTTTTAGTACCACCAATTCGGAAGGCAGTTGTCTACCGAGAAGAAACGGTAAGAAACTAAATAGAGGTGCTCTTTTTAAAATAGCAATTAGAATGTCTAAATAAAGTATAAACATACCATAAATAAGCCATTATTGAGTGGGAGTGCCATGCTGTTACTTAGAGTTTCAACTGAATGGGCAGGCACGGCCGGAGAAATACCACTCTCTCACAGAAAACCGGCGTGAAGTGATGCAATTGGACTTTGTTCATTTTGTACTCGCGTTTCGTTCGGTCAGTGAGATCTTCCGGTGCCCATCCTTTTCCCCTTCCCTCGACCCTCCCCCTTTCCTTTAAAGGGCGGCAACACACTCACGAGCTACCAGCCGCGTGAGTGTCTATGGGCGGCGGCTTCACCTTTATGGTGGGCCGCCTGCTCGTTTGCCCCCTCTTCTATAAAAAAAAAAGCCGCCATTAAAGAGTTTCATCTAAGTAAATACTCGTACGCCTCTTTAAATATATATATTACAGATAATACGTATGAATAAAAAAGGAGTTTAGATACAAAATCAAGGACGACGAATTTAACATAAAAATATTTTATTCTACGCGATATGTTGTTTCCATAAAAATGTTATTAATGTATAAGCCATTTGTTTGTATACGCACAGTTTCGTGGATTCGGATGAAAAATTTGGCCAAAGGGATGAATAATAAACACGTTATGACGCAAAACGAGTTGAACGCGATGAGTTTTACCAAGTTGGAGGTCAAAGTAAATGTTCTTTATGGCATATTTTGTTTTAATTATCACACACTTAGCATATTAGAAAGAGAGAAAGAAAACTCTTAATGTTTCAGATGTTAATTTGTTCTAGTAACAGATATATTTTAATACTTAACTAACGTTAATAGATAATGATATTATTAATTTTGTATATATTAATTGCAACTAGCGACATCTAGTAAAGTATTTTAGTATTAAAACATGTACTCAATATAGTGTTTTTTTATAAAACTTGCTCAAGTCGTATTATTTCACATCAATCGTATCATTAAAACATGTTTAATATTTATTTTGTTTGTATACCACATACTATTGAATAACTAGGTAGGTTTCGAGTTATGAATTGACAACTGAAACCTAATTATTGTTTCTGTAAATTGTAAAAATAGAAGCCTAAATTCGCCGAACGGAGTAGGTATAATACAATTTACAAAGTCACATAAAGGTATTGTCCCTTTGCGTATTTTACCCGTATAATGAGGCGTTCCTTTCAAAGACTTGAGTGAAATCCAGAGTCTGATGTACCTATGAATAAGTGAGTGATGTTAAACTCCTTAGGCTCAATACATAGTAGCGCCTTAGCGCATAACGTTATTTTTTTTCTCAAATGAAAAAATCTCAAAGATTTACATGCCGGTGGTACTTGAGGTGCGCTAGAGTTAATGAATCAAACCCTTTTAAAGGATGAATGCTACGGGTGGCTACATCAAAGTGATCTCTTCCAGACAATCCGAGCTTCGTGATCGCAAAGGAAACAAGTAGAATCTTAACGAACAACTTTAAAACTTAAACTGTTAAACATAAAAATGTAAAGCTATAGGGTTATATAAATTCGTATTAAACTTTGTCATGTTAGCCGAATTCTTATTATAATTTTAACAGGGATCTTGACATAATTATCGCACATAAAGAGGATTCATGTCTACTGGAAATTCCCTTTGATATTCAAATGTATGATCAAACGATCGACTCTCAAAACTCGAAACACCACAAACTGGATTGTGAATGAATGGAAAATGGAATGAATATCAATGAAGATGGCATTTATATACAATTATTAATCAAATTTAAAAGTGACGGTATAAAAACTTCTGCGTGACATAAAAAAATATATTATTATGATAGATAAGTAGTGACACTGACGTTATTATTCGTGTATATACTGCAATGTTACGAAAAACGACAATAGATAAGAGTTGTAAATGTAAATTAAAAACTGATTTGGAGTATTTAATTGCGGTTCCTGGCTGCTCTGATGACTTGGCAGCAGTGTCATCCCTCCCACAAGACTGGAACCCTCGGCGTGGCGGTTCCACACTTACAAAATACCTTGAAAAAAGAGGACAAGATCATGAAAATATAATCACAGATTTAAAAAAAGATGCTCATGCTATGAACGATGATATAGACAGCAAAATACGGTCTTTAGGTGAAGTGCTTCTTTCAGATATCAAACAACACCAACAAAATATGAAATGTATTCTGAATGATACAAAATCGAGCGAGGTACTTAGTCCCGAAGATCGTAATAAATGCTTTACGCTGATCACTAGAATATTTTCAACATGGATTCAAGGCCTTGTCCAGTTCAAGCAAGAAGCACTAGGATTGGAAAAGCAACGTATTGCAGGCCTGAAAACCGTACTCAAGAAACACTTCCCGAGTTTAGTCAAAGTAGGACATAAGTCACCAAAGGAATTACTACACGAATTCGATGAACGCTTATATGAAATCAATCAACAGATTATAAGCAATTGTCGCGCATACGCAGAGTTAGACGCTCAGTTGCGTAACCAAGCCGATATCTATATCGTTCGTATAAGGTCGGTACTTAATGAAATGTGTTTGGAAAAAACATCATACATTAGAGGTCGAAGTGCTTTGCCTTGGGTGAATGAGTCAATGCAACGAAAACGGTCTTCTAGCTTGGAGCTGATGACGATAAAAAAACCATCTGACGCATCTCCTGCCCCAAACATGGAAGAATTTAAAGGTTATGTAGCCCATTTAGTTCAAGCGTATAGAGCGGCGATTGTAAAACTTTGCACAGAATTTAGTGGTAAACTAAAAAATTTGCAAGAAGAAATCGTTGATTACCAATATTTAGGGACACCTCGCGCATCTGTGTTATCAAAAATACAACAAACAATCGAACAAGCTTTTAATAAATTTTCGGATAGTTTCGCTGAGAGCAAAGTTAGCATTGATAAAATACTATTAGATATTGCAATCAGTGATGTTGTCAATATGCAAAAGAGTTTGTTTAATTTTGGCGATCGTCTCCAGAGCACGTATCTGATTTTACAAGACGCCAGCTGTATGTGGGATGGCCACTTATTACGTTCGGCGCTCGTTCAAAAACTGTTTGTAACTGGTGTTGAAGATATGATGACTGCTCATGATGCTATCGAACAATCTAATGAGATTGTATTTAATATTGGCTTGGAACAGTTACAAGTTGCCACCGATAGTGACAAACTTCAGCATCAATTTGAATGTTTAACTAATATGCTGGGTAAATTTGAGGAAGGCTACGAGCAACACCAAGAAATGGAGATAAACAAAATTGAGGAATACATGAACCTGTTGCCCCTTATGACAAATATTGTGCTCGCGGAATATGAGTGCTTTTTCGAAAAGTATCCGATATGCCCTTTAAACTCGGACCAAAGTTTGAATAGTTTGCCAGACTTAGTTTCCCCGAGACGGCAAACTTTAATCTCGTTAAGAGCGCCTCTTCCACGTGTGGTGTTACAAACGCATCTGCAAGATGTCGCTCTATATAATTGGAGAAATGGTTTTCTAGAATCCTTACAAAACAATATTCCATCGGTTGCGGAAAAGATAAATTATCAAACCCGTAGGTGGATCGATGATAGAACGATGCAAACGAACATGCGGTACTCTTTAAAGTTAATGTCACACAGTGTGAGACTGGAGCGTCTTGAAGCCGCACGTGAGATCCGTTTGGCTGAGTTGAAGTCTCACGATTACATACTAACGTCTCACTTGAGTGCAATGAATAATTTTGTAAACAAACTACCTATGGAAGTTGCTGAATATTTAGGCCTTGACTCACCGGAATTGTATCCCCTCAAATATTGGGCCGGTAAAATTCAATCTGACATGGACCAATTGTTGGCCAGTGACCCTGATCCAGAAAAGAAGCGATTGAAGATGAGCAGTTACGCCTCGCGCCTTCTGATGTATCGACGTAATTTTGGCGAGTCTTTAGATAGGGCTATTGAGAACTTCAGAAAGAATATAGAACAGCGTTTTCAGTCAGCTCGTATCGCAACGTTGCAGTTAATTTCGGATATAAAATTGCCAATGGAAGGTGGTAGCTACGCAGCTACAGAGGCAGTTAGAACCTCGGCTGCGATTATGAGAGCGTGTGACGCATTCGAGTTATGCGCTAACCGGAGCGTGGACTTCGTTCATCAAAGACGACAGCAAATATTGGCGATGGCAGATCAGCTTCTAACTCCTCTTAACCGTGCTGTTGATGAAGTGTTCAAGGTCAAGAGTAAGCCAGCGGTTCCGGCAAAGAAAAAATAATGCTAATTGTTTGCCATCGTTAAACATCAATATTGAGGTGTTGTGTTCGTTTTTATTGATTCGCGACTTTTCCACCAATGATCCCACGTTTCATTAAGTCTCACAAAATAAATATCGCTATTACGTGCTAATGAAAATTTATTACCATCCTAATACGTAATCGTGTTTCTTTGGTTTTTGAACAACTTTTTGCATACATTAGTCAATATTAGTAGAAACATTTTATTGCCGGTTAAAAATGTTTACAAAAATGAGAACTTGGAAATTATAAAGTCGTATCTTTGACAAAAAGGAATGTATTGTTACTGAGTAAAATACGACGTGTTCATACATTTTCTTGTCTGTAAGCTTAGGTTAATTATTTTGAGCCTTTACTCAGACAGTAAACAGTCTTAAGTATTACTAAATTGTTTTCGGTACGTTTTTCTGTTAAACAAGTACACATTGTTCATTGTCTAAACAAAGTAAATATCTCTTTGGAACGGAATTTTTTGTTCTATTTTGACGGCGAAAATGTAAAAAAAAGTGTGATTATTATCTCAAAACTAATAAAAAACACTAAATTAGTTTTTTTCTTGTGTTTCTTGTCCTGTCAGCGTAATTTATTCAACTGTATTTGTAAATTTGTAGATAATGTCAAATCATTATATTCGGGGAACTTGTACTTCTCGTTGTTAATAATAATAACATGTTATAAAAGCTGAAACATCAGTAGTTTATTTGTATTCAATAGAGGCTGAAATTGATTTATTTAAAGTACACGACTTGACGAAAAATTTAAAAATGCCAAGCCAGTTAAAGCTTAACAAATAACTGTGTATGTCATTTACTCGAACAAGTGTCAGTTAAGAACGTCAGTTCTTCTACTTTGTCTGTCTTCTTCTCCAAAAGTTTATTTTTCTGTCTTGTCGCACTCCAGTATTGAACTTTCTTCTTATATCTAAGGCTGCGAGGGTATTCGTATTAACTAACCTAATACATTGCATGTTTATATCTAAAACTCATTATAGAAATCCCCTAATCCTTCCAAATTGTGGAAATCTTAACAGCCTTAGTCTTTTTCGTATATGATATTATTACTTGTATGTCGTGTCAATGACAATAAAGCCTTTATCATGTAGGCGACAAACTAAAGGTCCGTGAACTCTGGATATTGACAGCTTCGCCAAACGGCGTAGGTACTTAACAAAAATATTATTATATTATTATTATTACTGCTTTCTACAGATCACGTCAAATCATTAGGTACCCATATTTCCTATTTTTTATTATTTTAGTGATCCAAATGTGTCGTGTGTTATGGGTAAAGTAACGCCGTTAATTCCCCGGATTGGCCCGGATCGGATTCCACCATCTCTTTCAATTCTTTGTTATTCCCCTTTGTGGGCGTGGTTCGTTCTTCAAATCGAAGTTTCCATCACGACGCTTAAAATCGAACGGTGTGTTCATTAAGAGTCTCCAAACGAAATATCGATATTGTGAACTTTTCCTATTCAAAGACCAAGCTGAATAAAAAGAAATCTTTAAGACGATCATCGTAAATTTAAACGTTAAAAACCTATTTTTAAATAATTAAAATACAACATTCTCAAAAGGTTTTACACTCCTATGTAAAGTAAATGAATGTCTACGCAATTAACCTTGATTATTGCACTATACGAAGAATAATTAAACTTTACACAGACAGAGTAGTCCTAATGTCCTAGTGTCCTTAATCTTACATTAGGATTAAATACAACGTTGTCTATTTTATAATGATAGACATAAAAGCTCCATACATTCACAAACTTCTCTATGCTAAATGAGACTTATATTTAAATCATTTCGATTCATAATCGAAAAAAAGCGAAGTTCTGATTCTGATAGGAAGGTATTCGTATGTACTTTGTTTAATGTATTTCTCGTATTAAATGTTGCAAAAAAATTACGAAAAGAAAAATTAAATAGGCCTGAGACCTAAATAATAAAAACTTGTATAGCCTAATAAGTACGAATGTAACAAAAAAATACATAGATATACTATGAATTAACACTTCTAGCTAGAGATCAGTTGGTCCTGTGACACAGGACTCATCCAGCTCCTTCCATTTATTTTTTGTCTCTGGTTTCACTCATTCAAATCTCGCTGTCACCTTACGTCTGTCAACCATAACACCAATCCAATTATCAAATAACAACTGCTTTGATTTGTAGCAAATATATACCAATATGATTTGTTCAGCGAAGAAATAGACAACAGAACAAATACGCGCACGTAAAGAATCTCGAATGTTGTTGAGGTCTTTTGTATTCGTCTTTCGAGAGGTGTTCGAAAGTTTATGATGAAGTCGGTTTTCACTGGCTAGTTTCATATTATAGTATTAAAATGTACTAGCGAAGTTGTTCAGCTAGGATTAATCCCGTTAGTAGACCAGAATAGTTTGTAAGGTAACACGATGATTTGTTGTTTGTATCGATCAAAGCCTGCAAGAGACTGTAACATTCCCTTAAAGACCGGTAACTCACGCATGTCTCCCGGCTCGCTATTTTGCCTCCAGTACATAAAACTATTTCACTAGACTTTTTTCCTTTATGTGGAAGTTTTAGGGGGGGGATAGTGTAAGAAACTAATAGATATCCATATATTAAACATAAACATATAACTGAGATATGTAATATGAATGCTATATGTTGATTGTTACAGTTGGAGAATGTGCAGCTGCTAGATAAATATAATCTCAGGAACCCATCGAAAGGCACTTTGTACTTTGCAACGACACACCTCATATTTGTGGACCATGAGATGAGAAAAGAGACATGGGTAAGTTATATAAAATACTAGTAGCTTTTGCCCGCGACTTCGTCCGCGTGGTTTTAATACAAAAGGAATTTGGAAAATCGGGTTATAAATGGCAGGGTTCTGGTTCTGGTCTATTTCTATATTCGAACTTTCATTCCCTATTTCAACCCCTTTAACCTATGTTAAATAAACTCCATACACTTAAGTATCTCCATACGAAATTTCATTGAAGTTGGTTTAGTAGTTTAATCGTAACATACATGCTTGCTTTCGCATTTATAATATTGGTCTAGATGACTATTTCTATTATGAGTTTTAATGGAACGTAAACTTAAATTAATTTAGTTTTGTCAATAAAAACCGTAATAACTGTTTTTATAATTTAAATTGAATAAAGAAAATGTTGTTAATAAAAGTGAGGACGAACGAAATAAATATAAAAAATTAAACACTGTTTTTTAAGTGTGTGGATTGTATTTCTTAAAAATACAATATCAACTTTAAGATATTGTACTTAGTCATAGATAGGTCGAGCTTTCATTTTGCTAGATCGTGTACCATGTTATTGTTACATGAGAAAGTGTTATGTGTGTGCGCTTAAAAAATGTTTGCTTTATTTATTTATTTTACGAAAACAAAACAGACACATCACAAAAATACAATAACAGAACAAGATATATGACAAAATTACAGAGGCATCCTTAAACATGTTTCACAGATAAAATATGTTATATACACAGTCACAAGTACAGAAACAACAAAACAGAATTATTATATAAATTAAAAGTTACATACCTTAACACAATACGAGAAGTAAAATATAAGATATATTGTTAATACTATATAATACACAAAAATTTGCTATAACAGTGATTTCAATTTCGATTCTACATTTACACCTGAACGCAGCAGAGGGGCACGAAAAAATGTAGAGAGAGAGTTATCATTAAACGTTTTAAACATTCTTTTGTCACACTTTTTTTTTCAGTGAAACTAACTAAACTTTAAGATACATCTTACCTCTTAACATACTTATTTATTGTGATGTATCTGTATATGTTTCCCTAATATATAAATGTGTACATTATTATAAACTAGCTTTCCGCCCGCGGCTTCGTCCACGTGTAAGTAAGTATATAGCGATTTTTAATGATCTCGACAGGGCTTTCTTTCACGGGCTAAAATCTTGTTACAATTGGAATTATATATAGCCTGTGTTACGCAGGGATGATGTAGCTTTACAGGATCAGTTAAGAGTTGAAAGAAAATTCTTACGAAGTTATGAGTACGAAATACGTACTTGTGAGGTTATTACTTATTAGCTTGACCAAATAATAAAAGGTAAACCTCATTAACGTTAAGGATGTAGGTGGAAAACTGGATGCGGACAAACGATAAACGTCTCTTCTCTTCACTCGTTTTCTTTTACTTGTTGAATAGGTAGTGTTCACTCAAAATAATCATACACACACTAAAATGTTCGTACTTCACATAGTTCCACTTGTGTATACATATTTTTATTTATATTTTCTGTTCGTGATTTTTTGTTATTCTTTTTTCTGATCTTAGATTCTATTTCCGGTTCTAAATTTTAACCTTATTTTGGCTTTATTTTTAATCTATTTTTATTGTGTAAACTGTTTTTGATAAGCTGTATAGGTTTAAGAAATAAAAAAATAAAATAAATCTGGGTTGATGACGAGTTTTATCAACGCCATCTATCGAGCACATTGTTCAACACTTCAACCGCGCCCGCGCGCACTGCGTTATTTGTTATTTTTGTTACCTCTCATAAGTTTTAATATTAGGATTAACTTATATTAGAACATATTTAACAATATATAAGTAATCAATCAATATAAGTGTTTAAAAATTTTGAAGCAGTGGTTGAAGTAAATTTTCAATTGACCATAACTTCTTTTTCTCTTAACCGATTTTGACAAAATAAACTTTTGACAACGCTCCTAATTATATGTAACCCAACTGTGAAAACCGCGTTCAAATCCGTTGAGTAGTTTTCAAGTTATAACGTACCAGACAGACAGACAGACAGACAAGAATTCCAAAAATTGTTATTTTGGTTTCTATGACTCTTCTTTAATTGCCTCCTTTCAGTTTTTTGGAAAAATATTTAATGTACAGTTTTTCGATTTTTACTGTCTTATTATTAGTACAGATGAATTATTTTACCTCCCCAGATTCTTCTCCCACACATATCAACAGTGGAACGGTTACCAATAACAACCACCGGTTCACCCCTACTCGTGCGCACCAAGACCTTCCAGTCGGTCTTCTTTGTCATACCCCGCGAACGAGACTGTCATGAGATGCATCAAACCCTGATGCGGCTGAGTCAACCTGGTGAGATATTTTTAGTTTACGCTTTACGTGACCTGCTTGTGGAACCAGCTACTCTGGTATTGTCGATGGGCTGTATAAAGAAATGCGTACTATGCCGTACTGAGCTTCTATGCAAAAAATAGTGTAGTTTTAAAGTTTTAAGTCATTTAATAATTTAACTAATAACATACATTAAAATGTTACATTCTATTCCAATTTCTAGAGTCTTTGCAATTTGTAAAATGTTTAAAACAAATTTGAAAATGTATAAAAATGCATAGAAAAAGTATCTTATTTCTTTAAATTTTATTTTAGGGCGAAAAGTTAAACACATTTGTAGGCAAAAGAATTTGCTACAACTTATTACCTTACAATGTTTTTGTAAGACGCACAGTTTCTGAGATATTGCGAAAAAAGTGTTTTCACCCCATTTTCCAACCCTTCCACTTGCTTTTTTGTTCATTACTATTGAGTTTATTAAAGTTGGACATATTTATAAAATATTTCAGTTAACATAGAAGAATTATACTGTTTCAACTACAAGTCGACTCCGGATGATTTGCCTAAATCAGCTGGTTGGAATTACTTCGATATACAGACGGAATACCAAAGAATGAATGTACCAAACGAACACTGGGTGCTGTGTAATGCCAATAAAGAATACGAGGTTGGTCTATGCGTATTTTTAATCATACCAATAATAATATTTTGATTTGATTATGTATTGAGACTTATTGTTGACTCGCTAACATAACGTAAACGTTACGTTAACATATAAGATATATTAACGTTCTTGAACTTAAGTTTTCCATTATTATATTTAAATATTTAATGTCAATATTGATTGTCAGTAGCACAATTTTGTATTAATTGTTTATTTTAAAAGTTTTCGAGTTTCTTGCCGGTTCTTCTCGGTAGATGACTGCCTTCCGAACCGGTGGTAGTGTAAAAATTTACGATTGAAAAGTGTCTTTATAAAGACCTACTTGAATAAAGATATTTTGAGTTTGAATTTGAATGAATAATATGCAAAAATAAAAGAGAAGAAGTTAACAGAAATAAATTATATTCAACTTAGCATATTTCGAGTGTTTTGCGACAATCCGTTGTCAAATTTATGATCCATTATAAAAAAACAAAAGACGATATGATTTTTTTTTGTAGCTATGTGATACCTACCCAAATGCCCTATATGTACCTGCGCGGGCGTCGACCACTGTGCTATTGGGCAGTGCGAGTTTCAGATCGCGGGGTCGTTTGCCCGTACTAGCATACTTCCACCACAATAAGGCTGCTATAACACGGTGTAGTCAACCGCTTAGTGGATTTTCTGCTAGGTGAGATATATTTTCATTTTCACACACTCTTTGAGTGGGTGTGCCATGCTGTTACATAGGGTTTCAGCCGAATGGGCAGCCACGGCCGGAGAAATACCACTCTCTCACAGAAAACCGGCGTAAAGTGATGCAATTGGACTTTGTTCATTTTGTACTCGCGTGTCGTTCGGTGAGTGAGATCTTCCGGGGCCCATCTTCTCCCCTCCCCCGTCCTCTTCCCCTACCCCCCCCCCTTTTTCCTAATTTTGCTATAAAGGTCGGCATCGCACTCACGAGCTACCAGCCGCGTGAGTGTACGGCGTGAGTGTGAGTGTGTGCCGCTATGGGCGGCGACTTCACCTATGATGGGCCATGGTGGCCCCCTCTACTATAAAAAAAAAACACAAATTTTCCGACAAACACAAAAGTCACTTGCTTAATTGTGTATTGTATGATCATTTATAGTGTTTATTTTATTATTATGGGGTTTGAGATTCGTTACTTACTGTAATAATATAAAATAATGTATCAATTTAATTCAGCGTATATACGTAATATTTATGTGTGTGACATTGATCAAGTCTTTGCTTTATACGCTGCATATCTTTCCTTATATTCTGAGGAACATTGCATAAGACTGGACTTTTTAAACTTCAGACATGAGTGTCTTGTCAGTTTGATGCTGAACAACTTTAACAATCGGGTATCATATTAAATCGGATTTATACCAGTCATATAAGTTGTTTTGATTTGAATATATCCGTTTTTTTCCAGATGTATGGAAGACGAACAAATGTTAGATATAATCCGGCGTGCGAATCCAAATTGTGGTTATATGTATGTGGTGGATACGCGACCCAGGGTATGTTTATCTTTTAACAATTAATAGGAACAAAAAAAGCTTTGTTTTTGCCTGTGACATTTGACGTGTAATAATCTAATTTTCTTATATTCCAGTTAAACTATTGAAAATATGTTAATTCAATGTTTCATAGGGAATGTAATATATCTATTTAAAACCCTGTTAAAATTGTTCAGTCCTCAGTAGAGAGAGATAGAGAGAAGAGAGTATATTTTTTCAGATAAACGCAATGGTGAATCGCGCGGCCGGTAAGGGCTATGAGAACGAGGCGTTCTATGAAAACATCAAATTTCACTTTATGGGAATCGGGAATATACACGTGATGCGCAAGAGTTTGCAGAAACTTGTTGAAAGTATGCTATTGTTATTCATTTTTTTATTATTATTTAAATGCTCGTTCTTTACATAATATACTACACTTGTTCATATGTATTTATATTTTTTTTTCTGTTCGTGTTTTTTTTGTTGTATTATTTTTTTCTGATCTTGGATTCTATTTTCGATTGTATGTTTTGACCTTGTTTTGGCTTTGTTTTGGATCTATTTTTGTTGTGTAAGCTTTTTGTGATAAGCTGTATTGGTTTAAGAAATAAAAAATAAAATAAATAGAAGAGGGGGCAAACGAGCAGGCAGCCCACCATAAAGGTGAAGCCGCCGCCCATAGACATTCACGCGGCTGGGGGCTCGTGAATGCGTTGCCGGCCTTTAAAGGATATTTGGGAAATGGGAACCGGAAGATCTCACTCACCGAACGAAGCGCGAGTACAAAATGGACAAAGTCCAATTGCATCACTTTGCGCCGGTTTACTGTGAGAGAGTGGTATTTCTCCGGCCGTGCCTGCCCATTCGGCTGACACTCTAAGTAACAGCATGGCACTCCCACTCAAAAAATCTTACTCATTAGGTTCTCTTTTGATACTGCCGTACCAGTTATTGAGGGCACTTACTTGAACAGCTGCAGCTGAATTCCATCACCGGACATCAAGGCAGAATACGAAATTAAGGCAGTTTCTTCTCTTTGTGGAGCCAACTGCCAACGCAGGTTGCCAACCATTCCCGAACCTTTGGGGGCCTTCCTCTCCCTTAAAGGCCGGCAACTCACTTGTTAGCCTCCTGGCGTTGCAGGTGTCCATGGGCGGCACATCACTCGAAGTGTCCCGCCTGCTCCTTTGCCTCCTCTTCCATAAAAAACAATAAAGATAATTTAAGTTTACTATACTCATCGTTTGTAGTTTGCTTTCCTTAACATCTGACAATAAAGTATTTATGTAAGAATGAGACGGAAAATGTTTTTTTGATTGCAGCCTGCGAACAGAACACACCAACGATGTCCTCGTTCCTCGGTGGATTGGAATCATCGGGGTGGCTGAAGCATATCAAGTGAGTTTTCACCCAGACTCGAACCCCAGTACCGATTTGTGGATTTTAATGTTAGACGTCCAATATGCTAAATTCATATTTATTTATTTTATTACATCTGTCTCTAAGCATCTTATGTGCTAAATATATTTAAAGAACAATAAAGTTATAAGATAATTGAAACTGGAAACAAAAATATTGTCTGTATTATATATCTTGATCTTTCTAGAAAAGAGCGTACTGCTTCTGAAAAGGTAGGCAACGCATTCACGAGTGTCACGTGAGTGTAGAGCGGCTTTTTTTCTTCTCGTGGCCTATTTTTGGACGTCTAAATATTTCTACGTGCTTTTAGTATTATTTTATTTAAGTATTTTTTTTTTAATCTATGCTACTAAAAGAGTTATTACTGTCTGATCTTTGTAAGACTTCAGGTTTATATATATTTTGAATTTATTTTAAATAAAAAAAAACTTAATTATCGAGAAAATAATGATTGATTCGTGTTAGGACCGAGACGTATGGACGGACTGTTATCTTTTATTTTGCGATTTTTTTTTAATCGTCGTACGATAACACGATATAATTAATATAAAATTGTTAATTAAAAAAATAACATTACAACAGGCAAAACACAACAGCTCACGTTAATAAAAAAAAATGAATGATTCCAGGGCGATATTGGACACGTCCTGGTGGATAGCGTGCGCCATTGACAGCGGTGTGAGTGTGTGCGTGCACTGCAGCGACGGGTGGGACCGCACTGCGCAGGTGTGCTCGCTGGCCGCAGTTTGCCTTGAGCCGCACTACCGGACCATTAACGGCTATCAGGTGAAACCTATTTTTAATACTAAATTGTAATCTTTACTCGTATGAACGAGTTTTTTGTTTGTTCTTCTGAGGTTATTCGTCGTCTTAGCACTAACATACTAGGCATAGACAATGACTGATGTAGACTAATTATTAAATAAACACAAAATATTCTTAATATTAACCTAACTAATATAAGTAACTAAAAATAAAACAAAACACAAAACTAAAACACATTTAAAAGGTTTGGTCCCAGTGGCAGAGTAGATTACTTGCATTATTATAAATATGTCTAAACTAATACGACTTGAAAAAGAAAGAGGCGTACCTCTCCCTAAAGGCCGGTAACGCACTCCCAGCCGAGGGAGTGCGTTACCTTTATGATGTGCCTCCTGCTCGTTCGATCCGTCTTCTATAAAAGAAAATACAAAAAAATTGTATTCTTTGTACTGGATCCCAAAACAATTGTTAAAAATAAAATTGTCTATTTTGTATGTTCGCGCTAAATCAATTTCACCGTTTTCACCAAAAGCCTAAAGTCTGTGAGTGGTATGTTATAAGAAGTGTTGAATGTAGTGGAAATGTCGTTTCAGGCGTTGATAGAGAAGGACTGGTTGTCCTTCGGTCACAAGTTCACATCCCGGTGCGGCCACGTGGCCGGTGACCCGAGGGAGCGCTCGCCCGTTTTCACGCAGCTGCTGGATTGCACGTGGCAGCTGCTGCGACAAGTTCCTGAGGTGCGTTTTGCTTTTTTGAAACAACATTTATTTTAACGCATTCTTTTTGGTATATTGTCATTTATAATGGGTGAGCCGTGTGTGTGTGTGTAATAGGCGCTTCAGTTGATCAGATAATTGTCTTTTTTTTTTTTTTTTTTTTATTTTTTTTTATGTGAGAGGAGGCAAACGAGCAGGCGGGTCACTTCGAGTGATGTGCCAACCGCCGCCCATGGACACCTGCAACGCCAGGAGGCTTACAAGTGAGTTGCCGGCCTTTAAGGAAGAGGAACGCTCTTTTTTTGAAGGTCCCCAAGTCGTAGCGGATCGGGAATACCTGCGCTGGCAGTTGGTTCCACAAAGAGGTGGTGCGCGGCAGAAACTGCCTTAAAAAACGCACAGTCGTGGAACGCCAGACATCAAGGTGGTACGGATGGAATTTCGTATTCTGCCTCGATGTCCGGTGATGGAATTCCGCTGCAGGTATTAGCCCGAACAATTCATCAGAGCACTCCCCATGATAAATGCGGTAGAAGATGCAGAGGGAGCCTACATCTCTACGCAGAGCCAAAGGATCAAGCCGATTGGAAAGGATGGGGTCGTCGACGATACGAGCCGCTCTGCGTTGGATGCGATCAAATGGAAGGAGCTGGTATTGGGGCGCCCCCGCCCAGAGGTGGGAACAGTACTCCATATGAGGCCGAATTTGCGCTTTATAGAGTTGCAAGCGATGGCCTGATGTGAAATACTGACGCGCCCTGCTGAGAACACCAAGCTTTTTAGAGGCTAACTTAGCCTTACCTTCCAAATGATTGCAGAACTGGACATCGCTCGATATATCGACACCAAGAATTCCAATACTGGCTGAGGCTTTAAGAGGAGTGTTATCGAATAGTGGGGCCACGACAAAGGGATTCTTTTTAGCGGTAAACGCGCAAACCTGGGTCTTCGAGGGGTTAAATTGGACTAAGTTAAGTCGACCCCAATCCGAGACTCCACGCAGTAGAGTCTCGACTTCAGATACAAGTTTGTCCCGACACTGCTCGACATCAACCCGGGAAATATTTGCACGTCCGTGATATAGAGCATCTCCAGTACTGTCATCCGCATAACAATGAAGGCTGCTTAAGTGCAACATATCATTGATATGCAAGAGGAACAGCGTAGGAGAGAGTACACAGCCTTGGTGAACTCCAGCGTTTACGGATTTGAGGTCGGAACATGCACCGTCGACAGCGACCTTGATGTTCCGATCGGCCAAAAAACTGGAGATCCAGTCGCATAACTTCACGGGAAGCCCATATGCTGGAAGTTTTGAGAGAAGCGCCTTGTGCCATACCCGATCAAAGGCCTTTACTATGTCCAGACTAACCGCCAGTGCTTTCCCCTTTAGACTCAACAGCTTCTGCCCATTTATGAGTTAAGAAAACTAGAAGATCACCAGCTGAGCGGCCACGGCGGAAACCGTATTGACGGTCACTAATCAGCTGGCATTCCTCCAGATAACGAAGGAGCTGGCTGTTGATAACAGTCTCCATTATCTTAGAAAATAAAGGGGTAACAGCTATTGGGCGGTAGTTTGAAGGATCAGAGCGTTCGCCTTTTTTAGGAATCGGGTGAACCAAGGCGGTCTTCCAAGCGTTCGGGACAATGCCGAGTGAATAAGAGTGCCGGAAAAGACGCGTCAGGACCGGAGCCAACTCAGGAGCACAAGTGCGCAGCACTATTGGAGGAATACCATCCGGTCCACTCGACTTATGAATATCCAGGGAAGTAAGGGCTTTGCGTACAGCACGAAGCCGAAAAACAATTTCGGGCATCGAGGTATCACACCGCAATAACGTCGGTGGAGTATTCCCGTGGTCATCAATCGTCGAGTTGGACCCGAAAAGAGAGCCTAAAAGATCGGCTTTCTCTTTCGGGGTGTTGGCCATCAGGTTGTTCGCCCCAAGTAGTGGTGGAAGAGATGGCTTACAGAAGTTTCCTTGAACAGCCTTGGCAAGAGACCAGAATGCACGTGTCCCAGAAGGGAGCCGAGCCAGTCTATCACCGATTCTGCTGATGTGAATAGACTTTGCCTTAGCAATGGCACTTTTGAGGGACCTAGAGGCCGAGTTGTATGCTTTTTTAAGAACGCTGGTATTTACATCACGTGATGCTGCCGCTTGAGCCCAGGTACGATAACATTCAAGCTTTCCGCCATTTTGCAAGACTGTCTGAACCAAGGTTGGGACTTGCCACCGATGGGCACAGCAGAGAAAGGAATAAAAAGCTCCATTCCCTGCAGCACCACATCAGCGACAGAGTCGGCAGCAGCATTCGGATCATCCGACGAAAAACAAATCGGCCCCCACGGGTAGGAAGCAAAAAAGGAGCGCATTCCATCCCAGTCTGCTGACCTATAGTGCCAGACGCGACGACAACCTGCAAAACGAGGTCTAGTGAGTCGCGTTGTTCTTATAGTACTCCGAACAAGGCAGTGATCTGAAGATCCTAATGGGGAATCAACTGATACATGATACCCGTCCGGGTGAGAAGTCAGCAGCAGGTCCAACAGTGAAGGATTATGACCTTCGACATCTGGGATTCTCGTGATCGAGGGCACCATTTGAGTCAAGTCGTAGGCCAAGGCAAAGTCGTGAAATATTCTTCCCGCATAGTCGGTGGTAGTAGAGCCGAGCCAGTCGGTATGGTGGGCGTTAAAATCGCCAAGAACTACGACTTCAGCGGTAGGAACATTTGCAATCAAGGAGTCTGTAGCCGATTGTATGTGCTCCACAAGTCGGTCAATTTCGGCATTACCGCTATGAGACCTATAAAGGCATGCGTAGAATCGCGGATGGTCATCGCAGTCTACGCGGAGCCAAAGAATCGATAGGTCTTTTCCTTCAGGAAACGTGAGGCGACGAGAGCAAATGTCATCCCGGACATAGACACACACTCCAGCCCTTGGCAAGAATCTATGTTCTAATTTATAACCAGGGTAGGAGAGGAAAGAGGTGTCGCCAGGAGAAGAAATCTGTGTCTCGGTAAGAAAGAGTAAGGCCGGCAAAGCTGTTTCAAGGTGGTGGTGAACAGCGTTTAAGTTCGAAACAAGCCCCCTCACATTGCAGAAGTCCACAGTAAGCGATGAGGAAGGTGCCAAGTGATGCTTACTCTGTTTGCCCCGACATTTATGAGATGTGTTTTTAGATATGAGCGCAAAATTGCCCCCCCCAGAATACGAAGGGCAGCCTGGGGGCCCAACAACAAAACAGTTAGGTGGACACGCAAGAGGGGATTCTCCACGACAGGTGGTACCCCCCTGGGGTAATTTCTTTTTATTTTGCACCATCATTCAAGTATTTGTTTGGGGGGACAGGGAAGGAGAGGGAATGAGGAGGAAAGGAAAAAAAAGGAAATGGAGGGTTACAAGAGGGCGGGGAAGGGGAAAGGATGGGCACCGGAAGATCTCACTCACCGAACGAAACGCGAGTACAAAATGAACAAAGTCCAATTGCATCACTTCACGCCGGTTTTCTGTGAGAGAGTGGTATTTCTCCGGCCGTGCCTGCCCATTCGGCTGAAACCCTAAGGTAACAGCATGGCACTCCCACTATAGAAACATATGTCTATTGTCGATATGGTTATTGTGTAGTAAAATGTATGTACGTCGCTATAACAAATACAAAATATTTAAGTGTTGTGTATTCTCTATCTAGTTAAGTTTAAACTGTGATATTAAATTTATATTTTGTAAGGTATCCATAATAAAGTCGTAAAGTCCTACCCCCTTTGCAGGCTTTCCAATTCAACGAGCGATTCCTACTCACGCTGCACGATCACGTGCACGCCTGTCAATATGGAACGTTTGTTGGCAATTGTGAGAAGGACAGGCGAGATCTGAGGTATTATTACACACGCTAGTCAGTTGGTCCTTGAGGTCCTTATGTTGGGTTGGTTAAATGCTTAACTGAACTTTTTATTAGTGTAAAAATCTCAACTATTTGATTAGTCTCTACTAAGTTACTTTATTTAAAACATTTCTTAAGAATTTTAAAGTACGTTTATCGTATTGACCAATTAGAGCCAAGCTCTGATGGCGTCTGGGCGCCATCGTGTTGTTGTGACAGTATGTTTGGGATTGTAAGACCAGTCTTTGGGAAACCATTGTACAGCACCATATGATCCAAAGACGTTTAGCTGAGTAAAACATATTGACAGTAACAAGCCCTGAAACATAACGAGCGATCTCCTCCAAGCAACATTGGCTGGTTGTAGTTTAGATATTAGTATATTATAAATACTATTTTTCAGATTGTCTGAGCGCACCTTCTCACTGTGGGGCTACATGGCAAGTCATCTGAACGAGTACAAGAATCCATTGTACAGTCCGAAAGCGCATCCGGACACGTTGAAGCCTGATCTATCCGCTCAAAGTATCAGGTAACTATAATCGACTGTTATCATTCATTTTAAAGCAAAAAAGAAAGTTTTTTGAAACTACGAAAAATATAATATAAAGCGAATAAATAACATAATATAGAAGTAAACATAGATCATTGTCGATGTAGGTTCTGGCGAGGCATGTACTGCCGGCATGAGAGTGGTGTTCACCCGCGGGAGTCCCTTCCCGACCTCTTACCCGCGGCGGTGGAGCATTCAGCCGCTCTGCACCAGCATATAGACTATTTGGCGAAGGTATTCTTTCTCCTTTCTTTTAAATGTACAGCCATGGGGTTTACAATTTATGTTAGGGCAGTTTCTGCTCGAAACGCCTCCCCCCCATTTTATTTTAAACTAACCTGCCCATTTACCTTCCATAATAATACACTGGTTCACTTGTTTTAGATTTATACATTGTTTTAGATTTATAAATTGTTTTAGATTCGTAAATTGTTTTAGATTCATACATTGTTTTAGATTTATAAATTGTTTTAGATTCATAAATGGTTTTATTAAATTTTTAATTATTAGGTGAATATATAAGAGATATACACATTTATGTATATCTCTTATATATTAAACACACTTGTTCATGGTTCTGGTGTTTAAAAATATTTAAAATAAGTTATGTGTACATTATAAAATGATTTATTATTATGAAAAAAAAAATGATTTTCAGCGGATAACGACATTCAAGAAGCTGCTGTCGAGTAAGAGAGACAGGAGCGAGACGTCGGTGAATTACCAAAATGGCAATTTGGAAACGGTGGCGATCGAGACGAGGATGGCCGCCATCAACATTGACAACAAGTGAGTTGCCAACAGGCTTACATCGCGGCTCGTTTGTTGCCAGCTACATATTTAAAGAGGGTTATTTGAAAAAAAAAGGATAAATTTACAGTTAGGTTAGTAGAGATTATTTTTTTTAAACAAAACACAAGTGTCTTATACGCAGGCGCTGAGTATATATCTACTTACGATTTAGCCAGAAATTATGTTATTTTTTTAATATTGTTTTCGTTATAATTAAAAATGGTTTAATTTTTTTTTAAGTTCAGAAATCAGCAGACCAAACCAAGAGTTGCTTTTTTTAATATAATCCAAAGGAAATTCTTTTTGAGCGAGGTTTACTATTGTTTTAACTTAATTACAGATTTATATACGAGTCCGGTGCAAATTTATCAGAAGTGGAGTGCGCAAACGACGACCATCCGCTCAAAGATATCAAACCGCAGAAGCCCACACACATTCCACTTATAACTGAAGTAAGATATATAAAACATATTTTTAACAACAAACTTGTGTCTGAAGTCGAGACCCAACTAAGTGTATCCTCGGACTACACAGACTAGACAAGAACTTTTACTCCTCTCTTTGAAGACGCCCAGTATTCCGATTGCGGCTGAGGGGCTTTACAGCATCGGAATACTGGGCATCGACGTATCGGACAATGTTCAGTTTCGCGGTCATCTGGAAGAAAAGGCAAAACTTGCCTCTAAAAAGCTTGGTATGCTCAGTAGGGCGAGACGATACTTAACTCCAGGCCACCGCTTGCAACTTTATAAAGCACAAATTCGGCCCCACATGGAATAATGTTCTCAACTCTGGGCGGGAGCCCCACAGTACCAGCTCCTTCCTCTTGATCGCATTCAACGTAGAGCGGTTCGAATGGTCGCTGACCAGTCACTCTCCGACCGGCTTGATCCTTTGGCGCTGCGTAGAGATGTTGGATCTCTCAGCATGTTCTATCGCATTTACCATGGTGTGTTCGGAGGAGTTGTTCGGATTAATATCTGCAGCTAAATTTCATCTTCGGACATCAAGGCAGAATGCGAAATTCCACCCGTATCACCTTGATGTCTGTCGTTCCACCACTGCGCGTTTCGTAAGACACTTCTTACCACGCACCACCACGTTATGGAACAAGCTGCACGCCACGGTATTTCCGAACCACTACGACTTAGGGTCCTTCAAGAAAAAAGCGTATAAATCCCTAAAAGGCCGGCAACGCACTCATGAGCTCCCAGCCACATGAGTGTCCATGGGTGGCGACTTCACCTTTATGGTGGGCCTCCTGCTCGTTTGGGACTATGTAAACCGATAGTAAGATTTGACAGTCGCACATTTGGGAACTTGCGAATGACTTGGGGACGGTTAGCGTGGAGTGATGGCGGCACTGAGCGAATACGTCATCTGGAAGTGTTAAGCTTTTATGGCATCGAGAGGGAGGAGAGAGAAGACGGTCACGTTTGGTCACGATTGGAGCAGTGCAGAAGACTGTCGACACTCCGCGCTAAACTCCCCGTTATCTATATTTGTAATGATTCTAAACTTATTCATGAATACTACAATTTAATCAAAAATAAAATTTTCAGAAGACGGACGAGTCAATACCAGCGAATCTGTCAGCGCTGGAGGCGGAAATAAATTCGGTCGCTCTGGATTGGAAAAGCATTAAAAACGTCACGGAGTGCAGTTGCTCAACGCCGTTGGACCATTTCAGTAGGAAGGTATTTGTTTAATTAATAAATCATAAATATATGTATCTATTTCAAAAGAAAAGAGTCGGATAAATTTAATAAAAGAAATATGATAATATTTTCCTTCACTAGCATACATTCACTTTTATATTGAAATGTGTTCTATTCCCGCTTTATCGGCAATTGTTTGAACAACACTCAAAGTCGGTAAAGCGGTATTTTGTTACCGTGGAAACCGCTGTCATTACTTGTTTCATTACAACGGTCTAGACCAGTGGTTCCCAACGTGGGGCGTACGCCCCACTGGAGGGCAATTTGGCAATTGGAGGGGGGCATTTCGAATTTTTTTCAGTTAAAATTACCCCTCTAGTTTAGGGGATTTCATATCTTTGCATGCTTTAGAGGGGGCATTTTCTTATTTTTGCACTTGTTAGGGGGGCATTTTCGATTTTAGAATCTCAAAAGTGGGTCGCGCACCTAAAAAGGTTGGAAACCACTGGTCTAGACTGTTGACAGAAACTAGTGGAAAATTAAATTTTTGTTGTTTTAATTTTAATGCAGTAAGATGTTGTTTAAAGTGGTTTTAAATGTTGAATGTGTGAAATGTCTCCAGCACCACTGCTGGGGGTGCGGTGGGTGTGTGTGCACTCGCTGCGTGTCGCGAGCCCCCCTCCCCGCGCTCGCCGCCTCCGCCCCCGCGCCCCTCTGCGCCGCCTGCGCCCCGCCCACGCCGCACGCCTGTTGGTACCCTCCGCCTGTTTAGCTTACTATTAAAGACATATCTCAGAACTTTATATATTAAATGACACGGGTTTTGCGTGTTTTTTGTCGGTTCTTACTGTTAGCAAAACATGTATGAGTAGGTTAAAAAATATTATTCTATATAATATTACATTCTTATGAATATCTGTTTCGTTAAGTTCGATTATTGTAACATACTCTTATTTATTTATTTAACACTTTATCGCACTTAAACACTAGAAGCAAATGACATTAACAGATGTTAGAACATATAAGAGCAACGGGCGGCCTTATCGCTAATAAGCGATCTCTTCCAGACAACCCACTCTTGTATACATTTTCCAAATAGTTATTTATTTTCAATTATTTTCAGACATAAATCAGCCGAAAAAGTGAGACTTCCAATGAATAAACATAAAGAAGAAAAAGCCGCATTTATATAACCCAACTAATTGTTATAATTCTAACAAAAAACATAACTCTGTAATTTCCAATTTTTTTAACTGAGCGTAATTGCAATATAGTATATCTGTTAATCATTTAATTAATATTTATTTTAATTGTGATCTTTGCTATTTTAGTAGATTTTTATAGTTTCCATCTAATTTTGATTTGTATATTAAGAGACTTGTATATATTGGTTAAATAAATATTACTTTATTAGACAAAGTTTTTTTTATTTCATACTCAGGCTCTCATAGCTTAGACTCAATTATTTTATTCTTATTAGTATTATATATATCTGTACGCATATTGAAAAATATAAAAAAATTGATTGCTTAAAAGTTGAATTAAAGAAAACAGAAGTTTTATCATTTTTACTGATTCTTTGTAGCATCCTGCATCCATGCATGTGTTAGCGTTACATATATTTTGTCTAATAGTTGTACTATTCTCTATATTTATCAACTATTTAGTACTTATATATCTCATTGCATCATTATATATTATGCTTAATTATCTATTGTCAGGATTATAATACATATATAATAAGCAATATCAACCAAACACAGTAATCTTTGTCATAACAGTTATATTTACTAAAAGTAACTGTTTAATAATAATTTTACAAAAGTACAATCAATAAATAACACTTACGTATATCTCGTTTGCCAATCGGACCCAGAATGGCCACTTACCACCGAAATAACTAAAACTATTGAACATTATTCAAAAGTGCTTCTAATCAATTCATTTAACCAAAAAGAGGTTCTAATGAATTTATTTCACAAAAGAGGTTTTAACAAATTCATATATAATGATATTTAAAGATAAGATTATACATCATCATATATATATAACATCGTCATACTATATGTAACATCAGTACTAACCATATATGTTACATGTATACTAATATGTACCATATTAATATACATATAACAAATGCATCACATCTTAAATCTAAGTGATTCTACGCCTGTTCGTACGCGACCTAACTGAGAGGATCAGGCAATAAATTCGACTTGGATTAATTTTTTTTGCAAATTATTTCTCATCATCAAACAAATGAGATAATTTATAAAATGCTTTTTCTAGGCTTTCTTTTCTAAGCTTCTGTTTTGATGCTATGTTGATATTGATGATACTTCCTAATTAATTAATTAAAAAAGAATTATCAGACCGGTCAGTCCAGAAATTGTTCTGGGAATGTCCCGGATTGACATTAGTATATATGTATCATTAATTTCGTAATATATAATATGTATAAAAAAAACACCAGATTTCGAGGATTTTTGTGCTATGGTAAAATAATGGGGGGGGGGGGGGTAATTATTTTCATATTTGTATTTAGTGACAGTCACACTAAATACAAATATGAAATTAACTTTAGATTTATGCATTGCGGGGCTTCGAACTTACAACCGCTAAGACGCTTAACAACCAATCTGTCTTGTTTTATCGATAACTGTAGTATTATTTTATTTTAATAACTTCGTTAAAAATAACAAACCACTTAAAATTAACAACTAGAAAAGTTTCCGTCTTGAGCTGAGTACAATGCTTGCTGTAATAATTATTTTTTTTCAACTCGCAAGTTGCAGTGAAATGTTAGGCATTGAAACGGCATCTAAGCAAATTGATAAGAATATAATTAATAAAGATGTGCAAGAGAGTAAGTGTGATTCCAATTACTATTACAATTACGCTTAAAATCTGACTTAGCCGAGGTTTTTTTGGGTTTTCAGACCGGTATATTTTGAAACCCGCATAGATCTAGATATAAGAAAATATTTGACGTAACAAATGATCGTTGATACTATTATCTGTGGAAAAGATATAAATAAATAAAATAAAATTAGTTCTCTCTATAAATTAATGGAGAATTAAAGGAGTGGCGGAGAGTTTCTTGCCAGTTCTTCTCGTCCGCTCTACGCCCTTGATTTGGGAACTGGGAGTAAATGTAATTGTTAAGTAAATTCATAAAATTCATAGGTCTAAGAATGTTTCTTATGAGATATTTATGATTTTAATAATGAATACCTCTATAGAGAAACCAGATTGGTCCTACAGTCCAATTCCCAGCGAAGTTTCGAAACATGTCCAAGAATTCAAACGCAACATGTCGGAATGTTTAAAAGAGGTGCAAAAAAATGACAAGAGAGAGATTAAGAGATTGTCACCTAAAATGGAGTCGCCGGTACACGGTGAATGCCTAATCGCGTGCGTACTTAAAAGAAATGGTGTTATTGAACATGGAAAAGTTGTGAAAGGTATACGTTTTTAAATAAGTTTATGGAGGCAGAAATTTCTACAACATATTGCACAGATGCTAGAAAGTCCAAAAATATTATGCTACTTAGTACTTAATATAATGTAACAGACATTAAGATCTTACCTCCTTTTTTGTAATATCCACCAAAAGATATAACCAAAGACAAACTCTCGTTTTATATTAGCGTTAACAAAGTGTAATGATATTTAAAAAACTCCTTTTTTCAATAAACTCAGTAAATATTTCTATAAATATCTATGCTCATTTGTTGGTGCTACCATTTTTAAATATACCAATTTTCATACACAATTTCTTTATAATTGTGTGTGTTAGTTTATTATTTAATAATAAAAAAATTGTATATCATTCTATTCAATTGTATTACTCGATTAATAATTTAACTGATGTTTTAACAGAAAACCTTATTGCATTAATCCGCAAGTTTTATGCAAAAGAAGACAAATTAATAAAGAAATTGGAACGGGGTGTTGACAGGTGCATAACCACGAGTATCAAAAGTAAGGATGAATGTTTACTCGCATCCAATCTGAACAAATGCACCAATGACATAATGACAAATAATAAACACACAATACATATTTAATTTGTATAATGTTAAGAAATGGATTAATAATGCTGTATTATTAACATAGAGTATCAATACATTTCGCATTCTTTTGTTAACTCTTCTTTTCGCCGTGTACCTCGTCCTGTTGTCAACCGATGGATCATCTAAAAATAAAATATATTAAAGTAACACTAAATTAATTGTTACGTCTTTTATATGTATAAAAGAATTTAACACACAACTTCTTTGCCGATTAAGACAAAAGTTTTTAAACACCCATCCGCCCGTGATTATATTTATCTGATATTGAAAGGGCTTAAGGTTTGGCACAGATGCATGAAAGCCTGCTTATCACCTTTTTTGAAATCAGTAAAAGATTTGTTCTTCTTTTCAATTGTTTACTTCTTTAATTCCAAATTATGAATATGAAATTACCTTAAATATGGATATTTTCCCAGACTTTTTTTAATGCCAACATCACAATATTTGAATTCAGCTTCCGAATGAATTCATTTCACCATTGTTTTCATTAACATCAAAGAGTTTTAAAATTTCCCGACCAGCACACGCTGCGTCAATTGGTCTCATTGCATTCAAGCGTTCTGTGATGTGACGTCCAAAGAACCAGTAACTGGATCCTTCTGATGATGTGTCAAATGGAGCCATTGCTAATAATAAGTTGTCTAGTACATCTTTGCACTGTTTAAATTTCTTATTTTTCTTTGGCCTTTTTATATGCTGGCCTCTTTGCCGTATGTTAATTGTATCACTTAAATCTGGTTCTGGTTTGAAGCTGGTTTCAATAGCGGAATATTCCTGCAAAAATTAAAATTTAGATAGACAGGAATTGAATATTTGCAAAAATATATGTAGCATAATAATGCTTAAATAGAGAAAACTACCTCATAAAAACAATCTTCACTCTTAGAAGGATCTCTGAGGAATTGAAGGGGCTTCCATAATGGCCAACAAGGGGTGTACATTTCTTCAGGACACTTTGCTGTCTCCTGAGACTTTAGAACTTTCCGCAGATTGTGATTAAAGGTACTTCTGATGTTCACCCAACGATCTCTAACAGATCTGGCTGTAAAGTAGAAACAGACATTGTAACCGAATAATAGACAACTTTAATAACTGAAGATCATTCTAACAAAATAATTCAAACTCAAAATATTATATTATGCTATTCAAGTAGGTCTTTATGACACTTTTGAATCGTCAATTTTTACACTACCACTGGTTCGGAAGGCAGTCATTTACCGAGAAGAACCGGCAAGAAATTAGATAGCTGCTCTTTTACAATTAATACAAAATTGTGCTACTGACAATTAAAATAACAAAGCATTGTAAGGCTACTCAAGAATTGAACTGTCCAGATGCTGACGCATTAAAGGGATCTTTGTCCTCTAAATATTCGTTTTTGGTATAGTATGCCTTTTCTACCAAAACACCCTTTACGCGCGTTAATTAATATTATTATTATGTTTATAATATTAATGCGTACCTGTAAAGCCAGAACCCAGTCTAGATGCAAACTCTGCATATGCTTTATATTTTTGTTGAATATGATGATTAGTGTTACCGATAGGCTTCCAAATGAATTCCTTTTGGCGAACGAACTCGACCAATTGTAATTCAAGCCTGCGTGTCCAGTAGCAAGGTTTCCTTGGCATGATTGAATGTACTGAAACTGTTATGGAACAGGTAAAGGAAATTATGAATGGTATTAAGAATTATTGATAATTAGAACATTATCTAGATCATAGACCAATTGTTCATAATATTCATTTAAATGAAGTTTATGTACAAACAAACAATTGATAGTAACTATTATATTATTTTTTGTTTGTCTGTTATTAATTCCACAAAAATAAAAATATACTAATTCTATGTCAGTTGTCATAGTTCTAGGCTGTGTGATGTGTCAAAAAACATTATACTACGTATGACGCCATCTCTTGAAATACAACTAAACGTAGTAATAATTAAAATTTACATTTGGCTACTTAAAATTGCACGGAAATAATGTCAAGTTTATAACTATAACATAAAGTTAGTATGTGGTGTAAATGATACTTAAGGATAACAAATTTTTCTATCGTCCACCGAACAGTAACAATACAAAAATAAATATTTTCAGAACATGTAAACAATCTTGACTTAAATCTATAATTAATGCTACCTTAAACTTAACGAATACTATTTATATGTATTCTACATAGAATCGCATGAGCGATCACTTTTGTACGCTAAGGAAGTGCCTGACTTCATATTATGAGGTATCAAAGTGAGCACTACGGGGTTCAACTTTATAAGGCTACAAGAGTTCTAAAGAAGACCAATATAAGATAGCAGTGGTTATCAATTTATTAATTATTTTAATTACGAATGTTAAATAATGAACTGAATGGTAAATAGATGCGCTTTTGCAACGTCTGCATGATACATTTGTTGACATAACATTGATCTGTACACATGATATAAATGATTTTAAACATAAAACATAGACAATGTTTAATAATATTAGTAAACATGAATGTTGAATAGCAATACAGATGAGGGTCCATTTAAGAATTCCATTTTACTTTCACAGAGTAATATCCTAGGGCCCAATGTAATAACGAGAATTGCTATTGTTATAAATGTAATCGTTCGGATCGGACCTATTTTGTTCATTGTTATTTGAATACTCTATGGAGATTTAACCTCAGATAATGAAATTCTGCAACATATCTCTTTAAAATTATAATACGGGGCTGATATTTGGATGATTATATTAATCGTTGAGTGTTTTTCAGTGAAACAACGAAGCAGTACCATAATTCCTTCCTAATAATAACCTTCATTTAATTATAGTTTGTCTTTCAAAATTCCCCAAAATCACTTTTTACTGCCTTAGGTAAATTGTTTTGTGCCAACCAAACTCATAGAAACGAATAATTATTGTCAAAACTCATGAATTAATCCAATGATTTGTTAATCCCTAGATAGGCCTCAGTTTCTTTGAGAATTTTGTGTTTAGGTTATATAATCGTTCCATTTTTAGGTCTTAGCATGATATTTTGTCATGGTGCGTAGCCTCGACCTAATGTCAGTCGAAAGCTCAAACCACTTAGCCAGCTATTCTCACAACTACGTGGATTAAGCTCAAAAGTTTAGTTCTGGGATAGAAAACAAGTACCAAGTTTGGTATACCAAGAAGTCAGTTCTATTATCTATTAAAATAAGTTATTCAATGCTGTTGTTACAAGGTTATTAACGTTGATACCTCATGTATTTGTTAATAATACAATATCTACTGGAATTTAAACCGAGTTTATTGGTAGAAATTTTGCTTTAACGAATCTACACTCGGTAGGTATAACTTTTAAACTTTGTTTATTTGTTAATTTATTGTATTGACCTGCTACGACTTAACTTTAATAGATTAGTGAATTATATGATTTTTCGGTAATAAATAATATATGTAATAAGACATACTACATATGAATTAGACATTTGCGATTTCATACGATATATACTCGTATTATATATTTTCATTATGTTATTTTTTATGTTTAGTTTATATAAAAAGCTTTAAATAAGTAATTTATATGTTTTTAGATTAATAAACATGTATATTACCAATTATTATCAAATAAAATTATTTTGTTCATTTACCGAGAGAGAGAGGGAGACCTTGTTTACTCTTTTCTAACTGTTCATTTTTTTGTAATTAAGTGTTTATTTTGTTTCTTTAGATAAACTATCAATAACTTATATATAATAATTTATCTTCTCTTTCAGTATCCTAGATATAGAATGCTGCAAAGCTCGTTAAAAAATACATTATTTTGGCGGGAAATTGGTTGCGTGACCGCACGAATGCTTTGATTAGCATGTGGTTGCATAATTATATTATAAATAAACTGTCTTCGCACGTAATAAACAATTCGATCAATTTATATGCGTGTAACGTTTTGTTATAAAGCACAGAGTTATACCACAGAGATGTAAGTTACCTATGCAAATACACTGACAGTAGATCATCTATGAATAATATCTATGAATTTAAGAATAAGGGTGGCATACGTATCTGTCACATTGATAGTTTTTTGGAGGGAAATTACGAAACATCTGCAGGATTATACGGTTAATTGAGAACTACATGAATTAATGGTAATAAATAATGATAAACTAGAGGTTAGTATATATCTTTATTGCGAAAAATATCTATTTAAATAGTTTTATAAATGAAGGAAGGATGATGAGTAGTAGACTAAACTTAATTTAAATGTATTCGGTAAATGGACCTTTATAATGTCTGTTAAAAAGTTAATAGTTCGAACTCAAAATTTATACAGAAACTAAACAAATTAAGGCCAAACAAATGTTTCCTTCAACTATTGCCAAAATTAAATTAACATTAGGATCGGTAGGTGATAATTTCGTTTCCAACTATTCACATTCGATCCATAAAGGTTATTCGGTACAAGCGTGTTTCTATCGCGTTAATAATACGTATTTTGAAATTACGCTTAGCTTACGTCTATAAAAAGTAAAGTTTCATAACAACATTCACTCTAATTAATTACAATAAATATATAACGTTTTGTCAACATACAAATAGTTATTATAATTTATTAACATACGTGGCAGTCACTAGATCATTAATACCTTCTCTCAACGCTATTATTTCCGTTAAAGAAATTATTTTAACCATTTTCGTTAATTTTTTTTTAGTTTTGTTGCGTATTTAACTATTTTAACTTTAAGTAGACGCATGTTAATTAGTACCGGTGATCCAAGAGCTGGTGCTATTCTCGCTCAGCGTTAACATTATTGGTACTTTGCCACAATGACCAAACTAAGTTAAGTTTATTAGGATATTAGTACCTTTTATATTAGTTTTTAAATGACAATTTAAACTTTAACTTTTATTTAATTTAAATCTCTAACAAGTAATTTTCGTAGGGTTCGGCTGGTATCAGTTCTTTTCGTGAATAAACCTGGAAGACAATTTCTTATAGTATTGCATGACGCGTGAAACATTATAAGTTTAGATATGAATCCGATCACGCGATTTCAACATTATTAGGTATTATTGGTTGCCCACAAACCCTGATGGCTACCGCATTTCAGCGGTGCAAACATTTTCTTATTTTTAAAACAAAAATTGTGTATTCCGTGAAATGCTGTCAAATTTGGTTTAAGTTGTACATATCTGATAAATAAATGTGTGGCAGCCAAATATAAGGAACAGCATGTTTGCCATCCTATTAATTTTGCTCGCCTGCTCACCATTGACCACTATGGGAGACGTTTATAACGGCACAGTATCCTGGAGCTGGAAGCCCGATGGCAGCTCTTGGCAGCAGTTGAGCTTAGGCTTCCAGTGGGAAGCAACTGGGAAGAAGGGATGCAATAGTCTTGGGTCTGAATATGAATGAAGTGATCAAAACAAAATTATATAATAAGTAAATAAATGTTAATAACCATTAAAATATCTTCAACACAAAGAGATCGTAAGTCGGATTTAAGAAATTCGTGATTCGAAAAATTTAATTAAAGATTCTTTCCAAGAACTCGATGAATTAGAAAGTTAATTCAGGCAGAAATCGTTTTGAACTGTTCGTAATTTACAGCTTGCGTTAACTGTTAATGATAACATGAAACTTTTAATTAAATGTTAACTATAATTAATGAGGTGGACTAATTGAGTGTACAGTAATGAGAAGTATATTAAGAAGATAAATAAAACTCGAATAATTAAAATGTCAAAAATAATTAATGTAAACGTGGAAAAAAACTGACTAACCTTGTACCCAAGGCTAGTGGCCTTCTGTACCAGGAATAAAAGTGTCCGCACACACGCCATCATTGGCATCTCCAACCAATTTTTTCCTGCAATCCTGTTTTACTCCTACTCCCTCCATATTTAAAATGTGTATATACTGAAGAAATTGCGCTTTTTATAAAACCTTATTAAACTCAAACTGAAAATATCCTAATTCAAGTATTTCTATATAAAGACACTTTAGAAGCGTAAATTTTTACACTACCACCGGTTCGGAACGCAGTTAGTTATCTACCTATAGGAACCGGCATTAAGGAACTATACTATATACTATTTAGGTATATACTTGTTGATCGATCGCGAGTTGTCAACGTGTGATTGATAGATGGCGTTATGAGATAAGGTTCGATTTTTGTATCGCAGTGTTAACTTGCTGCGAGAATTAATGACCTTTGTGTGTTTTCATAAATATATCAGCTTTCGCTTCCAATAAGACATTGTATTATTTGAAACCCTAAGTCCTCAGGCAGTTGTTGTGTGCCGAACATCTATGTTACTACAACGGTATAAGTAATTGTCATTTTGTTCAGAACCCCGTATATTATGACAGCACGGCACAATAAAAAGTATACTATTTTCAAACCCGTTATAGTAAAAACGTTTTCTTATTCCTTTATTAGGTGACCCTAATCGACACTGACAAGTGCCCACGCCTTCGTCACACAAATAGTTTAACAAAGGTATGTACATTGTCACTCGGTGACAATTTACTCGCGAAGCGTGCGAGAAAATCATTATTCGGAGATCGGTGATATCACACGTTGGTAGAAACCACTTCAAAGCGATAAAGCTGTGTCCTTAGTTATTAAGTTTATGTTGTTTGTTTGTTACATAAAACAATGGTTTTTATGTTACTCATATTACTTTCTGAGTGGGATTGCCATGCTGTTACATAGAGTTTTAGCCGAATGGGCAGGCACGGCCGCAGAAATACCACTCTCTCACAGAAAAGCGGCGTAAAGTGGTACAATTGGAGTTTGTTCATTTTGTACTCGCGTTTCGTTCGGTGAGTGAGATCTTCCGGTGCCCATCCTTTCCCCTCCCCTGTCCTCTTTCCCTACCCCTCCTTTTTCCAATTTTCCTTAAAACGAGCTCCCAGCCGCGTCAGTGTCTATGGGCGGCGATTTCACCTTATGGTGGCTTCCTGCTCGTTTGCCCCCTCATCGATACTTATAATACAAGTCTACTTTTTTATAAAACAGAAGGCAAGTGAGCAGGCGGATCCCTTTGCATGAAGTGCTAACAACAACATGTGTGTTGCCTTTGAGGGCCTCTCCCTTCCAAACCCTTTTCTTGAAGAAATGTACTTGACCTTTTATAGATGAGGAGGCAAACAAGCAGGAGACAAACCATAAAGGTGAAGTTAACCTCCATAGACCCTCGCATGCCTGGGAGCTCGAGAGAGGGTTGCCAGCCTTTCAGGAAATGGTTCGCTCTTATCTTGAAGTACCCTAATTCGTAATGGTTCGCTAAACCCTAAGATAAACATAATATACTCAAATAAAAAAATCTATGTAAGATTGAATCTAATCAATTTTTTAATAATATAGAATAAACCTAAGCCATAAAAAACTACATTTTCGTACTTATATAATATGTTGTTAATACATATAAAATAAACAACTGTTTTAGTTCAATTCAATATAAAAATAGCGGAATTTATTTTTGAAACGTATAGCCCGATAAAATGTTTAAAGAGTAATGATATTGTCCGTTAAATTTCGTTAAAATAATATTAAATTGAAATCGTTATAAAATTGTGGCAGCAGTGTGTCGGAAAATGTGTTTTTCGCATTTAACGCGTTTTTTCACGCTATTGAACGATTAATTTCATTACAGTGGGTTCGCTTTTAATATACATTTTGTAAGTGTTAAAAGAGTGTGCCCTTAGCACTTAGTTTTACGTAAATTCTAAAAAATATATAAATAAAATTTCTTCTATATATATAACCTTTGTGTTGATAACGTTCGAGTATTTAAAAAAAATAGAATAGAACGTGAAAACGTCATGTATTTTTTTCAATAAAAATGACAAATGTATTTTTCTTGATAAGTTCGTTGAAACTTAATTCCAAAAAAAAATTTAATGTCTATTATAATACAAATTATATTATTTTTGTTAAATGTGAAAAATATTAAAGTTTTCATTTTGTTTATAAATAGTAAAGCATGACCATTTGATTGTCGATTCTCTCTTTTAGGTTTATATTTAGTTTTTAGATGAATCACATTCGTGTTTTGTTTTATGAAAGAAAACAAGTCCGGATATTATATAAACATCACATTATTAAAGAAAGTAAAGAAGGTTTTTCCAATAAGTAATCATGAATGACATTTGACAGTGCGAACTAAAAATTTTACTTAATTGAATTTAAGTTTAAATTATTTGACGATTCATAAGTATGAAAGTTACTTAAATTAATTTTTTTTTTTTGTTTCAACTCTTATTGTTTAACATCTTTGTTGTGACAGTACACATAATGATAGTATACTCATACGTTGATTTTTAATTTGATTAATCACAGTTTAACAAATCATAGAAATAATGAAAGAACCTCAAGTGTTATTTTGATAACGCTTAGTTTTTCCAACCTACGTCACGTAGTCAGCGAAACGTGAGTTGGTCCGTAAATTACGTATAACGTACGGTCACTCGTAAAATGTTATGATCTCAGATAATATACGAGGCATTGAAATGTTATGGATATTGGTTCGATTTTGAATAAATCATTTAATAATGCAAACGTTTAAATACAGACTAAGGCAAACAGTGTTTTGTAGTAAAACTAAAATAAAATAGTATTATGATATTGATATTTATACTCTGTGAATCTTTATCTCTGTATCTGTGGCTAGGTTAGTATAGTATAGTGATATACTCTATTTCCGTAATAAATAAAAAAATCTAGAAACCTTATCAAATCAAATTCAAAAATGGTATCATTGAAATATATCACTTAGACTTATGAATCGTCAAATAATTATAAAAATATTTAATCTATAATTACATTTACTGCTAATTTCTAAATAATCGTAGAGCGAACGGCAAGAAACTCTCTTACGCGCCACCTTTAAATCGTCAAGCATGTACTACTGTAACTTAGTGGAAGAAACTAATGGTGGCCATGGTGAAATAGGGGCACACATTTTAGTGAGAACAACCCACATACACTCAGTATAAATTTCCGTATTTTTAATGTAATGTACTGATTATCACAGTCAAAAATGTGTTCTCGGTGTTTATTTAATACGTGATTTTAATATACTCGTATTTCAGTACTTACATAATAACTTCGTATTACCCAAAATGCTACACGAAACTAATTTTAACTTTAAATCATTTGCAACAGTGTTGATTAATTTAACTGTGGAAATTATTGTTACACCTTAATGATGTCACAGTTGCCGAATATGGTTAAGGTCATAATTCAGTGGCAAACAGCCATAAACATTTGGTCTTAAATTGGCTTCTTTTATTTGCACTGGTCTTTAAATACGCTAGGTAAACATATCAAGATAAAAAGCCTGCTGATCAGAGGTATTTCTTTCGACGAATAAAATTAAATAAAAATTTTCTAACAGAGTAATTCTTTAACTTTCATACTTAATACATAACATATCAGTCTTCTGTCTGATACATGGAATGATTCCTTTCGTATTGTGCAAGTGTTAATTGCCCCACATACTTAATTGGCGTACTGATTAGGATAAGGGTTTACTGTTAATCATAAAATAATTCATATTCTCACTTCGTTAAACTGTGGATAATTGTGTGAATTCTTTCAAAGTACTTATTGATTTTCACAAATGTGTAAAAGAAGGAAACTGTCGACATTAAATATTATTAATACTTGGCTGCTCGTCTTTTAATAAAATGACGATCATTCAGAATGCACGCTTTCGGTTTTATTATTGCAAGCTGGTGTAAAGTTGAAAAAAAGTATTATAACAGATTCTTTTGATTACATAAGTGTGAAATTTTTCCCATAACAAAAAAAAGACTCTCTGTCTCATAAGTTCGTTTTTCACTTGAATACCTCACATATCATAGTATTGTATATGTTAGCTTACTTTTGAATTGCCTATTTTGACTTTGTTTTTTTTATATTTAATTTATAATATCTGGTACTGCGCTGTATGGGTTAGGGTTAAATTATAAAACTATTCAATTAGGATTGTTAACATCTACTTTTGAAAGTAACTAAAACTAAGTTTACATGGGTTCACTCATCAAAACCATATAATATTTAGTTATATGGTTATAGTTATATTTATTTGGTTATATACGAGTTTCCATTTATTTGTTTAATGTGTAAACCTAGTTTTATTATCTCATAAGTTTATTGTTTTAAATACATTTATTTTGCACATAAGATGTTTGGGGTCAGAAAATATGGTTATATTTCATTTATAACATACGATATTTGGTTAAAAATACAAATAGTTACATTGACTACAAACTCCTCTTCCATTTCAACTTTGACGAGAGCCTTCAAACTGGGATCGAAAGTAGAACAGCGAAATTTATCCAAAACGTCGGCTTTGTGAAATTCCACGTTCTCGATTGCATTTTTCGACGGTTTCACATAGCTGAAGCTATATTAATGGCACATCCGCTATGTAAATAGAACGATGTTTTTTGGTGGTGACAGAATATGTTAGTTGTGAATTACATATAAAAATGATGTATGTACGACAGTAAATTGTTAAGTATTTGATTATAAAGTCATTTAATAAACAAGCAGGCGGATCACTTCGAGTTATGTGCTAGCCCATTGACACCTAGCAACGCCAAGAGGCTTACAAGTGAGTAACCGGCCTTTAAGGGAGAGGAACGCTCAGTTTTAATCAGTTTAAACAGTGTTAAAATGTGCATTTAATAAGTGGGTGTAAATGTATAAAACTGGGAAAGTCTAAATTAACATTTTCTATTTTCCATTGAAAAGTAGCTCGTGAAAAGCTACTAAGGTTTCGGACTTTTATTCGGGGATCGTGTTTACAATTAACAATTTGTATTTTATTTTCAGAGAAAAAATTTTGGTAATAAATCTACTTGTAAATTTATTTGATAAATAACTATTCGCAGAAACTTCCGATAATCTATAGCCAAGGGAAAAGCGTGTCCGCTGTTCCATCAAATATTTGACTTACGCATGAATATTCCAAATGCATACGTATTGTGTGTAAAAGTCTCTGGCAAAAATATAATGTCAACGAAATTTAAAGAGCTATTTAAACAGATAAGCCATTTTTCACTTTTCTAGTCGACCCAGTAATAAAGTGTTATAACAAGCAACTAGCCTTACCTAAATGTCCACTGACATATGTGGCAAGTTTATCGGACGTGACCACACCCCGTATTCCGTTAAAGAATGTTTGATTGACACGCGACGGCCTCTCCCACAAAAACATGATCTCTATAAAGAACCTTAATCCCGAAGGTGCTAGAACCTCGAATACGCAATCTATACATGAAATTTATTTTTAAGTCATTCTGTTCAAAAGTTAATAGAAACTCCGATGCTGTCGTAATTAATATTTGTTGGAACTTATTTAACGTGTAACGAACGACGCTCAAGGGATTTGTACGACATAAACTATGTTAACTGCATATATTTTCTTAAAATACTCTGTGGTGTTTGGAAATATAAGCTTTATAAAGCCTAATTTAATAGTAATGCTTATCTATGACCCATCTTATCTTATCTATATATGTCAAATTAAGTCTTAGTTATGGCTGTATTTTAATTTTAAAAATAGAATTCATACAATTTTATTACTATAAGTAAAGTTTAGTCCTTGTGGCAAAGTAGCCATAATACTGCATTGCGATGTTTATACGCTAAGCGAGAAACCGGTGGTTTTCGTCAGTACCAGTGAGGCCAAGAGTCAGCTTATGACTACCAGGTGTCGAATTATATTTATAATAATTGAGCTTATTTTTCGTATTTAAGCTTTTTATAAAATTTAATATATTCCATTTGTCCTATTCGTATATAGATCAGGGCAAGGTGAATTCAAAGTCAGAACTATTTGTGGCATCGTTCAAATATTTAATAGATTTGATTAAACTGTTATAACATTTTTTTGGCTGAATTGGCATATAGAAAATTTTCATATACAATAATGCAGAACGTATTAATTTGGATATTTGGAAAGTTAATTTCAACTTTTTTTGAATGAAAAATGTTACTATTAGTCCAAATGTTGTTTACTTATAATACATACAAGACATACGTATATACAAACTCATATATACATATATATATATACATACAATACATACCTTTGAATTCTGGTAGTGGTCACATGCATGTCGTATCTTGTTCGTATTATTATGTATATTGTATTTTGGGGACACATATAATAAAATAAAATAAATAGATTTGACTAGAAATAGGATTTTATTTTTCCACACAAATCCTGACCAGTTTCCCATTTGGCGCACACCCGCGTCCCTTGCATCAATGAACTATGTTTATCTATTTATTACTATTTATAATGTATATATTTTCACATTTGTAATATTTTTTATTGAATTTGATTAACATGTCTTTATCTTAGTTAGCTGTGAGTTAACTTTTTGTCTTTTAACGTTCAATATCTTTGTTTAACTGTGTTTTGTTTCTTTCTTTTTTGACAACATGGCATTAGTAATATACAAAAAATCAAGACCAACAATTGTAAGGGACAATTATCCGAATGAATTATTATTAATTCGCATTTAGCATTAACAATTAGCGGTAAAATTAAAATACTTATTAAGTGTTATAACAAAAGTTGAGTCGTTATGAAAATAGAAAGCAAATACGTCAACTGCCAGTTAGCAAACTAATATTGAACATGAATATGCAGCGAGATTGCAAATTCAGTTTTGCATAATTATAGCTGTTTGTGATTTTTTTTTTAAACCGTAATATCGAAATATTTACGCCGACATTCCGCAGTTTAGCAGTTTTTCTCGTTCCGAAAGACGGTCTTTATTAAATAAAAGAATGTAGGAATATGTTAATTGTGTTTTGTATTTCTGAATTGTTTGATGATAAAAAAGTTAGTAAGTTAGCTCTAGCTTAGCCTTGCTTCAAATAGTGTACTGGGATCATAAACAATTAACAATCAAACGAGATTCTTGCCTGCTTCTTCTCGGCTTGCGTGCGAACAAGCGTAGAATTTAGAGCGTTCCTCTTCCTTAAAGGCCGGCAACTCACTTGTAAGCCTCCTGGCATTGCAGGTGTCCATGGGCGGCGGTTGGCACATCACTCGAAGTGACCCACCTGCTCGTTTGCTTCCCCTTACATAAAAAAAATCACTTAGATTAAGACGTGAAAATGGTCCTATGTACTTTAGTGAAGATAAAGATATTTTGACTTTGACAATGAAAAATGTACGAAGGTGCCAAAATACATTAAGCAGTTGCATTTTTTAAATTAAAAATTAAACTAAGTTTTGGCCATTTTATTTCACCGGCTCGGGATAGTTTTGGTATCAGAAACCCATCTTTCCTAATAATACTTAAATGACGTTTAAACATAAAATTCGATTGGAAACGTTGGTCTTTGTAAAATTTAAAAAAAGGCATATTATTTGAGCGTAACAAGGAAAATCTCAGGAGGCTATATATAAAATACTGAGTTTCTTGTGGTATCTTCTCAGCTGAAGGCTCAATGAACCCATGTAAATTGCCTAAAACTCAGTTTTAGCCAGTGACGTTCAAAGGTTGTTAATAATCTTAATTGAATAAAGAATTTCTAATTTTGACATCAAACACAAAGCAAAAATCCTATTTCATTAGATACCAAGGTAGATAAAAAGGTCGATTATTCGTAATTCAGATTCGCTTCATGCAAATAGCTGAGATAAATCTTGTTCAGATACCTCGTGCACTTTAAAAAAATCTTAAAACGTAGATCCAAATGTTTTAAATGGGTTAGAATATCGGTGAACGTTTGAGTGCCCTCGGGGTATTTAAGTGTGGATATAGTGCTTGAATCGCAAAGTCAATATTGAGAAATATTACTTATTTTCAACTCCCAATTTTCATTTCCCATAAACACAATTTTGGACTATAGTCAAGACCGGCGTGTGAATGCGACACCAGTAATAAAAGACGAGCCGCATCTAATACTAGCAGGGCTAATCTTCAATGCCTACAGATGGGATCTGGAGCAAGAAATTAATAAGCCTTTAAAAACCTCCCGGAATTGCTATCTCAGCACAGATCTCAATTGGAACAAAAATTGCTAAGAAATTATAAAGAATGTGAGAATATAGTAACACTAGAACGGACAAGCGCAAGCGCCGACTAGCGACGTACGGGAAGAACTGATTTAAAATTAAAAAAAAACTTCTAATTTGTACAATATATTTTCTTGTAAATATCGGATAGATGTATAACATTCGGGGATAATTTCCATGTGAGACAGTGATTCAAATGGTACGTGGCCCGGCTTCAAGGAGTTTGTGTGTTTTTGAGGCAATTGCGCCACCAGAGCAAGTAAGTTTTGCACAAGATTTCTGTATCTATGCAATATACATTTTATGGCATTACTGCTGTTATTTTCATAATTTAAACTAAATCATATGTGTTTGAAATATTGTGATAATTTTCTACAAAGAAAGACGTTAATCAGTAAATCAAAAACAGCTTAAACAATCTTAGAAAAAATAGTTTGTGTATCACAAACAAAACAAAATCATGTCTAACAAGAAAATACAAACTGTTGGAATTAGCTCGCAATGTAAACTGCGATTCGCTCTCAGCGTCTTAATTACATCTCTTGAAATATTTGTTCTTGCATTTAGTAATTTTGTTTTACGAAACTCGTATTATGTAATGCAATTCCAATGTATATGGCTGACAGGAAATTCAGTTTTGTTACGTTCAGATATTTAGTATTTTTTGTTGTGTGTAGTGTTTGTTTAAATCGGGGAAATTTGTTACATATGAAAATAGTGTAATTAAATTTAAAAACTATTTCCTAACTTTTAAAATTTTTACAAAATAAACCTTTAAATATTAGTTAAAACACTCATGGGTAAAGATAAGTAAACTTTTACGTCTAGATGAGACGTGGTAAATATAATCGTTACAGCGGTTGGTTTTGATCTGTATTCTGATAGGCAAGGTGTAAATTGTGAACACTGTCACCACAAATCAGCAGTTTCAAACCAGCCACGTTTGGTTTTAGAAGCACTCTTTAAAGTTATTAATATTTCATAATAACGAAAATACATAAAACATCAAATATCCTTCTATCAAATATGAACTACATTTTTTTAAAACAAAGCACCAAAATATATTTATAATAAATAATATTAATTATCTGTAATTCGTGTAAGAAAGCACTTATATAAAAAACTTTACAATTAAATTTACTGCCAGTTCCCAAACGAGAATAACTTGCAAGAAACGCCACCCGTTTAAATCTGAAAGTATGTTTTATAGTATGGTTGTAACGATCTGCAACCAGTATGCACCAGTGATTGGGTGAATGGTCAATCGAAGATGTCAAAAAAGAAGAATCAGAAGTCAAAGGTCATCTGTATGACCTTTGTCTTCATTAAACTTCGAAAAATATATTTTCCATATATATGATTCCTACATTGATAATTTGTATGCAGCAATTTGGTACATTATTGAGTTAACAATCAAGTAGGGCCGATAAATGATTTTCATTTATTACAATCAGTATGGTATTTCAATTATATTTGACTCTGAATTCGCTATGTTACCAGCCAACTGCTTAACAGAGCGTCCCGGGTTCGCCCGTAACGGGTAACATTTGTGTGATAAGTTGTCTGGGTGTTACAAAAAATGTTTACTGAAATATAAATGTAAAGTACATTAATTATTAGTTGTCTACAATAACACTTGTAGATCATAGATAGAATATAGATCTTTTTACGTCACCTTTTTTGCTAACCGCATCTGAATTGATCCATATTTAATTGTATTTAAATACATTTGCTTAGTGCAAACTGTTTGAACCCAGACGAACAATGGAATTTAAAAAAAAAATAATCACACAGACACATAATAAAACAAGAAAAGCCTATTTTCCCGATCTAAACAAACACAACATTCACTGAACTATTTACGACTTTTGAGTTGTATATTATTTCAGGCCATATTTAAGGCTATGTTTTATTACAACGAAGCCTCATAATAAAAAAAACATTACATTATATCTATATATATATTAATAATAATTAATACTTTATTAAGAATAACTATTATAGTTTAATAATATAGAAACGTATGTATGGCTATCTAGTAGTTTTGTCTGCGTCCTCGTCCTCGTGATTTTAATACAAAATGACTTTGGAAAATCGGTTTATAAATGCAGTTCTGGAGATTTTTTTTACAAACTTTCATCCCTTCATTCCCTTCGCCTATGTTTACCCTAATGACATAAATAAAACTTCATTTAAATCAATACTTATTTTCAGAGTGAAAGTGTAACATACATACAGACGTATAGATATAAGTGGCTAATTCAAAAGTGGACCGGTTGACGAATCGGTTCGAATCGAATCGAATCGGTTGACGTGAACTTAAAAAACTTACATTAGTTAGTCGAAATGTGTAAATAATTTTGTGCAATATACAAAACTGGAGTTCGAGGCGTATTTATAAAACTTTTCCAATTATTTTGCAACAGGTCAGCGGGAGCTTTACTTAAAATTTGAGCTTTTTAGTTTAACTTGTAATATATGCCTAGAAGTACACGTTCATAGTTTTGTCAATTTAATTTTAATGTATTATTAAGGTTAATAGTTCACTATGGGACTACTAAGCTTGGTATGTTGAATTATTTTATTAGTAATATCTAAATATACATTTTTTATTGTAAACACAATTAATATGTATTTGTTGTGGCCGATCAGGTAGTTAATCGGAGCGGCGAGGCCTGCACAATGTCAGTGTGATACAGAGTGCGATAACCAAGCCGTCCGTAACTGTTCTGGCTTGTAAGACCGGTGATCGTTGACGCCACGGAGTTGCCGAACGAACGTATATGCGCTGGTCTCGTTCGGCCCACGCACCCCTGTTAGTACGTAAGGTGTAGAAGGGCGATGCCGTAGTCTTGGGTCTTCGGAGGAGTGAAAGGCTTCTTTGTTCGTACTGCTCCGCCTAGTTGTTGATCCGTTGAGGTCGCGCCGTGTGAGAGAGTGTCGCATAGATCTCGGGGAGCTTAGGTACCTCGATCATTATACCGCGACGAGAGCTCCTACATCGTTACGGAGCGCTCCCCGCTACACCCCCGCCGAGGTTCATTTGTGGGCGGGGCTTTCGTCGTATCGGAGCCCTTGCAACATGTTACACCCCACCGAGAGCTATGCGACCGTTAAAGTTTACCTCTAGGCGAAGCAGCGCATTTATTAACACACACATTCATTCCGGGTCCGACAGCCGTCCAGTGCGGTTGTGTTGCGCAGTTGCTCCCGCCATTTGATTAGTCACGTGGCGTGTTCAATTGTTCAGTGCTAAAGCGCTGGGTGGTTATCAACTCAGAATTTTTTATTCTAGCCCGACTCAAGCTGCACCGAGGTCTCCCCGTCTGCCAGGTCCCTGGCGTTCGAGCGGCATCCGAGCAGCAGTGAAGGACTGCAGTATATGATTAACGCGGGTTTACCTGCGGTCGATCTTCCAACCACCTAACGGTGCCAAACGGTTGGAATCGATTAACGCTTAGGCGGGAGTGTTGTTCGAGGGCAGCACCCGTGCCTTTTTCAAGGCACGTTAACCTCGCCTGCTTCCATCAAGTCCCTGTGTGTGGGCGTAGCCTCTCAGTAGGCATTGCCACGGGGCGTAGGTACTCCAACTGCGCTCTAGCCACCGTCTGCACACACAGGGTCCACTGTTGGACGGGTCCCAGTCGCACATCCGTGGGGGTTCAGCCATCACGACCCCCTCACGGGCTGGTTAGGTCAGCGACACAAAAAGTCTCGTCCGCTATCACCAGCGAAGACTTTACACCTAGGGAATACACAGCTTAGGTACACACACATAGGTTTAGGTACACACTGCCACACTGCGTGCCTTCAGCTACGCAGATGGCAGACGACACACCCCCCCCCGATATAGGATACAAAGATAGGTTGTTGGAGTTTTTCCGACATAGGTTTCCCGACCTAGAGCGGGAATTCAATAAAAACGCGGACTCTCCGCGCTCCCCATCCCCGCAAGACAGGGCCCCCGCGAGGGTCCCCGCGAATCCGACAAAGCCCTCCCCTCCGGCCCCCGCGAAGGCCGCGCGTAAAAATATTCTGGAAAAAATAAACTCGGCCCCCGCGAAGGCCTGTAAAACTCCCGAACCGACTAATGATTCTGAGGCCCCCGCGCAGGCCCCGCGCTCTCTGGACATAAGCAACGGCGGCCAATCAGAGGCCGGGCGACCCGCGTCCGCCATGTCAGTACGTTCCGCGTACTCCACCAGCGCTGAGGCGTCCGCGTCCTCATGCGATTCCGACTCCGACGGTTTTAAAACTGTCAAAAGTCGCAAAAATAAAAAGAGGCGAGCACCCAACTCGCCTCAAGACCCTCCCGCCAAACGCAACACGCATCCGGCTTCCCAGTCGGCTGCGGGTTCAAAGTCCGCGCCCTCTCCCACACCATATCCCACACCCGCGAAACAGGATCGCATCAAAGCCCCTCCCCCCGTCTACGTCCGGGACAAAAGTATTTGGCCCTCCCTGTCCGCCCTGATGGATAAAAAATCCATCACATATAAGGCGAAAACACTGCGCGACAACATCTGCGTGCAAGTGTACGACCCCGCCCACCACCGCTTTCTAACTTCATACCTTCGCACAGAAGGCATAGGAGGCCACACGTTCCCTCTTCCCGAGGAACGTGTTCTCAGAGTTGTGATCCGAGGCATCCCCAAGGAGATCGACTCGTCCATCGTTCAGACGGACCTCATAGAGCAGGGATACCCCGTAAAAGAGGTATTCCGTATGCTAAACCGGACCAACAAACAAGCCTACGACATGGTCCTCGTAGTGCTTGAACTTTCCGCCCATGGGAAGAAAATATTTAACCTGGCCGAGTGCTGTAAGCTCTCGGGCCTAAAGGTGGAAACACCCCTCAAACACTCCTTTACGCGACAGTGTCACCGCTGTCAGCTGTACGGGCACGCGGCGCGCAATTGTTTTGCGCGTGCGCGTTGTGTCAAGTGCCTAGGCGACCACGGGACCGCCGACTGCACTCGGACACTGCCATGCGCTGAGCCGCCTTCCTGCGTGCTTTGCGGGCAACAGGGCCACCCCGCGAGTTATCGCGGCTGCCCTAGGGCCCCCAAGGCGGGCGGAAAGGCGAGCAGGCGCTCGGCTAGGCCCGGTGCGGACCGGCGGCCCGCGGCCGCAAAGGAAAAATTCGTCCCCGCCCCAGCCCCCGCACAAAACGCGTGGAAGCCCCGGGACGCCCCCGTGGGTCCACCACCTCCTGCAATAACACAGGAGGTATACCCATCCCTCCCAATCCACCCTAGTCCCCCGGTAGAACCCCCAACTACCGAACCGATCCCGATCCCAGCCCTCATGGACATTCCAATGGGAAACTTCGTCCCAACGAAGATTCCAATTGGAAAAAGATGCGAGCGCCCCCCCGCGAAGACCCCCCGCTCCCAAACCACGGCGGTAGCCCAGGAGGCAAAAAGTGCCATGGACCTGGCGATTGGCGTAATTAACGCCATAGATATAGACGCTCTTTTAGCCTTCCAAAGAGCATACACGTCAGCGAGTGTTGACGCAAAATTATATGTGTGCGCGGAGTATGCCGAACTCCTCAGTTCTATTCGGCAATTCGTGAAGCCTAACACACCGAAATAGGTACAAACACGCATAGGCTCAAGCCTCATTCATTGTCCTTAGTGACATTTAACGCCAACGGACTCAAGCGGCAGTTCGATTTGGTTCAGGTTTTTCTCTCCCACCGCGAAATAGACATTTTTCTAGTTCAGGAATCATTTCTTAAGCCCAGCGTTCGCACTCCTAGATTCGCGAATTACGTCGCAGTTCGCAACGATCGAACTGACTCACGATTAGGCGGTACCATCCTGTATTATAGACGAGCACTGCACTGCGCGCCGCTCGATCCCCCGCCTCTAGCTAATATCGAATGCTCAGCCGTCCGCGTGGCAATGTCCGGCCATCAGCCAATAATAGTAGTCTCGGCCTACCTATCACCCAGTAGGACAGTTCTCGAGAGCGATCTCAAAGCTCTGTTTGGAATGGGGCCCTCGGTAGTAATACTCGGGGACCTCAACTGCAAACACGAGAACTGGAATAGCGCCAAAAATAATCCTAATGGATTAGCTCTCAACAGGCTCGTTGACGTACTCAACTTCAACGTCCTGGGCCCCATCCAGCCCACGCGTCAAGCCGTAGGACCAATGGGCCTTCTCTCAACCGATGTCTTGGACGTAGCGGCTCTGCGAAACGTAGCACTCCAGCTGCGGAGCGTAGAGGTGCTACACGAACTAGACTCTGACCACTTCCCGGTCCACTACGAACTCGGACCACCGGACACCTTTGAGAGGAGGCTCAAACCCATCCTCGACTTGCAAAAGCTAAGCGAGGCCCTCAAGCCCGTGGACGCTGCCGACCTCAACAGCATTCCCGACACTCTCGTCTCTGCCGACCAAGCGCTGGGCGCTATCTCCTCGGTCACCAGACACATTCAGTCCAAGGTTGCCGAAGCGTCCCGGATGATTCCAGATGAGTTTACTCAACGCTGGGAGCTTCCGCCAGACGCTAGGCGACTGTTGACCGAGAAGAATGCGGCCACGCGCGCGTTCGGCAAGGCGCCGACGCCTGACAATCGCAGAGCACTACGCGCAGTGCAGCGCGCAGTCAAAGAACGAATGCGCGAACTTCGAAACGAACGCTGGGATCGCTTCACTAGCGAACTAACCCCCTCGCACACGGCCTATTGGTCTTTAGCAAAATCCCGTAAAATAGACACGTTCACCTCTATGCCGCCTCTCAAGCGGCCAAACATGCCCGACGCCTTTGACGACGACGAAAAAGCCGAGTGCTTAGCAGTCAAACTCGAAGAGCAGTGCACCCCCAACCTAGAGCACTCTGACACAACGCATGTTGAGCAGGTGAACCGCGAAGTGGAACGAATAGTCTCCATGCCCCTTCCGAACGACCCACTCCCTAAAACATCGGTAGACGAAATCAAAGCCCTTATTAGAGACTCGCGCCCTCGGAAATCGCCAGGTCTAGACGGAATCTCAAATAAAGTGATTAGATGCCTCCCGCCCCACCTGATATGCCTTCTAGTAGCCATTTTCAACTGCCTCCTTGAAAACTGCACCTTCCCGGCGCAGTGGAAAGAGGCAATTGTGATAGGCATTCACAAACCAGGCAAGCCCCGTAACGACCCATCTAGTTACCGCCCCATAAGTCTTCTCAACACGCTGAGTAAGCTGTATGAGAAAGTAGTCAAAATACGCCTCTCCGACTACGCATACGAAAACGGCCTTATTCCCGACGAGCAGTTTGGATTCAGACCAGCCCACTCTTGCGTCCACCAAGTCCACCGAATCACGGAGCACGTCCTCTCTGGACTCTGCACCGTGAAACGCCAAACGCCCACGGGGGCCCTCTTCTTCGATATAGCGAAGGCGTTCGACAAGGTCTGGCACAACGGCTTGATTTACAAGCTTTATCACCTCCAAGTGCCTCTAAGACTAATTCGTATTGTACACGATTTCTTGTCCGAGCGCTCCTTTCGCTATCGCGTAGAAGGAACCCTCTCCTCTCCAAGACCCATAAAGGCCGGAGTCCCTCAAGGCTCAGTCCTCGCGCCGCTCCTATTTTCGCTATTCACTAGCGATATTCCTCGAACCCCTAAAGTAGAGTTAGCTCTTTACGCCGACGACACCGCTCTGTACACTTCCAACAGAGACAGGCGGGTCATCGTAGACCGACTCCAATCCGCAGCCACCACCCTAGGGGAATGGTTTCGGAAATGGGGTATTCATATTAACCCGGAGAAAAGCGGTGCGATCATCTTCACTCGCAATAGCCGGGAAAGTCAATTCTATCAAGAACCGAAAGAGCTAACTCTATTTGGTAAAACCATCCCGTGGCGCAAGACGATTAAATACCTAGGTGTCACATTAGACAGAGGCTTGTCGTTCAACAAGCACACCACCGCAGTTCGGAATAAGGCCGCGTTCGTCCTGTCCCGACTCCACTTCCTTCTCAATAAAAGGAGCCAAATGTCGCTCAGACACAAGGTTACCCTGTACAAAGCATGTGTCCGTCCATGCATGACCTACGCAAGCGTAGTTTTCGCGCATTGCGCTCCCACCAACATCCACAAACTGCAAGCGATCCAAATGCGGTTCATTAGAATAGCAACTGGAGCGCCCATGTATGTGAGAAACGTAGACCTCCACTACGACCTAGAACTCCCTACCATAGCCCAATGGATGAAGGAAGCGTCAACCCGCTACTTCGACAAGGCTAAAAACCATCCCAACCCCTTAGTGCGCAAATACACGTCGTACCCGGTACGCAAGACACAGTACAAAAATAGACAAAAAAGGCCTCGACACGCCCTAATGGATCCGGACGATCCCATTACTGTAGCTAATAACACACTAGATGCCGCCCGCGCGGCCAAACAATCAGATAGGAGAGCTAGGGTTAAAAACCGCCTTCGCCGGCGAAGGCGTGGTCCCTTGTTTCAAGTGTCGCTCACTCCTACAGTGAGCTTCCGTCCAGCCCCTCAGGCTAGTCCCCCCCGTGACAGCCCAAGCCGAGGTCCGAGTCTCACAGGAGACGCCCTTGCGCAAGTCACGGCAAACCAAATTTGTCACGGCTGAGCTAAGCTCGCCAACCAGCCCGAGCTGAGCTGTAAAGGCCTCCTGGCCAACAGCGAGATCCCCCTCCAAAAAAAAAAAAAAAAAAAAAAAAAAAAAAAAAAAAAATTTATTAACATTTTGCCAATTTTACTATTTCTTAAAACTAGTACCTCATACATTATATAACCTTAGCTTAATTAACGCACAACTCCCTACTTTCAAGTTGGCTGGCGTTCCTTTATTAACTTAAGTCTAAGAATTATACTTATGTACTAGTTTTTCTCAGTTACTTATCTATGGACTTTATATTTTTACACAATTTATTCTATATAATCCTAATTCCTATTCCTAGTCGCCGACATTCTCCCCCTCGTGCGCAGCACAGTCTTCTTTGCCCGGCGACTTCTTTGGCACCAACAGCACGATCCTCGACGTTGGTCTCCGCAGCACTCCGCCTCTTGTCTTAACATCCACGATCCGTACACGTCCGTCGGGCCCGGGATAGGTAGTGTGGACCGTCCCTCGGGGCCAAGTGCATCGTGGAAGAGTGTGGTCGACAATAAGGACCACGTCACCTGGCTGCAACTGAGCGCTGTCTGCTCGTCCCTGCGCTCGTCTCGGCAAAAGCGTGGGCAGGTATTCCTTCAGCCATCTCCTCCAAAGGTTGTCTGCTAGTCGTTGCACAGTCCTCCAATCGTTTTTGCCGACCAGCTTGGCCTCCGGGAAGCTACCGATGCGCGCCGCTCCGCTAGATCTCCCAATAAGAAAATGGTTGGGAGTTAGCGCCTCCTCTTCGTCGTTGTCGGACAGGTTGGTGATCGGTCTTGAGTTCACCATGTGTTCCGCCTCCAGCAGCAGCGTGTGCAGTACCTCTTCTTTGGGGACTCGTTCTCTCAGGGTCACGTCTAGTGCGGTTTTAATAGAGCGCACTAGGCGCTCCCAGGCGCCTCCCATATTTGGCGCCCCCGGTGGTATGAATTTCCACCGCATGCCTATTCTTTCCGCTTCGACAATGACCTCCTCGTTTTGCATGTTCTGTAAGGCTTGGCGAAGCTCCTTGTCGGCCTTCACGAAGTTTGTCCCGTTGTCGGAGTAAATGACCTTCGGCATCCCTCGTCGCGCCGCGAATCTCCTTAGTGCCATGATAGTCGAATCGGCACTGAGGCTAGACACCATCTCTAGATGGACTGCTCTGGTAGTGAGGCACGTGAAGAGTGCGCCCCATCTTTTTTCTCTTCGCCTCCCGATTGTGACAAGCACAGGGCCGAAGTAGTCCACTCCGGTGCACGTGAAAGGATGCTCGCCATGACGCAGTCTCTCCGCCGGTAAGTCACCTGTCGGTTGCTCCGCTGGCCTCGCCTTGAGCGCTTTGCATGTTTGACACGTTCGTTGAATGCTGCGAAACATTGATCTTAAGCCAATTAGCCAATAGCGTTGTCTTATCTCGTTCATAACGGTGGCATGATTTCCGTGGTTAAACTGACAATAATAATGCTTCACTATCAGTCTTCCAATAAGACTTCGGCCGTCCAATAAGATCGGTGAGCGATAGTCGTGACCAACGCCAGCGATCGCGTTAATTCTGCCACGTAGTCTAATCACGCCGTCCGTTAGCGCAACGTCTATTTGTTTCAACTGGCCCCCGCTCGCAATCGGTTTTCCTCGTTCTAGGAGTTCTATCTCTTGCCCAAAGCTAACCCTCTGACTGTGTCTAATCAGCAAGTTCTCGACGCGTCGTAGTTGCGTCTCTCCAATGGGTATATAGCCGGCCGCTTGTAGTTCCAGTCTAGGAATCGACGTCGGTTTCAGCGGTGTCACCCTCGCCCTAGCCGCGATAAAACGTGCTATATAGCGATTTCCTTCGCGTGATCGCCAATAAACCGCAGCTGCATACGCTGTTTCGCTAGCGTCGCAAAACGTATGCAGCTCCCCCTCGGTGGAAAATGGTGATATGCACCGCGGCAGTTTTATGTCGCGCATCTTTTCAATGCAGACGAGGTAGTTTCTCCATGCCGCGATGTCACTTGTGGCAATCTCATCATTCCATCCGACGCCACTTCGCCATAAACTCTGTATTAGCTTTTTCCCTTGTATTAGAATTGGCGCCAGCAATCCAAGCGGATCGAACGTGGACATAACCGCGCCCGAGACCTCTCGCTTCGTAGGCGTTTGTACGCCAGTCGCTACTTCTTCGCGTATTTTGCGGAGCTGGCTCCTGAAGCTCAGGTGGTCGTCGTGCGTCAGCCAGCGCAGCCCCAGAGTTTTCTCTTCGTCGTCGCCCAAATGCACTTCGTCACCGCCAGCTTCCACGATTTCGTTCTTGTTCGAAGCCCAGCCTCGTAGCTCGAAGCGCGCCCCTTTATGGATTATGTCGACTTGTTTCATTATTCGTTTACAGTCGTCGACACTATGGAAGCTCTGTAGATAATCATCCATGTTGTGGATTGGTTGCGATTGGTTGCGTTCGACGGCTCTGGCGGCCTCCGGGTACTTGCTGACGTAGTTTCTCACATTTTTCTCCGTTTCTCGGAACCTGTTTAGAGCTGAAGCGTAGTTATTCGGGTATCGCAAGTCTTCATGTTTCCACAGCAACCCAATTTTGAATCGGCCGTCTTCCATGCGCTGGCTAGTATTCTCTAGCACGCGAAGCGCTCGTTGCTCCACGTCGGTTGAAGGCTTCTTCGGCTGAATCCCCAGTGACTCGAATGAGAAGTGTTCTTTTATAATTTTGTCTATTTGATCTTCTACGACGCAGGTGTGCGCACATACGTTTACGTAGTTCACCGTCGATGAAGAACCGCTGTCCGCGCCATGCAAGACCCATCCGAGCTTCGTTCGCGATGCTACTGGCTGCCCTTGTTTACCTTTTCTTAGCTGCAGTGTGACAATATATTCCCAGTTGTCCTGCCCAATGAGTAGCTTCGGGGATTCACCTTCGTAGCACACATCCTGAAGTATGCTACGTAAATGGTTGTATCTCTTTAAGCGTTTCTTATCGATGTATTGAGGAGCCAGTTTAAGTGCCTTTATGGTTCTAGCTCCCTTGAGAACGCTTCGACGTTCCTGCTTAAGGCCTCTTAATTCCAAGTCGAGCGTCATAGATTCTCGCTGCTCCATTTGTCCCCCACCGATAGTTTCGATTGTTAACGGTCGGTAGGGGCCTTGAATGCCGATGCTTCTTGCGACGTCCTCGTCCAGCAGCGTGACTGTCGAGCCTTCATCCAGTAGCGCCAGTATTATCTTGCTCCCAGTCGGGCCGAACACCTCCACCTTCACAATCTTCAAAATCGCCTTCGGTGTCCTTATAGTGTTGACCGCGGCGGTTGTCTCTGGTTCTGCCTGATCATGATGCGCTTCGCTCTCCACAGTCACGTGTAGTAGACTGTGGTGCCATCTACGACACATCCTGCACGGTGGTTTTCGGCACGTTTCCTTTCTGTGTTTGCCGATAAGGCACTTAAAGCAGATTTTCAATCTTTTCGCGGTCTCCCATCTGTCGTTGACCGCCGCTCTTAAAAAACGTTGGCAATCAGCTAGGCGATGAGGGCCATCGCAATCGGGGCATTTGACTTCGTCCTTGCCCTTGCTGTTGCATTCTGTGACGTTATGAGCCGCCTGCCTTATCGGCCTCTTCGTTGCGCTCGGCTTCAAGTATTGATTTTCTTCTATAATCGCGAACGCTCCGCACTTGTCCGCTTCTAGGTTGAGGAAGTCGCTGATGGTCTGTATGCTCGAGAAGGAATCCTCATCTCTGGAAGCCGTGAAGTCGTACCATCGAAATTTAAGAATCGATGGTAACTTCTCAAGCACTGTCTTCACTAGCTCCGGTGAGTGTAAATACTGTGGCCTCTTCAGTCCGGTGATTGACGCTACGCAGTTGCTTATTTGGCTCGCAAAGACGCATATATCACGCGGGTTCTCTGTAACCCGAGATAACGCCTTCAGCTTCTCTAATTCTGCCATCACCAACGCGTCGGGTCTCCCGAATCTTCGCCGCAGTGCCGTGAGGATTTCTTCTGGCTTCACTTCTGAGTATAGTAGGCTCTTGATACTGTCCCTCGCTGTACCCCTGATAGCTTTGCGCAGCCGAGCCATGTTTTGTACGCTCGAGAATAATGGCGCTGTATCCTCGTAGACGACGCGAAATGCCGTCCACTCAGCGCTGTCTCCCTCGAACGTAGGCAGCTCCTGAATATATTTCGGTTGTGGAGCTGTAGTCGCCATGGCTTCCTTAATAGCTTCGGCTATTGTCTGCGCATCGCTTTTTAATTCCGGTTTCCCTGTCGGTACTCTCGGGTCTGAAGCTTGCATCCAACTGCGAATCTGTTCGTTGCGGTCCTCTTCATTTTCTTCAATGACGGAGTCATCAGATTCGTCGTCTTCCATCTCTAGCCGTATACGGGCTAGACGCGTCGCCGCCTGAGCTTCTTGTAGCTCAGCACGCGCCAGCTCTTCCCTGGCTGCGGCTTGCCTTCTGGAACTGGCCTTTGATACGACCCTGGACGAAGCTCGCCGGGTGAAACCCGCTGGTGCCAAGGTCGAGGCTTGACCTGGCTGGCTAGCTGCGTCCGCAGACGTCGACTGCTCCCTGGAGATATCCGCCACCGTAACCCGTGTCGATTCCGACGTGATTGCGGGCGAGGTGGTGGCAGTCGCGGCTGATTCTTGCTGCATCCCACGTTGTGACCTCGTGACTGGCATCTTCTGTACTTCTTTACAGGATCCGGCTCGAAGGACCAAATGTTCTTGAGTTTTTTACAGGATCCGGCTCGAAGGACCAAATGTTCTTGAGTTTTTTACAGGATCCGGCTCGAAGGACCAAATGTTCTTGAGTTTTTTACAGGATCCGGCTCGAAGGACCAAATGTTACAGGATCCGGCTCGAAGGACCAAATGTTGTGGCCGATCAGGTAGTTAATCGGAGCGGCGAGGCCTGCACAATGTCAGTGTGATACAGAGTGCGATAACCAAGCCGTCCGTAACTGTTCTGGCTTGTAAGACCGGTGATCGTTGACGCCACGGAGTTGCCGAACGAACGTATATGCGCTGGTCTCGTTCGGCCCACGCACCCCTGTTAGTACGTAAGGTGTAGAAGGGCGATGCCGTAGTCTTGGGTCTTCGGAGGAGTGAAAGGCTTCTTTGTTCGTACTGCTCCGCCTAGTTGTTGATCCGTTGAGGTCGCGCCGTGTGAGAGAGTGTCGCATAGATCTCGGGGAGCTTAGGTACCTCGATCATTATACCGCGACGAGAGCTCCTACATCGTTACGGAGCGCTCCCCGCTACACCCCCGCCGAGGTTCATTTGTGGGCGGGGCTTTCGTCGTATCGGAGCCCTTGCAACATGTTACACCCCACCGAGAGCTATGCGACCGTTAAAGTTTACCTCTAGGCGAAGCAGCGCATTTATTAACATTTTGCCAATTTTACTATTTCTTAAAACTAGTACCTCATACATTATATAACCTTAGCTTAATTAACGCACAACTCCCTACTTTCAAGTTGGCTGGCGTTCCTTTATTAACTTAAGTCTAAGAATTATACTTATGTACTAGTTTTTCTCAGTTACTTATCTATGGACTTTATATTTTTACACAATTTATTCTATATAATCCTAATTCCTATTCCTAGTCGCCGACATTCTCCCCCTCGTGCGCAGCACAGTCTTCTTTGCCCGGCGACTTCTTTGGCACCAACAGCACGATCCTCGACGTTGGTCTCCGCAGCACTCCGCCTCTTGTCTTAACATCCACGATCCGTACACGTCCGTCGGGCCCGGGATAGGTAGTGTGGACCGTCCCTCGGGGCCAAGTGCATCGTGGAAGAGTGTGGTCGACAATAAGGACCACGTCACCTGGCTGCAACTGAGCGCTGTCTGCTCGTCCCTGCGCTCGTCTCGGCAAAAGCGTGGGCAGGTATTCCTTCAGCCATCTCCTCCAAAGGTTGTCTGCTAGTCGTTGCACAGTCCTCCAATCGTTTTTGCCGACCAGCTTGGCCTCCGGGAAGCTACCGATGCGCGCCGCTCCGCTAGATCTCCCAATAAGAAAATGGTTGGGAGTTAGCGCCTCCTCTTCGTCGTTGTCGGACAGGTTGGTGATCGGTCTTGAGTTCACCATGTGTTCCGCCTCCAGCAGCAGCGTGTGCAGTACCTCTTCTTTGGGGACTCGTTCTCTCAGGGTCACGTCTAGTGCGGTTTTAATAGAGCGCACTAGGCGCTCCCAGGCGCCTCCCATATTTGGCGCCCCCGGTGGTATGAATTTCCACCGCATGCCTATTCTTTCCGCTTCGACAATGACCTCCTCGTTTTGCATGTTCTGTAAGGCTTGGCGAAGCTCCTTGTCGGCCTTCACGAAGTTTGTCCCGTTGTCGGAGTAAATGACCTTCGGCATCCCTCGTCGCGCCGCGAATCTCCTTAGTGCCATGATAGTCGAATCGGCACTGAGGCTAGACACCATCTCTAGATGGACTGCTCTGGTAGTGAGGCACGTGAAGAGTGCGCCCCATCTTTTTTCTCTTCGCCTCCCGATTGTGACAAGCACAGGGCCGAAGTAGTCCACTCCGGTGCACGTGAAAGGATGCTCGCCATGACGCAGTCTCTCCGCCGGTAAGTCACCTGTCGGTTGCTCCGCTGGCCTCGCCTTGAGCGCTTTGCATGTTTGACACGTTCGTTGAATGCTGCGAAACATTGATCTTAAGCCAATTAGCCAATAGCGTTGTCTTATCTCGTTCATAACGGTGGCATGATTTCCGTGGTTAAACTGACAATAATAATGCTTCACTATCAGTCTTCCAATAAGACTTCGGCCGTCCAATAAGATCGGTGAGCGATAGTCGTGACCAACGCCAGCGATCGCGTTAATTCTGCCACGTAGTCTAATCACGCCGTCCGTTAGCGCAACGTCTATTTGTTTCAACTGGCCCCCGCTCGCAATCGGTTTTCCTCGTTCTAGGAGTTCTATCTCTTGCCCAAAGCTAACCCTCTGACTGTGTCTAATCAGCAAGTTCTCGACGCGTCGTAGTTGCGTCTCTCCAATGGGTATATAGCCGGCCGCTTGTAGTTCCAGTCTAGGAATCGACGTCGGTTTCAGCGGTGTCACCCTCGCCCTAGCCGCGATAAAACGTGTTATATAGCGATTTCCTTCGCGTGATCGCCAATAAACCGCAGCTGCATACGCTGTTTCGCTAGCGTCGCAAAACGTATGCAGCTCCCCCTCGGTGGAAAATGGTGATATGCACCGCGGCAGTTTTATGTCGCGCATCTTTTCAATGCAGACGAGGTAGTTTCTCCATGCCGCGATGTCACTTGTGGCAATCTCATCATTCCATCCGACGCCACTTCGCCATAAACTCTGTATTAGCTTTTTCCCTTGTATTAGAATTGGCGCCAGCAATCCAAGCGGATCGAACGTGGACATAACCGCGCCCGAGACCTCTCGCTTCGTAGGCGTTTGTACGCCAGTCGCTACTTCTTCGCGTATTTTGCGGAGCTGGCTCCTGAAGCTCAGGTGGTCGTCGTGCGTCAGCCAGCGCAGCCCCAGAGTTTTCTCTTCGTCGTCGCCCAAATGCACTTCGTCACCGCCAGCTTCCACGATTTCGTTCTTGTTCGAAGCCCGGCCTCGTAGCTCGAAGCGCGCCCCTTTATGGATTATGTCGACTTGTTTCATTATTCGTTTACAGTCGTCGACACTATGGAAGCTCTGTAGATAATCATCCATGTTGTGGATTGGTTGCGATTGGTTGCGTTCGACGGCTCTGGCGGCCTCCGGGTACTTGCTGACGTAGTTTCTCACATTTTTCTCCGTTTCTCGGAACCTGTTTAGAGCTGAAGCGTAGTTATTCGGGTATCGCAAGTCTTCATGTTTCCACAGCAACCCAATTTTGAATCGGCCGTCTTCCATGCGCTGGCTAGTATTCTCTAGCACGCGAAGCGCTCGTTGCTCCACGTCGGTTGAAGGCTTCTTCGGCTGAATCCCCAGTGACTCGAATGAGAAGTGTTCTTTTATAATTTTGTCTATTTGATCTTCTACGACGCAGGTGTGCGCACATACGTTTACGTAGTTCACCGTCGATGAAGAACCGCTGTCCGCGCCATGCAAGACCCATCCGAGCTTCGTTCGCGATGCTACTGGCTGCCCTTGTTTACCTTTTCTTAGCTGCAGTGTGACAATATATTCCCAGTTGTCCTGCCCAATGAGTAGCTTCGGGGATTCACCTTCGTAGCACACATCCTGAAGTATGCTACGTAAATGGTTGTATCTCTTTAAGCGTTTCTTATCGATGTATTGAGGAGCCAGTTTAAGTGCCTTTATGGTTCTAGCTCCCTTGAGAACGCTTCGACGTTCCTGCTTAAGGCCTCTTAATTCCAAGTCGAGCGTCATAGATTCTCGCTGCTCCATTTGTCCCCCACCGATAGTTTCGATTGTTAACGGTCGGTAGGGGCCTTGAATGCCGATGCTTCTTGCGACGTCCTCGTCCAGCAGCGTGACTGTCGAGCCTTCATCCAGTAGCGCCAGTATTATCTTGCTCCCAGTCGGGCCGAACACCTCCACCTTCACAATCTTCAAAATCGCCTTCGGTGTCCTTATAGTGTTGACCGCGGCGGTTGTCTCTGGTTCTGCCTGATCATGATGCGCTTCGCTCTCCACAGTCACGTGTAGTAGACTGTGGTGCCATCTACGACACATCCTGCACGGTGGTTTTCGGCACGTTTCCTTTCTGTGTTTGCCGATAAGGCACTTAAAGCAGATTTTCAATCTTTTCGCGGTCTCCCATCTGTCGTTGACCGCCGCTCTTAAAAAACGTTGGCAATCAGCTAGGCGATGAGGGCCATCGCAATCGGGGCATTTGACTTCGTCCTTGCCCTTGCTGTTGCATTCTGTGACGTTATGAGCCGCCTGCCTTATCGGCCTCTTCGTTGCGCTCGGCTTCAAGTATTGATTTTCTTCTATAATCGCGAACGCTCCGCACTTGTCCGCTTCTAGGTTGAGGAAGTCGCTGATGGTCTGTATGCTCGAGAAGGAATCCTCATCTCTGGAAGCCGTGAAGTCGTACCATCGAAATTTAAGAATCGATGGTAACTTCTCAAGCACTGTCTTCACTAGCTCCGGTGAGTGTAAATACTGTGGCCTCTTCAGTCCGGTGATTGACGCTACGCAGTTGCTTATTTGGCTCGCAAAGACGCATATATCACGCGGGTTCTCTGTAACCCGAGATAACGCCTTCAGCTTCTCTAATTCTGCCATCACCAACGCGTCGGGTCTCCCGAATCTTCGCCGCAGTGCCGTGAGGATTTCTTCTGGCTTCACTTCTGAGTATAGTAGGCTCTTGATACTGTCCCTCGCTGTACCCCTGATAGCTTTGCGCAGCCGAGCCATGTTTTGTACGCTCGAGAATAATGGCGCTGTATCCTCGTAGACGACGCGAAATGCCGTCCACTCAGCGCTGTCTCCCTCGAACGTAGGCAGCTCCTGAATATATTTCGGTTGTGGAGCTGTAGTCGCCATGGCTTCCTTAATAGCTTCGGCTATTGTCTGCGCATCGCTTTTTAATTCCGGTTTCCCTGTCGGTACTCTCGGGTCTGAAGCTTGCATCCAACTGCGAATCTGTTCGTTGCGGTCCTCTTCATTTTCTTCAATGACGGAGTCATCAGATTCGTCGTCTTCCATCTCTAGCCGTATACGGGCTAGACGCGTCGCCGCCTGAGCTTCTTGTAGCTCAGCACGCGCCAGCTCTTCCCTGGCTGCGGCTTGCCTTCTGGAACTGGCCTTTGATACGACCCTGGACGAAGCTCGCCGGGTGAAACCCGCTGGTGCCAAGGTCGAGGCTTGACCTGGCTGGCTAGCTGCGTCCGCAGACGTCGACTGCTCCCTGGAGATATCCGCCACCGTAACCCGTGTCGATTCCGACGTGATTGCGGGCGAGGTGGTGGCAGTCGCGGCTGATTCTTGCTGCATCCCACGTTGTGACCTCGTGACTGGCATCTTCTGTACTTCTTTACAGGATCCGGCTCGAAGGACCAAATGTTCTTGAGTTTTTTACAGGATCCGGCTCGAAGGACCAAATGTTCTTGAGTTTTTTACAGGATCCGGCTCGAAGGACCAAATGTTCTTGAGTTTTTTACAGGATCCGGCTCGAAGGACCAAATGTTACAGGATCCGGCTCGAAGGACCAAATGTTGTGGCCGATCAGGTAGTTAATCGGAGCGGCGAGGCCTGCACAATGTCAGTGTGATACAGAGTGCGATAACCAAGCCGTCCGTAACTGTTCTGGCTTGTAAGACCGGTGATCGTTGACGCCACGGAGTTGCCGAACGAACGTATATGCGCTGGTCTCGTTCGGCCCACGCACCCCTGTTAGTACGTAAGGTGTAGAAGGGCGATGCCGTAGTCTTGGGTCTTCGGAGGAGTGAAAGGCTTCTTTGTTCGTACTGCTCCGCCTAGTTGTTGATCCGTTGAGGTCGCGCCGTGTGAGAGAGTGTCGCATAGATCTCGGGGAGCTTAGGTACCTCGATCATTATACCGCGACGAGAGCTCCTACATCGTTACGGAGCGCTCCCCGCTACACCCCCGCCGAGGTTCATTTGTGGGCGGGGCTTTCGTCGTATCGGAGCCCTTGCAACATGTTACACCCCACCGAGAGCTATGCGACCGTTAAAGTTTACCTCTAGGCGAAGCAGCGCATTTATTAACATTTTGCCAATTTTACTATTTCTTAAAACTAGTACCTCATACATTATATAACCTTAGCTTAATTAACGCACAACTCCCTACTTTCAAGTTGGCTGGCGTTCCTTTATTAACTTAAGTCTAAGAATTATACTTATGTACTAGTTTTTCTCAGTTACTTATCTATGGACTTTATATTTTTACACAATTTATTCTATATAATCCTAATTCCTATTCCTAGTCGCCGACAGTATTATTCATACAGCAGTTGAAGAATATATTTCTTGTACATTAATTGTTTAAGAAAACTTATAAAACTTTTCATTCATTTGTTTCAAAATCATAATATTTTTTTTTTAGTAAATTTGATTATATAATAGTTAAAAATATTTATTAATAATTTAAATGTTTTTTTTATTGTATGAACCAATCACAGCAAAACTCTTCGGTTGCGGTCTGGGCGCCATCTTGTGGTATACGGGATTCTAAGGCTAGTCTTTCGAAAGCCATTGTACAGCACGTTTGACCATTTTGGGTAGACACATCTGTTAACAGTGAGATCGGTGAACCTGCTGCCATCAATTTATCTATAGTAATACCCGTGTTTTTGTGGTCGCACATAACCCATATCATGACACTTACTAAGCCCGTTGTTTATGGTCGTTCTCCGAGATATACATAATTCATTCTTGTGCTTTATTGGTAGATTGAAATACGTAATAGAACAAATATACAGTGCAACGAATTGCCATATCGCTAATGAGCGATTGCTTCTAAGCAACTCTTGAATATGAATGGTGTCAAAGAGAATATAGAATGAATAGAAAATTGCGAAATTTATTACAATGAGTTAACTAATAAAGAAGTATTAAATAGTCAAATAGTTTATATTATTTTATTGTAAATAGTATGAAATTGAGGTTAGTTTATTGGATCGGTTTAGTAGCCTATAATTTTTTGAAAAATCTCGAACAAACTTATCGAACAACGAACAAGAGAACCAATTCCGCGTTTAATCAGTTAAATAAAAAACAAGCTTCGAAGCGAGTAATTGAAAAGCCAGTTCTTCACTTAAGCTCCTATTTTAAGCTGTTTTAAAACAGCGTACCGATCGGCTTTTACGGATTAAGCTGTCGTTAGCTTTGGATACGCTAAGCCATTGCAAGGACAGATTAACTGACAGGTCTTATATTTTGGGTTCTATTGTGAAGTGTCAAGATGCGTTTAGTTGTTATACCGCGCAGTAGTATTACATTTGCAATCGAAGAGAAGTTCAATTATGGTTAGAGAATCTCGTCAGCGTGATTTAGGGTGTGACATCATCGATTGTAGTCTCAGTAGTTTTGTTAGAACTAATTTAATTTTAATTCAAAAGAAAAATATCGATTAATTGCAAAAAGTTTCGCGCAGCCCCCTTGTAACAGCAGCTGTTACGCGCGTAAACTTTCTACGTACGTTGCATCGTGCTTCTTAAAAATCAGGTCACGTGATTGGCCTGACCTATATAGAGCCGATGACTGTGTCTTCGAGTGACTATTAGGACCAGTTGGCTCTCATTCGTAAAACCTTTCGTACGCGCTATTTGCCCAGTTTTATTCGCACTGACATAGATGACAAAATGAGTTAACAAGGGTGCGACTGAAGAGCTTTTTCCTTTGACAACTTCTTTCCTTTTTTTGACAATAAATCTATTAGCGTTTTAAGTCAGGGTCCAATTGTTTATGCGACGTTTTTATGTATCTATAAGTCTAAGTACCCCATTTTAAATTTGTTTTAACCATTATGTTTCTAAACAATATTCATGCTAGCAATTCACAAAACTAGGACATAAAAAGACAAATATTTAACAGATATTTAGAACATTATTAATGATAATAATATATTGAAAATGATTAAGACAACTTAAAAGCATTAAGTATTACAAATAAGAATCAAAACTAGCCAGCCCCAGTCGGCGAAATATTGAGGTCAAAAAAAATATTTTCGTGATATTTATTAACAACTTCATTGTACAGGAATTATTTGGTTAGAGGGTGTGTCATTTGTAGAACTCATTCTCGCTTGAGACGAACTTGATGATAATTCATATCCTTATAGCTAGAAGAAAAAGCTTTTCCCATAAGAAATTCATATAATGTTTATATCATATACGTAACCCAAAATGCCTACAAATTGTCCCGCTTTAAACATTTATACAAATAAAAACGTTCGTATGAGCAAAGAGGTCTAGCTTTTGTATTCTTTTAGGAATGAGAAATTTCCGCCAGACCTTGGACGATAGAAAACTGTACTTTGCATATTTCCTCTAAGAATACTGCTGTTATAATTCACGTGTAAGTGTAAGTTTTGTGTGTGGGTTAAGTGTGTTATTAAGTCACTTTTGGTAATCGACTGACAAAGTATTGATGCTAATAATGTTAGGTTATTATTAGGAATTTTGGCATTAGTAAATAGAGTGAAACTACAAGCTAATTCTTATAGGTGTCTTCATTTAAGCAATGAATTTCTTGTGTTCGGACCACACGCACTCTCTTATAAGTAATCAAATATATAAGAAAAATATATTTTACGTTAGAAAAGTATCACAACACTTACGTCTATTTTATTTGCAAATCAGTCCCAGAAGAACCGCTTACCATCGAACATTCAAAAGTGCCTTTAATAAATTCATTTAGTCAAAAAGAGGTTTTAATTAATTTATTTTTCAAAAGAGGTTTTAATTAATTCATGTATGTTATATAGATTATACGATGTTATATATAACATCGTCTTAATGTATGCCTGTTAATAAATTAGAAATGATTACGTAACATGTTAATAGTATTGTGAAATAAGTGTAAAACAATTGAAAATCTTCAATTGTTTCACGAATACTGTACACATAAATGTATCAAATCTCACCCTAAAGCCTGAGATGGTAATCCACGCATTTAATGTGGTATTATCTTGGTTAAGTTACAGACGGTAGTTAGACCATTAGACATGGCTTAGAGGCTAAACTAGGGTAGTTAGAAATAATATTCCAAGTTTTGGTGGCTTTTGTGCGTGATAAAGTTATTAACTAAGATACATTTAAACATTGGCGTCTTTGTTTATGTAAGTTACGAAAAATTCTGAAATTCCACCTGTATCACCTGGATCTCCGTCGTTCCATCACTGAGCGATTCGTGTGATATTTCTTACAACCCACCAGAAGAACCAGCTGTGTCTATGGGCGACGAATTCACCATTCATATTGTCATCATGCTCGTTTGCTCTACTATAAAAAAGTGTAAAATGTTTATCTATGAAGTGTTAAATAACTTAATTAAATGACTTTTAATTTAGATTAACTGCCAGTTCTCAAATCCCAACTGACAATAAACTATGCTAGTATTTTTTTATAACTCCCGTTCATGGTTCGTATGTCTAATTCTGCTTGATATCAAATGTTTTTTTAAAGTATCATAATTGAATAATTGTGATAAAATTCAGCATCGTGAGTTCTTAAGTAAGGAAAGCTTTCTTAGCCGCACTAAAACCTACAATCCGAAGGGGTGCATAATATTACATGTTAATAATAATAAAACTCAGCTCCTCACATCCTCCTATTCAGAACAAATCATAAACAAAACACATTTCATCAAAACCGTATCGCTCAAACCCAACGGGACCTTGGTAGGGTTGTCACCGTATTTCTTTTAATTTTGTTTTAACTAATAAATGAAAGGATTTAGGGTTTTTTCATATGTGCTATGCTCTTGTTTTGGTGCAATCCAAACTGAAAAAATATAGACATATATAATGCCGAACTAAATTATAAATCTTCATAAAAGTGTGCTATTGACTATACAAGATTTAAATATTGCCGTCAGCTTCTCGTAATTACAATAATCCTGTTAATACAAAATATTTTAAATCCGCATTCATAATTTACAATTTTAAATAAGCGTCAAGCAAAACTCCGACTACATTTATATGTATTTAGGTACCCTTGGTATAATTTGACAGCCCTGCGCACAAGAGGCTTCGAGGAATAACCTCAAAATGAGGAACACACTCAAAATTATACAGCGGGATATTTGCGGGATGAGAATCGCTCCCTCGGCCTTTCTTTGGATTCAGGGGTCGACGCACAATCGGTTTTTTTAAATAAATAATCACAGTAAATTAACTGTACTGTTGGCGAATTTTTACGGGAAAATGGAATATTTCATTGAACACATAAAAAGAAGTATTCATTTTTATTACTTTATGAAGTATCCCAGACATATTTAACCGTCTGATTATTGTATAACCAAAAAAAAAAATCAATTACCGGTAATTAAATTAAATTAATTATCAGCGAGGAAAGTCCGTCAGCATTATGGGAACTCTGCCACAAGGACTTAACTTTTTAAAGTTGCTGTATGTAATAAAATATTTTATGTGGTAATTATAATGGATGAATTGTTTTATTATTGATATTATTAATTAATTGTAATAATTTTTTATATAAAAATAAGATCCGCAAAAAAGAGATAAAAATTGTTAAATATTCGGCGTAAGACAAAACACCTGTAGCGGTTAATATCTGTAGGCCAATACTAGGAACAATAAAAGTTTACACAGTTGCCTAATCCGATAAATCTGTTGACGTAATACATATTCAAACACTCTATCGGAATCAAAAACGATTGACATTTTGCATGATATATTAAATGTATATTTAATCTGTGTATTTTTAGTCTGTGTCAGTTTCTAATATGTTTTTTCAATAAAAATAGTCACACGATGTACGTCTTTACATGACAGTCTTGACAAATGACAGAAGACGATACAAGATGGCGACCCAGGCATAGACTATAAATAAAGAAAATTTTAATTGATTTTAATGTAATCTAAAATTGTGTGAATGTGTGATGGGTAATTTAATAGAAATATTATTCGATAAAACTATTACGGATTAACGCCTCGAACATTCAATTGTAATTCCATTCCATAGCATAATTAATCAATGCAGTACAGTCAATCTATTTCGATTGCTTGAACATTATTGGATCCATACTCCAAAATCCAGATCATAAAGCTATAAAGGGGTATTTGAGATGAGTACTTAGAGTGGTTTTCTGCCTTAGAAGTGTATTAGAGATGGTTTATACACATAAATAAAAAAACAAAGTATTCGCAGGTATTTTTTTGAAAGTAGTTTACCAGCGCAGGTATTCCCGAACCGTCTTGACTTGGGACCTATCAAATGTGCGTACCACTCCTATAAAAGCAGGCAACTCACTTAAACCTCCTGGCGTCGCAGGTGTCCATGGGCGGCGGTTAGCACTAAAAAGAGTCTATCTAATTTGTAATCAAATGAATATTAATTAAATTTTCTGGTATTAGGAACGACACGTATATTTAAAAAGTCTTGCTTCTATTAATGACAATTTGAAAGTTCTAAACTAGATCTTACAAAATTACTTTCCAGACTATTATAATAGGTTTCAATTTAGATCATTCTATTAAAGTGTGCTTCATTATTTTATTCCCTTTTATTTTATTGTCAACGATCGGTAACAAAGAGGCGACTTCTTCTCTTCTGTCTACCATTATTTGATATCGTCAGAGTATTCTATTTAATTTCGCCGTGTGGATATTTCTTATTTATTTATATATTTATCTTAGGCGTGGCTACCTTGTGATTAAAAAAGTCATAATATCCTAAAGGAAAAGAGGGTTCCATTGGGAGACGTGGCCTGAACTGAACCCAATAATAACTGAAAAAATCCAATCCAACGTTTGGCAAGAAAATGTGTGCATAAAAACATCCCCCGCGACTACCGGGATTGAAAACTGAAGTACGAATAAAAAAGTTTGTAAATGAGTATTATTTGTTAACTTTATTTCTTACATATAATCATTTGAACATTTCAATTATTTTAACTAAATATAATTCTGTATCCAATTTTTTTTAATAATGCATACAATTTTAATCTAAGACAATTGAGGTTGCATAGGATTATTATGAACATGGTAAAAGGCTAACAGCGTTAAAGCATAAAATGCTTCAAAGTAGACCGAGTGTTGCCGCACTTGTGTTATGTGAAAGTTGGGAAAAGAAAAACAAATGAGTCGCAGTAAAATGTTTTTTTTTTCGCTACTACGTGGAGTCGAAACGTTTTACGAGACACACAGTTGAAACGAATGTGAATATAATTAGCTAGTATTTTATTTATTTATATGTTTCCACATAGAATCGTATTAGCGATGTAAATATTCGTATGTCAAGTGTTGCGAGTCTGAGAACAGACTTAGCTTAATTTTTTAAGCTTGATTATTGTTTTACAATTAATGTTCTTATCACATTCAGGGCCACTCATCACCAAGCTTTTTTGTCGTTTAAATAGTTGGTTTGAAGCGTACAACACAAGAATTTAAGGTTTTATTCGCAGTGCAATAAAAAATTGACACAGAAATCTGAATGCTGTTGACAAAGTTCTGTATATAGACAGAAAAATGACCGATTACTCAAAAATGCAAAAGCAAGCAAACTAATTAAATTACTGGATACGGAAAATACTCTTGTTACTTTTCTAGATCAATATTGAGTTGGTATGTCTCAAATAATTTAGTTCTTATATTTCATAAGTTTGGCTAACAAAATCTTGATAACGCTGTTAAAAAAAACAATCGGTAATATTTTATTATAAAATAATATATAATTTGTAAACTTCAGAGAATTTGTGAACGTCAGTATGTCAGAGTAAAACTATTCAACATTTTATTTCATATCGCGATATGAAACTTCTTGTAGACACTTCATCTCCCGGGGCGTGTTTGCTTTCCGCGGAATTATTCTCAAAGACATTTGCCGCTATCGGCTATTCCATATTTGAATATTTGAATTAATTTTTTTCTAATGTGGTATTGTATTTTCGAAGCTTGCAAAGAGGTTTTATAAAGGAAATTAACCAGCCAAGCGGAAGTCTGTATTATAAAGGAGGGAAGAAAACAACTATCTAACATATTGGTTATCTGTGCACAGACCATCTTCTATACAATAAACAAATGTTAATTCATGTGAATAATGAGTGTTATATACCGAGCCGCGTGAATCTTACTTAATTTAAAGAGCAGTCTTTAAGAATATTTCCATATTTCTATGTTTAAAGATTATTTTGTACAATTGATTTCCATCCAATGTTAAAAACAATTTCACAGATTCCGAACACGTAACCTTAAAAAAAAGTTCCCTTAACGAAGGTTTAGGATAATTCGAGCGTTAAACGAATCGTGAATGAAGTTGAAAATTACTCATTCAAATCCTGTTAACGATATTCGATTTCTGTCGTTAACTTTAAAAGCTTTGTTTTATTTAGGTGATAATATGTTACATTTTTTACAGCTGGTAATGCCGTGGTACAATTATGCACATCTGCAATTATAATATTTCCCAATCAGACTATGGCCTTATCGTTTATTTGATTTTTAATTTACACCAACTATTTTTTTGTTTGGATTCACGCATAACAGAGACAACGCTCTATGGTTTATAAAAAAGTATCCTTAACCGACTATGGAATATATATTTAATATGATAGTAGATGACGCATGCAAGACTGCTAATGGTCTGTAGTCTCTGCCTATTTCTGATCGGTTAATTGTTACAAGTAAAAATTATTGCAATCTTAAGTCCACAAACTGGTAACACATTTAAGATTCGTTATGTTTATTTATTAGTTAAATAACAAGAATAGATTTTGTCAAATACTGGATTCTTCCAATATTTGACAAAAGATTTTAATGACACTCTCTTATAGTTAAAATAGTTTTACTTTGTAAATGAGTTGGATGTACATAAAAATATAATTTGCGTGTGACTCTATAAATTTTGCGTCTTGTATTTCTGTCGTATTATTGTATTAAGAAAAGCACATACGTTTATCGTTAAAAAAGAAGCACCAGAAGTCTTCGTGAAGAAATATGTTTATACCGGCAAGACTTAATTTTTGATGGTAGACCATCAAAGATTCTAGACTTCAACAGTCTACTTCAACAGTAGACTGTTGAAGTAATATAAATACTAATAATGCTTATAGTAATAATCTTCATATAAAATATTCATGAAAGGGTAGTGTAAAGTTTAATGGTTTTCAATTTAATAAACATTATAACAAAACACCAACCCTTGGGACTAGAGGGTGCGGTAGTAATTATATTATGACACTTGCTATAATTATAATATGTTCGGAAATGTGGAATGTTATAAAACTCTAATCGTAGCATTTACGAGTCATTTGGTAAAACAAAACTTAAGTCTGATGAAATTGTAACCGATATTACCAATTGATTTTTGTATTTATTTTAAATATAAGAAATATTTATTCTAATATATTTACTTTTTTACATTTGGTTTATGAATTTGAGGTTTGTTTAGGTCCCTGTTGTAAATCAGGGCTGTGGTCATTAGGCTAGTCTGAATGAGCACAAATATAAATTTAATATATTTATTTATTTTGCGGAAGCAAAACAGACACATAACAAAAATACAATAACAGAAAAAGATATATTGACAAAAATAAAGTGGCATTCTAAAACATGTATGTAACATATTTTATGTGTTAACAGATAAAATATGTTATATACACAGTCACAAGTACAGAAACAACAAAAGGCCAAGGGAAGAAAAGCAAAACAAAATTATTCTATAAATTAAAACTTACATACCCTAATACAAACACGATATGAGAAGTAAAATATAAGATATATTGTTAATACACAAATTGCTATAACAGTGATTTCAATTTCGATTCTATATTACACCTGAACGCAGCAGAGGGGCACGAAAAAATGTCTAAATCAAGAAAGTTACTAATAATATATTATTATAATTATTTTAAAGTGTCTGAGTGTTAATAAATGTATGTTTCTTTCTAGATACTGACAGTGAATTAGTTTAGTAGTACTGTACATTACTATGCTACTTCATATAATAAAATTCGAACTATACATAAAATTAGTACTTTGTAGGTTATAGTTGTCATTTACAAATCACTGCAAATGTCAAATATACATCACTTTGACATACTGATGACATTTTGAAATATATGATTTATAATGATAATTGTATTTGTTTTATTATTAGTTCAACCTATAATACCATCATTACTATCACGTGCGAAAAATCGATACGAGTATTTGCCTCATGAAGATAGCGATGTTGGTTCGGATGAGATATACGAATTTCTTGTTACTGACGACTTATTACCGGAGCCCAAAAGCAACGTTCACAAACTGTATGAACTCAACCCAGACGAGTATAGTTTAGAACAAAGAAGAACAACTGCGTATGATATGTATAGTTACGATAAACTTCGTAGAACAATAGAAAGTGAGGTTTTTGAAACGGGTCAACGAACGGCACAACGTAAGACTATAGATGATAAATTTGGTTACACAAACCGGAGTGCATCAAAGAAGGAAAAACAACTGAATAAAAACAGTTATGAGATTGTATCAGATGATACCATAAATAAAAGTTCAATACCAACACTTGGGTGGAAACCAACAAAAAACATAAGTATTTATTCTTCGGTAAAGCGACGAAGGACATTCGCAACACTCTTTCCAACAAGAAGAAGCTTGGGTAAACTAACAGGTACGTTATTTGGTTTTGGTACATCTGGTACATGTTTTTTTTATGTAACAGGATCCAAATGAGCTGGTGGGTCACTTCGAATAAAGTGATAACTGCCGCCCATTGACACCAGCAGGCTTACAAGTGAGTTGCCGGCCTTTAAGGGAGAGGTATGATCTTTTTTAACATTAAGTATTATTCAAAACAAGTTAATATTAAAGATAACTTGGAGAGGTACGATCTTATCTTAACATAAACTATTATTTAAATCATCATCATAACTTTCATAAGGATGTCAACAGTTTTAAGGGGAGACAAATAAGCCCTAAATAATTCCAAGAGCAATAAACTTTATTTATTGTAAAATGCAGGAACACAACTCTTCATGAATTATGGCATCAGAATCTCCACAGTCACAGATCACCAAAGTCATTCTTTGGTTACCGATGTTAGCCTTCATTGTAAAATGATGAATATAAAAGAAATCGATTGATATTCATATATTTTATACACGAACGCTTTTATTGCTACGGTGTTATACGTCTCACGGCAGCCGCCTCGGCTTCATCATTCTTTATAGACGAGCATGACCTATCTCATCCACATTCTTACTTGCTATATTTCAAACTTTGTTTGAAGTATTTTAGATCAGATTAGCTATCACCTTTAGAGGAACACTCATCTTATTAATATTCTCGTTATAGAAACCGTATCAACGCGTAGAACTACTAAATATCCAAAATGGCTGAAGTGGTTGACAAATAGTTCAGACACAACTACTGTATCTGTTAGTACAACAGTATCTTTTCCGTCTGAATCATTTGAGTCTCCAACATCTGTTTCAACTATTAGAACTACCAAAAGCAGTGTAAAGTTGAAAGTTTATTATTGCTATATGTGTGGAGTGTTCAAAAGTGGAATACCGAGTAATCAAGATTGTTACCAAGTGTTTGATTCAGGTGATTTCAGGTTAATAATAGCTCTCTTTATTTCAGACTTAGCCTTAGCCGTACCGTAGCTTTCAATTAATCTTTCAAGAGATGTTTTTTTTACATTACTGAACTAACTGGTTACTGATTATTGATATTACGGCTTTGGTAGTTGAGATCAGCGTTATGTTTATAATCTCGTGTTATCTATTATTTATACACGTGAATAATAAAATAAATACCAGCCTTAGTTTTCGGTTAATTATTGCCGAATTCAGTAATGAGCAACTGTTGTGGGAAATGATTTGAATAACACAACAATAATTTACAGATACCAATCCAAGATGAAAAAGTACCGTGTGAAATGTGTTTCCAACTCTGTATCTTACAAGTCAGGTAGAAACTTTTATGGTCCTTTCTTTCGTGGTGGTTGTTTCAAACGGTATCTCGATGTCGGTACAATTTACAATGAACGGGGTTGTCGTGTGTCTAAATGGGAACAAACGGGTACTTACGCGTCAATTAGGTTCAGGAAATTAGAGAAATTATTAAATGAGGTTGATGAAGGTTGTGTGTCTAGTCCGTATGCGGTGCTTACTCCGTTCAGTCGTGCTATATCACTATATGCGAAATACTATGTTTGTGTTTGTAGGAAGCGGTATTGTAATGGAAGTGCTGTGTTTAGAATTAACATTTTGCTATATGTTGCTTTGTACAGTATGTTTATTTTGTAAGTAATATAAAGATGTCGGTGGCTTTTGACAATCTACTTTTTAATTACACCCCGTATATAATAAAACAACCAATGGCTTTATTAAGCAACCAATAACATTTAGATACAAGAACATTTCAGATTATATCATTAAATCTATCATGCACAACTTTAAGCACTGTTTTGCTAAGGTTGGCTGGCTGTAACTTTAATACGAGTCGTAATTACAACAATGCGTTATTTCTCACCTGAATAAACATCAAATCACAAAGATGTAATTTATTTATTAAAATCAGAAATTTTTATAAAGATATACTAATAAGGCGTTACATGAAATCAGGAAGGATTCAATCTACTTAAAAAGGTCAATTCAGTTTGACCCACACTAATAGAATTCGGCCCCTTTGAGGAGAGGGATTTTTCCGGATTATATACAACAGGTATATGCCAGATAAACCCTATTACGTATATCTTGGATTTGATTCCTGGCAAAGTATATTCTTACAGACCATAACGTCTCATTCTAGGAATACGAGGTCGTATATTATGTGGAAACAGTATCGCTATAGAATATTGAAATAGGAATTAAAAATGATAATATAGTGATGCACATAGATAATAAATTAAATTAAATATATGATCAAAGTTAAAGCTATGATCTTTTTGAAAAATCAAACATTCATATAGCTTTACAAACAATTGATTTCAGGTTATGATTGCTAACAATGTAGTCAAAACGTCGACGTTTGTAAATAAAATGAATTAATTTGATTTCTTTAATAAAACCACTTGGCGAAATGGTCGCGGCTACTATAATTCGAGATAAGCATTTAATATGGTTATGTAATAAAACTTATGGTTATTATTCGTTATAAAAAAAAATATGGGCAAATATACTGGCAAATGGCCTATCCAACATTATTTAGGCGATTAGGAGTAAGTCCATAACAACTTAGAATTGATAAAAAATAAGCTTAAAACGATAAAAGTAGCTGCGTGTGAAGCATATGGCTAGAGCAATAAAGTTAGGCGTCAAAGAACACACTAGAGGTTCAGATAGCTTTCAAAGGCTTCGACTGGAAAAGATATTAAAGTTTTAAAAGCTCCCGCTCCTGCCAGTTACGATTTTAACTTAACTTTTATTGCGTTTTAGAGTACATTTTGAGTTTAATTTGTTCGATTAAGTTGTTCGCGTCTTGAATAAATATTTAAGCTTCGCTAAGCGAAAACTAACTTCAAAAAAAAACCCAAATCATCATTTTTTACAATTAGTTTTTTATGCTAGTTTTAATAAAGTTATTGTCTGCTTGGTATGCAAGTATTATATTAGAGGTGTCACCCTGAAGCTTTAACCAAGTCATATCTAAAATAACAACAACATTAAGAAAATACGAAAAAATGTGTATACAGTAGTTACACAGAGTTCGTTCTATTTTTAAAATGTTCAACAAGTGTTCAACGTACAGAAGCATATTATATAGGTTTTAGTATAAACCCGATTTTATTTCAAGTTTAATATGAAGAAAAGCAAGCCAATTTGTCAATAGCGTCCTCCTAATAGTATTGTAACAAACAGTAGTGAATGTATTGCCAAGTTGCCAGTCACGTCTGCTCCGGAAATAAATCCTCGCTTCGGGACAGTCTGTTAACTCAGGGAACTCGTTGATTAACGTTTAATCGTTTGTACGGCTTTATAAGATTTCCGAAACACGAGTGTCTGGGAATTTATAGTTGAATCATAAAACCCATAAGTTAAAATTATTCATATGAAAACTACGAAATTAGGAAAATAGGCGCAAACGAGCAGCCGGATCGCTTATAGATTTGACAGCCATGATTATCTGCAACGCTGGAAAAGTTGCGGATTTGTTTCCAGTGGTGCCTGTGAAAAAAATATTAAAAAAAGCCTTATGGTACACTAGATTTACACAACATTTACGCCATGTAGATAACTTTTTTAATGAATGTCGAGTGAAAATTTGACTCTGCAATAACATTTATAATACACATTTACTCTGCCCACTTCCCAAATCAAGAACGTAGAGCGAACGAGAGGAACTGGCACGAAACTACCCGGCACTATGCAAAACACGAGGACAGAATGGGAGTAAAAAGCTCAAATATTTTATGCTAACCAGAACTATTTATATCGTATGAAACAATTTAATAGGAAATGTGAATTGATAAGCTTTACCAAGCTTTGTCAAATGTGAAAGGTGTTTGTTATGTAAATTTTACGTGCAAAAACATATTTTTCAAAAGTTACCAAATTTCTAAAGACAATGTAACAAAACTTCCCCAAGTTTCCCCATAAATTTCACTTTCATGAATTTATCAAGGCTTTTAGGCCTGAGTGGTGTGCATTAATTTTTTTTTCAGAGTATTCAAAATGTAATATTAGTTATCGTAGAGCAGTGACCCACCTACATCCTGTTGTTTAAAAAACAACAAACCATACACGAAGACAGCGTAGGAGAAAAGATAATCTTCTCTACACAGTTCCATAGGCCTTTGTTTCCGGTGGCCAGAAGGTTTAACCTTCTGGCCACCGGAAAGCCTCGGAGGCTTTAGTACCATGTTAATGAAACCCCCGTAGTCCACATATGCGGTATCGTTGGATTACACCTGAGCAGTGTTTAGGTGGTTATGGCTCACCTCTGAGTAGCAGAGGTTTCCTGGTTAGTGAGTTGAGTCCCACATTTTCCCGTGGCTTTTGGGTTGCCCAATAAATAAGGAAAATTGTAAAATAATGGTAACGTGCCAAGTATCTAACTCACATTAATATACAATGCTCGATATTCTAATTATAAATAAAATTTACTCTTTCTCAGTATAACATCCTTTCTAGTGAGTATAAATTCCTTTGATAAACTTGGAAATAGTACAAGAAATTAAATTGCTTTCATCTGTAATTTACAACTTTCCCCGTTTCATTAAGGGAAACACGATATGTCTTTAGCAATATTGAGAAACGATAAACTTCGTTTCTCTGTCCATTGTTTTATATGATAACTCCCGGGCGCCACATTGGGGCAGGGGGCAGATATGACATTTCTTCATTCGTCTGTGTCTGAAGCCTTTTGCCTTAATTCGTTCCGCAATAGAATTACATCGTTTCTAATAAAATTTGATTGAAAGTTACAAGAACAGTTCAGTAAAAACTGTATTTAATATTTAAAATTGAATAATATTATATTCAAATCAATCGTTAGTGGTAATTTACATTTTGCAAGCTTTTCCAAAAATTCTTCAAGTATCAGTAATCGGGCTATCATAAAGATATTTCTCATTAAGATAGAGCTTAGTTACTTGTATAATCTGGCCAGTAGATTGCCTGCAGTCACTGCAAAACGCTGGTCAATTCAACAAATAAATTTAAATTATACCAAAAAGACAGTAGACTTTTGATAATACATTTTTTTTATAGAAGAGGGAGCAAACGAGCAGGAGGCCCACCATAAAGGTGAAGTCACCGTCCGTAGACACTCATGTGGCTGGTAGCTCGTGAGTGCATTGCCGGCCTTTAAAGGAAAATTGGGAAGAGGACGGGGGAGGGGAAAGGATGGGCCCCGGAAGATCTCACTCACCGAACGAAACACGAATACAAAATGAACAAAGTCCAATTGCATCACTTTGCGCCGAATTACTGTGAGAGAGTGGTATTTCTCCGGCCGTGCCTGCCCATTCGGCTGAAACTCTAAGTAACAGCATGGCACTCCCACTCAAAAATGTATACTGTTTCTATGTTAGTTAGCTTTCTCACTAACAAAACTTCAATAACTAAAAGGTAGAACAAAGGCATAACAAAATGTTGACTGACAAATGATCCAATTAATCTATCGGGACAGGAATCTATGCTAAGGTAGCGAGATAGATAGCGGTCGGGATTTGAATCCACGACCCCTGTCACCTTCAGGCATAAATCTCAATAGCCTCACTCTGAAATTACTAGCTGTTTGTGAGCTTTTGGAACAAAGCTTTTTTTGTAAAACTGAGAAACCTAGCAGAAAATATTCCATGATTAAATTAAGAGCTGACAACGGAAGAGAGGAACTGGCAAGATACTCTCAGCTCTCTTTTTGTATAAGTACTGTATTGAATTCAAAAAAGAAAACAACTTAACACGACCTATTTCAAATCTGTTTTGGTACATGTTAGAGTAAAAAAGAGTGTATCCCCCGAGATCCGCTTGCAATTTTAATCTACTATGCACGCTAAAACACGATGACTCCTGTTTTTTAAGCTTTTTGAAATGTCCACAAAAAATTGAACTTTTTAAACAACCTTTTTTTTCGTACTGCTATCGCTGTGCACTAGTACTTCATTAGATTTATTTAGCAATTTGTTTAAAAAATGCCGCTTACAAATCCGGTGCAACCACTGTACGATTGAATTGAATGAGTGAACGAAATGAAATCGAACGCCATTTCATTCGTTACGGTGATTGCCTAGTCGAACACCGGTGAATGCTACAACACGTTCAATAAATCATTTTAATAATGATATATATTTAATAGCGGGAGATTTTGAGTTATAAGTTAATTTTCAAAATTTTAAATTGATACGAATAACTATATGATTGTAATTTTGTTAATATTGTAATGGCTAATAATATACTTAAAGCTTAGGCCACTGACAATCCACCAAGCGGGAACAAACTACACAGCATCCTCTCTAACTCCTCCAACCTCTGTGTAATACTTAAATTAAAATGAAATTCATAATTTTTCCATACTATCTCTGTCAAGGTTACGTATATAATTGAAAGGCATAGTCTGTAGCATTAGTAAAAGTATTTTTCTTATGAAAAATAACGTTATGTGTGTTAATGCGTGTAATAGCAATCATATATATAATTTTATCCCTGTTTGTACTTCTACTGAACCGTTAGTAATACTGATATGAGCTACCAAACGATTGGTTTCGGCTTGACTGCAATTGAACAGGTGTGGAACTAAGAAATATGCAGTTAATACTGATAAATAATTAACGAAATGCGTCTGACTGACGGCAATGAAATAAGTTAGTGGACAGAAGTGCTAATATTGTCACAGCGTACATTATTATGATACTTGAGAAATGTACAGAGTACAAACTTTGCGCCTGCGTTTAAAGAGGTCGTTAGAGTTTTTAATTTGTTCCAGTTATCTATACAATTCGTGATTATATCAGGCAATATTCTTTACACATGATTCCCTAACGCCTATTCATTTAATAATTATTCATTTATCATTGATTTAGTTTGACTATGTTAGTATTAGATAAAATATTGCCGTAGTTAAAAAGTAAAAGGAATTGTTATTGAATTAAGTTAGTCACAAATGCATTCCATACAATCTCTGTTTTGATAAAATATGCTTCATGTCAGACGTTTTATTGAATACCTAGTTTGTGTTAATATTCATGAAAACGTGTGGTGCAAGGTATAAAATGCGGCGGAGGGAAATAAATGGCTTAGCATTAACGAGAGTAAAACAAAACACTTGGGAGTATTTTGGTGGTGGTATTATTAATTTGGTTGTATTGTTTTTACTACGTCTAAGAACTAGACTCTAGGCAAACTAGAATTCTGTTAGGTGTTAGTCTACGTTACCGGCTGAGGAATATCGCATTGCATTTTGTATTTTCTTTTTTCTTCTCATATTTCATCATGCTTACATGGGGAGACCATCGTTGTATACAAATCTCTACATTAAGTAATAAATATTTTTAATTTAAGTTTACTTATAGTTACATATTTGTATGGAAAATGACTTCGCGCAATATTCATAACTACAATTCAACTAAAAATCGTTACACAATGTGATTGATTAACATTCGTAAACATAAAGTGTAATTTAATTTTCATGACAAACTCAAAATATCTTTATTCAAGTAGGTCTTTATAAAGACACTTTTGAATCGTCATTACCACACTACCACCGGTTCGGAAGGCAGTCATCTACCGAGTGGAACCGGCAGGAAATGTATGTATTTATCATAAGTTGCCATAAGCTTCACCCTTAAGGCAATGTATCATTGCCACAGTAATGTTTGTAAAACTTCACATGCCGGGTCACAGTCACTCAGTCGGCACCGATTGACTTTCATGAAGTTTTCTGCAATCGATGCCCTCGATATTCGATTCACTTGTATTCGATTGTGAATCGAGAACAGAGATGTATGAATGAATAAATTATATTCTGTATATATCTGAATGAAACGGTCTGGGTCTGATCGAAATTCTTTTTAACAAAATGTAATGGACATGTTTGATCATAATTGTGGTATTCTATGCTGTCCGTTTTCTCATAATTGTGTGAAAGGTCACTGCCGGTATAAATGGCCGGCCCGCGCCGGGAATTTTATTATATCTCAAAACTCATCGGCCTTTACAAAACACATTATTTTATAATTACGAGTGGAGTACTCCGGATTTTGTTCTGTGATTCTCAATGTTTTGACTATTAATTAAAAAAAATATTACAACATTTTTTATTTCATTAAAAACTTAATAATATTTTCGGTAGTATGTTATATTGGAGCTATTTTTATTGTAGATGTGTTAGTCTTTTAAACAAACAAACTGAGTTTATTGCTTGCTTCTCCTCAGCTTGTACGCGTACAGACCAGCGTAGACTCATTTTTAGATTCAAGACAATTCAAAATGGATTTTTGTACCTTACAAAATTGACATTCACTTTGAAAGGGTTGGAATTATAGCTAATTTAAGTTTTAACTTTAAACTAACGTAACACTGAAGTGTCTATCACAAAAGCATTCTTCGATGTGTGTTTGTAATAGTTTGAGAAACTCTAATCGGGGTAATCAACCACGCGGTGTCTATACCGCAGAGAATATATAATACGCGAGGTTAACCTATAAGTACTGATAAGGATTATATAAAAATGAGATTTAGGGCAATGTGGGTTTCATTTTAAATATATGTATGTAGTGAAATGCCATTTAATTAATTCAAAATTGCCGCGCTTCGCGCGTTCATAAGTTGTCAGTGAAAGTTGGTAGAGGGCACAGCGGTCGGAGGGATACGGGGATTCAATGGCGGATGATAGTCAGATGATTTAAGTTAAGATAATTATTATAAAACTTGTAGAGAGATAAATGAAGGGATATAATTGAGGAGGCGATATTAGTGAACTTTAAATGTCGTTTCTTTGTATTTTCAGAGAAACAATTTGTGGTTTATTTTAAAAATCCTCAATAATATATCGTATATGTATTTAAATTATACGACATATTTATTCTAATATTTATCTCAAAAGACATTTCCTTGTATCCTGTATAACAATGCTTCTATAAAATCGCGTTGTCGTGAATATGAAATGTTTCCTGTGCACCGAAGATTTCTACGCGATCAAACGGAAAACTGCATCTATATTACAGTGCTTTAGAAATAGTGACGGCAACGTTTTAAAGAGAATCGTCACCAGATGATAGCAATAGGCCAGCTAAATGTCATTTAAGTGACTTAATACTTACTTACAATTGTTTTTTGGCCCCACATCAGGGCAGAGGGCAGATATGATATTTTTCCATTCCTCTCTGTCGGAAACTTTTAACCTAAGCTCAAGTAGGACAAATCTTTTTTCCTTCCGCGATGATAGATTTCCTCCAGGTCTGGGTGGGTCAGCCAAGTGAATTAAAACAGTCCTACGATTTCTAAATATATATATGTAGGTTATATTTGTAAGAAAACTAATGGATATTTAAGACATGTTTTCTTTTCAGATGTAGAGTTAAAACTGTTACTGATGTCAAACTTCTACGTGAACCTGGACGATTGTACGGGTATATATAGCTAGCCTAAATAAACCTTAAGTGCTTACGCTCCACATATCCTGAGAATGCCTAAAATGGAATGAGGCAGCAATAGCTCAGCATCGGGACATTTTATTTATTAAGTAGCTTATGATTTTTATAATTTTAAATTACCATGTAACAGAATTGTGGTAATATAAGAAAATGGTGATTGAAAAGTGTTATTAAATATAAAAATAATCTGTTATATTTTTGATCACGTGGGTAACTATGTGTACCAAACCTGTACCGATAACAATGTTTATTATATCTGCCGCATTGTTTTTATTGTATATTAATTATTGTAGAGCCAAGTAAACACAAACAACTAGTCTAACCGGTAATCTGTGGCTCGATTGGTATCCGGCACAAATCAGGATTCATTAGAGGTAGCTTGACAAACTAAACGAGATAATGTTTCGACTTGTCATTCAAATTCGCTCAATCGCACATGATTTATAGTATTTTTTAGGGGGAAACGTTTTAGATTGAACCCTTTAGGAGAAACTTCTCCTATTTACAGTTGGATAATAAATTTCGTAGGCGTAAACGTGTCGCGTAGAAGTGCTACGAGTTTGTGACTAACCGCTACGAGCTACGAAATTTGGTAACCATTGTTTTGGTAAATAGGTTATAGTTAATGAACATTCAAAAAGGTTTGTTAAATTATACTTATTTCCTCGAATTATCAAAATCTACAATTACTAATTATTCGATGATCTTAAAAATGTTTTATTGTATTTATGGAGTTACCATTCTACAAAAAGAGACTTAAAATCGTTTTAAAAACTTCTGTACGTAGTATTTAAGACTTACATAGCGATATTTAAACAAGCAAACTCGTATCACAAAAACAATAGATTTTCGATTGAAGTTGAATTGTGTAACAAGTGTTTTAATTTTTATAGCTTTAGTACACGCTAAAATATAAAATAAATAAATTGGTGGACTGGAAACGAATGTTGTGTTTCTGGGAATAGAATGAATAAATTGCCAACGAGTCTTACCAACGGTTATAAATAAATAAGGGTGAGGTTGGTGTGGCTAAGTGCTGAATACTGTACTAAAGATACGGCTTTGTAAGTACGAACATCTAATAAACTGGAACTAATCTGAAAACTAAATAAAACAAATTGGTTAAAGTAAAATCGAGTTGCTAAAAGGCTACTAATGTCAGTTCATATAGACCATGCTAATTAATGATAAGTCAAATTCAAAAATATTTATTCTATTAGTATTGTTAGTACTAGAGCGTCACTAAAATGTTTACATGAGTTCACTGTGCGACCTCAGCTGAGACGAACCCACAATTAGGGTCGTTATTTTCTGGTGGTATTTTTTACAATTATCTTATATTACAGTAATTTATTTGCTATAACTTACATTTAATTATTTAAACTATTTATACCTATAGTTTTTAAACCAAGCCGCGTTTCTAACTTATTTTCAGCTTGAATCATTTAGATTTAAGACGTTACAAAATGGTCCTATGTACTTGATTGAATTAGACGATTTTGATTTTGACTAGGCCTGTGAACTTTCTGAGTTTGTTCATTACACAAATTCAGCTAACATAGCCATCACGTGAATAAAGCATTTATAAATAATACGTAATGTATTAAGTTGTAGGTTGGCATTCACAAGATTTACACACGGAAGCCAGCACAGAGGAAACTTTCCGCTTGCGGCTTTGTTAACCTTATCATATAACATATATACCACTGTATAAGTAAAATGTATGTTAGTTTTCGATTAGTTAGTTTTATAATATTAGAACCCAAAGAGTTACAGATTGTTTTGAGAATTAAAAAATAAATGGATGTAGAATTTTACAAACGGTAAGTTAGCTTGATGTTGTTTATTGCTTGCGTTACGGGTGTCATTAAGTAATATTTCATCCGTACAGGGAATCGAATCCCAGACTCACTATTGAACATTCTGGCATAGGTTGCCAGCAAATTAAACTATTCCACACACTAAATTTTATTTTAATACTATAATACTTATTCTTTAAGTTTTATTATTTATGATTTTTAACATTTAAATAATGTCGTCTCTTGTGCATAAATTAGCCGAAAGCTAGTCTAAAGACCGACGCACAAGTATGCCGTATCTTAAGTAAGAAACTTTCAATTTTGTTTTTTTTATTAATCTCATATTAAAGATCAAAGAGATAACGAATTTATTCATAGCTTAACATACAAAGTGAAATAGAGTATTTTCATAACGTAAATTATGTCTGAATTGTATTGTGCTCATAAACCAGCTGGTTAGCTTCGGTTGTATTAAATTTATTCTGGTTTCTTTTATTAGTTAAGCAGGGTCTCGTAAATGTAAAACTTTTTATATTTCACCATTTTTTTATTCTCAAGAAATATTGTTGGCGTTTCTGTGGTGATGATTAAATTTGGTTTTTTTTTGTAAAACTTTACTCGGTTCTTATTCATATTCTAAGCGTGAAAGTTATAAGTTAAAGGGCTTAATCTAGTTGATATAATCTAGTCATATATATTATTAATAGTGATATATACATATATATAATATATTATTTTTTGTGACCAGTATACTAATATAAACAATGAGGAGAATCGTTAGGTTAGGTTAGGTTAGTGTCTTAATATGGCTTGGCCTAGTAAAACAGTCAAAAAATGAATGTTAATTTAGAGAATATTTTCCGGTAAACAATGAATTCTTATTATTCTTATTTCTCTCTTATTTTCTTTGAAAATCATGGACTTTAATTGTTAAATAATATTGATATTAAATTTTGATAGAAAAATATTCTCTTTGCTCATAAGAAATCTCTTAGAGATCTATTAAGCTTATAAGAAGTTTCGTTGATAGCCCAGTGATCAACCCCTAAGTAAATACACAACTCTTATTACTTTATTTATTTTTGTTATTATAGATTCCTATTTCATCTGTTGCCTGGAAGAGATCACTTTCAGAGATAAGGCCGCCTGTTGTACTCTGTTTCTTTCTAAATTTTTTTTTTGTGACAACAATGTTTTTATTTAATTATTGAGGAATGAAAAATTGATTGAATCTATTTTAAAACTAAGAAAAGCTAAAAGAAAAAGAGTACTTGATGATACGAGACGAGAAATTTATCGTTTGGAATAACTAAATTTTCTCGAGAAATGTTTTTTTTTTTTTTTTTTATAGAAGAGGGGGCAAACGAGCAGGAGGCCCACCATAAAGGTGAAGTCGCCGCCCATGGACACTGAAGTGGCTGGGAGCTCATGAGTGCGTTGCCGGCCTTTTAGGGATTTATACGCTTTTTTCTTGAAGGACCCTAAGTCGTAGTGGTTCGGAAATACCGTGGCGGGCAGCTTGTTCCATAACGTGGTGGTGCGTGGTAAGAAGTGTCTTACGAAACGCGCAGTGGTGGAACGACAGACATCAAGGTGATACGGGTGGAATTTCGCATTCTGCCTTGATGTCCGAAGATGAAATTTAGCTGCAGGTATTAATCCGAACAACTCCTCCGAACACACCCCATGGTAAATGCGATAGAAGATGCTGAGAGATCCAACATCTCTACGCAGCGCCAAAGGATCAAGCCGGTCGGAGAGTGACTGGTCAGCGACTAATCGAACCGCTCTACGTTGAATGCGATCAAGAGGAAGGAGCTGGTACTGGGGGGCTCCCGCCCAGAGGTGAGAACAATATTCCATGTGGGGCCGAATTTGCGCTTTATAAAGTTGCAAGCGGTGGCCCGGAGTGAAGTATCGTCTCGCCCTACTGAGCACACCAAGCTTTTTAGAGGCAAGTTTAGCCTTTTCTTCCAGATGACCGCGAAACTGAACATTGTCCGATATGTCGACGCCCAGTATTCCGATGCTGGCTGAGGCTTTAAGGAGGGTGTCTTCAAAGAGAGGAGTAGCGACAAAGGGTGTTTTTTTAGTGGAAAACGCGCAAACTTGTGTCTTTTTGGGGTTGAATTGGACTAGGATAAGTCGTCCCCAGTCCGAGGCTACACTTAGTTGGGTCTCGACTTCAGACACAAGTTTGTTCCGGAACTGATCGACATCAGCCCGAGAAATATTTGCGCGGCCTGTGTATAATGCATCTCCAGTACTATCGTCCGCATAGCAATGAATACTGCTATGCTGCAGCAGATCATTGATATGCAGAAGAAAGAGGGTCGGAGATAAGACACAGCCTTGTGGGACCCCGGCATTCACAGGTTTGAGGTCGGAACAAGCTCCGTCGATAACGACCTTAATGCTCCTATCAGCCAGGAAGCTGGAGATCCAATTGCACAATTTCTCGGGCAACTCATACGCAGGAAGCTTTGAAAGAAGTGCTCTATGACACACCCGGTCAAAGGCTTTCGCTATGTCAAGACTAACTGCCAGTGCCTCCCCCTTGGACTCTATTGCCTCCGCCCATCTATGAGTTAGGTATACTAGAAGGTCACCCGCTGACCGACCACGCCGGAAGCCATACTGGCTATCGCTAATCAAGTGGTGGCCCTCTAGATACTTCAAGAGCTGGCAATTGATGCTGGATTCCATTATTTTGGAGAACAAGGAAGTTATGGCTATTGGGCGATAGTTTGACGGATCGGAGCGATCGCCTTTTTTAGGGATCGGGTGTACTGAAGCGATCTTCCATCCGTATGGGACGATGCCGAGTGAGTATGAGAACCGGAAGAGACGCGTTAGGACCGGAGCCAACTCAGGAGCACAAGTGCGCAGAACTATCGGAGGGATGCCATCAGGCCCGCTCGACTTATGGATGTCCAAGGAGAATAAAGCCTTGCGGACCGCTCGGATCCGGAATGCAATTTCCGGCATAGAAGTATCACACCGCGGGATTAACGGTGGTGGTTTACCATGGTCATCCAAAGTCGAGTTTGACGCAAAGAGGGTGCCTAAAAGATCAGCCTTCTCTTTCGCAGTATGGGCCAGCGAGTCACCCCTCCCACGCAAAGATGGAATGGACGGCTGACAGAAATTCCCTTGGACAGCTTTGGCCAGAGACCAGAACGCACGAGTCCCAGATGGAAGGCGAGCTAATCTCTCACCAAAACTGGCAATGTGCTCTGACTTTGACTTGGCAATCTCTCGTTTTAAAAACCTAGACGCTGAGTTATATGCTTTTTTAAGTTCGGCGGACTCTAAGCCGCGAGATGACACCGCGTCTGCCCAGGCTCGAAAGCATTCTCGTTTTCGACGTGAAGCCACCATACAGGAGCGTTTAAACCAGGGCTGAGACTTGCCACCGATCGGCACTGCAGAGAATGGAATAAAGAGTTCCATGCCTTGCAGCACCACCTCGGCGACAGAGTCAGCGGTGACATCTGGAGAATCCGACGAAAAGCATAACAGCCCCCAAGGGTAGGATGCATAGAAGGACCGCATCCCATCCCAATCTGCTGACTTGTAATGCCACACGCGACGACAGCCCGCAAAGCGAGGCCGTGGAGGGCGCGTGGTTGGCACTCTACTCCGGACCACGCAATGGTCCGACGAACCCAAAGGAGGGTCGATGGAGACTTGGTAGTTCTCCGGATGTGAAGTCAGCAGAAGGTCCAACAAAGAAGGTTTATGACCCTCCACATCTGGTATTCGCGTAATCGCAGGGACCATTTGTGTCAGATCATATGCCAAGGCTAAGTCGTGAAAGGATCTGCCCGCGTGATCGGTGGTTTCAGAGCCAAGCCACTCGGCATGGTGGGCATTGAAGTCGCCAAGTATCACGATTTCAGCGGTTGGAACCCTTTCGAGCAAGGAATCTGTCGCCATTTGAATGTGCTCGATGAGTCGGTCAGTTTCGGAATTTCCACTATGGGACCTATACAAGCAGGCGTAGAAACGCGGATGGTCATCGCAGTCTACGCGTAACCATAGGCTAGATAGGTCCACGCCTTCAAGCGTCCCGAGGCGCCGAGAGCAGACATCCTCCCTGACGTACACGCAAACTCCCGCCCGCGGCACAAAGGAATGTTCCAATTTATACCCCGGGTAGGAGAGGTAGGAAGTATCAGCCGGAGAGGATATCTGGGTCTCAGTAAGGAAGAGCAAGGCCGGCTTCGCAGTCTCTAGGTGGTGGTGGACTGCGTTGATGTTGGAGTTGAGCCCCCTAATGTTTGAGAAATCCACAGTGAGTGAGATGGGGGACGCCTTGGAAATTTTGCCCTGTTTGCCCCGAGAACGGTGTTTTTTTTGTAGCGCAGAGTTGCCCCCCCCAGAGTACGAAGGGCAGCCTGTGCGGCCATCAGCGGGTGTTGAACTTCCCGTTGGTGGACGCCCAGAGGAGGATTCTCCACCGCTGACACGAGTGGTACCTCCCTGGGGTAGTTTCTTTTTGTTCCGCACCTTCATTATTTAATTTGGGTAGGGGAAGAGGGATGGGCTCCGGGAATCTCAATCACCGGACGAAACGCAAATACAACAGGTGAAGCCCATTGTACCGCTTCACGCCGGTCTTCAGTAAGACAGTGGTACTGCCCCGGTCGTGCCTGCCCATTCGACTGAAGCCCGAAGGCAACAGTTTGACACTCCCACTAGGAAGGGGGTTGACTGATTGCACTGGTAAAATAATCTCTGTCACAGACTATTCCACCAGCGGGCGATGGGGTCGTCACATCCCTACGCCGATGGGGTCGTCACATCCCTACGCCGGCATGTCAAAGGCTTTCCATTCGAATACGCGTTTCAATTGCGTAATTTATAAAGTAAAAAACGATGGTAATTGATCACGCTCATATGGCTTCGTTGGGGTTAGAACAAAAATTATATATCTTCTCAGATATATTTATATATGTTTGTCAAAACAACCATAATTATCAACGGGCTTAGTGGGCGTAATATAGATATATACCGTTGGTAGTGTAAAAATTGACGATTCAAAGGTCTTTATAAAGACCTATTTGAATAAAGATATTTTGAGTTTGATTGCGAATACACGTGTATTAAAATAATAATCAAGTACACAATTATCGAAAGCAGCAGTTTCACCAATCTCATACGTGCTGTATAGTGGTTGCCCAATGACTGACTTTAGAATGGACACACTGTCACAACAGCAAGATGGCGCCCAGACTCCACTCAAAGAACTCTGCTCTGATTGGTCAATACAATAAATACTAATTCAACTGTTAAATAATTAGGTAGAGACAAATCAAACGTGTATTTATATAATTATATATACATGACAAACTTAATATAGTGTATACAGCTTAGAAGCTTGTATAGTTATTGAAAACTAACCATACATTATTGACATATAATTTTCTTAACAGTGGTAAATTCAATTGTACAGTATGTCTAACAAGGATATATTAAAAAGTTGGTATTTTGAAAATAAATGCAAAGACAAACGCATCGTTTGTATAGGATGTATACATCTACTAGTATATTAAATAAATTGAAACTCGAAGATCAATTTTGTTAAGTGGTTCACCTCACGGCTCTCAACCATTCATACGTTCAATCCCATCAGATCAATGGGTTTTTTTTTCTATGTAATACCGTAATACCTTGCCCACCGTGAAGGCGAACATCGTAAAGTTACACATCTTACATCAATGGATAAGTACTAGTGTTGTGGCCGATCAGGTAGTTAATCGGAGCGGCGAGGCCTGCACAATGTCAGTGTGATACAGAGTGCGATAACCAAGCCGTCCGTAACTGTTCTGGCTTGTAAGACCGGTGATCGTTGACGCCACGGAGTTGCCGAACGAACGTATATGCGCTGGTCTCGTTCGGCCCACGCACCCCTGTTAGTACGTAAGGTGTAGAAGGGCGATGCCGTAGTCTTGGGTCTTCGGAGGAGTGAAAGGCTTCTTTTGTTCGTACTGCTCCGCCTAGTTGTTGATCCGATGAGGTCGCGCCGTGTGAGAGAGTGTCGCATAGATCTCGGGGAGCTTAGGTACCTCGATCATTATACCGCGACGAGAGCTCCTACATCGTTACGGAGCGCTCCCCGCTACACCCCCGCCGAGGTTCATTTGTGGGCGGGGCTTTCGTCGTATCGGAGCCCTTGCAACATGTTACACCCCACCGAGAGCTATGCGACCGTTAAAGTTTACCTCTAGGCGAAGCAGCGCATTTATTAACATTTTGCCAATTTTACTATTTCTTAAAACTAGTACGTCATACATTATATAACCTTAGCTTAATTAACGCACAACTCCCTACTTTCAAGTTGGCTGGCGTTCCTTTATTAACTTAAGTCTAAGAATTATACTTATGTACTAGTTTTTCTCAGTTACTTATCTATGGACTTTATATTTTTACACAATTTATTCTATATAATACTAATTCCTATTCCTAGTCGCCGACATTCTCCCCCTCGTGCGCAGCACAGTCTTCTTTGCCCGGCGACTTCTTTGGCACCAACAGCACGGTCCTCGACGTTGGTCTCCGCAGCACTCCGCCTCTTGTCTTAACATCCACGATCCGTACGCGTCCGTCTGGCCCGGGATAGGTAGTGTGGACCGTCCCTCTGGGCCAAGTGCATCGTGGAAGAGTGTGGTCGACAATAAGGACCACGTCACCTGGCTGCAACTGAGCGCTGTCTGCTCGTCCCTGCGCTCGTCTCGGCAGCAGTGTGGGCAGGTATTCCTTCAGCCATCTCCTCCAAAGGTTGTCGGCTAGTCGTTGCACAGTCCTCCAATCGTTTTTGCCGACCAGCTTGGCCTCCGGGAAGCTACCGATGCGCGCCGCTCCGCTAGATCTCCCAATAAGAAAATGGTTGGGAGTTAGCGCCTCCTCTTCGTCGTTGTCGGATAGGTTGGTGATCGGTCTTGAGTTCACCATGTGTTCCGCCTCCAGCAGCAGCGTGTGCAGTACCTCTTCTCTGGGGACTCGTTCTCTCAGGGTCACGTCTAGTGCGGTTTTAATAGAGCGCACCAGGCGCTCCCAGGCGCCTCCCATATTTGGCGCCCCCAGTGGTATGAATTTCCACCGCACGCCTATTCTTTCCGCTTCGACAATGACCTCCTCGTTTTGCATGTTCTGTAAGGCTTGGCGAAGCTCCTTGTCGGCCTTCACGAAGTTTGTCCCGTTGTCGGAGTAAATGACCTTCGGCATCCCTCGTCGCGCCGCGAATCTCCTTAGTGCCATGATAGTCGAATCGGCACTGAGGCTAGGCACCATCTCTAGATGGACTGCTCTGGTAGTGAGGCACGTGAAGAGTGCGCCCCATCTTTTTTCTCTTCGCCTCCCGATTGTGACAAGCATAGGGCCGAAGTAGTCCACTCCGGTGCACGTGAAAGGATGCTCGCCATGACGCAGTCTCTCCGCCGGTAAATCACCTGCCGGTTGCTCCGCTGGCCTCGCCTTGAGCGCTTTGCATGTTTGACACGCCCGTTGAATGCTGCGTAACACTGATCTTAAGCCAATTAGCCAATAGCGTTGTCTTATCTCGTTCATAACGGTGGCATGATTTCCGTGGTTAAACTGACAATGATAATGCTTCACTATCAGTCTTCCAATAAGACTTCGGCCGTCCAATAAGATCGGTGAGCGATAGTCGCGACCAACGCCCGCGATCGCGTTAATTCTGCCACGAAGTCTAATCACGCCGTCCGTTAGCGCGACGTCTATTTGTTTCAACTGGCCTCCGCTCGCGATCGGTTTTCCTCGTTCTAGGCGTTCTATCTCTTGCCCGAAGCTAGCCCTCTGACTGTGTCTAATCAGCAAGTCCTCGGCGCGTCGCGTTCGGTTTTTTCCTTAGAGAAGCACCTCGCGGCAGGCCATGTGTCTTCATCTCTCTGCAGGAAATCCGGTCCGTTGAACCACCTGTGCTGAGCGTTGAAACCCTCAGGCGGATCTCTGGTTGCGTCGTCTGCAGGATTTTGCGCGGTTGGCACCCAGCGCCACTCGCAAGGCTTCGATGTCTCCTCAATTTCGGCCAACCGATGCGCCACGAAGGTTTTGAAAGTTCGTGGGTCGGTCTTAATCCAAGACAGCACGACGCTAGAATCTGACCAGTATATTTTCTTGTTGACGGTTAGGTCGATTTCCTTTTCAATAGAATTGGTGAGCCTGCTTCCCAACACGGCTGCTTGTAGTTCCAGTCTAGGCATCGACGTCGGTTTCAGCGGTGTTACCCTCGCCTTAGCCGCGATAAGACGTGTTATATAGCGATTTCCTTCGCGTGATCGCCAATAAACCGCAGCTGCATACGCTGTTTCGCTAGCGTCGCAAAACGTATGCAGCTCCCCCTCGGTGGAAAATGGTGATATGCACCGCGGTAGTTTTATGTCGCGCATCTTTTCAATGCAGACGAGGTAGTTTCTCCATGCCGCGATGTCACTTGCGGCAATCTCATCATCCCATCCGACGCCACTTCGCCATAAACTCTGTATTAGCTTTTTCCCTTGTATTAGAATTGGCGCCAGTAATCCAAGCGGATCGAACGTGGACATGACCGCACCCGTGACTTCTCGCTTCGTAGGCGTTTGTACGCCTTTCGCTACTTCTTCGCGTATTTTGCGGAGCTGGCTCCTGAAGCCCAGGTGGTCGTCGTGCGTCAGCCAGCGCAGCCCCAGAGTTTTCTCTTCGTCGTCGCCCAAATGCACTTCTTCACCGCCAGCTTCCACGATTTCGTTCTTATTCGAAGCCCAGCCTCGTAGCTCGAAGCGCGCCGCTTTATGGATTATGTCGACTTGTTTCATTATTCGTTTACAGTCGTCGACACTATGAAAGCTCTGTAGATAATCGTCCATGTAGTGGTTGCGTTCGACGGCTCGGGCGGCCTCCGGGTACTTGCTGACGTAGTCTCTCGCATTTTTGTTTTTTATGAAGATCGCCGTGCAGTGTGACGATGCAGCTCCAAATACGACCGAAGTCATTCGGTACTCCTTTACAATCGCTTCTCCGTTATTTCTCCACAGGAACCTGAGACTGTCTCTGTCTTCTTCCGCTATACGGACTTGCAAAAACATCTCCTTGATGTCAGCAGCAACCGCTACGGGGCCTTGCCGAAATCGCACCAACACACCGAACAGCGACTGCAGTAAATCTGGGCCAGATAGCAAGACGTCGTTGAGGCTGACCCCGCCGTACTTGGCTGCGGCGTCGAACACGATTCTTAGCTTTTTCTTCACAGGGTGTACTACTGGAAAGTGCGGCAGGTACCATGTTCTAGGTGAGTTGCGTTCGGCTGGCGCTTCTTCGGCGTATCCGCTTCTTAACAGGTTCTCGATCTGCGCTTGGTATTGTTTCCTTAAGTCAGAGTCCTTTTGCAGCTTTTTCTCCGTTCCTCGGAACCTGTTTAGAGCTGAAGCGTAGTTATTCGGGAGTCGCAAGTCTTCATGTTTCCACAGCAACCCAACTTTGAATCGGCCGTCTTCCATACGCTGGCTAGTATTCTCTAGCACGCGAAGCGCTCGTTGCTCCACGTCGGTTGAAGGCTTCTTCGGCTGAATCCCCAGTGACTCGATTGAGAAGTGTTCTTTTATAATTTTGTCTATTTGATCTTCTACGACGCAAGTGTGCGCACATACGTTTACGTAGTTCACCGTCGATGAAGAACCGCTGTCCGCGCCATGCAAGACCCATCCGAGCTTCGTTCGCGATGCTACTGGCTGCCCTTGTTTACCTTTTCTCAGCTGTAGTGTGACAATATATTCCCAATTGTCCTGCCCGATAAGTAGCTTCGGGGATTCACCTTCGTAGCACACATCCTGAAGTATGCTACGTAAATGGTTGTATTTCTTTAAGCGTTTCTTATCGATGTATTGAGGAGCCAGTTTAAGTGCCTTTATGGTTCTAGCTCCCTTGAGAACGCTTCGACGTTCCTGCTTAAGGCCTCTTAATTCCAAGTCGATCGTCATAGATTCTCGCTGCTCCATTTGTCCCCCACCGATAGTTTCGATTGTTAACGGTCGGTAGGGGCCTTGTATGCCGATGCTTCTTGCGACGTCCTCGTCCAGCAGCGTGACTGTCGAGCCTTCATCCAGTAGCGCCAGTATTATCTTGCTCCCAGTCGGGCCGAACACCTCCACCTTCACAATCTTCAAAATCGCCTTCGGCGTCCTTAAAGTGTTGACCGCGGCGGTTGTCTTTGGCTCTGCCTGATCATTATGTGCTTCGTTCTCCACAGTCACGTGTAGTAGATTGTGGTGCCATCTACGACACATCCTGCACGGTGGTTTTCGGCACGTTTTCTTCCTGTGTTTGCCGATAAGGCATTTAAAGCAGATTTTCAATCTTTTTGCGGTCTCCCATCTGTCGTTGACCGCCGCTCTTAAAAAACGTTGGCAATCAGCAAGGCGATGAGGGCCATAGCAATCGGGGCACTTAACTTCGTCCTTGCCCTTGCTGTTGCATTCGGTGACGTTATGAGCCGCCTGTCTTATCGGCCTCTTCGTTGCGCTCGGCTTCAAATACCGGCTTTCTTCTATAATCGCGAACGCTCCGCACTTGTCCGCTTCTAGGTTGAGGAAGTCGCTGATGGTCTGTATGCTCGAGAAGGAATCCTCATCTCTGGAAGCCGTGAAGTAGTACCATCGAAATTTAAGAATCGATGGTAACTTCTCAAGCACTGTCTTCACTAGCTCCGGTGAGTGTAAATACTGTGGCCTCTTCAGTCCGGTGATTGACGCTACGCAGTTGCTAAGCTGGCTCGCGAAGACGCATATATCGCGCGGGTTCTCTGTAACCCGAGATAACGCCTTCAGCTTCTCTAATTCTGCCATCACCAACGCGTCGGGTCTCCCGAATCTTCGCCGCAGTGCCGTGAGGATTTCTTCTGGCTTCACTTCTGAGTATAGTAGGCTCTTGATACTGTCCCTCGCTGTACCCCTGATAGCTTTGCGCAGCCGAGCCATGTTTTGTACGCTCGAGAATAATGGCGCTGTATCCTCGTAGACGACGCGAAATGCCGTCCACTCAGCGCTGTCTCCCTCGAACATAGGCAGCTCCTGAATATATTTCGGTTGAGGAGCTGTAGTCGCCATGGCTTCCTTAATAGCTTCGGCTATTGTCTGCGCATCGCTTTTCAATTCCGGTTTCCCTGTCGGTACTCTCGGGTCTGAAGCTTGCATCCAACTGCGAATCTGTTCGTTGCGGTCCTCTTCATTTTCTTCAATGACGGAGTTATCTGACTCGTCCGTTTCCATCTCTAGCCGTATACGGGCTAGACGCGCCGCTGCCTGAGCTTCTTGCAGCTCGGCACGCGCCAGCTCTTCCCTGGCTGCGGCTTGCCTTCTGGAACTGGCCTTTGATACGACCCTGGACGAAGCTTGCCGGGTGAAACCCGCTGGTGCCAAGGTCGAGGCTTGACCTGGCTGGCTAGCTGCGCCCGCAGACGTCGACTGCTCCCTGGAGATATCCGCCACCGTAACCCGCGTCAATTCCGACGTGATTGCGGGCGAGGTGGTGGCAGTCGCGGCTGGTTCTTGCTGCATCCCACGTTGTGACCTCGTGACTGGCATCTTCTTTACTTCTTTACAGGATCCGGCTCGAAGGACCAAATGATAACTTCTGTACAGGATCCGGCTCGAAGGACCAAATGTTACAGGATCCGGCTCGAAGGACCAAATGTTACAGGATCCGGCTCGAAGGACCAAATGTTACAGGATCCGGCTCGAAGGACCAAATGTTGTGGCCGATCAGGTAGTTAATCGGAGCGGCGAGGCCTGCACAATGTCAGTGTGATACAGAGTGCGATAACCAAGCCGTCCGTAACTGTTCTGGCTTGTAAGACCGGTGATCGTTGACGCCACGGAGTTGCCGAACGAACGTATATGCGCTGGTCTCGTTCGGCCCACGCACCCCTGTTAGTACGTAAGGTGTAGAAGGGCGATGCCGTAGTCTTGGGTCTTCGGAGGAGTGAAAGGCTTCTTTTGTTCGTACTGCTCCGCCTAGTTGTTGATCCGATGAGGTCGCGCCGTGTGAGAGAGTGTCGCATAGATCTCGGGGAGCTTAGGTACCTCGATCATTATACCGCGACGAGAGCTCCTACATCGTTACGGAGCGCTCCCCGCTACACCCCCGCCGAGGTTCATTTGTGGGCGGGGCTTTCGTCGTATCGGAGCCCTTGCAACATGTTACACCCCACCGAGAGCTATGCGACCGTTAAAGTTTACCTCTAGGCGAAGCAGCGCATTTATTAACATTTTGCCAATTTTACTATTTCTTAAAACTAGTACGTCATACATTATATAACCTTAGCTTAATTAACGCACAACTCCCTACTTTCAAGTTGGCTGGCGTTCCTTTATTAACTTAAGTCTAAGAATTATACTTATGTACTAGTTTTTCTCAGTTACTTATCTATGGACTTTATATTTTTACACAATTTATTCTATATAATACTAATTCCTATTCCTAGTCGCCGACAACTAGTAAATGTTCTCCTCTAGTATATGTTAGATTATTACTATTAATGAAAACTCGATACTTTCAAGCTGTCAACAGTCGTATATTAGAACCGTGAAGTTCTAGCTAAGGTGAGCTTAAAATTTAATCATCCTTAAAAAACTTGTTAGCTTTAGGAAGCGCCTCAGAAGCCCAGTTCGGTAATGTTTGTATTTATCATTCATAAAGCTGCAAGTACTGCTAATATTGTGTTAACACAACTTTGGTCGGAAGAGATTGCCTTGTTAATGTGTGATCATTACAGATAACTTTGTATTTTTTTAAAATTATTTATGACCCGCCCTAAACCTGTAACTTAGTAGTACTTAAATTCTTGTATAACATGTTCAAGTGGTAAGTAGGAAGGGAGAAGTAGGGTAAAGGTAGGCTAAATTAGAGGCCGAGACGCGGAAAGACAATTAACATAGATGGCGCCACCTGATTACTACAATTGAGTGAACCTCGATACAAGTACAACGGCCATTTTATAATTCTAGAAAATGTGTCCACTTACGCTGACAAACCTATTTAGTTATTATGTGTAATAATTTCAACGTTATTTAATTTAAGTGTATGATAATTTGATAATAACGTTAGTTCATGGTATAGTAATGAACCAGTATTGTTACATGAAATCGTTTTTCCATTATTTACTAAGTACTCACACTATTTTCTATAGTAGTGTGTTCTTGAGCAGCAAAAGTCAATGAAAGATTATTCTTTATTCGATGGCTGAGAGCTATAGAAGAGGGTCAGACGAGCAGGAGGCACACCATAAAGTGTGAAGTCGCTGTAGATAGACATTCACAGAAGCCAAAAGTCTAGGGGGTCTAGTATCAATACGCATCAGGGCCATCTGTTGACACTCCCTTGAGGTAATGAAGCCATGGGTTTGATGAAGATCATCCCACGATTCTACTAAGATCACATTATCAGCGATGGGTACTGGTCATATACTGGATTCGAGCAGTTTGAAGGCATCTTCCATTGCATTGGTTGTTTTGTGTTTTCAGACAACCCAAAAAGGTATGCACTATAATTAAAATGATTTTAATAATCTTTAAAATCGTACTGGAATAGTTTTTAATACGCTTAACCGTCAAAATACGTGTAATATACCGCCTTTATAACACAATTGAGCAATTGACAATACAATTATTGTATTATTCTATTATTGCTTTGACGATAAATTAATCTAATGTGACAGAACATCTGTTACAGAATAACTAATGTATTTGTTCGTGATATTGACTGTATATTTGAAATGCAGTCTGAATTTGTTGATTAAATAATTGGTGAATTTAATATTCAATATTTTATTATTAAGGAGAATATGTGAAAATATTACGTATCGAATTGTGGAATTGGTTCCCGGTTAGTAGAGTTATTCGATTTGAAATTTAAAAGAAGAAACGTAAGTAAGAATTGTTAGAAGGAAAAACCTCAGTACACACATCAAACGCCCAATACTTTGTTAATATATAATATATAAATCATGTTGTAACACATATACCGCCTAATTTACTGAACTGCCTATGAACAAGGTGTTTTTCAGACGAAACCAAATTGAGCTACACTCGACCACAGTTAACAACATAACAGTTGGATTACAAAAACAGGTCAACAACAAAAAAACATATTGTGTATGAAATCTTTTATGAAGCTTTAAATTTCAATTAAAAGCTACATATCGATCACCACCATTTTTAAGACTAAAACGTTTTTTGTTTGTATTTTTTTACTCTTGTTTTTTTTAAGGAGGCTAACGAGCAGGCGGGTCACTTGTGAGTGATGTGCTAACCGCCACACATGGACACCTGCAAAGCCAGGAGGTTGAGAAGTGAGTCGTCGGCCTTTAAGGAAGAGGAACGCTCTTTTTTTTGTCCCAGCAAAGTGAAAACGCGAGTTAGTGAGTCTGTTAGGTGGAAGTGCAACTGTTTTAAACATCCTAACTCCCAGCTGGTGTTACAGGCATCTGCTCTTGTAATCCTGACATAATCCGCTGCGTCACTCTGTACGTGGGGGATTTTGTGACGTCACTTCCCCGGCTTATATTGTGTGATCGAAACTGATGTCCAAGTTAACTCGAATTTATGCGCCTGCTTAATCATTTAATAAAGCCTTTTCAATATTTTAAAACTTCGACATATTCAAGCCAATTGTTTCATTGTTAATTCTTAACTTAACGGTATTATGGGGGAAGGATGGTTGGTTCAATTGAAATGAAAATACCTCGACCACCAAACTACGGCATATATATATTGGCCTAAGTCCTGTATGTCTTCGGTTTTGTCAGGTATAGACGGTGAAGAAAACTTCGCAAAAGTTATATTGTGGAAGAAGAAAGTATCTCCTTCAGCCAAAGAGGTAATATCTCAGACCAGTTGCTATGATCAAGTAGCTCTACATATGCTTTAGGTCGAGAGAATAAGGATCAAAGTCATATCTTTAAAATAATATTATATTATTTAATTAGATAAGACAATTTTGAATTTTAATCAAAATGACTACGCGCGCAATTAGTAGAAGCGAGAATTTCAGCTTCGTTGTTTTTTTGAGTATTCTGATCGCTAAATATCGCTACAGTTAGAGAATATTGTCAACTTAACATCGGGACAGTTACATTCTTAAATATCCAAAACAATTTGAGGTGAAAGAAAAAGTGTTCTTTATAACCAAACAGTTCAAAATTAAAAACCTAGACAAACTAAGTAAACTTGTGTAAGAGTTACTTATTTTGAAATTGGTTCAAGACTTTGCTTTTAATTATGAGATGTTTAAGTATGATTAATTAGTTAACTTGTGGCAATATTAATTGATTTCATGAAATTTGACGTTTGATTGATGTTCCGAAATTGAAGGACATGCAAGAGTTCCGCAATATCCTTTATTCCAATAAAAAAATCTGGTTTTAATGAATTTAAAACAACGAGATGGCGCTCAAAGACTCATTTATTCTTTAACTATCATAACTATATCTTTTAAAAGACACTGGCCGATATATAGAGTGATCGAATATATAACTGTATTATATATAACAAATATATAAAACTTTATAATGGTTATTTTATACCTGACAGCTCAAAGCTTCCCAGGTGACTCACTTCAAGTAAAGCTTACTTTTAGCGAAAGTTCATAAATCATACTTTTAAAGAATCCTTAGGGTGTTAATTGTTGAAGGGTTATTTATTTTATTTTATTTTTTTTGCTGTATTTTTACAACGCACAAAATAAATATGAGGAGAGTAACTTTATTGCATAACAGTAATTCAATTAAATTTTTTTTTCATAATTTAGTCTTTCCGAAATCTTTAGGCAATCCGTTCCATAATAACCAACTAAAATAACAACAATATTATTTATTTTTATTATTGTGAAAGTTGATAGGTGTGTGTGACAAATTATTAACTTTTTTGAGTTGTGTCTAATTAGATACGATATTATAAAATTTAAGCCACTGTAAACCGCAAAGCAATAAGCGTGAGGTTAATTTAATAAACTTGTTATTTTTATAATGTTATATTAGTTCATATGCGTTTTAAAATAAACTATTTTTTATAATTAATTGCTTTTCGGGAAGGTTTGCTAATTCAAGAATGGTGTCACAATTTAAACAATGACACGCACTCTTATCAAATAAATAATTAAAAAAAAACATACAATATGATATTTATTATATAAGAGAATTAGCACTACTAAAGAAATGTGAAACCTTACCTCTAGTAAGTTTTCTATTTCATGGTAGCTTTTACTATAAAATACACCCTGAACCCTTCACCTTACTTTCTCCTTACCTTACTTTAAATTTTGAACTAAAAATAGATTACCTTTGTAAGGTTAAACTTAAAAAAAAGCAGACGCATCCTCTCCTAAGAAACTTCACGACGTTAGAGGGCCACTCAATGGGTACAGAGGAAAGCGGTCTTTATTCACAACGGTGTGATGCTAAAATTGCGTATTGCAGTAGCATAATTATCAAGAAGATGTCTGAAAGGGTCTTGTGAAATCAAGAGAAATGGTTTATATAGAAAATAAGCATTGTGTTTTGTCGCCTTTGTGCCTGGATTCAATTCTTCCCGCGTTTGTGTCTTATAAGCTTTTACTTCTGTATCAATTCGTTAATGTTAGCAATTTGATATTTAATTAAATTCCAATTATAATCATGACATAGATCAATTGACGCGAGTTGCATCCACCGCACATAAATAGTAGTTAACTGAATTTTGTGATTTTCCTTTGTATGTTTAACATTTTTATTTATTTAGACTATAGGTATTAAGTATACTGGATATATTATTTATTAAACATACTAGCAGAATTACTGATGCTTTTCATGATATAAGGAATTCGTTTAAACTATTTAAATAAGCATTTAGTGAGAATGGCAGAAGAACATTTTCAGGGAGTTCATTTGGGTGTAATAAATACGCGTTTGATTCCGTTGTAAAATTAAATTTAAATGTGTGATACATACACAAATTAGTTTTCGCTCGAACACCTTGATTTTCCATACAACTTGCACTCATATAGCTTGCACCAATAGACAGAAATCCCGTTACGATAAAAGGCAACAGACTATGCTTATCATAAATGTATATTTATTTATATATTTTCTACATAAAATCGTATCAGCGATCACTTGTGTTCCTTTTAAAGTCAACGAAGGTTCCAAAACCGAGTCTAAGATACGACAAACTCTGCCGGCTAAAACGGCACGGCATAAAATCTGAAAAATCACGAATCCTATTTGTATAGATTATTAATAAAGCGCTTTACAGTTGATCATTTGTGATGTATTGTTAAAACGCAAATGTGTTTGCATTAATAACAACGTTACGCGGTTCGGTTAATTCTAAAACGTAGCGATTTCTGCGACTGATTGATTCACTGACATTTTGCTGACGATCAACGCTATGAACGATTCCTACATATTCAATGAACCAGGAATTACATTTTTCTCTTTTTTATATTTAGTATGCAACTCTACATGGTTAGTATGGATAATCTTTTATTTAGACACATTGTTTTTGGTATATAGTAACTTTTGAGGCACTAGGGTGGCGCTGGGGCGATAGGGTTTTGTGGGTGGATAGATTACAGCTCTTCCTGTATTGTTAAAATGTGTGTGTTAAGTTTGTGAGGGGTTAAGTTTGTGTGTGTGAGGGCGCCAATATTGCAACTTCAGCCTTTAGCTATTTACAAACTAATAACTATTTATTGATGTAAGATGAAGAATTGAATACAGTTCTCACACTTCCGGGTTTAAAGATTATACCTTTGTTGAAAATAAATCTCGTGGAAATCCGTGAGTAGAACTTAGTGCTAGGATAGTCTAGACTAGGACGTTGACCTTATCTGGCTTATAGCCAAGCTCGTAGGTCTTTTAATTAAACGCGGTAACTGGCGTTAAGTCTTATGAGTATCGGAAATATTTATTGCCTAATGGCTTGAATTTTAATTAACTAGAGGTTAAAAATGTAGAGAAAATAAGTTTGCCTTGTCTGTGATTGGTTTCCATATGTTTGATAGAATTAAATAAAAAAATAAAATTAGCATTTAACCTTAGTCTTTATTGAGAAGATAATTGTATCAGTTTTAGTGTCTTTTCGAACATAACGAACCAACAAATTTTCTTTAGTTTAGAGCTAAAGTTTCTCACCTGCTTCTTCTCGCGTACATACATGCGTATATTAAAAATTGAACCCTTTTAACTTTAATTTGACTTTAAAGTAATCTTTTTGGCAATATTTTATTTCAAAATGCATTGACATATTACGTCAATTTAAATGTTATATGTACGTCTAAGTTTTGTCGTAGTGGGTGTAAAAACTAAAAGCCAAAAGCATCTTAAACTGTAAGTTGAATACTTGATATACATCAGATGCACCTGCAGCTGAGTATCAGCTTAACAAAGAGAAGCAAATGGCGTCATCTTTTACAAGCAGCTATTAGCTCTAAGCTAAAATGCCTTAGGGAAATCGAAGTGACTGAAAAGTGTTAAAGGTTTTTATAGACTTGTGTATCAGAAAAACAAAGAATTCAGTAAATATAACAATACATTGGTTTATTTGATTAGGTATACGAGTTTATAGTATATAGTATAGTCAAGAATTAAACTGTCCCGATGCTGAGTTTGCTGACACATTCGAATGATCTTTGTCCTAAATATTCTTTAATATTTTTACACTTTATAAGCGTTTTAAAATTGTCACTACTATCAATGGCTCTCAATTAAAGTATTTTAGATTTTTGTCTTATAACCTCAGTTAACTATATAATATATTCTATTTACCTGATGTTGTAATATGCATTCTAGCCCATACCATACTTTTAAAATGTTTCTGAATGTAAAAACGTTTTAAAGTAACATAAATGCATAAAATATGAATAATTCTCAGAGTTAACAGTATATATAGTTTACTTACGTAATTGGATTGGTTACATTCGCGTACAAAATTTTTTAATGAATTTAATATGAGTTAAATTGGGTTTGGATGGTTTGTCAATAGTGTTTTAAAAATAATTACAATACTAAATCCAATGTCAGTCTTTTATACAAGGTTTAATTGATTATATAAACATGAGTTTATATGAATAACAAAGGAAATTATACGAAATGTCAGAATGATGCAGGTCTGTATAATTCGTTTGCCAATGTTATAATGGTTGCAGCTCTACGCCGATTTAGAAAATGTATTACTTATTTGTATTTGGATATAACTCTCATACATACATTTATTATTACATCCCACACATCACGTTTACTTAGTACATAACCTATACATGTATATAAAAAGCTTAAGTTAATTGTTTTTTGTTAAATTATTAACACGAGGACGTTTCCTCGTCATAAATTGAAGCGTGAAGTGAAAGAAGAGAAGTATAGATAATACATTAATTAAATAGTTATTAAATTACTCACACGACTGTACAAAGACACCAAAAATTGCCTTAAAGCTAGATAGTATCTATAATAGCTGAAAACTAATTTTGAACCTGACTGTACTGGAATTGTAATGTAATGTTTATGTTGCACGCGATTGTACTGAGATTTATATTGCAATTGTTTTATTTTAACATTTGCAGCACAAAACTAAGATTGCTAAATGTAAATAATGCTATTATTAATATGACATTAATGTTTGGATCATAACGTCGTGTTGTATTTCTATGTGTAACAAAGCTGGATTAAGAGTTATATTAGATATGTAAATCTTAACTGAATTATTTAATTTATTACATGTGGTTGGGGAATATGGAATGGTATGAATAAACAAAATCACTTTAAAGCTTTATCTTACAGATCATGGATGAGATGAGAAAAGTCTTCTTTAATCCAATTAATAAACATACGTTAGGTAAATAAATATACAGATAATAATAATATTAAAGAAATTGAAATAAAATAATTTTTAAATTTTTGAGCAATCTTATATTTTATAAATCTGACAGTACACCAGTACATAACAGATGAAGTACCCTTATCACGCATTATATTATGATACGAAGCCTCGATCAGAAGGCATTTACCAATTACATAAATAGGAACAAAGGGGTCAAGCAGGGAAGCTTCGCACGTATAAATCTGATACCTCTTTATTTCAATATACGATGTTGAATTCATTAAATACCGTGTTTTGAATTTTTGAGTACAAAAACTTCCATGAAAATTAAGCTTTGTAGACAGTATCGCTGAATTATGAATTAAGCAATCCCATCCAGAACACTGTTTTAAAATTCACTTTTAACTTTTGCCCTGTTAAATTGCATTGCCTTCAAATTATATTAAGTTAAATTGCATTCGATTTTTTAATGTAATTTGTTAATTTTAACTGATTTTACACTTTAAAACAAGTGCAAAGGGGCTAGGTGTATCTTTATTCATATTAAACGTGGTCTGTTGTATTAATTGGTCATGTTACAAAATGGTTTTTGGTTTCTTTTCCTAAATTTATATATGTTTATATACATCTGTAATAAAAAATTGTCTTTTGTCTAACATTCTAATCCCTTTAACAAAACTTCTTTAGCCTATGGAACGTCTAGTCCAAGGGGCAGTGGCACCAGACCGCGAGGCAGATCGGCAGATTGCCGTGCCATTGTGATTCGCGTAACTTTAGCTGCCCAGTCCACCGAGAATTCATGATGGCCACGACCGCTATCCAGAGCGTAACAATCGTATCAAGTCGTATTCATTTAATATAAGTACAGTAAATTATAGATTATTCAATAACTTATATCATCCATTGCTTTTTTGTCTCCTATATTTCAATTATAATTTTATTTATTAGTTTACTTTTGAGTGTCCTCTTGGGCTATTACTAAGATACTTGAGATATTCCTATTAAACATACAGGTTAGTGGTAGTCTAACTGTGTAAACGTGTGTTGTTAGCAGCTAATTATGATGGTTAGTTTATCAATGCCTAGTTAAGATTTAACCTCTAACTGGTTTCAATTGTAGCTCTGAACTTTTAACAAACCAATGAACACAACTATGGTTCTGATTATTGAATTTAGCATCCACTGTTTAACAGAGGTTATATTTAATTTAAAACGATTCATGTATATCTCAAACTAGTAGTTAATGGCCCCACAGTATTAAATAGCGGAATATCGTGCCTGTGCATCGCTCCAGTGGAATTCATTCAGTGCATTACCTCCTATGTTCATATCTGACTGGTATGACCATTTAGTTATCTCTATCACATATAAGGCTTTGTATAATTTAGAGGCCATATTTATTAATTAATTGTAATAAAACAAAACCATATTAACATTTAACATTGTTTATGTGTTAATATCAACCTAACTAATATAATTTAAAATAAAACAAAACACAAAACCAGAACAAATTTAAGTATGGTACCCATAATGTTGGCGGCATTTCCTCATTGTATCGCGATGCTACGCTGAGCAAGGAAAGCACCAGCTCTTGGATCACCGGTACTGACTACCAGGCGCTTACTTCCCTAATGGGCACCTATGCTCTTGTACCACAGGGTCCAAAAGTCTCTACTGCAAACGGATCAAAATCAAAGTTGGAGGAAACACTTTTTTTCTTTGACCTTTTATTCTTTTCCGACTGCTCTGCTGCGCCAGCGCCAAGTTGGGACGGTGATAAAGTGTCCACACAAGTGGCATCCCAATACATATCCCGTCCCATACACCAAAGGATCAGTGTCATTCAATGAGGACATAAATTTTTGAAAATAGTAATTTGTCTATGATGATTTATATGTTTTTGTATAATAGTTGTTAGATAAGGAAAAAGTGATGTAGAATTCGCTTTCTTATCAGTCTGCGCGTTTGACTAAGGGTGGCCGTCTTATTACACAATTCAATGGCTTAGCCTCATATTTGAACGTACGGTGAAGGCACTAAGCCAACACTCTATTAACTAAACAAGGCCTAGATATACAATGTATTATACGTATATAATGTTTATTTTTGGAATGTCTTCAATTCTTGAGTAGTCCTACAATGTTTTGTTATTTGAATTGTGAGTAACACAATTTTGTATTAATTGTTTATTTTAAAAGGGCAGCTATCGAGTTTTAGGCCGGTTCTTCTCGGTAGATGACTGCCTTCCGAACCGGTGGTAGTGTAAAAATTGACGATTCAAAAGTGTCTTTATAAAGACCTACTTGAATAAAGATATTTTTTAGTTTGAGTTTAATTAGCATATAAATAAGTATATATATATAAATATTAAAAATAAATTGTATACGAATTAAAGTTATGTATGTGTTTAAGGATATTAAAATAGAGTGAGAAGCTTTATGTAAAGCTTTAAAATATCAAAGTGGACTTCCTCAAGCAACAAGTTATATTGTCCAATAGAGTTCTCAATACATTTACGTACCGTTGGGAAATCCGCGGACGTGTCTCAGGATGCATGGGTAGTGCACTTTTATACCAACCGTACGACCCAGTAACTTAGATTAAAGTTTTAGATACTAGAATTTATATATTTTTTATATAAAATCGTAAAAGCGTTGTGTACATCAAGAAAGTACAACATTTAAGCCAGTACAGGATTATAAGCCATGTGTGAAAATGTGACCTATTATAACATAAAACCCATTTTACAGGTGGTTATCATTCCAAGAGATGATGTTTCGTCTCCTGGCGTTGCAGGTGTACATAAGTTCCATAAAAAATGACGCTACGCTTGTTCGTACTCGACCAAGCCAAGAAGCATGAAACTTTGCTTCTTTTTTGGTGATGATCGTAATGCAATGTAATTGGAGTAAGGCCAAGCTGGTGCAACACTATTAGATATTTAAATAACAAACTTGTTTACAGTAGATTTGAAAACGTGTCTAGCATATAAATTATATGCGTAGCTAGAGACGCTTTTATCTGTTGTGCTTTTGGGTTACCTGTTAGGACCAACGGGTTGTTTACACCATTTTGTATATTTATTATACACATTTTTATAATTCTTCTTACATTATGACTATTTTTCATTCCGCTGAATTAAAAAAAAATACCTAACACCTCAAATACTTTCATAACAGTTACGTTTTGTGATTTTTTATATAGTTATTTTGTTTATTTGTATATTTATTGTATATGTGGGAAATAATTATGTCTTAATTTATAATTTGTACGTTATATGTACATTAAATACATAATAAATGAATTATAAGAATTTAAAAAATCAATTAGTTTAATATTCTAGCGTTACATGTGTGGATAAAAAGCTCGTAGCATGAAAACAAACACTCAAGTTACTTGATCAAATCGTCCGTTCCGTAAAAATATAGGAATTAGCTACTCAATAATTCAGACCGGCGCCGATGGGCCAAGAATCAACATCCTTATATCGCGATGTTTATATACTGAGGAACTTGCGAGTACTGGCAGAGCTAAATTCTAAAAAGCGCATGTGGACTATTGTTCTAAGGTCAAAAGGGAACAAGGGAACAAAAATAGAAAGATATAATTTCAAATTATATTAGATTTGTTAAAAGTCTTAAGAAAGTTTCATAAAACGCATTTTAATTTATGTTTAACAGTTCTTTATTCAATAAAGGTGTTGTCATTTCATATGACTTTTCGTAGCGCACGGTATAAATACTTTGTGTTATACCTATTTTCTTAATTATATAAGTTAAGTTAAAAATAAATTACTTAACTGGGAACAAAAGACGTCGGCTAAAGTGATTAGAGGATTAAGTGAGGCTTCCTCCACATTTCAAATTAAGCCGTGGACACTGCAGCTACGTTAATTTATTATTATGGCTTGAAAATTTTACACTGGCTGAAAACAAAAAAATAATATTTAACAAAATTGTTTGATTAAAAGGGATTTTATTATATTTAAAATTCATCACCAACAGACATGAGGATAAAATTGTTGTTCGTGTCGGGAATGGAACTAGTGATTCTCTGTTCGGTTCGCTGGTTGCCATTTCTGAGCCCATCAAAACATTTTCACTCATGATTTCTAGAACATTAATAATAATTGATCTATATATGCTGTGAGTGCGTGAAAATGTTTTCTGAGGCGTGAAATTCGATGTCCAATGTTGGAAGAAAATGTCCTCCATCACGAGGACTCTAGAGTAGCCGTAGAATTCATGAGGTTTATGAACCTAAAACAACATTATAGAACCATGTCAACCCTTAATATTTTTTTTATAAAAGAGGGGGCAAACTTGTAGGGTACACTCACTGGGAGAACACGAGTGCGTTGCCGGCCTTTTAGAAGGACCCTAAGTCATGGTTCGGAAATACAGTGGCAGGCAGATGGTTCCATAACCTGGCGGTGCGTGGTAAGAAATGTCTCACGAAACGCGCAGTGGTGGATCGACGGACATCGAGTTGATACGGGTGGAATTTCGTATTCTATCTAGATGTCTATTATGCTTGTTTGTTTAAGATGGAATAAGAGATCGTGTTCTTTTTGTTATTGTGTTCGTTCTAAAACAAAATAATTACAAATTTTACAAACATACACACCATTTGCATTAGAACATAATTTTTAAGTAAAGAGACAACAAAAAAGAACACAGAATATACAATGAAAACAAAAAAAGGAAACTATACTAAACTGACTAGCACCAAGCACATGTAATTCTTTGTTTAAGTGGAGACAACATCTAGGTATTTTTTCAAACCAATGAACAACAAATATATTTAATTTTAAATATAAAACTAAAAATAGCATGAAAGTTCACTCTTTGATAACCTATGTGATGTGATGCTTTACGAATTATATTAAGTTCACTCACCGTCTGACGTTCGAGATCTCCATATTGGAATTGACAGGTTTACAGCTGTTTAATGGTAATAGAAGTATGAAATGACATATTTTTTACGCGTGAACGATCTCTCATACATTTATCTACATATTAGAAAGTAATGTTTAAATTAAACATATTTATAGTGAATTCGACGCATAACACGGTTCATAGTCTAGCGTTCATAATCTTTCGTTAATATCTCTGTTTTTTAAATAACTTTAAAACCCCAATAAAGGTTATTATATAACGCATATGATATATTTTGAATTAATAGATGAACACTGTAATTCACTTTCAGTTTCTCAGTCCATTTGTAAACATCATTCGAAGTATACTTCTTAGACTTATAACTCTAGATTTAGTTCTTAAAACAAGGACGTAGAGCGGCCCTTTAAAATCGCCAAGTATTCTACAGAACGGTTGTAAAGAGCTGCAACAATTACACAATGCCCAAGCGAATGCATACAAAAATTAAAACTTTTACCACGTGTGTGAATGGTGAAATAGGACACGCACACATTTACCTTATAGTAAGAGCAACCTGAAAACCAACAGAACACCGAGATGAGTCCAAAAAAAAATATTAGCAACCCAAATTCAATTACGACCAGTCTCAGTTAGCATTCGTGCCCCGTTCGCCAATGTTTCACGCATATTAGTACCCTAAAAATAATTATAATTTATTGTATTTTCAAACTGTGATAATGAAAACTGTAATTAATGTGCTATCAGTTAAGCAACCCAAGTAACTGAAATATAATGTAACCGCAATGACAAGTCTTAACTCTTGCATTAGAGTCTCGATGCCACACCAATAGTTGGAGCAAGTTATCTAGTGCACACTGATTAAAACACGGTTAATTGCTTTGAGAATCAAATATTATAACTAGTACTGATTAGATTAGAGATTAAAATTAAATTTGTTGGCCAAGTTCAATAGTTTCTCCAATGTTTACCTCTGGAGTAGTGTTTTTTAACGGTTAATTTACTTTATTTCTTTAACCATGTATGAGTTAAATATAAATAGCACAGATAACATATTGAGTATAAAAATGAAAACAAGGTCAGAATAGGGTTAAATTAACATACTTAATTATTTTAACACATTAGCAAGTGCTGATCTTAACTATTTCTATAAGGATTGAGGATGACAGAACGACTTTTTTAGTGAGTTCACTCCAGTGGTACCCTGTTTTGGTACAGTTCAATAGGGCGTTGCCATTGCTTTGTTCTGACATCTCTTTGAGTTTGATTAATTAATGAAACACGTTATGTCACACATTGAGTATGTTTTATCACATAAATACATTCTGAACACACACCCCGTTAAATTTAAGGCCAAAATTGTATTATTATTCATTTGTTTTTTGTTAGGTTGGTCTAGAGATAAAATTTAAATCTAATTAAATTCAAACTGGTTTTGATTGACTTCGATGACTTAGATGACACTTTAAAACAAAGATGAATAAAAAAAAATCATAAACCAAAAAGTGAGCAGAAGGTCCTGGTACACTAGCCTTGGTCATTCAGACTGCGTAATATACACAATTACGAACGTATAAACTAAAAGTAAAAAATAATATTAATAAAAGTAAATACACAAGTAAATTGTATAACTATTGTTACTATCGTATTATACAAAGGAAACTAGAAAGTAGGCAATCTTATTGTGTAAATATATAAAAATAATATTCTCTGTTTGAGCCTTGTTTTTGTGAATTGGATAGCTATGCAAATTTTTTCACAATTGGAATATTTTTGTTCTACCGTTTGTCGCTAATGACTTTGATGTTTTAAATTTCAATAGCTGGAGGCCGATGCCTTTTGTAATGGGAATTGAATACATTTAAAAGTTGTCATCCTGGCCTGGATTTGGGCCATTAGGTAGAGTCGCAAGTTTTTATTCCTTTTGTGGGTGGTATTTGTAGTATTGTTTTTATTGTTTAGTTTAGTTCAACATCTTCTTAAGTTAATGTTATACATGTATATGTCTTTTTTTTGGTCCATTTTTGTTATTATCTGTAGTATCATGTATAATGTTTGGGGTCATATTTATAAACCTATGTGTTGTAATAATGACAATACATGGATGTTTTAATTTACTTTTTGTCCATATAAAATGAAATTGTGATGTGTACTATGCATATAAACTTAAGAAATAAAACAGTTGTCCCCAAATAGCAGGCTCCATAGAATAAGTTATTCGTTGAAAGATCAATGTTTACGTTTTTATAACACACTCCCGTGTGATATCCAAGACTTATCAATTAATAAGTTACATCTGTTATTAAATTGAGATATATTGTAAAAGTGAGAGTTCTTCTCGTGTTAACTTATTTTTACTAAAACAATCCTAATTAAATTACAAAAAATTGACTTTTACTTATCTAATATATAAAATTCTCGTGTCAGTTCGTTCACTTACTCCTCCGAAACGGGTTGACCGATTCTCTTGAAATTTTTGAGTAGGTCTGAGAATCGGCCAACATCTATTTTTAGAGACATTTTTGAAAAATTTTGGCAAAACGACGTTTGTCGGGATCAGCTAGTAGTATATATATATTATTAACTTAAATGTTCGTTAATATAATAAATAATTTTCTTCTGAGTAAGTACTATATGTATGTTATTTGGACCCTTCACCGTACAAGCATTTTTTATATTTTTTAAATGCTGTATAAATAGGAATAGTAACTTATATCCTGACTAAAATAACAATCTTTATTAAAATAAGTCATTATTTAGTCAGGATAATAACTAGAACTATTTACAGAGAGCACTTTAACTTACAATAGTCTCCACTTCTGCCTAACTTAGTTATAGACGGTTCTCGTCTTATGTAAATACTGTCTACTTTTCCATTCTAAGTTACAGACGTTTTCAAATGGCCTGAGGAATATTTATAAGTACAATTTATAGAACTTGTAAGTTTAAGTATCGTAATAATTGCGAGTAAAATATATTTTTTGATTTTACTATCAGAGAAATGTACATAAAATAATTTATGTTGATGCGTGACTAAGTCCATAAGGCAAACATTAAAACAACTAGGTTCGATTTAGTGACTAGTACTATCATTTTTCAAATATGTAATATGTATCGTGTGATATATTAAGTAAGTTTTTCTTAATTATACATTCAATATGTTAACTTTTGGCCGTTTTGTGTTGTGTCCAATTTCACGATTTTACCACAACACACGTGGCGTACAACTGTTGTGCGGTCAAATATGAAATTTTCCATTAACATCCAATCTCTATGCACATTTAATTGTAACAAAAAACGAAATAGTTACATGAAAATTGTAAGCCTTCAGGCATTAATTATTTTGTATAGCACACGCTATTTGTTCAAAAATATCTAAGTATTCATACAATTGGTTCATTTTAAATTTTATTTAATAACTTTATTTTATGACATCTGTCCCCAAACATTTATTAAAAAACAATAAACTTATAAGATAATAAAACGAGGTGTACACAGAAAACAATTATATGGGAACTTGAAACATTTAAGAGATAAAACAATACAATATATAATAATACAAACAAGATACAATATACATGCGAACACAATCAGGATTTTAAGGTTTGCTTTTTTTAAGGTGTTTAAAATGCCTCTACGAAAAGTCGACAAAAACATCAACCGAGTCGTCCACATTCACAATACTATTATAAATATTTATATGTATAATATACATACAATTTAGTTTAATTGTTTCTTGGGTGTAAAAATTAATTTAGTCTGACATGATATCTTTTTCCTCTTATTCCATTACAAGATTACTCACTCTACAATTGAATATTCCAAACTGTCAATGATTGATATCAATAAAAAATACGGAATAACAATATAAAAATATATGTTGTGAATGTTGGTAAAATATGTATAGAGTATATTTTTTGTTACAATAACATGATTGCATATCATATAAGGCAATTAAGATTGTTTGGTAGTTAAACTATTAAGGTATGGGCTTCAGTCAGTTACATACTAATATACTATTGCAAGCAGAGTGTATGCTTTATAAAGCGAGTGTTGTAAATCTTTTTGTGATGTTGAAATCGTTTTAAAAGTGTACTCGATAGAGCGTGGAACGAACACATTTCCGCACTTCACTGATCATTTTTCTTCATAGTGCCACACCAAAACTTCGCCGCGAACTCAGTTGCCAATGTTTTAAGATTTAAATGTTAATATTTTAAGCTATGCTAGACTATGATAGTATACGAACCGTAAGATAGGGGTACAAGCAAGCGGGTTGATATGAATGACACTCGGCATCGTATCGACAGTCAGACGATGAAAGTGTGCAATGCGGGCCTTGAGGAGTACTATTCATAGTAGTTATATAATATTGACAATGTGTGTATAATATTTTTAAATTATGTCTGTTGCTTAAATTGTATTAAGTAAAACGCCTAAAAGGCTGGCAACACACTCACGAGCTCTCTTCACCTTTATGGTGTGCCTGCTCGTTTGTCCCCTTTGTGTCTTCTATTTGTATAATGACTCATTTCACACAGTAGTTTTAAATGAATGTCTATGTTAATGATTGGCTTCCAATATAAATATTTAAGGCATATGACGTATCAGGTGAATTTTCTCAATATTATACATATAAACAGGTGGGCATAACCCAAATTATTACTTTGGATCGCGTGAAGGATTTGATATACTTGAACTATCAAGAATTCTATTGGACACCTAATTAATTTATGAAAACAATTGTATATAATAAATAATACCCATATGTGACCTGGATTTATTACTATATAATCTCCGTCCGCACTTTGTTGATAGTTGAAAATCCGGCACAGTTCGCTTACCGAACTGTCGAGCGACAGAATCGGCTCCCAGTGGACGTCTTCCACGGCCTAAGTGCTGTGATATGTGACATTTGTAATCATGCTTTAAAATGTGAGTTAACCCCTTAAAGTGTTTTGGGTATTTTAGACCGGTTTATTGTGGAACCTTAGTTTATCTTAATATAAAAAGAAAATTATGGACGTATATAAGTTATCGCTGTTACGACTGTGGAAAATGTAAACAAAAGAAATTAGTACTTAAGGGGCGGCATCGCACCCTATATTTATATATACTGAGTACAAGGGTCTCATCTTTATAGCACAAGCACATACAAGATCAATATCAACTTTAGCTCAACGATAGTTTATTAAAGCCATATATCATTTCAGTTTATTAAAGTCATAAAACGCATTTTAAGATATATCATATAATATATATATGAAGGGGCAGGAGAGACTTCATTAGAACTCATCTTGTGTGATGTAGGTAGGCGGGTGGACGTAAGCAGAAAAATCACAACTCCTTGTTGCAAATCAGTTAATCAGTTGTTTAATCAGCACGGGGTTTGATAATTGGAATCTAAGCAACACGACACCAACTTAATTATAACACTATGTCAAACTACAATATGGATCCAAAGCGATTCTTCACAAGTGAGGTGCGCGGGCTGGGCCGTCTAGAACTATGCAACACTGCAACTATGTGTCAAGATGGCTGCACCTCATTACCATCGACCATGACGCTTCGCTAGATTGATTTCTGACAACTAAAAATCAACCTAACGTCTAATTGAGGGATGCGCCGTATATATTTATTATACTAGCTTTCCGCCCGCGGCTTCGCCCACGTGTAATTTGGTTAAGTATATAGCGTTTTTTAATGATCTCGACAGGGCTTTCTTTCACGGGCTAAAATCTTGTTACAATTGGAATTATTTATAGCCTGTGTTACTCAGGGATGATGTAGCTTTACAGGATCGGATGATTCAGGGAAATCGAGGGCAACTTTCAAATTAACTTACAGGCAATTACTATTCTGACAATTTTATATTCTGATAGTCATCTTCTTATGTGGATGAGCTGATGATGGAAGGTAAAACTCCTCAGCGGTTAAGAGTTGAAAGAAAATTCTTACGAAGTTATGAGTACGAAATACGTACTTGTGAGGTTATTACTTATTAGCTTGACCAAATAATAAAAGGTAAACCTCATTAACGTTAAGGACGTAGGTGGAAAAATGGATGCGGACAAACGATAAACGTCTCTTCACTCGCTTCCTTTTACTTGTTTGTATAGGTAGTGTTCACTCAAAATAATCATAGGGTAAAACTTTAATGAAAGTTTGAACTGCATGGTAGTCATTACACAATGAAGCGTCTTAATACCGCGATAGATATATTTGGCGTAAGTAGAAGTTCTTTAAAAAAAACTAAGACTCAACCTCGCACACTCACTCACACAGCAACACCATTGCACACACTGATACACACTCACACACTATGTTCGTACTACACATAGTTCCACTTGTTCATGTGTATTTTTATTTATTCTTTTCTGTTCGTGTTTTTTTTTGTTATTCTTTTTTCTGATCTTAGATTCTATTTCCGGTTCTATATTTTAACCTTATTTTGGCTTTATTTTTAATCTATTTTTATTGTGTAAACTGTTTTTGATAAGCTGTATAGGTTTAAGAAATAAAAAAATAAAATAAATCTAGGTTGATGACGAATTTTATCAACGCCATCTATCGAGCACATTGTTCAACACTTCAACCGCGCCCGCGCGCACTGCCTTATTTGTTATTTTTGTTACCTCTCATAAGTTTTAATATTAAGATTAATTTATATTAGAACATATTTAACAATATATAACTAATCAATCAATATAAGTGTTTAAAAATTTTGAAGCAGTGGTTGAAGTAAATTTTCAATTGACCATAACTTCTCTTTCTCTTAACCGATTTTGACAAAATAAACTTTTGACAACGCTCCCAATTCAAATCCGTTCAGTAGTTTTCAAGTTATAACGTACCAGACAGACAGACAGACAGACAAGAATTCCAAAAATTGTTTTTTTGGTTTCTATGACTCTTCTTTAATTGCCTCCTTTCAGTTTTTTGGAAAAATATTTAATGTACAGATTTTCGATTTTTACTGTCTTATTATTAGTATACATAATACATAAGTTAGTTATTATATTTAGTTAACTAAGAATATAGATTTTCAAATTTTTAAAGTCACATCACAAATAAACAAGTTTAATGTTTTGATATTAGGATCTTAGTTAAGGTAATTAATTGCAATTAGTTGAGGCAAAAAAAGATAAAAAGCAAAAGTTAAACTAAAATAACGCGAGTCGAGGTCGATGTCAGGCTGACAGTGCACGCAGAAACCCTTATAAAGAAAAATGACAAGTGCGAAAAACTACTTTCAATTTAGAAACCTCCTTTTATTTTCATAGTATTTTCATAGTATCGTATCGCTAAGCCTACGAAGGTTTCAAAATAAATTATAATTAGTATTAGATACATTTTAATATACACTATGCGAATACCTGTTTAATCAACAGCCTTCGTTTTCATTAGCGTTCAATCGTCCGTTAATTGCTCAGCATTGAGCAGAACTAATGCGGTAGTAATCACCTTAATCAGAAGTGGATTAGTAGGTATTAGTAGACTAAAATAGAAGTTAATGCAATTATTAAAAAACAAATAAATAATTATATTATCACAAGCTCCAAAACTGGTGCGGCTGTAGACCAGGCGGAAAAAAGAAAAGGTACAACAGTCTTTCCTCAAACTATGTGTTTTTTCCTTTTGGAGCAGAGACTTTTGGACCATAGGTTGCAAGTGCACAGGCGCTTATTAAGGAATTAAGTAGGTGTCTGGTAGTCAGTACCGGTGATCCAAAAGCTGGTGCTTTCCTTGCTCAGCGTGTAAGCATCGCGATACAGCGAGAAAAACCGCCAGTATTGTGTGTACTCTGCCACAGGGACCAAACTTTTTAAATTTTGTTTTAGTTTTATTTAAGGTATAAAAAAATAAAAAAATATATATTATATAAATAAAATATATATATATTATTAGTCATTGGTAACTGTGATATTCTCCGAAAGAAGTCTTCAATCGAAGAAGTTTAGCATGGGAACAAAAAGGAAGACTTACGCATGTGTTTTTCTTCTCTTTCTTTGACTAAAATAAAAAGAATAATATCAGAACTGGAATGATGCAAAAGGGTCATGGAGAGCTTGCTTGGTATTGAAAACAGCACAAGACGAAACAAAGAGGTGATGAGATTGGCCAAATGTTTCGTGATACATGAAAAACGGAGCTGGTTGGTACCAGAGATGGTTACCGTAGCAGGCAGCCTACGAGACGGAATTAAACTGGCTGACCATAGAACAGGCCTATGCCATGAGGCACGTTGAACCCGGTTTATTATTAAGGTCATAGTTCAGTATATATCATATAACTTGCGGAATTTGATTAAATTGCCTATTATGTATTGAAATCGAAATATTGTATATAAGGATTCCTATCAGTATCGTATTCCTATAATCGAGTGTAAGCGTTACAATGTGTTTTTTTTTATTATATTATATTTTTATTATTTTCTTAATTTATTATTTATTTTCCTATGTATGTTTTTCACCTACACCAGTTTGCTCCAATGCTAGGCATCAGGTTTCATAAAGTTTTATCTTATATTTTGTGTATTTTTTAAGATTAAAATCAAAGAGAGCGTGTTCGCCAAAAACAAGTAAATTATTACTTAAATGTATGCACTATCCTGATAAAAAGGAAGTGAAAAGCAATAAATATATATATATTTTTATAATATTTGACCTGTGACCTCGGTTATTCAACTGTTTGGATGTGATATTTTTATTTATTTTTATAAAAAAGTAAATAAAAAAATATTAATATTGAATACTTCACGTAAATATTACAATGGAGACCTTTGGGTACATAACAAAAAGAAATAAAAATGTATACAGCCTTCGACTAAGTATTCTTACGATTTCTATAGACCCATTTGTCATCTAATGATGTATGAATCGACCTTGCACCCCAAGACAGGGACTTTGTGAGTTAAATGCAATAAGTGAATGGTTTTGGGTAGCGCGAGTGGATCTACCACTTTTGAATTCTACAGGTTTTAATGGATAGCTTTTTTATTTAATCGAATTTAGACAAAGCAATATACCCAGATGTTTGTTATTGTAAGCTTCCTCATGTGTTCATTGTAAGCTTACATACGTATTATTTAAGGCTTTTATCCGTTTTTTTTAATATTCCTGTGGCGTAATAGCGATAAGCCGAACGTTGCTTATCAGTACATATGTACTGACGATGAATTCTAAAGAGTTTTTTTATTGTGCAAATATAAATATTCGCACACACATATTTGTAATGATAATTAATGTAGATCTTTTGTGTCTTTTTAAAAATGCCTTGTTTGTTTCGCCAAGAAATCCAAGTGTTGCATAAAAGTGAAATTAAGTAATTTTTTTTTATGATGGCATAAATATATCTAATATTGAGATTTGACAATTTTAAAGATGTAAAGATTTTGATTTGTATTAACGAAAAATATACGATTGAATTCACGACTAAAAAAACAAGATCAAAAATACTGGATCGTCGCACGTAAAAGAAAAATTCCCTACATATTTTCCCCAAATCCGCCTTAAGGCTATAGGGGTGCTTAACGACGCATTTATTATGTAAAACAAATCCATGGACATTGAGCGATCTGGTAAATAATTCAGTTCTTCAGTATTTAAATAAAGTTATCATATGGTCCTTAATTTTATTGCATATATATATCTACCCTCTTTTGTAAGCACAAATAAAATGCTAAATATATTGATTTATCAAAAACAATAGAATTATTATTTTTTATAATTCTCAACAGGTTTTGAGTTTCAATTTGCAATGGGATTTTTAAGTGGGTTTTCTTGTGTAAGTACAACATTACTATTATTATTAATAAATTCCACCTGTACCGCCTTGACATCTGGCGCCACAAGACTGCGCGTTTTTTTAAGGCAGTTTCTGCCACGCACCACCATTTATAGAACCAACTTCCAGTGCAGGTACTCCCGAACCACTACGACTTGGGGGCCTGGAGAAAAGACCACACCCCTCCCTTAAAGGGCCGGCACTTGTAAGCCTTCTGGCGTTACAGCTGTCCATGGGCGGTGGTTATCACTTAAATCAAAGTACACTGCTCGTTTGCCTCCTGTTAAATAAAAAACTTGTTTCTTAAATGGCTATTGGAGCCCTAACAGTCGCATCCCTGGGAGTCTGCGGTTTGTTGCCGGAAGAGAATATGATATTTGAGATAGGAATGGAAGAATAATGGGAAGGGTTTATAAGGGAAAGGGTTGAACTTCATGAATACGAGATTGTATTTTATTCAGTAAGGTATAAAGGACCATTTTGAACCGTCTAAAATCTACTAATCTACTCTATTATGTTAGAATAACAAACAGAAATATCAACACAACATGTAACAATAAACACTGATCAGGTTTCGGAAGCCTCGCGGCGGCCTTCACGATGGCTGCACAGGCTTGAATAACGTAATACTTCTGTTATATACACTGCCATTTGTAATAAGAATTCCCTAACTGACAGAACTAGTGTTTTTTGGTTAACGCAAACAAATTTTAACTTTTTGAGCTTTGGTTTGGAAATCGTTTAGATGTCAATAATATATATTAGAGCGTCCTCTGGCTCCATACTAAAACAGTCGTATTTATATTATAAGTTTATATTAAATGAGAAGTCAGAGCGTAATCACAACGCAGGAGCGTCTCGTCCTGCATGACGATAGCTCGCTTCTGATCTCAGGAGTTTTTTTTTTTTGGAGGGAGATCTCGCTGTTGGCCAGGAGGCCTTTGCAGCTCAGCTCGGGCTAGTTGGCGAGCTTAGCTCAGCCGTGAACATCTCAGGAGGGAAAAACATTCGGTTTTATAGCATCGGATTCCTGCAGCTGCCATCGCAGCTGCGTCTTGCACCTGTCCCGGTTATGCACACCTGCGTGTTGCACGTGTGCGTCGAAGAATGCGTCGTCTTGCTTACCAAGCACAGGTGTCCCTGTGGCTAGGCGCCGACAAGCCGCCATCGCAGCTGTGTCTTGCACGTGTGCGACGAAGAATGCGTCGTCTTGCTTACCAATCGCAGGTGTCCCTGTGGCTAGGCGCCGACAAGCCGCCATCGCAGCTGCGTGTTGCACGTGTGCGACGAAGAATGCGTCGTCTTGTTTACCAAGCGCAGGTGTCCCTGTGGCTAGGCGCCGACAAGCCGCCATCGCAGCTGCGTGTTGCACGTGTGCAACGAAGAATGCGTCGTCTTGTTTACCAAGCGCAGGTGTCCCTGTGGCTAGGCGCCGACAATCCGCCATCGCAGCTGCGTGTTGCACGTGTGCGACGAAGAATGCGTCGTCTTGTTTACCAAGCGCAGGTGTCCCTGTGGCTAGGCGCCGACAAGCCGCCATCGCAGCTGCGTGTTGCACGTGTGCGACGAAGAATGCGTCGTCTTGTTTACCAAGCGCAGGTGTCCCTGTGGCTAGGCGCCGACAAGCCGCCATCGCAGCTGCGTGTTGCACGTGTGCGACGAAGAATGCGTCGGCTTGCTTACCAAGCGCAGGTGTCCCTGTGGCTAGGCGCCGACAAGCCGCCATCGCAGCTGCGTGTTGCACGTGTGCGTCGAAGAATGCGTCGTCTTGCTTACCAAGCGCAGGTGTCCCTGTGGCTAGGCGCCGACAAACCGCCATCGCAGCTGCGTGTTGCACGTGTGCGACGAAGAATTCGTCGTCTTGCTTACCAAGCGCAGGTGTCCCTGTGGCTAGGCGCCGACAAACCGCCATCGCAGCTGCGTGTTGCACGTGTGCGACGAAGAATGCGTCGTCTTGCTTACCAAGCGCAGGTGTCCCTGTGGCTAGGCGCCGACAAGCCGCCATCGCAGCTGCGTGTTGCACGTGTGCGTCGAAGAATGCGTCGTCTTGCTTACCAAGCGCAGGTGTCCCTGTGGCTAGGCGCCGACAAGCCGCCATCGCAGCTGCGTGTTGCACGTGTGCGTCGAAGAATGCGTCGTCTTGCTTACCAAGCGCAGGTGTCCCTGTGGCTAGGCGCCGACAAACCGCCATCGCAGCTGCGTGTTGCACGTGTGCGTCGAAGAATGCGTCGTCTTGCTTACCAAGCGCAGGTGTCCCTGTGGCTAGGCGCCGACAAGCCGCCATCGCAGCTGCGTGTTGCACGTGTGCGTCGAAGAATGCGTCGTCTTGCTTACCAAGCGCAGGTGTCCCTGTGGCTAGGCGCCGACAAACCGCCATCGCAGCTGCGTGTTGCACGTGTGCGACGAAGAATTCGTCGTCTTGCTTACCAAGCGCAGGTGTCCCTGTGGCTACGCGTCAACATATATCCGTTTATTGATATTTTAGGTTTAAAGAGATTCTCTTAAAACATAGATCGATGTTAAATAAATTTAGCACGAAATAGCGGTAAGAATTTACGAATTCATGTCGCCAACAAATAATAATGATAAATACACATACATAATCAAGTTGCATTAAAATTGTCGTAAATATTTTGTGTTTATGTTTTTATGTTTTGCTTTTCATATGATGTTTGGGATAGATGCAATTTTATTTTTTTTAATTATAGCATGTTTTTTGTTCAGCCTTTTACTGAGTTATAAATAAACTAATAAACCGATTCTAATATAATATTAACCGTCAGTATGATTATACAGTGTCCATCAATCTTCAAAATAACTAGGTATCAATTTAAATAAAACAATCTTAAAACATTTAAGACAAGCAGTATGAAAATGGAGTAGGAACTAATGCCAATTTTTATTATAAAACCGGCTTGTAACCAACATACACGTTTTCATAGCACTCATCATGGTCGAAAATCTTTTATGCAAACCTTGTAGTCCTAAAACTCAACAGTATATTTTAAACAGTTCGTTAAACATTTTAACAAAATTTTACGCGGCACGTGTTCCGTAGTCGCGGAGATTTGTTTATGCAGTCTTATTTAAAAAAAACCGTTTGAACGGCATTATCTCTCTATTTAAATCACAGCTTTTAATCTAAAAGAGTGTAATTTCACTAAAGTTTTTTTATTGTTTTTATTACAATTTATACAAATAAATATAAAATTCAATTGTTTTTTCATAAATTTATATCTTTGGAAATATAATGTTGACAAGAGGTTTTGGTGATTTTACTGTGAATTTTAACACTGTGGTTTAACACTCAAGTTTTAACTAGGCTATATGCAATGAAATATGTCACGGGTAGCCAACTTTCTGCCACACTATACATACGGTTAGTCAAAATATAATTTTGAACCTATTTAACGCTGCAAAGTTGAGGTTTCTACTTATTTTGTAAAACTTTCATACATTTGTAAATCAATTACATGCCAATACAAGGTCATGTATTGTGTTGGGGTCCTGATTTAGATTGATGAGACGATGCGAATTAATCAAAAATATATTTACTTTCATAGGTAACTTTTTATACTTATTTATTTTTACCTGATCCCAAATCAAGAGTGGACGAGAAGAACTGGCATGAAACTCTCCGGCTTTAAATCGCTAAGTATGTTAGCAACACAATCCCTAACAAAAACCGTTACCATGGTAACATAGATATTCGTGAGCACCAGTATGTCCCTGAAATATGAGTTGAATAACAGATGAGGTGTGAACGTGATCCTTTACTAACTACGGGATGTAACTGCAAGTTAGCAGTTAAAATTCACTTAACTTTGCTTGTTATTTAACTATGAACGCCATTATTTTAGGTTAAGTGTACGGAATCTGTTAATAATTTTAAACTTTGAAAAAATATTTGTTTTAATTTACGTTGAATATAATTCAACGAACGTAAACTTTAGTCAAATAAACAGAATTTTGAAAGTTTGAACAATAACCCAGTTCCGTTATAAGCTAATAACCTTGTAAGGTACTTGTATTGTTTCAATTTCAATAAATTTATACAGACTGAACAAAAATAATCGCCTGTTGTGTCATGTATATGTCATATGTTTTTGAGACTATGCACCAGTTTACAGAAAACTTGTAAAATATACAAATATTTATTTATTTATTTACACTTTATTGCACTTAAACACTAGAAGCAAATGACGTAAACAGATGTTAGTACATATAAGAGCAACGGGCGGCCTTATCGCTAATAAGCGATCTCTTCCAGACAACCCACAATATCAAAAACTGTGACGAATCAAAGCGTCCTGTATATCCCGTTTGACGTTTAACAATAATTAAATAAAAGTACAGACAACAAAAACGTTAATGACAATTATTTTTACGTAATATATACAAATAATGAGATGTCGTAATAAGCGGCTTTCCTCAATAAATTGATGGGTATTACGAGCGCGGCTTTATCGTTATCACCTCGGTACAATTGTGATAATTAATACATTTGCCGGTTTTTATATTTAATGAATTATAAGAACGTTTATGAAAATTATAAAATATATCTGAATGTATACTTGGATTCCTCGCCTCATTAAAATTATGGTAATTGATAGAACGAGAATATTTAATTATAGAAGAGGGACAAGGGAGCGGGAGGCTCACCATAAAGGTGAAGTCGCTTATGGTAATATTGTTCTGGCTTTTATTGTTGAGTTTAAGTCTGCGTATTAAACATAAGCCTCCACCAAGTTGGTGGCAAAGAAGCATAATACCTATGTTTTTATTGTTTGTTTTGGTTCGTCATTGATTGTAATTGTTCGACTTATGTTAGCCTTAACCACATATCTAACTTCTTACACTTATATTTAAACTGAGTCTTACCGTTGGTGTGCCAGTTTTGAGGAATATGTTGGTTGTAGAAGCCTTACTAGCGTTCCGGCATTGGTCGCATCAATCCTTAATTCTCCCCATGATATTGTGAACTATTATGTATATAAAACTATCTTTAAAGCTAGTAATACATTAATTGTTCACTCTTTTCGAACTTTTTATAGAGTTTATTAACTTTAAAATATATTTCGCATATAAATCAGATAAAATCATTATTTATAAATTTACGTCTAATAATGTCGCTATATTTACGCGTTTGGGGCTTTTATTGGGACTTAAACAATGAATTGAACACATGCATATAGTTAAAAACCAATTTAACTTGGATATTGTGAACACTGTAGCATAATGTTTGGACATCGGAAGGGGAAGACATTTATTCGGGCAGGTAACCGATAACTAGGTGAGGCTAATGCGCTTTAGACGTGTGTGTTATACAGGCTTGAGTTATTGACGACCAGCACAATTCTACATTTGATTAGTTCTAATACGTTTATAATTGAAACTTCACACTCCAGCTGTCTGTCCCAAAAGGTGGGTGTGGCTTTATAATGGACACGACGTAGTACGTAATGGGTTATATTTTCATTTCCCAGTCGGTTTGATGAAATATTTGAATCCTTTATCTACGTAATTAAATTTAGGATGTAAACAATGGACTATATAGGTTGATTTTAAAGACATGTTATGTATCTATATGTATTGTGATGAGAATGTACCTGGCGTGAAATAAAATTCTGTATAAATTCTATGTAACGTTAATTTAAAGACAAACTCTAAAGCGTCGAAATCAATTGGCTTTGGTTGGTTCAGCTTGTATGCCATAAAAAATTTCTTTACTCGGTTTAATGACCGCTCTCTATAACGCCATAAAATGCACAGTCCCTTCAGTGTCGTGACATAGAGTTTATATTTCTCTAGATAACATGAACATTCGTTCGAACTCCATTCGTTATTAAGCTATTTAAAATAGTGTTTATATAATAATTACTTGTATGTCAAAATAATAAAGGTATTTGGTGATTACATACACGGAAGCATATGTGTCATGTCATTATATATTCTGACAGCATTTATATTAAGTAACCGATACAAATGCAATATATTCTGTATAATATAATCTGCCAGCGCAGGTATTCCCGATCCGCTACGACTTGGGGACCTTCAAAAAAAGAGCGTTCCTCTTCCTTAAAGGCCGGCAACACACTTGTAAGCCTCCTGGCGTTGCAGGTGTCCATGGGCGGCGGTTGGCACATCACTCGAAGTGACCCGCCTGCTCGTTTGCCTCCTCTCACATAAAAAAAAAAAAATAATAAAAAAAAAAATAATAAATTCGTGCAATTTAACAAAGTGTTTATATTGAATTTTTCTTTATAATATCTCACAAGATTTATCATGAACATGATAAATCTTATTTATTTATTTAATAAGGCACACCAACAACACATATACCAACATAACCCGAACAAAATTACAAAAAAAATCACACATGGCATGTATGTGCATAAATTATAGGGATGCACAGCATTACAGGTATACAATTTAAAAAAACAACCAAACAATAATATATAAAACTCTAACACTAAATCTTGTGAAAAATCCGTAATTGAATCTTTACAAGTAAATGTGTAAAGACTGTTGGCCATTCTATGAGGTGTAAGACAGTATCAGCACGGACTCATTAATTGAATCCAAGTTGAGCACAGAAAATTACATTTAACGGAACTGAGTTAAGTGTCCGAACAATGCAAGTTTGTTCATTGCACTCAAATGTGAAAACTTTAATTGTTTTAGTGTTGTATTGTTTTAAAATAGTCGTGAGCTTTTCGAAAGTTTAACGCAGAACGCTTAAAGTTCTCGAGCGCTTTCAAATTTTTTTTTCGAGTTTAACATTTTTTCCTTACAATAGTCGTTTTGGATTATGTATGGCATTGGATGCATTTTCTTTGTAAAATCTCACAAAAATTTCGAGCTTTTACATTTGTTGCACCACATGTATGAATATTGTTGCGATATTAATGCAAACTGAAATGAGCTTTAGAGCGAGACTCGACACTTAAATTAATAAAACTACGACCGCAGCTCCTTGAATTCCTTCCATTCATGTTAACAATCAAATATCCATATTTATATTTTCCACTCATTCTTAAGAATATAGCTAAAATCTATATTTTTAAATTAATTTTTATATACTTTACACATAATCTTATCAGCGATCATTTGTGTTAGTCGATAATTTTCTTATAGCTTCCGAAATATACCGATATATGAGGGTTCTAAAACATACCGGTCTGAGATACCCATAACAAACTCGGTTGGTTAACTAGAACTTTTTAAGTGTTATCACTGTTTTAGTAAAGTCTTTGTATCAACATTTAGCAAGATTTTTTATCGTTTAAATACAAGTATACAAGTCCTATGAATTTTGTTAAGAAAATTTGGCATCTATTTACAGACAAATTTGGAAGTGGAATTTATCCCTTAGCTATTTTCTTAGCACTATATGCTGCTCGAACAGACCTCTTCGTCTTCAGCCCATACTTTAAGAGAGCGAATAAATTCTTAAAATGTCAGCAGCTCGGCCCTAATGTGTCTGCATGATCAGCTGATGGTTCTCCTGCCCGTTTGCTTGTATAAAAGCAGTTTGCTATTAACACAGCTGTCCTACGCACAAAGATTTCAACTAATATCAATAAGATCTTATTCATTATACACAAACCTAATCTCATTAGACTTTTACTATCATTAGACAGAATATAGATGTAGAAGTAGAATAAAAATCAATTAATTATCGGAAACTTTATCTATTCAAAGTTTAAAATACCTTAATGAACCATATAAAAACATACATTAAAACACTTACTACGAAATCACCTAAGTTTTACAGACTCAGCCTTTCAGAGTTACATTGAACAGTAATGGAAGCAAAAAAGGAATTATTTGTGGAATGCGAAGTAATACCATTTTTATGTTAATACCTTAATATTTTCTCGTTTGAATGGAATATCTTTATGGATTTATGATTATTTCGTATACCTTCATGAAAAGGTGAATTGTATGTTATTTTCGGATAGTAAATATTAATGTACTTGAATTTTTTAATTCGACGTAAAGCGACAAATGACGATGCTCCATGTGCTGGCTGGTCATGCGTCTTGCTCGTGAACGGGTGCTACTTGTGGTGACTGGTCGGACTTGAATTTGTGTTGCTATGTTAATATTTTTCCTGGATTAGTCTCGGTGTACTGTGTGTTTGCGGGTATGAAAAACACAGAGGGTATAATATAAACTATAAATAGTGTACTAATCATCTTTAAATTCAACATTAAAGTGTTGAAAACTTTCATCCTGTGTAAAAACATAAAAATATTGTTGTTATTATTTAAAATGTTAATAGTTCTGGTAAATCATATAAAAATTCCATCACTCCTTTTTCGGAAAATCTTTAAGAGTGTCCGCTATAAACCTATAAAATAAAGTATAGAACCTGATTCCATCTCTTCTTCGTAAGTATTTCTTGTCGATAAACTAACCTATTTTGTTTTTTATTTTAAAAATTAAATAAGCCTATAGTTATTTACACGTTTTACTTATTTTAATGTATGTATATTTCTCACCTCTTGCACCCACCAAAAATTATTATAATGATTCTTTCATATTGTGGGTTTCCTGGAACCGATTGGTCATTAGCGATAATGCTGCCCGTTGCTGATATGTACTAACGTGCAACACTATTTTGTGCGACAAAGTGTTAATAACTAAATAAATAATTGTAGTATAAAAATAAGGAATGAAATTTTGTAAACGTGACTTGACATTGTGTTACTTATATTAAATTGCTACTTATAGGTTGGCGCCTACGAATATAGAAAATGGTACGCAAAAAAAACGCGAGAAAAAATCACCTAACGAAATATCGTTTAGGCGGGATGTCAACGCCACGATCTTAGAACTTGATTAATGGCAGACATGACAAGTTGTTAAGCCAGAACATGCCGAGTCACCGACCGACTGTAATGACGAAATTTTTAATAGTGATACAACGATTGACAAGCGTAGCTTTTTGTTTTACACATAACAATACAAATTAAAATAATTAATTCAAAGTTGTAGGAATGCTATAAAATTGTGGCTATTGTGACGATTGTGTAGGCTCAATATACCCGGTTTGCTCACCACTGGCAAAATGTACCGCGCCCTGCAATTACATGGCGCTAGCCGCTAGCTGACCCTGTAGTGATTTGCTGCGGCGTTCAGCTCGGCTCGGCCTACGAGTGTCTAGCTCAATTTGGCATAGTTGGTGATCGTTTAAATTGTATATTAATGCAGAAGATATCAACGCTTTTAATAAGAGGCGTCAATAACTCACATATGGATATTTTCGACACCTCTGATATCACACTGGACTGGACTAAATACAACATCACATACACATCAATATTTTTAAATTACAGCGCAAGGATTTGATTGTTTTTATAAATTTATATTTATGAAGTAAGTAACAAAAGATAGGTATTCGAAAATTGAAGAAGGATCTCAACTCCCAACAGATCTAAGCCAGCTTCTGTTTAAGAATAACCTTAGAAAATATTATTATAGCTAGGATAGATTAACCACAGTTCTATGATGAAAGTGATTTCTTATGTTTGAAGCACGTGTTGATTATATAATAAAACCTGACTCTTCAAATAGCACTAAGTGACTAAGTTGAGTCTTATGAACTATATATACTATTACGACTAATTATGCCTCAAATAGAATTTCGTAAACTTAAAATAAGTTATAGTGAATATATGTTGTCTCATTATATCAATTTTCAATTAAGAAAATTTATGTGTGCACTATATGAAAAAATCTTTCAAACGATTCTCCGTTGAACCTATTACGATAAATAATATGTATATATTCTTTTTATTGAGAGTAAATAAAATAATCTCTATAAGCATGTACCAGTTAGGATTTTGTATTTTAAAAGTCAAGATCTTCAAATAATTTACGAAAGTAAAAAACTTTTTTGTTTTCTTATTCCGTTTGAATCAAAGTTCTTATGAAGTTAAACACTTTTAAGTAGCTAAGCTAAGCTAATCAGTGATATTTATAAAGCTCGTATTGCTCTGAATTATAAAGTATTGTGAATGTGGAGGAGTCGGTTGATGTTTTTGCCGACTCTCTACTTACCTTTCGTAGAGGCATTTTAAACACCTTAAAAAAACCTTTGAATCCGTATGAGTGGTCACATGTTTGTCGTATCTTGTTCGTATTATTATGTTTATTGTATAATGTCTCAAGTTCCTATTTAATTGTGTTATGTATAAACCTATTATCTCATAAGCTTTAAAGGAAATGGGGGGGGAGAGGACGGGGGAGGGGAAAAAATGGGCACCGGAAGATGTCACTCACCGAACGAAACGCGAGTACAAAATGAACAAAGTCCAATTGCTTTGCTTTACGCCGGTTTTCTGTGAGAGAGTGGTATTTCTCCGGCCGTGCCTGCCCATTTGGCTGAAACTCTAAGTAACAGCATGGCACTCACACTCAAAGCATGTTTATTGCTTTAAATGTATTTAGCACATAAGATGTTTGAGGACAGATATAATAAAATATCGTTCTGTTATTTCTACATGTATCCGTCGCCCTACTCCGGCTTCAATTTGCCGTTTAAATAGTTTCGCATCTTTAGTAAAGCTATTTCAAAGCTGGCAGATACTTTGTCAGGTGCTATCCAACAAAAATGTGTAGTCACAATCTCACAATCGGGTACATTAGACTCATATCAACACTCTTTATGCCTTCCGTTTCCGTTAAACCGGTTAACGCAGCCTACTGATACCATTTAATGTATGTTTGAATCCATGAAATTGTGTTCTGTGTAATAGGGAATGTAGCAGGTGGCAAACTGGATTTGAAAATATCACCCAGTAATTATATAATCATTGGTTTCTAGGTGGAACTGCCTTCTGAACCGGTGGTAGGGTAAAAATTGACAATTCAAAAGTGTCTTTATAAAGACCTACTTGATTAAAGATAGTTTGAAGTTTGATTTAGATATATATTTTCATTGATAAAAATTAATATATATTTATTAAATTACTGGTGTTTATAACAAATAAAATGGCGTCAAAGAAGCACTGGCGGTAAACTATTGTTGTATAAAATTTACAAACAAAACATTTTAGAAAAATAACATTTTGAAAATATATATTATAATTAATTATATTAATTGTAGGTAAATACTTTAGTTATTTAATGAGTGTTCAACGTACAACTTCCGTTGTGTTTCTAAAAACAATCCTCATGAATTTTTCATGACCATGTTACATTTTCTATAAAAGAAAAATGTTTTTTCAATCAGAATTATTGATTACAAAATATGTTGTTATGACACGAAAAACGAATTAAATGTAATAGATTTTTTACGCTATTGAAGTACATTTATTTAAATTAAATATATATATATAGTTGTATATAGTAAATAGGTTAAGGATGAGTATAGATCAGTAGGTACATTCAGATATTAACTTCACTATAACTCTTATATGTATAAATTTGTGTTAAATATTTTTAAAAAAACCCTTTCAATTGTGCCAAAATTTATATATTTTAAATTTCATACTTATTGATATTATATATATTGATATATTTTGTAAATAATGGCCGGTAAAGCTAATGTCGCGAAGGATTGTCTTCTAATTAATTTGTCATTAGAGGCTACGGCATAGCTAGACGTAGACCCTCTACGCGACACATGTCACCAATATGTGTGAACCAATTTGTAATGTAGGCCAAGAACGTTTTTTTGTTGTCAAAATAATCTATAAGTTTTTATTGGTTGTATATATCATTAGAATTATAAACCCACTTTATCTTTAAAGTGTACAGTACTCATTGAATCATATGTAGTCTTTAATTATTAAATAATAATGTAATGTCTCTTTGAAAATATTAATTCAGTATCGTCTCCTCTTATTCAATGATTATAGCTATGAGTTTCAAGGTAAGCTAATTTCCGGAATTCGCAGTCTGTGGTCAAGTGAAACAAAACCTCATTAGTGACTCGCTAATGGTTACGTCAAGGTTGGAATGGAAAACGAGAAAGTTTAAAAGACTATTGTTTCACACGTTGAAACAAAAGTAGGAGGATTTGAAGAGAATTATTTAGATTTTTATTGATAGTTTCTTAAACAGAGGTTATATTTATGATGTAAATTATTATTTCTGCATTTATTAAAATTCATGGTTAATTAACAAGTGCGATACATTACTATGCTGGTACTATTATGTTCATTGGTCAAAAAAAAGTTACAACCGAGATTCAACGCTCGAAACCCTTTTTCAAAAAGACTCCTTTTGCAGAACAATTTTAATTAAAAAATAATCAACTCAATATTGTACCACAATATTTCTTATCAAAATATAAAACAAATTGAAAAAAACCGCCATCCCCAAATATAATACGCGTATATAATTGCTGTATTTATTTTTTTTAATAACTGTCAACTTAAAGTTATTTAGGAATGCATAAAACCTTTTTTCAGATTAAAGGCAAAACGACCTGGCCACTTACAGTTAAATTCTAGTCAACCATAGACACAATACTAGGTTTATTATTGCGTTCAAAATAGTACGTTCAAATATCAATTTAAGAATTTCTCATTATAATAATTACATAGAGTTTTGCCTTTTCTACGGATTTTACTGCACTATGACAGCGCTTCAAAGTGCTGTACAGATGATATAGATTGGTGTAAGCCGTCAGTCGACTACGGAACCTTACGGAGTGCGAACGTGTATTATCACAAAGTGTCGGGGTTTTCGTAACTTGCGAAGGTTTTGTGTGTGTTATGTGAAGTGTTTGTGTTTATATATGAAATTTCATAGGTGAGTTGTATTATAAATATTGTTGTGATAATTATTTATTTATAATTTGAATAGATCTATGACAAATATACTTATAAAGTATTCATTCTTGACAGCGTTCAAGAAAGTGTTGGAACGTGATTGTTGTGAATATTTAATCATCCTTATTCCCTTTTTTATTCAATTTGAGATAATATAGAATTCATTAAGTGAAAGCATTATGATGTTATATAAAGTGTTATTTCTTCACTTATATTTAAAACGTAAATCTTTTACACGAATGCCACTAGTCCATAAATAGACAAACCCACTGGGTTCCTCAGATGTGGATACTCAGTGAACCTGTTAACTTAGTTGCTTTTAGTCTTAGTAAAGTGCATAAATCTTTTGTGGGGATGTGAATACGTGTTTATGACAAAATTCCAGCAAGTATAAGCAAATTAACTTCTAACAAATATAAAACGCGCGTAAAGAGGTATTCTGGTCGAAAAGTCATATATAGTTAACGCATATTAAGAGGGCATTTAATTCTTGAGTAGCCTTAGTAGTAAATTTTGTTATTTGAATAGGTCATGTAACTAACACAATTTTATATGAAATATTTATTTTAAAAGAGTTCTTCTCGGTAGATAACTGCCATCCGAACCAGCGTCAGTATAAATATTGACGATTCAAAAGAGTCTTTATAAACCTACTTGAATAAAGATTTCTTAGTTTGACTTTAGTTTTGTTACGTTCAAAAGTGGTGCTTTTTATTTGAAACAAAGATTATCTGACTAAAATAAGATACTTTGACTGGTATACTATGCTTCTGATATAAGATCTTCACTAACATTTAATAATATAAAAATTTAACAGGCATTACGTTTACACACTTCAAAAGTCATTGTACCCAATTGTATAAAAACTATATTATGTTGTATTATAGTAATTGCAATTGCGTGACAATGTTGAATAGGATTAACATGCGACCTCGTATAATTAATAAATAATTACCATTACACACAGGTTTTTATTTGTTAAATCTAATTACTACGTATGTAACGAACTTTCGAAGCTTTTTATAGCGACTACGTAGTCACATCCAAATTATTTGATGGGAAATTTTACTAATCAAAAATTAATTACTTTATTTGTCGTTTGATGTTAACTGTTGGTTTTGTTTGGTATAATATAATATACTGAGCGAGAAAAGCATCAGCTGTTGGAACAATATTATTATTATTTTTTTAAAAGAACTAACTTCATATTGTATGTATACTGATTGTTTCTTTTATTGAAGAAATATACAGTATGGAAACATAGTATTAATTAGTTCCTTTACATATAGCTTTGTAATGTCAAGGTTAATATTTGAATGTGGAAAGATCGATATTTAAATATTTATGAAAATAATTAAATAAAAAAGTAAAATTTGTAGATTCAAAACAAAACAATGTTCATAAATTCTATGTCGATGAACGCCTAATATTCTCTATAGGGAAATGCTTCATACATAATGTATTTAGTGGACAATAAAAAAATTGGGACTCTGCAACAATTGACACTATTCAATATATTTGAGTTACTGAACCTGTTTGATTCCGGTAAAAATAATATTTTCAATATAGTTATTATAAAAAATAAAGTTGACATTTGGCATGGATATTTTCTACAAAGGGAAATCCCTTTTTAAACCTTCACTATGAGTTTATTTTATACATAGTAATAAAGTCTCACTTATAATAATCACTTTATGTCACTTGATTTTCATGTAACCTACAAGTCGTATAGCGAAGAATTTTCATTGAGACACAAATAGATGAAATGTATTATTCAGAACACACCAAATATGTAGGAAAAATAACTGCAAAGCTTTCACGCGATACAACCATTACTTATGATATCCAAAACTTTCCAAGTTATAACTTCATCGAATGTTTGGCCTTAATGTATGTGATCAATGGGCATCTATAAATTGCCACCGATTATTTATTAGCTTATCAAAAGATGGAAAACTTTTACCTTTACAGTGTATGTGCAATATATATTTAGAGGACAAAGATCCCTTTAAAGTGTCGGCAATTGGCTCAGCATCGGGACAGTTCAATTCTTCAGTAGGTTTACAATGCTTTGTTATTTTAATTGTCAGTAGCACAATTTTGTATGAATTGTTTATTTTGAAAGAGCAGCTATCGAGTTTGTTGCCGGTTCTTCTCGGTAGATGACTGCCTTCCGAACCGGTGGTAGTGTAAAAATTGACGATTCAAAAGTGTCTTATAAAGACCTATTTGGATAAAGATATTTTGAGTTTGAGTTTGAGTTCTCAATTATCATGTGATGCTTTGTAATACTCCGAAACGGCTTGACCAATTTTCATAAAACAAATAATGTCAGTTCAGTTTGAGAATCAGTCCACTACCACTTGTTACTTAGTAAAGTGGACATAGTTGATTTAGGAATTCAGTCGGTATCTATCTATCTATCTTTCTCATACAAGCTCACTATACAGTTTCCGATAATTTTGCATTGCGTTGAGTACGTATAAGGTAGCAACTGTCTTGAAGCGCTAAATTATGGAATAAACGTCGGATTGAATTAGGATTGTTCTCATTTTTACCAAACTACAAGGCAATATTAATTATTGAACTCTTTCAGTAACAATTGCTTATTTTTAGCTATCAAGAAAGTGTTTTATTTTATTTTGTTACGTGTATATACATAATATATTATAGTTATTCATTTACGTTGATTTTAAAACGGCTAATATATGTTTAAGACATAACAATTAGCCGTTTTAAAATAGCGATATAAAAATAAATTTCTATTCGATACTATGTCAAATGAAATATCATATATATTATGAAGAAATCTACAGCTATAATTACGGAATACTACATAATTTAACAATATAAGTAGATATTAAATGTGTAATTTGATGTTAATAAACTCCCCGGTAATTACTTTAACATTTTTGTTTTAATGTCTATTTCCAAAGCTTAATTTACCATTACAACGATCCAGGGGTATCACGTCGTATATGATTGTGTAATGTATACTCATCTGTTTATTATGAAGCTGAAGCTTTTGTTAAATTCGCTTATCTCACGTTCATAATAGAATTGTTAAATTATTTTCTATTGATCTCAAAAGGTTGTATAGGCTATATAATATTACGCTTTTATTTAAAACTAATGCTCTTTACGCATTAGTTTTTGAATAAATATCACCATCGAAAGAGTTTGTATTATAGTATCCAAGAATAGAACTGTTAGGTTCGATTCAGGAGTTGTACGAGGGGTGTTCAAAAAGTATCGCGAATTTAGTGTTTTTTTTTCAAAAATTATTTATTTATTCATGAATATCTATTTTGTCCCATTCAAAGTAATCCCCATGAGATATTATACACTTGTGCCAACGGTTTTTCCAATCTTCGAAGCACTTCAAAAAATCTTTTTTTTTATCTTGTTCAGCTCCTCCTTCGATGCCGTCCTATCATGGGCCTCTTCAGTTTAGGGAACAAGAAAAAATCACAGGGGCCGTATTTTCTGTTTTATATACCACAAATATATACTTCAGTTGTTACCACGTTTCGTGTGTGTCATACTTTAAGCCAAGGTACGTTATGTACCTTGAAAGTGACTTGACACCACAGTGATATGCTATGTCTAAGAATATACTATTTATAATTTTAAATTTAAATTTAAAACAATACTACGTTTTTAAATAGCTATATATTTTGAGACGGGCAACACACATCAGCAATAGCTGATGTGTGTTATCACATATTATATACGTAATAACGTATATAATATGTGATAATTATCAGATTTTTGTATGTAATTAAATATCATCAAGCGTTAATATTACAATATATCTAATTAAGGAATTAGATTCTTGATTAATTCTCTCTATATATTTAGAGATTTTATGTAAGGCAAAGCTCACCGACTTGAACTTTTCGATAGAGTGAGTGTCCATGACCAGGTTTAATTTAATCTTTGGTTCCAATTTTTTAATCGTGTTAGATATTGATCCATTCACTAGTGCATGATGTTAAGGCTCATTATTTTTATTTATTTTTTTCTTTTCGTGTTTTTTTTGTTTTATTATTTTTTTCTGATCTTGGATTCTATTTTCGATTGTATGTTTTAACCTTATTTTGGATTTGTTTTTAATCTATTTTTATTGTGTAAACTTTTTGTGATAAGCTGTATAGGTTTAAGAAATAAAAAATAAAATTTAAAGCGGATTTAAACAAGTGGCGGAGAGTTTCGTGCCAGTTCTTCTCGCTTCACGCCCTTGATTTGGGAACTGGCAATGTTAGCGTAAAGTCAAATTGTTTACAATTGTGTGAACTGTACGCTAGTTACCTATAGAAAGATATATTTGATTTGTTTTAAAAGAAATTCACTGTTATTTGATAAAGGAACTTTTATACTTTTCGTATGCAGCTTCGCAATTCTATTGTGGGTGTGTTTTATTTTGTCGTGCCCTGGTCGTTATCCTACATTGTTGTTACTTTTCTATTTTCTTCCTTCTGCAAATGTTATTTCTGCTTTCACATTTGATTTTTACTCGGACATAAATGCAATATTGAATAGTTGTTAAATATGAAAAAGTTCTGTTTCATATTAAATAAAGTGTTCAATTAAATTTGACACGACCTGAAAATTATGACGCTCGTCGTCATTAAGCGAGGGTCACATATATAATAAAGTTAAAAAAAAAAAGTTTTTTATTTTTAAGTTTTAATTAGCTTTCACAAGAACTATACTTTAAGCTATCTTTTAAGCTTACTATACCTAAATGCCTAGTCTATTAAATACCCTAGTCGCAATGGTACAAAAAACTCACGATTTGGCATATGGAAAATTCTAAATACCTAACAAAACTGATCAGTGTAATAAATTGAGAAATTTATCTTAACTTTAGACAAATAAAAACAAGATATCTTGTAAATTAAAGTTAAATTTAATTGAATAAATACTCCGAAAACAATAACATTCAATCCCTTTGATTAAATTAGTATCCCTTTTCTTGATATTCACGGAAACAGACATTGTAAGGAATTCTATATTATTATTTTTTTTTAACCACACAAGCCTCGTATTTAAATATTTTATAATTATATTGCTGCTATAAATATGGTTTAATATAATAAGCAAACTCCTTTGAACTAAAATATCAAAGACGATATTTGATATGTTAATAATTCACATGCTTCAACAAATTGTAATGTACTGAAAAAATATTCGATAGGTAAATACGCTTTAGTTTTGAATAAATATAATTAACTTCATTGTAAATAACTTTGAAGCAAGAAACAATAGTTATAGAATTATATATTATTAACATAAAACACATTTAGATCCTTACAAATTACGCAAAATATACTTCTAAATACATGATTATTTTTATATTTTTTTTATAAAACGAATTTTATTTAAAGCGTATGTGACTTATACAATTGTCATATTAAACCTTTTAAAGTCTTAATCTTTTTCAACAAATGTAATGTTTTCGATTTATTCCCTTTTAAAGCCTTAATATCATAAAAGGAAGACAATCAAAACTTATATTACTGGACTAAATATTATTGTTATAATAAAATGTATACAAACGAAAATATCCAAAAACAAAATTGCCTATATGAAAATAGTTTCTTATTTTGTAATGTGTAAATAGTCTGTGAAAGGCGTGGGAAGGGCTTGACAGCGATTAGGGTCATTCTGTGTAATTATTGTAACGGTGGAATTGTTTGCACAATTACATTTTAACGTGATAGGTTTTTGGGTGTCATATTTGTTCTGTCTGTTTTGTTTGTTACTTTTAATAGGTTTAGCTGTGGGCATTTTATTTGTGACAGTTAATAGACATTACAATTCGAATGCATGACTTTGTACCTTCGTAGTATGGGACTTTATATGGTTTGGGATGCAACTGCTGTGAGCACCGCACCTTCCCAGGACAAGCACACACTTTGATTTTGTTTCCTTTGGAGTAGAGACTTTTGCACCTTGGGGTAGAAGTGCACAGGTGCCTATTAACGGTTAGTTGGTGATCGGCCTTCTGTGCGTGACACATTTTTGGGTCATTCCAGTACATACAGTAACGTATCTTGGGTTCAATCTCACGGTAAATAATTTCGGCTTAAACAATCTATACTAATAATAAGACATAAAAATCTAAGGTCTGTACATTAAATATTTTTCTAAAAAACTGAAAGGAGGCGATTAAAGAAGGGTCATAGAAACCAAAAAAACAATTTTTGGAATTCTTGTCTGTCTGTCTGTCTGTCTGGTACGTTATAACTTCAAAACTACTGAACGGATTTGAACGCGGTTTTCACAGTTGGATTACATATAATTGGAAGCGTTGTCAAAAGTTTATTAAGTTTTTCGTCAAAATCGGTTAAGGGAAAAAGAAGTTATGGTCAATTGAAAATTTACTTCAAACACTGCTTCAAATTTTTTAAACACTAATATTGATTGATTAGTTATATATTGTTAAATATGTTCTAATATAAGTTAATCTTAATATTAAAACTTATGAAAGTTAACAAAAATAACAAATAACGCAGTGCGCGCGGGCGCGGTTGAAGTGTTGAACAATGTGCTCGATAGATGGCGTTGATAAAATTCGTCATCAACCTAGATTTATTTTATTTTTTTATTTCTTAAACCTTTACAGCTTATCAAAAACAGTTTACACAATAAAAATAAAGCCAAAATAAGGTTAAAATATAAAACCGGAAATAGAATCTAAGATCAGAAAAAAGAATAACAAAAAAAACACGAACAGAAAAAAATAAATAAAAATATATATATATATACACATGAACAAGTGAAGTATATTATGTGAAGTACGAGCATTTAATTGTATGTGTGTATTAGTGTGTGCAATGGTGTTGCTGTGTGAGTGAGTGTGCGAGGTTGAGTCTTAGTTTTTTTTTAAAGAACTTCTACTTAGGCCAAATATATCCAATAGATCGCGGTATTAAGATGCTCCATTGTGTAATGACTACCGTGCAGTTCAAACTTTCATTAACGTTTTACCCTATGATTATTTTGAGTGAACACTACCCATACAAACAAGTAAAAGGAAACGAGTGAAGAGACTTTTTTCATTTGTCCGCATCCATTTTTCCACCTACATCCTTAACGTTAATGAGGTTTACCTTTTATTATTTGGTCAAACTAATAACCTCACAAGTACGTATAACTTCGTAAGAAATTTCTTTCAACTCTTAACCGCTGAGGAGTTTTACCTTCCATCAGCAGCTCATCCACATAAGATGACTATCAGAATATAAAATTTTCAGAAAAGTAATTGCCTGTAAGTTAATTTTGTTGTGTTGCCTTCGATTTCCCTGAATCATCGGATCCTTACTACGGGACCAACTTGAAAGTAACCCCTACATAACAAAAAAATAATCACGTAAATGGTAAATAAACATCAAGTCCACAGAAACAGAGGATGTTGTTGTAACATTTTTACATGTAAAGCTACATCATCCCTGAGTAACACAGGCTATATATAATTCCAATTGTAACAAGATTTTAGCCCGTGAAAGAAAGTCCTGTCGAGATCATTAAAAACGCTTTATACTTAACCAAATTACACGTGGGCGAAGCCGCGGGCGGAAAGCTAGTTAGATAATAATGTAATGTAATACTTAAATCATTTATAGCCTAAGTAATGTATAAATTTTGTTTATAAACTTGTGTCTTGTATATTCACTGTACTTATTAATACAGAAAGTTGACAGTTTAATTTGGTAACATTCAATTAGTGACTGATGTTGAACCGAAGTTGGTAATTGAGACAAATCGATCGTGTAACATCGGCTTTCATCAATTAGTTCTAATATACGCTAACAATATGGTGATACAATAGGATTTTTTATAATAAATTGCTACGACGTGGCTACGTGCTTTGCTTACGGCGAAAAACTTTTAACGCTGATTGAAACCTGTATTTTGATACCACATATTAAACTGATATCTTCCAGCACTGAGTGCACAAGTGATACGTATCTGTGGAGAAGATATAAAGAAATAAAGTAAAAGGAATGTCTTGACTGAATCTATTAATGCAGAGACATACCCTTATATTTTTTAAGTGTTCTTGCGAAACACCAATTGACTATACGAAGAGTTAATATATTCGTAATAGAAGAGAGATATTTTCCTAACCAAATGATTACATGATTGGCTGCAATTCACAAGGAACCCAGATGAGGGCCGTCTTAAACAGACCTGACGATATACTGTTGCAGATGAGGCAACGACATAAAACGCGAAGCTGTAAAAAGTACTGACGCCCACAGAGGGCTGCGTAGAGACTGAACATTAGTCAAGTACAAGTCTTATATTCTCTTATATAGAAGTCCATTGCTTAGTTTATTAAGTTTGACGCCTCGTTAAGGCCAATGGTTTGAATTAAGTGATGACCATATTTGTTGCTATGGCAACTGTGTTATAATATATATTTATTTAAAATGTATGATACCTTGGTGTTAACTGACAATGTGTAGAATGTGTCAGAAGACGTAGATTTGTGAAGGGGCATGACAGCTCAACATGAGATATTTTAGAGGGATGCTGTATCATGTAGCAATGCTTATGAAAACAATATGGTGGTCTCTGATGTACTACAATAATACGTAAATGTGATATTAGTAGGTACATCTTGTTATGCAGAGTTTGGCTCGGAACCAAACAAAAATCAAAGTCTGTAAGACATGTTTGTTTTGGCTTGGCGCACTTTGGTACTATTTTTGCCAGATCACTAAATTACTTGGTTTCAGGGGTTCCTTATGAACGTCGTTAGCTTTAGGACTTTTCAAAAATGTTAAATAAAAGCTGTGAATAAATTTTGTATTCGTTGTAATAAAAAAATCAGATTACAATTTAAAGTTTAATTCTTACTTTAAGGCCTTAGTTTATAATATTAATCGATTACCATATTGGTTGTCCAACAAAATCCATTTTGAATCAGATATTTACATAGAACTGCACCGTACTATAATAAGATTGTGATATAAACAAAATGTATACAAGGTTTTTAATAGTGGAAGCAAAGATTATTTAGCAAATAATATGCTAGATTATAATCCGACTCGTAAGAACTAATGTTACCTGTGCAATTCTTGGTTAATTGAACCGGGTTTAATCAGTGCTAAATGTTGAGGATTTAGTTAAACTAACCGTAATGCTGGTCTGCAAAGTTTTAATATTACTTCTAGTATTTAGTTAGGTTTAATAAAATTTCACTAATATCTATTTTTATTCCTTTTAAGTATTTTAAGCTTACAGCCACTCAGTTTTGAAAATAACTAGTTTTGATAGCGAAGACAAATATAATTATGACTTTTAATTTAAAAAGATTCATCTCAGACAAACAGTCAGTCAGACATACAAACACCTTTAATATATAATAAAGGCGATTGTATACGCGAAATGTACTTGCTAAAACTAAAACAATATATTAGAACTTTAGATATACGAGGGGTGTTCAAAAAGTATCGCGAATTTTGTGTTTTTTCAAAAAATATTTATTTATTCATGAATATCTATTTTGTCTCCTTCAAAGTAATCCCCATGAGATATTATACACTTGTGCCAACGGTTTTTCCAATCTTCGAAGCACTTTAAAAAATCATTTTTTTTATCTTGTTTAGCTCCTTCTTCGATGCCGTCTTTATCTCGTCAAGCGTAGCTTAACTTCGTCCTTTCATGGGCCTCTTCAGTTTAGGGAACAAGAAAAAGTCACAGGGGGCCAGATCTGGGGAATACGGTGGCTGAACGAACATCAACCAACATCTCATCAGCAATGTTCATGCGATGCACATTGCGATGAACATTGCTAATGAGATACACAGTATATAATATATTTTAAAAAAACATCGTATAGGGTATAGCGTTTGCAGCACTAGGCTGCTTCATTGTCGTAGTGATCTGCTGGATGCTTTTTAAATTATGTAATAAAGGGTTGGACTCACCACATCTTTTATGTATATTGAACATCGATATTACAAAAAGGTTAAGACATTGAAAAAAGTGTTTCTGCCAACCAAACATAGGTTTTTACGCTCCCTTGATCATACTGACAATTTACAATATGTTGAAGGCATGTAATACCTATTGATCTGTTTTCTGACTGCGTCTCCTAGTACAGGAAAGATATTTAGCCTAGCTTTAAGTAACTGTAAGTTGTATTTTCTAATGAAAAAAATAGACAAATAAACAAGACCAAATTGTTCATTTATCTATTTTTTTTCATTTATCTTCCGTTGCCCATCATTTCCCTTCCTCCGTCCTCTTCCCCTATCTCTCCATTTACCTTTAATGGCCGGCAATCTCACGAGTTCCCAGCCACGTGAATGTAGGGACGACGACTTCACCTTTATGGTGGGCCTCCTGCTCGTTTGCCTCCTCTTCTATATTTTTTTTTTAGTTATAATTGTTTGAGCACGCCATCCGCACCTATGCGATGCTGCTAAAAATAAATAAATAGAAAGATTTTCATTATTATTATTTGATGTATTATGTTTGAATTACACACACTTACATTAAATGCTCGTTCTTCAATTGGAATACCTCATTTCGTTATATAATTGTTATTATTCATGTATATTTAAGGTTACTGTTATATTTAATGTTTTATCCCTTTGGCGGCCATGTTTTCGCGTTGTTTTAATTTTTATATTTATTATGTAATCTGTGGTAAAAGCTATGAGTTAGATAAATTAAAAATTAAAAAAACGTTTAATAAACTGCTATAACTTGTGGAACGCGAAATCACCGCTTCCGACGTAATATAACTTGGCTTGTTAAAAAATAACTTTAACGTAAACTAAATTTTTTAAATTCAACAAGACTTGAAAACCCTACACACCTCAGAAACTGGAGGCTCAATACTAAAATGGTAATACAACAATGAATTGATGATTATTTTATTTGTATCAACGTCATAATTAACAAAAAAAATAAACTTATACGTAAACTGATTCGTCACGGTTCAAATGCGTTTAACGGACGTACGTATCCGCCTTTTAATTTCAAAGCTAATCCAGAATATAAGAAATACAACGTGTACATAAAATCCTTAAAAACAACTTTGATTAAGTAAACATAATTATTTCAATCGTCAAACACTCGAAAAACTGTATTTCATTAAATAAACAATCAAAGCTATCTTCAACGTCAATTCAACAGCTCAATAGATCGTTAACAAGAGGTATAATTAATATTACATCGAGAATAAAATATAGAACCGACTTCCCCCGTAGATCGTGTGAGCACTCTGAAAATATTACCGACTGGCCGCGAGCCAGAGATACAATATAATGCATTTTAAATTTTTCAAATAAAATGCGCTGAACGAATTGTTTTACGTACAGTTTTAGATTTTATATATTTGTAACGTGTTTACAAATACAGAAATGTACATTATATATTAATATATTTTCCACATACAATCGTATAAGCGATCACTTTTGTACGTCATCAACTCTAATACTTGATTGATTGATTGATTGATTGATAATGAAACAATTTTCCGTGTATGACAAATTTTATAGAGCCTACTGAACACAGCGTTGGTTATTTGTTTATTTTATTACATCTGTCCCCAAACATCTTATGTGCTAAATATATTTAAAAACAATAAACTTATGAGATAATAAAACACATAGGTATACACATAAAACAATTAAATGGAAACTTGAAACATATGCAATAACAAAGTACATAATAATACGAACAAGATACGACATTCCTAATGAGTTCTTAGTACCCGTATAAAATCGTATATTGAGTATGGAAGGTCATTATATTAACTTCCTTAAAAATATCCCTTAAAAATTCTCTTGACTCCATATTATATATTGCTAGAACAGCTACATATTTAATATTACTGTCTTATTATTAGTATAGATATCTGAAATGTAATGCGAATTGTCTTAAGTGTGAGACCGTTAATTTGTGCTGGGTCATTCTATGTGCGTAATTGATAGTTGTTAACGGCATCGTAATGACGTCGGTGTGACTCAAAACCATGGCCAGGCATATAAAAGGCGACTTCATTAATTTTATTTAATTAACTATTGTGGGGGTTGAATGGAACTCGCAGCAGAGGTTAATACGTTACTTTCTTATTTATTAGACATACGCTTATTCACTAGCATCCGTCCGGAACGGCTGCGTATATGTCTTATACAATACAATACTTGAAATTAATGCTCTATAATGAAACAATAATGCTCCGCTGACCATTAGCTTCAGCAACATCTGGTTGCCAGCTTCGCCTATGCCTTTTCTAAAAGACTATGCTCGCTGTCCGTAACAAGTATGATTCATTATACATTTGATAAATAATATATTTTAATAATTAAATATATATGTGATAAAACTAATTTAATTTTTAAACACTATTAAACATTATTAAATAAACACAAAATATCCTTAATATTAACCTAACTAATATAAGTAACTTAAAATAAATCAATACACAAAACAAAAATAAAATAAAGGAAATATATATTCTAACACTGACCTTAGTTATTAAATATCACGTAATTAACAAAAGATTTAATGAGAGCTGATTAAAAATATAAATACATGTCAAGTTTAGTTAGTTAATTTTACTGTAATTAATGTTCCACTTGATTAATTTACGTCGGTCCATAGTGAACATTTTCGTTCTTAAAATTCCTTAGAACCGCGATAAAATACGTCATAATGATAATCCGTTTAGGGAAGCCTTGTGAGCCATGCGTTTATTAAATTTCCTTCATTGTAAAGAAATTTTGTAAGTACAAGAAATCCGGAGCTTAAGTTAATACGGTTACCATGGTTACCATTTTTAATGCAAATAACAAAACGTCATTGTAACTAAGTTATGTGTTTTGATGTTTTATAAGAATGTGTATTAGTGAAGTATACAAATTATTTACAACATTTTACATTATACGCGAATTATTTAGTGACAGAGTAATTGTAATACGAGAATCCACTAGTTTTTTTTACAAAGAAAGCTGAATTTAAATCACAATGATTCCAAAGTGATAGACTCGAGGGTAAAAAAGAGTGGAAGCTATCAGCTTTCATATTGGACCGAAATGTTATCGGAATGTGGTATAAAAGACCCAGAAATCTCGATAAGGTAATGTTTGTGAACTTTGCTTCGCAATTTCTGCCTATCGCTGGAATGTTTATCGCATTTACATTCTGCGTTTTTACTTAAATTATTTTACATACAATTCTTAATTTATTCACTGTCTCGATATTTTATGAAATATAGTAGTTATAAAAAAATCTTGAAAAACCGGGTGAATTGGTGATTACACTACCACATGGAATACCTCGCTTTGTCATAGTATTTACTTTATTTTAGCTTACTTTTATATTCCATGTTTTAAACATATTTAGGGCCTTGTTTTCAATTTTATATTTAATATGTAATCTGTAGTATTGCACTGTACGGGAAATAAATTAAAATAAGGGTGGATCCCTCTATAATCTACTAACTACATTGAACTTGGTGTGTACGAGTATAATGTTAGATCTGTCATTTTAAAATAAAAAACAATATTGTTTTTTTTATTTTTTTTTTATTAAATCTGTCCCCAAACGTCTTATTTGCTAAACATATTAAAAACAATAAACTTATAAGATAATAAAACAAGGTATATCAACAAAACAATTATATGGGAACTTGTAACACTTGGTTTGTTTTAATATAGTGATTTGATGAAATAATATTCATAGGTAATTTATATTAACAAATTATATTAAAACCAGTTGGACCAGCGAACTCATTGATAACTATTCAAAATAAGATAGGACTATTATAATTACATGTTGTTATATACCTTGTTTCATTATCTCGTAAGTCTATTGTTTGTTAATATATTTTGCACTTAAGATGTTTGGAGACAGATTTAATAAAATAAATAAATATCTTTATAATTAAACGGTATAGAGAGGTTATTTTCATATATGTTGAATTAGAGATATCGACGTATATAGATTTTAGCACCCTCGTTAGTGTCATAAACATAGAATACGCCCTCGTGGTAATTTATCATGTATTGTTGTTTGCTGCTACCTTGTTCGGTGTACCAGCAGTGTTTTTGTTTTTAAGTGCTGTGGCAATGACTTTTTAAAATACAAAATATATATAAGGTATATTTTAAAGTCACTTAATAAGATATATAATACGTCCTAAAATAAACTTCAATGTTAATGTGAAAACACATGTTTGAAATGATCGAAAATCGCAGATTTTTTTGAGTGGGATGTCGCTATTGGCCATCACAGCTCAGCTCGGGCTTGTTGGCGAGCTAAGCTGAGCTGTGGTTATACCGAAAACTTGAGTGTCTTGATGTGAAGTTGTATGGTGGTCGAAGGAACGTCGTTAGCGCGATTCAGGATCGATAATATTGATTGTATACAAATGTATACAATCAATATTATGATCAATGTATACAATTGTATGTGACACAAAACTCAGTCTTGTGTCGCGCAGCAAGAACCTATAATGAGTCCTTGGATTTATTTGGACTAAGTAGAAATTCTTAAAAAAAAACTAAGTCTCAACCTCGCACACTCACTCACACAGCAACACCATTGCACACACTAATACACACACACACAATTAAACGCTCGTTCTTCACATAATCTACTCCACTTGTTCATATGTATACTTAGTCTGGCCATAAATACTGTTACTATTAAAAAAAAGAAAATATTACGTTTGAATTTGGAATCTGTCATTTTTATATGATTGCTTGATGTGTTTTCTTATTTTCGCGCCATTATATTGTTAAATATTTTGTTATATTAAAATGGAGTGGGGTGATAAAGAGAACCGAATCGCTGTGATTGCCTTACATAAAGTAGGTATGGAGAAAAGTGCAATTTTTAAAACCCTCCACCCGCTTGGTATTAGTCAAATGTTTGTTTACCGGGCTATTGATAGGTACAATGATACCTCCTCTGTTTGTGACAGAAAAAGATCAGGCCGTCCACGTACCGTTCGTGTGAAAAAGGTGATTAAAGCAGTTAGGGAAAGAATTCGAAGAAATCCTGTCCGTAAGCAAAAGATTTTATCTCGGGAGATGAAGATAGCTCCTAGAACCATGTCGCGTATATTAAAAGATGACTTAGGACTTGCAGCCTATAAGAGACGTACTGGTCACTTCTTAACTGATAATTTAAAGAAGAATAGGGTGGTAAAATCCAAACAACTACTTAAGCGGTACGCAAAGGGAGGACACAAAAAATTTTTGTTTACGGATGAGAAAATTTTTACAATTGAGCAGTATTTTAATAAACAAAATGACCGTATTTATGCTTGAAGCTCTAAAGAAGCTTCGCAATTAGTAAACAGAGTACAACGTGGGCATTATCCCACTTCAGTGATGGTTTGGTGGGGTGTTAGCTATGAAGGGGTGACTGAGCCATATTTTTGTGAAAAAGGTATTAAAACGTCGGCACAAGTTTATCAAAATACCATTCTTGAGACGGTAGTTAAGCCTTTAACTAACACCATGTTCAATAACAAAGAATGGTGCTTTCAACAAGACTCGGCACCGGGTCATAGAGCTCGATCCACCCAATCTTGGTTGAAAACTAACGTTCCGGACTTTATCAGCACTGAAAACTGGCCGTCGTCAAGTCCTGACCTAAAGCCATTGGATTATGATTTATGGTCAGTTTTAGAGAGTAAGGCTTGCTCTAAACGCCATGATAATTTGGAGTCCCTAAAACGATCCATTCGGTTGGCAGTGAAGAATTTTCCTCTAGAAAGAGTTCGTGCTGCTATTGATAACTGGCCTCAACGTTTAAAAGACTGTATTGCAGCCAATGGAGACCACTTCGAATAAACATTGTATATTTTTAATAGTTATATATTGATGTATTAAACTAACTCACTATGAAAGGAATAAATGTTACGTATAAAAAAAAAATCGTGCTTTTCTTTATAACAATATTTATGGCAAGACTAAGTATATACATTTTTATTTAGTTTTTTCTGTTCGTGTTTTTTTTGTTATTGTTTTTTCTGATCTTACATTTTATTTCCGGTTCTATGTTTTAACTTTAATTTGGCTTCATTTTTAATCTATTTATATTGTGTAAACTTTTTTGATAAGCTGTATAGGTTTAAGAAATAAAAAAATTAATAAACAAAAAACGGATACTAACAATTAAAACTTTTTGTCAATATGTAGCATGCATGGATAATTAATGGTACAGTAAGCTATCCATGCACATTCGGCAAATATGTACAGCCTAATATATTTTGATATGTTTAAAAACCAGGTCAACCATTTTATTATCATATAATGGTACAAGGGAGCAGGCCTTGGCAACAGTTGATTATATAGAGTGGCGGTGAGAGTGAGTTACTTGCTTTTTCTAGTAAATGTAAATTTAGTTAGTACCTGTAGTTTTGAATGCATTTTGGTTATAATAAAAAACAATTTATTTAGTGTAGGCCATCTTTAACATCTGTAAGACTTGTTACTTTTTTAAAAAGAAAATGTATAAACGTTTTGTTATTAATAAGAAAATAGTTACTTTTCGTTTTGTAAGAATTGAGAACATCAATTGGGTGCAAGATATTTTTATCTGATACGTTCAAGATATTTTTAGTTCTACGAAACGGATAGTTCTGTTGTCTGTGGTGTTTTCAAGTTTTACGGTACATAAATAAAATTGTATGAAATTATCTTTAAATCAAAATTATAAAGCCTTAAATAATTAATGTCATCTTAATTTACTATTCGGAAGATATCGTGAACCTTTAATATTAATAGACTGAATTCTCTATTATACATGTATAAACGTCATGCATGCTCCTGTCAACAGACTATGTCGAATGTACAATGAAGCTGTTAATTCTGACATAACTCTTGAACCATCAAAGTTGCGTCGGCTGTTAAAAAAATTATATCAAAGTAATCAGTTTAAAACAGTGTTTAATTAGAGTCAGAGTTGGACAGAGCAGAGCATATTTGAGGCAGTATTCACAGTAAAATGGAATGCAAAAAAACAAATTATATTTACTAACTATATAAGTATAATTGACTTATTTATGCATTTAATATTAAATCTTTATATAAAAATCTTGTTTTTTTCAACTTCTACTATGTGTGCAAACAAGGATAACAAAGATATTAATAATATTAAAATAAAAGATCGACAATGATGATTGTGTAGAATCTTTTTATTTATTTATCTATATCGTATCATCGATCACTTGTATGTCAATATTTTTTTATAGAGGTGGGGGAATCAATTTTAGTTTTCTATGCCAAGGAGACATATTCGTAGCTGTTGGATTCAGTGTGTCGTATTCTTGAATTCGATACATTTATTAATAGTATAAATATTCTAATAAGTTTCTGATACATCGCTGTAATTTATTTTTATAACCACCCAGGTAGAAACGATCGGTTGGCGAAAATTAATACATTTCAATGTATTTGTGAAATATTTACTTTAACGACATCTGTGATTTGAAATCAATAATTTGACACACAACTGTCAATGTCAACTTGTCAATTAAAGTTGTTAATTATATTATATTTTGTTAACATTAAACCAGCATCAAGATCCTTACAAAAACCACTGAACTAATTTTGAATTAATTAAAACTGTTTTCTTAAATGTGGTCATTTATAAATCATCTTACAAAAGCTTAAGTGCTCGGCATTAATAGTACCTAATCCAGAAATATACAGGTTACTTAAATACTCGACCTTATTTAACACTGTCAAATCTTAAATTAGAGAGTGGGAATAAGCCTTTTTGTCTGGTGGAAGTTTATCAAGTGCTCCGGGGCGTGTTCTGCGGATTTCGTAGTACTCTGTGCGATTAGCGTCTGGGTTGTGGCTCAACTAATTATAAACTGGAGTTTTACTGCAACACGGCAGACCAACTTTCTAGATTATTATTCATATTAACGTAGTACAGGGTACTTCGGAGGCTTTCTAGGTGTATCTGAGAATACATTTACATCTCGTTATCAAAAACCTAAAATCTAAATATATAGATAAGTCTGTTATCTGTTATCTGGTATTCGTTATACGTTTAAGAGTAAAAAAACAAGAAGGCGTGTTTGTCTATCAGATATTACTTCTTGAAGTACGTTTAACATTTGTTGCTTAATATAAATAGTTTTGTCCAGCCAAAAAATCTTACTTCGTACCCGTGATAAGAACATACATACAAACACTGTAGTTCTTTTATTGGATGTTGATATTTAATTAGTGCGAAAATACTGATATTTATTATTTAGCTCACGTATTTCATACGTACTATAGAGAAAGATTATAGCTATGAGTATATGCATAGTATGTATTAGGCAAAGTATTTTTAAATGAAGGTTGAATTAATAGCCAACCCATATGTAGAATTTGATGCTACTGGGAATGGGTTACATAATCGAAAACATAAATTTTTAAGATGTGTCCCGGGCGGACGAATGAGTTACACATTGAGTTAGTACACTGCCTTGGAAAAGTGGAAGGAATGGCTTAAAGGGTAAGCGATGGTCATTTCTTGGGGTGTTAAGGTTTATTTTGCAATAATAATTAATTACGTTTTAAATATTTTGAAGTCAAGCTTTTAAGTAGTTTGTTAAGAGCACAAGTCACTTATGAATCGTCAAATAGAAATGTTTCAAATCAAGGGTGCAGAGGGGACTAGAATTACTCCAAGCAACTTTCCGACACTCCTTTAAATCATCAAGTATGTTGTACAAGACGGTTGTGAAGAGCTACCATTAGAACATGCTCTAGTCATAACAAACCTCTCATAAATAACATAATAAAAAATACCTTTGTGTGCCCTACCGGGCACGACGAAGGGCCAACATTTACCTTATAGTGAGAACAACCCGCAGACCCTTTAACTATTATTTACTAATCTACTTACTAAAATATTTTATGTGACATACGATACAATATACACAGACTATGACATACACTTTAAAGGTTTTAATTTTGATTTTATTATATTGGAACTACCGTCCATTACAAACAACTACCCGTACATAGGTTAAGTTGGGAGTTCTGTCAGTACAGTGGGTAACACAACTATTCTACAGTAAGGAATATCTTTAGTTTTTTTTTATAAAGCTTTAAAGGATGTATTTCTATTAGTCTGATTTCCTTTTCATATAGATTTATTCTAATACTATGAAGGCCGTATTAGCCTAAACGACAGGATTGGCTCCAAGCCAGGGATCGAAGAAATAGACGTATTTTACATAGATTTCTGTTTTCAGCTCTGGGGTAAAGGGTGATTCAATAAATATAATTACCATGTTTCTTACACGAAAAACATCTACACCGATATAATAAAATTATAAAGTACTTGTTATTTAACTTTTATATTAAAGTCCATTAGCGATAGTTCGCCTATATATTTATTAACCAAATCAAAACTACGATAAATTCTATAATACTAACTTAAACTTAAAGCCTAAAGCTACGCTGTTCTAACATTTGGTAAGCAGCTTCGCTAATAGCTTTTATGACAATGCTGTACGAAATGAACACATTTTTTTGCTTAAAATACTTAAATATTACAACTTAATACAAGATAATAATATTGAGTATTTTAATGTGTAGTTGATTAAGTTCATATTACGTGCACGTCCGGTTTTCCAGCTCACAGCCACAGTCTCAAAACTTTAAGAACTGAATAACTAATTTAACTTTTAAAGGAAATTGAACTTTCAATTATTATGAATGTCAACTATTGTATAATATAATTTTATATAAAAATTTAAACAAATATTTCAAGAGAAACCTATTTTTAAACAAGTAAACTAGGCTAAGGAGCCACCTGAATCCAGACTGCATAAAACCGACACCGACAATGTAGAATATATTTTTGGTGACAAAATGTTAATACAAATGGCTATAAAAATTACTTTGCTCCCTAATGAGATGCGATTCAAAGGCTCAAATGTCAAAAGGAATGCCAAAACGGAATAACTAAAGCATGTTGTTCTTATTCGGTATCTGTAGAGATATAAGGTACAAAAGGATATATCTATTGTCGCAATATTTAAATTTAGAACGGCGGATAATTTTATCTGTGAAAAAAAATTCCAAGGAGATTCTATGTGCGCATACTCTATGCAGTAAGACTATTCTATGGTCTTCATAGATACTCTTTGACAAATTGCAATTTTGGCGCCATTTATAGGTTACTAAGCAACGGGTCAGCGGCAAACTTTGCTTTGCCATATAAGTTATTATTAGTGTAGACAAAAAAATACTGGTGGGGATTACTAATTAAATGACGATCAGTTATCGACCGGGGATGAAAAATGATGAAATCACATGAAAAAATAGGTTTTGGTGATGAAAAAGTAAAGCAAAAAAGTAAGGGTTGTATGTATTTATGAAATTTATTAAAGAATAATAGCAAAACCCTTATTACTCAGTTGGGTATGGGTATAACATATAACATTTTTGTAAAAATCGGGCAAGCCGTTTCGAAGGAGTACGGTAACTAACACTTATGTACTAACACTAATATGTTTATATACCTGTGTTAACACAAGTTATAAATAACAAATCTTGGTGCTAACCGTGAGTGAAATGTGTATTTATTTATTTATACGACTTGACGTTTCGAGATCTTTCCGGAATTTGTAGTCAGCGAGATTCCGCCATTTAAACATTTCAATTCTTAAATAAGATATATTCCTTATAAGATTCTAAGTAAGTAGTGTGAAAGCAAAAAAAATACAATTTTTATAGTAAGCAATTTAAATCAAACATAGTTAACCATATTTTATTTAAAATTGTTTATTGTTTTAGATTCCCCTGACACAACTGTTTGTGAGTTATTAACCAATTTATTTATTTCAGATATTAAACGAAACCAGTCATTTCTAGCTAAGGTAAGAAATATTAAAGTCACAACTTGAAAATGTAATAATTTGAGTGGTAAATAATGGCCAGTTTTGAATATGTGGTTTTATACATAATATTATGGCCTTTCCAAGCATTCATGTTTCCATTGAAAAAGACAAAGAATTTGTAAATTGAACAATTCTGGTCCATGCACGGCACAGATTCTCAGAAATTCACTAACAAGCTTAACGAATATTGGCTGTTGTCAGGCAACTTTAGTATATTTTGTTGTTTTAATAGCTTTCAACAATATAATTCAACTTCTAACGTAATAAATGTTATGTAAAACGCCTTATTCCGCAATCTGCTACTACATATTCATATCGCATTAGCTTACTAACAGGCTGTTAGGTATTATCATTTACATAATCTTGAATCTCTAAGAATATACTGTGGCGTGCTATTACGCGAAATATCTTTAGATACTTATATATCAGCTGACAGATTGGTAAAGATATAACACACCTACGCACATTATCTCACCAACACACTTCAGTAACTAATTTGGTTTAAAAATATTTTTTTATTATAAATTTATACTATTCAAACCGCTTTGATACCTTCCATTATAGCTTAACAATTTAATTTATTGTATAATAATATAACTATGTATAAATATATTCCTAATTCTTACCTCAAGATATGTAACAATATACTTATATAACAACTTCTGTCACGTAAAACCTTAAATCAACCTTATTTAACAATAACATGTTAATAAAAAAATAGAATCACTTTTTCAAACGACTTATTAATATTTCATTCACAATATCTGTTTACATTGCATTTGATTTGCAGTGGATTACAAATTGTTTACAATTTTATTATCCATCGAATCATCGACTTCAATATAAACATGACATAGGAACTTTTTTGTTATGACATACCCAATTATGTCAATTCTCATAATAATCTAGAAACATGAAAATAATCTTGTTAAATATCTGACGTGATATGTCCTGACTCTAAAAAAACTGCCGACGTCCTTCAAACGACCGCAATGCGGGTGTATCGTAAAAAAATTCGTTACTAAATCCTTACGTATGTACCAGACTAGAAAATTATATTTTCAGTCGCTTTTTACAGATCAATTGAAGTCTAGTTTATTTACAACTATGATGAAAAACTTAACGTTGATACTGTAAACTGCGTTGGTTATAGTGGAAATCATTATTTTGATTGGTTTAAAATATTCCGTAGTATGGTTTTAATTGCAAGTATTCTTGTTAAGTACCGCTACGCTCTGTGCTACGGATTCTACAAAGTTTTCAATTATGTAAACATTATATTCGCGAATTATTATAAAATCTGACCAATTCGTGTAATCATCAGCTGCATCCATTAGGAGATGAATCAAAACCTACTAACGTAGTTAGTACTAACTAAGGTCGAGCAATGCGTCATTCGATGAGCGGAATCCTAAGATCGGGTATCCGTGAAGATTTATATTTAGCCCTGACATGTATAAAGGGACATATATATCTCGGAGAACAAACATAATTCTCAACAGGCTTAGAGGGCTTCATGATATGGGTTATGTGCGAACACAGAAACACGGCTATTAGAATAGAAATACATAATTATCAGCAGACTCGGGGTGTAAGTGTCACTATCAACAGATGTCTACCACCCAACTTGTTCGACCTGTACTATAGTTTGTCAAAGAATGGCCTGAGAATATCCAACACACTGTCACCACAACAAGATGGCGCTCAGACAACTCTCGAAGCTCAACTGCTCTGAATGGTCAAAACAATAAACGTACTTTTAAATTTTTAACAAATGCTTTAAACAATTAAATTATTCATTAGAGACTAACTGGAGATCTTTATAATGTCTCTAAATTCCTTTTTTATGTAAAAGGTTTATTATTCTAAAGCAATTATAATTTATTATTATATTTCTTTCATCAGATTCTAATCCATTTGTAAATAGTATATTAGGAAGGTAATTATCTACTAACAGGTGTGGGTTTTGATGGGATCATGCGTCACCCAACACACACCCACACAGCTATTAACATTACCTATGTAGGCAATCGAGCATTTTGCAATCGAATCCAGCTTAAATGAGTGGTAGTGCCATGCTGTTACTTAGAGTTTCAGCTGAATGGGCAGGCACGGCCGGAGAAATATCACTTTCTCACAGAAAACCGGCGTAAAGTAAAGCAATTGGACTTTGTCCATTTTGTACTCGCGTTTTGTTCGGTGAGTGAGAGCTTCCGGTGGCCATCCTTTCCCCTCACCCGTCTTCTTCCCCTACCCCTCCATTTTCTAATTTTCCTTTAAAGACCGGAAACGCACTCAAGAGCTCCCAGCCGCGTGAGTGTCCATGGGCGGCGACATCACCTTTATTGTGGGCCTCCTGCTCGTTTGCCCCCTCTTCTATAAAAGAAGCATGATATTTTGGCTACATAGCTCATGCGCATCGTGACGTTCAAAAATTGTCGACGCACTGCGTTCTAGGTTAAGGCCAGATGTTGAATTACATATAATATCTTATCCAGCAACCGTCTAATATAGCTTGTTAGCACCGACTAATCAATTCAATCTGTAATCAATAGATACATTGACGTTAATTAGATCGACACTTGCCACCTTTCTGTAAAAAGTGAGTTGAATATGGCGAATGTGACTTAATTTATCCTAGCTTAAAGGCCGGCAACTCACTTGTATGCCTCCTGGCGTTGTAGCTGTCCATGGTTTAGAACATCACTCGATGTGACCTGCCTGCCCATTTGCCTGCCGTTATATATAAACATGAAATTAAAGTACATATTTAAATGACGTAATATTTACAAGCTTCGTATTAAAACACAACTGAAAGTCTTACTTAAACAGAGATACACCGCATAACACAACTGTTATATCATTTATGTGTACTGTTATATCATGACTGGTTTGATAAAACTAGAAGTCATGTAATAAACGGATGAGACTAAACAATAATAACAGAATGCGAAATTCCACCTGTATCACCTTGATGCCTGTCGTTCCACCACTGCGCGTTTTTTAAGACATTTCTTACCACGCACCACCACGTTATGGAACCAGCTGCCCGCCACGGTATTTCCGAACCACTACGACTTAGGGTCCTTCAAGAAAAAAGCGTACAAATCCCTAAAAGGCCGGCAACGCACTCATGAGCTCCCAGCCACATGAGTGTCCATGGGCGGCGACTTCACCTTTATGGTGGGCCGCCTGCTCGTTTGCCCCCTCTTCTATAAAAAAAAATATACAATACTTTTACTGTTCTGTAATAAAATCGTATATTTTGTTATTTCATTCTTAACTTCCAAGGTTAAATTTAGTAATAAAACTCACGTTATCTACAAATAATGGAACGGGCTTAAAGAATTTACCCAAATATTTTACATTATACTAATCTATACAAAAAAAACTTAGGTAAGTTAATAAACATTCTGCTAACGCGTTTCTAACATCGAAAATCAACAGACTCCGATATTTTTTTTATATATGGAGCCTTTATTGTAAATCACAATATACACCTAAAGCTTAAAGCTGACAGTAAAAAGCTCTAGTCAAAAGCGAGCATAAACTCGATCCTAACGATAGCTTTAATCGGTTTAAGCCGATTGAGCTTAAGCTGCTTACATCCAGCCATTATGGATTAAATAAAATATTAATACTATGATCATAGTTTTCAACGTTAAATATTCGAATAATATGAAGCTTTTCTGTGCTTTATTAGTTTGAACGCATAGCGAGTGTTTGGCTGTAGTTACCGGTTATGTAAATTGACCTGAACTTTTAGTTTTACATAAGTTTAAGTATACTTAAAATTTTAATGAAACCTTAAAATATCGTATGTCTGTAACAAATTATTTAGCTGTTTATTTTCAAATGTAACTATAACTATTGATTGTCCAAAGTAAATAACGTAGTTTGGTATATTAGCGACGATTCGGTGCATTATGGTTTCAGTCTACGACCTAATACTTTGTGTATAATACAGGCAATAAGAATTATTTCCGAAAAACAGACAAAGCCAGTAAAGGTACATATTTGAAATGCTGAGGTTCGAGCCGAAATGTTAATTCATACCTCTGTGGCTTTGCCCGTGCGTCAGCTGTTTCAAGATCCCAGAACATCTAACATGTATTTGGTTTGGAAATTATTTGCAATTCTGATTGTATGTTTTCGATTTCTGTATATAGTAAAATTACTTACAAATATTGTTACTTCACTATGTTAAAGTGTATACTTTATTGCATTGTCAATAAACTACCAAATGATGATCCAAATTTGTCTTTTAATAAATTAAAAAACATATTAACTCAGTATATATATTATAGTGTAAAGGACTATTGAAACGATAAATCTTGTAATAATTCGCTCTTAATGCTGAGTAAGGACACTTGTTTGACTGATCACTGATAACTTATAGTCGATAGATAACCAGCTGAGTTTGATGTGTATCTTATTAGACCGAATTCATAAATAATCTGATGTTTGAACTGAAATTTATTGTTAAATTACATCCTCCTTCGTTAATGCAAAACTGTGGAAATCTGAAGGTTGAAATAGTTTACCAGTAGATAGATTGGCCGATGCTGAGCTGAGCGGCTACCTAGCCAACTTCACCTATCCTAAATCATCATTTTATTTGATTGTAAAACGTGTTAATGCGTCTAATTCACTAAAAGTATTTAGCTATGTTTATATACAGACTACACGGTGATACGGTTTGCATCGAATGGGGATTGCTGAAAATCAGTTTTCACACAGACCATGTGAAAACCTTGGTGGTTGATAAATATAAAGTTATAAAAGCCTTTTTAATAAAAGATTTACATTAAATAATTTTTTTTTTACAATAGTCACAACTTTTATCTAAATATGTTTCTATTGTTATTGTTATTGTGAGTGTCTATGGGCGGCGACCTCACCTTTATGGTGTACCTCCAACTCGTTCGCTATCACTTCTATAAAAAGGTTTTTTTCTTTCATTGTGTTGCTGCGTTATACCTTGTGCTATTTAATGTGTTTTTTTATATATAGGTAAATTAACTTTGGTTAATTTGATACTATTTAGGTTTGTAAGGCTATCCCGAGGTAAGGTAAATCTATTCATACCTAAGACTATGAAGGTAAGACGTATTGGATTTTGGTATAAATGGTGCCAAAGAAATTGCAACCTCCTTCAGCAACTCAAAGTGAAGAAACAATTAGAAATAGGTAACTATGATTCTCGAGTTCAGCATATAACTTTTTCGTAATTGAAAAATAGCCAACGAGAAAAACAACCATAGAGAAAGATTCTGTATTTTTCTTTAAATTAAACTTTCTCAAAAATAAACATATATTTTTCCTATTCTCCGTCTATATTTATTTGTTTAAATGCACAGCAGCCGAATGAAAATAAATATTAGTCCATATTATATTCATTGGTAAGTTTAAAAAAAAACCAGGAATAATCTTCGTCAAAATGTATCCATAACATAAAATATTCAAAGAGTCAAGTAAGCGAGTGTTTTTTTGTGTTAAAGATATACGGGTGTTAAATGACATATATTGAAAGAAAACATTCGTCATTCAACGCAAGAGGATTGGTGGATGCACGCTTAACCATACAAACCATATACCATCACTGATATATAGAAAGAAAGAAAACACTTTTAATAATACACGTTTGGAAAATGGGAAACTGCTCAGGATTGGATGAGTTCACCACTGATTTTCAGTCTACGCAATTCGCTACTCGATGTAGTTGTACTTAAAATATATGAATAGATTACTGTTTCTATAAGTACTTAGAACTATAAGTCACGTGTAACACGTATTCTGAAGTGGGAGCATAAAACACTTCAAACAAAGCAGAAAATTACCGCCCCGCAGTTTATGGAAGTTCGCAAAGGGAAAACGAATGAGGCTTCGTAAAAAGGTTCTAACTTTTCCTCATAAGACATATTTATGAGCCTTTAGCGTTATTTATTAAAGTTTTAACGCGTTGATTGAGCTTTTAAGGGAACGGTTATTTTATAAATGGTTTTGGCCGGATGAGATAATGTATAATTTTTTCTTAATTACTTAGTTCTGATTTAAAAGTCCAATAATACGTACGTAGCTTACCTATACATATATATATATATATATATATATTTGTATATAAAAACAAAATGTATATTTTATATTATAAATGCCACAGCTATTCTCGATACTAAAAAATATTATTTACACGTAACAATTAAATTTGTAACATATATATGAGCTAACAATAGTATTTTCTTCTTTTCAATTACAATAAGTACTTAATTAGTATTAAATGGTTAGTTAGTGTTAATTATATTTTCACTAAGCTACAAAGAGATCAAACGAACTGTGGGTCTAACAGTTATCAAGATGATGCTGTGGTTTATATTAAACCTTTTTGAGATTGAAATTATATATAATAGCTTTGTTTTGATTAGATTTGAACCCACGTGTTAATTACATTAGCCTTATGTATTTTTTATTTTTTTTTTATAGAAGAGGGGGCAAACGAGCAGGCGGCCCACCATAAAGGTGAAGCCGCCGCCCATAGACACTCACGCGGCTGGTAGCTCGTGAGTGCGTTGCCGCCCTTTAGGGGAAAAGGATGGGCACCGGAAGATCTCACTCACCGAACGAAACGCGAGTACAAAATGAACAAAGTCCAATTGCATCACTTCACGCCGGTTTTCTGTGAGAGAGTAGTATTTCTCCGGCCGTGCCTGCCCATTCGGCTGAAACTCTAAGTAACAGCATGGCACTCCCACTCGCAAAACTGGTATAAACTGTTGGCTAGAGAAGCAAAATAAAAGCTCCATACATTGCAAAGACTGTACGATTATTCTAGTGCCGACCTGGACAACATTGGTGACAGCTATATATAACAGACATGATATTTTTATGATGTATGTATGTTATTGCTATGGTTAACTTGTGTGTCATCTTTCTTTCTGTTTTTTGTGTGTAAATAAATTGCAATCACAAATTTGTCTAATATTTTTCTCTAGATGTAAATTTTTGTATAGTTAGCTAGTATAATTAGAATACTTAAAATTTGCTATTTTGTAACATATTTTTATATAACAGTTACATATATATATATATATATTTATATTTATAAGTAACAGTATATCTTTCAATTATTGAATTATATTTGCATTATTTTTATGTATAATTCAATAATTTGCTTGAAAGATAATGTGCACTTTATAAATAGTAAAGTGTCTTAACTCTAAATAAATAAATAGCTTTCACTACGCTTCGGAATCGGAAACAAGCAATACAAATCTCTAAGGTTGTTGAATAATAAATGTTATCTGTGGAAAATCTTAAATAGTGTAATGTATGCGGGAGCCACAATATATCCTTTAAATAGTCGATATTTTGTTTATCCTAAGATTATCGTAAATATTTGTTTTGAATTTGTAAAATACAGTTTTAAATAATATTATATCATTTTAAATAATAATAATGTTGACAACTAATAAGTACTACTGGTAAATAAATTAATTAAGCTTAAACAAATTAAAAAAGTTTGTGCCTTGAGGTATTTCCTGGCTATATCGCTATATATATTAATAACCTGGCAAACGAGTTTTTCTGTGTTTTGGTTTATTACACTCACCGGGTATAATTCAAACGCTAAATCCCACAGTTAAAAATCGCACGAACCAATTCTTCTTTAATTGAAAAACAAAAATATAATTCATCAATTTCATACTCCATTTAAAATATTCATAGAGAACGCAATTCATAGTTTGTTCATATACATCTTTTATTTAAAAATGAATTAACGTGGTGCGACATGGGAAATTCAAACCTAATGTTAACCAAATAAAGTACAATTTAGTTTGCAATTTAAGCGTTATACACATGCAAAATGACTCCATTGGGACTCCTTCGGACCCTACCCGGCACGGGGTACGGGTATTAAATATCATATAAAAATACGTTTTCTTACTAGCGCCGTAAAGTAATAGAAATATTGAACAAAAAATAGTTTCTAATGCTTTTACAGAACTTAAACAGAACACAAGTAAAACACGCGAGTTTTTTTGAGTGGGAATGCGGCCGGAGAAATACCACTCTCTCACAGAAAACCGGCGTAAAGTGATACAATTGGACTTTGTTCATTTTGTACTCGCGTTTCGTCGCGATGAGTGAGATCTTCCGGTGCCCATCCTTTCCCCGTCCCCGTCCTCTTCCCCTACCCCTCCATTTCCTAATTTTCCTTTAAAGGCCGGCAACGCACTCACGAGCTCCCAGTCGCTTGAGTGTCTATGGGCGGCGACCTTTATGGTGGGCCTCCTGCTCGTTTGCCCCTCTTCTATAAAACGCATATGGATCAACTGAGATTGACACATTTTTACTAACTGATGTTAACTGCAGTAAGAAGATTATAACTACCACCAGTTAATGACAACTCACTGAGTTTCTTGTAGGTGCGCACAGTGAACCCAAACTTAGTTTAAGTGACGTTCAAATGTAGTTAATCTTAAATGAATAAATGACTTGCAATGATGTTACCAAAGAGAGAAAAGAGTGCTTAAGAGCTTTCCATCACTAACACATAAAGTTTGCATAAGGCTTCGCACAATGGCGCATGAAGACGGCCTGTGTAATTATAAGTACTCGAGCTGGTAGAGGTGGCGTTCTCAACGCTTTGCGAATTGGCGAAGTTGAGTATAATATTGCATTTATATTAACAGTGATTGTATGATTTTGTAATACTCCGGTCCCAGTTGACTTTTACGTTAATTAAATAAATAAAAAAAAAATAGAGCAAAGCTTTGTCTGCAGATCTCCAGTCTCAAGAAGAATAATTATTGTAATTGGCGCCATTGACAAGTTTAATCCAAGGATAAGAATTGCTAGCTAGTCTTAATTAGTACTCCTAAAAGAAGTGTGGATTTTATATTCCAATCAGCTGAGGTCGCACAGCGAACCTATGTAAATTTAGTTTTAGCGACGTTCAAAAGTGGTTGTATAAGATCCAATTTGAAATAAATTTTAACTTTATAAAAAACTAAATAGCTTATATTAATATACTTCGTACTGGCATAAAGTTATGGCAAGCAGCCGTTACAGTAAAATATGTAACATTTAACCATTTATTTACAAAAGAAGTTAAACTCATTTAATTTTAACTATAGCAAAGAAAACATTTGTAAGTCTAAGTAGGTGGTAATAGGTTTTGCTCGGTGTATTAAAACAGGCCGCACCGGGTGCGGTCCTGCCGTGAGGAAAATGCTAATTTTCCCTGAATTAAATAAGTGACCTGAAAAAACATGGTCCAGTATATTTTATGAACAATTTAACACGTGTTCAGCTTATATTAACTCGTTTGGTTAAAGAGTAGAAACTATCTAATGAAAATTACTACTGTAACATGACAGGTATAAATTTCGTTTGTGTGTACTGACCGCGCTTAATGTTGAGGCCACAAAATGAGTTTTAAGCCTTGTTTGACTTTTACAACATGGCTTTTTGTCTGAAACCAATAATTTCCAGAATTACATTTTGGATACTTTCAAAAAACTTTGTGGAAATCGAAAGGGCTAGAAATGTGAGACTTATAGAAAACACAGGTAACTCTATTTTCTCTCTAGCTAAAGGTATTATTTAGTGAAAGACCGTAGGATTGTTTGTTTTAAAACGTTCAAAACAAAACTCTGCTACAGCATTTGTCTTGAAAGATCTAAAGAAATTGTTAACGTTCATTAAAATTGGCTACTTTTTTTTAACAAATAGTATTTAATGTGACTATGAAACTATGCAAATAAGAAAAAACCTTTAAAACTAAAGCCTGTTTGAAACACTGTCGGGAAATCCCAATTGCCCAGAAAATAAAGCGTCGCAATTGGAACTGGATTGGCCACACTCTCCAAAAAGATCCCGATCATATTCCCAAACAGGGACTTGACTGGAATTCTCAAGGGAAGCGGAAGCGTGGCCGTCCCAAACAGACCTGGCGACGTACTGTTGCAGATGAAGCGAAGAGAGCCGGTAGGACTTGGAGCAAGCTTAAATGCGAAGCGTCGGACAGAGCTCGATGGAGGATTGCTGTGGATGCCCTCGGCCCCATCGAGGGGACATTATAAGTAAGTCAAGTAAGTACCCTGTGTGGAGTTAAGTGTAGAATTTGATCTATCACTTAGAGTTTCCTATAAGACGCCATTTACCTCATTTTGTGTGTGATTAAAACACAACAAATTTCAATAAAACCTTTACAAACAGCCTGCTTTTACAAGAGGGTTAATACGTCTTGTATGTATTTATTCCAGATAAATATTTACAATAAGCTTATGTAGTATCTTATTTACACAGTAGTAATTTATGTAATTCACAATTCTTTACAGAATTTTCAGTCTGTACTAAATTTTACAAACTGGGTCATAGACTAACGAGGCCGCTTTTTCTCAGACAACAGGTAACAAATTCACAGTACATTGTATAATTAACATAGTATTATCTTTTCACATTTAAACATTTAATATGCAGACGTCTTATACGTCTCTTAAAACAAAATAAATGTTTTGACAATAAAACTTAGTTTCTAGGACTGTCAATGTTGTGATAAATTAATGCTCGCGAAATTATCGAATTCGAGGTTAAATATTGTTAAAGGCCATTTGCACCAAAATATATGAATATGCTATACCTGTTGTAGGTTTTAACAGGTTTTTTTACTAACTTGTGGATTATTTTTCATGTGTAATGACCTTGTTTTATGCTGTTTATTATATAGACAATGAAATAGACTACAGAGTTCACTCCTCTTTAGGGATCATACCACTTATAAAAAAAATGTAGAACTATCTATTATTTCTATACAAAAGAAAGGTTTAAGTGATCATTAATAAGGTTTTGTGTAAGATTGAAAAATATTCCAACGTAAAAATGTTCCTCGTTATTTATTTATTTATTTACAATGTAATACTATATAGTAATAGTAATATATGGCATATAGTAATAATTTTATTATAAAGAAATAGTTGACCAGCTGAATTCGTTGTGTGTCTTCTCAGACTGGTTTATTTTCGAACCCACGTAGCCTTGTGAAAAAAATTATTGACGTAAACAAGTGATCGCTGATATGATTCTATATGGAAAAGATTTAAATAAATATTTGACATGCAATATAATTATTAATAATAGACATATTATTATATAAAATTATTTTTGTTATTATTAATACATATAATACAGCGTATTTATATTTACACAATTACATACCGTAGAGTTTTATTTGTCATAAGCTTACTTCAGTTTCAATCTTCATTAAAATGATACATAAGCCCTTGGGAGAGGGTGGGGCTTAATTACAAAGCTTTCAGGCAACTCCTCAAATTAGTAATTACGTACTTTCATTACATTTAGTTACAAGCGGTATTTGGCCTAATCATGACTGTATACAGCTTAATACCGTATAAGTTTTTCAGATAATATTACCAAAATTTACAGAAAAACAGTAACAAATAGAACGAACTAGATGGCGCTGTGTTCATTATTAAATTCCAAATGGAAAGTCCAGGATGTATTGCTCAGTACGGTTAACATTTGTGTAATATACAGATTTGCTTTTCATAGTATTATCAGTTACAGAAGCTTTAGCCTTGGGGTTTAACTTATGTGTGAAATGTGAACTAAATATTTATGTAGAGTATTTTTTAAAGAAAAATCAATTCTTTTGTATTTGTTAAAGCTAAACTTTAGCTTACAAGTGGTTTTATTTTGGATTTGATTTTGTACGCCAAACTATCGCCCAATAATGTTATCAATAGGTTTTCTTTAAATTTATAAACGTTTCAAACACTTGGTACAAATCTAAGGGTGCATTTTCTACTCAGTGAAATTCTTTAATTTTCATTTCATATTTTATTCTCGCTTAAAAATGAATATTTTGTGACGGCCAATCAAATTTATAAAACCACAACAGATAGGTAACTTTACATTCGCAAAAATATATTAAAGCCTCCAGGAAAACAGAAGGCTCTTTATCCGCGGAAAATTGTTAATGCCACGAAAATTATGACAAACGCCCGTTTTATCGTTACGTTCTGACAGGCTTTAAACTTGTTTTGTAAAAAAATAATTAGGAAATTGAATGTGAAAATTCTTTTTACGAATAACTGCTTTTCGATGGTAATGGATTTGAATTGTCTATGGTACCTCATTTCAATATTAACATTCGCTTTTTTTCGCTTGTACGGTAAATCGATTTTATTGGCTGTTAAGGGATTTTAGGATTATTGATTGAATATAGAAATCTGATATAAAGAGGTTTTAGTGTCTTTTGTTTATATACTTCGATTACTTTTTATATAAAACACATTCTGAGATTAACATATATAAATATTACTATATGAATATATTCCTGACTTCTATCAAATAACACTTGATACCGGCTGTAGAGTGTATGGTAACCATAAAATGTACAAAATAAATCCTATATGAAAATTCGGCTGAACATATTTTAAATTCCACGAAAATTTATTAGGTAGACCGGAACTTGTCAATACGTAAACAGACCACAGCCTGGAAGTGACGTTATGATAAAACTAAACTGTCAAACGGTGAAGCTTTTAGTTATATATAGTTTTTGTATGATTACGAACTAACACATGAACGTCTATTTGGTGGGAAAGAATCGAACCACCATTGTTGAAGTTTAATTAAAATATTTTGTGTAATTAGTAAAACGCGCGTAAAGATTATTCTGTTTGTAAAGGAAAGAATAAGAGAAGAAGGAGGAAAGTTAATGGATATTTAAAGGACAAAGAACCTTTTAATGTGTCAGCAATAGTTCAGCATCGAGACAGTTTAATTCCTTAGTAGTCTCACTTAGTAACTTTCGTTATTTGAATTGGCCATGTAAGTAACATAATTTTAGATAAAATGTTTATTTTAAAAGAGTTCCTTTCGGTAGATAGAACTGCCTTCCGAACCAGCGGTAGTATAAAAATTGACAATTCAAAAGAGTCTTATTAACGTACTTGAATAAAGATATTTTAAATTTTATATTTTAGTTTTTTTTTAATTATTTAACTATTGTATTTGACTAATAATGATGTTTACATGTGAGCAAATAAAACACATTTATTTCAAATGAAAAAACAAGTAACATGATTAATTACGACGGGCATGTGTAGAATATTTTTATTAATAAATTAATACAGTGAAGAGTACTTGTTGGCCGATATTTAACCCTATCACAAATACATATATTCTTGTAGAAGAATGTGCAAGCGAGCTGGAGGCCCACCATAAAGGTGGACATAGACACTCAACGAACTGGAAGCTTTGCGTGCGTTTATATAGCCCCAAGAGTAGTTTAAATCGTTGGAGATAAAACAATACATATAAAGCCTTGTAACACTTGAATAGTAAATTTAATTAAATACAAATATCTTTAAATACACAATGGCCCCCGTTTCTATCTAGGCCACTGAGTCACTGGCACTGTTGTATAATAATCTCGTTATTCTGGAATTTTTTACAATGCCTCTACAAAAATCGTTAACTAATAGGCTTTATGATGACATGACATGATTTATGGTGAAAAGTAATAATGAGGTTTCGATGGTTGGCAAAAAAAAAAACAAACAAAATACAATTTGGAAATTTTATACGGCTTTTCTAGTAGCTAGCTTATTGTTTAACGATTTGTCAGGAAACGGGTCTATGAGGAGCTGACGACATGATCAAACCCAAAATATCTTTATTCCAGATCTGTATGAAGATATTAATGGAGGGACAATCTACGCAGAGCCGCAACTCAAAAGCTGCTCTTTTAAATAAAATTTAATATTTTTTCATGACAAATTGAAGTTACAACAGTTACTCATGAATTTAACTGTCGCTCAACTATTGCTATGACATATGATGAATCTTTGTCCAGAGAGTCCAGTTGATTAAAGACTGGTATTAAAATACTACTATCATGGGTCAGATAGTCTTTTTCTTTTCGGAAGGACCCAGAGGTACGTTAGCGAATTAGAGCGATGTTGAATGTCATACTTTATAGCTTCAAATCAATAGTGTATAAGAAAAAGAAACATTACATAATGCCAAAAACGCTTAATAAAATAAAAGCTTAATAATTATGGTTACTAAAGGAATGGGTAAACTAATATATAAAATTCTCGTGTCACAATGTTTGTTCCCTTACTGCTCCGAAACGGGTTGACTGATTCTCCTAAAATTTTGTGGCCATATGAGTAGGACTGAGAATCGGCCAACATCTATTTTTAGAGACATTTTTCATCAGGTAGTAATAATGTATTAATTAGTCAATGTATTTAATTTATTATGTATGTTCTGTTTATACACAGACTTATCTTATAATACGAGAACAGATAAAAAATATTTATAAAATTTAATTCATACTCATCTGATCATCCTAAACAATTTATACCTTTGATAAATTATCACGTTGGGAAATTTCTAGCGAAATTTTCTTTATTTTTTTCAAAATAAAATGCTTTTGTATATACACCGCACCAGTATAAGTCTTATTGTACTTATTATTAAACAAAATATCCCTTGTAAGAAAACCAATTTTAAAACAAATAATCGTTCACAAAATTGCTATGTAATATTGCTTGATTCTCTGTGGTTTACACAATTATAGCGTTAGTTCAAAAAACACGCAACGGGAAACTCGATAACCACATCGAATGAAAGAGCGATTGGTTTAATATCATTCGTTCAGTCGGTCAATTGAATCGTTTAATGGTTTCCGCGATCTACTTTCTAGATAAATTACGTGGACATTTAACTCAATCTAAGACAGGGAATGAACGATTACCGTTCGTATTTTGAAATGATCTACGTTACTACATATAAATGTTCGTGGGTTGCCTGAAAGAGATCGCTTAGCGATAAGACCGCCCGTTGCTCTTGTATGTACTGATTCTATTATCATTATTTAATTCTACTATTTTCAAATAAGTAAATAAAGAGGTTATATATATTTCTAGTCACGTGATCATCAATAATTTACAGACGGTTTAAAAGGGTTATTTAATTATAGTAATCGTTTTATTGTCTGAAAAATTGGTTTGCTTTAGATACATACTCGTCTGATATAAAAGGGAAATATAGTGGGAAAACAAGCATGCTTTGACCCAATTTATACATGAAAGAATAAAATCATGACGCACAAGATAACGGTTATGTAAACTATTTATTAAATGTATATTAATATAATTTATAAACTATAATATTGTAAATAGTACCTAGAACCATGTCGCGTATTCAAATTACTTATGTTTATATAAAACTGGTAATTTGTAATAGATAATTAAAAAAATGGGATGATATAAACACTTAAAGTGTGTCGTAAGCGCAATGTTTTAGCTAATCTTATGGGAAGTGATAATTGACCTATTCTTAGAAAACGAAGGCCACATCCAAAATAATTGATTTTACTGGGAATCGAACCGTGTTCCTCTGTTCATCCTTCTGGCATGGTGCTACACTTTATTACACTACGTTTATTTTAACGCAAGTTATATGGGTTAAGAAATACATTAGCACAACCAAGAAAACCACAGATAATGACCGCATTGAACTACTATTGGATTCATTTCATTCGTTGGGATTGTTTAGTGGTTATTGCGAACATTGCTTGAGATTGACTGTATTGCTGTTTTATTGCAGCTTAAAAGCTGGTTTTATAGGTTTCAAACTGTTTGTATAGCGTGCGATAGTTATTTTAAAACTTTAATGAGAGAAGAATTATGTGTAATTTAGTAGGCCGAGGTTTATTTTTACGTCGCTCAATTACTCAGATTGTTCTCAGCTGGGAATGTTTGTTTTAAAACTTAAAAATTGCCAATACTAGGGAGTATCCCTCCCTGCCCAAGTGAGTTTCTATGGGCCTTAACTTCACCTTTATGGTGTGCCTCCTGCTAGTTTCCCTCCTTCTATAAAACATTCTAATATCTCAATCATTTTGACCACAGAACACATAGCTAAATTACCATCTCGACCCAAGAGACCATTCTTTTAAAGTTGTTTCTTTATTTCTTTAGTTCCTTGATAGATTTCCTATAAAACCGTTTTTAAAATTAGGAAAAAAATTAAGCAAACATTTAAAATATGTTGTTACAATATTTATAACTTATTCCAATACAACTAAATTTAGGAAATTTCATTAATTACAGTAACGAAAGGTCATATTTCATTGGATGAAGCATGCGATATCCAATCGGTAGGTGAAGCTTAGAATTGGCCATTCATTCATAATTTTCATTCGGTATTCATACGATGTACGTTTGAATTAAGTTCTGCGAATGGAATAGCATGTTTTTTTAAACAGATATTACAAATCACATAATATCTTTTCATTCAGTAACATTGGATCATCTTAATGACTTTCCAACGAGTGAAAGTTGGCAATTAGCTTCTCGGCAGCCTCTCTATCCTCAGTCCTACGGAATAGCTCCACAGCGCTAGGCTATTCCGGTTCTCCCCCGAATACACCGCAACCACGACTTCATCCATATCATATCTTATAACCTTAGACCATATTTTATATCTCTACGTCTGTTAATACGCGACTAAGCTGACAAGAAGTAGGCAAGAACTCAGCTTTCCTATTTTGGTAATAATCCTAATTACAATGTAATTTTGAAGCAAGGCCAAGCCGGTCAGTACATTACTAAACTATTTTATCATTAAAATAATCTGATATTCTTATATATATATATATATATATATATATATATATTTATATATGCAGAAAAGGGCTGTTGTTGAAGTTAATAAATTGAATCTTGGTTAACTAAGTTTTTTAATGAAGTATTAGTGTATATATCTGCAGCATTCCCTCACAGTAGTATAACGTGAGAAATACTACTGTGCAATTCGTTGTCTCAATGTCTATACGCATATGCTTGACTGCGTACGCTGTCGATAGAACTAAGCCTCTTCGACAATCCATCCAATCCAATCCCCTGGGTCCCCTGCATAGATGGATTGTCGAAGAAATTGATTGAAGCTTATTATCTAACTTACCTACAAATACAGTGGTATTCACAAGATCAATCTTTTTTGTTATCACAATATCAGGTTGATACAAACTAGGCAGTCAATTTCAAAGTTAATCTGGATTGTTGTAAAGATTACGTACGACCATTATTAAAGCGTCTTAATTAAAGAGTCATTCAATCTGATTGCTCTCTTATTATTAAAGTGCTTTTAAATCCTCTGACTGACTAAGATTTGATATCATAAACGACATTTATATCGGTTAAACATAGTTGATTGTAATTTAAATAGTTGTTCTCTCATATTGATTTATTGAATAAGCGTACTTTTAAATTCTTAAATGTTTTTACGTATAACATAATTAAGTATGAAATAGATCAAAGAGTATCAAGATTTTTAAGCAAATCAAAAGTGTACATTTAATGAGCAATTAATATTAAATCAGAAAGTATGTGCGAGAAACACATCCCCGCGTAGACGGAGAAAATATCTGATAAAAAATAGGTTAATACAAAGATTTACCTTTATTATTATACTTGAACATTATCTCGTAAAACCCAGGTTCAACAATCTCTACTTTATACTAGGCAATCATAAAAAATCTTAATTTAATTAATGTTATGAATTTAAGGTTAAAGTGAATTAATTTTAAACAACCTTTGCATTACAAGCTACCAAATCCTACGTCAAATTGTACACGCATTTCAATATATGAAACAGTATATTACATGTGCCTTTAAAGGCCGGCAACACACTTGTAAGTCTACTGGCGTTACCCGGTTAACACTTGACACAAAGTGACCTGCTCGTTTGCTTGTTGTTTCATTAAAGATATATCAATGTATAGATTTGGTTTGGATCAACCTTGATGTTCTGTTGTTAAGCAAACATTACGAAGGCTCTTGGCTATTACTCGATTTTTTACGGCACCAGTAAAAAGTATATGTGCGTACTTAGGGGTTTATGTGTTATATTTATGTATATTACTAGACGTATTCTGTTTAGCTCCATATATGAAAAGACGTGCTAGATATTTTTATAATAACGCCTCATGTGGTCGTTTGAACTTTAGTTATTAATTTGAGTTTTAATTATTATTTGATTCTGATGCGTTTATTTGCAGGTGTTATTTGATATGGTCCAAGCTACATTTGCATAGGCGTGGATTTTTATTGCATATTGCACAAAAAAAAATCTCTATTCAAGTAGGTCTTTTACAAAGACACTTTTGAATCGTCAGATACAATACCACTGGTTTGGAAGGCAGTTATCTACCGAGAAGAACCGGCAAGATTCCGCTGGTCTTTTAAATGTTTCATATAAAATTGTGTTACTTACATCAATAATTCAAATAACCAAAGCATTGTAAGGCTACTCAAAAAGCTACTTTTATCAGCGTTTCCTTTACCCTCCCCGTTAATTATGCTGTAAAAAATAAATTTTCGTTAATTTATATGAGGTATAAATCGGCTTTTTATGTTTATTTTAAAGAAACAGACACAATGTCAGCTTCTATCTACTACTGCTGAAGCGTGAGTCTTTAAAACGCGGGATATTTATAGTGACGTTAAATAAAAAGCTTGCAATTTTTTTAAAAAACTTTGACAATATAAAGAAAGGAAAATTATGGCGCGTTATGTTATCAAGAAAATTCTGATTGTTCTTTATATTTACAACTTAATTGAAGCGCTTTTTGGCAACTTTTGTCATTACATTTAAGAGATATATTTTTATAGAGGTATGCAGTATGCAGTAAGTACACAGCTGACACGCGGATCAATAAAAATATACTTTTATAAAAATACACCACCAATTCGGTTTGGGTATACAAAAAGTTTTCAAATATTCCATATCACTGATAATTAAATGTTTGTGATGTTTCTGGTTGGCATTTAAATAAAATATATCAAATATTATGATAAATGACTCCAATCAGTTTCTGATTAATCAATAAATAGTTTTTACTGAGGATTTTTTGTATTTTTTATTATTGAATGATTTATTTTTCTTTCATTATAAACAGTTACATATGTTTTACTAAGGAAAGGAACCGAACATCGTAACTTAGGTATTGTCAAATAACACGACACTCGACACCTCTTTAGGACCTAAAAGCTCTGGTATTCCAATATTTCTAAAGACTTAAAACTAGCTTCAAAGATTCTCATTTATTTTTATTTAATCACAAACAGTTTGGCACATATACAAACACAAAAGTCAGTCAACCAAATGAGTGACTATAATTAATATTATAAAAATTTAAAATAGCAGAAAATAAAACACACACTTAAAATAAGATATATATATATGGGACCAGAGGCTGACTATACAACAGACCACTTAGATTATATGTATACTTCAGCAACTATATACTAACATACTCATAATATTTAAAGATGTCATACGCTATAGATATATAATCACAAATACAGCCTACACAAAGCAACACTTTACCACAAAAATCAAAGCGGTAAAATATATTAAAGTTGATTTTTGTGTTCAATACGATTTGCAAGATGCCTCTAGATTCTAAAATATATTGAATGAGTCAATACTATTACTATTAAAAGTCCTTGCCATAGCATTTTCCGCAAATTGTTCCGGTTTTGGGTAATGGCCGACACGCCTACCCGATTGGGAGAGTTGCTAAGGCTTCTTGAAGGTCTTAATTGAATCGTTATTAAGTAACCTTTTTTTTTTATAGAAGAGGGGGCAAACGAGCAGGCGGCCCACCATAAAGGTGAAGCCGCCGCCCATAGACACTCACGCGGCTGGTAGCTCGTGAGTGCGTTGCCGGCCTTTAAAGGAAAGGGGAGAGGGACGAGGGAAGGGGAAAAGGATGGGCACCGGAAGATCAAACCTCCTGATTTTTAAATAAATCAAGTATTTAAAGTTTGATTGACTTTTTCATGTGATTGTAATTCAATAAATCCATATTCCCTTATATTGGTTTTAACGCAATCATAGCAAACTTCTTCATTCATCAGAAAAGTTACGAAAAGTTTAAGAAAAAAAAAACAAAGAATAAACAATGAAAACAAAACAGAAAAGTATGATATAGTAACCTAAACCTAACATATTATTAGAGAAGATGTCTTTATGTAAGTTAAAACAACCAAATCCGTAAGATACATCGTACACATGCCAGGTCATGGTATCAAATAAGCTTAGATTTCTATTACCAAATAGTGCTGATACGGAAATATAACACAGTTTGGTGTATAAAGTGTTACTTCTATTTTTTATATGGAAACGTATTTCTAAACCCGATCTCACTTTAGTTTTTTTAAAGCATCCTTTTATAAATAAAAATATACATGCTATTGCAAAGTGTTTATCTGCAACGCAGGAAATGATTCAGTGAAATGAATGCTTTTTTTCTATTTAAAATACGCGGAAACTGGAAATCTCTTTTTCATCAGACAATGCATAAAGTCCATACAATGACAATAATAATAAACGAATAGATTATGTCAATAGAGTATAAGATGACATAGACTGTGCTAACTAGATTAACCATAACAATGTATAAGTTGTTGTATCAGAATTGCATTATATATAATCTTAATGGAGTAGCAGAGAATTTCTTGCCAGTACTTCTTGTCCGCCTATACGTCTCAGTAAGTCTCGTACGCTCTATATTTGGGAACTGGCAGTAGATGTAGAGTCAATTTTTTAATTTTTTTTTAATTTTTTTTGATTATTCATAAGTGTACCGTAGTTACCTAAATACATAAAGATATTTTCGATTTAAGTTCTATATATTAATTAATAGAAATCAAACACGAAGGGTGACTCACGCAAACATTTCTTTTAAATAAACTGTGCGAAGAGAAATTAATATTTATTTTACACTAGTTCACAACATCGTTATTTTTTTAATGGGTAAAGTATTTTTTGAATGTTTTATCGTATTGGTTTAAATGTAATGGTATACACGTGTAGAATAAATGATGAAAACTTGGTAATCAATCATTAAATCGATTACTTTTGGATATTTTATAGCTCCCTGATAATAATTAATATTTTTTTCGGGCCAGGAGGCATCCATTGCTGGCTGAGGTCTGTTTCCAAAGAAGCCTTCGCCAGCAAAGCCCCAAAGAGGTTTCTTAACTCTGCACCAGAATGTGACATTTTTATGTCATGATTAGGAATGATAGTAGAATATAAACGGTTGTTAGACTTATGTTTAATTTAAGTTTCCATTTACGTATGGTTTTTTGGCTTCGTAAATAAATAAGGTATCGTTTTGACGTTTGTAAATAAAACATTATGTGATTAGTTAAACTGTTATACTTAATTAATCGAGGTCACAAACAATTCAACGTATTTAATAATCAAAAGAAACAAAATAACATTCCGAGTTTGTAAACAAAGTGCGTGGCGTCGTGACATGGAGAAATAACACGCAGACACGACAAATGAATAAATGGTAGCAGCCTTGAAATAAAACATGCTATAATTATGGTAACACTAGTATGAGTCGTGGATTTTTTATTATTGGATGCTAAAATATGTGTGACGACGTCTTTTTTTGTTAAGGGGGCAAGCGAGCAGGAGACCCACCATAAAGGTGAAGTCACCGCCCATAGGCACTCACGCGGCTGGTCGCTCGTGAGTGCGTTGCCGGCCTTTAAAGGAAAATTGGGAAATGGAGGGATAGGGGGAGAGGACGGGGGGGAGGGAGGATGGGCACCGGAATATCTCACTCACCGAACGAAACGCGAGTACAAAATTGTCTAATTGCATCACTTTACGCCGGTTTTCTGTGAGGGAGTGGTATTTCTCCGGCCGTGCCTGCCCATTCGGCTAAACCTTTAGGTAACAGCATGGCACTCCCACTCAAAATTTCTGCAATTAATATGAAACGATGGCGGAGGGAAAGGAGTTGCTAATTCTTCTCGACCGGTTTACGACCTCGATTTTGGAACTGGTAGTCAATTATTTTTAATTTTTTTGTTTTGTTTTGTTTGACGGTTCGTAAGTGTACCATGTTACCTATATCAATATATGGGTGAATCTAATGTTAGTTAATCTCGATTAATAAATTTGTTTTAAAAAAAATATGTTTTTTATGACGTTTCTAACTACAAGGATGGTGTCTCCATTAAATGTGAATTGCTTGTGTTTTGAGAACACTCTCGCTCATATACCATCTAAGCAATGAAATATAAAGAATACAATATAATATTTATAACATGAATATTTTCAATAATTCTACGTAATATCAGATTTACCAGGGTTTTTCTAAGCCATTTTAACCAATAAAATTTTAACATTGAAACTTAACTCTTGGGACTCTTAAAAGAGTCAAATAAAATTACAGACAATTTAATGTGATATTTCTCTTGTAACAGAAGATAAACCATTTAATTTAATAGATAAATTGCTAGAAATGAATTCTCATACTCGGCTCCGGAGATACTTTAAAACCGTGAAATAGACACTCAAGCTCGAGTTATGGTCATGGCATTTGAAATAAAACGCTACATTATGATATAATAAAAGAATAACGTATGAAATACGTTATTGTTCACGAGAGTTTCATATTTCTTGAGTAATACATGTAATAAATGTTGTAGGTTTTAATTTGATTAAGATGTGTGCAGATTGCCGATAATAGCGTTATTTAAGTATGAAGTTTCTGTTTTATACTTCGTAATCACATAGAACCTTCATGGTTTGAGGTTTTTTGTGTGATACTTTTCCTTAGATTCTTCTTTTACAAGGTGCAACATTTGATTATGTTTTGGAGTAGAGACTTTTGGACCTTAGGCTGCAAGTGCACAGGCGCTTAATAAGGTATTAAGTAGGCACCTGGTAGTCAGTACCGGTAATCCAAGACCTGGTGCGTTCCTCACTCAGCGTATAAGCATCGCGATACAGCGAGGCAATGCCGTTGCATTATGGTTACTCTGCCAAAGGGACCAAACTTTTTAAATTTCTTTTAGTTTTGTATTTTGTTTTGTTTTAAGTTTTATTAGTTAGTTTAATATTAATAATATATATGTAATGTAATTGAATTTATTAAGTTAAATTAGAACAAAAACTACATTATCTATTTCACTCTAAATGACCATGCATGAAAGATACTTTGGAATTGTTGTACTTCTCACTATACCTTCTGGTTTCTAAAAATACTACGTAGTACCAGCGGGTACTTTTATTCAACATAACAAATAAAGACAAAATGTTATACACAATTTATTAAAACAAAAAAATTCTATTATTTTAAATTAATAGGAGCGGTAGCGCAGGTTTCCTTTGTGTTTCTTTTTTAATGCAAGATATTCAACCCTTGATTACAATATTCAACATCTAAATTTTCAATATGTATAATCAAGTATATCTTTATCAAATATATGAATATTACCATAATGTCTTATTATAGCAGTATCATGATTTCAACTCCTTTGAATGCTCTGAATTCGCTTCAAATCTTGTTAACATTGAACCTCCATTGGCTCCTTTGATGCGAGGCTTTGGTCTGATAGCATCAATTGTGAATTTCAATGAGATATATATTCATGTATTGTTAGCGCATTAAAACGCTTATAACAAATTTACGTCAAATCATTTTGATATTATGACAATACGTGAATCAAGCATGTTTGTGACTAATGTTAATGTATTTTAAGGACGTGTTTCACGGATTTAAACGCGCACAATCGAAATTCAAAAATGAACTTTTGTAGTTATATACATTTCTTTGTTGCAGAAAATATGAAGTCACCGTCCAATGAACATTAAAAAGGTAAATCTTATTCGTATTACTTTATTTTTGGAACCGGATAGCATAAGCAGTTATGGCCATAATGATATGCAACCCTTGTCAACGACAACTTTTACCAAAGTGAATAACACGACATGAATAGTGTATGAATTATGCACACTTTGGTCATTTGTCATTCTACATACTACAGTTATAAGTTGAACTTCCTTATATCAAACTAGTAGCTTCGTTCCCGTGGTTTAAATACAAAAGCAATTTGAAAATTGGTTTATAAATGGCAGAGTTCTGGTGAAATTTTTTATACAAACTTCCATCCTTTATTACAACGACTTAACCCCTTTTTTATGCGATAAAAGATAGCCTTTGTCCCTCCCTTAAGTTTAGTCTATATTCATAAGGTTCTGTACTGGAAAGCGAAAAATACATACATACAGACAGAGTTACTTTCGCATTTACAATATTAGTATAGATTTGGATAGACAGTATGACGTACACAAGTGATTACTGATACGACACTTAGTGCAATATTTATTGTGAATTTCACGGCATTAATTTTAAAAGATAAAAGACATGGGCTTGACATTTGACTAAGCACAATATAATTATGTAGCGAAGATAAATGTAAAATCCAAGGTTGAACGTCACATGGTAAAGGGTAGAGGGTAGACACTGGTCAAGTTTAAATATAACTCCTAAAAGCATAATTACCGCTTTAGAACTTATAAGTTGACAAGTTGTAACCAAATTAATGCTTTAAAATAACTCGGCAATAAGTTTATGGGAATAAAAGGATTCCCTTAAACTTATTGCCGATTCAAAAACCGACATTCAAAAATTTGTTGAGCTTTTAATACATTTTATTTAAACCGCTTATTATTATTTGATTTATTTACAATTATGTATGAGTTTTAGCCTTCTCCGTAAACAGAAAGAAGTCGCTAAACACAGTAACATACAAAACAAGATCCCTTATATCGTTGAATATAAAAGCTAGTGGAATACAAAACATTATCCACATTTACCCGATATTTTGTCTGCTTCAGTGATTTGTAGATACAATATAGAAATATTCCTTTATTTGGTATAGGGAAATCACAAAAGAGAATTTCCTTTGAAACTTGCGTGATTGTGAGATTATTGCATGTAGCAGATGAGATGTCAAAACTTCTATTATCTATCTATCTATTATTTTATTATGTTACGTGGTAATCTATACTGTCACAATACGGATGATTTTAACATTGTGCTTAATATAAATTTAAAAAATGGAATTCGTTCATAACTGTATTCTGTAAGTCCGGTCTTTATCTGTATTCAAATAAGTTATGATAGTCTGTGCTTAGTTTATTCTGTGTTGGGTTTTTGTAAGTTGTCGTAGTTTTTTAATTTAATGTAATTTTTTGTGAAATAGTAAATTTATGTGTCACTTTGTTGTGTGTCAATTGGGGTTTGTTTATATTATAGTAGTATATTAATAAAAATATATTTTTTTTATTAATTGGCACACATATAAGGTAAAATTGTATGGAAAATTGGACGCTTAAAGTCAGATTTATAACAAATAAAAAGATTAGCAGGCATTAAAGTTACCAGCTGAGTATTGTGGGTATCTTCTAAGCCCGGTGTATTATGTAATACCAGCTTTAGATTTTGACGTTCGTTATGGATCGCAGATACGATTCTATATGAAAAAGATATAAATGAATTAAAACTATATGACATGAACGAACCGAAATGAATGAATCAGAAGTATGCTAAAATACAAGGCTTCCAATTGTGGTTATTTATTTCAATGAACGCAATCAATGAACAAAACATTTCTGTAAATTGATAAACTTATTAAATACGTCTGAAATGAGCAACTAAAAAGGTCTTATATCAATGATGTTCATTTGAAGTTGACAGTTCCTTTGTTTGGCATTTGTAAATGTATTATTTTGAATTAATCAATTTTAAATGAGGCGATATTTGTAGTTTATTATTGATAAGAGGTGTAGAAATTTTAATAAAGACATAAATATAGGTATTTTCGTAATAATTAGTTGTACAGAGAAAAAAATGTCGTCTCAAAAGTACATATGATGTATGAGAAATTGAACCCGGGACTCGGTGTCTATTTGGACATCCAAGTCGTCAACGGATGACGGATAAGTGATGCAAAGTTACAAAGAGAATTTTCTTAAGTTACAACGATCTAACGGAATATTTCAAATACCATACCGCGGCAATAGATGGCGCTGATACATGTTATTGATATATGTACTTTAATTGATCTGTCAGCTTAATTGTTATACAGTTAAAAAGTACAAAACTATTTATTTATAACAGTAATGGATCTTGGGGCTGACCGATGGTGTGTTCTATATACATTAAATAGTTATACTAAATTCTACAATACAACAACATATAATTTAAACGTAGAGGTATAAATTATGTACGGGACCGTGGTCTCTTGTTTCATAGTTTAACCCAGTTCTCAACAGATAATTAGTGAAATACTCAGCATAATTATGTTTCTAATGATACCTTGTGAATGAATATTCTGTGGTTCAAAGCTCTAAAGAGAATTCCTACCTAAAACGATTGAATTAAATTAAATTTATATATCAAATCTAAGACGCACTAGATGCCGTGAAAACAATAGTACTATGTTTATATACAATTTTATTGTTTATTATTTAGTTTTTGTTCAGAACTGTGCAATTATTTTATATAATTATATTTTGAAAAGCAATTTCATATCATTGATTAACAGCCTCACTGGGACAATGAGAAGCGACTCGCTTAGCCGCCTTGTTCTTCCGCTATAAATTATAACTAGAGGGGGTGAGAACCAGTAGAGTTTGCTTGTTAAGCGTATATACGTACAATTAACACCCTATTGCTACCACACAAACAAGATGGCGGACTAAGTCCACTAATAGTTATTTTTATCTATTTTAATATTCATTTAAAATATTTTCGTCCGTAAATCTTGAAATTACAGATATATAAATAATAAAGCGGCTCTATAACTCTTAAAGCCTGTATAATTAAGTTGACATCGAATTTAATGTTTGACAAATAAGAATGGTAGTAAACCCGAGAAAAGAATTACTAGGGCGTGCCATATCTCAAGGATAAATCGTGAATTTATTTTCCCAGGCGGATGCCGCAGAACCGCAGAACCGCTATCAGAGACCGGATGTCACGTGGCGGAAATATTTATACTGATGGCAATAAAATTATGTTGGTTTTTTTTTGTTTTTTTTTAGCCACTAGTATGTATATACCAAATGTATTTTAATTCTTAACCCTCGAAGTATTTAAATTATACTTAATTAGCCATATGTGAGACTTGTATTTATATATATTTATAATCTTGTCTTATGAGTTGTCGTGTTTCCAGAATACGGGCCAAAATCTTTAAGATCTCAAATCAAATAGGTCAACAGAGAATGTTTTAAATGTTGTATGTTGCCAAGTTAAATAAAAACCTAGTATAAGTCTAGTAAGTATCAACATAACGATATAAATTGTTAAAGGCATCTGCATTTGAGCTGAGAGCTAAGTTTCGGACGTTTCACTTAACAACGAGAAGCTAAGAAAGAGAAGAACTAACTTTAATCTTATCCCAAAACTTCCTTTGCTGAAATTTATTGTTGAATATAAGATTAAGATTATTTTTAGAATTTAAACCTGTGTTATAAAAACTAATAAGGCTACATTTTGGCGGGCGTTTTTGAGATCATTCTGGCTGGTAAATATAAAAAGGTTTGAATCAAGGGCGTTGAGCGGACGTGAACAACTCGAAATAATGTCTCAGCTTCATCAAATCGTCAAATATGTTCTACAGAACCAGTCTACACTCCACATAGATTTTTACATACGGATAACTCCTACACGCAAAGAAACCTTAGCGCTACGAGAATTGCTTTATTGTGATATATTTATTTTATCCATCTACGAGTACTTTAATAATTATATTTACGTGAGGACATGCTTAGCTACATTTATTGTATGGTTTAATAAAATTATGTTTATTGCTTGCATATTTTAGAGACTTAGGAAGTCTGTGTTTGCTTAGATAATTTTGAAAGTATTTGGATCATGTTGTCCCATTCCAAGATACACTGACGATAACACACTCACACACACATCTCTGTGATACTAAATACTCCAAGAGTGAAATGGAACTTTAGAGTTTCTAAGGTATTTGCTATGAAACCTGCGCTGTATGAGAATACATACTTCCATAACTATGGATAAACTTTACAAACAAAAAATTTAACTACACTTATGAAATATTGTATTTATTATGCTATTTAGTTTTGTTTTATTATTTTATAGTTATATTTTGATTATAATTCATAAATTGGTAAAAAATCATTTAATTACTACATAGGATTAGGACCTGGGATTCAAAGACACTTTTTAAACGGGGCGATAAATCCCACGATATATTATATTTATAGCTTTTTTTGGATACATTGAATTAAAACATATTTCAATAGCCAAGCCATATAATCGAACCCAAGTTTTGGCTGTACGGCTTGGTTACCATTACAGGGTCGTTAATTTTTTTTACGCTTACAATTGTCAAATATTGTAAACTAATCTTAATAAAAGTAATCTGTAAACGTCATTTGCTTCTAGTGTTTAAGTGCAATAAAGTGTAAAATAAATAATCTTGTATACTTACTAACACACTTGTATGCACCTTTTTAATTTAGTTTCGGTACTTTTTTGTTAATAAAAGCATGTTTGAGAAATAGCTCCTAAAAATCGATAATAATATTCTCATAACAATATGAAAATTAACCTTAAATGAGTATCGACATTTCAATAGTATTTTGCAACAGTCAGCGAGAGACAATGTACGGTACAATGACTGCACAATGCAAGCCAGCGTTTACCTAGATACTATTTTCGGGTCGATGGCGTGGTCGAACGGCCACTCCATATCAGCCGCGTACAATTTTTTACATTAATTACTTAAATAATACATTATAGTTTTAGAACTAATTCCTTCGTATGTTCGTCTCGTCGTATCACTATAGAGTTTTCATAGAATGATTTTTATCAATTTTATTCATTGATTTTGTGTTTCTAAGGATTTTTCTAAAGTCGTCCTTTATAAATTTTATAATAGAGTTGTTAAAATTTTAATTATTTTATTTAGGCCTTAATAATATTAGTAATGAACAAATATATTTTTAACTTTAAACTGTTTTATACCAGCTACATATTTAACTGAACTGAAAACTTAAAGCGCTTTCCTTTAATTACAATTTAATTATGTTTACAGTTAAAACAAGTCCAAACCAGCTGTTAGTTTATCATAATTACTTTATTATTGGCGTTTTGTTATAAACCATTTATATTCATGCTTACTGAGTTATGTCAGAAAATTATGAAGGTAAGGAAATGTAATTAAAAAGGAAAGCTAACCTTTATAATATTTCTTCGTCATATGAAAAAGTTATCTATTTGTAATCATAAAATAATCTAATCAAAACGCGTTTGTTAGCGTTGCATATATTTTGTATAATAATTGTACTATTTTCTATATGAATTAACTATTTAGTACTTATATTTCTCATTACATCTTTATATATTATGCTTAATTATCTATTTTCGGGATTATAATACATATATAATTTGCAATATCAACCAGTAATCATTGTCATAGCAGTTATATTTAATAAAAGTAGCAGTTTAATAACAATTTTTAAAAAGTACAATCATGGAATAATACTTACGTTTATCTCGTTTGCCAATCGGACCCAGAATGGCCAGTTACCACCGAAATAACAAAAGCTATCGAACATTATTCAAAAATGCTTCTAATCAAATCATTTAACCAAAAAGAGGTTCTAATGAATTTATTTCACAAAAGAGGTTTTAACAAATTCATGTATAATCATATTTGAAGATATGATTATACATTATATAACATCGTCTTACTATATGTAACATCATTACATTAATATGGTATATATTGATATACTGACACGTTCATGATACAAAAAATACGCGTGTAAATTACAAAGAATATCCATACATTGATTATAACAATACCATTTAATTATGTAAATGGTTTTGCCAATAGCAGTTAACGAGTTATTTGCATAAACAAATAAAATAATTAGATGCAAATTATAATAATGTTCAATCGCCGAGAGAAATATCGCGGGTTCAATATTAATTGCCCTCGTTGTGGTATTTTGTTAATAAGCTAACTAATTATCGCTATTAATGGCTAGATTGTTTCTAATTTTTTATAATAATGATTTCAAACAAATATATTAAATACAGAAGACAAAGACTGAATTAATAGAACGCAAATAAAGATATTTTAAACGTGGGAAGCAAGTGTATCGTCGTAAAAATCTCTATTATATAACAATAAAAGTCTTCATATAGAATTCCCTCTATATGAAGACTCTTATTATATAAGTGGTTTTTTTATATCAATGGTTTTTTTTTATTTCTTAAACCTATACAGCTTATCAAAAAAAGTTTACACAATAAAAAAAGATTAAAAATAAAGCCAAATAAGGTTAAAACATAGAAACGGAAATAGAATCTAAGATTAGAAACAACAATAACAGCATGAAGAACGAGCATTTAAGTGTGTGTGTGTGTGTATTAGTGTGTGCAATGGTGTTGCTGTGTGAGTGAGTGTGCGAGGTTGAGTCTTAGTTTTTTTTAAAAGAATTTCTACTTAGGCCAAACATGTCCAATTTTTTCGATCTTTTCCTTATAAATCTTGTAGTTAGGGGACCAAATATCTGCAATTAGTAATAACTTTTAGCAGGTGTGTTGGGAGTTAATTGGTTTTTCAGTGTGTCCTCAAACGAGAGCAACTACTCCTAATTACATCAGCCATTAAACATTCTTGTTAGAGAACATCCTTTCTGTGTAATCATTTTCGGGCATGTTGTTAGCTGGCAGCTCATTAGGATGATTAGTTAGTCTCCTACGGTGAACCGCGCGTGGAGACAAAATCTCTCTTACTGTGCATATGAAGCTGGGTAATCATCTCAAAGTTCCTTACAACACCAGCTGTAGTTCACAGACAGCAAAGCAGCAAATACTATACTAAAATTATTTGTAGTCTCAAATTTAAAATATCTTTATTCATGTAGGTCTTTATAAATACACTTTTAACCTTTTTAAATTTCATTTTTTACACTACCACCAGTTCGTAAGTTATCTACCGAGAAGAACCGGCAAAAAAATCTATTAAACTAAACAATTCATACAAGATTATAATACTCACATGACCAATTCAAATAACTAAAGCATTGTAAGGCTACTCAAGAATTTAACTGTCCCGATGCTTATTGCCGACACATTAAAAGGATCCTAGTCTGTTAGAAGGAATTAAGTCCTAATATAACGCAAATTCTTCTCAATCCGCTTGTCAAGTGGCGAAGGCCTCCCCATTATTAGTTCTGAGTTTCCCATGTCCTCCAAGGACACTTACCGTTCGCGAGTTTGATTATTGAAGTTTCCCAATACGATTCAGTATGTGTTGTGAATTGTCTTGGCTCGATTGATTTTTTTGTTTTATTTTTTTTAATTAACAGCCTTCTTGGATCCAAATGTGTGATTTTTATATTTTCTCCACCAATAATCGGATAAGCGATTCATTGTATCTAAGGCTACAATGAATTAGTGTTAGTAGAATTAGGTAGTAGTATTAGTCAAAATCATATAATCTACATTATCTTTGCTATAAGGAAATTGGACTATGAAAGCTGCTTCTTAGAATATAAAAGTATATTTAGGATACTATAAAGAGTCAGTTATTGTAGGGGTTGTCCTATCCTCAAGTTGTCCGGCTCGAAGGACCTGCGGTTAAATGAATGTAACTTGAAACAGAGGTTAATACGTTCCTTTCTTATTTAATAGACGTTAGGGTACACAAGTTTATTCACTAACGTCCATGCGGAACGGCTGCGTAAATAAATAATGAAAATAAAATAATGCTCTATATAACTAAGCAATGATTCGGCGACCAGCCGAGCCCGCACTCCGCTGACCATTATTTGCTACAACATTTGATTCCCAGTTTCTCCTGTGTATATTCGAAAAAAAACCATTCTCGTTGTCCGTAACGGTTATGTGTATTTTTTCTTATTACTCTATTCTAAAAATAAATGCGAACAGCATTTCACTCGCATAAAAATATCCTAATATCATGTCGAGCCACGACTGCAATAATTCACATACATTTCATACGAGCATTTAGCAAAAAATTAACGAACCACACCGTGTAAATATCAAAAGAGTCCATTAAACGCACGCAATGTAATGCAGCGCAACTGAAAATTGTGAAAATATGGGTTTCTACTTGCGCCGCATCGTTTACAATTCTAAACGGTATAAAATAAAAATATAAGTATGTTTATATTGTATACCTGTTTGAGGCCGACCTACCTATTGTTATGATTCAATATTCAATATTATGATGGAAACAAAATAAACCTCGGAGCATCGTAACATACTTAAAATTTTTCAATAACCTTTTGATGTAATAAGATTTAAATAACCTTTCTGTTAAAGGATGTACTCATTAATTGTATGGGTAAAGTCTTTTTTGCAATCGTTTGTTATAAAAAATACTGTATGAAATCTAGTACGAATGCAAAAATTTTCCTCATATTCAGGGATTCAGCGTTCATAAGTCAGTTTTATCTGCGCGAACTGTCCACAGCGTTGTTCATTTTTGTCACGTCCGAGCCTAGTGCATACTCTAAAGTGCGTTTTATGGCGTAGTCTCTTATAAAATGATAATTTATAGTGTCTGTAATCTACAGTTCTAGCTGTGGTCAGCGTGCGAATTTCAAGTGAGTAAATTCAATGATTTTTCTTTATTTAAGCGCAATTTACATTCGGTCATACGATGGAAGATGTCTTTGATCCAAAATCGTCTGTAAGTCAAAGGTTATTTAAACCGGAAATATTAAAAACAGCTTGATCTAAAATCATGAAATTTGGCACAGTACGATTGTAGGACGCAAGTACCCAACGTAGTAGTAGTAATAAGTTAACGACTTTATTGTTCTTTGTGAAAAGAAAGAGTTTTAAAAGAATACCAATGTTTATGTTTAAGGTGCAAATATATTATGAAAATATTTTATTCGTTCGTAGTTTTACGTATTGTTCCACAAATAATCGAATAAGCGATTCATTGTATCTAAGGCTACAATGAATTAGTGTAAGTAGAATTAGGTAGTAGTATTAGTCAAAATCATATAATCTACGTTAGCTTTGCCATCAGGAAGTTAGACTATGAAAGCTGCTTCTTAGAATATAATATAATATAGTAAATTATAAAATAAACATTCAATAAAAGAGCGTAGCATTCCCACAAAGGTCCAGCAACACACCTGTGAGACTATCAGCTTGCAGGTGGCTACTTCTTTCACCCCTGTTTCATAAAATACTTCTTCGAATTATTCAAATAATCAAACCTTAGGCCTTCGAGTTAAATTTATAAAACATATTCACGTTAGATACCTCAGATTAGTTATAAGTAGTTATATTAAAGTTTACATTGAAAGAATACCTGAGTTTAACACTATAAATTAAAACTTGTACAAAATAATTTCTTCCTTTAGTGCGACGAAGTCTGCACGAACGATGAAAAATATTTGCAATCTTCCGCAACGCTAGTGTGTTCAACAAATAACTTGGTATCAGGCAAAATAATTACCTCCATAATTCAGGTATGCTAGTCGGAAGTTATTATGTTTAAATAATTTATTTTTCTTGCAAATAGGTCGGCAATGCGGATACAGACAGGGCTGTGCTGTGAGTATATCACAGATATTTGGAACAGTGATTTGTACTAGGGTAGTTTTTAAACTTTCATATTGTTATCGTATATCTTAATTTATTAAGGAGCCTCATTTTTGCTGTGCCATGTTTTGATCGCAGAAAATTGAACAATTTTTTACATGACATTATAGTTATTATTGTATTCTTATAATAAATTATTAACTATACAATGTTGACAGCTATAAAATAAAAGTTAATTTTTTTTAACTAAAACACTAAAATAAATAAATTAATTAAATTAATTAATTAATTACATTGCGTATAAGCATCGCGATACAGCGAGAAACTGCCGCCAGCAGTGTGGGTACTCTGCCACAGGGACCAAACTTTTTAAATTTGTTTTAGTTTTGTGTTTTATTTTATTTTAAGTTACTTATATTAGTAAGAATATTTTGTGTTTATATATATTATAAATTAGTTAATTAAAATAAATTTAGGTAAATTAGGTGTATATTCTGACATTTTAAAACTAAGATTTTAATACTTAAGTGTCTTAAAATCCGTTACATTATGTTCTAAATTGCAGTTATAATAATCAACTTCAGAGACCCAAATAACGACCAGAATATTTAATCAAATTGTGTTCAAAGATTTAAAAAAATCCACACCTGATAGTATCATTTATCACAGGTATAAAAAGCGAAAATATAACAGTGATTTTCCATACTCAGCAAACAGTTCATCCCTACATAAACTAGAAACAAACAGAAACTTTTATCATGACATGACAATGAATTTAAACGAATGTTCTAGTATAAATTGCGAAAACTTGATTTCCAACTTTTACACGCAATATGTTATAACTTCGTAAATATAACAAGGTCCCTTAAATAATATCCATATATATCGGATTTTTAATCAAACCATTAAATATGAAATATATAAAAAATAGTATTTAGAAAGATGGAATAGTGAGGCGCGAAATTTCATGATGGACTATAGATTATCATTTTGAAATTACTCAGCTACAACTCACAATTATTAATATTATTTTAGACCTTGGGGTACAAGTGCACAGGCGCTTATTAAGCTAAAGTATTATGGGTGACTACCCAGACTTGGCAAAAGGACTAAACTTTTTAAATATGTTTATGGTGTGTTTTGTACCTGTGTTTTCCATGGCAAATATTTTTTTTGTCAACTAAACGCTCGACCAGTTGCCCGATAAAAGTTGACCTCGCAATACGAGCCACAGTTATTATTGCTCCCTGTTTACTCCAATATTCCCAGTTTCATTGAAAAATCATGCAAATTTGTCACAATCGAAATTGTTATTTCTCGATCGCTATTTGTTTTTAATGAATGAAACGTGTTAATTATTGCCCCAATTCGCGGATAAAACTCCGTAAATATAATGTTGTTATTAGGTAGACGTTCGTAAAACCAGATAACAAATGTTAATAATATTTTTCGGACTGTAAATGGCAGTTTGACAGTGGGAGAAATACAAAGCGGGTTTTATTTTAAATATTTGCCTATACTAAATTTGCACACATAATATAATAAATTAACATTATCCCAAATTGAAGACATTGTTCCCGACATTGTCTTAATTTCACTCAACATAGTGAAATATATATAATTATAATCTGTTTAACTGTGCTGTGTAAGTAAAATAAAGTAAATTTTGAATTGGTAAAGCAAAGTTATTTTTATTAAATCATCTTACGAAATATTTTACCAAGTGTTTGACCCAAAAATCCTAATGAGCACTTCAACTATGGAATGAGCCATTAATACTTTAAGGTCCATCCGTAGGTATTACATAAAGGTAGACGACGACATTTCGTGACATTAACCGAGATTAAAACTGACGGTGGGAGGGTTAATTTAATATCAACACGGTTTGATAACAAGTTTTGGCATTTCTTAAATAATTTCCTTGGTTAAAATGTATTTTGTTGAGCTAATAAGTTTGTTCCCGGGGCTTCCCAGCGGCTCCCAGTTTAACGTAGATTTTCGCTACAGGAAAAGAGGAAAAAAGAAAAGAGAGGGTAGAATTAGAAGAGAAAGAGAGACTAGAAGTAAAAAGAGTCTAGCAACTATTATTGGGTTAAAATCTATCTACTACACAAACACATCAATAGACATTTACAACTCGAGAGAAAAATATTCATATATCATATACAATAAGCTTTACAAAATTTTAAAGTGAATTCTAAATATTCCGCTCGTGGATTCAGCGTACAAATCAAATTTACAGAATCGTTACGGGAACGCGAAAAGATCCATATTTATTCAAAGGAAACAATTTTCTCGAACGATAACTAAGTCAGTGAAGAGTAAGAAAGTGTTAGTTTAACTAAAACGCGAGTTAAAGATGAAAGTTCAGAAGTATCTTAACTTTGTTACAAATCTTATCTTTCTTTTAACGCGGGAAATTAAGAAATATAATAAACTATATATTTAGACTAGCACCAGGCCAAATTCAGATTCAGGTAACGTTTAGTATACTTTAACTTTTTCATTATTTATATGAAATTAAATCAATGCAATTAGTATGTGTGTCGTCCTTCCTGTGTTACTACGGGTTTGTCTTTTTATGTATTAAGCATACATTCTGTGTTGGAACTAATAAAGAGCTTGGCTATTAAATAGTAACATTCTGTAAACATTAATCGAAACAGACTCTAGAATTACCAAAATCTTGTCTGGCATAATTCAGTTTCTGTAGGCTTTTAAAAACGAAAACCTTTTTCATTACGTTGCAAATGATAGCTTGTTTGATGCAAAGCTTTTGAGCCCTCAAATTAGCAACTAGGCATTTCCACAAATGGCGTCACCCATCAAAATGTAACGAGCAGAAATGTTCAAAGCAAAAGAACAAAGACTCATCCACAAAGGTGGCACATACTGAATGTCATTCAAATGTAACATCTATTTGGAAGAGACTCTATATCGGTAAAGGACGCTAACTTTATCTAAATCACTTAAAATCTTTCATCATGTTTAGCACATTTAATTTAAATGTTAAATACAGTGTAAACCCCATGTAATGTCACTCGATTTAACGACATTTTAAAGCGTCCAATCAATTGGCTGTGGTTGGTTTAGCTTGTATTCCATACAATGATTTTTTTTCTCTCCAACTAACATCCCCTCTCCATAACAACATAAAATGCACAGTCCCTTCTGTGTAGTATACACCAAAAATATTGTCTCACCAAATAAACCCTGTATGCAATACTAATATATGTATATATATATATACTAGCTGATCCCGAAAAACGTCGTTTTGCCAAAAAAAAATTAAAAAAATATCTCTAAAAATAGATGTTGGCCGATTCTCAGACCTATCAGAAAATATCAGGAGAACCGGTCAAATCGGTTTCGGAGGAGTAAGCGAACGAAAACTGTGACACGACAATTTTATATATTAGATATATATATATATATATATATAATAAAGTTTTCCACACGCTGATTGTGCTTATTAACACGCGGACGTATTTGGAAGAACTGTCAAAGTGACGTATAAAGTGATGTACGTGACGGCAATAACAAACATGGTGTCGAGATGACTATTGACACTTGAGTGTTTCTTAGGGGTTTCATTAAAGACACGTTTAAGAAGTTTCTTCCCGTTCTGTTATGCAAAACCCGTCTCGGGAATTATACGTGGGAAAAATAATTAACATTTTCATTGTTAAGCATCGCTTAGCGCTTACTTGAAACTTAGCTGAATTACAAGTGCAGTATTTTACTTAAGTAATATTTGTGCTTCGCCTGTTTTGTTTTAGCCCTTTTTCTGTGGAATGAAACATGTATGGATTCCGTTTTATTTGCTTTTTTAATCCGGTATCCTAATTGTCAGATGAAAGATTCATTATAATATTTTCATTAAATTATATTGAACGTATATTCATAAAAATCGTATGTGGTTGAAAAAAAGACTTATTTGTTAAAGTCAGTCACACAGTTTTTTTATATATATATAATTCTATTATTAAAGAAAAATACAATAATGTGTTGTTTACATAAGAAAATATATTCACGTCTACACCTGTGTTAATCCATTTTAAGGCTTCTTTATGGGGTTAAAAGCTGTACTATTTCCGTGGAGGCTATAAATCAGCCCAAAGAGACCGTGACCTAAACCATTAAGAATATAAAAGACTTGACTTTTCAAATAGCTATACATAAATAAATCATTTAGAAATTGGAATAAGAATAATAAAATGTATTTTATTCGATACTTTTAATTACACAGTGAAATAAAACTCTTATATTGAGTATTAACGAGATTTAATCCATTTTTTTCGTAACATAGGAGTATTAGACTTAACCGATGCCTTTTTTTAACCGTATGAACAGACACGACTAAGGAAATACCACTCTATTACAGAAAAGATACGCCCCTAGTCTTTCCTTCACCTTCCTCTTAATGTAACTATCCGTTAAAGTAAGGTTGCTCGTTCTTAACTTGTTTCAAACAAAATATTACTCCACGTTTGAACTGCACTTACGTGGTCAGCGAGATACGGCCTCAATCAATTTGATTTTAAAATTTAACTCAAACTCAAAATATCTTTATTCAAGTAGGTCTTTATAAAGACACTTTTGAATCGTCAATTTTTACACTACCACCGGTTCGGAAGGCAGTCATCTACCGAGAAGAACCGGCAAGAAACTCTGAATAGCTGCTCTTTTGAAATAAACAATTAATACAAAATTGTGCTACTGACAATTCAAATAACAAAGCATTGTAAGGCTACTCAAGAATTGAACTGTCCCGATGCTGAGCCAATTACCGACACATTAAAGGGATCTTTGTCCTCTAACTATTCGTTTACGGTATAGTATGCCTTTTCAACCTAAATACTCTTTACGCGCGTTTTAAATTTGTTAGAAGTCCATTTGGTTATAAGTGCTGGAATTAACATCATCTATTGCAGCGAGGTTGTAAAATTCCGTTATATTTTACAAAAAATGTGCCTCTTTGTTTGTTATATATTAAGTACATACTTATATAAAACTATAAAAATTATTAACAACATGTAACTCTGAGAACTCACGTGGAAGCCAGCACGTTCCCACATGCGCGAACAACGATAAAAAATATTTATTCTTTAATCTACGTTATGGCCTATGGCCCATTGTAATTAGAATTAATCCTTTAAAACAATATGATATGACGACAGAAATACATTTTTACACAGCTTATCAAGTATTCCGTAGATTGCTTGTAGTGATAAGCCCTTGGCGTGTCGTGTTATAAAAGATAAAAAAAAACCCTTTTAAATTCATATAATTGCATGTGACCTACTTTCGTTTAAGCTCAAAATGCCTTATATATAGTTAAAATAAAGATTTATTAAAAATTGGGAATGGCAAAATGACGATTTACTATGGGACGGGTAACTTTTAAAAGACATATTGAAGTTATTATATAGTTGGTACTTAACCGACACTAAAGCGAAGCTTAACTTAAGAAGCGACGAAAAAGATGACACATTTGTTTATGGTTTACCAATAATTTAGTTTTGTTATGTGTTTGATACCAAAACGAAACCTTCACACCTATAAATATGAAAAGCGAAAAGTCAATTTTCCGTAATAATTGCTACATACGACCAGAAAAAAGCTTTAAAAGCGTGGCTAAAATTAACAATGGGACATTGTTCGGTCCGAGTGGGGTAATCACCGTATAGAATGTCCGTATTGTCCTACGTTCGCTCCCAAATGAATATGTTTTAGCCCGAATACAGCAAATTGAGAGCGATATTTCTTTCGTATGTTTGTTGTGCCTTTTTGTAAGTAAGAATATTGTGGTGTGATAGTGGTCACTTGAATTTGTTCCTTTTTTTTTCTTTCGGTGTAATTTTGCGGGTTGTTCTCACTATAACGTAAATATGTGGTTATATTCCTCATGCCCTCATGCAAGGGCAAGCTACGGACATATATTAGCTTGGATATATTTGGTCTGAGGCGAAATCTTCTTTGAAAAAAAAACTAAGATTCAACCTCGCACACTCACTCACCCAGCAACACAATTGCACACACTAATACACACACGCACTTAAATGCTCGTTCCTCACTATCAAGTGAGGAACGAGTATATCAATACTCCACTTGTCATATGTATATATTTTTTTGTTCGTATTTTTTTATTATTGTTGTTTCTGATCTTAGATTTATTTTCTGGTTCTATGTTTTTGTTTTTTATCTATTCTTTATTGTGTAAACTTTTTTGATATGCTGTATGGGTTTAAGAAATAAAATAAATAAATATTCGTAGGGCAACCACCACTAGTAATGCAGTTAATAGAGCACAGTGTAATTATTCTATCTCTTTACAACCGTTCCCTAAAACATACTTGTTATTAATGTGTGGCCGATAATTTCGTGCCGGTTCTTCTCGTTCGCTCTTTACCCTTTGAAACTGGGAGTAAGTGTTATTGGTAGTTTGTATTTTACATAAATGTATGTGGAGAGAGATTTTTTTCAGCGGAATCAGTGGTCCCAAAGTAAATGATATTATAGGTAGGCTTTTATAAGGACCGTCGTACAGAAGATATGTTCCCGTTTACTTACGCCAGTAATGAAAAAAAACTCAATGTCAATAAAAGAGATGTATGTAAAAAATTTCCGCTTTATTGGCCATAAAAGACATCGTCTACGATTAGGGATATTCCCTATATATAGCGATTATGAAGATTTGGTACTTTCAGAGTTGAATCGTCAAGTCGTAAAATGTTTGAAAGGAATGATTTCTGCGAATAGATTAAAATATGAGTCCTCGTCTATACAAGGACCACAATTATTTTTTATGTAAGAGGAGGCAAACGAGCAGGCGGGTCACTTCGAGTGATATACCAACCGCCGCCCATGGACACCTGCAACGCCAGTAGGCTTACAAGTGAGTTGCTGGCCTTTAAGGAAGAGGAACGCTCTTTTTTTGAAGGTACCTAAGTCGTAGGTCTAATAAATCTGTCATGATTTCTATAAATCATGGCCTCAATAATGTTATTTACTTCTTCTTACTAGTGTAGTTAATGTTTGTAATAATCTTACTTATTTATATAAATTCGTTTTTATATTCAAAAAAACACATTTAAATCTTTACATCGTGCTCCCATTTCTATCCAGAATGTCTCTGGGCCATCTCGTTAGAAAAATTATAGACAATTTTTCACTTAAGCTCTATACATATATACATACAACATTTTTTTTTTGTTATTAATCGTTTTTATTCCATATAGATGTATAAAATGACAAACCAATTTACACAATAATCTATCGAAGAGCCGATTTAAATGCTATAACTTTTGCAATTAATTTCGCAAGTGCTGCAAAGTTATTGATCTTTTGTATTAAATTATTAAGTTTAAAATCATTCGTTGAAGTGCTGTCCGAAATGTATAACGTTTTGAATATATATTGAACGGGAAATAATAATTCCAGTAGAGTTTTAATTTGTTTTGGACCTAATATGCCATTTTCATTATAATTCAGAAATAAGTCAGGATTAAGCCACTTGGTTTATAGATTGTTTATCTGTCAAACGACAGAACCCACCCAAGATTCATAATTAAACTATTTTATCAGACAGAAGTATGTACTTAACGCGGCTTACATTCACACATTATTGAGTGTTTGTGCAAAAAAATTATTGCAAATTCAAAAATTCTTATTCAATTAGGATTGTTAACAACCACATTTGAACTTAAACTAAGTTAACATGGGTTCAACGCGCGTCCTCCATTACGAACAAGCCACAAGAAACTCAGTCAAATTATCTTACTGCAGAGATTAACATCAAAAAGTTAAAAAAAAACTAGATGAGAGCAATTAATTTAGAAGCATAATTATATGTGATTTAATTTTCCTTTTGACCGTTTATAATAGTGTCTCAATATAAGAAAGATTATACAAAAAGATCAAAATACTCGTCCAAACAAATTATGTTTAACTGATATTCTCAAAAATTCCACAGTGAAATCGCTGACATAATAAAGACATTTTAATAACGTCAGCTGAAATTCCCCAGGCTACCTGTCTGGCTCCATACTTGGCGGTTTTGGTACATATAAATTCATGTTTAGGTTACCTGGCTTGTGTGGATATTGTGGCCTAAATAATTCATATATATAATACCAGAGCAATGACTATTCCACTGTTGTAACTACTAATACTTTAATATTTTTTTTGCTTTGATGTTCTTAGTACAGTATATAGTGAAAAATACTTGGGCCAATGACATGTTACGTGTGTGTTATCGCGTGTGGTTCTGTTCGTGTGTGAAATATCCATAAAAACATCACATTCTTTTGTTTTTATTCGTTTATACCATGTGAAATAAACCGACTTATGCTGTGTATTTTATGTATCAGTACAGGTGTGTTATTTTTGAGATATTTTAAATATATAACATGCACTCATGGATATACTTAGTCTTGCCATAAATATTGTTATAAAGAAAAGCACGATTTTTTTTTTTATACGTAACATTTATTCCTTTCATAGTGAGTTAGTTTAATACATCAATATATAACTATTAAAAATATACAATGTTTATTCGAAGTGGTCTCCATTGGCTGCAATACAGTCTTTTAAACGTTGAGGCCAGTTATCAATAGCAGCACGAACTCTTTCTAGAGGAAAATTCTTCACTGCCAACCGAATGGATCGTTTTAGGGACTCCAAATTATCATGGCGTTTAGAGCAAGCCTTACTCTCTAAAACTGACCATAAATCATAATCCAATGGATTTAGGTCAGGACTTGACGACGGCCAGTTTTCAGTGCTGATAAAGTCCGGAACGTTAGTTTTCAACCAAGATTGGGTGGATCGAGCTCTATGACCCGGTGCCGAGTCTTGTTGAAAGCACCATTCTTTGTTATTGAACATGGTGTTAGTTAAAGGCTTAACTACCGTCTCAAGAATGGTATTTTGATAAACTTGTGCCGACGTTTTAATACCTTTTTCACAAAAATATGGCTCAGTCACCCCTTCATAGCTAACACCCCACCAAACCATCACTGAAGTGGGATAATGCCCACGTTGTACTCTGTTTACTAATTGCGAAGCTTCTTTAGAGCTTCCAGCATAAATACGGTCATTTTGTTTATTAAAATACTGCTCAATTGTAAAAATTTTCTCATCCGTAAACAAAATTTTTTTGTGACCTCCCTTTGCGTACAGCTTAAGTAGTTGTTTGGATTTTACCACCCTATTCTTCTTTAAATTATCAGTTAAGAAGTGACCAGTACGTCTCTTATAGGCTGCAAGTCCTAAGTCATCTTTTAATATACGCGACATGGTTCTAGGAGCTATCTTCATCTCCCGAGATAAAATCTTTTGCTTACGGACAGGATTTCTTCGAATTCTTTCCCTAACTGCTTTAATCACCTTTTTCACACGAACGGTACGTGGACGGCCAGATCTTTTTCTGTCTCAAACAGAGGAGGTATCATTGTACCTATCAATAGCCCGGTAAACAAACATTTGACTAATACCAAGCGGGTGGAGGGTTTTAAAAATTGCACTTTTCTCCATACCTACTTTATGTAAGGCAATCACAGCGATTCGGTTCTCTTTATCACCCCACTCCATTTTAATATAACAAAATATTTAACAATATAATGGCGCGAAAATAAGAAAACACATCAAGCAATCATATAAAAATGACAGATTCCAAATTCAAACGTAATATTTTCTTTTTTTGAATAGTAACAGTATTTATGGCCAGACTAAGTATAGAAGTGTATATAAGTGTTTAAGCATCTATTTTATACTCTTTTTAAAAATATTGTCGAAAATTTCCAGATAAAGTCTTAACGCGTTGATGATTTTGATATTTTGACAATATTAGCCTGCTTAGTTTAATATCTTAGTGACTGTAATTGAGTACATAAAATCTAATACGTTTTTCTTTTGTATATATTTACAGGTTATATATACAGGTTTGAAAATGAATTAGGTCATTACAATTACAACTTAAGCTGTTACATCATCGTAAAAAGCTATAAATAGGCGCAGCTCTTGTAGCACGTTCATATTATCTGCTTTCAATAGAACTAAAACTCAAAAGTACAGATTTGACTACAAAATGTACGTAAAGAAGTAAAAACCTAAATGAGCCGAGCTATTCATTCGGTCGTTGACTTGACATAGTAAAATAGTTTACGGTGTTCTATGTTCATTTATAGACATTTATCTGACAGATAATTTTTTTTTTCACAAACATTCTTAATTCCTTTAAACTGTAGAAAAAATATTTTCATTTCCTCATTCCTTTTTATTACAATTAAACTAAAAACTGTGGATTATAAATCTTCGTTTTCATAATTTTAGAATAAAACGATAGAATGATGTTGACGCTTCTTATATGACCATTTATTACTGTGCCATGAATTTTCCATCAAGCGTTAGTGTGTTATCTTGATCTTGAGTGCAAACTGCACTTGAAGCTTTATGCTACTTTGAATATGCACTATAACTTCAAGGTGAAGGTTTTTCTAAAGTCCCTGAACCGCAATTATAAGTTCCTTCTTCTTGTTTCAGATACCTTATGCAACGAAGAAAGTATATTCACCAGGAATGCATCAACACAAAGAAATGACCAACATAACAAAATGGCTGACAAATGTTGGGAAACATGGCTGAGGATATCCCTTATATCGATCACTATATCCATGACTGTTACTGACTTCACCACAGAATGCCAGCGTCCTTGTGACTGTCGGTGGCAGTCTGGAAACAAAGCTGCCATCTGTTCAAACTCAAGCCTTAAAAACGTACCTGCAAATCTAAGCAGCGACATCCAAATATTAGATCTCTCCAATAACAACCTTCTTCAATTACACCAAGAGGCGTTCAAACGTGCAGGCCTAAGCAACCTCAAAAAGCTCTTCTTGCGAGAGTGTAGCCTAGAATCTATACACAAATCAGCTTTCGTTACGTTAGCCATAATGATAGAATTAGACTTATCTAAAAACAAAATGCGATCCCTTCACCCAGACACGTTCAGAGGCACCGAGAAACTGAGATTAATAAACTTAAACAATAATTTAATCGACAAATTGGAAGACGGCCTGTTCCGTAACTTGAAATACCTACAGAAAGTTGAGGTGAGCAATAATAGAATCGTCCGAATCGGTACAAAGGCCTTCGTAAACTTACCGCAGTTGAAGATTCTTAGGATAGACGGCAACGATTTAAGTCACATGAAACCCGAAACTTTAATCGCATTAAGAAACTTGTCCGGCCTAGACTTACATAATAATCCTTGGCGATGCGATTGCAATTTGCAAACGTTCCGGGATTGGGTGATAAGTCACAACTTATATACTCCGCCGACTTCATGCGCGGAGCCGGCTGCGATCCGTTCCAAACTTTGGAACGAATTAGACTCGTCAAACTTCGCCTGTCGGCCTACCATATTAGAGCCCCTACCAGATTCTACGTTCAAGAGTTATGACGAAAACGTGACCCTGATTTGTAAAGTTGTAGGTAACCCTACTCCAGAAGTTGTATGGAGATTTAACGGGAGAACTATTGAGCTGAGGTCGTTCGGAGAAATCCGGTATGTTGTTGCTGACAACACACTTGATTTAATAAGATGGCTGAATTTAACGATACTCCACGCTAGGTATAGTGATAGAGGAAATTACACATGCGTAGCAGAAAACCCTGGTGGTGTAGATGAAAAGACATTGACTTTAGTGTTATCTAAGTATAGTGGGGCAGGCATGATAGCTGGAATGGAAGCGGACTCCTTTGCGATAATGGTTGGGAGTTTAACAGCGTTAATTATCATCTTTGGTGCAGTCATAGCTCTATGTCACTGTTCAACTAATAGCAGTGAAACGAAAAGACTGATAAAAACAGATACACGTTCGTCAAACGGTGATGCCCTCATTGAAGGCTCAGTTGCATCCGAGCCCGAGAAACTGGTGAAAAGTGAAATTGTTTGTAAATCTAATAAGAAATACGATGCGACGCTGACAAACCAAGCAACTGAAATGTCGGAATTGAACAAGACTTTACTGGATAGCGATACCGTTTTAGGTAATATTATTTATGCTCTGTACTGTCATTTGAACATTATTTTTAGCAGAATTAATATATAATTAAGTAGGCTTGAAGTGTTTAGGATAGCCGACATCGATAACTAACCTATATAACAAAATCCCACCACGGATAACTAAATCAACTTTTAATATTCTGATAAAGAGTATTCTGGTTGGAAGACTATACAATTTATTTATTTATGATATCAGTCAACAAGGACCTAAGTAAGTATATTGTTAAAGAATATTCAGAGGACAAAGAACCTTGGAATGTGTCAGGCATAGCTCAGCATCGGGACACTTAAATTCTTGAGTAGCCAAGCTTTTGTGTTTTAAATTTATCTAGTAAGTATTACTGTAACACCTGATTTCACTCCCAACCCAGTAATGGTCAATGCTAGATAGATTAATTTTGGCCAGGTTATAATAAAAGCATAAAATTATGGCATTATTAAAAAAACAAATAGGTTTTTCTATATAGCATAAAAATAAGCTCAGAGGTGGTTTGACTTTACATAAAAATGTAGTATAATGTAATTTTATACCTCCAGTCCACTTTTCGTGTTCGTTTTTCCGCTTTTCCAGCGTCTCAATTACATTGTGATGAAGTCTTGAAAACTACTTAGCTATAATCTATGGACTCCACTTTGAGAATCATTTTTGAAAATGTTGGAAAAACGGGGGAAATTATTATACTTTTTACACGTTTCCGTGTAAATATCTTAAAGATATTTTAAGATATGTTAGGGAACAGATAGTTAATGTTTAATATCAAAAGAAAGTTGCAAAATATTTTTGACATCCGCTCTACGCCCTTGATTTTTGACTAAACCTTTTTTTTATTTATTTGTCGATTAATAAGTGTATGACAGTTACTTGTATGAATAAATTTTTATTGATAAAATAATTCCCAACAACCAAATTATAAAGTGAATTTTATGCTTTTACGCTAACTTTGTACAGTCAATATACTGCAGCCCTTTTAAATTAATTCACTGCGCAGATTGTTAAGTAGTAATTTTTTGATTGGTCGTCTTTTTATCTTCTCTTTACAAAACTTCCAAGCAGCAGTATCCGCCATCCGTATCATCTTTATCATAGTAGGCTTTTAATCAAAAATCAGATTTGATATCGGTTTAATTATATTTGAATTATTATATATCTTGGTATTAGGATATATGTGAATTAAATATGTTGGAAACATCATAGAAATGTTCCAATTTACGTCATCACATTGTTTATAGAAAGAAATCGTTATCAAAGTGTATTTTTGTAATGAAACTTCTTCTGAATGGTATAAGTTTTTACTCGGTTCTTTATAGGCATTTTTCCTCGCAATTTCGCGAAAAATGGAAATCACCAGGAACTTTTCTCTTTTCATATAATTTTATTCTATAATAAAAGATATTGCCATATAGCGAAAGATTTTTTTACAATCATATCTGAACAATATTGTTAATATAAACGAATATTTTATCCTTGTTTTTACTTTAGGGACATGATAAATAACATTATCGCGGGCTTTATGTTTTCCTAATTGAAATATGACACCAAGGTATGAAAGAAAATGTAATTTTTTCTTTGCCGCTTGAGTTCAGATACCCAAAATACCCATACTGCTTATCATATATTTAAATAAAACACAATTTCATGATAGATTTATTAACACTTAAATAAGGAATATAAAACGAAGTGCTAATTAAACGAATACACGAAATATTATAAACTTAACTCGATGAGTGATCTGCAGCCAATTGTGGGCAGCTAACTAAATTACTGTACAAGTTAACTAGTACGATTTGAATAGTGTTTTGAGTTCTTTTAGAATTTTGACAGACCCATTTATAAATGAACTAGTATCGGGTCCAGCGTACCCCTTATTTATAACATCCAAATTTTGTTATCGAAAAAAATAGCAATATATATTTTTTTAAATCTCCCATGTATACAGTGTTCACAATAACAATAAACTGTCTCAAAATATGAAAGCAGTGCCAATTATTCTATATATGATAACGCACTGACAAAACAAAAGAATTTTTCAGACAAAACTAATTCAAACCCTTTGATGTGCCGTAAATTTGGAATGCCTGTTGTTTTGTTACTTCAATCAGTTTTCGGTACAAAGGACCGCAAACCTCATTAAATTTCATGGACTGCACGACAGTGTTAAGAATGTTTCATTGAAAATAGTAAGCGAGCGATAAATTATAAATAATTTTGTCGGGTTTAATTTAACATTCATTTTTCACTATTCAAATGCAAGGCTTTAAAGTGACGTTTTAAAGCGTATACGCTTTTTTGTGGACATTAAATACTCTGCATAGAAGTAAATCTCCGAAAACTGCTATAAAACTATTAAAAAATTGAATTCATAGGAATCTTTAGCTGATCTCCAGTATCTTCTTCTTCTTAAAGGGCCTTAAGAGCTAGTGCAGGATGGCAATCTTTTGCTTTTTAGTTTCTCTCTCTCTATCTTTAGCTGTTCTTAGGAATAGCTTCAGTAGCAATTCTCGCCTATTCAAGAATATTACGTAAACCCTTCTTCTTCTGCCAACCTTGACCAGATTTAATATCATCAAATGATGATCATGGTGATGATAGTTGAGAGATGTCTCAGTTGTATCTAACGAGTGAGAAAAATATATATGAAAATATTTCTGACCAATTATTAATTATAAATTGTTTTTCACAGCTATAGAAGAAAATCACCGCCATGAGGATATGGCAATGCCGAAAGAACTGCTAATAGATCAAATTGCGAAGGACCCGCAGACCTACCCACCGGATCTTCTATCCATACCTCTCCGTTCCACGGCTCAAGCCTCCACTACATTACACGACAGACCGAGTCCAAAATCACCAAACTATGACGTCATAAGCATAAGCCCAGCACTGTACAGCCGGCTACAGGCGGCAAATATATTCATGAGTCCAAAAGGGTACGTAACATTACCAAGAAGATTACCATATGAAAGCGACTTACGACCTTATTCCACTATCAACGGTGTGATACCATATTACGAAAACTTTAACACAAAGCTATTTGGCGGAACGTATTACAGTTTAAATAAGAGTGACATGGATATAGGTCCAGTGAAGATGAAGTTTGAGGAGGAGCCGGCTCCTTCGCCAGCGCCTGGAACTCCCCATGCGACGATACCCAGAAATAGTGTTAGTTCCCCAAACATCCACAATCAGCTGCTGGTGTCTCAAAGAGCTGATAAGACTCTTAAAATTAATCTTGATAATGAAACAATTAAGGACAGAGTGCGAGCGAACATTGGTGTTAATATAAAAACAAGTGCGCATAGAAAAAGGAATTCGTGTGATTTGAATCATTTTTTAGCTGTTGATGCGACACAGGTGTAAATTTTACTCTAGTTATTACCTGGCCTAAACCCAGATCCAAATTTAAAGATGTTTATGACCTTGATATTTATAATTAAGATTAGTTATGTGAGACAATAAAGTATCCGCAGTTAATTCAATTTTGCAACTGATACGAATACTTATTTATTTTAACAGCTAAACGAGCAAGGGGCCAGAAAGGTGATATCGCCGCCCATAGACAACTAGAGGCTCGTAAATACGTACCGGCCTTTTTTTAAATAGATTTTCTTATGAATATTTAGCCCACAGATTAGGTTATTTTTTATTATTTCAGATGTTTTTTATAAATAATAGATCTGGGTTGCGGCCGGATATTAAAAGTCTTATGGTGTTCTATTGAAAATATTCCTATTTTAATTATATTGATAAATCTTATTAACCTGTAAATATTAGTATTAATTATAATTCAATGGAATTGTTAAATTATTTAGTGTTATATATAATCAAGTATTAAACAGTTTAAAAGTTATTGTAACCCGTTTCGGTCTTGGTGCATCACGAAAATATATGTAAGATTACAAGTTTGTGTCTTGACATCTTGATGCGGTAGAGGGCAGTGAAATCAAAAATTAATTTACATAGTTTTAAATTAAAACGATAAAACAATAAATTATATAAAATACGTATAATTTCTGGCTTTGAAAATTGCATTAATAGACAGTGTTTAACATTCGTACTAATTGAGTTTAGCTACCGTGAAAAAACATATATTTTTATTAATTAAAAATAAATTCTCTGTCATAAAAGAAACCTTGTCTGTAAAATAATGTCTTATAAATCAAATGAAAAAATAAAACCAATTTAATAATCCGTTAAAATTTCAACATTTGTGTATATAACGCTTTATGTAAAAATGTATATAAATAATTAAATTTATAATTAAGTGAACGAGCGAAATATTTGGAATGTATTATGTATGGACCAATAGAGCGAGAACGTTTATGATTGGGAATGGTAATAAATGAAGAATTTAAATATCAAATTGTGTTTCACTAAATATGCCTTTAATTTTTAATGCCATGTAAACGTATGTCATTTGAATTTGGAAGCCGGAGGCCATTTTAAGTCACTAATAACCAATCTCTCTGGTTATACATATTTTCGTAAGGCTTTTTATTTTAGCTTAATCAAAATTTGGTTTCAAATAAGTTTTGATTAGATGAGATCCTTATAAAAGGTATTTGCCACACAAGCCATAACCGATATCTCGCTTTGTCGGATTGAACCGCTTTCTTGCCTCTTTACCAGAAAGTGTGTTTTCTTAAAATCTGAGTGTCATCCGTCGTAGTGGTGTCTTTGAATAGATTATGTGTTTAGAGTTTCTAATAATTATATGTCTACTTTGTACATGTATGTATATTGGCTTCTTTTGCTGTGAATATATTAATTACTACTTACGTATAGTAATGAAAGAACTTAAGAAATTATTTAACGATATGGCCTAATATGGGTACCACCTCCAATCCTTATACAGGCCGTCTATTTCTAGAATGTCTGACATAATTGATTAATAGTCTAGATCGTATTCCGCATATATTCCTTTTCCGTACAAGTGTTATTACTGTTATTCGAACCTCTCTGACATTAGTAATATCTTTTTCACATAGGATAATATCAGCGATCACTTGTGTACTATTATAATTTTCTTCAGTCTACGAGCATTACATAATAATCTCACAATAAACTCAGTTGATTAAAAATCATTTTTTTAAGCGCGGTCACTTATGCTTATCGGCATTTAGGGAGACTCACTCCGAAGCTTATTTTATCGTTTAAATAGTCCTTAATATAAAATATGTACACCGTTTCATTCTTTCCCTTTGTTCACCCCATACCCCAAATGCCCACCTCCCTATTATTAGATAAACTGTAACAGGAAATGTGTCAGGCCGAAAATGATGATATTGTGTGACAAAAATTATCCCGAACTGATCCGACAAAAGATATTTGCTTCATATATAGTATACTATATAGGAGTAGTGTATATTATATATATATATATATATATATATATATATATATATATATATATACACTAGTCTCTCCTTCGAACGCATTTATTGTGTAGTTATTTATATTTTTTCCAGAAATTTAAATATATATTTTACAGTAAACACAAAATATTCTTAATATTAACTTAACTAAAATAATTAACTTAAAATAAAACAACTGGCGGCATTTCCTCGCTGTATATATATATTTATTCATATACTAGTGTATACCATATATATACTTTTTACAACACATCAGACTACAGACCGATACCTGAGAAACAAGTGTTAAAAAAATAACGATATCCAAAAACCGTACGATTTTTTTACATACTTAATATCCTAATAAAGCTTTAACACCTCTTAACAATACGGTCTAGGATTTATAACTGTAAAAAGAAATTGTTAACAAACAATACATTTGTAAGTCATACAGCAAAGGTTACCATACACATTGTATGATAAGTCCCCGAGTTTTTTTCACCTACCGTAAGGTGTACATATATTTTTCGAAGTGTATGTTGTAAGGTAGTCAAAACAAAACAAACTTATCTAAATATTTACGAAATTAAACTAGCGAATAATAAGTTTTAATTACTATAAGCTTCTTATAAAGCTTTGAAAACAAACTTAGAAAGTTTATAATACTTCAATATGTACATTTTGATCGTTATTGTATCTCATTTGACGAAGCTTTAAATATAAATAGAAAATCTTTGTAAAATATTGAAAATGATTATTATACATTATGTATCCTTATTATATAAGAGTTTTACCATATTAGAAGTACACAATATATTATGTAGAAGTAGATGTTGTTAATACATATAAGAGTTACGGGCGACCTTATCGGTAATAAGCGATCTCTTCCAGGCATCCCACAAAATAAAAGAATACTTAAAATACAATTTGACTGGTGCAATGGGTGCAAAGTATACATCATGGTTAAGTAAAACTGGAAAAAAAAAACTAATTTAAATCTAAAAATATAAAGGTTAAAGTACAAAAGTCTTTCCTCAAACTAAATATTTTTTCCATTTGGGGTAGAGACTTTTGGACCATAGGGTGCAAGTGCACAGGCGCTTATTAAAGAATTAAGTAGGTGCCTGGTAGTCAGTACCGGTGGTCCAAGAGCTGGTGCTTTCCCTGCTCAGCGTGTAAGCATCGCCATACAGCGAGGAAATGCCGCCAGCATTGTGGGTACTCTGCCACAAGGACCAAACTTTTTAAATTTGTTTTAGTTTGTGTTTTGTTTTATTTTAAGTTAATTATTTTAGTTAGGTTAATATTAAGAATATTTTGTGTTTACTGTAAAATACATATTTAAATTTCTGAAATAAATAACTGCACAATAAATGCGTTCGAAGGAGAGATTTAAAAGATGATGGTGGCTGATCGGATAGGATCGGGAAGTGAGTTCCAAAGCTTTATAGCGGACACTTTAAACGAGTTTCCGTAATAGAAGGAATGGTGGGGTGAAATTTCGAGGATATGTCTGATGAAAGAGCGCAGGTTGTAGTCATAGGGATCTATAAATTTAAAGTGATTTTTTTGTGTGTTAAGTGTACGTATACACATGACGAATTCGTTTTATATTCTAACCACGCCCATCAAATTACACCGATGTCTTGGCCTTCACAATTTAAAAATACCACCAATCGAAGTAGCCTATTAAATACGTATTAAATAAAGACTTATTATATAATGAAATTCAGCAAAATCCAACAATAAAACCACAATCCGTTCACAATACCCGCTGAAAACCAGAATACTAATACCGCACATGATAATTATGTGGATTATAACCGCATAGTGCTGGAAATATAATTTAGTCGTATTTTATTTACTCAAAACAGTCTTTAACAATCTCTACTAAGTTTTTATACATCGATTTTTTAGTGCTTTTTGGTGTAATGAAACAATAAAAATGGTTTAAAAACGGATATGTAGGATTATCTCTGGTTGAAATTAGTATATATAACTGGTGTGGTTTCTTGTGGTAATCTAGTATTGAATTCGAACAAATATATATAAAGGTAATTCAAAAGTCATCAGTACAAAATATCAGTTAGTATGATTTTAAGCTCATAAAAATATATTTAGGTCTAGAAACCAGGAATAATTGAAGTATGTGAATAATTATATGTGGAGAATTAATTCAATATTAAAAACTCTATAAAAGCGACGAGAATAAATTGAGTTATTTTCACAGACGATTGACCCACGCTTAATGTAAATTCCTATTAGAGGTTATACCCCCGGAAGAAGGAAGCTTTGTCTTTAAAGGCCATCCAAATCCGTGCTGTGAACTTGGGATCGTGAACAGAGATTTTTCTGGGCTCGTAAAGTTTGAAAGGGAATGATAGAAAGTTTAAACACATCACAGAAGTGAGCTTTTGCATCATGTAAGCTTTTTTAAGTACTTCGAGAGGCCAAGGTCTAATAAACTATATCCCCAGACACGTTCCTCGTTACAATATTGGTGAGCGAACGTGGTAGTATCTCTTACGTACGTATCTAAACAATTAAGACCCGGACACTCACGCTAAACTGGTGTGTGCCCGACGACATTAAATACATACTAAAAACAAGGTATCTTCTATTACCAGATGAAGCGTCACATTTAACTATAACAGTCAAGTAATACGAGCCTAGGTACAATGTATTGAGTCAACATAAACAAACCAAATCAACCATAAATAAACGAAGGAAAAGGCATTTTAAAATTAAATAAATGAGAGATAAATCTATTTACTACTAACGTTTGATGATGATTGAATTATTATTTATTATATTTCTCATAAAATTCTCTGTTATCTAATTTAACACTGGCGAGTTATACCTTATAAATATATACGCGGTTGTATATAATAATCTACCCTTTTCAGTAGCTTTTCAAACTCAAAATATCTTTAATCAAGTAGGTCTTTATTAAGACACTTTTGAATCGTCATTTTTTACACTACCACCGGTTCGTAAGTTATGTACCGAGAAGGACCAGCAAGAACAGCTGCTCTTTTAAAATAAAAATTTCATACAATATTACCTTACTCACATGACCAATTCAAGAATTAAAGCATTGTAAGGCTACTCAAGAATTGGCAAACACGAACGTAAGCTAAACTAAGTTATTGATTTGATACAATGCAAAAATATTTGTTATTAAATTACTTACCAGCATAAGAGAACGCTTGAGGGATAATAAGCACTCTTGGCAAAGTTCGCTTACCATCCGTCCATCCGAATTGAAAATAGATTCAATTAAATACAGAGTATTTCATATTCGCGGATTGGTTACGGAAACAATTTGACAGATCAAAAGCGAAAACAAAGCTATTATTACTTACTTTATAACATTCTCTTCGTAATAATAGAAAATAATTTAGTATTAATTACCTGGAAAATCAAAATAATGTTCATTACTATAGCCTTGAAGATAAAAGGCTTTGTTGGTCCAAATGACCTTGTAATTAATGAAATTATTTTGTAACGACCGGCCCTTGCTACCTGTAAGTTTATAATTATCGTTTTATGGACTAAAGTTTTATGTGCCAACACAAAACGATCGTTAAACTAACGTAAATTACACTAAAACTATGCTGGTTGATGATGTCTTCTGGATCCAGTGTACGAATCTATCAGAATCGTACGTTATTTTGGATGGAAGATAATTTATAAATAAGAAAGAAGATTATGAATCGCGAACCGACACCTATATTGCAATAAATTTATAGAAAATCAAATCATCTTTATTCATATAGACAACTAACGTAGACTTATGGATCGTCAACAAAATAAGTTATAAAAAAATTCGACTCTTCATTTACTGCTAGTTCCCATATCAAGGGCGTAGAGCGGACGAGAAGAATTGGCAAGATTGATTGTGTTCGCATTTGTATCTTATATGTTGTCTCTTAAATGTTTCAAGTTCCCATATTTTTGTGTGTATACCTTGTTTTATTATCTTATAAGTTTATTGTTTGTTAATATATTTAGCACATAGGATGTTTGGGGACAGATTTAATAAAAAAGAGACTCTCCGCCATTTCTTTAAAGAAAAAGGAGGATATCCGATAATTAATATAATTGTTAACTTACAATAAATATATTTAATTATATAATTTCCACATCTTCTATAATTCTATAACTTCTATAATTTGCAAGAGAATTCCAAAATAAACTTGTCTGAGAAGATGCCTACAACAGCTCACATTATTTTAAGCCTGATCACTGTAGATACTTGTACAATGAATAATCGTTAAAGTTATTACACTGTTCTTATAAAAAAATCCAAAAATAAGATTTTTATTTCGTTCTGTCGGTCGGCCCCTCTTTCGTAGTACATTGTGCTATTTTCCTCTATAATATCCAATTCAAGAATTTCCTCAGAGCTAAAATATTAAATGTGCAAGGATTTATACGTAAGAAAAGTTTAATATGTCACGGTGCTGTCTGTCTGTCACAGAGGAAATCTGTTATATGAAAGTTGGTTTTAAATTTGTGCCTATTTCTCTGTTTTATGCATTTGAAAGACGAATTTAGTGAATATTTATGGAATTATTTTTAATAGGATGTTATATTAATAGCATAGCAGAATATTAATATTGATTTAGAATTACAATTCAATTTATTATATATTACGAATTAAGTAGGAGCCTGGTAGTCAGTACTGGTGATTCAAGAGCTGGTGCTTTTCTCGCTCAGCATATAAGCATCGCGATACAGGGAGGAAATTTTGCCCGCATCGTTTAAAATATTGTTATAATATTTTTAATTAACTTAATATGGCAACAAAGTGTTAATAAATATAAATTTAATGAATATGTCAATTGTCAAGTCTAGCGGAACGTCCCGCGGCCATGATGTGCATCCGCCATTTTGGTAGACGTCATCATGCAATCGTCAAAACTTGCTCGTAGACATCGATTCATTATTTAACAGTTTAGATTTAGTAAAAGGCTGAATCCTGTTTGCTGAGTTGACGTCTGAGAACTTGTCACGTCTTCATTTCCATAACGGGTTTCTGTTTATTGCGATTGTCTTAAGCCTGTAACCACTCGTACTAAACTAGAAACCATTTTATGATTATGATTTATATTGTGTATTTAGCCACAGACTTAATTACTAACATGTCCATACAAGATTATTAAATGAATAGATATTAGCATCTATTTGTTTAATAATATACAACCTGATGGTTGTACGGGATTATTATAATTTAACGGAATACGTCACGTGTTTCCTTAAGCAAACTGTGGTACAGATTACTTCGTCTATTGCAACAGAATATCTACAATGTTTTCGTTTCATCTAGAATTCTCTTTGAACCTTGCCGGCATAATATATTTACATTCATTTCATTGTTCAAATATAATATGCGTGAAATTGAGATATTACAATTACGTTTCATAATATAAATTAAAAATATCGAAAACACAGTTATAAGCTCTAAAGGTAAAACCATAGAGTATTTAATAATTTTTTTATATATTAAATATGTTTACTTAAGTTACCCCTTCAGTACAGGCGGCGAACGTATATAGATAAAATATTCGTGTGGATACGGTACCAATTTACGAATACTTTAAATTAAGTTATTGCAGTTGTCGTAAATTGTATTCAACTTGAAAATGAAAATGCTAAAAATTTTAATACTTATGATACATAAGCGATAGTTTTAGTTAGTAGTAGTAGTAGTAGTTTAAACAATCCCCTGGAGGAAACATTCGTGTTAAGATATGTTTTTTATCTAAAGTTTCAACTTGGTGCAATCAACGTTAAAACTCTTAATTTCTTACCCAAGTTAAGTGCTGGAATAAATCGTCCAAGATTTATACACTACGTTAACATTAATGGCTAATACTTTTCACTGCATTTCTGCATGAACCGGTGACTCTTCGGTTGACTCGGGATGAAATATAGCGGGCAGCTGCTGGGTTAATATATCAATGTCATTACGCACGGTGTTTTCGTGGTTGCGAGTTGAAAAAGTTGCACTTAAACAATTTTAAAACTTTTCCACAACCTTGATGACTTGTAGATTTACGATCTTCACGTAAACGTGATGTTTATAAGAATGTTATAGTTGGTGGACTGCGATTTCTGGGTGATAATGCCGCCAAAAGGTTACCAACCTATTTAATTTATAATGTAATTTTATTAATATTCTTCTTTAGTGGTAAGTGAGTATTTGGGTAACACAGCGAAAATTCCGTTAACGTAAAAAAAACACATAAATAATTATTTATTTACACTTTGTTGCACTATAACAGTAGAATTCGATAATGTTAATAGATTAGTTAGTACACGAGAGCAACTGGCGGCCTTATCGCTAATTAGCGATCTCTTGCAGGCAACCCACCAAACAATCCCTTGATATGGTGAAGGAAAACATCGTGAGGATAAAACAATTTAAAAAATTAACCCTGGTTTATTTAGCTAGTACCAGTCTAAATTGTGTTACCTATCGAATTTCTCTTCTCAGTCTTTTACAAAAAACTCTTTGCTCTGAGATATTTTGCGTAGCAATTAAAACGCTCCCATCTCCAGCGTATGAACACCATTGTTGGCGCTGTGCTCGACAAACTGCGAGAGCTGTTACAATATTGACGAACGACGCTAGGTGATGTTTATTAACAATACTTAGAGATATTTTATTGGAAATGCAATTTATATGTAATAAGTTGGATGTGGGAAATAAATATTTTGTTATCACATATTAAGTGAGAGCGCTTTAAAAGCTTTAGTTGTTCATTTGGGATTGAACTTTCGAAATCCCAATTTGTTGGTGATTACACACTTCCAATATCCCGATTCGTTGGTGATATTCTCATACCCGTTTATTAATCTCTCGTAGCCTTAGATATAAGAGGATTATTGACAAGTAGTCGCTGATACGATTATATGAAAATAATACTAAAAAAATATTGCTTTGGTCTGTTTATAAATCAAGAAACTTATTTGTTGGAGGTTCGAATAATTTATCATTGCATTATTATATACTCAGTCAATCGTTTTATTTTATTTTTTTTATAAATATGTCCCTAAACATTATACATGATACTACTGACAATTAACTAAAAATTAATAACTTAGCAACTAAAGTAAACTAAGTGAACTAAAAATTTTATACTCCCACATTTAAACTAAACAAACTTAGACCCAATCTGTTAACAGTATTTGTTGATAACAATAATCTAATTTTCTCGACTCGTCTCAAAAGATCTTAGTAATTAAAACGCCAATGTAAACAGCAGTAAGGGTTGAGATCCAACAGATAGGACACATCGTAAACTTGAGTGAAGAGCCTGTGGTTTAAACTTATACTTTTTCTTTACTGGCTGTATTTTTTTTATCAACAAGCTACCGCGACCAGAGTGCATTTCAATTATAATTGAAAATTACAATACACGGATTAGTGAAAAACGAACTTAGCTAACATTTAAGAAACGATAAGTCTTCTAACAAACAATATGAAACGCTATGAAATAGTCCTTAATAGGTCATTTAAAAATAATTTGTTTTACACTAGACATTTTGCGAATGGATGAGTATTTGTCTGCTATATTTTTGCCCCAGGTGACATTTGGATTTTTATTATAGGACTGTTGATATGATAATTGTTATTGGATTTTTAATACCCCTAAATTGACACTTCTTTAACGGAGATAATTTATGACAGAGAATAAATATACGTTATAGTTATTCCAATTGACATTGTTATCATTACAATATGAGTACAGATTAATAGTTTCGCATTCCCCAAGAAAAATGTACTCTTAAACTTTGGTCTTTATCCCGCTTTATTGCTTTAGGGATTTCAACTTATTTCATTACACTTCAAATGAGGGACAATTTGAAATTCAAATGCTTTAATTTTTCCCCTAATCACACGTAAAGTCGTGAAGTTACGACCGATTATCACGGCTCAGGGTGACGATCCCATTTAAATTTGCTTTGGTTAATTTTCTTTTCACTTTATGCTGTTATTGGGTAAAGTTAGAGAGGTTTATTTTTAATTTAATTAAGGCGAATACAAGAAAAAAACTCAATGTCAAAATACTCTATTTCAAACAGGATCAAGCACTTTTGAAAGTGACACTAAAACAAAGGTCACTGCGCGCCCTCGGCGAGATAGCCCCAGCCTTATATAAGCTTACCTTATTAAAGTGATTTAACAAAAAGAAATTGGAACAGAACAATTAATTTCCAAGCAGCACCCGTGAGATAATCATTTTTATCATAGTTGGCTCTTTCAATAATATAATTTTTTACTAAATAGCGAAACAACTCAGCCTCACATCTCTGTCAAGCGAGTAAGCTGTTCCATTTATACGTAAACAAAGAAAAGTACAATTTATACTAAAAAAATAGATATTTGGAACAAAAACTTTTTCAAATGACTAATTGAAGGGACAAAACGAAATAGCAATTCCACACAGACGCCCGCTGTCGGAAAAATCGCACCAATTTATAAGAAAATCTCAGGGCTTTATAAATATTCGTGATTAATGCGTTGTATTTCATTAAAATACATCGCTTCAAATTGAATTTGAATTCATATTACGCAACTTACCGAAGGATTGAGGAATGCGCCTTTCATTTGTATGTCTCACGGAAAAAGTCAATTTTTTTCATAATGATAACGATAAAACAAATATAAATATTCATGGAGTCATACACAAATCTATTTTAATAGTATAGTAGAAATTATCTTTGTGACAATTGGACATAAACTTTTATTTACTCTGTATATGGGTAATCGTAAATAGGTTGTTTGAAATGACATAGAACCTTCATGGTTTGAGATTTTTAAGTAAGTTAATTTTTTTAGATAAATGGATACTTAGATTTTTAAATATGAGTTCGGACGCGGAACTAGCGTGCCAGAAACTACAGGGGACTTGTAATGAGCGATGCTTGATTTTGGTTTTATTAATACATGTGAATAATAATGACTTGAAACATATGGTGAAAGCTGATCCGAGTCAAATAACCCAGATTTTAGGGACATGGTCAAGCAACTGAACTCCGAACAATTAAAGCAAAACTAACAGTGAAATAGACCAACAGATGAATCGATCCTAATCATTATTGCTTATACGTAACAAGAAACCGTTTAAACTCTACAGGAACTGCAATTAGAAGCCATTTGCCATTATTCTACAGTCCGTACTGGAACTGACTTTTTTTAGAAAATTTTCTCAAGGAGACTGTACAAAATGTCATTCAGTTCGTCGAATCTAGATCACCAGATATATCGCAAAGGCATAAAGAGCCTTCCCATTACAACTACAATGTATAGATAACAATGCTAAATACTCTGTAAATATATAGATAAAATATATATGTTGAATTAAAACAAAACTAATTTAAATCTTTCAGTACAAATCGGCAAATCCTTAATATTTAAGTTTGAGCAACTCTAAAGCATTTTACATTGTATACATTTTAAATGATTGAAAAACAAATTAGTTTGTATTACAAGTTACGAGTAACAAACATTTCCCGAGTAATGAAAGTTTAAAATGCAATCGTAGAGACGCAGCTCTATTGGGACGCGGACTTATTACGTCTAGTAATCTGTTCAACAATTCTATATGTAATTTTTAAGGTCTAATCATTAAGATACCTTAGCCTTATTTCGACAATTTTGTGGGATACATCAGAACCTTTTCGTTCGTCAAATAATAATAATAAATACATAATTTAACAAATAAATTATAATTGTAATTTTCATAAAACAAAAACATATTGACATTTAGTATTAAATAAAAACAATATAATTTAAAATAAAACAAAACACAATACGAAAACAAATTTAAAAAGTTTGTTCCGTGCGGCAGAGTACCCATAATGCTGGCGGCATTTCCTCGCTGTATCGCGATGCTTATACGAGTGAGAAAAGTACCAGCTCTAGGGTTACCAGTACTCATAAGCAGGGCTACTCAACTCTTTAATAAGCGCCTACTACTCCAATAGGAACAAACTTTGGTTTTCCGCCTACCGCCACGCCATCTCCTGTCCGAAACATTAATATGTATCATTTTAAGAATAAACTTTAGTTATCACCTTATTGTAGATGAAAATGATTCATAATTGTACCCATAAATTTTCATATACTTCGTAATTATGATACTGTTTTGGTACTGAGCTGTAAATTTCCGAGTGTTGATATTGATGCCAGGGACGTATTTACACATACATAACTTTTACAGGCTTTAATTTAATAACATAGTTTTAAACCTTTTTACAGTTGGATTACATATAATTGGAACCGATTGTCAAAAGTTTATTTCGTCAAAATCGGTTAAGGGAAAAGTTATGGTCAATTGAAAATTTACTTCAACCACTGCTTCAAAACTTTTCAACACTTATATTGATTAGTTGTAGATTATATATTGTTAAATATGTTCTAATATAAGTTAATCTTAATATTAAAACTTATGAGAGGTAACAAAAATAACAAATAACGCAGTGCGCGCGGGCGCAGTTGAAGTGTTGATCAATGTGCTCGATAGATGGCGTTAACAATATAACTTAAAATGCAACAAAATACAAAACTAAAACAAATTTAAAAAGTTAGTGTCTAATTATTTATTAAATTTGTTTCTTACACACACAACCCCCGTCTGTTTGACCCTCAAGCTATAGCCGGCAAGGCATAGTCGAAATTTGATATCGAAACTAACTCTAAAATACAATTTTATAATTTAAATCCATCCCTGGTCACATTAAATACCACAAAATGGAAATGCCCATGCTTGAGTCCACTTTAACGGCCACAAATCTATGACCATGTGTGGTTTTGGCATTAAGTTTTTTATACATTCACAGCGTGTGTATGATTAATGCTATTCACATACATTGTTATGTTGTAATGTTGACTTTAGCTGTTCATACAGTGTAAATAAACTCCATGTAACGTCAATTTTTTTTTTTTATTCAAATCCAAAAACAATTTTTTTTTCATACATCTTAATCTATCCGGCATTAAAAACCGCGCAACGGCTTGTCCATGCCGTTGTTCACTCAACTAACCTTATCCAACCAGAAGTGCGAGGACACCCACGCTATCCCGCGACATCCCCTCGTTGCATCAAAAACATGCCTTTTCAAAACTGCTTGGTTTTTTCGGGTACAGACAAAAGTTTAGCGTGGGTGTCCGAGTCTAATTGATTTAGGTAAAGTGGTAGGAGATACTCCCACGTGCGCTCGCCGTAGCTGTCGATTCGATCGATTTATCTAATATATAAAATGGTCGTGTCACAGTTTTCGTTCACTTACTCCTCCAAAACGGGTTGACCGTTTCTCCTGAAATTTTCTGAGCATGTTAAGTAGGTCTGAGAATCGGCCAACATCTATTTTTAGAAACATTTTTTTGGCAAAACGGCGTTTGTCGGGATCAACTAGTAATACTCTAAAGACTTTGTTTTTTGGTTTAGCTTGTATTTTATACAATGATTATTCTTCGCTCCATTAACGGACAATCTCTATAACGCCACAATCCCTTCAGTGTCATTATATGTAGCTAACACTGTACTATTCTCGTGAGGACTAAAAAAGCTGGGAAAGTAGAAGTGAAACCTCCGAAATTAACATTCAAAAATCGAAACGAAAATCAATATAACCGGTGTATGTTTGTTTAGTATATCATAAAAAAACTCAGTACCTAACTCAATATTACATAAGATAAAAAGAGAAGAATTAAATGTACAAAAAGGAATGAAAGGAAGAATAAAAATCGGTTAAATACGTATAAATTTCTCAGAACAAGGTAGTCATGTCTGCGCTGTTGGTCGCTGTCAGGTGACCTTCGCATTGGCTTACTTGGTTGATTCAATTACAATTTTAACATTTTTTTGCTAGAAAATGTACTTAAAAAAAATCTAAGAACAAAGAAAACTATCAAACCGCCAAGTACAGTTTAATGGTAAAAGAAAATCTGCACTTTTATACTGAAGCCAGAGATTACTCTCACAATGATACAATAAAAAAATGGTATTCCACGACATAATGTCATAATACTATTTTTAAATTAAAAAATACTAGATAAGCATTCTGATTAAGAAATGCCGATGGTCATTTGGTATACCAGTTAAAAATCTGAGTATAAATATTATGTAAATTATCTTAAATGTACTTAAACTCTAACATGAATATACTCAATTCAGAAGTGCTTTTATATTTCTATGTGCTCTGTATATTAAAAAGATAGATTATAGTTGTCTGAAATAAATAAATTATTATCTTAAATGTATATTACCGTACCATATTTTATTGTTTCATGTTATTCAACATTTTTTTGTTCCATGCAAGTGTAGTCCTTTGTACTGTGTTTAATCTACCTCTTGCTTAGCCCCTATGGTCATTTCTTTTTCGTTTTAATAAGAGTTTAAAGACTTAACCGACTGCGTAATGTGTTGCGTGTTTTGCAATCTAGGTCCTAGCCCCAAAATCTGTATACGCTTCACGTACGTCTAAATTTAGACTATTTTGCACAAATAGCAACGCTAAACAGGCCAGAGGTGAATCAAAGGCTGGATTCCAATTAGAACGAAGATTGATGAGCCCCGAATCCGTACTGATGATTAATAGTTTGTTTAACTTTGTAAACGGAAGATGATACTAACTGTTTGAAGATAATTATTATATAGGATATTATATAATGCTTATATTTCTATATGAAAATATGTTACTTTTCTTACATTTCTCTGTGATCTTTCACCGCCTTATTTATTTATTAACACTTGTTTTCTATAAAATACACACACATGTAAAATTAAAATGAGAAGGGCTACCGCCGGCCTTGTCGCTTTCAGCGGTTTCTACCTGGCAACCGCAACAAGGAGAATTTTAAGGGACACTAAACTTTGATGAAGTGTAAAAACAATACAAAACACACACTAACTAATAATATACAAAGTTAGTGTGTAACTTAACAAAGCAAATTTGGATTGTGTTCGATGAATATAATACTATAGTGATGTCTTTTATTAATTCCTATAAGTATATGGAATTCCATATACTTATTTTAATTATTTGGACATATATGCACGTGGTCGTCATCAGTCAATCCTGTATCCAACATGGCTGCCGAGCTATTCTGGATAGGCGGGCGATTAGAATTAAATGTACGATTATTATTTTCACAAATTTGAACAGATTTATGATCAACACTTTATAATTAATTGGTACACAGTGACACTCCATCGAACACGTCTTGCTTGGGCGCGATGCGAACGGATCTAAATCCTCCAATGATTGTGGTTCTTCTCCGTTCCAACGCTGCACGCCAAGAGAGCCCGGAGTTGCGTCAGAACAAACGTCAACCCTCCATTGTCATTCTTGACGTTTCTTGACACTCTCAAAACATTGAAGCACCGTCATACAGTTTATTCTCTCTATTTACTTTATTGTTAAAGTGATCGGTCATTAACATTGCGGATCAATCGTTAAATGCACTTAATGTCTTGTACAATAATACTTGCAGAAATGATTTTGGGACCGCCACGTTCCGGCAGCGCCTCCTGGATGTTTTCACAGGCCCAAACATGCAATTTCCGGGACATCATTTGCAATAAGACATCGTCACTGTTGAAGCGAGTGCGATGCAATACCTACTGACGATGTTTTTATACTCACAAATGGATCGGTGTTATTCGAATTTATGATGATAAAAATTATTAATTCATCAGTTATTCCATACTGAAACAAATGTCTGTATAATTATCAAAAAAAAAAAAAATAACTGGGACCTCGAAATGCTTTATTTGTTAATCTTTATTTAGAAACATTCGTTCTTAGCTATATTTAAAAGATCTACATGTTAGCTATATTGATAAGCCGAATGTAGAACTGCAGCTTGTTTAAGAATCCCTATTGACTGTGAATCAAAATCATATAAAAATGAAGTGTGTCGATGAGCAAATAATGCCTACAGATCTATATATCCACAATAATGTTTTATTTGTTTTTTATTGATTCAATAGTAAGATTAAGTTATTACAGATACTCATCTGTCCTATCCCAGATATTAGTTATCTAGAAAACAAACGAAAAGCATTTGGCATGGTCTCCTAGCGCGTGGGAAGTTATAATCCGTTACAATAATGACACTGTTGGAGCTGTAATAACGTGCTACGAGTGATTGCGAGGTTATAAATTGTCTTGTTGTAGGGTTGTCAAAACAATATAAGGTTATTATTGAAGCGTGATAAAAGTTACGAGGAAGTCGTAACTGTAACACATGCCTTATTAAAAAGGTTTCTATTGTTTGAAACCTCTTTTGTATTAATTAGGTTTTGATAGTTGGTCGTAGTTAGTAGTAGATACTAAGATGTAATAACAAATCTGACGATCAAATAGTTTAAAAACTAAAGAGTAACTTAGACTTCTTCCCTTGACTTCCCTGGACTGGGCATATCTCTCCAGTATGAACGGTCTCCCAAGCTCTGTATGCATCCTCACTTGAGTTGCAGCAGGTCGACTGTTAGAGGTATATGCCTCTAGGATCTAATCCGGGGGCTATTACAGTGGAATCTACTAAAGGTTATGTTAGTATAGAAAATAATACATCTTATCTCGCAAACCTGAAAACTTTACAGAAATGAAGATTTCAGTAAAACACCACCGCTAAAGATTTTTGCGACAGAACGGGATTAATTTGCAAGTTGGTATGAAAGTCCTTAATATTATTATCCACAAATTTGATATATGTAAAAGAAGTAGACATTTCCATAGATGTTTCATCTGTATTCTTTATATCATACAACACATTCTATTTATTAAAAGCAATATTTGTGGCAACCCTGATCAAAGACACGTGTTACGGGCCTCCTTTATCGTCTCGAAAACCTTATGAGAGTCTCGTCATGTGAAAATTTATTGTTACGTCTTATTCGCTTTTTATTTCAAGTCCAACTGCCACTGTAACCTAACGAGCTTCGGATAGTTGACGTTTTTCTTCTACGGAGTTATAATCATTTTTAAATGTATTTTATTTATCTTATATAAGTAAATAAAAATATATGCCAATTAATTATTAATATAACATTTTAGTAGTATTTTTATGCTTTTTATTCAGTACATAGTACCATTTTGAATCGTCTTAAATGACTCTACGCCTCTTCGTACGCCACTAAGCTGAGAATAAGCAGGAAAGAAGCTTAGTTGTTTTTTTTTTTCTGATGACCCTAATGCACTGTTTTACCTATAAAGTTAATCGTTAAGCGTTTTAAATAACGCTCAGTTTTGGAACGTCAGACGTCAAGGTGGCACAGATGGACTTTCGTATTCCGCTTTAAAGTGCGGTGATGGAATTCAGTCCGAGGACGATTTATGTTTTAGAGGGAACTTACATGGAGATGCGGAGAGACAAGCCAACGGATCAACGAACTTAGGTGAACGATTCAGTATAATTCTAATCATAAGATTATCCAAGAGCTGGTGTTTTCCTTGCTCAGCGTATAAGCATCGCGATACAGGGACCAAACTTTTTAAATTTATTTTAGTTTTGTGTTATTTTAAATTATATTAGTTAGGTTAATATTAAGAATGTTTATAAGGTTGTATTTGTAAATAGTTATGTAGAATTAGCTCAATATATGATAGTAAATCGTAAGTATATCTGCGCTTCAATACATATAAGTAGAGTAATATATACAAAATCTTAGATATATTTAAACTTGATCGTCAATTTCTAAAATACGTTTATTGAGATCTAACGTATAAGTATCGTTAAAGTTCGTGCTAAGCTTTTTCTGTATTTATTTTCTTGTTTTATCGGTGAAATTTTGTTTAGGATATATCTCACTGCTCATTATTATTATAAATTTTCCTTTTATTTTTTTACTATGATATGTTTTCTCGTGAAATATTTCACTTAACCTATGAAATCAATGTAACATAAATATTTACTAATAACATTCGGTATTGGGCAAATGAGAAATATAGACAAACGTGTACAGACCGCGAGGGAACTTCTAAATCGAAAATAAATCTTATACTCGGTGGAAATGATTCGGCAAACTTCATAACATGAAACTTGAACCAATTGCAATTTCTAGTGTGCTCCACTTTATTTATCTCAAATGATTTACTCTTTGAAGAGCTTCATATAATTGCGATTAACTATCGCATGAGTTTTATATGAAAATTTCAGGAAAAGCGGCTCCTACAGGGAGTTGTCGCCTGAGCTGAAATTAATAACTTAACCCTAAATTAACATAATAATTTAATCCCACGTTTGGTTTGTTCCAAAAAATATTTACATACAAACATACCCAACTACAGCCCAGGGAGACAAGTGCAGAAGGACAATAAATTAAAAAAAAACATAAATAAATAGATACGTACCAACATTGTGAAATAAAAGTCCTATAACAATCAAAAAACGACTTCCCCTATATGGTGTGCTGCCTGTTCGTTTGCCCCCACATCAAAAACACATACAATGTAAAGCTTAAATATTTCCCTGGTAACTATAATACCTTCTGTCTCCTCAAGATAAACCTCACTTTGTGGCTCCATTTATTTAATAATCGCCTTAAAAGTCTAATAGTTTTTTACAAGATATTGTTCAATTTCGTGTATACTATACACAGAAAAAAAACAAACAAGTTATATAAGGAACATTAATAACAATTTAATTAATCTAATAAAAAGAAGAAAGAAGCCTTTTAGCTTTTTTTATCTACCTTTAAAACAACCTTATAAACAACACCTTGTCATATTTTAGTTGGAAAATATTATAAGCCCTCTGTGTAGTGTCTTTGTGAAAGTTGCTGGCACGCATGACCGCAGCCACGAAACTGCCCTATTTTACAGTGTTACAAGTTTGCTGCCCCAAAATACACAGCCTTATTTCGATAAAAGGAATTGGAAGATCAAAAAATTTAACATATTATGGTTAATTTATTAAAGCTGAACACACATTTTCAATTACGTTTAAATAATTATATTTCTTAAATAACATTTCCCTTCCCTTAAGAAAACATTACAAGTTTTTTTTTTCTCCTTTATACCTCACAATAGTCTTGTAATTCCCAAATAGTCATAGTCTTAAATGTCTCTAATGTAATTGATTAAAAATGTGAAATTAATTCAGCAATTCTAATTGATCTTGTAAAATAATTGTAGCTTTATAATTGATGGACGTCTTAACTGAACAAGGAAAAGGTCGCGAAACCACATCAAGGAATTCAATCAAAATCTTTGAAATTGTCGTTTCATAGGTTGAGTTTAATAAATTTTACGGTCAGGGGTTTCGTAAGTGACTCGTATAACTCACACAGTATGTGAATTAAATATTATAACTGCTAATATTTTCCTTAAAAAGGCATCGGTTAAAGGCTTAATAATATATTTACGATTCTCAAACCTTATGAACATTTTAATTATTGAGGTATTCAAATTGGTTAAGTAACATAATTTTATACTACTATTGAGTTTCCTGTCGGTTCTTCTTGGTAGAACATTCCAAACCGGTGATAGTGTAAAAATTGACGATTATAAAGGGAGAAGAGGAATGCTCTTTTCTTGAAGGTCCCCAAAGGTTCGGGAATGGTTGGCAATCTGCGGTAGCAGTTGGTTCCAAAAAGAGAAGAAACTGTGTGGAGCGCCAGACGTCAAAGTGGTAGGGATGGAATTTCGTATTCTGCCTTGATGTCCGGTGATGGAATTCAGCTGCAGGTATTAGTTATTATTATTAGTCTTTATAAAGACGTACTTGAATAAAGATAGTTTGAGTTTAAATAAATTTCATGAATAACGATCAAATTTGAGAAGATATTACTTTGAAAAACTATGTAAGTTTTTTGAAAAAGTTAACACAGTTAATGAACTTTGATACCACGGACAACCACAATGTGGAATAGCCCGTAAAAGATATCATACAACATGAAAGCCGACATATTATCGCGTTAATAAATTATACATTTAATGACCTCATAGACCCACGCAGCGCTGACAATAATTTACTATGCAAAGGAATTTTCTACAATCCCTTTATTTTATACACCGGTATAGTGATTGGTTAGAAAAAATCCAAATAAACTGAAAGTGATTTTTAGTGATTACTATGGTAACTTGGTCGTCAACAAAATATATAATTATATAGGACATTCTTATCTTTTGGTTAAATTAACTAATTAGCGAAATTACTAATAACCTTTGTATAAACAGTCCTTTTGATGATTTGAATATTAAAATTGTTCAAAAAAGTTTATCCAGTCACCGAATTAAATTTTAAAATTAAGCTACTGTAAAACAATTTACAATAACCTACATAATATACTACAGCTTATATTTCTATAGTCAAAATTAATTTAAAAAATAATTGGAAACTCCGGTTAACGATTCAACATTTTTTTTATTATAATTGGACAAACGCACTATTGGTATTTATTCATTAAATATATTTTATAATTAATAAAAGTTATATAAATATTCGTTAACATGCTTCAATATTTATGTAAAACAAGATACTTGATTTAATGATGTTACAGACCTCGGAGCTTCAATACAAAAAGCTTTATTCCTATTTATTCTGAACGAGCTTTGCCTGCGTGAAATTTGATTTTTTAGGCTATTTTCCAGATGAAACTTATGATATCGGATTCCATACATGGAATTCTGACATTTTGAAGTTCTTTCAAAAATACAGATAATATATTTCAGTGTTTCGCGTATTCGTATGTCATAGATAAAAGAAACGAGATATTAATACTAAGATGACATCGTGTATGGGAGGAATAGTTGCCTCATTCTGAGTTCTATTTTCGAAATTGTATTTAAAAAACATAAGTTGAATGTAATGAGTTTCATCTTTTTATTTTCATATTCCAAATTTAAAATTAACCATAGACTTACGATCATTTACCACAGATAAATGAGCAAAACATGTATTAGTGTTGCTAGTTAATTGTAAAAGTTGATCAAAAGTCACTTTTGAATTTGGAATCTGTCGTGCTGTCGTGCTGTCGTGCTGTCGAGCCTGAAGTGAAATACATTTTTTAAATCCTCCATACGCTGAGTGTTATAGTGTTTGGTTACCGAGCTATTGATAGAAACAAGACTACTACCTTTTTAAAAAAGAAAAGGGTAGTATAATCAAAACAACAATCTATCATTTCTAGAAGCCCTTATTAGAAGTTTCCTAATTAGTCTAAAGTGTCACGTGGGCATTATCCAATTTTAGGGATGGTTTGGTCAGTGTGTTAGCTATTAATTTATAGAGGCATAATTCTGTGAAAAAGTTATCATAACATCGTCATGAGTGTGTCAAGATACCATTATTAAGGACGTACTTAAACTTCTTAACAGCACCTTGTTCAATAATCAAGAAAAATCTTCAGCTTGAAGCCTCAGCCTTTAAAGCATAAAAAACTAAATCAAACCTATCTTTGATAGAAAGAAACTTTTGACTTCATCAGAACTGAACACTGGTTATTACCTCAGTCACTTTTAGAGATAGATGATAAGTTGTAGTCCCTCGTATTCGAGCCAGAGTAAAGATTTTTTTTCGATAGAAAGAGTGGGTGCCATTGATAACTGACCTGTTCTGCACGAGACCTCCAAGACATGCATGAACGTATTAAACTTACACACTTTAATAGTAATACATTTTACATACAATTTATGGCCAGACTAAATATTATAATAGATATTCAATTGTAGAACACGGTTTGAGAGCTTAGCAAGTGGCGGAGTACTTTGCAAAGTGGCATTGTTCTTTCGAGTCTTTTGTTGTTCAGTTTTAAAGTTTGTGGCGACTCGGAACCACCTGTCAGTGATGAATTATGTTGTTTTCTTGTTTACTCTGTTACCTATATAGTGTCTGTTATTAACATATTATTAAAACGCTGTTGAACGTGATTTCTCTATCTATTGTCACTCAATCAAACATTTTTGTCCTATTTGATCACGTGTTTGTTGATTTGTTCGTTTGCAATCAAAATAATATGAACGTTTTATAAAAATCAACCGAACCGAGTTTCTTGCCTGCTTCTTCTCAGCTTGGTCGCGTATGAGCAGGCGTAGAATCACTTAGATTTAAGACGATTCAAAATGGTCCTATGTACCTTAATAAATAAAGATATTTTGACTTTGACTTTGAGCATTATTGAGTAATAATATAATAATTTATATTTTTTTGTATTCTAACTAACATACAACTTCAACAGATTTGACATCTAAGTTTATATATAAATAAGATGACAATAACATTACATACATTATTTGTTATGATGACATGACATAACATTATTTGTTAAATTAGGATTGTTATTGTTGACAACGTCTTTGAACATCACTAAAACTAAGTGCACATTGGTTCTATTCGCGCCCACTATAAACTCAGTGGGTTATCATTTTTGAGGGTCGTTTTATTATTTTTGAAAACCTAGTACAGACTATGTCAATGATCTAGAATTCTTTTCATACCCATTTTATCCAGAAATACAATTTTGCTTATTTATTCCTTTTAATATTTAACCATTCTAGCCGTGGTCACAGACAAGCATAATCGCCACAGAACTAATATTACAGGCCACACACACACGCATAAACAAAAAGTTTGTATTCCAAAATAAAAGCGGTTAGTTATTAACTGATAGTAATCATCGTGTGAAACTAGCCAGTGTCTATTTAACATAAGTCAACCGCTATCAGAATATTACAGGATTTCGGTTTATATACATGACGACAAATTATTTTTACATAGATTATAATATTATTTTATAGAATGGCAAAACAAACGAGCAAGTGGGTCAAAAACTCAACTCAAAAACGCAATTGCAACAACTTGCAACTCCAGAAAGCGTGTGCAGCCAGTAAATTATGGCGTTTGGAATTCCTATTAATAAAAACTATTTATCAATTTTTATACACTACTATAATATGAAGTGGATCGCGTCGACTGGGGACTGATGAAAATCAGCGGTGTAGAAAATCACTTTTCACTTAAATCCTGAGCAGTTTCCCAGTTTTTCGGCGCACACCCGCGGCCCAGTGCAACAAAGCCCTATATTTATGTAGTGTATCTGTGGTATCATATCATATATATTTCAATTGGCTGTCAGTTAGGTTATTTTTTCAACTAAGCACATTTATTACATTAAACTGTTATTCTCTCTTATTTAGGTACTTTCTTTAAATAATATAAATACTTTATATATATAATATATATTATATATATAATATATATTAACTTTCCAAGTGAATCCCTTATTCGTTTTTAAATAGTAAATCCTCGTAAATTGGTCAAGCGTAAATTGTAGCTGCATTTAGCGGAAATGTTCCTCAAACAGACTAATAGCAGGAAGATAAGCAAAATGCTACGCGAGTAGCTTAAACTGTAATCTCAGCTTTCGCCTTTATTATTGGGCTGAAGAAGTTAATATGAATTCGCTTTGGGAATTCTTGTTTAGGTCGTAATCAACATTTAGCCATTTTATTCGAAATCTATTTCTCATCAATTTACGAATGAAGCCCAAATTAATCAATACAAAAATAAAAACAAACCCTATGAAGCTACCAACCGCTATAATCCTTCCACTATCATTCCTAACCATGTCAAAATGTCACAATCTAGTGCAGAGTTAACAAAATGATTAATTTGGGTAATCATGCGCGAAATGGAGCTTTGCTGACGGAGGCTAGTTCGCGAACATACCTCAGCCAGCAATAAATACTAACCAATGCATGCTGCAATATGTTCCACATCTGACATCGTTCCTGGAAAATTTTAAAGAGCCGATTTAAATCCCCCAAAATAACCAGCAAAAATGAAGCAGAGTAAAGGACATTAAAAGTATATGAGAGTTATAGTTGCACAAAGACCCGGTCACGTGAGTGTCTATGGGATCTCATTTGACGTAAAAATACTGAAAGAGACGCTAATGAAATAACATTACCACTAAGGAACCATTAATCCATTAGTGATACGTTTACAGCAAGTTAATGCATCGAGTAAACAGGGTGATGGATGACGTCATCACTCTTGCAATTGTTGGCTTTTATTTGTAGGTTATTGTTCGCTGTTTAACACGTATTACTATTATACAGCAAAGCACACAGAAATAACACTGAGACAGATTTTCAAATACTTAAATCAAAATCAAAAATATCTTCAGGTAACTATGGTACACTTAGGAATTGTTAATAAATAAAAATCGACTCTACATTTACTGCCAGTTCCCAAATCAAGGGCGTAGAGCGTACGTAGAAGAACTGGCAAGAAACTCTCCGTACTTTAAATAGCCAAGCATGTTTCACAGTACGGTTGTAAAGAGCAACCACTACACCATGCACCAGTGAATGCGTCAGTATCTATATTAAATAAAAACAATAAAAAATAACTTTTACTATCATCGATGGGCATAGCGAAATATGAGCACAATAACAGTATATTCATAGCACATTTATACTGAAAAGAACTGTGTAAGAAATAGAAAACACTTGTTTTACTCACAAGTAGGCCATAGGCATAAGTAATTCATTAAAAGATCAGTATGTGTTTTCATTACTTACTTCCGAAGGCTATCCAGGACTTAGTTTTAATGAAAGGGGTTGTAAATTCATGTTATTTAAAATAAATAATTTAACAGAACTAAACTAATTTAAGAAATAAACAGTTTAACAGAACAGTGTTAAGCCGGATAGTCTAAGATATTAAATGTCCGATCAAAAATCAAACCTCTTTGAGATGCTTCCTTCGAATTGCTGATGTGGTTTAGCTGCTAACGAAACTGAAAAAACAGGTCTTGCAGCCGATCGAAACTTCGATGAATGTATGAATTTGGTAAAAAAATCACCTAAAGGACCGACAGCGCACTCACGAGCTCCTAGCCACGTAGGTGTCTATGGGTGGCGTTTTCATCTTCATAGTGGGCTTACAGCTCGTTTGCCACCTCTTCTATAAAATCGCATGGACTGTTATACGCCAACCTTAAATTATAAAAACCAGAAAATACACGGTTAGCCCGGGTCGTTTAAAATTTTATAACCTTAGGAGACCCGTTCCCTATGTCTCCAGGGTTCATCTGACATTAATGACTTTAAACTTTGCTGGGAAGCGATTTATTTAATCGTTTAAAAGGCTTTAGGTATACTACGTATATTACTTACACTAAGACTTTTTGTCTCTTTCTTTTATATTATATTTGCGCTTTTATGGAAAGAGGCAGATAGATGTTAAAAGCAATTCTGATCCAATTTGAAACTTCATTAACATCAGCTCTTGATCACACAATATTTTTTTTGAATTAAATTTAAACCGATATAAATTAGCTTCAAGAGGAAGATTCAAAAATTAAAATCAAAAATATTTTTATTCACATAGCTAACACTTATAAATCGTCAAAAAAAACTAAAAATTATAAAAAAAATGACATCTACAGTTCCCAAATCGAGGGCGTAGAGCGGAAGAGAACTGGAAAAAACTCTCCGCCACTCCATCAAGAAAAAAGCGTACAAATCCCTAAAAGGCCGGCAACGCACTCATGAGCTCCCAGCCACATGAGTGTCCTTGGGCGGCGACTTCCCCTCTATGGTGGGCCTCCTGCTCGTTTGCCTCCTCTTCTATAAAAAAAAAATCCTCCAAATTGCCAAGCATGTTTCTTAGGTACGGTTTTAAAGATCTGCAACCATAAAACCATGCACCAGTAACTGCGTCAGTATCTATATTAAATTAAACCAATAAAAAATAACCTTTATTAACATCGGTGGGCATGGTGAAATAGGGGCACACATTTACGCTAAAGTGAGAACAGCCCACAAACACACAGCACACCAAGACTTTTCCAGTGAAAAAATATAAGCACATAGATTGAGTGTAATTTGAACTTAAATTTATCTGAAGATAATCTCAAAATAGAGCGCACAGTAATGATGTCTATTGGGAGACCTCGTATTTCGAGCCAAACTGATGTGCAGCTCATTCCTCCGAGGTTCGCATTGATCTACTCAATATTTCACCCTTGCTATTTTAGTATATTTAAAATATTTTTTTCTAACATTGGAAATTCTTATGAACGACACAAAGCATTTATTTATTTACACTTTATTGCACTTGAACAGTAGAAGTAGATGATAATATATATATGAGCAACAGAGCGATCTAAGCGATCTCTTCCGGGCAGCCGACAAAATAAAAGAATACTTATTTGATTGGTCTAAGAGGTGGGAATAATATAAAAAAATAAAAAATCAAAACATACATTAAATTAAGTAAAACAGGAAAATAAGCGAATTTAAATCTAAAAATATAACTAATTATATTATGGATTGAAAATGCTTAAAGTATGTAATATGATTTTAATAATTGTATTTATATATTAATTAACCATTTAATATTTTGATCCCACTTAATATGGTTAGTGAATCACAACTGAAATATTTGTATACATTATTAAACTGTCGAATTCAAGTGTCGCCATCTATGAACTGTATTAAACAATATATTTAAATTGATTAATCTATAGGAAAAAGTCTAAAGAAATCAAGATCTAGAGAGTTATTATTAGAGGCGTAAATGATTAGACGGCTCAATTAAATTATTTTAGATATTTCGTTTTGATAGTTTTCATATTTAGATTTTCGTCTGTCAACAAATGTGTCTTTTGAAGAATCCTACAATGTATAACGAGAGATGTTTGTTATCCGTTTACTTAGGACCGTGTGAGGTTTCTATGTATTAACCGTTAATTAATTAACTGTAAATATAAATAATCTACTTAACTGTAGATATAAATATTCTACTTAACGTGAGCTCGACCTGTCAACGCGACAACGCTCTGATGTCTGCCCTCATTTGTTGAATTTTAAATTGTCTGCCTCGTTGCAATAATTAATTATAACTACTGAAGTTTTAATAGTTAAAAGGCTGTATTCCACTCAGTTAAATGCCTTTTTCGTTATTGTTTTGTCATTTTATTTAGGTGCTTTTTCCTTAACAAAATACAAGGCACTTAGTTTTCCATTTTTATTTATATACAAAGAAAATGGTTTTGCTCAACATTAAAGTCGTACTTTTGAATTCTTGAACAAGAGGCTTCACTTTCTGTGTCCCTCTGGGATGTGGACGAAGCCTAGCAATGTGTAGTGGTTGCAAAAAAGTTCACCATCAGAGCTTTTAAGTATACTGAGCTTATAAAAGAAGTCCCTTCACAGTCACTTTATAAAAATATTACAATATTGATTGACGCTATACTGAAAGATATGTTGATTTAATAAATAAATATAAGTCTGGTGCAGTACAATTATTTTCACACTTTATGAATCACGTATAAAATCAAGCCAAATAAAAAATATAATAGAACATTTTATTTTGATCAAACACCGTCTATTTTCAAAGTAAACGTACGTGACTAATTCACACGCGACAAATTGGTAGCCTTATTTGTGAGGCTTCTATGATACTCGAGTTGTACTACGCCATATTTATGGAAATATTTTTAGCAAATTCATACTTTTAATGTCTCATTAGTAGTGAAAACGATTTTATGGTTATATGTAAGGTTAAAAAGGTTGTTAAGTAGCTTTTTCGTATGGAAAAACGATCCATTGAATTTGATTTTTTTTTATACGTAAAAGTTATTGATGATATACAAAAAAACAGAATGATTTAACGGGACGCGTAACTATCTGAGAAATTTTACTTTTAAATATGACAAAAACATATTGAATGACCGTTTTCATTGACATATTAACAATAAATATTCGTATTATATGTAATATGTTGGGTGAAATTAAATAAATTTCAAACGATCTCCCGAGTCTTTCTATTTTCCTTTGCCGAGTCAGCTTATTGCTATAAGGAAACAGTTAGAGATGTATCATTCAAGTTTTGAAAAAAAAGCTTTTTTTTTTAATTTGAATTACTGACGCCTACTTAATTCTTTAATAAGCACCTCTACGGCTTAGTCCAAAAGTCTACTTCAATGGAAATATTGTTTTATTGAAAATTAATAATATGCTGGTATTACTAACATAGCTAAATTATTAAATTTCAAGATAAAGTTACTGTCAGCGAGTGTTTAAAAAGTTTATAGTCAAATATACAATCTTGTCTAGTCTTGTTTTAATTTGTATTAGTATGTTTTTATATGTTAAATGTTATTATACTTTATATTATAGATTATTATTAATATGATTGTCCTTTATCTATGAATAAGATTCTTTTTTTTCAATATGGGTTCATAAAAAATTAGCGAGCTTTATAGCGATTACCTAACACATTGAACTTTGGCTACGTGTCGTGGCTGAATAAGCAAAACTCCTTGAACAGGACATCTCGTGACCAACTCACAAATTTGCATAAAATATTTGTTCAGTTTTTTTGGTTTACTTATTTTGGAATCACGATGCCGGTTGCCATGGTAACAGTTAACATTAGATTTTAATTGTGTGTTTATATTTGTTAAAAATGAAGTTAATTAAAATTAAAAATAAAGCTATTAGACCAAAGTTAGTAGACTAACGTTAGTAGATCAACGTTAGAAGACCAACGTTAGTAGACCAAAGCTATTAGACCAACGTTAGTATACCAACGATAGTAGACTAACGTTAGTGGACCAAAATTAGTAGATCAAAAATATTAGACCAAAGTTAGTAAAGTTAGTAGTTAGTAGACTAACGTTTAGTAGATCAACGTAAGTAGACCAACGTTAGTAGACCAAAGCTATTAGACCAACTTTAGTATACCAACGTTAGTAGACTAACGTTAGTAGACCAAAGGTATTAGATGAACGTTAGTATACCAACGTTAGTAGACTAACGTTAGTAGTTCAACGTTAGAAGACCAACGTTAGTAGGCCAAAGCTATTAGACCAACGTTAGTAGACTAACGTTAGTGGACCAAAATTAGTAGATCAAAAATATTAGACCAGAGTTAGTAAAGTTAGTAGTTAGTAGACTAACGTTTAGTAGATCAACGTAAGTAGACCAACGTTAGTAGACCAAAGCTATTAGATGAACGTTAGTATACCAACGTTAGTAGACCAACGTTAGTGGACCAAAGTTAGTAGACCAAAGTTAGAGGACCAAAGTTAGTAGACCAAAGTTAGTTGATCTTACTTTCTTTTCATGATTTAATTATGGCCTGTCCTGTCCTAAACAGGCCTGGACCTGGACCTTCGACTAAAAACTTCAAAGATTAGCAACTAAAAGATCATGTTACAGTTTTTAACAAGCACTTAGATAATACGACTGATTCAAACAGTAAACGACGCATGCAATATTTATTATTGAGTGACGCGTTGGCCAAGCCCCATACCTCATGATTACAACGAGCAAGTTAAATGGGCCAAATACGCAATCTAATCCGGCAGTTTCAGGTTACACCTAGTTGGACACATTCCCGTACACAGTACATTAACCTTAGTTCAGTTGGCCAAACCTACATCAGTGGTTTAAGTCAGCAAGGGAAATCGTGTGCCATAACAAAGAATGTTTAAAACGTTTAACGATAACTCTCTTGATTTAGACATTTTTTCGTGCCCCTCTGCCGCGTTCAGGTGTAATGTAGAATCGAAATTGAAATCACTGTTATAGCAAATTATTGTGTATTATATAGTATTCACAATATATCTTATATTTTACTTCTCATATTGTGTTTGTGTTAAGGTATGTAACTTTCAATTTATATAATAATTCTGTTTTGTTGTTTCTGTACTTGTGACTGTGTATATAACATATTTTATCTGTGAAACATGTTTTAGGATGCCTCTGTATTTTTGTCATATATCTTGTTCTGTTATTGTATTTTTGTGATGTGTCTGTTTTGTTTCCGTTAAATAAAATAAATAAAAGTGTGCAATACATTAAAACAGACTTAGTTATACTTAGCTGAAGGCCATAAATAGATTTACTATAAGTACAAACAAATATATCAATTGAATCATGATTGGTTAAAAAAAAGGGAGGTGCAGCTGCCCCCCCCCCCTAGAGATTCAAAAAAGTTGCCAAATATAATAAACTCGTTTTTATTCTATTTTTCTATTAAATGTTATTATAACTTATTTACATGTTTTTTTTATTGCATAGTCAAGAGCTCGTGCTTGTGTAGCTTTACACATTGGACTCTGTACTGTCACAGATTACCTACAATTCTCATTCATAGTGTGAATTGTAGTATGTAAAGTCAACTTGAAACTCCCCCCCCCCCTGCGCCACCGGCCTGGCGCCCTGGCGACGCCCTTGGACACATGAAGTAAACATATTGAAATGAATAAAATAATTTTAATAACTATATTATAAGTAGACTATTTCCTAGCAGAGAAGTGAGCAATTATTCAATTACGCGAGACAAGCAATTTTAGAACAGCTTCTGTTAGATTTATTTTAATAATTTTATTCAATTCTTTATGTGTTTTATAATAAGAGATTATGTTTTATAAAGGTTAAATATTAAAATGTTAAATAATAAACACGACGTTAACAATGCTTATAATTTTATTTATTTGGAATTATACAAATCCCCAAATATAAGTCATATTTTTTTATAGAAAAGGCGGCAAACGAGCAGGAGGGCCACCATAAAGGTGAAGTCGCCGCCCATAGACACTCATGTGGCTGGGAGCTCGTGAGTGCGTTGCTGTCCTTTTAGGGAGTGGTGCGCTTTTTTCTTGTAGGACCCTAAGTCGTAATGGTCCGGAAATAACGTGGTGGGCAGCTGGTTCCATATGTATAACGTGGTGTTGCGTGGTAAGAAATGTCTTACGTCTGACGATAAAAATATCTTATAATCAATTACAGCGTTCACTTCCTAATTGCAGAAAGTTTTACTGTTTATATAAGCCTGTGCTCATAATTCTTTTCGATGAAACTAATCGTAACTTTCTCCGGGGATAAGAAATCGTGGCCTCGGATACTTAACGGATATCTAATTTCGACGAACCACGGCCATGTTAAATAAAGACTGAAGTTTTTAAACATCTTATTAAATTACGTCATTTAACCAAATTTTACTTTCACTGTCATGTGAAGCTCTCATCATTTTTTGACCGCATATTTATTTTTATTATCCGTAGAATAGTATCAACGAACGCGTGACATCAAAAAAAAAGTGACCGAAGAGCCCTATAAAATCAAAATATAGTTCATATTTCAAGCTTCTTCCAAAAGCTATGGGAAGTATTCCAAGAGCTTTGAGAAGATACTCACGCTAGGATTGGCACGCACGACTGCAGTTCCAAGATAATCTAACACTGCTATGTTCTAATTAAATGAAATATATAAGATATTTCTATGTCTTATATACTTATGTTATTTATAAATATGACAAGTGTTAATTGCTTTTCCCTAAGTTATGTATACACAAGGAGGTGTTTCCATTAAGCAATTTATTACTTGTATTTGGAGAAGCTCTTTATTTCTGTATCTAATGTTACTTAGCAATGAAATATCGTCTTTCATTTACATAAATTTCCCAATATATAAATGGGATATACCATATAATGTACACAAGTTAATAAAACAAAAAAAAAATAATAATAAATAAATTTTTATTTTTTTTTAAAGAGGGGGCAAACGAGCAGGAGGCCCACCATAAAGGTAAGGTCGCCGCCCATAGACACTCACGTGGCTGGGAGCTCATGAGTGCGTTGCCGGCCTTTAAAGGAAAATTGGGAAATGGAAGGGGTTGAGGAAGAGGACGGGGGAGGGAAAAGGATGGGCTCCGGAAGATCTTAAAGTATATTTTCGATTACATTGTAGTGTTTACTACATAACAACTTCTTTACATTATTTTTGGGAATATTAGGCTCTTTATTTATAGTGTTAAATACAAACGTTAGCCATATGGCTTGTAAGTTTTTAATGTCCGGTTAATACGTTAGTACAAAACAACTATAGCCGGACTGACAGTGTAAATTGAAACATTACGACATTAATATTGGAGAAATAAGACATCAAACAATGTTTTATAGATGACAATTTGAAAGACAGACGGCTTCGTTTGGCTGCGTCTACGGAATTGAATTTATGTAACAGTTAGGGCTGTCACAATTTATCTTAGCAGATTTCAGTATGACACAGCAAATTGTCGAATACGTATGGGGGGTACTTTATTTTCAATTAATTATTTAATTAATATACAGATAATTAAATAAAATTAAAACTTATTTTGTTTGGTTGTAGTCTCCGGAAAGAAAGTAAACGATTAAGTTTTTTGTTGTAACGATGTTTTATCTATATTGGGGACATTGGGGTATAAGTGCACAGACGCTTATTAAGGAATTAAGTAGGCGCCTGGTTGTCAGTACCGGTTATCCAAGAGCTGGTGCTTTTCTCGCTCAGGGTATAAGCATCGTTATACAGCGAGGAAATCCCGCCAGCATTATAGATTCACTCTGACACAAGGATTAGATTTATTAAATTTCTTTGAGTTTTGTGTTTTGTTTTATTTTATCTTATATTTACTTTAGATTAGTATTAAGAATGTTATGTTAAATGTTAATTTAATAATTCTAAATACGTTCAGTAGTATAATTAGAGAGACTCCATTAGACTTCAATAGATAGCCAAGTGTACCTGTTTGTAGATGCTGCGTCTAAGTATTTTGTAAAAGTTCAAAAAGTTAAACTAGTTAATATTTTTATACAGTATTTATTCAAATAAGTACAGACAGATCTGTCGCGTTATAGAACACAATTAACTCCAAATCAGAAGTATGCAATTCAGTTGAAATAATAAATAAAAATCAATTTTAGTGCCATCTATTGCCTCATTTATTATTTTGCTAGATGTGTTTATTTTGATTTTGAATTTCGCTAAATCAAAGATTTGACAACCCTAACTTGTTATTCAAAGAACTAAAGAAACAGATTTTTCTTGAGTTGCAGATAGGCGATTTTGTAAATTGGCGTTAAGAAAAAAAAGGTCTGACGTCATTTGGAAATGTATAGGCGATATTATTAATTGAAGTTATATAATTAAAACCGTATATCCTGAGTGCAAATCTCTGTGTTACCAGCACTCCTTATGTGTTTATGTAATAACTATGTAGAGTGCGTACTTCTGTTATAAGAGGTTTAATTAGAGCGAGTACATTGTGTCCTCGCTATGAGCACCTCTAATTGAATAAATAAATTTAAATAGAGTAGGTTCCCTCTATGCAGTTTTATTTTGATCTGGCAATAAGACATCTGGTAGGTTGTGACATCTGCCAGTTAATAGAAGGGATAATGTTCTAATAAAAAATAGGTTAGTACTGTGGTTGTTCTTTAATATTATTTTACTAGAGTAATTATCGACCTGTAATTCTTATATTATATAGAATATTTTATTGTTGTTATTTTTATTGAGTTTTTTCTTCTTTTACTTTTTTTTGGGAAATCTACCTCCATTCCCATAAAAGAGGGGGTGAAATTTGTATTGGACTTTTTACAGTGTTCAACGTAGCCAAAAAATAGTATGCGAAATATTTGTTACTAAGAATTGGAAGTGAGTGAAGGGGGTAACATAAAAGTACAAAGTCCGTGTGCCAGTTCCCAAAACACACATATTTATCAATAAAGAAGTAATAAAAGACATCAAAGAGGTATATTCGGATATCCGGCCTGAGGGAGTGACTGATAGTTGGCCTTTGTGAATGGCATTACAAAAGTTAAGTATGGTAATACAGTGTGATATTGCGAAGTTTTGCTATTTCCTAGAACGCACAAAATCATATATAATATTTATATTACATATTTAAATGCGTCGCTTGAAATCATAGCTATTTGTTCGCTTTCGATTGAGGTATTGTGGCGACATCTATATCTATATATTATATGGCTATACCGTCAACAATAATAGGTTGTTGTCCATAGGTTGAAATCTATTACGTTGTATATAACTATGTACTGATACGAAAGGAACTCTGCATTTTATGGCGTTATAGAGAATTGGTCGACGGCTTAGATAGTTTTTCGTTAAATCGAGTGAAGTGACATAGATTTTACACTGAAATTGTGTTTTTAGCTTTGTTTATGGACAAAGGAAAGAAACCTCAACAAACACGGTAAAAATTAAACTAATTTGATGGTGTCATGCCGTACAATGTTACTTCCAGTCGAATTAAGGTAACTGTTTAAAAAAAATGTACTAAGCACCAATGTTTGGCAAATACTTCTTCCATCTATAAACATTTTAACAATTATGAGACTTCATTTGAAACAGATTTAAGACTAATGACAAAACTGAATTACCTCAACTTTACATATAAAGACACTTGAATCGTCAATTTCATACTACCACCGTTTCGGAAGGCAGTCTACCGAGACGAACCGGCAAGAAATTCGATACCTGCTCTTTTAAAACGAACATTTCATATGAAAATATTATTATTACCAATTCAAATGACTAAAGCATTGTAACGCTACTCAAGAATTACACTGTCCCGATGTTGAGCCAACACATTAAAAAATCTTATCTTATTGAATATAATATCAGCTCCCTTATACAGGAAAACGAGGTTGAATGCGAACGTCACGGTATACTTGAAGTCTGTAGGCATATTTTCCGCTAGGATGGAATGGAATCCTGGCATTATTAACGTTTATCTGTTGGTTGTAAGCATTATTTATAGTAAGACGCAATAGCATCGATCCTCCCTTTATTGCTTTCTAAATAAAATTTATACAGCCAATACGTACACGGCAGTACGCCCACAGAGTGTGCACTTTAAAATAATATAAGGGCAAAAACGTACAACAAAATTTCTTTATTCAAGTAGGTCTTTATAAAGACACTTTTGAATCGTCAATTTTTACACTACCACCGGTTCGGTAGGCAGTCATCTACCGAGAAGAGCCGGCAAGAAACTCGATAGCTGCTCTTTTGAAATAAACAATTAATACAAAATTATGTTACTCACAATTAAAATAACAATGCATTGTAAGGCTACTCAAGAATTGAACTGTCGCGAGCCAATTGCCGACACATTAAAGGGATATTTGTCCTCTAAATATTCGTTTACGGTATGGTATGCCTTTTCAACCAAAATACTCTTATTGTCATTAGTGACATCAAGTTTACCTAGTTATCTAAACGTTTTAGACAGTTTTTGCTAAATAAACTTTATATTCAGGTCAAATACGACCACAGTTTAAACCAATAATCGATACGAAATTACAACGCCGCACAACGGCCTTATAAACATATAATCCTATATATTGGTACACTGTACATTGTATATACTGTGGCTTTCAATGGCTGCTTTTAGTTGGACGTGAAGTTATGGAACTACTACTTCATACGTTTACTGCATTCAGAGTTCTACGATTGTAAATAACATTCAGGACAATAAACGTTTATAGGTACGAGCGGGGAAAAAATCGAGAACACTGCAAGTAGGTAGATTAGGGCTTAGCATAAACAATAAGTGAAGTACCGTCATTGAATAATTTTTACCCAGAAATTATTTCTATTTATTTGTTGTTTCTATGTCGTAATAAGTACGCGTTATTACTATAGTTAGAAATATTTTATTAAATATTATTACTAATAATTCCTTTTAGGACTTTATCCAATCCGATGAAATATCGATTACTTCCTGCAACTTTAATTTCGTGTCCCTTGGAGAAGAGACTTGCACTTGTGCTTATGAGTCAATTAAGCAGGTGACCCAAGGCCTGGTGCTTTTCTTGCTCAGCGTATAAGCATCGCGATACAGCTGGAAAATTGACGCCATCAAACTCTAACAAAAGTATGAAACTGTAAAAAAAAAGTGGTGTTCAACTTTTTATTTAATTACTAGCTTTCCGCCCGCGGCTTCGCCCACGTGTAATTTGGTTAAGTATATAGCGATTTTTAATGATCTCGAAAGGGCTTTCTTTCACGGGCTAAAATCTTGTTACAATTGGAATTATATATAGCCTGTGTTACTCAGGGATGATGTAGCTTTACAGGATCGGATGATTCAAGGAAATCGAGGGCAACTTTCAAATAAACGTACAGGTAATTACTATTCTGACAATGTTATATTCTGATAGTCATCTTCTTATGTGGATGAGCTGATGATGGAAGGTAAAACTTCTCAGCGGTTAAGAGTTGAAAGAAAATTCTTACGAAGTTATGGGTACGAAATACGTACTTGTGAGGTTATTACTTATTAGCTTGACCAAATAATAAAAGGTAAACCTCATTAACGTTAAGGATGTAGGTGGAAAAATGGATGCGGACAAACGATAAACGTCTCTTCACTCGTTTCCTTTTACTTGTTTGTATGGGTAGTGTTCACTCAAAATAATCATAGGGTAAAACGTTAATGAAAGTTTGAAGTGCATGGTAGTCATTACACAATGGAGCATCGCGGTGGATATATTTGGCCTAAGTAGAAGTTCTTTAAAAAAAACTAAGACTCAACCTCGCACACTCACTCACACAGCAACACCATTGCACACACTGATACACACACACACTAAAATGTTCGTACTTCACATAGTTCCACTTGTTCATGTGTATATATTTTAATTAATTTTTTTCTGTTCGTGTTTTTTTTTGTTATTCTTTTTTCTGATCTTAGATTCTATTTCCGGTTCTATATTTTAACCTTATTTTGGCTTTATTTTTAATCTATTTTTATTGTGTAAACTGTTTTTGATAAGCTGTATAGGTTTAAAAAATAAAAAAATAAAATAAATCTAGGTTGATGACGAATTTTATCAACGCCATCTATCGAGCACATTGTTCAACACTTCAACCGCGCCCGCGCGCACTGCGTTATTTGTTATTTTTGTTACCTCTCATAAGTTTTAATATTAAGATTAACGTATATTAGAACATATTAACAATATATAACTAATCAATCAATATAAGTGTTTAAAAATTTTGAAGCAGTGGTTGAAGTAAATTTTCAATTGACTATAACTTCTTTTTCTCTTAACCGATTTTGACAAAATAAACTTTTGACAACGCTCCCAACTATATAAAATCCAACTGAAAACCGCGTTCAAATCCGTTCAGTAGTTTTCAAGTTATAACGTACCAGACAGACAGACAGACAAGAATTCCAAAAATTGTTTTTTGGTTTCTATGACTCTTCTTTAATTGCCTACTTTCAGTTTTTTGGAAAAATATTTAATGTACAGATTTTCGATTTTTACTGTCTTATTATTAGTATAGATATTTATAAATAAGCACCCCAATGTTGTTATTATTTTTACATTTGATATATGAAAGAGAAAGATATAGTACCAAGTTAATTGAGAATATTGATTTTTCTTTTTTATATTAATGACTCTTTTTTTTAAATGCGACTTAAATAGTTTATTTGGCTAAGGACCGACTATATTCCATGCCAATTGTTGACAAATATGGCCCATATTGTATCAAAATCACTTTAACATTTTTGCAATAAATACGATTTGATTTGAACAATAGTTAAATAATACTAAGTTTTTGTTAAGTGATAATCAATGTAGATAACAATTAACTACCAAACTATATAATATACACCTCAAAGGGAATTTACATACAAACAGCGTGTAACTAAAGAAAACAAACAGCGCGAAATTAATTTTAAACCGTAACCGATAGCAATTTCACGTATTTACTCAATAAATTACCGTTCCATCTCCACGCTAAGTATATTTCATGAATCTCCATTAAGTAAATAGGATTATTAAGTAAACAATAATAAACAACGTGTAAGGCTTTTTACATACGCAGCGATATTCAACTGTTAAAAGCTCGTTTGTTCGAAGACATTATTTTAGGGAATTTAAAAATATTTTCTAGTATGATATGTGTGATTGTGTGTTTCAAGTTCCCATATAATTGTTTTATGTGTATATCTAGTTTTATTATCTTATAAGTTTATTGATTTTTTTAAATATATTTAGCACATAAGATGTTTGGGGACAGATGTAATACAATAAAATATGTATTTGTGGTTTTTGTTTAATTTTTTAATGTTTTTTTTTTGAGTTTTTCAAATGTAATGTTTAATATGAAGCACGTGTTCATACACGATGAACGAGTTACGATTGTATTATATTTGTGCAAAAAAAAAACCGCGATGTGCATAAACGCCTGTGTTGCAAATTAAATAACGCGACAATATTTGCTCAATTTGAATAAAACTGTATCAGAGCTTACGTTTTATTCATTTTATGAAACTGATATTAGAATTTGTCAGATGTTTAACCCTTTTTAAAAGGTCTGTATAAAATCATACGTTGTATGAAAATTTAGGGTTGCCATCTTTTCACATAGTAGTTATCAGTTTAATATGAGATTTTTTTTTCTTAAAATATTATTCATCCAGCGATATTATATTGTTAGAATAAAGTGTACTTTATTACAAAGAAGCTTTTTATTCTCCACATTAAAATACTAAATCATACCTTCTCTCTCTGTATATGTGTTATAGAAGTACTGTTATAGAAGGGCAGTCGTGGCCAGATATAGCCAGGATCAGACGTTGCCAGTTCCCTATAAATTAAGAAGAATAGTTTTCTCGACCTCAAACATTTTAGGTTCTCAGCATTTGTTTCGAACAAACAGATTTTTAAGGCAGCTTCCACACCTTTGTGGAACCGAATGCCAGCGCAGGTATTCCCTTACTGATACGATTGGCCCCCAAATCGTATCAGTAAGGGTGATCAGTAAGGGGTTCAAGACAAGAGTGTTTTAACCTCTGTTAAAGGCCGGCAACTCACTTGTAAGCCTCCTGGCGTTTTAGGTGGCCATGGGCGGCGGTAAGCACTTTACTCAAAGTGACTTATTTACTTTAATTACTCTTAACATTTGTTTTTTACATTATAATTGTATAAATAATATTTGTATAACTCATTAATAAGTGTGTTCTATTAAACAGTCATAAACTAACTAAAAAGAAAAAAATATATGTTTTATTTAATTTGAAATGAATTTCTCATCGTCTCCGCCTTACGTTTTATAATAAAATACTTTTTCTTTATGCAATGATTTATCGAACATAATGTATCTTATAATCCAGAGTTTTTGAGACAATTAACTGATACTAAGGAATAGTATCAGTTAATTGTCTCAAAAAGCTCAAAAGGATTCATATATGTATACGAACATAATATGTTTGTCAAATTGTGTTAACGAAGTTCAAAGTAATCCCTATTTGAAAGATTTCCTAATCCTATACTGAGTTATAAAATTTCCTAGTCAAAAAATTATCACGGTTTTATATGATCCTAAAATGTACGCCCATAATCAATTCAAGTCCTAAATAAACAGACGTTAATGCTAAGTTTCAACCTAAAATAATATTCGCGCGTGTTCAGCGTACAAATTGCAATCATTTTCTCGAAGATGCTTCGAGAGGAAAATTTTATGTACAAATTACTCGAACCAGTTCTATTGAGTCCCTAATGCGTCAAAGATTACTTTTTTTTTATAAAAGAGGGGGCAAAAAAGGAGGAGGCCCACCATAAATGTGAAGTCGCCGCCCATAGACACTCACGTGGCTGGGAGCTCGTGAATGCATTGCCGGTCTTTGAAGGAAAATTGGGTAATGGAGGGGTAGGGGAAGAGGACGGGGGAGGGGAAAGGATGGGCACCGGAAGATCTCACTCACCGAACGAAACTCGAGTACAAAATGAACAAAGACCAATTGTATCACTTCACGCCGATTTTCTGTGAGAGTGTGGTATTCCTCCGGTCGTGCCTGCCCATTCGGCTGAAACTCGTAAGTAACAGCAAGGCACTCCCACTCCAAATACTATTATTATCTCTACTAAAAGCAATATCTATGTTATACACAACAAGTATATTTTAATCTATATAAAAATACACGCCCTTTCGTTTAGCTGATATTTTTAACGACTCATAATAAAATAATCCGTGTCTTTATGTATTTAGTTTACGAGCTCGTAAAACCGCTGTACTTATCTATAGGCTAGAAGATACTAAAATAGTGGAAACAAACCAAAAAAGAACACTCGCACATAGGTAAAAATTATGAAATAACTTTAAAAGTACTAAGTTCTACCAAATTAGTAGCCAAATTCCTCAAAGCTGAATTAATAATGATATTAAATCACACCATAATCTGGTTTAAATCTAATTTAAACTAGTCTTATCTCGACATGGATCTGTTATCAGTTTTGGTGAATTATTGCTTCTAGTTTTGTTAAGTTTCATCCCTTAATCGACGGCTTAACACATACGAGATAGCGTTTTTAACCATCTCAATTGTATAGGTTTAATTCCTTCTTTCTCAATTTATATAAATATATTTTAAATAGTGTATTTCTGGACGTGAAATAGAGAAAAAGAGGCATTTCTAAAATTACTAGTGTTTGATAAGAAACTGAATAAATTTAAACTCAAATTATTCTTAAATCTAACAACCGCTTATTCGTACATACATATTATATACACATATATAATATTATTATATTCAGATATTAAAATTGAATGGATAGTGTTATAATAATAATGATTTTGTTATATAGATAAATATCTTCCGTTTTGTATTATTAGCATACCGCGTTTATTTCATAACACGTGTCCAAACGCTATAGGCCAGTATTAAGGGCGTGATAATTATAGATATGAAGCCATTAGGAAGATTTAAGGGTCCTTCAAACTTTCTTTCAAACAGTTTTGCTTTAATCATTTTTCGATTATTATAAATATAATTAATTACTTAATAACTCTGTTATTGATTTAATTGTTCGATTATTCATAATCAATTAAAAATAACTGTAATTGGATTAACTATTATGGTGTTTTTGTTAATAAAGTCGACCTTAAACAGTTTCCAGTCAGACGTTGCTAATTATAATTAATGGTTTGTTTTATTATTTATTGAACGGAATTTTAAAATTAACTGGTATTTTTGAAATTGTAATAAAACAGGTCGTGGCATATATCTAAAGTAACTAATTCAGGTAGTATAAAATTAAATTTATTTGTCTGTATGTTCACTTTGAAAATGTAGTTTGCTATAACTGACTGAATTTCTTTTCATAATTGCTTTTTTAAAACCAATATAAACTTTATTTTAGTTTTGTGTTTTGTTTTATTTTATGTTATATTATTTAGTTTTATACCTATAGAATAATAATTGGAGATTAATTCTACATTTACTATGTTCTACTTGAAGCATTTTAGTGTTAAAAAAGTGTTACTCGTACAAGTTGATAATTTTGGATTTAATATGTATTGTAGACAAACCACTTTAGAATCGTCCGTCATAATTATAATAAAGCTCAAAATATATCTGATGATGCAGACTACGCTTTAACTAGGACAGTTTTTAATTAATTAAGACTAAACGAACATCTCTACAGCGTTTATTTACACCCGTTTAATTTTAAAACTGCCAGTTTCATTTAAAATCCACATTTAAATTAATAGTGTTTCCAGGTAAAAGCACCTCCCGGACACTTATAATTAATATTTTTTAGTAATTAATGAAGAGAGTATAAGATATTTAACACAAACGATAATTTTATTAGGCACGTGGTTTTTTCATTAATATGATATTTCTCAAAAGTTTTTAGAGCAAGCTCATTGTGTCTTTGGTATGAGACGATATCGTTCAGTCAAGACAACCCTTTTCTACTTTTCTAGAACAAATCTTTCTGTCATCAAATTATTTTTATATAAATAGTTATTTTACCCGCTGTGAACACAACTCTGTTCATATTTGTTTTATTTTTTTTATATGTATCTTCAAACCAAGATATATTGTAATACCTTTTCTTACGTGCAAACTGTTTACAGCATTTGAATTGCTGAATCTTGAATGTCTGAATCGACATTATTAAACTTAAAACAATGATAAGTAACCCTTTAGAAACCTCGTAACCTTCTATAAGAATAAAATTGAACCCTCGAGTGCTTTGATACCTCAAATCAAACCAAAAGCTCAAATTGAGCTTCAGGTCACTTCCACTTCTATTTGGAAATGATAAAAATAAATATTTTTAACCACTATTATCAAAACTTTTCGAAATTCCACCCGTATCACCTCGATGTCCATCGTTCCACCAGAGCGTTTGAATGATGAATACAGCATCACCACGTTATGGAACCAGCTGCCCGTCACAGTATTTACCACTCTCTTAAAGGCCGACAGCGCTCTCACGAGAGTGAGTGTCTATGGGCGGCGACATCATCTTTATGTTGTTTCCTGCTGGTTTACCCCCTCTTCTATAAAATAATAACACTATTAGTCTATTAGCTTAAATCCAATAAATATGTGCTCGATTAACTATACAGTTTATTATTATTTGCATATTATATATGTTACCTTTGACTTGACTACATAAAAACTGCCCAATAATGCCCTAATAAACACAAAAGCATCGACAGAAAAGCTCAACTCTCAACCTATATAAGTATAATTTTTGTTCTAATTCTGAAATACAAAGCAATAAAAATAAGACACAAAGCCATCTCAGATGTAGGGTGGCTTAGCTCTTCTTGACCGCAATCCGATGTGGAGCTGGATTATAAAATCATTCAGGCCTTTTAGATTTGACCTTGAGGTTGACCTACTTAAAAATATGGTTATAGCAGAATTTAATGGACTACCTTTGACATTGTTACAAAGGTGAACTTATAACTTCAACTTTGTGGGGGCTTGAGAATTTTTTTATGAAATTGTATTTTTAATTAAAATTTCATTACCTTTACCTGTTACAGTCTATATGTGTATACGTAGGTTGATCATGTAGGTGTTCACAGTCAAAGTCAACTCAGCCAAAGGAGCTATTTTTAAAATAATTACCTTAAAATCGTAGCATATGATTAATCAAAGAAACACTTTAAGTTTTTATCAAGGGGAAAACCCCACAGTAAGAAGATAAGAAGAACTAACTAAGATAAGAAGGTTTTTGGTTTGAGAAAGCTTGCAATTGTGTTGGCAAACCACGCAAAGTACTGATGATAAGAATCCTTATACTTTAGTCGGCTACTTAAACACTATAGACCAGATTTGGGTTATTTAGTGAAAGTATTTGAAATGGGAGGGTTAGGAAAGACGATGATGAAAAAGTTTGGGAATGAATTAGCTCCAGCTTACCCTTGCCTTAAAAAGTGTACTGGAATCATTTCAAAAATCAACCAAGCCGAGTTTCTTGCCTGCTTCTTCTCAATCTTGAATCACTTAGATTTAAGACGATTCAAAATGGTCCTATGCACCTTAATGAATAAATATATATTGACTTTGATGATGATGACGATATTAACAACCATTTCTTATTTCCACAAAATCGTTTTGTTATATGATATCAGAATATAGAATTCTCCTTAATTGTAAGTATTTTATTTTGATTATTCCTATTGGCGTCTGATGGCGTGCCTATACATGATCGCATTGTGTGAGTAATAAAAAAATAAAACTGTCAGAGAGTTAAGAATCGCACAGTCAACTCGGGAAGCTTGGGTAGAACTGACATTTAATTGTCAAACACACGATAATATTATTTAAGTAAATATTGTAATGCATCTGGTGGGAATTTGTTAACAGACAAATAAATAACGGTCATGGGATTGTGTGTCTTATGTGAATGGTAAAAGACACCAGTTCGCAGTATGATATATAGATATATATATATATATATATAGATATATTGTTGGGTAGTTTTAAGAAGCAGGTATTAAGCGCTTAGTGAATTTAACACAAAGTATTTTCACTATATTGTGACGGTATGAAATTTATCATAACTTTAATGAAATTCTTTGTTTAAAACAGTTGAAGTAGACTTTGTCAATTTCCTTGTAGTAGCTTTTACCCGCGACTTCGTACGCATGGTTTAAATAGAAAAAGAATTTTGAAAATCGGTTTATAAATAGCAAAGTTCTGGTGAAATTTTTATACAAAATTTCATCGCCTATTTCAATCCTTACAATTCAATTCATGTTTTCACGTTGTCACGTGAAGATAGACTTTCTTAACCCTGTATGTATGTATACGTAACATACATATACATACATACAGAGATACTTTCACATTTATAATATAAGTATGAATGAGCTTTAATTTTAAATTACAACAATTTTACGCAATATGTTATCATCTACAAAGAATACAAATGGATACTTTTGAACCAAGTCTAATTTTGTAAATAATGATAGAAATATTCATTTATTAAGTAACCACGTCTCATAAGTGTTAGTAGGTACAATAAAACTATGTTGGTAACATATGTTTTTAAATTTGTTTTAGTTTTGTTTAAGTTACTATTAAGAATATTTTGTGTTTATTTAATAATTAATTTTGTTTCTTATATAGCATCTTAAAACTTTTATCGTAAGATATTACTTGTCTGTTGGTAACATTAAATTAGTTAAATTTCAATTTCTACATGCCATGAGACACGACACAACAGTGTCTCATATACATGCAGTCACATCGATCTGCTACCATGATCAGGACAGTGTCGGAGCTGCTCCGCAACCTGCCCATCAGGAATTCACGTCTGTTTCCCATGACTGCGTAGAAGCAGTCTACGTGAGCGTCTGCAAACATTCCCGATGCGTTACAGAAGAGCCCCAACAGCCCCCAAAACTCATTCTTCGTAGAATCACTTAGATTTAAGATGATTCAAAATGGTCCTATGTACCTTAATTAATATAGATATTTTGACTTTGACTTTGTTATATTGTACCCGTAAAGCATTGTACGATTTTTGAGTGTATTTAGCCCACAGGTCACACGTTTAAAAGGTCATACAATAGGCTTGACAAAGCATGATCTTCACTTTAAGTGAACAACGTGCAAACCTACGAGCCAACATGTTCGTTCTAACCGACAATTCCTTGCGATAAAAAATACAGGTAAAATTAAATACATACTGAAATCGTTTTATACTAAATATTATTATTAAACTAGACAAATAAACCAATTAAGTATTTAATAGAAATTGTAAAATTATACAATTAAACACAAATTATGATATAATATAGATTACAGTTATAATCAAGAGTGTTTAAAACGCAATAAGGCCAATCCAGCGCACTATTAATCACACTTGGCTGCAGTTGACGCTGTCTGTCATACACAGCTCGCTGCAGAACACTAAAGCGTATATGTATTTTTGTAATATGTTGCTATCGTTAAAAAAGATACATACATATTTTATTAACTAAATCTTAGTCCACATATTTAAGAATGAGTTTTACAGTTTGCGCCCTGTTTGTTATTTTTTATAGAGCTCCAGGATGGAGGCCGGATGTCCAAGTTTTGCTGCGTAAGCCTTGCGTAAATTATGATGAATAATCTTGAAATTACTTCAAACAACCTTCTTTTTTATTGTTATCAATAGTTATAAGTGAATTGGTTTACATAAGCCCCTGTTCGCGGTATGCTGGACTTAAACAATTGTAATTTAACGAGCGTCTTGTTTTTAATTTTAATATTAAGAAAATCTATTTTTCTTTTTTTTTAATCGTTTCTTGCTCAGCGTATAAGCGTCGCGGTATAGCGAGAATGTGTGTGTAGCACTATGTCATATGGACAAACTTTTAAAATTTATTTTAAGTGTTTATACTTATTTTCAACATTGAGAGAATTTTGAGAAAATTGCTCCTTACAACTCGCTAAATTAAAGTCTTCAAACAGAGTAATTAAACCTTCAGAGAGTTTTTAAAAATCTTTTCCTTTGACGTTGTGGGAAAGCGGCACGTTCTGTTTGCAAAGCACTCTATTAAGTTCACGTTCCGTGTCACTGGTGATTTTTGTTAATTATTATATTTTTTTTCATTATTGAATGCAGAATTGTTGCTTCAAGAGAATTCACTATATGAAACTTCAAGGCATTATTCGGGCTACTTAAGTATAGTGCTTTATTGTTGCCTGTCTGAAATATAAATTGTTATAAATATATGTTAGAAACAGTCCATAAGATTGTATTTTTGTTACGTAAAATGTTATATCGTAAGATATAAAACCATTAAAAAATTCCATCTAAACTAAATGCGGGTAGTCAACAAAAACCCACAAGGAATCATAATGAAGGGTACATAATTAACGCCGGTTTCAGTGTTGCCATAAATCATGAACATTAATAACATAGCGGGACAGAAATTAGATGCATTTTAAAGCGATGAGATTTTTGTCTTCTTATTAAAATAAACTGTGTAATTCACGGCGGAAGTCCAAAAAAACGTATGCTTCACAAAATAGTGGGAGTTAATAGTTTTCAGATATGAAGGAGACGGGCGGCCTTATCTTTAATAAGCGATCTCTTCCAGGCAACCCACAAAGTCATCATTTTAATAAATTTGGACAGTTGCAAGAGGTGTGAAGAATACCAAAAAAACATACGTTCAAATAATTCAAAATAGGAAAGAACTATGAGAGAAGTAAAAAAATATTACATTACAAAATAGGATAGTTTGTGGAGAATAAATGCTCGCGAGAAAGAGATTTAAAACCAAATAAATATACAACACAGTCACTCCATAAGTTCTTAAACTAATCTGACTATCTCTTATATACTCCCACTAACAATTACTGGACACATTTACAATACCCAGTCCATTGTCTCACACACAGGATACACACACTACAGGATTTGGGTTAACAAATAACATGCGGAAAACATATTAAATTATTGACGAGTGTGTTTTTTGATTGATCAAGCTTGGTAATCAAAAGTGTTGAATCAATTTACCGATAAAATTTCTATCTAGCGTACCCTCGATATCCAGTAATTTTACGGGTAAAACTGCGAAGTACATGTGATATTAAACACTGTATCTGGGTCAATTATTTAAAGCACTTAATATCTTTTTATTAGGAGAAAACTCGCCACGGATGAGTTGGACAAAAAGGACACTAGAAACAAGAGAAAGCCAGTGGTGGTCTGGAAAAGTGACTTTTAATAATAAATGCAATATATGATTCGCGTAAAATTAATCGTAAATCATTCGAGTGAGCGAAACACAGAGCTTTTAACAATTTAAATTTCAAATAAATAAAAAGCCACAACCAAAAACAATCGAATATCAAAAGTTAAAATCCTTAGTAACGAGCTCATCGCGGTCCGGAAATGAATAGCGATTCAACAAACGATCAGACATAAAATAAGTATTTGCGGCCCCTAAGTGCCACCCAGATTTGCTCTAAGAGATATTGGAGTGTTTTCAAATGGAGTTGAGCAATCAACGCCAGCCGTTCTAGTTAAATGATCTGTGATGAGTGCTGAATATTAATTTTAGTTTTAAAATCGTTAATTAACAATTCTGTTACGTAATTACACTTTAACTTATTTGCCAGAGGAGACGAGAGCTTAAATGTATCAAAATGAGAACTTAAAATAATTAAAATAAATCTATAATGTTCTTAAAACTGTGTATTAAAAGTTATGTCCAAAAATGTCATATCTACGAAAGTGATCGTTAACTTTTATAATCAATACTGTTAAGAAATTTGAACTAAATTATTAATTAAAATAAATGCAACAGCGTATATGGGTAAAGTATAAAATGTAAACTGCTGCAAAGATCGAAAACGTGCATTCGTAATGTTTTAACTAAAGACCAATAAAAACTTAAATATTAAATTGCCGTTCACACAAATGAGAGTTAAAATAAAACAGAAATATATATTTATAAATATTTTTTCGTCAAATATTATCTCAGCCGAGCTGCGAAATGGGGCTGATATCACGTTTCATAATATATAAAGTATATTATATCTCGTAAACATGGCTCTTTATGGGCAAACACGGATGTGTTTTCCAGGCGTGATGTGGCTCCTCTCATACAGGACTCTAGTAAAATAATTTCAATTCCTTTTATTTCTTTGTTTTCACTTTTTACTTTCACTCAATGTTAACATTACGACACTTTTAGATTCCCGCCGCCGCCCGATACCATCCGTACGTCAGTCTGAGAAGAGGCAGGCAAGAAACTCCACTTGGTTTGTTTTGGTGATTCACTGTTTTTAAGCAAAGCCAAGCTCAAGCAAATTTATTCCCAAACCTTTTTTATCATACAAAAACGTGAAATTTGAAAAAGTATAAGAAGCTTTTTGAAGCTATATTATACTATTCAAGATGTCAACAACACTCAGCAAACTTTCAATCGGAACTCGCTACGCTAGTATCGATAACCACAACCTCTACAATATATATAGTAACTAAATAGTACTCTTCAATAGCATATTAAGTAAATATAAGTTGTGTATTAATATTTAGTCTGTATCCAAGAGAGATGCTGTATTTGTTTCTTTAATATTATATCTGATTGATTTTATATTATTATATCGGAGACTTTACTGGGTCTTCTAAATTTGAATTGTAGATTGCATACGTTAAGAATCGTAATAATTACGGTTATAATTAAACTTTAGAATATATAATATTAATAGAGAAATATATGTTTTAGATTTTTTTTGTCTGAAATAGAGAGTAATTATTGTTATTATTATAATTTTCTATCCTTTTGTATGGTATGATTAAAATGAGCCCCTGTGTTGAAAAATTATGATAGCATTGAAATGCATATATATATTTTGAATATGTATATTTTTGGAACAAATATATATATATATTAACGTTGTTCGTTCAATCTTTAATCTGAGTACAATGAATTTAAAATTTATTATCTTCATAAACCTTATCTGACTCTTAAACAGTTCATAGCGCAAACGAAATCAGACTTTATTACATTTTATAACATTTTAATTGAATATTTCATTAATATCAAGGTGGAATGTAGACTTAATTAAAATAACATAAATCTTTTGGGTAATAAGTCGAATCTATTTATTAAGTATATAGCACCATTTTGTATATCTCAAATCTGAATTAATCGGCATCAGTTCGTACAAGCTTTGACCAAGAAACTTGGAGGGGTTTTTCTGACAATGTTTATAGCACTAATTGAAATAAAACATCGTTTCATATTGTTATATACATAACTAGCTGATCCCGGAAAACGTTGTTTTGCCAGTGAACATTTAAGGTTGTATATATCTTTTTATGCGACATAATAAAAAATATCTAAAAATAGATAGTAGCGGAATCTCATACCTACTGAATACGCATATAAAATTTGGTAAAAATGCCTTTTGGAGGAGTACGTTAACTAAGAATGCTTTTTTATTTTAATTGTCAGTAACACAATTTTGTATTAATTGTTTATTTCAAAAGAGCAGCTATCGACTTTCTTGCCGGTTCTTCTCAGTAGATGACTGCATTCCGAACCGGTGGTAGTGTAAAAATTGACAATTCAAAAGTGTCTTTATAAAGACCTACTTGAATAAAGATATTTTGAGTTTGAGTTTAAAATTGTGTAACAAACTTCTATATGTTAAGATTAAGGATTTGAGAATATAACTTTCGAGATTATAAATCCAATTCACCAAATTTCATAAGATATTTTAAAAATTCCATCTGTATACGAACCTAGACTTCATCACTATAAAAACAATTCATCTCATATTTTGTTGGACATTTGTTTTGTCCGAACTTTGAACCCTTAAATGAAGGTGAGATTTACTCAGACGCCAGTGAAATTGCAGAGGCTATCACTATAATAATTCATTGGTAAATCGTTGGTTGCCCAATCTAATGATGGGTGTTTTTTTAGAGATATAGAACTTTAAGTGGGCATTTATTTTCAAGATGGCGACCGATTTAACAGATGTCAAGTGATTCTCAGTTTGGTTAGGCAATTCATCGTGAGTCACTCCTGAACAACGCTTGCAAATTACGCGAACAACATATGAAACTGTGGTTTTTCCTACTGGCCACTTTAATCGCGAATTTCTGGTAAAGAATTCCAAATTCAAATTTGTACTCACAATAAAAAATAATCGACGTTTGGTTCCTCCTATATAAAACTCCAAAGGACCTAAGGACCTAATATTAAAAAAAACTGTGCGGAATACATATCTCTAATAATTTAATTTAGCGAACTTCGGAACTTCGCATTTCGTAGAACTTATGTCTCTTTTCACAATGTTCAAATTAAGCAACTATAATATAGGCCTTCGCTTCGACACCGCATAGTATTACTCCGAATAACACCAATAGACCGGTTTTTTTAACACCGTACCTAATGATGTTCCTAGTGTTTTTTATTACTGCAGGTGCTCGCGAGACGCCAGCCCCCGGCTTCATCGTAAATATTTCGCAACGAATATTTATAGCTTTATAATTTGTTTCTTTCACATACTTAACAATTTTATTGCAATAAACAATAGCCGGTATTCTAGAATGGTCTACTATTAACGTCTGAAGCTTGGTCGCAACTGAAAGTTGTAGCAGTCAGTAGTTGTCTATTCTACTAATAGATGTTCAACCGTTTCTACGTAAATTTATTAAAAAATATTAACAAATAAAAGAAACCAAGAGACTGATTAACACTTTAAAAAGTAAATATAATTGTATAAGCGAAATTTTAATTTCAAATATTTCAGTCACAGATACACTCAGAAAATAATGTATATATATCATCAAAGTATCATATATACGAAGCATATATCCTATAAATGATATCGCACCCAAAGCCCCAACTTGTGCTCGTCAATATTGACTGAGCCCGTCACTAGATAATCTGTATCGTATAATTTCCGACCCGACGACGTTATAACATACTTACCTTGTATCTATATCAAACTTGTGATATCATTAACAACCGATATTTGAATTCATAATAAACTCTCTAAATATCTTTAGTCAAGTAGGTATTTATAAAGATACTATTGAATCGTCATTTTTACACTACCACCCGCTCGGATGGTCTCTAAAGAGAGGAACCGACAAGAATCTCGATAGCTGCTGTTTAAATAAACATTTGATACAAAATAACGTTACTTATAAGATCAATTAAAATAACAAAAAAAGCATTGCAGCTATACGATTAGACGCGATTGAAGGATATAAGAATTAATAAAATTGAGACTTATATTAAATAAATCAAAGACAAAAATGTTAATTTACATTGAGATGTTGTATCCCGTATGGTCTAGTGGCTAGGATACCTGGCTTTCACCCAGGAGGCTCGGGTTCGATTCCCGGTACGGGAAAAATTTTTTTTGCTAAATAATAATTTATTTGAGTATTTCACGTACTCAATTTTGTTGTTAACAAAAATATGAAAATTCGCCAAAATAAAAAAAAAATCACCAAATTTCATCGTTTTAAAATTATTCATATGACATTATATGAATAATTTTTAACATTAAAATACTCGACGACAGAGAAAATTAGTTTGATTTAGTTATAATAATTCATTGTCCATGTTTTATTTTCACACTAAATAAGTTTTATTTGAAATTAAAATACGCCTGTTTTAAAATTATGACAATCACATTAATTTATTATTCAACTATTGATAAAAAGGCGGCCTTGTTAAACTGCGATTCAACTTAACAGCAGTTGTTGCCATGACAACCAATTTTATATTAAGAAGTGACAAAGTTACTGTAACATCTATGATCTGCAGCTGACGTCATCGATCCTGAATCGCGCTAACAAAGTTGTCTCAACCGCTAACTATATATAACTTCTCGATCTTGACGAAGTCACCTACATATATGGTAGTAGTCAATACCGATGATCCAGCCTTACAGCCGCCAGCACTGTAAGTACTCTGCCACAGGGTACTTTTAAATTTGTTTAAGTATTTTTTTTATATGAGAGGAGGCAAACGAGCAGGCACCCACTTCGAGTGATGTGCCAACCGCCGCCTATAGACACCTGCAACACCAGGAGGCTTACAAGTGAGTTGCCGGCCTTTAAGGAAGAGGAAAGCTCTTTTTTTGAAGGTCCCCAAGTCGTAGCGGATCGGGAATACCTGCGCTGGCAGTTGGTTTCACAAAGAGGCGGTGCGCGGCAGAAACTGCCTTAAAAAACGCACAGTCGTGGAGCGCCAGACATCAAGGTGGTACGGATGGAACTTCGTATTCTGCCTTGACGTCCGGTGATGGCATTCCGCTGCAGTTACTAGCCCGAACAATTAATCAGAGCACTCCCCATGATAAATGCGGTAGAAGATTCAGAGGGAGCCTACATCTCTAAGCAGAGCCAAAGGTTTTGTTTTTTTTTAAGTTGAATTAGTTAGGTTAATATTAAGAATGTTTATATAGGGTGTTATATATTAATAGCTGTAATCTCTAATATATACGGCTATACACGACACGTTAGTATTAAAGAAATTAGAACGACTGGCAAAAAATCTCAATTCAAAAATAAGAAAGTCGATACAACAAAGAGAATTACAGTTAAAATAATTTCAACAATACATAACTCAAACTATTCAGCGTGTAATTCCCATGATTTGGGACAAGTACGGCTGCGCTGGGCAAACATCAAACACAGTTGGCTGGCGAAGATGTAATTAATTCTGCAAGGCCATTGCATTGGCTGTACTGTGCTTAAATCAATTTGATACTTTGTGGTTGGATAATTTGTTACAGCAATCCCACTCGCTGTCAGAGAACGCCGAGGTTCCAATAAGGTTCATAGTAGCCGGAAATAGATAGTTTAGAATTTGAAAGGGTTTCTTTATACGCAATGATTATAATGTTTTTATAGTATACTGAACTACGATTTCGGTTTGAGGTATAAACCAAGAATAATCTTGCGTTTACTCTTGTCAAAACGATACCAGAAAATGACCCAATAACAACTCGTGCACTTGTTATCTTTACATATTTTGTCTAATTGTTGTACTTTTTTCTATATTATATAACTATTTAGTACTTGTATTTCTCATTGGATTATTATATATTATGCTTAATTATCTATTGTCAGGATTATAATACATATATAATTTGCAATACCAACAGGACATAGTAATCATTGTCATAATGGTTATATTTACTAAAAGTAACTGTTTAATAATAATTTTACAAAAGTACAATCAAGGAATAACACTTAGGTTTATCTCATTTGCCAATCGGACCCAGAATGGGCGCTTACCACTGAAATAACAAAAGCTATCGAACATTATTCAAAAATGTTTCTAATCAATTCATTTAACCAAAAAAGAGGTTCTAATGAATTTGTTTCACAAAAGAGGTTTTAACAAATTCATGTATCATCATATTTAAAGATATGATTATACTTTATATAACATCGTCTTACTGATTGTAATATCAGTATATTAATATGATATATATTAATATACTGACTCACTCTTCGGATATATTTCTTCAATACCACCACATTATGGATCCAGCTGCCAGCTACGGTATTGCCGATCCATTAAGACTTAGGGTCCTTCAAGAACAGATAGTACTATTTCTTAAAAGGCTGGCATCGCACTCACGATCTCCCAGCCACGTGAGTGTCTTTGCGGCAAGTTAACCTTTATGCTGTGGCTCCAGCACGTTTGAACCTGAACCCTCTATATTTTTTTTTGTTTTAGTAATGTTCAAAAGTGTCACTCCTGCGAAATATCTGTTTGAATTATCTCAGGCATGTAACAGAATGTCTAGACTCTAAACAAATACCGCCTATGTTAAATTATCAAATTGGCTTTTTTATCGATTTCTTTACAGTCTTTACACCTCGTTGTGTTTCGTCTTTCAATACATTTATGACCTTTAACGAAGCGTTAGTGTTTATTTCACTGGTTTTAATTCATGGTACACCATTTTTGTGATGAGCATATTTTTAACTGTGCACAGGGACTATAGAATACACCCTGAGACACTATATCCAAGTAGTGTTAAGACCCTTAATATAATTCTAGGTCAAACCAGCCGTATTATTATCATTTTGATAGAAATAATTCCCTTTGAAATCAGTTTTAATCAAACTGTCTTTGAAGTAATTTTTAACTGTTACTATACTGAGCTTGTTAGAACAATCCGGCTATTTATACTGAAACTAATTACTTACACCGGGACGGTCGCCCTCATTTTGTGTAATCAATATTGACAATGACAAAACTCCATGACCCGAACTATGGGTGAGGGCAAATATTTAACACATGCAGCCTAATAACACTTCGCACGACGACATTAAACACGTAACCGACCCACAAAAGAACTACGATACAAAAAAGCCTACACGTGATAAATATTTTATGATATTTCATAAAACTACAATACTAAATATGTTTTTTTTTAAATTTACTTTAGTTAATAAATTTTATTGTATTGGAACAAAACATTGACATTTAACATAAACATTCTTGATATTAAACTAAAGTAAACATAACTTTAAAAAAACACAAAACTCAAACAAATTTAAAAAGTTTGGTCCATGTGGACCAAACTTTTTACCGGAGTACCCATAAGGCTGGAATTTCCACGCTATATCATGATGCTTATACGCTGAGCGACAAAAGCACCAGCTTTTGGAGTACCGGTACTGACTACCAGGTGCCTACTTAATTCCTTAATAAGCCCCTGTGCACTTGTCCTCAGTGTCCAAAAGTCTACTCCAAATTAAAATTAATTAATACAATGTATTATACAATAATGTCGTAATTACTTCGAAAATCATATAAATGAATAATTTGAATGAAACAAAAGGAAGCTTTTTAATGATTAAATAAAGCTTATCTGTATAAAGTATCAAAACTATTAATAGTAGCAGTTGTATGCACACGCGTTGTCCCATAAGCATAATCGCTTCATTTGTCTGACATCTCATAAACCTTTCAAATCAATACGCATATGACATTAAAAGCCTTATAATTCAATATATCTGTGCAGATTAATAACAGTAGATGAAAAGTAGCTATATAATATTTTGATCCTTTGGTGTATGGCTTTGTTTAGGAGTCCATTTGTGTGGACATGTTAGCTCCGTCTCACCTCCCTCGGATAAGCATAAAATATGGTGCGGCCGCAGAGCAGGCGGTAAAAAACAAAAGGTCAATGTACATGGAGTGCTTACTTCCTTGGGGTATATGAGTACTAAAGAATAAAGTAGACGCCTGGTAGTCAGCACCGGTGCGCCAAGAGCTGGTGTTTTTCTCGCTCAGTGTAGATATGACGGCCAGTCTATGTAATACTAATTAAATAACTAATATTATTCATGTTAAATCCACCATAGATTTTGTTTTCGACGATCAAACTTTTAATTAACTGTTCTTTATTCTGTTTCACGCGAACTGATGATACCTGTAAACATATATTCTATGAATATTCTTAAATAATACGAAAATGTCGCCTATAATTGTCTATTTGAAAAAACTCGTTTTTTGAATATTTGTCACAATATCATTATGTCACAGTCAAGTTATGTACAAAAGCCTGTCGAAATAGCCTTTAGGCGGTTCTGTTACACCGTTGTTAGTTACCTAGTAGCCAGTACGGTCCGTAACTAATCTGCATTCAATCGGGAACTGTTTACGGTGTAAGTAACAGCGAATTTAAATTAATGTTTATCCTAATGATTAAGAGTGCAATTCTCTTTGGAGCCGTGATTTTGCACTTTAATTTAATTTTGCACGTCAACAAGAACATTAATATAAATTTATTTTGCATCATAAGATAAAAAAGTGTCTTGCGATGATAAGAACATTCTATAGAAGATTTCTTGTCTTTTTAATTCTTGTATTTTTTGCATATCACTAAATATATATATTAATATTATAAGCGAAATTAACTCTGTCTATACGTATCTATGTTACACTTCCACGCTAAACTACTGAACCGATTTCGATGATATTTGGTACAGAGGTAGATTGAACTATAGAGAAGGGCATAGGTTACTTTTTATTGCGAAAAAAGGGCTTTAAGGGATTGAAATAGGAGATGAAAGTTTGTATACAAAATTTCACCAGAACTCTGCCATTTATAAACCGATCTTTCTTTCAGCGCAGGTATTCCCGATCCGCTACGACTTGGGGACCTTCAAAAAAAGAGCGTTCCTCTTCCTTAAAGGCCGGCAACTCACTTGTAAGCCTCCTGGCGTTGCAGGTGTCCATGGGCGGCGGTTGGCACATCACTCGAAGTGACCCGCCTGCTCGTTTGCCTCCTCTCACATAAAAAAAAAAAAAAATTAATTTTGTATTTAAACTACGCGGACGAAGTCGCTGGCAAAAGCCCACCGTAGGAGCAAGTATTCATTGCGCAAATCACTTGTAACTTGGACCAACGTATAAACTACACTCAGTATTCAAAGCTCACCCCGCGGGAGTGCGACTCAGAATGCGGAATGTTAACTCAGCGAAAATATTTACTTAAAAAGGAAATCATATTTTTGTTAACATCTCGTAGATTTCAATATTTTCGTACCGCACGATTTGTTTTCGCGTCATATAACGATCATACTGTTCTGGCGTATATATTGAGGGTTGAAATTTAGTTTAATAATTTATTATCTTTAAAACATACATTGACCTCACTTGTATACATTTTAAACCTAGTGACGTTACATGGAGTTTTCACTGTACTTATATATATTGACGCATTTTCAGGTACTTTGCCTAATGGTTGCAGGTCTTTACAAACCTGCTAAAAAAACATACTTGGCGATTTAAAGGAGTAGCGGAGAGTTTCTTGCCAGTTCTTCTCGTTCACTCTACGCCCTTGATTTGGGAACTGTCAGTAAATTTCAATATATATATATATATTAGTATTCAAACGTTTGAATAAATAACTTTTTAACAAGCTGAAAAATTATATTAAAGATTTAAAAATTAAGCTAAAGCCCAATAATTTATTGCGTATCACATAAACAAACAGCTTTAGAGTTCAGTGTATTATAAATTTTATCCTTTTTTACGTCACGCATGGTGTTAAATCTTTATTAGGGCGGATTTGAACATAAACGGGTGCGCCATTTATTATGCTAATCCGGTGTTGAGTAAGGTAACAAACAGTACACACGGTATCAGAAATTAACTCAAAAATAAATATCTATAAAAGGCTTCGCTCGTGCACAGGCTTTGACGGACTTGAATTTGTGTCAAATCTAATCAAAAATATCTTTACTCAAATGTGTAATCATGGTACTCTTATGAATCGTCAAAAATAATTATAAAATGTTTTGACTACATTAACTGCAGGTTCCCAAATCAAGGGCGTAGAGCGGACGAGAAGAACTGGCAAGAAATTCTCCGACACTCCTTTGTTGCAGGCCTAATAATTTTTAATCTCAACTCGTCTCGGTTAATTGTGTTTGTATACATAAATGTGTGCTCCTATTTCACACCATGCCCATCGGTAGTATATGTTTTATTGTCTTACTGGAGAGTTTTCTCTGCCGCATGGTAAACTGTAAATATGCTTGGCGATTTAAAGGCAGAGTGTATCTTGACAGTTCTCATCCACTCTACGACCTTGATTTGGGAACTGGCACAACTGGTACATTTACTATGTAACTGAAGGGTTAATTTGGACGATTTATCAGTAAGAATGTACCTATATTTTTATTAACATTGGAGTCTTTAACAATGGAATAAAATGTTTTTGATTCTATTCGAGAATTAATTCTTGTTATTTCGTCTAACAAAGGCATATTAAGGGAATATTCCGCCCTGGGGTCTGGACAAGAAGAATATAATTTTAAAAATGATGGCTATAAATTCTACTAATTTGATAGTGTGTAGCGAATGCTTCGCTATTGCTAGAATACTTCATTAACAGTAAATTCATTAACATTACAAACTCAAAAAGCTAATTATAAATTGACTCTATATTTACATCTCCCAGTTCAAGAAAACTTCGATTAACTTTCAGAAACTTTGAGGAAAAGTAATTTTTTTATTTTATAAATCTGTTGATATAAAAGCCATATCTAGTTTATGAATAACCGCTAAAACTGTGTGTAGGTTGTTACAGTTATCTGGAGTCAAACACACGTACCGTAAAACCTAACCCACATAACTGTGATCCGTAATGAGCAGTTAACTGATTTTGAGGTGCTTTCAACTTGAACAGATAACTTTGGGACTTGTATATTTAAAATCTAGTTTATGCATGGGGATTGTATGAAACCTATTGAACGTTTTATTCATAAATAAGCCAAATCATTTCGCTAGGGATCTGTACTATGGGTTACCTTCATTAATAATGTAAAACTTGATTTACATGTACAATTAGATTAACGTTTATTCAAATTAAAAACTATAATAAGGTCACTAATAATATTTGAATAATTTACCATGACGTATATTTATCAAAAAATGTGTTACTAGAGAATAAAATTACATATTAAAACCAGTATTATATTAAATTAAGATATTACGGTATATGCATAATAGGATAATAATAATCAAACGCTGCAACACTGATGACAACATACGGGACATCCATCTCGTAACTCTCTGTGTGAAGTATGAGCCCCAACAATGTTTTCAGGTTCATCTCTACATATGTCCCGAGAATTACCTCTCGATATTCCTCTGGATTTGTCCCTTGACCTTCCCCTAGATCTTTCTCTAGATCTGCCCCTTGAACTTCCCCTAGATTTTTCTTTAGACCTGCCCCTTGACCTTCCTCTGGACCTGCCCCTTGACCTGCCTCTGGACTTGCCCCTTGACCGTCCCCTAGATCTTTCTCTAGACCTTCCCCTTGACCTTCCTCTGGACCTGTCCCTTGATCTTCCTCTGGATCTGTCTATTGCTGTTCCTTTGCACCGGTTTTTCTTATTACATCTAAATCTCATTCGGTTCTCTTCACAAGACAATTCCGAGTTCCCTGTAAACAGTCTGCCAAAGGGCGAGTGAGGTGGTGCTAGTGGCGCTCTATATGGTGCACGTGGTGCATACAATCCTGTTGGTACATAGCATCCTGGAGATCCATGACAGATTGGTTCCGTACAACGTAAATCACACCGCATGTCCAGCCTCGAATGATTCACTTGTCTAATGTTAACATTATTTATACAGAATATTGCATAATATATAATAATAATTTTGGAAACCTCAACCAGTTTGTAAACCGTTCAGTTTTATATTTTACCTTAATAAAAAAATTCTGGACGTACCCACTTAGTTTGGGTTTACAAAATGTATATTGCACAATATTGTGTAACATATTTCACAACTATTTAAAAATATTGTGCAACAAAATATTTGACGAATGCTTGATAATTAAGAGCAAAATAATACCTACAACATAAACAACAAAAAAAATACCCGACATATTTATTTTATTTGTATACTTAGCTGTTTACAGATTATCTTCGTTATCAAAAAAATCCCAATAAACGTTGTTTTGGCAAAAAAAAAATGTCTCTAAAAATATATGTTGGCCGATTCTCAGTCCACATATGGCCACAAAATTTCATGAGAATCGGTCGACCCGTTTCGGAGGAGTAACGGAACAAACATTGTGACAAGAGAATTTTATATATTAGATAAATAACACGCACACTTTACTATAAATAGTGTAACGAAATGCTATTCAAAATAACTTAAGGCTTTGCTTGTTCAGTTAGTTAATTCATTTGCGCATCACAAATTTAAGACAAATAAGACATAGATTATATGTAAAAAATCGTATCATACTGCCAACTCATACTGAAATTTTGGTTGTTATTTACCATTTTTTTTTATAAAAGAGGGGGCAAGCAGGAGGCCCACCATAAAGCTGAAGTCGCCGTCCGTAGACACTCACGTGGCTAGGAGCTCGTGAGTGCGTAGCCAGCCTTTTGTCTTTAAGGACCCTAAATCCTAATTATTAACTTATGTTGTATATACCTTACAAGTATGTATGTATGACAGTCACTTGTAGCTTCTTCGCAGCAAGTGTGATAACAGGAATTAGCCTAATTAATGCGCCGTAATTATAAATCAAATAATGGAGTTCGCAGCCGGAATACCGTGAAATTAGTCATGGCGTGATATAAACATATTATTTTAATATAATCACGCTCATAATTACGTACTATTTTAAGCTGGTAAAAATAACTCAAAATATCGCAACTCGGCCCGGTTTCAATTGTAGCAACAATATGGCACGACTTTCTGTTTTTCTATCGACGTATTTTGCGTATTTCTTCCAAATATTTGTATGACTTCCCATGATTGCGTATTTATTGGCAGTACGAACTGGCGTAACGTAATTTAGATGTAAAATGTATCTCGATACTTTGTTTTATGTATAAATAATATTTGTTGTGTACTTCTGGTATTTTGATGATAGTGGTTAAGATTGAGATGTTTTTATCGGTTCTGAGTCGCAATAACAATTTTCTCTCTAAAGAACTATAACTAACTATTTATTAGAACTATCTACTAAGAATAACTTGCATAATATTTCATAAAATCAGATTTAACGTAAGGTACTTGAAAGTATGTACCTATATTTATATATAATTATGCACCTTATAGTGCATAATTATTTACCCACAGTTATGTGGATCTTAAGATCAAGGGTTTCATGTTTCAATAATTTTTTTTATTTCTATACAAGCTATACGCCTAAAGAACAGGTTTCATAAAATTTGTGACCAGAATGTTTTTCTATTTTTTTTATCATAAAGAAGCAATATTTAATATACTATTGTCACACAGAAAGACAAATATTGACAAATAAAAAAAAAAACATTTAAAACATATATTCATATCAAGTTATAATTTCTTTTATTAATTTTGTATACATAATATCTCAGGGTTAATGCGTGATTATTCACCCATGTTTCTCTAAATTGTAGATCTTCATTATTTGTTTAAACTGATCTCGATCGGTGAATAACACCGCTTATCAGTACAGTATCACTATCATTATGATTCAGCACGCAGTCGGGACCTAGGTGGCTTCTGCAGCCTTGAAGTCTATCGTATGGGTTACGTCCAAATCGTTTTCCAAAGCATGGTGGTCCATGACATCCGAATTTAATATACTTGGGTCCAAGTGGTCCATGACCGTGGGAATCATGACCATGATTGGGTCCGGCTCCATAAAATCCGCGGTGATGTGGTCTGGGACCGTGGAAATGCGGTCTTTCGCCATGGGGTCCGGGACCATGGCGCCCGGGACAAGGGGGTGCGTGACCATGGGGACCGTGACCATGGGGACCGTGACCATGGGGACCGTGACCATGGCGACCGTGACCATGGGGTCCGCATCCTTGGGGTCCGTGTCCATGGTGTCTGTCACCATGGGGTCCATGACCATGGGGACCGTGCCCATGAGGTTTATGGCCATGAGGCCAGCATCCATGATGTCCGTGTCCCCGCGGACCAAAACCATGTGAATCCATAAAATTACCTCGCATTGTTGCAATTGTCGTTCGACTGACGTAATGCCATGAGTCGCGGCCTTTTATACGTGTTGTCTTTTCGTCATGTTGTGAAATGGCGTCTAATCTTATTCTGAAATTCCAGGTTATTCGATTTATCTATGACACATATACCTACGTCATGTATGACTCATTTACGATTTAGTTACGAGTGGTTAGGTTAAATATAAAATTACACCATATTTTATTATTACATTTAAACTACTCTATACGTTCAAAATTCAGTAATTGCGAATAATATTATTATTGTTATTGCAGGACATTGTCCCATTTAAAGGCCATCAAGATATGTGAATTTATTATTTCTATTTTTTTTTTCAAATTGAACTTTTTCGGAACCAATACGACTTGGGTACCTTTAAGACCGTACCACTACTTAAAAGGCCGGTAACGCACCGGCCGGTACGCGGAGGCGATTTCACCTTTATGGCGAAACCTTCTCGTCCTCTTCTATAAAAAACATCTAGATGGAAACCACATACATGCTTGCTTCGTTGAGTTTTGTGTTCATAACGTCTGCCCTCACATTTATCTATAAATTTATTAAATGAAAACAAAATATGATTAGGCTCATCTTAATCTACAAGCTATGTGGAGGTTTTAATCAATTCAGTCCTGTAACATACAGGACTCTAGTGTAGTTATCAACGTAAGCATTGCAAACCGCGAATCTTACGAGTGAGATTACACTACCTTCACTAAACTACAGTGGTCCGTTTGTGTCTCTAAGGGAAATATTACCCTTAGAGACACAAAAATTGATTTTATGCATATTAAAAATGATTCTTAATAAAAAATATTATAAGTCGAATGATGGATTCTGTTACGGCGACATCTTTAAGATGCATGGACCTTTAAAGCCTCTTACGAAAGCTTTCATTAAAAAAATATATTGCCGTCTATTTAGTAATTGTTTCAATATTTTTCGTTGTCAAATTACAATGATAAAGTTATATTATTGAGTGATTGATTTCGATTAATTAACCACATTAAGTTCAATATCCCTTCAATTGCTGAAAACATCTAGATAGTACGAGATTATTAAATTATCAGCTCGATATTTGATATAATAAAATTGTTCTATAAAATACTACAGTAACTTTAGTCGTATAGAGTGTAGATAAACCAGTGTACCCAGCGAGTTGATCCACAAGCTGTCTCTCAAGATTGTGAAACCGCCTCAAATGCACTTTAACATAGGATTGAACCTATCACTGCCTCTCAGCCTCTTCGTTCCCAAATTAAAAGCTGAGGAAGAGCAAAATTACTAGTCCCATCTATGATGCTTTCTCATGCTAATTAGTTGTCCAACCTATTTTTGTAACCTCGTTTATGACATTTGTATTATATATTAATGTATATGAATTCATTATACAAAAACACTTAAAAAAAAAATATTATTATAAGTATGTAATTGCAAGAACGTTGTACGTTGTCCTATTTATGTATTTTATTAAATATGTCCCCAAGCATTTTATGTGCTAAATATATTAACAAACAAGAAGCTTATAAGATAATGAAACAAGGTATACACACAAAACAATTATATGGGAACTGTCGGCGACTAGGAATAGGAATTAGGATTATATAGAATAAATTGTGTAAAAATATAAAGTCCATAGATAAGTAACTGAGAAAAACTAGTACATAAGTATAATTCTTAGACTTAAGTTAATAAAGGAACGCCAGCCAACTTGAAAGTAGGGAGTTGTGCGTTAATTAAGCTAAGGTTATATAATGTATGAGGTACTAGTTTTAAGAAATAGTAAAATTGGCAAAATGTTAATAAATGCGCTGCTTCGCCTAGAGGTAAACTTTAACGGTCGCATAGCTCTCGGTGGGGTGTAACATGTTGCAAGGGCTCCGATACGACGAAAGCCCCGCCCACAAATGAACCTCGGCGGGGGTGTAGCGGGGAGCGCTCCGTAACGATGTAGGAGCTCTCGTCGCGGTATAATGATCGAGGTACCTAAGCTCCCCGAGATCTATGCGACACTCTCTCACACGGCGCGACCTCAACGGATCAACAACTAGGCGGAGCAGTACGAACAAAGAAGCCTTTCACTCCTCCGAAGACCCAAGACTACGGCATCGCCCTTCTACACCTTACGTACTAACAGGGGTGCGTGGGCCGAACGAGACCAGCGCATATACGTTCGTTCGGCAACTCCGTGGCGTCATCGATCACCGGTCTTACAAGCCAGAACAGTTACGGACGGCTTGGATCGCACTCTGTATCACACTGACATTGTGCAGGCCTCGCCGCTCCGATTAACTACCTGATCGGCCACAACAGGAACCTTAAAACATATAAGTCAAAAATGCGAACACAATCAAGATTTAAAGGTTGGTTTTTTTTTATGTAAGAGGAGGCAAACGAGCAGGCGGGTCACTTCGAGTGATGGCACAACCTGCAACGCCAGGAGGCTTACAAGTAAGTTGCCGGTTTTTTTTTTGGTATTTAAAATGCCTCCACGAAAGGTAAGCAGCATAGACGAGACGTGGGCATGTAAAAAGTATGATTTACTCACTACACGCACTGTCCTCTTCCCCTACCCCCCACCCCCATTTCCTAATTTTGGCTTAAAAGCCGGCAACGCACTCACGAACTACCAGCCGCGTGAGTGTCTATGGGCGGCGACTTCACCTATATGGTGGGCCTCCTGCTCGTTTGCCCCCTCTGCTATAAAAAAAAAAGATACTACCAATTATAGGTTTCGCTTATACCTCAACATTAAATTAGATTTCATAAATATCCGAAGTGAACTCGTTCAACCTCACCCTAAAATAGCTAACGTCAAGCCTTTATCTCGAAATTGGCCACATTTTGTCCCGATACGTGTATCGAAAACACAGAAATCACCTTAATATCCGTTCCATGAAGGCGACGCCATTTTGATGTCTCTTTGTAAATGGTGCTTTGATGTCTGACGATATTTTTAGATTATAAACGCATGAGTAATATGATTTAAGACCCAAATATAACTCACAGTATTATGTTTATATATTATATGTTAAAATATTATATATATACATCATAGATAATATCTATGATAATATTGTTATCTTTAATTTGTATCAATATGTAGTTACAGTAATGTTATAAGCAAGCTTTTCACTAGTTTATGGTTTAAGCACATTTTGGGGGAAATGTAGAAAGAAATTGACACACTTTAAGTGATTTATCGATGTGTGTTTTTAACACCAACCGGAGAGAATATTAATTAATAAAACATGTTGAACAATATAAACAATTGCAACGTATGTAACTAAAAATGTAGAGTTAGTTTTAGCATTTTTGTATATGTATACAGCCTCATTCATTCATGCCTGCAGGTGGAGCTAAAAATATACGATATTAAGTTATATTTTAGTAGGTAATTACTCAATTGTTTCGTGAATATAATAAATTCTACTTCTACCAATCGATGGATGACTAACAATGAAACACGTAATGATAATAGGAAGTGTCTATACAAATGTGTTTGATGTATAATCACAAAATCATAATCAATTCGGAACCTGATAGCAAATCAATAAGGCGTTCAATCATTTTTCTCATGAAGGAATATACTTTGCTCAATATCTGGGATTGGCGCAAAGATTTTAAATAAAATTCATTCAAACGCTTTGGTATCTATAATCTTGCACTCTAAAGAGGTGGGTGTTTAGGGAATATTTAATCTGAGACATGAATTTTGGACTATGATTTACATCGACAGTTCAAGACAATCAAGAATTCTTATGACATAAAGTAAACGAGTATATGTATTTATTCATTAATTAAAAAATATTTTTAAAGAATAATATTAATTAAATGGTTGTCTATGATCTTAAAACTATATACAGTCGTTGTGTCTCTTTTAGAAGAAGGAGAAATCGTATCGTTGTTATTGATCTTGCAGCATATATGCAGCATTAAAACTAAATTTGGTTTATTAGGTTATTAAGTACAGTGTAATCGCAAATGTGGCATTTTATTATAAGTGAAATGAGTACTTATTTCATTTAAGATTTAAATCGTACGTTTTAAAAAAAAATCGAACGAAGACATAATACAAGGCTACACTCGTACTGGTGAAATAAAATGTTAATAATGAAGACTTTAGACGTTATTAGCTTGATATAATTGGGTTGAGTACTTAGGACAGACACGTATATTTAAAAAAAAAAACATTTTATCGCTTATAATTTGTACCAAAAACGAAAAATTATTAAAGAATTGAAATGACGCCGGGAAGCAAATCAAATTGGGGCGGAATCCCTCAAATCCTGAATGAAAGGTGAGAATATTGCCTCGTTTGTCGTAATGGAAAGGTGGAAAGAATTTATTGCAATCCCATTTCAGTATAACGGAAGGGCTTTTTAATAAGCCTTTGTTATTAAAACATTGTTAAAATTTTCGTCAATTTTTGAATTCTGTACCCATCTGTGTACCATAATTAATAAATTAAATTAAACTGAAACAGACTAAACATTGACGTATTTTTTAACCTTAAGCTTAGTAGTATAATTTTTTTATAGACTTTGTCTCTAATTAATGTCTTTTTTTTGGTCCTTTTGTCATTATACGTAATGTTTAGGGACATATTCATAAAAAATACAAAAATAAAACCTATGACATTAAGTAATATAAGTATGACTATTTTATTCGCAGAGAAGTGTTATGTTTAAGAGTACGTAGCGACATCTATGATTAAAATGAATCAGACAGATATACCAAGTTCGACCATAGAAGTTGGGTGTTTTAGGTCGACCAGATTTTAACTTGGTTCTTTCAGGCAATAACCACACCCCGTCCTCCGAGTGAATACGTATTTTACTTTTAATTGGTCTTACTGAAGATAAAATACTCGTCGGTATTCAAAGTTTAAAAATCAAGTTTATTTCAAGTAATGAAACGGTAAAAGAAATCCGATTATTGAAGCAATTTCTATAAAACTTTTGCCGCCAAAGTTTCTGAATTATCCGTGATTCCAACGATAGAACTTATCATGAAGTTAAATATTAAATAATTTCAACTTAATATTGGTAGGCGTGCACTTCTTGGCTTAGGGCTTAACACACGTTTCGCGCGGACGTCGTGTATTTGATTCATGAAAAATTATACAAGTATATTCGCATCTATAGTATCAATCTACATGAGTTGGGGTTATAGTAGTTAATGTATATGGGAGAAGGAGAAGGAGAAGGAGAAGGAGAAGGAGAAGGAGAAGGAGAAGGAGAAGGAGAAGGAGAAGGAGAAGGAGAAGGAGAAGGAGAAGGAGAAGGAGAAGGAGAAGGAGAAGGAGAAGGAGAAGGAGAAGGAGAAGGAGAAGGAGAAGGAGAAGGAGAAGGAGAAGGAGAAGGAGAAGGAGAAGGAGAGGGAGAAGGAGAAGGAGAAGGAGAAGGAGAAGGAGAAGGAGAAGGAGAAGGAGAGGGAGAAGGAGAAGGAGAAGGAGAAGGAGAAGGAGAGGGAGAAGGAGAGGGAGAAGGAGAAGGAGAAGGAGAAGGAGAAGGAGAGGGAGAAGGAGAGGGAGAAGGAGAAGGAGAAGGAGAAGGATAAGGATAAGGATAAGGATAAGGATAAGGATAAGGATAAGGATAAGGATAAGGATAAGGATAAGGAGAAGGATAAGGATAAGGATAAGGATAAGGATAAGGATAAGGATAAGGATAAGGATAAGGATAAGGATAAGGATAAGGATAAGGATAAGGATAAGGATAAGGATAAGGATAAGGATAAGGATAAGGATAAGGATAAGGATAAGGATAAGGATAAGGATAAGGATAAGGATAAGGATAAGGATAAGGATAAGGATAAGGATAAGGATAAGGATAAGGATAAGGATAAGGATAAGGATAAGGATAAGGATAAGGATAAGGATAAGGATAAGGATAAGGATAAGGATAAGGATAAGGATAAGGATAAGGATAAGGATAAGGATAAGGATAAGGATAAGGATAAGGATAAGGATAAGGATAAGGATAAGGATAAGGATAAGGATAAGGATAAGGATAAGGATAAGGATAAGGATAAGGATAAGGATAAGGATAAGGATAAGGATAAGGATAAGGATAAGGATAAGGATAAGGATAAGGATAAGGATAAGGATAAGGATAAGGATAAGGATAAGGATAAGGATAAGGATAAGGATAAGGATAAGGATAAGGATAAGGATAAGGATAAGGATAAGGATAAGGATAAGGATAAGGATAAGGATAAGGATAAGGATAAGGATAAGGATAAGGATAAGGATAAGGATAAGGATAAGGATAAGGATAAGGATAAGGATAAGGATAAGGATAAGGATAAGGATAAGGATAAGGATAAGGATAAGGATAAGGATAAGGATAAGGATAAGGATAAGGATAAGGATAAGGATAAGGATAAGGATAAGGATAAGGATAAGGATAAGGATAAGGATAAGGATAAGGATAAGGATAAGGATAAGGATAAGGATAAGGATAAGGATAAGGATAAGGATAAGGATAAGGATAAGGATAAGGATAAGGATAAGGATAAGGAGAAGGAGAAGGAGAAGGAGAAGGAGAAGGAGAGGGAGAAGGAGAAGGAGAAGGAGAAGGAGAGGGAGAGGGAGAGGGAGAAGGATAAGGAGAAGGAGAAGGATAAGGAGAAGGAGAAGGAGAAGGAGAGGGAGAAGGAGAAGGATAAGGAGAAGGAGAAGGAGAAGGATAAGGAGAAGGAGAAGGAGAAGGAGAAGGAGAAGGAGAAGGAGAAGGAGAAGGATAAGGAGAAGGAGAAGGAGAAGGAGAAGGAGAAGGAGAAGGAGAAGGAGAAGGAGAAGGAGAAGGAGAAGGAGAAGGAGAAGGAGAAGGAGAAGGAGAAGGAGAAGGAGAAGGAGAAGGAGAAGGAGAAGGAGAAGGAGAAGGAGAAGGAGAAGGAGAAGGAGAAGGAGAAGGAGAAGGAGAAGGAGAAGGAGAAGGAGAAGGAGAAGGAGAAGGAGAAGGAGAAGGAGAAGGAGAAGGAGAAGGAGAAGGAGAAGGAGAAGGAGAAGGAGAAGGAGAAGGAGAAGGAGAAGGAGAAGGAGAAGGAGAAGGAGAAGGAGAAGGAGAAGGAGAAGGAGAAGGAGAAGGAGAAGGAGAAGGAGAAGGAGAAGGAGAAGGAGAAGGAGAAGGAGAAGGAGAAGGAGAAGGAGAAGGAGAAGGAGAAGGAGAAGGAGAAGGAGAAGGAGAAGGAGAAGGAGAAGGAGAAGGAGAAGGAGAAGGAGAAGGAGAAGGAGAAGGAGAAGGAGAAGGAGAAGGAGAAGGAGAAGGAGAAGGAGAAGGAGAAGGAGAAGGAGAAGGAGAAGGAGAAGGAGAAGGAGAAGGAGAAGGATCGCTCAGGTCGCTAAGTTTGGTAAATAATTTACGTTTTCACTTTTACATTTGAAGCTTAACATAATCATTGTTACGATAATTTGGAATATTTAACCGTTACTAAAATTATTATCTTATATTATGTATGGGGTGTGGTATATATATATATTGGGAGTGAAATAAATAATATAATAACATCGTCAAAAAAGTGGTCAATATATTATAGAAAGCATTAACTTATTTTTGATGTTTTATATTACCAGCTACAAGGCCGTGTTACCCCGTGGTGCTTAAGAAATAAAACTATTTAAACAAAAATGTATATAACCTACAATGTTAATAGTTGCCATAATGGATCAAATTGTAAATCTCCCCCGCTATAAACCTGTCAGTGTTGCCCGCAATAGGAAATTAAATTGCCAACCGGATATATCTCAGTCACTTGTATTTAAGTTAATAAATTTAATATGGCCGACATAAACCAAAGTGGATTGTAAAGCCTATTTTAAGAAGTACAAAGATATACAGTAGAACTTGATTTCTTTCAGTAACGATGACACACGATTAAATCCTAAAAACCACTATTCAGTATCTGCTCAGGAATCAGAAAGGTATTTTTGTGTTGGCCACATATTGGCCACAAATTCACAAATTTGGAAAATCTAATTTTCCAAACACATGCCTGGAAATGGTAGTTATATTGTGTATATATATTATTATTATTTTGTAACATTCTAAATAAAATTTATTGCTAAAATGATAAATTGATGGATAAATAAACATGATGTGCTAAACATTTGCCATGAATTGACATCTAATCAAATCCAAAGATCCATTCCATCCTATATAAGTCAAATAAATTATATATGACCCATGTCCATATTTGAGGAGACAGATAATTTTGTCAAAAGAAATAGCTAAGTGTGACAAGATAAAATAGTATAATATTGTGTTTAACAAACATGAAGGAAAATATTCAAGTCGTTACAGATTCAACTGCGGAAAGATGTTGAGTGTAAACGCATACCCGTATGATGACCATGATTTATGCATGTGACAGATTTTTAGTTTTTTTTTATAAGAGGGAGCAAGCAGAAGGCACAACATAAAGGTGAAGTCGCCGCCCATAGACACTCACGTAGTTGCAAGCTCGTTTTCTGGCCTTCTAGGTAGTCGTACGCTCTTTTCTTGAACGACCCTAAGTCGTATTAGATAAACCGTAGCGGGCAGTTGTAAAATATTTTACATTTCAACTATATTGAGTTTTTGCTTTTAATTAAAATAATAATACTAAATGAAATAAAACTTAAAGCTCCCTTGGATAGAGAGATGTGCTAAGCTGTAGTGGCCGCTCTACGCCCTTGATTTGGGAACTGGAAAATGTAGAGTCAAGTTTTTTTTTATTCATAAGCGCAAGATGTACCTGTGTGAATAAAGAAATTTTTAATTTTGATTTGTGAATAAAAAATATTTATGATTACTAGAATTTTATATTTTTACATGAATTCAATAATTTATGGTCACTATAAAACACCGCCAGCTTTGAGTGAACTTTTGAACAAACTACGTGACACGATCATGACATTCTTACGTACATTTGTGCTTTAGAACATTGTTCCTTGTTGGCATACGATAAGGTTCATTTTGCAAAAACATTATTTCAGACATCTTGAGGTGTATCATGATAATGAGAACATTTTTAGAGCTGGATGTTTACTTGAATGTTTTCCTGAAGTGGATTTAGAAATAGGTTTGCCAAGCCATCAACCGTGTAATCACTGGAAGAAAATGTAATATTTCTTTTTTATATTCCCCTGTGTCAATGGAACGTATGTAGAGCGGTGTTCGTGAAAAACTACAGTCTTCGTTCTGCATCGAATCCTCTTAAGAATATGCGTCAGTCGCGGAAGATTGATCACTTTCCGCCCAAAACCTAAATAGATTACAAGCCCATAAAACCTCAGTAAGGCTTTATAACTGAAATTACTTTTAATATCGATTGTTGAGAGCTGAGGTCAATGAAAGACAGTATCAGTGGAGTATTACCTCATTATATCGCTATATTAACGAGGGTCAGATCTTTGACAAAGGAACAGGTCTGAAAGGAGAAAGTTTTTTCTAGAAAGATTTAAGCAATTCAAAATCTTCAGTAAGGTATATAGGACTATTGTGAAACGTCTTAAAGGCCTGTTCGAACGCGACTAAGCTGAGAAGAAGCAGCCAAGAAACTTGGCTTGCTTATTTTTTTCTTAATTTGTATACTTGATTAATTCAAAGAAGTAATTGCCAAGAGCTATTTTTATATATAAAAAAACCTGACAACTTGAAGAGACTCTCGCTGACTGATGGCTGTATACAGTTCTCACTCATCTACAGAACAAATCATATAAATATTCCGCTACCCAAATTGAAGAAAATGCTAAGATTTAATACTATTTATGAAAATGATTTCCAATTTCTTTATATAAATATAATATATTTCTTTTGTTTAATCTTTGTTCAATTATTCGATGTTGTTGTAGTGTTTTGGAAAAACCAAAATATTATCAGATAAAATTATCTGATGATAAAATAACAACTTTTATGAACAAACGATAAACAGCCAATTGCACCATAAGATAAAAAGAGGATTACACATTATGACATTATCAGTATTTTACATTATCCCATGATACACGAGTATGAAACTGTTTAATTCTGAGATAATCATGTTTAATCATACAAATATACAGTTCATACGGGTCAATATATTTTTTTGTTTAAACATATACAATAGTATTTAAATACAAACTAATAAACGACCTTGTCATGTTTATTGACTTTACATAAGCTTTAAATAACAATAGAAAATTGATTAGGTTATGTATGTATATCAAAGAAGAGTTCTAGACTGTGGAAATATTAGTTACCAGAGTCTAGAACTCTTATTAGTTTATCTGTTTAAAATTGTCACCATTCCGTCAACACGGAACTCCTCCACAGAATTCATATTCACTACAGCACACGCACTACAGGGGGGGGGGCGGGGGGTACAAAATGAACAAAGTCCAATTGCTTGCAACTCTAAGTAACAGCATGGCACTCCCACTCAACATCTTCTATCTTTACAGAATCATACAAGAATCGAAGGACATACATCGCAATCGGAGACAACAATACTTGTTCTTGCATACTAACTACACTAGTTAAAAAGCGGATTTAAATTCCAATTTTTTAAAGTACAAATAGATTTAATCGCCCCATAGCACATAATTATAATAAATATGACTAAGATATTGCGATTGCTAGACGATGTCTCCAGTGAGGTGGATGACTATGTCTTGTGGAGCGAGTTCACACCAGCAAAGTTATATTTTTATCAGTAATGTATTTGTCATTATTTCGTAAGGTTTTATCCGTTATTAAATAACTATCGTGTTGGTTTTTATGATACATACCTTAAATAAAGAATTATCATTAGGACTTATTACCAATGCCTGGCACCTATAAATTAACTTGTAAAAACATAACTAATATTCGATTTTAACTTTTTACTTCTTTAACAGAGTTGATATATCGTCTGTGGAATTATTTCTATATAGCCTGCAGAAAAATTGTTGATACTTTGTCTGTGGAATTATTGACACAGTCTATGGAATTGTTGATATGATATAGTCTGTGGATTTGTTGCTATACGTAAACATGTGATGTGATGTATGACGCGCGCGGCGTGAACAATTAACATTAAAATTATTCTACACAAAATACCAATTTTCAAAAACGCCACTACTTGTTAGTAGAATTAGTTAGTTAGTAGTAGTATATACATATATTTATTTACTTTTTAATTACTTATTTTTTAACTAAAATAAACTTAAGTTTAATAAGAAAGCAACTAGAGAAAGTATCGTTCCCATCGATCTCTTTCAGACAACCATAATATACTGAGATTTAATTGTGATCAGATTTTAAAGGTTTGATTTTTCAATCTTCAAATAACTCACATCCTCAAGTAAGTAAAACTTGCTTTAAAAGAGTACAGTACGACAATGTCAAACAAAGACGAATCTTATCGGTGTTAAACATTAGCGGACCAATAATAATTTTCATTAAAATTTTCCTCAGTGTTAATTACCTGCTCCTAGAACGAACTACGTTGATTTTAGTGAACTAGAAGCGGACCAAAAGTCTTGTTATATTTATAATGATTGTTTTACACTATAAAATAATATGCTCAAATAATAAAAGTCTACTTAAACACAGTATTTACTTTCGATATTTCTTTTAATATATAGTACTTATAATATTTGTAAGGTTTATTTCTTATAAATTGATATCGTATGTTTATAATAATGTTATTAAGTGTGTTATGTATACACTATATTAGCAGAAGTCCGTACATAATTAGAAATTTATTTTGTGTCGTTTACGACGAATCGACGAATCGACATTTAAAAGCATATTTTTTCATTAAAGATTTAAACTAACTGCTTTAACTAGTAAACATTTAAAGTACGTAACGTATCGTGTAGTTTTAATTCAATGATAAACCGAAGATGGCAAGAATTCATTAAATTTTCTCATTTAAAGACGTCGTCCAAGTGGCACAGATGTACTTTACCATTTCATTTCACTTCTATAATCTGAAATGTTCTCCAGTTTTGCAGCTCATCTTAGAGACTAATCTAGACTAAATATCATTGCTGAGTGAAGACTTATTACAGATTGAACCAGGAAAGAATAAGAAGTTGTTATTAATTAACCGGCCTGCATTTTAAGCATCATACTATTAGAATTAAGTTATTAAAATTATATATAAGTATAAAAGTTATACAATACTTAGTGGAACTAATGATTTGGTATCGCATCTATCTATATACTATAGGAACAATGGCTTAATAGATCCCAAATTCTGCTACAACTTCAAACATATACAAGTTCTCGATTGTGCATTCTTAGCATAAAAATTATTAAAATAAAATTAATTCGTTTATAGTTATAATCTTAACACGACGTAAACACTTATTAGGTATGAACTAAAAAAATCGTGTTACTGAGTCAGTTTCCATACCCCTTAAACACTAGATTAAGTATGTCTCCTGTCGTAAACTTTATTTCGTGCCGCAAAGTCATAACATCCTTATCTCATACAGCCTACTTTTTATTTACAATTTATTCATATTGTACTTTGAGTTGTTTGTCTGACGAGTTATCAGGTGCTGGAGTACTGGTGCAAATTTGTAGGTTTGTTTATTTTATTGACGGAAGGGCAAACGAACGGGAGGCACACCAAAGGTACCTATCACTAAGATAAGCCAAGATATAAGCCACTGAGTTTCTTGTAACCACAAATTTTTCATCTCAGCTGAGGGCATGCAATGAAAACTTAGTTAAAGAGACTTTCAAAAGTGCTTGTTAATGACCCTTATAAAATAACTACTAATAATAATGGGTTGTCTGGAAGATATCGCTTATTAGCGATAAGGCCGCCCGTTGCTCTTATATGTTCTAACATCTGTTAATGTAATTTGCTTCTAGTGTTTAAGTGCGATAAAGTGTTAAATAAATAAATAAAAAAATAATTCAACTTGACAGGTGTGAAGATCTTTTATATAGTTATTTTAATATTATAATTTATATTGCAAAGTTAAAAGTTTCAAATGCAATAAGCAAGTTGTATCGCGACGTCGATCCGATTACCGTCAAATCAATCTATTCATATGCAATATTCTGAACGAATGATTCATGAAATAAAATATTCCAATACTCAAACTATTTGTTAGAAATAACTGTGTTATAAATTCTAAATGCTGTTAAAATGTAAGTATTGATTTATCTGGTTCTATTTCAGTATAAATAAAAATGTCATAATTGTTATCTAAATCTTTTACACATAGAATCGTATCAGTGTCAATAGTTTGCTTGTTTTCTAAGGCTACGTGGGTCGCCAGAAATTAACCGGTCTGAGAAGATACCCTCAATAAACTCGGTTACCTATAAAAAAAATTAAGTGTGATCACTTTTTTACGAATACCCTTATCTCAGCAATTAGAGCGATTCATACCCAAGCCTTTTAATCTTTTAAATAGTCCTATACACTATAATAGGATGTGAAAAAACAACTTTACCTTACCTTAACCAACTAAATAATTTCGCTTAATAACTTATTAAAAGACTAGCTTTCCGCCCGCGGCTTCGCCCACGTGTAATTTGGTTAAGTATATATACGATACACGTCTCTTCACTAGTTTCCTTTTACTTGTTTATATGGATATTATTAACTCAATATAATCATAGAATATAACGTTAATGAGAGTTTGAACTGCACGGTAGTCATTACACAATGGAGCATCTTAATACCGCGATTTAGGTTGATGACGAAATTATCAACGCCATCTATCGAGCACATTGTTTAACACTTCAACCGCGCCCGCGCGCACTGCGTTATTTGTTATTCTTGTTACCTCTCATAAGTTATAATATTAAGATTAACTTATATTAGAACATATTTAACAATATACTTAGTCTGGCCATAAATACTGTTACTATTCAAAAAAAGAAAATATTACGTTTGAATTTGGAATCTGTCATTTGTATATGATTGCTTGATGTGTTTTCTTATTTTCGCGCCATTATATTGTTAAATATTTTGTTATATTAAAATGGAGTGGGGTGATAAAGAGAACCGAATCGCTGTGATTGCCTTACATAAAGTAGGTATGGAGGAAAGTGCAATTTTTAAAACCCTCCACCCGCTTGGTATTAGTCAAATGTTTGTTTACCGGGCTATTGATAGGTACAATGATACCTCCTCTGTTTGTGACAGAAAAAGATCTGGCCGTCCACGTACCGTTCGTGTGAAAAAGGTGATTAAAGCAGTTAGGGAAAGAATTCGAAGAAATCCTGTCCGTAAGCAAAAGATTTTATCTCGGGAGATGAAGATAGCTCCTAGAACCATGTCGCGTATATTAAAAGATGACTTAGGACTTGCAGCCTATAAGAGACGTACTGGTCACTTCTTAACTGATAATTTAAAGAAGAATAGGGTGGTAAAATCCAAACAACTACTTAAGCGGTACGCAAAGGGAGGTCACAAAAAAATTTTGTTTACGGATGAGAAAATTTTTACAATTGAGCAGTATTTTAATAAACAAAATGACCGTATTTATGCTGGAAGCTCTAAAGAAGCTTCGCAATTAGTAAACAGAGTACAACGTGGGCATTATCCCACTTCAGTGATGGTTTGGTGGGGTGTTAGCTATGAAGGGGTGACTGAGCCATATTTTTGTGAAAAAGGTATTAAAACGTCGGCACAAGTTTATCAAAATACCATTCTTGAGACGGTAGTTAAGCCTTTAACTAACACCATGTTCAATAACAAAGAATGGTGCTTTCAACAAGACTCGGCACCGGGTCATAGAGCTCGATCCACCCAATCTTGGTTGAAAACTAACGTTCCGGACTTTATCAGCACTGAAAACTGGCCGTCGTCAAGTCCTGACCTAAATCCATTGGATTATGATTTATGGTCAGTTTTAGAGAGTAAGGCTTGCTCTAAACGCCATGATAATTTGGAGTCCCTAAAACGATCCATTCGGTTGGCAGTGAAGAATTTTCCTCTAGAAAGAGTTCGTGCTGCTATTGATAACTGGCCTCAACGTTTAAAAGACTGTATTGCAGCCAATGGAGACCACTTCGAATAAACATTGTATATTTTTAATAGTTATATATTGATGTATTAAACTAACTCACTATGAAAGGAATAAATGTTACGTATAAAAAAAAAATCGTGCTTTTCTTTATAACAATATTTATGGCAAGACTAAGTATAACTAATCAATCAATATAAGTGTTTAAAAGTTTTGAAGCAGTGGTTAAAAAAAAAAAAGTTTTTAATTGACCATAACTTCTTTTTCCCTAAACTGATTTTGACGAAATAAACTCTTGACAACGCTCCTAATTGTATGTAATCCAACTATGAAAACCGCGTTCAAGTAGTTTTAAGGTTATAACGTACCAGACAGACAGACAAGAATTCCAAAAATTGTTTTTTTGGTTTCTATGACTCTCCTTTCAGTTTTTTGGAAAAATATTTAATGTACAGACATTCGATTTTACTGTCTTATTATAAGTATAGATATAGATATACTCGTAGATATAGATATAGATATAGATAATGACTTAGTAACTAGGCACAGAAGGCATCTAAGTCTTCATTTTATTAGAAGAGCGCGCAAACAGAAGGCACACTAGATAGTAATAATAATAAGGTAATAGATACTCACGTGAATCCTACTAATTTTGTTTATCAACATTTAACCATTGTTATAAAACTCATTTAGTTTTCGTCAATGTAACTAAGTTAGTACAACCATTATGTAAATGTTAAATTATTAATCTCAATTCTACAATATGACGAGGTGCGAATTAATTAAGAACAACGGGATAACTTTGTGAATGGGTAAGATTCGCATTTCCCTAATGCTATGCATGTGGATCTCAGTAATTGGAATATTCCTTTCGGAAAGTTGATAACTTTCTCCCATTTTCTGTAAGCGTATTTCACTTATTTTCAAATTGACTTTGTCTATGTAAAGGTTAAAGGTAGCTTTTCAATATTTTAATTTAGAATATGTTTAAAAAAAGTTCAGCTTAATTTTCCACAGCTTTTTATATTTTCAGCGAGTACAATCGAAACTTTATTGCAAAATTATCAAAAATAATCTAAGATAGAAAAGTATAAACCTTTTCAGGATAGATTTGGAAAGATATTACAAAAATCGTATGACTTTTCATTAAAACTTAAACGGATCGGGTCCATACAACTGCCTTGCGCGCCTCGCACCAACCACAATGCCGTCCCATGTTTCGTCCACTATTTGGCTCATATACCTCGCACTGAGATGGAATCCCAAGCCTCCACCACCAATACCAGGCAATTCATATGTAAAAGTTAATGGAATACCAATATAATGAGCGTAATCCTGTGAAATTCCTGAAGCTGCATAACCAATCACCAGCTTTGCATTACCCGTTGTGTATCTCGGTAACTCTGGTAAACTCTTAACTTCAATAGCCTTGATCATATTTATAGCGACTGTCTGTTGTGCGAAGGCGTAGTTCGACAGACTGCCGTCATGGCCCCACGGATACAGGATCATACTTCCAAAACTATGCATACTGAGATACATGACCATTCTATTAATGTTCTCGTGTAGAATGTCCCTAATGACACGCGTTTCAACTTCTGAGAAGGCTTTGCGGCCGGGGAACGTATTGGCACAAGGGTTGTCACTAACACCAACAGTGTTCCAGTTGAAATCGAAATTACGATTTCCGTCAACGCCGGGGCATCGTTCGCCGTCCACGTGGTCGGTTGACCGATTTTTACGCCATAAACGAGACTGGAAATTAAAAAGCGGTCAAATAAAATGTCGATCGGTTTTGACGGTTCGTTTTTGAAAAGTCTATTTTAAATGCTCAGGTGATTGAAAGTCGGTTTTCTATTTGCGTTGCAAACTGTACAACCAATATTTTTAGGGTTGTTTCTATAGGTCTGATCTGTGTTTGCTTGGTTGAATGCGCGACGAAAATATTATTAACATATGTTTTGACGTTAATATTTCGTCGGTTGGTATTGGCTATTTTTGAACCTAATTTGTCATACATATGTTTTTTTAGAGAAGAGGGGGCAAATGAGCATCAGGCACACCATAAAGATACAGTCGCCGCCCATAGACACTCATGTGGCTGGGAACTCGTGAGTGCTTTGCCGGTCTTTGTGCTTTTTGTTCTGCGTTAATATATATATGTCTCTTGTTTTTGTTTTTATTTTGTAAATGCCTGTGTCATGTTTAAGAACGTATTTATTAAATAATTATAAATGTAACGTAAAATATGTTTTTAAACATAATGTTATAGGCTTTAAAGAAAACATCCACGTCCATGACATAGGTCGCGGGTGATCATTGATCGGCGAAATATACTTACACCGTTACGAGAAAACGCGTATCCATCCGGATTAGCAACAGGCAATATGATCCAATCAAACTTTTCAATCATTTCCAAACTCGTCACGTTCTCAACAAGTTTGTGTATGGCATACGTTGTCACGGGAATTGTCAACCATTCCCGGGCATGAATTGCCGCCTCAATGAACACCAGGGACTTGGTTTTGTCCTCGAAGTTCGTTGATGATATCTTCAGGTATTTTATTGGACGACCCTCGAACGTATGGGCGGGTGTCTCTAACTTAACACGATCGGGATACTGTTCCGCAATCCTGTCTATGTAATCGTAGATCTGAAATGTTTTGAATTTAAAAGTATTTATAGTGTATGTATAGAACATACAAGCCATGATTATCATATGAATTCAAGTTAGGCAGGACGCATCTATTGCTGGCTTAGATTCGTTACTGAACTTTTTTCGACAGGTTTAGGATTTATAGTGCAACATTTTTTTTTTATGTGAGAGGAGGCAAACGAGCAGGCGGGTCACTTCGAGTGATGTGCCAACCGCCGCCCATGGACACCTGCAATGCCAGGAGGCTTACAAGTGAGTTGCCGGCCTTTAAGGAAGAGGAACGCTCTTTTTTTGAAGGTCCCCAAGTCGTAGCGGATCGGGAATACCTGCGCTGGCAGTTGGTTCCACAAAGAGGTGGTGCGTTATAAGCGTTTATTGGAATTAAACAGCTTAAGAATTTAAGTGTATTTAAAATCAACAAATAAATATAATTAATATTCTGTTTTGTGTGCATAATCTCTCAGTGCCTTTGACAGCCGCTCTATTTAGGAAATAAATTGACTTAAATAATTAAGACAATTGTTTTTTAAAAAAAATTATTCTTAAGAATTATTTCTTTGGCATTCGACCCACGCGTTATTTTGAAGATGCACACCACCTCCTATTGTTTTTAATTTTAAACTCACCACTTCCAAGTTCTGGTATCTGTCATAAGCCATTTCTCCCTTCGGAGGAGCATTTCTGTTAAGGGCTTCCATGTCTTGGTCCTCCAAATCCAATTGACTAATAAACATATTTTTATAAAAGAAAAAAGAAATTTACTTACTACTCATAGAGATTATAAAATAAATTTATAATCAGTATAAGTAGATAATGCCAATAGACGTTAGTAAACTAAAAATATAAATTGTTATATTACGGACAATAAATGCTTTCAATGAAGAGATTTAAAAGATATATGTCTGCTTGCCAAGTATATAAAAATATAGCTCTTCGTGCTGGCTTTCGTCTGTATTGTAATTGGCGAAGGTTTATCGGACTAAAATGCTTGCAGGAAATGGAATTATAAAACGCTTTTTAGTATAGCGACATGTCAAGTTGCGCTTTGAGAATTAATTTCTATATTTATAACACAATCAGATCAAAAGAATGACAATTTTTCCCCAATTTAAGCACCCGGACATTGCTCACCGAGAGTCTTCAATAAAATTAACATGAGTTAACGACTACATCGACTCGTCAGACGCTTCGCGTTATGTAAGTTAATAAAAATATGTAATATATAATATGAAACCTGTATAATAATTCAGTTAATAAATGTGAAAATAGAAGTTTATCGTTTATCAGTCGTTCTCATATCATTGGTTACAATCATTGAAATCACATCACGTATATTGGATTATTTTTTACTTATTTGAAAGCTGAAAAATTGATACAAGAATTTATTTTTCATTAAAAACATACAAAAGTAATTCGTACAATCGGTTTTTAAATAGTAGAGTTCTGGTTCTTATTTCAACCCCATTAACCTAGCCTATGTCCCACCATACAGTTCAGTCTATCTCTATACCAATTTACATTAAAATCGATTGAGTAGTTTAACAACGTATAAGTACAATGCAGCAAAACGATTTAAACCTTATAAGTAAGTCGTATAAGTGCACATTGAGAAGGGCCCAAATACTTACGCCTTCACATCTTCCACATGGGACCAGTACATAATATCTTCATTATTTAATGCACGAATAAAGTCATCCTGGTGTTCTGGTTTTACGAGAACGACACCCTCACGATCGGTGGAAGGTTGGCTCAGAAAGTCCAGATCGAGGCTGGCGACCATAGAGCCGAGGGACTCGAGCTGGTCTCTGGTTGAAGGAGATACATAGTAGGATTTCCATCTGAGGACAATTATACAGTTTAGATGCTTGTTTTTTTTTTAAGAACAGGGGACAAAAGAGCAGGAGCGACACAATAAACGCGAAGCCGCCGCATGTGACACTCACGTGGCTCTTGAGTTCGTTGCCGGCCTTTTAGGAACTGGACTCTTTTCTTGAAGGACCCAATCTCATATTGTTGTGTGTGATGTTTAGAGAAGCAAGTAAACAAACAATCAATAAAAGCAAATATGTAGGGAAATCGACACAATAATTATTTACAGATAACTTAAACAATTTGTGTAATTATTTCTTTTAAGATGTCAGGTTGCCATTTCTATCTTTATAGATAATAATAATATGTTTATATTATTAAAATTTAATTATTTGATAACGATTTTTGCTTAGCACTTAATGCGTAGAGGACATGAAATCCTTATTACGCCTACGTGGTGCTGTCAAAATTGAAACTTAGTATTGGAATTCCAAAAGAAAATCTGCAGATAGATAGCACTAATTTAGGCTCTCATAATTATTTAACCTTTCATATTTATATAGTTCTGCTAACTATTACAAAGTACGTAAATGAAATTTGTAAAATAATTATTACAGACCTTTGGTCAATATAGGCACATTAATAATAAATACTCGATTAACTTCTGTTATTAATCTTTACTTAGAGTTAAATTATCTTGTACTAAGATAACGTGGCGTTTTAATCTCCTATTAGGAGGCAAACGAGCCGGCTTCTCCTTCAACGTCACTTAGCTAGCTGCTAAACCACCAACTAACTCATTCGATTATACACCATTACACACACTCGTACAAACTAAATGCTCATTCACACAGAATTAAAGTTTGTCATACTTCTAATTATACTGTTTTATTATTTATTTTTACCAATTTAGCACACCTAATCTATAATATGATTAGAACCACTTAAAGCCCTGTTTCTTTATGAAATTTTCATCTGTATTACTGTATATAGGTTGTAGAAATATAATGTGGTGAGCACGATGCCATGCTCTGCCATTCACCTATAAAGTTTTTAATGTCAGTTTAATTAAGTCTAATCTTTTTATTCTGTAAGGTACATAGGACTATTTTGAAAATGTAAATGACTCTACGCCTTTCACGTTCGTACGTGACCAAGCTGAGAAGAGGCAGGCAAGTAACTAAGCTTGGTTATTATTTTTTATTTAAAATGTATGCCATATACTCTTACCCTATATACTCTTCATGGTTAGCGAAGACACTCGACACCAAACACACAAGTAGCAGAGCCTTCATCTTTCACAATGAAAACGAATCGTAGGTAAAATATAAACATTATTATAAAACGCTAATCGTAAACATTTTTAATCTAATTTTTAAATACATGATAAATGTACAATAAATTATTATTTACAACACATTTATCGATACGCTTAATCCGACTTAACCGCAATAAAAACAAAATTTAGTACTCTAAGATAAAATTTAATGTGAAATTTCATTAGATTCCCCTCACAATTGTTCTTGCTCTCTTAGCTCCAATTGCAATGCCCTCCCAGGTCTCTTCAGACACTGGCCGGACGTATTTTGGATCAAGATGGAACCCTTGCAGACCTCTATTAAGACCTGGTAACTCGTATGTATAAGTCAATGGAACGCCGACGGAATGCGCGTAGTCTTCCGCAGCACCAGATGCACCATAGCCAATCACAAGAACGGAATTACCAACAGTGTATCTTGGGAAGACGGGGAGAGTCTTTTTGTATATCTCATCAGCCATCGCAACACCAACTGTATGCAAACCAAATGCATTATTTGATAGGCTTCCATCGTGTCCCCAAGGGTAAAGAATCATGCTCCCGTAGCTATGAATTGTTATGTACAAAATCATTCTGTTCAAATTGTCCTTAAGAATGTCACGGACCAGTCTGGTCTCGATTTCTGAAAAGGGTTTCGAGCCTCCGTAAGTTTCTGTGCATGGATTGTTGCTGGTTCCTACGGTACCCCAGTGGATGTCAAAGTTTCGGTTTCCATCTACTCCGGGGCACATTCTACTCAACGAAGCTTGGTCGGTCGAGCGTGTTTTGCGCCAGAAACGTTCCTAGAATGTAAAATGTAGGTAATCACATCTCTCTTAACTTATATTATTGTAATATTGGCTATCTTGTGTATAAGCTTTTATCTCTACAGGACCCAACACCCTTATTAAGAACTCGAGCTTTTATGGATTTTTTCATACATAGATTTGTTTTTTAGGAATATAGGTGAGTTCTGTGCCGTCTGTGTTGACGTTAGTCAACTGGCCGGCTTTGTCACAATTATTTCTTAATATGAGTAATAGTTTTTCATTTAGTTCAGATTCGCTTATGCAAACTTGGAATACTGGTCCTTCATTTTGATGTTTAAAATAACAAAAAAACATTATTTAATTGGTATAATTGTAACAAAGTATTATACTGTAATATGTGTATGTTATTGTATGTACCGTATAAAAATTGATACGTCATTAACTCTGTAAACATATAGTTTCCATTGGTGGAACTAACATCCAATTTTATAATCTGATAAGTTTCATTGAAAACATCATCAATCAATTCCTAAATAATCATAGTACACAATTTTAACATTATTTTAATACCATTTAATGGATTGAATGAATGCATAATGTTATTTTATTAATGTTTCAAACTTAACATATCTCTTTCTACTATATCATGACAAAGATGCAATAGACTATTTGAAATTATACCTTTTACCAAATAACGTATATAAATTTAATCGCGTAGGGCAAAGATCACAATCACAAATAAATGGTTGGATACGAAACGAAATCATTTTTAACATTATCAGTATATAAATAGGTGGCATTTCTAATAAAACTTTATTGCCCCACAGTTTTTAGTTAAAGTTAATTATATACAATAGAGCTAAAGCGGTACTTACATGTGTATGAGAATACTCGTATCCATCAGGGTTAGACACAGGCATAATTATCCAGTCGAAGTTGTCCAAGAGTTCCGGATCAGTCCTATCCTCAACCAGTTTATGGATTGCGTAAACCGCTGCTGGTGTCGTGATCCATTCCCTGGCATGCATAGTTGCATCCACAAAAATCGTTGACTTAGATGTGTCATTGAATTTTGTGGATGAAATCTTCAAATACTTAATGGGCCGACCCTCAAATGAGTTACCAGCTGTTACTTGTTCAACAATGTCGGGGTAGTTTGCAGCTACCTCATCCATGTATTTGTAAATCTGTAAACAATGAATTGTTTAGCCCTCAATCAATGTCAAAATAGACCGCTGTTGTCTGCGGCGACATTAAATACATTTGTTAAAAATCTTTTCAGGGCACAAAGGACGAAATGCGAGTGCATAAAAGCGTGAGTGAGACATGAGCATGGTTATTAGGAAAAAGCATAGGCGAAGCTGGCAATGCGGCGGGTCGCATCATTCTATAGTTTTCGAGCTTTAGTATTAAGTTTTGTATTGTTTAAAACAGATAGATTTACACAGCCGTTCCCGACGGACTTAAGTTAATAAGCTTAAACTCGTGTAATTTGTGTGGCAGCCTAATGTCTGATATATAAGAAGGAACATATTAACATCATCTTCGATTTTTATTAACAGTGGCATAAACAAACCGTTTCAAGGTTTCCATGCTCGCGCAACTCATTGTTATTTTGGAAATAATTTAAAACCATACATTACTATAGATTATTTAGAACCTTGTGCTGAGAATAAACCGTACACCATATGTGTCACGAATATTCGGTTTAGTTAAACGTACCGCGTCCAATCGAAGGTAGTTGTCATAAGGCTTTTCCGGTGTGCTTCTACCGCGGAACTCTGTGTGCCTGGCTTCAATGAGCTCATCCTCCTTATCGAGTTGTCTAAATAAAACACAACATTTACGTCAGATAACTTTAATAAATTATTATATTGTTCATGTACGGCGCATCAAATAAGAATAATTTAAAAGCACTTTGCACGTCCAGTAACTATATAGAATTAATATAGTTGATCGCCGCGCGTTTTTTACGGCCAGTAACTTTATAATACAATTTTGATTACAATCCCTTTGCACATTTGAAATTGAAATCCAGCGTTTAAGCTTTTTTTAAATAGATAATACAAATGGCACTGGTACACTTAAATATCTAAATACAATAAAACATGAGAAATCTTACGATTTGATGTCTTCTTTGTGAATTCTGTATGAAATTCCCGCGTTCGTCAAAAACTTAAGGAATTCTTCTTGGTACTGTGGCTTCACCAACGCCACACCCTCTCGGTCTAGTCTAGGCCTGAGAAAGTAGTCCACGTCTAAGGTACTCTCCAGAGAACCCAAGATCGACAGCTGTTCTTGCAAAGCTGGAGCCACGTAGTATGACTTCCATCTATCGAAAATATATTTAAAACTGTTAATGATATGGTAACTTTTTCTAACCGCTACGGCTTTTGTTAGAGATAATACCAACTGTAAAACTTACGCGAAATAAGAAATAAGTATTCGATTACCCAGAAACTTACCCTTCATATATTTCATGTTTGGCAAATGCCACTGCGCACAAAGAGACCAGCACCCAGCCCCTCATTTTTGAAAGAACTGATAAATAGTTTTATAAATTGTAATTACGAAGTATTATTGGATTAAGCAAGTTAATTAGGGTAATTAAATTAATCTTTTCTTTCTAATTATTTTAATTTTTATCTACAGTTAAACTGATGCGATCAAGGATATTACATAAATAAATTATTTAAATTCATATTTATTTAGTTGTCTCAAATAGATAAAAAAATTCACTTCGCGATGAGGACCTGGCCATGCCTTCAAGACAATAATTTGGATCTGAAATCCTAAAACATCAGGCAAACATACTTTTCTACGTCTCTACTTCTGTCTACGTTTTTTGTTATTATATTGTGCCTATATTTGGTAATTAAAAGTAAATATCCTTTTTAACATTTATGGGACATAATTAGCCGATGATTTTTATCAGTTATATAAGAGCGAAATTCGGCCTCGGTTAAAATACTTGTTCATCACGGTCGAGCTCACTGAATCGAGATTAAAATGCAAGTGCCCTAGGAAAAATGTGAGGGTTTGACCCTTCAAATTAATTTGAAACATTTGAATTGGGGCCTTGAATTTGAAACATTTTAAGTTTAGCCTTGAATTTGAAATTTTGATTACGAAGCTAATTTAGATGTACAAAATAATGTGTAAATGTATAGTAATATAACAAAAAGTACAAGCACGAAGCACAATTTACGGCTAATGCTAACACTATCGTCATATTGCAGTTTAATTTGCTACAGCGGAGCTAAGCTACTGGGAGGACGTCGTACCTCTTGGTACAACGTCTCCCCTGAGTCCCTAAGTCTCTTGAGTCCTCTGAATCCCAACTGAGTCTCTTCAGTTACCGTTGGGTCACCCTCGCGATATGGTCTCCACCAAGCTTACAACTGGTACACTCGTTTCGTTGTACGGTGAGTTTTATTGAAACTATCATCAATCATTTTCTAAATGATTAAAGTAGACAATTTGATCAATATATCAATATTATTTAATTGATTATATTAATACATGATATTATTTCATTAATATAACGCAATGTTTCTCTTTCTACTTATTATGATGACAAAGATACAATACATTTTTGTTAAATTATAGTCATTAAAATATTTCATAATTTGAAATTGAATGAATTGAATTTCCTATCATTGTGAACTTGTTCTTGAACTTGCTCGCGTAAGGCAAAGAAGACGTAAAGTACCAACTATTACTATACGACACGAATTCATTTTCTATATATTTATTGAATATGTATATAACATTTATATTGAATCTCCATTGGCCAAGAATAAAGTAATTGTAAATTATGAACAATAGAGCTAAATCGGTACTTACACGTCTGTGGGAATACTCGTATCCATCAGGGTTAGACACAGGCATAATTATCCAGTCGAAGTTATCCAAGAGTTCCGGATCAGTCCTATCCTCAACCAGTTTATGGATTGCGTAAACCGCTGCTGGTGTCGTGATCCATTCCCTGGCATGCATAGTTGCATCCAGAAAAATCGTTGACTTAGATGTGTCATTGAATTTTGTGGATGAAATCTTCAAATACTTAATAAGCCGACCCTCAAATGAGTTACCAGCTGTTACTTGTTCAACAATGTCGGGGTAGTTTGCAGCTACCTCATCCATGTATTGGTAAATCTGTTTTTTTTTTTTTTATGTGAGAGGAGGCAAACGAGCAGGCGGGTCACTTCGAGTGATGTGCCAACCGCCGCCCATAGACACCTGCAACGCCAGGAGGCTTACAAGTGAGTTGCCGGCCCTTTAGGAAGAGGAACGCTCTTTTTTTGAAGGTTCCCAAGTCGTAGCGGATCGGGAATACCTGCGCTGGTAGTTGGTTCCACAAAGAGGTGGTGCGCGGCAGAAACTGCTTTAAAAAACGCACAATCGTGGAGCGCCAGACATCAAGGTGGTACGGATGGAATTTCGTATTCTGCCTTGATGTCCGGTGATGGAATTCCGCTGCAGGTATTAGCCCGAACAATTCATCAGAGCACTCCCCATGATAAATGCGGTAGAAGATGCAGAGAGAGCCTACATCTCTACGCAGAGCCAAAGGATCAAGCCGATCGGAAAGGATGGGGTCGTCGACGATACGAGCCGCTCTGCGTTGGATGCGATCAAATGGAAGGAGCTGGTATTGGGGCGCCCCCGCCCAGAGGTGGGAACAGTACTCCATATGAGGCCGAATTTGCGCTTTATAGTTGCAAGCGATGGCCTGATGTGAAATACTGATGCGCCCTGCTGAGAACACCAAGCTTTTTAGAGGCTAACTTAGCCTTACCTTCCAAATGATTGCAGAACTGTACATCGCTCGATATATCGACACCAAGAATTCCAATACTGGCTGAGGCTTTAAGAGGAGTGTTATCGAATAGTGGGGCCACGACAAAGGGATTCTTTTTAGCGGTAAACGCGCAAACCTGGGCCTTCAAGGGGTTAAATTGGACTAAGTTAAGTCGACCCCAATCCGAGACTCCACGCAGTAAAGTCTCGACTTCAGACACAAGTTTGTCCCGACACTGCTCGACATCAACCCGGGAAATAATTGCACGGCCGTGATATAGAGCATCTCCAGTACTGTCATCCGCATAACAATGAAGGCTGCTTAAGTGCAACATATCATTTATATGTTGCACGGATTTGAGCGCGGTTTTCACAGTTGGATTACATATAATTGGGAGCGTTGTCAAAAGTTTATTTTGTCGAAATCGGTTAAGAAAAAAGAAGTTATGGTCAATTGAAAATTTACTTTAACCACTGCTTCAAAATTTTTAAACACTTATATTGATTGATTAGTTATATATTGTTAAATATGTTCTAATATAAGTTGACCTTAATTTTAAAACTTATGAGAGGTAACAAAAATAACAAATAACGCAGTGCGCGCGGGCGCGGTTGAAGTGTTGAACAATGTGCTCGATAGATGGCGTTGATAAAATTCGTCAGGAACCTAGTTTTATTTTATTTTTTTACTTATTATTAGTATAGATTTCTAACCTATACAGCTTATCAAAAACAGTTTACACAAAAAAAATAGATTAAAATAAAGCCAAAATAAGGTTAAAATATAGAACCGGAAATAGAATCTAAGATCAGAACAAAAATAACAAAAAAAAACACGAACAGAAAAGAATAAATAAAAATATATATATACACATGAACAGGTGGAACTATATGTAGTACGAACATTTTAGTGTGTGAGTGTGTATCAGTGTGTGCAATGGTGTTGATGTGTGAGTGAGTGTGCTAGGTTGAGTCTTAGTTTTTTTTAAAGAACTTCGGCAAAATTATCTTACTTAGGCCAAATATATCCATCGCGGTATTAAGATGCTTCATTGTGTAATGACTACCATGCAGTTCAAACTTTCACCTTACCTTACCTACCTTACCACCTTACCTTGGTTTTATATGTATTTAATAAATAATCACCTTTGAAATTTGAGGTTGAAATCTTCAAACATTCTAGGAGACGACCTTAAAGCGCCTTTCGAGTCGTGACTAATGTTACTATGCAAAAAAACTGTATAATTTATATTTACGTTTATTTAGTTGCCTCAAATTTCACCTCGCGTTCTAGACCTGGTCATGCCCAGAAGCATCACACGAAGATTTCTTTTTTTCGGTATTCATTTTACACGTGCCGTTACTGTGATTGAATTTATTTTATTGATATTTAAAATACTAGCCATACTCTTAGTTATATATGCTACACAGCGGGCATGGTCTTTGAGAAACGGCATGGGCGAAGCTGGCGTCCAGAAGTTACTACAGCTATGGGCCAGCAGGTTGCGGCTGGTTAAAGTATTATATTGTATAAACTAGATGTATTCACGCAGCCGTTCCGGCCGTACATTAGTAAATGAGCTTGTGAAATTTGTGTAGCACCCTAACGTCTTATAAATAATAAAATAACGCTTTAACCTCTGTTTCGAGTTTCATTTAACCACCCACAATATATGTAATATTTAAATAAAAATCAACAGTCTTTTTTAGAAGTGTTGTTTGTGAGTGTAAGTGCAGTAAATTCTTTGCCTCATCGCTCGATTACATTTTAAACGATGCAGATGTTAATCAAATAAAACAGACATTTATTTTTGTTTAATTTATTTATATAAATTGGTAATATAACTTGTTCAAAGTGTTTCGGGGAGACATTAGTAACCAAAATGTTCTCCGAGTATTTTTCATATTAAAATTATATTATAATCCCTTCACGCTTGCTCTCGCTCGCTTAGCACCAATCGCAATGCCCTCCCAGGTCTCTTCAGAAACTGGCCGGATGTATTTTTGATCCAGGTGGAACCCGTTCATACCATCATTTTGACTCGTATGTATAAGTGAACGGAACGCCAACGGAATGCGCGTAGTCTCCCGCACCACCAGATGCACCATAGCCAGACACAAGCATGGTATTACCAACACTGTATCTTGGGAAGACGGGGAGAGTCTTTTTGTAAATCGCATCAGCCATCGCAACACCAACTGTATGCAAACCAAAAGCATTACTTGACAGGCTTCCATCGTGGCCCCAAGGGTACAGAATCATGCTCCCGTAACTGTGAATTGTTATGTACAAAATCATTCTATTCATATTGGCCTTAATAACGTCTCTGACCACTCTTGTTTCGATTTCTGAGAAGGGTTTTGATCCTGGGTATATATCTAAGCATGGACTGGTTTCGGTTCCTATAGTGCCCCAGTGGATGTCAAAGTTTCGGTTTCCATCTACTCCGGGACATAATCTACTCAACCAATTTTGATCAGTGGAACGTGTTTTGCGCCAGAATCTCTCCTAAAATGAAAATATAGTTAACTCTACTTATAGTGTAGTGCTATTTCGCTACTAACCCCCTATCTCTTCATAAATAGATAGAGCTTATAGGAAAATAGGTGAATAGCCTTCTGAGTTTAAGCACTATCAAATTAAGTTACTTTTAACTAGCTTTGTCACAATTATTTCTCAACATTTTAATTTTTGCTAGATACATTTTTGCTTATACTAGCTTTCACTTCTACTTGTTTTGATATATACATTTACAAAACCTTATACTTTATTATGACTATGATACAATACATTTTTTTTAAATTATAGTTATTAAAATAGTACATAATTTGAACTTCTTTCCTATCATTGTGAACTTGTTTGCTCGCGTAAGGCAAAGAAGACGTAAAGTACCAACTATCACTATACGACACGAATTCATTTTCTATATATTTATTGAATATGTGGATAACATTTATATTGAATCTCCATTGGCCAAGAATAAAGTAATTGTAAATTATGAACAATAGAGCTAAATCGCTACTTACACGTCTGTGGGAATACTCGTATCCATCAGGGTTAGACACAGGCAGAATTATCCAGTCGAAGTTATCCAAGAGTTCCGGATCAGTCCTATCCTCAACCAGTTTATGGATTGCGTAAACCGCTGCTGGTGTCGTGATCCATTCCCTGGCATGCATAGTTGCATCCAGAAAAATCGTTGACTTAGATGTGTCATTGAATTTTGTGGATGAAATCTTCAAATACTTAATGGGCCGACCCTCAAAAGAGTTACCAGCTGTTACTTGTTCAACAATATCGGGGTAGTTTGCAGCTACCTCATCCATGTATTGGTAAATCTGTAACAATTGATTCTTCAGCCTTCAATGTCAAGACCGCTACACCGTTGCCCGCGGCAATACTAAAGGCATATTTAAAAACACTTCCCAGAAGGCACAGGGTAGCATTGAATTATAAATTGTTGTATCAAGTCTTCGTGCAAATCATTGCTAAATTATGTATACAAATTTGGAAATGAAAATGAAAAAACTCGTCATCCCAGAACAAAAGTTCACAATGTCCCTTTATTAAGTAAATAAAATACCTGTGCCAAAGGAGCACCGCTATTGCATGCTCTCGCATACACGGTATCAAAAACAATTAATATTTTAACCTACTTTATATAAAAAAAAATTATCATTCGTAATACAAAAAACCTTCCGTTGACTACTTCCATAAAACATGACTTAACATTTACAGACAATCTAAGGTGCTCAGTATAATGTCTTCTACATCTTTATATGTTTTGGTTTTATTTTTATTTTCTTTTTACCCGTATATAACTCCGGATGATATAGAAAATATATACTACAAAAGAACATTCGGGTGAGAGAAATTCGATGCAGTTATACGTACCGCGTCCAATCGAAGGTAGTTGTCATAAGGCTTTTCCGGTGTGCTTCTACCGCGGAACTCTGCGTGCCTGGCTTCAATAAGCTCATCCTCTGTATCTAGTTGGCTAAATACAAGGAAACATATTACGTCCGGTGAATTCAATAAATTATTATATTGTTCTTGAACACCCTGTATGGCGTATGAAATAATAATATTTTAAAAGCACTTTGCACAACCAGTAACTATATAGAATTAATACTATTGATCGCCGGGTGTTTGTTACGGCCAGTTACGTTTTAATACAATATTGAATAAGATCTCTTTGGTAATGATTAAACATTCACAAAATATGCACTATAAAAACATGAGAAATCTTACGATTTGATGTCGTCTTTGTGAATTCTGTATGAAATTTCCGCGTTAGTCAAAAACTTAAGGAATTCTTCTTGGTACTGTGGCTTCACCAACGCCACACCCTCTCGGTCTAGTCTAGGCCTGACAAAGTAGTCCACCTCTAAGGTACTCTCCAGAGAACCCAAGATCGACAACTGTTCTTGCAAAGCTGGAGCCACGTAGTATGACTTCCATCTAAAGGAAATATATTTATAATTGTTAGTGATATGGTAGCTTTTTCTACCCGCCACGGCTTTTGTTAGAGTTAATACCAATTTATATTCTTACGAAATAAGTAATATTTATTAGACCAGAAACTTACCCTGCATATATTTCATGTTTGGCAAATGCCACTGCGCACAAAGAGACCAGCACCCAGCCTCTCATTTTGGTAAGAACTGTTAATTAGTTTTACAAATTGTCATAACGAATATTTATATTAAGCAAGATAATAAGATAATTATATTAATCTTTCTATTCCAATTATTTTAACATTTATCTACAGTCAATCTTATGCGATCAAGGATAATTTGTAAAAAAATAAGTATTTGTTAAATTTATAAACAGTTTTTAAGTAGAAGTATCTAGAATAATATTAAAGTAGAAATTTTCGGACTTTTCAATTAAAAATAAATTCACTATAAGTAGGAATATTTATTAAATGTCACCATACCTTGACTTACTTGACTTATAATCCTCGGGGCCCTCGACGGGGCAGAGGGCATCGACAGCAATCCTCCATCGCGCTCTGTCCGACGCTTTGCATTTGAGCTCGCTGCAAGTCTTACCGGCGCTTTACTGTTGCAGAAGAGGAGATGAGGCGAAGAGAGCAGGTGAGACTCACCTTACCGTGGTTTTATATGTATTTAATAAATACCTTTGAAATTTGAGGTTGAAATCTTCAAACATTCTAGGAGACGACCTTAAAGCGCCTTTCGAGTCGTGACTAATGTTACTATGCAAAAAATCTGTACAATTTATATTTACGTTTATTTAGTTGTCTCAAATTTCACTTCGCGTTCTAGACCTGGTCATGCCCAGAAGCAACACACAAAAATGTCTTTTTTTCGGTATTCATTCTACACGTGCCGTTACTGTGATTGAATTTATTTTTAAAATTTGATTGATATTTAAAATACTAGTCATACTCTTAGTTATATATGCTACACAGCGGGCATGGTCTTTGAGAAACGGCATGGGCGAAGCTGGCGTCCAGAAGTTACGGTTACAGTTACAGGTACAGGTACAGCTATGGGCCAGCAGGTTGCGGCGGGTTAAAGTATTGTATTGTATAAACTAGATGTATTCACGCAGCCGTTCCGGCCGTACATTTGTAAATGAGCTTGTGAAATTTGTGTAGCACCCTAACGTCTTAAAAATAATAAAATAACGCTTTAACCTCTGTTTCGAGTTTCATTTAACCACCCACAATATATGTAGTATTTAAATAAAAATCAACAGCCTTTTTTAACAATTGTACATAATTAACCGATGGTTTATCATCGGTATAATATAATAATAAATACAAGCACTGGTCGCCTGGCAGTCATTAACAGTGAGCCAAGAAATGGTGCTTTTCTCGCTCAACGAATAACCATCGCGATACAGCAAGGAAATGCCAGCAGTACGGGTGCTCTGCCACAAGGACCAAACTTTTCAAATATATTTTAATGTTGTAGTTTTAGTTATTTATATCAGTTTAAAAATAAAATCAAATATATCTTTATTCACATATGTAACTATGATACATATATATATATATATATATATATATATATATATATATATATATCGTCAAAAAGAGGTATACATTTTTTTATAACTTTACATTTCAAAGTAGAAATACTTTAAGAGAGAGAAGAGAGAGAGAGAGAGAATTAAGGTCTTGTGGATACCACAGTATTTTGACAGGTTCTCGCCTTAGCATACGTTTTCATAACTAAGTCATACAACCAAATTAACTTCAAATAAATTTAAAACGCGCGTGAAGTATATTTTGGTTGAAAAGGCATACTATACCGTTAACAAATATTTAGAGGACAAAGATACCTTTAATGTGTCGGCAATTGGTTCAGCATCGGGACAGTTTAATTCTTGAGTTGCTTTACAATGCTTTGTTATTTGAATAGTAAATAACAAAATTTTGTATTAATTGTATATTTTAAAAGAGCAGCTATCGAGGTATTGCCGGATCTTCCTGGTGGATGCCTTCCGAACCGGTGGTAGTGTAAAAATTGACGCTTCAAAAGTGTCTTTATAAACACCTAATTGAAAAAAAATATTTTGAGTTTGAGTTTGAATGAAAGTTTAATTAGAGCATTTAAAAAATCAATGTCGTTCATATGTATAAATAATTTATGACAATTTTAATAAATTCTGTAGAATTGATCTTACTGAACTGTTTCTGACTAGTTACAAATTGACTTCAAATGACACCTTAGTCTATTAACATATCTTCTTGTCTATGGAACCTATGTTAATATAAATTACATTTTTTATTTATTATCTAATGTGTAATAAAAGTGGTAATGGTTTACAGAAAATAGTTATCGAGCCATTGCCTCAGAACGCCTCTCGATCAGGTAACGGCTCCAGCCTTGATGCCTTCCCAAGTCTCTATACCAGCTTGTTGCATAAAGGCTGGGTCCACCAGGAAACCATTCAATGCATTTATATTCCTATAAGCAGGCATTTCGTAGGTGTAGGAAAGAGGGTTTCCAAGAGTCTGTACATATTCACTGGAACCTCCCGACGCACCATAGTTAAGAAGATTCAGATTCAACTCTGAAGTTCCTGTTCTCTCTCCATTTAACGGCATCAATTCGTTGGGCCATACGGACTCCTACCATATTCAGGGTTAGTGCGTTTGGAGGAAGCTGCCTGTTTCCCAAAACCATAGAGGATCATGCTACCAAAGCTGTGCAGGTCAATGAAGAGTTCTGTACGAGTTGAGTATTCGTACGTTTCTGATACCCGCTGTTTCTGGTTCGGAGAAGGGTCAGGTGGAGTGGAAGATATCCACACAAGGGGAAGAGCTACGTCAAGCGTACAGCGGAATTCGGCCTAGGTTCATCTCGGTCGAGCTCACTGAAACGAGATTAAAATGCAATCGCCCTAGGAAAAAGTGTGAGGGCTTGACCCTTCCAATTAATTTGAGAAATTGAATTAGAGCCTTGAATTTGAAACATTTTAAATTGAGCCTTAAATTTTAACGTTTTGATTACGAAGTTAATTTAGATGTACAAAGTATTGTATAGTAAGATAACAAAAAGTACAATTGCACAGGCGCTTACTAAAGCACGAAGCACAATTAACGGCCAATGCTAACACTATCGTCATAATGCAGTTTAATTCGCTCAGCAGAGCTTAGCTTGTGGGAGGACGTCGTACCTCTTGGCACAACGTCTCCCCTGAGTCACTAAATCTCTTGAGTCCTCTGAATACGAACTGAGTCTCTTCAGTTACCGTTGGGTCACCCTCGCGATATGGTCTCCACCAACCTTAAAATTGTTACACTCGTTTCGTTGTACGGTGCGAGTGTAAGTGCAGTAAATTCTTTGCCTCATCGCTCGATTACATTTTAAACGATGCAGATGTTAATCAAATAAAACAGACATTTATTTTTGTTTAATTTATTTATATAAATTTGTAATATAACTTGTTCAAAGTGTTTCGGGGAGACAATAGTTACCAAAATGTTCTACGACTACTTTTCATATTAAAATTATTTTATAATCCCTTCACGAATGCTCTCGCTCTCTTAGCCCCAATCGCAATGCCCTCCCAGGTCTCTTCAGAAACTGGCCGGATGTATTTTGGATCCAGGTGGAACCCGTCCAGACCATCATTTTGACCATCATCAAAACCTGGTAACTCGTATGTATAAGTGAACGGAACGCCAACGGAATGCGCGTAGTCTTCCGCAGCGCCAGATGCACCATAGCCAATCACAAGCTTGGAATTACCAACACTGTATCTTGGGAAGACGGGGAGAGTCTTTTTGTAAATCGCATCAGCCATCGCAACACCAACTGTATGCAAACCAAATGCATTACTTGACAGGCTTCCATCGTGGCCCCAAGGGTACAGAATCATGCTCCCGTAGCTATGAATTGTTATGTACAAAATCATTCTATTCATATTGGCCTTAATAATGTCTCTGACCACTCTTGTTTCGATTTCTGAGAAGGGTTTCGATCCTGGGTATATATCTGAGCATGGACTGGTTTCGGTTCCTATAGTACCCCAGTGGATGTCAAAGTTTCTGTTTCCATCTACTCCGGGACATAATCTACTCAGCCAACTTTGATCAGTGGAACGTGTTTTGCGCCAGAATCTCTCCTAAAATGTAAAATATAGTTAACTCTACTTAAAGTGTAGTGCTATTTCGCTACTAACCCCCTATCTCTTCATAAATAGATAGAGCTTATAGGAAAATAGGTGAATAGCCTTCTGAGTTTAAGCACTATCAAATTAAGTTACTTTTAACTAGCTTTGTCACAATTATTTCTCAACATTTTATTTTTTGCTAGATACATTTTCGCTTACACTAGCTTTCACTTCTACTTGTTTTGATATATACATTTACAAAACCTTAATGGTAAACGGGCAATACACGTAAAAAATATTTCATCATACATACACACGTATACATATCTGTTACACCTATCTATAAGAGTATGAATCACATATAAAAAAAATAATACGTCATATAACAACTCGGTAAACATATTCATACTAAATTAAAGTAGACAATTTGATCAATATTTTAAAATTATTTAATTAATTATATTAAAACATGTTATTATTTCATTGAATTAACGTAATTTATATATCTCTTTCTACTTTATTATGACTATGATACAATACATTTTTTTTAAATTATAGTTATTAAAATAGTACATAATTTGAACTTCTTTCCTATCATTGTGAACTTGTTTGCTCGCGTAAGGCAAAGAAGACGTAAAGTAATAGTTGGATACGACACGAATTCATTTTCTATATATATATTGAATACGTAGATAACATTTCTATTGAATCTTCATTGGCCAAGAATAAATTAATTGTAAATTATGAACAATAGAGCTAAACCTGTACTTACACGTGTGTGGGTATACTCGTATCCATCAGGGTTAGACACAGGCAGAATTATCCAGTCGAAGTTATCCAAGAGTTCCGGATCAGTCCTATCCTCAACCAGTTTATGGATTGCGTAAACCGCTGCTGGTGTGGTGATCCATTCCCTGGCATGCATAGTTGCATCCAGAAAAATCGTTGACTTAGATGTGTCATTGAATTTTGTGGATGAAATCTTCAAATACTTAATGGGCCGACCCTCAAAAGAGTTACCAGCTGTTACTTGTTCAACAATGTCGGGGTAGTTTGCAGCTACCTCATCCATGTATTGGTAAATCTGTAACAATTGATTCTTCAGCCTTCAATGTCAAGACCGCTAAACCGTTGCTCACGGCAATACGAAAGGCATATTTAAAAACACTTCCCAGAAGGCACAGGGTAACATTGAATGATTAATTGTTGTATCAAGTCTTCGTGCAAATAATTGCTAAATTATGTATACAAATTTGGAAATGAAAATGAAAAAATTCGTCATCCCAGAACAAAAGTTTACAATGTCTGGTGTCCCTTTTTTAAGTAAACATAATACCTGAACCAAGGGAGCACCGCTATTGCATGCTCTCGCATACATGGTATCAAAACCAATTATAATTTTAACCTACTTTATATTTTAAAAAATTATCATTCGTAATACAAAAAACCTTCCGTTGACTACTTCCATAAAACATGACTTAACATTTACAGGCAATCTAAGGTGCTCAGTATAATGTCTTCTACATCTTTATATGTTTTTTTTTTTTTCTTTTTACCCGTGTATTACTCCAGATGATATAGATAGAAAATATATACTACAAAAGAACATTCGGGTGAAAAAAATTCGATGCAGTTATACGTACCGCGTCCAATCGAAGGTAGTTGTCATAAGGCTTTTCCGGTGTGCTTCTACCGCGGAACTCTGCGTGCCTGGCTTCAATAATCTCATCCTCTGTATCGAGTTGGCTTAATACAAGAAAACATATTACGTCCGGTGAATTCAATAATTTATTATATTGTTCTTGAACACCCCGTATGGCGTATGAAATAATAATATTTTAAAAGCACTTTGCACAACCAGTAACTATATAGAATTAATATTATTGATCGCCGGGTGTTTGTTACGGCCAGTTACGTTTTAATACAATATTGAATAAGATCTCTTTGGTAATTATTAAACATTCACAAAATATGCACTATAAAAACATGAGAAATCTTACGATTTAATGTCGTCTTTGTGAATTCTGTATGAAATTTCCGCGTTAGTCAAAAACTTAAGGAATTCTTCTTGGTACTGTGGCTTCACCAACGCCACACCCTCTCGGTCTAGTCTAGGCCTGACAAAGTAGTCCACGTCTAAGGTACTCTCTAGAGAACCCAAGATCGACAGCTGTTCTTGCGAAGCTGGAGCCACGTAGTATGACTTCCATCTAAATCAAATATATTTAAAATGGTTAATGATAAAATTGAAAAAGCTATTTTCTACCCGCTACGGCTTTTGTTAGAGTTAATACCAATATATATTCTTACGCGAAATAAGTAATATTTATTAGACCAGAAACTTACCCTGCATATATTTCATGTTTGGCAAATGCCACTGCGCACAAAGAGACCAGCACCCAGCCTCTCATTTTGGTAAGAACTGTTAATTAGTTTTACAAATTGTCATAACGAATATTTATATTAAGCAAGATAATAAGATAATTATATTAATCTTTCTATTCCAATTATTTTAAAATTTATCTACAGTCAATCTTATGCGATCAAGGATAATTTGTAAAAAAATAAGTATTTGTTAAATTTATGAACAGTTTTTAAGTAGAAGTATCTAGAATAATATTAAAGTAGAAATTTTCGGACTTTTCAATTAAAAATAAATTCACTATAAGTAGGAATATTTATTAAATGTCACCATACCTTGACTTACTTCACTTATAATCCTAGGGGCCCTCGACGGGGCAGAGGGCATCGACAGCAATCCTCCATCGCGCTCTGTCCGACGCTTTGCATTTGAGCTCGCTGCAAGTCTTACCGGCGCTTTACTGTTGCAGAAGAGGAGATGAGGCGAAGAGAGCCGGTGAGACTCACCTTACCGTGGTTTTATATGTATTTAATAAATACCTTTGAAATTTGAGGTTGAAATCTTCAAACATTTCAAGAGACGACCTTAAAGCGCCTTTCGAGTCGTGACTAATGTTACTATGCAAAAAATCTGTATAATTTATATTTACGTTTATTTAGTTGGTCATTAGCTGGTTAGCTGGTCATGCCCAGAAGCAACACACAAAAATGTCTTTTTTTCGGTATTCATTCTACACGTGCCGTTACTGTGATTGAATTTATTTTTAAAATTTGATTGATATTTAAAATACTAGTCATACTCTTAGTTATATATGCTACACAGCGGGCATGGTCTTTGAGAAACGGCATGGGCGAAGCTGGCGTCCAGAAGTTACAGTTACAGTTACAGGTACAGGTACAGCTATGGGCCAGCAGGTTGCGGCGGGTTAAAGTATTGTATTGTATAAACTAGATGTATTCACGCAGCCGTTCCGGCCGTACATTAGTAAATGAGCTTGTGAAATTTGTGTAGCACCCTAACGTCTTAAAAATAATAAAATAACGCTTTAACCTCTGTTTCGAGTTTCATTTAACCACCCACAATATATGTAGTATTTAAATAAAAATCAACAGCCTTTTTTAACAATTGTACATAATTAACCGATGGTTTATCATCGGTATAATATAATAATAAATACAAGCACTGGTCGCCAGGCAGTCATTAACAGTGAGCCAAGAAATGGTGCTTTTCTCGCTCAACGAATAACCATCGCGATACAGCAAGGAAATGCCAGCAGTACGGGTGCTCTGCCACAAGGACCAAACTTTTCAATTATATTTTAATGTTGTAGTTTTAGTCATTTATATCAGTTTAAAAATAAAATCAAATATATCTTTATTCACATATGTAACTATGATACACATATATATATATATATCGTCAAAAAGAGTTATACATTTTTTTATAACTTTACATTTCAAAGTAGATATACTTTAAGAGAGAGAAGAGAGAGAGAGAGAGAATTAAGGTCTTGTGGATACCACAGTATTTTGACAGGTTCTCGCCTTAGCATACGTTTTCATAACTAAGTCATACAACCAAATTAACTTCAAATAAATTTAAAACGCGCGTGAAGTATATTTTGGTTGAAAAGGCATACTATACCGTTAACAAATATTTAGAGGACAAAGATACCTTTAATGTGTCGGCAATTGGTTCAGCATCGGGACAGTTTAATTCTTGAGTTGCTTTACAATGCTTTGTTATTTGAATAGTAAATAACAAAATTTTGTATTAATTGTATATTTTAAAAGAGCAGCTATCGAGGTATTGCCGGATCTTCCTGGTGGATGCCTTCCGAACCGGTGGTAGTGTAAAAATTGACGCTTCAAAAGTGTCTTTATAAACACCTTATTGAAAAAAAATATTTTGAGTTTGAGTTTGAATGAAAGTTTAATTAGAGCATTTAAAAATCAATGTCGTTCATATGTATAAATAATTTATGACAATTTTAATAAATTCTGTAGAATTGATCTTACTGAACTGTTTCTGACTAGTTACAAATTGACTTCAAATGACACCTTAGTCTATTAACATATCTTCTTGTCTATGGAACCTATGTTAATATAAATTACATTTTTTATTTATTATCTAATGGGTAATAAAAGTGGTAATGGTTTACAGAAAATAGTTATCGAGCCATTGCCTCAGAACGCCTCTCGATCAGGTAACGGCTCCAGCCTTGATGACTTCCCAAGTCTCTATACCAGCTTGTTGCATAAAGGCTGGGTCCACCAGGAAACCATTCAATGTATTTATATTCCTATAAGCAGGCATTTCGTAGGTGTAGGAAAGAGGGTTTCCAAGAGTCTGTACATATTCACTGGAATCTCCCGACGCACCATAGTTAAGAAGATTCAGATTCAACTCTGAAGTTCCTGTTCTCTCTCCATTTAACGGCATCAATTCGTTGGGCCATACGGACTCCTACCATATTCAGGGTTAGTGCGTTTGGAGGAAGCTGCCTGTTTCCCAAAACCATAGAGGATCATGCTACCAAAGCTGTGCAGGTCAATGAAGAGTTCTGTACGAGTTGAGTACTCGTACGTTTCTGATACCCGCTGTTTCTGGTTCGGAGAAGGGTCAGGTGGAGTGGAAGATATCCACACAAGGGGAAGAGCTACGTCAAGCGTACAGCGGAATTCGGCCTAGGTTCATCTCGGTCGAGCTCACTGAAACGAGATTAAAATGCAATCGCCCTAGGAAAAAGTGTGAGGGCTTGACCCTTCAAATTAATTTGAGACATTTGAATTAGAGCCTTGAATTTGAAACATTTTAAATTGATCCTTAAATTTTAACGTTTTGATTACGAAGTTAATTTAGATGTACAAAGTATTGTATAGTAAGATAACAAAAAGTACAATTGCACAGGCGCTTACTAAAACACGAAGCACAATTTACGGCCAATGCTAACACTATCGTCATAATGCAGTTTAATTCGCTCAGCAGAGCTTAGCTTCTGGGAGGACGTCGTACCTCTTGGTACAACGTCTCCCCTGAGTCACTAAATCTCTTGAGTCCTCTGAATACCAACTGAGTCTCTTCAGTTACCGTTGGGTCACCCTCGCGATATGGTCTCCACCAACCTTAAAATTGTTACACTCGTTTCGTTGTACGGTGCGAGTGTAAGTGCAGTAAATTCTTTGCCTCATCGCTCGATTACATTTTAAACGATGCAGATGTTAATCAAATAAAACAGACATTTATTTTTGTTTAATTTATTTATATAAATTTGTAATATAACTTGTTCAAAGTGTTTCGGGGAGACAATAGTTACCAAAATGTTCTACGACTACTTTTCATATTAAAATTATTTTATAATCCCTTCACGAATGCTCTCGCTCTCTTAGCCCCAATCGCAATGCCCTCCCAGGTCTCTTCAGAAACTGGCCGGATGTATTTTGGATCCAGGTGGAACCCGTCCATACCATCATTTTGACCATCATCAAAACCTGGTAACTCGTATGTATAAGTGAACGGAACGCCAACGGAATGCGCGTAGTCTTCCGCAGCGCCAGATGCACCATAGCCAATCACAAGCTTGGAATTACCAACACTGTATCTTGGGAAGACGGGGAGAGTCTTTTTGTAAATCGCATCAGCCATCGCAACACCAACTGTATGCAAACCAAATGCATTACTTGACAGGCTTCCATCGTGGCCCCAAGGGTACAGAATCATGCTCCCGTAGCTATGAATTGTTATGTACAAAATCATTCTATTCATATTGGCCTTAATAATGTCTCTGACCACTCTTGTTTCGATTTCTGAGAAGGGTTTCGATCCTGGGTATATATCTGAGCATGGACTGGTTTCGGTTCCTATAGTACCCCAGTGGATGTCAAAGTTTCTGTTTCCATCTACTCCGGGACATAATCTACTCAGCCAACTTTGATCAGTGGAACGTGTTTTGCGCCAGAATCTCTCCTAAAATGTAAAATATAGTTAACTCTACTTAAAGTGTAGTGCTATTTCGCTACTAACCCCCTATCTCTTCATAAATAGATAGAGCTTATAGGAAAATAGGTGAATAGCCTTCTGAGTTTAAGCACTATCAAATTAAGTTACTTTTAACTAGCTTTGTCACAATTATTTCTCAACATTTTATTTTTTGCTAGATACATTTTCGCTTACACTAGCTTTCACTTCTACTTGTTTTGATATATACATTTACAAAACCTTAATGGTAAACGGGCAATACACGTAAAAAATATTTCATCATACATACACACGTATACATATCTGTTACACCTATCTATAAGAGTATGAATCACATATAAAAAAAATAATACGTCATATAACAACTCGGTAAACATATTCATACTAAATTAAAGTAGACAATTTGATCAATATTTTAAAATTATTTAATTAATTATATTAAAACATGTTATTATTTCATTGAATTAACGTAATTTATATATCTCTTTCTACTTTATTATGACTATGATACAATACATTTTTTTTAAATTATAGTTATTAAAATAGTACATAATTTGAACTTCTTTCCTATCATTGTGAACTTGTTTGCTCGCGTAAGGCAAAGAAGACGTAAAGTAATAGTTGGATACGACACGAATTCATTTTCTATATATATATTGAATACGTAGATAACATTTCTATTGAATCTTCATTGGCCAAGAATAAATTAATTGTAAATTATGAACAATAGAGCTAAACCTGTACTTACACGTCTGTGGGAATACTCGTATCCATCAGGGTTAGACACAGGCATAATTATCCAGTCGAAGTTATCCAAGAGTTCCGGATCAGTCCTATCCTCAACCAGTTTATGGATTGCGTAAACCGCTGCTGGTGTGGTGATCCATTCCCTAGCATGCATAGTTGCATCCAGAAAAATCGTTGACTTAGATGTGTCATTGAATTTTGTGGATGAAATCTTCAAATACTTAATGGGCCGACCCTCAAAAGAGTTACCAGCTGTTACTTGTTCAACAATGTCGGGGTAGTTTGCAGCTACCTCATCCATGTATTGGTAAATCTGTAACAATTGATTCTTCAGCCTTCAATGTCAAGACCGCTAAACCGTTGCTCACGGCAATACTAAAGGCATATTTAAAAACACTTCCCAGAAGGCACAGGGTAGCATTGAATGATAAATTGTTGTATCAAGTCTTCGTGCAAATCATTGCTAAATTATGTATACAAATTTGGAAATGAAAATGAAAAAATTCGTCATCCCAGAACAAAAGTTTACAATGTCTGTTGTCCCTTTTTTAAGTAAACATAATACCTGTGCCAAGGGAGCACCGCTATTGCATGCTCTCGCATACACGGTATCAAAACCAATTAATATTTTAACCTACTTTATATAAAAAAAAATTATCATTCGTAATACAAAAAACCTTCCGTTGACTACTTCCATAAAACATGACTTAACATTTACAGACAATCTAAGGTGCTCAGTATAATGTCTTCTACATCTTTATATGTTTTGTTTTTTTTTCTTTTTACCCGTGTATTACTCCAGATGATATAGATAGAAAATATATACTACAAAAGAACATTCGGGTGAAAAAAATTCGATGCAGTTATACGTACCGCGTCCAATCGAAGATAGTTGTCATAAGGCTTTTCCGGTGTGCTTCTACCGCGGAACTCTGCGTGCCTGGCTTCAATAATCTCATCCTCTGTATCGAGTTGGCTAAATACAAGAAAACATATACCGTCCGGTGACTTCAATAAATTATTATATTGTTCTTGAACACCCCGTATGGCGTATGAAATAATAATATTTTAAAAGCACTTTGCACAACCAGTAACTATATAGAATTAATATTATTGATCGCCGGGTGTTTGTTACGGCCAGTTACGTTTTAATACAATATTGAATAAGATCTCTTTGGTAATTATTAAACATTCACAAAATATGCACTATAAAAACATGAGAAATCTTACGATTTAATGTCGTCTTTGTGAATTCTGTATGAAATTTCCGCGTTAGTCAAAAACTTAAGGAATTCTTCTTGGTACTGTGGCTTCACCAACGCCACACCCTCTCGGTCTAGTCTAGGCCTGACAAAGTAGTCCACGTCTAAGGTACTCTCTAGAGAACCCAAGATCGACAGCTGTTCTTACGAAGCTGGAGCCACGTAGTATGACTTCCATCTAAATCAAATATATTTAAAATGGTTAATGATAAAATTGAAAAAGCTATTTTCTACCCGCTACGGCTTTTGTTAGAGTTAATACCAATTTATATTCTTACGCGAAATAAGTAATATTTATTAGACCAGAAACTTACCCTGCATATATTTCATGTTTGGCAAATGCCACTGCGCACAAAGAGACCAGCACCCAGCCTCTCATTTTGGTAAGAACTGTTAATTAGTTTTACAAATTGTCATAACGAATATTTATATTAAGCAAGATAATAAGATAATTATATTAATCTTTCTATTCCAATTATTTTAATATTTATCTACAGTCAATCTTATGCGATCAAGGATAATTTGTAAAAAAAATAGGTATTTGTTAAATTTATGAACAGTTTTTAAGTAGAAGTATCTAGAATAATATTAAAGTAGAAATTTTCGGACTTTTCAATTAAAAATAAATTCACTATAAGTAGGAAAATGTCTTTTTTTCGGTATTCATTCTACACGTGCCGTTACTGTGATTGAATTTATTTTTAAAATTTGATTGATATTTAAAATACTAGTCATACTCTTAGTTATATATGCTACACAGCGGGCATGGTCTTTGAGAAACGGCATGGGCGAAGCTGGCGTCCAGAAGTTACAGTTACAGTTACAGGTACAGGTACAGCTATGGGCCAGCAGGTAGCGGCGGGTTAAAGTATTGTATTATATAAACTAGATGTATTCACGCAGCCGTTCCGGCCGTACATTAGTAAATGAGCTTGTGAAATTTGTGTAGCACCCTTACGTCTTAAAAATAATAAAATAACGCTTTAACCTCTGTTTCGAGTTTCATTTAACCACCCACAATATATGTAGTATTTAAATAAAAATCAACCGCCTTTTTTAACAATTGTACATAATTAACCGATGGTTTATCATCGGTATAATATAATAATAAATACAAGTACTGGTCGCCAGGCAATCAGTAACAGTGAGCCAAGAAATGGTGCTTTTCTCGCTCAACGAATAGGTATCGCGATACAGCAAGGAAATGCCAGCATTACAGGTGCTCTGCCACAAGGACCAAACTTTTCAAATATATTTTAATATTTTAGTTACTTATATCAGTTTTAAATTAAAATCAAATATATCTTTATTTACATATGTAACTATGATACACTCATATATATATATATATATCGTCAAAAAGAGTTATACATTTTTTTATAACTTTACATTTCAAAGTAGATATACTTTAAGAGAGAGAAGAGAGAGAGAGAATTTAGGTCTTGTGGATACCACAGTATTTTGACAGGTTCTCGCATTAGCATACGTTTTCATAACTAAGTCATACAACCAAATTAACTTCAAATAAATTTAAAACGCGCGTGAAGTATATTTTGGTTGAAAAGGCATACTATACCGTTAACAAATATTTAGAGGACAAAGATACCTTTAATGTGTCGGCAATTGGTTCAGCATCGGGACAGTTTAATTCCTGAGTTGCTTTACAATGCTTTGTTATTTGAATAGTAAATAACAACATTTTGTATTAATTGTATATTTTAAAAGAGCAGCTATCGAGGTATTGCCGGATCTTCCTGGTGGATGCCTTCCGAACCGGTGGTAGTGTAAAAATTGACGCTTCAAAAGTGTCTTTATAAACACCTAATTGAATAAAAATATTTTGAGTTTGAGTTTGAATGAAAGTTTAATTAGAGCATTTAAAAAATCAATGTCGTTCATATGTATAAATAATTTATGACAATTTTAATAAATTCTGTAGAATTGATCTTACTGAACTGTTTCTGACTAGTTACAATTTGACTTCAAATGACACCTTAGTCTATTAACATATCTTCTTGTCTATGGAACCTATGTTAATATAAATTACATTTTTTATTTATTATCTAATGTGTAATAAAAGTGGTAATGGTTTACAGAAAATAGTTATCGAGCCATTGCCTCAGAACGCCTCTCGATCAGGTAACGGCTCCAGCCTTGATGCCTTCCCAAGTCTCCATACCAGCTTGTTGCATAAAGGCTGGGTCCACCAGGAAACCATTCAATGTATTAACATTCCTATAAGCAGGCATTTCGTAGGTGTAGGAAAGAGGGTTTCCAAGAGTCTGTACATATTCAGAGACAACAGTGACAGTAGTGCTAGTGTGAACACATACTATTTTTGCTCCCAAGATTATTATTGTTTTAACTATTTTTTTCCCCTTAGTACTCACTTTTTTGTGATGTTCTAACACTGTGGTGCACCGTATGTTATTTTCCTTTTTCTTATATTCACTTTTAAACACTTTAAAACTAACTTTATTTCCTTTCACATTTTACTACCCTCATTGTATTTACTTTTAAAATTATGGATGATCTAAGGAAAACAGTCCTGGATGTTTCCTCCATGGTAACAAAGAGGATGGAGGAGTTCCAAAACCAGCTTCAATCTGCGGCAATGAATCCAGCAGTGGCTTCGGACACTAGTCCCCTGGCAAAGGAGTTCGCCCTGTTTAAGACTTCTGTTATGTTCTGCCTCGAAAATCTGCAAGCCCAAATGGAAATGCTCTTTCGAATGCAGGACGAGATGGAGATGCGTTCCAGACGGAAAATGTTACTACTGCATGGGATCAATGAAGCCAAGGAGGAGGGGCCTGTGTCTATAACGAAAATGCTGGCCACTCTCCTCAAATGTCCTGGTTTGGAGGAACACAGTGTTACTCGTTGTCACAGGCTGGGTGTAAAGAAAGATGGCAAGCCCCGACCTGTCCTGTTGAAGTTCAGGAGCTACAGTGATAAGGACAGAGTCTGGAGGGCTAAGACCAATCTCAAGGCGACAGGCATAACCATTTCCGAATTTTTAACGAAATCACGGCACAGTTTATTTATGGCTACAAGAGAGCGTTGTGGTGTTTCAAACTGTTGGACTCGGGATGGTCGTATCTTCGTTGTTGGCCCAGGTGGTGATCGTCGGCAGATGCTGTCCATGAAGGATTTTAACACGCTTCCTGAACGTGCTATGTGTGTTCACCCTACGGTCCCGGTTTCCGCTAACATAGACCCCAAAGCCCGTCCCAAGAGGGCGACCAACAAGGAAAGGCGTCCTCAATAGTTGGTGCTATTTTTATAATTTCCTTTTCTTTTGTGTTTTCTTCACTGTCTCTTAGCTTGTTCCCCATAAGTATACTCATTTGAAAATTTTATTTGTTATTTTTTAGCAATGTTTTTATTATATGTAAGATAGGCATTTTTGTCTTAGTTAGTTTTTGTAAACATTGTTTCACCATGGTATAAGTCTTCTTGACAGGTAAGAGTTGAAAACTTGGCCATTGCCCATTGGACTATGTTCACAGAATATGTTTAGTTTTACAGTGTATTGTCAAACTAGTTTTTTTTATGTTTTTATATTGAAGTTATCTTGATAGCTTGATATTTCCTTATTATAGTAACACTAAAAACACTATCTGGGTAACTTCACTTTATATTACAAATATTGAATAGTTGCTTAATCTCTCTTATAACGACGCGGTGCGAATGCTATGGCATTATTTTGAATTGTACACCTTGTACTCAGTAGTTATATATTCTTTTTTTTTGTTTTTAAGTTTCTTATTTTATTTTGTGGTTTTTATTTTATTCTCATTTACTTGTTTTAATTGTATCTGCTAATTATGGACGACGATAGTGACACCTCTTCTTTCCTGTCTCTCTCTCCTGATTGTGATTCCTACTACAGCACTGATTCTACTACCCCCCCCCCCCTTGGACACTACCCTCTCCTCCCTTTTCAAGGACCTGCCAAAAAACTTTAATGTTATACACATCAACGCCCAAAGTATTCCTGCCCATCACACTGACCTTCTTGCAACATTTACTTCCAAAGATATTCATGCCATTCTCGTATCTGAGACCTGGCTCCGTCCATCTTTTTCCTCTCTGTCCTTCTCTATCCCTGGCTACAATCTTATACGGAACGACAGAATTGGTATGCGAGGAGGTGGTATTGCCATTTATTTACGCTCGCACATACCTTACTCTGTTATTAATATGTCTCCCCAGCCCCCACCACCTAATGCAACCGAGCACCTACTAATTGAAGTATTACTTTCAAATAAAAAGATCCTACTTGGTGTCTATTACTCACATTCTCTCCTAGTTGATTATTTTGATTGTTTTGAAGGCACACTCGATAAATTTGTTCCTCTATATAATAATATTATAATTATGGGCGACTTCAACACTTGCCTCATTAAAAATGATCATCGGTCTAAAAAACTGCTATCCCTCACAAGTTCTTTCAACCTACATAACTTAATCCTCAACGCCACTCATAAAATCCCTGGCTGCACACATTCCTTGCTAGATCTTATTCTTACTTCCTCTCCTCGGCTAGTTATAAAGCATGGACAACTTCCTGCTGATGCGTTTTCCCATCATGACCTCCTTTACTTATCCTTTAATGTCAAGATTCCTAAACCTAAACCTACCGTTGTGCTTAGACGGAATTTTGGTGGAATTAACATTTCAAGTCTTCTTGCGGAGGCTTCCGATATCGATTGGGGCTCTGTGTACGACTGCTCTTCTCTTGATGGCAAAGTTGACATTTTCAACAGCAGTATCACAAATCTCTTCGATCATCATGCTCCACTTAGACCTGTTAAACTTAAACATCTTCCGGCACCCTGGCTTTCTAGCGAAATTAAAGACCTGATAAATCGCAAAAATCGAGCGAAGGCGAAATTACGTACTGCCAGAACTGACACCGGAAAAGAAAAATACAAGATTCTACGCAATCGCTGTAATACGCTTTGTCGCGATGCCCAGAGGCGCCACATCTTTGACACTCTATCTAACGGAGATCCATCTAAAAACTGGCGGTTTCTTAAATCTCTGGGAATCGGTAAATCGCCGCGCAGTACAGTTGCTCCTGAAATTGATCTAAACGCTTTAAACTCTCATTTCTCTTCCTCCACCATCTTGGATAGTTTATCTCTTGAAAGATCACTTGAAAATTTAAGATCTATCTCTCCCCCTAACTTTCCTTCCTTTTGCTTCAGAGATTTTACTCTCCTGGATGTCGAGAAGAGCATTTCGGCCATATCATCGAATGCTGTTGGCTCTGACCTCATCAGTCGGGCTATGATCATTCCCATTCTGCCAGTCATTCTTCCAGTGGTCACACACTTATTTATTTTTTCACTTTCTTCAGGTGTTTTTCCAACCTCTTGAAAGGATGGTTTTATCATTCCCTTGCCTAAAAAGTCTAACCCTTCAATTCCATCTGATTTTCGACCCATATCTATTTTGCCTTTTCTATCCAAAGTTCTTGAGTGCCTCATTCACGGTCAGCTAACTCAATTCTTTAACGTAAATTGTATATTGAATCCTCTTCAATCCGGTTTTCGACCTGGTCATAGTACAACTACTGCGCTAATTAAAGTTACTGATGATATTCGTAGTGGGATGGATGACAAGAAACTCACCGTTCTTGCCTTGCTGGATTTCAGTAATGCGTTCAATAGGGTAAACTTCAAAATTCTACTCGAGTTGCTCCGTTCTATTAAAATCTCTGAGCCCGCTTTAAGCTGGTTCTCTAGGTATCTTCAGGGACGTCGTCAATGTATTAGAACAAGTGATGATCAGTCCCAATGGAGCTTGGTGAAATCAGGTGTTCCACAAGGTGGCGTGCTATCTCCTCTTCTATTTGCCATATATATTAACTCCTTAACTGCTAGTTTATCTCTGTCTTTCCATCTCTTTGCTGACGACCTTCAAATTTACGCCCAATCTACTCTTGACCGCCTTCCCTTTACCATGGAGACTTTAAATGCGGAACTAGCCATTATCTCGGCGTGGAGTAAAAGCTTTGGACTCGATATCAATCCTTTAAAGAGCCAAGTGACCATATTCGGTAGTCCTCACTTTGTTTCTAAAATTGAATGGGCTAGTCTTCCATCTGTCTCTATAGACGGCGTGACTATAAATATTAGTCGAACAGTGAGGAATCTAGGCCTGATCTTTGACCAGAATTTTTCCTGGGTGTCGCATGTCAAAGAAGTTGGGCGCAAACTCTACGTATCTTCTCATGCTCTCAGACGCTTAACTAATTTTCTTCCTATCCGTACCAAAATCCTTCTTTCTCACTCACTTCTTCTACCCATCTTAGACTATGCCGATTCCTGTTACCCCGATCTGAGTGAGGAGCTCCTGAACAAGCTTGAACGCTTACAAAATCTCTGTATCAGATTCATCTTTGGCCTAAGGAAATTCGACCACATCTCATCCTACCGACAGCAGCTAGGCTGGTTGCCCATACGGCTTCGCAGGGATTCCCACATCCTCCACCTCTTATACACTATCCTCTTCAGTCCTCAAACTCCGTCCTACCTCAAAAATCGTTTCAAATTTATGGGTCCCTACGACTACAATTTGCGCTCTTCCAACAGACATATCCTCGAAATTCCACCCCACCACTCCTCCTTTTACGGAAACTCCTTCACAGTGTCCGCTATAAAGCTTTGGAACTCACTTCCCGATCCTATTCGATCAGCCTCCTCACTATCATCTTTCAAATCACTTCTTCGTAAACATTTCTTGTCTTCAATATAATTATTTGTTATTCTAGATTTAAATTAGCATATTTTTCGCTTTTCTTATTTTAATGTATGTTGTGTTCTGTTTAATTATTATTATTATTTTTTTTTTTGTATACTTCGCACCCTTTGCACCTGTCTTATTATATTTTAAGTATTCTTTTATCGTGTGGGTTGTCTGGAAGAGATCGCTTATTAGCGATAAGGCCGCCCGTTGCTCTTATATGTTCTTACATCTGTTAATGTCATTTGCTTCTAGTTTTTAAGTGCGATAAAGTGTTAAATAAATAATAAATAATATTCACTGGAACCTCCCGACGCACCATAGTTAAGAAGATTCAGATTCAACTCTGAAGTTCCTGTTCTCTCTCCATTTAACGGCATCAATTCGTTGGGCTATACGGACTCCTACCATATTCAGGGTTAGTGCGTTTGGAGGAAGCTGCCTGTTTCCAAAACCATAGAGGATCATGCTACCAAAGCTGTGCAGGTCAATGAAGAGTTCTGTACGAGTTGAGTACTCGTACGTTTCTGATACCCGCTGTTTCTGGTTCGGAGAAGGGTCAGGTGGAGTGGAAGATATCCACAGAAGGGGAAGAGCTACGTCAAGCGTACAGCGGAATTCGGCCTAGGTTCATCTCGGTCGAGCTCACTGAAACGAGATTAAAATGCAATTGCCCTAGGAAAAAGTGTGAGGGCTTGACCCTTCAAATTAATTTGAGACATTTGAATTAGAGCCTTGAATTTGAAACATTTTAAATTGAGCCTTAAATTTTAACATTTTGATTACGAAGTTAATTTAAATGTACAAAGTATTGTATAGTAAGATAACAAAAAGTACAATTGCACAGGCGCTTACTAAAACACGAAGCACAATTTACGGCCAATGCTAACACTATCGTCATAATGCAGTTTAATTCGCTCAGCAGAGCTTAGCTTCTGGGAGGACGTCGTACCTCTTCGTCGTCTCCCCTGAGTCACTAAATCTCTTGAGTCCTCTGAATACCAACTGAGTCTCTTCAGTTACCGTTGGGTCACCCTCGCGATATGGTCTCCACCAACCTTAAAATTGTTACACTCGTTTCGTTGTACGGTGCGAGTGTAAGTGCAGTAAATTCTTTGCCTCATCGCTCGATTACATTTTAAACGATGCAGATGTTAATCAAATAAAACAGACATTTATTTTTGTTTAATTTATTTATATAAATTTGTAATATAACTTGTTCAAAGTGTTTCGGGGAGACAATAGTTACCAAAATGTTCTACGACTACTTTTCATATTAAAATTATTTTATAATCCCTTCACGAATGCTCTCGCTCTCTTAGCCCCAATCGCAATGCCCTCCCAGGTCTCTTCAGAAACTGGCCGGATGTATTTTGGATCCAGGTGGAACCCGTCCATACCATCATTTTGACCATCATCAAAACCTGGTAACTCGTATGTATAAGTGAACGGAACGCCAACGGAATGCGCGTAGTCTTCCGCAGCGCCAGATGCACCATAGCCAATCACAAGCTTGGAATTACCAACACTGTATCTTGGGAAGACGGGGAGAGTCTTTTTGTAAATCGCATCAGCCATCGCAACACCAACTGTATGCAAACCAAATGCATTACTTGACAGGCTTCCATCGTGGCCCCAAGGGTACAGAATCATGCTCCCGTAGCTATGAATTGTTATGTACAAAATCATTCTATTCATATTGGCCTTAATAATGTCTCTGACCACTCTTGTTTCGATTTCTGAGAAGGGTTTCGATCCTGGGTATATATCTGAGCATGGACTGGTTTCGGTTCCTATAGTACCCCAGTGGATGTCAAAGTTTCTGTTTCCATCTACTCCGGGACATAATCTACTCAGCCAACTTTGATCAGTGGAACGTGTTTTGCGCCAGAATCTCTCCTAAAATGTAAAATATAGTTAACTCTACTTAAAGTGTAGTGCTATTTCGCTACTAACCCCCTATCTCTTCATAAATAGATAGAGCTTATAGGAAAATAGGTGAATAGCCTTCTGAGTTTAAGCACTATCAAATTAAGTTACTTTTAACTAGCTTTGTCACAATTATTTCTCAACATTTTATTTTTTGCTAGATACATTTTCGCTTACACTAGCTTTCACTTCTACTTGTTTTGATATATACATTTACAAAACCTTAATGGTAAACGGGCAATACACGTAAAAAATATTTCATCATACATACACACGTATACATATCTGTTACACCTATCTATAAGAGTATGAATCACATATAAAAAAAATAATACGTCATATAACAACTCGGTAAACATATTCATACTAAATTAAAGTAGACAATTTGATCAATATTTTAAAATTATTTAATTAATTATATTAAAACATGTTATTATTTCATTGAATTAACGTAATTTATATATCTCTTTCTACTTTATTATGACTATGATACAATACATTTTTTTTAAATTATAGTTATTAAAATAGTACATAATTTGAACTTCTTTCCTATCATTGTGAACTTGTTTGCTCGCGTAAGGCAAAGAAGACGTAAAGTAATAGTTGGATACGACACGAATTCATTTTCTATATATATATTGAATACGTAGATAACATTTCTATTGAATCTTCATTGGCCAAGAATAAATTAATTGTAAATTATGAACAATAGAGCTAAACCTGTACTTACACGTCTGTGGGAATACTCGTATCCATCAGGGTTAGACACAGGCATAATTATCCAGTCGAAGTTATCCAAGAGTTCCGGATCAGTCCTATCCTCAACCAGTTTATGGATTGCGTAAACCGCTGCTGGTGTGGTGATCCATTCCCTAGCATGCATAGTTGCATCCAGAAAAATCGTTGACTTAGATGTGTCATTGAATTTTGTGGATGAAATCTTCAAATACTTAATGGGCCGACCCTCAAAAGAGTTACCAGCTGTTACTTGTTCAACAATGTCGGGGTAGTTTGCAGCTACCTCATCCATGTATTGGTAAATCTGTAACAATTGATTCTTCAGCCTTCAATGTCAAGACCGCTAAACCGTTGCTCACGGCAATACTAAAGGCATATTTAAAAACACTTCCCAGAAGGCACAGGGTAGCATTGAATGATAAATTGTTGTATCAAGTCTTCGTGCAAATCATTGCTAAATTATGTATACAAATTTGGAAATGAAAATGAAAAAATTCGTCATCCCAGAACAAAAGTTTACAATGTCTGTTGTCCCTTTTTTAAGTAAACATAATACCTGTGCCAAGGGAGCACCGCTATTGCATGCTCTCGCATACACGGTATCAAAACCAATTAATATTTTAACCTACTTTATATAAAAAAAAATTATCATTCGTAATACAAAAAACCTTCCGTTGACTACTTCCATAAAACATGACTTAACATTTACAGACAATCTAAGGTGCTCAGTATAATGTCTTCTACATCTTTATATGTTTTGTTTTTTTTTCTTTTTACCCGTGTATTACTCCAGATGATATAGATAGAAAATATATACTACAAAAGAACATTCGGGTGAAAAAAATTCGATGCAGTTATACGTACCGCGTCCAATCGAAGATAGTTGTCATAAGGCTTTTCCGGTGTGCTTCTACCGCGGAACTCTGCGTGCCTGGCTTCAATAATCTCATCCTCTGTATCGAGTTGGCTAAATACAAGAAAACATATACCGTCCGGTGACTTCAATAAATTATTATATTGTTCTTGAACACCCCGTATGGCGTATGAAATAATAATATTTTAAAAGCACTTTGCACAACCAGTAACTATATAGAATTAATATTATTGATCGCCGGGTGTTTGTTACGGCCAGTTACGTTTTAATACAATATTGAATAAGATCTCTTTGGTAATTATTAAACATTCACAAAATATGCACTATAAAAACATGAGAAATCTTACGATTTAATGTCGTCTTTGTGAATTCTGTATGAAATTTCCGCGTTAGTCAAAAACTTAAGGAATTCTTCTTGGTACTGTGGCTTCACCAACGCCACACCCTCTCGGTCTAGTCTAGGCCTGACAAAGTAGTCCACGTCTAAGGTACTCTCTAGAGAACCCAAGATCGACAGCTGTTCTTACGAAGCTGGAGCCACGTAGTATGACTTCCATCTAAATCAAATATATTTAAAATGGTTAATGATAAAATTGAAAAAGCTATTTTCTACCCGCTACGGCTTTTGTTAGAGTTAATACCAATTTATATTCTTACGCGAAATAAGTAATATTTATTAGACCAGAAACTTACCCTGCATATATTTCATGTTTGGCAAATGCCACTGCGCACAAAGAGACCAGCACCCAGCCTCTCATTTTGGTAAGAACTGTTAATTAGTTTTACAAATTGTCATAACGAATATTTATATTAAGCAAGATAATAAGATAATTATATTAATCTTTCTATTCCAATTATTTTAATATTTATCTACAGTCAATCTTATGCGATCAAGGATAATTTGTAAAAAAAATAGGTATTTGTTAAATTTATGAACAGTTTTTAAGTAGAAGTATCTAGAATAATATTAAAGTAGAAATTTTCGGACTTTTCAATTAAAAATAAATTCACTATAAGTAGGAAAATGTCTTTTTTTCGGTATTCATTCTACACGTGCCGTTACTGTGATTGAATTTATTTTTAAAATTTGATTGATATTTAAAATACTAGTCATACTCTTAGTTATATATGCTACACAGCGGGCATGGTCTTTGAGAAACGGCATGGGCGAAGCTGGCGTCCAGAAGTTACAGTTACAGTTACAGGTACAGGTACAGCTATGGGCCAGCAGGTAGCGGCGGGTTAAAGTATTGTATTATATAAACTAGATGTATTCACGCAGCCGTTCCGGCCGTACATTAGTAAATGAGCTTGTGAAATTTGTGTAGCACCCTTACGTCTTAAAAATAATAAAATAACGCTTTAACCTCTGTTTCGAGTTTCATTTAACCACCCACAATATATGTAGTATTTAAATAAAAATCAACCGCCTTTTTTAACAATTGTACATAATTAACCGATGGTTTATCATCGGTATAATATAATAATAAATACAAGTACTGGTCGCCAGGCAATCAGTAACAGTGAGCCAAGAAATGGTGCTTTTCTCGCTCAACGAATAGGTATCGCGATACAGCAAGGAAATGCCAGCATTACAGGTGCTCTGCCACAAGGACCAAACTTTTCAAATATATTTTAATATTTTAGTTACTTATATCAGTTTTAAATTAAAATCAAATATATCTTTATTTACATATGTAACTATGATACACTCATATATATATATATATATCGTCAAAAAGAGTTATACATTTTTTTATAACTTTACATTTCAAAGTAGATATACTTTAAGAGAGAGAAGAGAGAGAGAGAATTTAGGTCTTGTGGATACCACAGTATTTTGACAGGTTCTCGCATTAGCATACGTTTTCATAACTAAGTCATACAACCAAATTAACTTCAAATAAATTTAAAACGCGCGTGAAGTATATTTTGGTTGAAAAGGCATACTATACCGTTAACAAATATTTAGAGGACAAAGATACCTTTAATGTGTCGGCAATTGGTTCAGCATCGGGACAGTTTAATTCCTGAGTTGCTTTACAATGCTTTGTTATTTGAATAGTAAATAACAACATTTTGTATTAATTGTATATTTTAAAAGAGCAGCTATCGAGGTATTGCCGGATCTTCCTGGTGGATGCCTTCCGAACCGGTGGTAGTGTAAAAATTGACGCTTCAAAAGTGTCTTTATAAACACCTAATTGAATAAAAATATTTTGAGTTTGAGTTTGAATGAAAGTTTAATTAGAGCATTTAAAAAATCAATGTCGTTCATATGTATAAATAATTTATGACAATTTTAATAAATTCTGTAGAATTGATCTTACTGAACTGTTTCTGACTAGTTACAATTTGACTTCAAATGACACCTTAGTCTATTAACATATCTTCTTGTCTATGGAACCTATGTTAATATAAATTACATTTTTTATTTATTATCTAATGTGTAATAAAAGTGGTAATGGTTTACAGAAAATAGTTATCGAGCCATTGCCTCAGAACGCCTCTCGATCAGGTAACGGCTCCAGCCTTGATGCCTTCCCAAGTCTCCATACCAGCTTGTTGCATAAAGGCTGGGTCCACCAGGAAACCATTCAATGTATTAACATTCCTATAAGCAGGCATTTCGTAGGTGTAGGAAAGAGGGTTTCCAAGAGTCTGTACATATTCAGAGACAACAGTGACAGTAGTGCTAGTGTGAACACATACTATTTTTGCTCCCAAGATTATTATTGTTTTAACTATTTTTTTCCCCTTAGTACTCACTTTTTTGTGATGTTCTAACACTGTGGTGCACCGTATGTTATTTTCCTTTTTCTTATATTCACTTTTAAACACTTTAAAACTAACTTTATTTCCTTTCACATTTTACTACCCTCATTGTATTTACTTTTAAAATTATGGATGATCTAAGGAAAACAGTCCTGGATGTTTCCTCCATGGTAACAAAGAGGATGGAGGAGTTCCAAAACCAGCTTCAATCTGCGGCAATGAATCCAGCAGTGGCTTCGGACACTAGTCCCCTGGCAAAGGAGTTCGCCCTGTTTAAGACTTCTGTTATGTTCTGCCTCGAAAATCTGCAAGCCCAAATGGAAATGCTCTTTCGAATGCAGGACGAGATGGAGATGCGTTCCAGACGGAAAATGTTACTACTGCATGGGATCAATGAAGCCAAGGAGGAGGGGCCTGTGTCTATAACGAAAATGCTGGCCACTCTCCTCAAATGTCCTGGTTTGGAGGAACACAGTGTTACTCGTTGTCACAGGCTGGGTGTAAAGAAAGATGGCAAGCCCCGACCTGTCCTGTTGAAGTTCAGGAGCTACAGTGATAAGGACAGAGTCTGGAGGGCTAAGACCAATCTCAAGGCGACAGGCATAACCATTTCCGAATTTTTAACGAAATCACGGCACAGTTTATTTATGGCTACAAGAGAGCGTTGTGGTGTTTCAAACTGTTGGACTCGGGATGGTCGTATCTTCGTTGTTGGCCCAGGTGGTGATCGTCGGCAGATGCTGTCCATGAAGGATTTTAACACGCTTCCTGAACGTGCTATGTGTGTTCACCCTACGGTCCCGGTTTCCGCTAACATAGACCCCAAAGCCCGTCCCAAGAGGGCGACCAACAAGGAAAGGCGTCCTCAATAGTTGGTGCTATTTTTATAATTTCCTTTTCTTTTGTGTTTTCTTCACTGTCTCTTAGCTTGTTCCCCATAAGTATACTCATTTGAAAATTTTATTTGTTATTTTTTAGCAATGTTTTTATTATATGTAAGATAGGCATTTTTGTCTTAGTTAGTTTTTGTAAACATTGTTTCACCATGGTATAAGTCTTCTTGACAGGTAAGAGTTGAAAACTTGGCCATTGCCCATTGGACTATGTTCACAGAATATGTTTAGTTTTACAGTGTATTGTCAAACTAGTTTTTTTTATGTTTTTATATTGAAGTTATCTTGATAGCTTGATATTTCCTTATTATAGTAACACTAAAAACACTATCTGGGTAACTTCACTTTATATTACAAATATTGAATAGTTGCTTAATCTCTCTTATAACGACGCGGTGCGAATGCTATGGCATTATTTTGAATTGTACACCTTGTACTCAGTAGTTATATATTCTTTTTTTTTGTTTTTAAGTTTCTTATTTTATTTTGTGGTTTTTATTTTATTCTCATTTACTTGTTTTAATTGTATCTGCTAATTATGGACGACGATAGTGACACCTCTTCTTTCCTGTCTCTCTCTCCTGATTGTGATTCCTACTACAGCACTGATTCTACTACCCCCCCCCCCCTTGGACACTACCCTCTCCTCCCTTTTCAAGGACCTGCCAAAAAACTTTAATGTTATACACATCAACGCCCAAAGTATTCCTGCCCATCACACTGACCTTCTTGCAACATTTACTTCCAAAGATATTCATGCCATTCTCGTATCTGAGACCTGGCTCCGTCCATCTTTTTCCTCTCTGTCCTTCTCTATCCCTGGCTACAATCTTATACGGAACGACAGAATTGGTATGCGAGGAGGTGGTATTGCCATTTATTTACGCTCGCACATACCTTACTCTGTTATTAATATGTCTCCCCAGCCCCCACCACCTAATGCAACCGAGCACCTACTAATTGAAGTATTACTTTCAAATAAAAAGATCCTACTTGGTGTCTATTACTCACATTCTCTCCTAGTTGATTATTTTGATTGTTTTGAAGGCACACTCGATAAATTTGTTCCTCTATATAATAATATTATAATTATGGGCGACTTCAACACTTGCCTCATTAAAAATGATCATCGGTCTAAAAAACTGCTATCCCTCACAAGTTCTTTCAACCTACATAACTTAATCCTCAACGCCACTCATAAAATCCCTGGCTGCACACATTCCTTGCTAGATCTTATTCTTACTTCCTCTCCTCGGCTAGTTATAAAGCATGGACAACTTCCTGCTGATGCGTTTTCCCATCATGACCTCCTTTACTTATCCTTTAATGTCAAGATTCCTAAACCTAAACCTACCGTTGTGCTTAGACGGAATTTTGGTGGAATTAACATTTCAAGTCTTCTTGCGGAGGCTTCCGATATCGATTGGGGCTCTGTGTACGACTGCTCTTCTCTTGATGGCAAAGTTGACATTTTCAACAGCAGTATCACAAATCTCTTCGATCATCATGCTCCACTTAGACCTGTTAAACTTAAACATCTTCCGGCACCCTGGCTTTCTAGCGAAATTAAAGACCTGATAAATCGCAAAAATCGAGCGAAGGCGAAATTACGTACTGCCAGAACTGACACCGGAAAAGAAAAATACAAGATTCTACGCAATCGCTGTAATACGCTTTGTCGCGATGCCCAGAGGCGCCACATCTTTGACACTCTATCTAACGGAGATCCATCTAAAAACTGGCGGTTTCTTAAATCTCTGGGAATCGGTAAATCGCCGCGCAGTACAGTTGCTCCTGAAATTGATCTAAACGCTTTAAACTCTCATTTCTCTTCCTCCACCATCTTGGATAGTTTATCTCTTGAAAGATCACTTGAAAATTTAAGATCTATCTCTCCCCCTAACTTTCCTTCCTTTTGCTTCAGAGATTTTACTCTCCTGGATGTCGAGAAGAGCATTTCGGCCATATCATCGAATGCTGTTGGCTCTGACCTCATCAGTCGGGCTATGATCATTCCCATTCTGCCAGTCATTCTTCCAGTGGTCACACACTTATTTATTTTTTCACTTTCTTCAGGTGTTTTTCCAACCTCTTGAAAGGATGGTTTTATCATTCCCTTGCCTAAAAAGTCTAACCCTTCAATTCCATCTGATTTTCGACCCATATCTATTTTGCCTTTTCTATCCAAAGTTCTTGAGTGCCTCATTCACGGTCAGCTAACTCAATTCTTTAACGTAAATTGTATATTGAATCCTCTTCAATCCGGTTTTCGACCTGGTCATAGTACAACTACTGCGCTAATTAAAGTTACTGATGATATTCGTAGTGGGATGGATGACAAGAAACTCACCGTTCTTGCCTTGCTGGATTTCAGTAATGCGTTCAATAGGGTAAACTTCAAAATTCTACTCGAGTTGCTCCGTTCTATTAAAATCTCTGAGCCCGCTTTAAGCTGGTTCTCTAGGTATCTTCAGGGACGTCGTCAATGTATTAGAACAAGTGATGATCAGTCCCAATGGAGCTTGGTGAAATCAGGTGTTCCACAAGGTGGCGTGCTATCTCCTCTTCTATTTGCCATATATATTAACTCCTTAACTGCTAGTTTATCTCTGTCTTTCCATCTCTTTGCTGACGACCTTCAAATTTACGCCCAATCTACTCTTGACCGCCTTCCCTTTACCATGGAGACTTTAAATGCGGAACTAGCCATTATCTCGGCGTGGAGTAAAAGCTTTGGACTCGATATCAATCCTTTAAAGAGCCAAGTGACCATATTCGGTAGTCCTCACTTTGTTTCTAAAATTGAATGGGCTAGTCTTCCATCTGTCTCTATAGACGGCGTGACTATAAATATTAGTCGAACAGTGAGGAATCTAGGCCTGATCTTTGACCAGAATTTTTCCTGGGTGTCGCATGTCAAAGAAGTTGGGCGCAAACTCTACGTATCTTCTCATGCTCTCAGACGCTTAACTAATTTTCTTCCTATCCGTACCAAAATCCTTCTTTCTCACTCACTTCTTCTACCCATCTTAGACTATGCCGATTCCTGTTACCCCGATCTGAGTGAGGAGCTCCTGAACAAGCTTGAACGCTTACAAAATCTCTGTATCAGATTCATCTTTGGCCTAAGGAAATTCGACCACATCTCATCCTACCGACAGCAGCTAGGCTGGTTGCCCATACGGCTTCGCAGGGATTCCCACATCCTCCACCTCTTATACACTATCCTCTTCAGTCCTCAAACTCCGTCCTACCTCAAAAATCGTTTCAAATTTATGGGTCCCTACGACTACAATTTGCGCTCTTCCAACAGACATATCCTCGAAATTCCACCCCACCACTCCTCCTTTTACGGAAACTCCTTCACAGTGTCCGCTATAAAGCTTTGGAACTCACTTCCCGATCCTATTCGATCAGCCTCCTCACTATCATCTTTCAAATCACTTCTTCGTAAACATTTCTTGTCTTCAATATAATTATTTGTTATTCTAGATTTAAATTAGCATATTTTTCGCTTTTCTTATTTTAATGTATGTTGTGTTCTGTTTAATTATTATTATTATTTTTTTTTTTGTATACTTCGCACCCTTTGCACCTGTCTTATTATATTTTAAGTATTCTTTTATCGTGTGGGTTGTCTGGAAGAGATCGCTTATTAGCGATAAGGCCGCCCGTTGCTCTTATATGTTCTTACATCTGTTAATGTCATTTGCTTCTAGTTTTTAAGTGCGATAAAGTGTTAAATAAATAATAAATAATATTCACTGGAACCTCCCGACGCACCATAGTTAAGAAGATTCAGATTCAACTCTGAAGTTCCTGTTCTCTCTCCATTTAACGGCATCAATTCGTTGGGCTATACGGACTCCTACCATATTCAGGGTTAGTGCGTTTGGAGGAAGCTGCCTGTTTCCAAAACCATAGAGGATCATGCTACCAAAGCTGTGCAGGTCAATGAAGAGTTCTGTACGAGTTGAGTACTCGTACGTTTCTGATACCCGCTGTTTCTGGTTCGGAGAAGGGTCAGGTGGAGTGGAAGATATCCACAGAAGGGGAAGAGCTACGTCAAGCGTACAGCGGAATTCGGCCTAGGTTCATCTCGGTCGAGCTCACTGAAACGAGATTAAAATGCAATTGCCCTAGGAAAAAGTGTGAGGGCTTGACCCTTCAAATTAATTTGAGACATTTGAATTAGAGCCTTGAATTTGAAACATTTTAAATTGAGCCTTAAATTTTAACATTTTGATTACGAAGTTAATTTAAATGTACAAAGTATTGTATAGTAAGATAACAAAAAGTACAATTGCACAGGCGCTTACTAAAACACGAAGCACAATTTACGGCCAATGCTAACACTATCGTCATAATGCAGTTTAATTCGCTCAGCAGAGCTTAGCTTCTGGGAGGACGTCGTACCTCTTCGTCGTCTCCCCTGAGTCACTAAATCTCTTGAGTCCTCTGAATACCAACTGAGTCTCTTCAGTTACCGTTGGGTCACCCTCGCGATATGGTCTCCACCAACCTTAAAATTGTTACACTCGTTTCGTTGTACGGTGCGAGTGTAAGTGCAGTAAATTCTTTGCCTCATCGCTCGATTACATTTTAAACGATGCAGATGTTAATCAAATAAAACAGACATTTATTTTTGTTTAATTTATTTATATAAATTTGTAATATAACTTGTTCAAAGTGTTTCGGGGAGACAATAGTTACCAAAATGTTCTACGACTACTTTTCATATTAAAATTATTTTATAATCCCTTCACGAATGCTCTCGCTCTCTTAGCCCCAATCGCAATGCCCTCCCAGGTCTCTTCAGAAACTGGCCGGATGTATTTTGGATCCAGGTGGAACCCGTCCATACCATCATTTTGACCATCATCAAAACCTGGTAACTCGTATGTATAAGTGAACGGAACGCCAACGGAATGCGCGTAGTCTTCCGCAGCGCCAGATGCACCATAGCCAATCACAAGCTTGGAATTACCAACACTGTATCTTGGGAAGACGGGGAGAGTCTTTTTGTAAATCGCATCAGCCATCGCAACACCAACTGTATGCAAACCAAATGCATTACTTGACAGGCTTCCATCGTGGCCCCAAGGGTACAGAATCATGCTCCCGTAGCTATGAATTGTTATGTACAAAATCATTGTATTCATATTGGCCTTAATAATGTCTCTGACCACTCTTGTTTCGATTTCTGAGAAGGGTTTCGATCCTGGGTATATATCTGAGCATGGACTGGTTTCGGTTCCTATAGTACCCCAGTGGATGTCAAAGTTTCGGTTTCCATCTACTCCGGGACATAATCTACTCAGCCAACCTTGATCAGTGGAACGTGTTTTGCGCCAGAATCTCTCCTAAAATGTAAAATATAGTTAACTCTACTTAAAGTGTAGTGCTATTTTGCTACTAACCCCCCTATCTATTCATAAATAGATATAGCTTATAGGCAAATAGGTGAATAGCCTTCTGAGCTTAAACACTGTTGCTTATACTAGCTTTCACTTCTACTATATATACTATATATGTACTATATAAATGTATATTAGAAAACCTTAATGGTTCTAACGGGCAACATACTTAAAAATATTTCATCATACATACATACATACATATCTGTTACGACTGTCTGTAAGAGTATGAATCCCCTATATAATAAATAATATGTCATATAACAATACGGTAAATATATTCCATAGCTTGAATTATCATTTAATGTTATAATCTGATAAGTTTTATTGAAACTATCATCAATCATTTTCTAAATGATTAAAGTAGACAATTTGATCAATATATCAATATTATTTAATTGATTATATTAATACATGATATTATTTCATTAATATAACGCAATGTTTCTCTTTCTACTTATAATGATGACAAAGATACAATACATTTTTGTTAAATTATAGTCATTAAAATATTTCATAATTTGAAAATGAATGAATTGAATTTCCTATCATTGTGAACTTGCTTGCTCGCGTAAGGCAAAGAAGACGTAAAGTACCAACTATTACTATACGACACGAATTCATTTTCGATATATTTATTGAATATGTAGATAACATTTATATCGAATCTCCATTGGCCAAGAATAAAGTAATTGTAAATTATGAACAATAGAGCTAAATCAGTACTTACACGTCTGTGGGAATACTCGTATCCATCAGGGTTAGACACAGGCATAATTATCCAGTCGAAGTTATCCAAGAGTTCCGGATCAGTCCTATCCTCAACCAGTTTATGGATTGCGTAAACCGCTGCTGGTGTCGTGATCCATTCCCTGGCATGCATAGTTGCATCCAGAAAAATCGTTGACTTAGATGTGTCATTGAATTTTGTGGATGAAATCTTCAAATACTTAATGGGCCGACCCTCAAATGAGTTACCAGCTGTTACTTGTTTAACAATGTCGGGGTAGTTTGCAGCTACCTCATCCATGTATTGGTAAATCTGTAACAATTGATTCTTCAGCCTTCAATGTCAAGACCGCTAAACCGTTGCTCACGGCAATACTAAAGGCATATTTAAAAACACTTCCCAGAAGGCACAGGGTAGCATTGAATTATAAATTGTTGTATCAAGTCTTCGTGCAAATCATTGCTAAATTATGTATACAAATTTGGAAATGAAAATGAAAAAATTCGTCAGAACTTTTGTTCTGGAACAAAAGTTTACAATGTCTGGTGTCCCTTTTTTAAGTAAATATAATACCTGTGCCAAAGGAGCACCGCTATTGCATGTATCAAAACCAATTATAATTTTAACCTACTTTATATAAAAAAAAATTATCATTCGTAATACAAAAAACCTTCCGTTGACTACTTCCATAAAACATGACTTAACATTTACAGACAATCTAAGGTGCTCAGTATAATGTCTTCTACATCTTTATATGTTTTGGTTTTATTTTTATTTTCTTTTTACCCGTATATAACTCCGGATGATATAGAAAATATATACTACAAAAGAACATTCGGGTGAGAGAAATTCGATTCAGTTATACGTACCCCGTCCAATCGAAGATAGTTGTCATAAGGCTTTTCCGGTGTGCTTCTACCGCGGAACTCTGCGTGCCTGGCTTCAATAAGCTCATCCTCTGCATCGAGTTTCCTAAATACAACAAAACGTTTTACGTCACATGAACTCAATCATCAAAAAAGAATAATTTAAAAGCCCTTTGCACACCCAGTAAATATATAGAATTAATATAATTGATCGCCGGGCGTTTTTTAACAGCCAGTAACATTTTAATACAATATTGATTACGATCTCTTTGGTAATTATTAAACATTCACAAAATATCCACATTTGAAATTGAAATCCAGCGTTTAAGTTCTTTTATATAGATAATACAAATGGCACTGGTACACTTAAATATCTAAATACAATGAAAACATGAGAAATCTTACGATTTGATGTCTTCATTGTGAATTCTGTGTGAAATTCCTGCGTTCGTCTAAAAGATTAGGAATTCTTTTTGGTACTGTGGCTTCACCAACGCCACACCCTCTCGGTCTTGTCTAGGCCTGACAAAGTAGTCCACGTCTAAGGTACTCTCCAGAGAACCCAAGATCGACAGTTGTTCTTGCGAAGCTGGAGCCACGTAGTATGACTTCCATCTAAATCAAATATATTTAAAATGGTTAATGATACAATTGAAAAAGCTATTTTCTACCCGCTACGGCTTTTGTTAGAGTTAATACAAATTTAAATTTCTACGCGAAAAAAGTAATATGAACTAGACCAGAAACTTACCCTGCATATATTTCATGTTTGGCAAATGCCACTGCGCACAAAGAGACCAGCACCCAGCCCCTCATTTTGGTAAAAACTGTTAAATAGTTTTACAAATTGTCCTAATAAAGATTATTATATTAAGCAAGATAATTATATTTATCTGTCTATTCCAGTTATTTTAATATTTATCTACAGTCAATCGGATGCGATCAAGGATAATTAGTAAAAAAATAAATATTTGTTTAAATTTGTGAACAGATTTATAAGTAGAAGTATCTGGAAAATAATTTCAAAGATATGAGATTATTTTGTCATTGTTCTACGAATTGTAAAATAATATTATGCTTAGTCATCAAAATATTGGTAGTGTAAAGTTGGTGGTAGTGTAAAAATTGACGATTCAAAAGTGGCTTTATAAAACCTACTTGAATAAAGATATTTTGAGTTTGAGTTTGAAAATACGTTAAGTGAAGAAGATTTTTTTTCCGTTTGCGAGTAAGATAATGCTTACAATAGACATTTTCTGACTTTTCAATTAAAGTTCAATTCACTATAAGTAGGAATATTTTTCTTAAGTGTCACCTTACCTTTACTTACGTGACATATAATTCTATGGCCCCTCGATTGGGCAGAGGGCATCCACAGCAATCCTTCATCACCTCCGACGCTTCGCATTTGAGCTCGCTCCAAGTCTTATCGGCACATTACTGTTTCAAAAGAGGACATGAGGCGAAGAGAGCCGGTAAGACTCACCTTACCTTGATTTTATATGTATATAATTAATAATCACATTAATAAGAATCACTTTTTTTCATTTAAGTTGCTTTAGTTATTTAGTGATTTGTCAATTGTCTTTCAGTCATATGTGTATTCTTAACCATATAGATTTGAAATAGGTACTTTAGTCAAAGATTTCCAAATGTACGGAGTTATGAAGCTAGCTTGTGAATCGAATGCCATTCGTCCGCAATGTTGTTATCAATTAAAATTATAGATTTAGTTAGAACTCTGAAATTTGAGGTTGAAATATTCAAACATTTCAAGAGACGACCTTAAAGCGCCTTTCGAGTCGTGACTAATGTTACAATGTGTAAAAATCTGTATAATTTATATTTACGTTTATTTAGTTGTGGCATAAATTTCACTTCGCGTTGAGGACCTGGTCATGCCCAGAAGCAACAGGCAAACACACAAAAACGTATTTTTTCGGTATTCATTACACAGACAGATGCCCTTAATGATTTTAATTATTTTGTTAATATTTAAAATACCAGATATACTCTTAGTTATATGTGTTACACAGCGAGCATGGTCTTTGAGAAACAGCATAGGCGTTATATTGCGGCGGGTTAAAATATTGTATTATATAAGCTAGATATATTTACGCAGCTGTAAATATATCCGACGGACGTTAGTGAATAAGCTTGTGAAGTTTGTGTAGCACCCTAACGTCTTAAACATCACGGTTGATCTCACTGAAATTAGATTAAAACGCTTTTTCCTAATGAAAAAGTATGATTGCTTTGAAATTGAATTTTAGATGTACAAAATATTCATATAAATATGTTATAAATACAAGCACAGCCGCTACTATATAATAAAGTAGTCGCCTGGCAGTCAGGAACAGTGACCAACGAATAGGTATCGCGATACAGCAAGGAAATGCCAGCATTACAGGTGCTCTGCCACAAGGACCAAACTTTTCAAAAATATTTTAATGTTTTAGTTACTTATATCAGTTTTAAATTAAAATCAAAAATATCTTTATTCACATATGTAACTATGATACACATATTTATCGTCAACTTTAAGAACAGCTTTTACTAGAGTCTTAAAATATAACTGTAATGTTGAAAATTGGACATATTACAAATGATTTCAATGTAATAACTTCTTCAAAGTCAACTAAAGTGTTATCTGAGAACTTGGTATCTATGTATGTAACAAATATTCGGCGAAGAGCGAGTTTGTTTGCGGTACCAAGGGACAAAACAAATCTCTTGAATGTTCCGCAACGAAGCCAGTAAGGTTGAGGTCTTTGTGGAGCGAGTTCAGTTCTTCGATGCTTATCAACGAGTCTAACTTTAATTAAAACAATTATATTTTATTAATATTTAGCTTAATAAAGCTTTAATAATTTAAAATATTTAAAAAGATAATTTTAAATCAGCTTTTGAGCTTCTTCGTAAGAAAGAAATTACTACACGCGAATCAATTCGGTTTTACACTTGGCACTAATTCAGCATACTTTTAAGGCCTGAGAGAATGGACAAAACGCTATAGGCTAGGTCGCTATTCTGCGACCTCTCCAAGGCATTTGACTGCGTAGAACATAAAACTTTATTAAGGAAGCTTCATTATTACGGGATCAGAAAAAATGCTTACAAGCTTATACGAGAAGATTCTTACTTGAAAAATAGAGTTCAAACGGTGTCTCTCAATGGAAAAACGTCGTTAGGATCAGCAATGCAAATGGGAGTTCCACCAGGATCTATTCTAGGGCCATTTTTATTACTCATCTATATAAATGATTTGCTTTACCACGTCAATAGAACTTGCAAGATAATATTGTTTGCGGATGATACATCCATAATTTTTAAAGTCGACAGACAAGGAAAATATTGACGTAAACTCACTTCAGTGATTATCTGCCTGGTTTACGGTAAATAACTTAGTACTTAATGCTAAAAAGACAAAGTGTGTAGAATTCGCTCTACCAAATGTTAAAAAGATAAATAGAAAAGTTAAATGGTGAGAATTTAGATTTTGTGAATAGCACAGTATTTGTTGGGGATTAATAGATTGATAAATTCATGTGCCTGGTTCTCGCCTTAGCATACGTTTTCATAACAAAGTCCCAGCACGTATAACCAAATTGACTTCTAATAAATTTAAAACGCGCGTGAAGTGTATTTTGGTTAAAAAGGCATACTATACCGTAAACAAATATTTAGAGGACAAAGATCCCTTTAACGTGTCGGCAATTGGTTTAATTCTTGAGTAGCCTTACAATGCTTTGTTATTTGAATAGTAAATAACAAAATTTTGTATTAATTGTATATTTTAAAAGAGCAGCTATCGAGGTGTTGCCTGATCTTCCTGGTGGATGCCTTCCGAACCGGTGGTAGTGTAAAAATTGACGCTTCAAAAGTGTCTTTATAAACACCTAATTGAATAAAAATATTTTGAGTTTGAGTTTGAATGAAAGTTTAATTAGAGCATTTAAAAAATCAATGTCGTTCATATGTATAAATAATTTATGACAATTTTAATAAATTCTGTAGGATTGATCTTACTGAACTGTTTCTGACTAGTTTCAATTTGACTTCAAAAACACCTTAGTCTATTAACATAACTTCTTGTCTATGGAACCTATGTTTATAAAAATTACATTTTTTATTTATTATCTAATGTGTAATAAAAGTGGTAATGGTTTACAGAAAATAGTTATCGAGCCATTGCCTCAGAACGCCTCTCGATCAGGTAACGTGCTCCAGCCTTGATGCCTTCCCAAGTCTCCATACCAGCTTGTTGGATAAAGGCTGGGTCCACCAGGAAACCATTCATTGTATTTAGATTCCTATAAGCAGGCATTTCGTAGGTGTAGGAAAGAGGGTTTCCAAGAGTCTGTACATAATCGCTGGAACCTCCCGACGCACCATAGTTAAGAAGATCAACTATATTTCCAACTCTGTAGTTCCTGTTCTCTCTCCATTTAACGGCATCAATTTGTTGGGCCATACGGACTCCTACCATATTCAGGGTTAGTGCGTTTGGAGGGAGCTGCCTGTTTCCAAAACCATAGAGAATCATGCTACCAAAGCTGTGCAGGTCAATGAAGAGTTCTAAACGGTTCCTGACTTCGTTAAGTACGTTTCTGATACCCGCTGTTTCTGGTTCGGAGAAGGGACCAGTACCGTGGAAGGTATCCGCACAAGGGGAAGAGCTGGATGAAGTTCCCCAGAGATGGTCGAAGTTTCTGTTTAGGTCAACTCCAGGGCAGAACGACCAGCCGGAGTTTACGCGACGGTTCTTGCGCCACATGCGAGTCTGAAATACATTAACTAAGTAGTAATTCATTCGCGGCTAATTGTATACGAATTTTTAATAAGCTCCCAAATCGTCTTCTATATTTTTCTTTTAATTAAATTCATAATTCTTGGCGAAAATGTTCAGCGAGTCCTATTATAGCGTAAATGACTATACAAACGATAAACAAAAGATTGGGAATTAATCGCCCTAAATGCTGTGATTAGGACATTGGTAAAACAGTCATAACACTTAAAATAAAGATTGTTGAACCAGAGTTTGTTGTCGGTATATTCTCAGACCGGTTTATTTGGCACCCTCGTAGCCTTAAGACAATTATTGACGTACACAAGTGATTGCTGATACGATTCTATTTGGAAAAGATGTAAATATAATGTATCACAGTTTATATACTATATAGTATAACCAAATTGGCTTCTATTAAATTTAAAACGCGTATAGAGTAGTTTGGTTGAAAAGGCATACTATACCGTAAACGAATATTTCGAGGACAAAGCTCCATTTTATGTGTCGGCAATTGACTCAGCATCGGGACAGTTTAATTATTTGTTACAATGTCTTACAATGCTTTGTTATTTTAATTGTAATCAATTTTGTACGAATTATTTACTTTATTATTATTATTTTTTTATTGAGAATCTTATAAAAATATAACCCTTAATTAAAAGGGTAAACCTTACACATACAGTGGACTTATAAAACAACTAAAATATTGTAAGGTTATATGTGTAAAGGGTTACAGTGACTGCTTCTTGGACAATCCACTTAATCCACTTACGTTTGTGTGTGTAAACTCATAACCATCTGGATTTGCAATTGGCATGATAATCCAGTCAATGTTGTTCACGAGGCTTTGTTCTTGCACATCGATGACAAGCTTCTCAATAGCGTAAAGTGTACCAGGAAGTGTAACCCATTCGCGAGCGTGAAGCAAGGACATCAAGAAGATCACGGGCTTGTTTCTAGACTAAAAATTCATTTAATAAATTCTTAAATTATTAATAAATTCATTTAAAAACCTTTGCACGTGTTGGATAACAAAAAACTAATAGAACTACAACGATCTAAGTGCAAAAAAAATTAAAAGTTTAACTAAACTTTAATTATAATTAAACAAATTTGTTTGTCTCATGTATGACAATCTTGTTTTATTTCGTAAGTCAATCTGTGCTTATAAAAAACACTAAGCAATCATAATATTACAGTATGCCAAAATGATCTCTGCGGATATAAAATCACCTGATAATTTTTTTTGTTTAATATGTATATTACGAATTTATTCATTTACCCAAAATTAATTGATAATTAATAATCCCGCCATAATTTTATCGTATTAATATTATCACGTGTGACTTGAAGGCGATAAACGAAAAGAAAATAAAACTTATGTTTTATTGCAAAGGATATATATAATTATTTATATGTATCTTGTTGGAACTGAAATAAATACATTACAGAAAAACTTAAGATGCCAATCAGGCTATGCTAAGTTAGCTTAAGTAACAAGCGATCCGGTCAGTTTCTTGACTAAACTAAACGCAGTAATAAATATATTTTAAACAGTCTGTATTTTTGACTCTCTATTTGAATTTTAAAAAAAATCTGTCAATAATATTCTTATGAATATTTCGAAAAAGTAAGTTTGTGCATTTATAACATACTCTCGAGTGCTATAAGACTTGTCAATTAATTTTAAATCTTTTATTAAGCGGTAATTTATTGAAAAACTTAATACGATAAAAATGATTATATCAGGAATACTACTAAATGTAAGATCGTTGTGGGTTCTTCTCAGCGCGCAGAAAACGCGCGTAAACATAATTTTAGTTCAGAAGTGGTTGTTAACAATCATTAATGAATATTAAAAAAAAATTGACTTTGCATATTATATAATTGCGTATGTTTTTATACCTGGAAGTTGTCTGATGATATTCTCAAATATCTGATATCACGACCTTCCACACTCTTTCCAGCGGAAGCGATCTGGACGTTCGCGTAGGAGTTCGCCACGGTTTGTAGATAATTGTTTACCTGTAAATAACATATTATGTATGATAAAATGTATCTACAAATATTTTGAAGGCAATCTAGATTTCAATCTAGATTTTTATTCAATATGGATGGACCTACAACATCGTATCTGTGAATGACATCGTAGGGTAGAGCTGGTCCTGATCTGTTACTTCTTGTAGCCGCTACAGACAGAAGTTCATCTTCCAGGTCCAATTGTCTGGAAGGGAATTGTTTAGTTTGTTATGTCTTATACACAAAATTTCCCTGTCACAATGTTAGTTACCGTACTTCACCGAAATGGCTTGATCGATTTTTATTAAATCTTATGTGTGTCTTCAGTAGATCTGAGAATCAGCCAACATCTATTTTTCATACCCCTAAATAATAATGGATGTTTTTTTTTTCAACTTTTTGACGAATTGTTTTGTAATGTGGCATTAAAAATACATACAACCCTATTTTTTTTATTACCAACCCATACTTTTTATGGCCATTCTAGCATTTAATTTTTAATTAGTTAACACCGCCAGTTATTTTTTGTCTACACTTGAAATCACTTAGAAATAATATCGCAAAACAAGGTTTGCCTTGTCTGCTAGTGTTATTATAAATCTTCAATTTCAACGAATAAAAAAACTCACTCTTTAATGTTGTTACATTTGACTTCATAAGGGATATTCGCCCTGATCATCTCCGTCTGGAAATCCTCCTTCAGGTCACCAGGTACCAAAATTAGGCTGTCTTGTCCAGTGACTGTCGGATGCCATTTGTCCAAGAAGAAACGCTCTACCACTTCATTTAAGTATGCTACTTGGTTTTCGTCTGATACTCTTACCTCGTATAGAGCGTGACTAGAGGGGACAATACATCACTATAATTAATAGGTCATAAAGAAACAATATTCGTAGACTAAATATAATATTAATATCAATACACCATTACATACGTATTAAATGCATAGAAAATGAATGGCAAATTATAGTTAGCTAATTAAAAATTATATATTAATAAATTTCCTCACCCTAAGTACTCCTCATGTTTAGAATAAACTAAACAAGGCGACAACATAAAAAAAAGTATTATTTTATGCATTTTGACCAATGGGTTTTGGTCTGTGGACTGTGTTAATATCATAAAACAACAGCAAATATATTAATATTATTATCTATATTCTCATATGATTAAATAATTTAATCTCATCTGGATGAATTAAATGATAACAGGCTTTGAGATTGTCGTTGATTAACTTTGGAATTATTGGATTACGTAACAATTTGAAGGACCAATTTAAAATCGAAGGGGCTTATAGATTTTTATACCAAAACGATATAGTCAAAAATATCTTTATTCATATAGGCCACCAAGATACAGCTCCCAAATCAAGGGCGTAGAGCGGACGAGAAGAACTCAGGCAACAATCTCTACGCCACTCCTTTAAATCGCCAAGTATGTTCTTTAGGACGTTTGTAAAGATCTGCAGCCATTACACAATGCACCAGGAAATGCGTCAGTATCTATATTCAAAAAAAGCAATAAAAAAATAACCTTTACTATCATCGGTAGGCATAGTGAAATAGGAGGACCCATTCACGTTATAATGAGAACAGCCTTACTGTTCACTTGCACTAGATATAAAAAACACGTCATAAAAAACCGTACCACCTCGACGTCTGGCGCTCCACGGCTGTGCGTTTTTTAAGGCAGTTTCTGCCGCGCACCACCTCTTTGTGGAACCAACTGCCAGCGCAGGTATTCCCGATCTTCCCGATCCCGACTTGGGGACCTTCAAAAAAAGAGCGTTCCTCTTCCTTAAAGGTCGGCAACTCACTTGTAAGCCTCCTGGTGTTGCAGGTGTCCATGGGCGGCGGTTGGCACATCACTCGAAGTGACCCGCCTGCTCGTTTGCCTCCTCTTACCTAAAAAAAAAAAAGAAAATCTCCGACATTTATCGGTATAACAGTGAATAACAGAAGACAGTGTACTTTACATGTAAGTTCTGGAGTAAATCAATCTTTTTCGATTATATATACTTAGTCTGGCCATAAATACTGTTACTATTCAAAAAAAGAAAATATTACGTTTGAATTTGGAATCTGTCATTTTTATATGATTGCTTGATGTGTTTTCTTATTTTCGCGCCATTATATTGTTAAATATTTTGTTATATTAAAATGGAGTGGGGTGATAAAGAGAACCGAATCGCTGTGATTGCCTTACATAAAGTAGGTATGGAGAAAAGTGCAATTTTTAAAACCCTCCACCCGCTTGGTATTAGTCAAATGTTTGTTTACCGGGCTATTGATAGGTACAATGATACCTCGTCTGTTTGTGACAGAAAAAGATCTGGCCGTCCACGTACCGTTCGTGTGAAAAAGGTGATTAAAGCAGTTAGGGAAAGAATTCGAAGAAATCCTGTCCGTAAGCAAAAGATTTTATCTCGGGAGATGAAGATAGCTCCTAGAACCATGTCGCGTATATTAAAAGATGACTTAGGACTTGCAGCCTATAAGAGACGTACTGGTCACTTCTTAACTGATAATTTAAAGAAGAATAGGGTGGTAAAATCCAAACAACTACTTAAGCGGTACGCAAAGGGAGGTCACAAAAAAATTTTGTTTACGGATGAGAAAATTTTTACAATTGAGCAGTATTTTAATAAACAAAATGACCGTATTTATGCTGGAAGCTCTAAAGAAGCTTCGCAATTAGTAAACAGAGTACAACGTGGGCATTATCCCACTTCAGTGATGGTTTGGTGGGGTGTTAGCTATGAAGGGGTGACTGAGCCATATTTTTGTGAAAAAGGTATTAAAACGTCGGCACAAGTTTATCAAAATACCATTCTTGAGACGGTAGTTAAGCCTTTAACTAACACCATGTTCAATAACAAAGAATGGTGCTTTCAACAAGACTCGGCACCGGGTCATAGAGCTCGATCCACCCAATCTTGGTTGAAAACTAACGTTCCGGACTTTATCAGCACTGAAAACTGGCTGTCGTCAAGTCCTGACCTAAATCCATTGGATTATGATTTATGGTCAGTTTTAGAGAGTAAGGCTTGCTCTAAACGCCATGATAATTTGGAGTCCCTAAAACGATCCATTCGGTTGGCAGTGAAGAATTTTCCTCTAGAAAGAGTTCGTGCTGCTATTGATAACTGGCCTCAACGTTTAAAAGACTGTATTGCAGCCAATGGAGACCACTTCGAATAAACATTGTATATTTTTAATAGTTATATATTGATGTATTAAACTAACTCACTATGAAAGGAATAAATGTTACGTATAAAAAAAAAATCGTGCTTTTCTTTATAACAATATTTATGGCAAGACTAAGTATCTCGTGCATTGGTACGTGGCCTTGAAGAGATCGAGTTTTTTAATTTAACAGGTGGCAAATGAGCAGGTGGGCGACTCCCACAATTTTGTGCTGCAAAGCGTTAATAAATAAATAACATAATAATAATGAAAATACTAACCTGACACATGTGATCCCAAAGCAACTTTATCTAGCGAAAAAAGTCGCATGATTCCGCCCTTGACAAGAAGACAAATATATCAATATTATCATTATTTATAGTTTTACAACATGATACCGTAATACATATAAACGTATTAAAAGGTTTATTTTTCTACAATGCAATCTTAATTTACATCCATAAAGATGAAGGCGACCATATTTTTGTGTTATATTAGTGTGGTTTTGACAAAATGTGAGGAAACTGGGTAAAGTATAAACCTCTTGTGCTACCACTGCATTATTAGTCTTAAAATATATATTATGTTCTCTGTTTTCTATGGCCATATACTGATTTATTAAACAATACCGCTCCAGCATCGAAACAATTTACACTCCATCTACAGTTGTAATGTGTTAAGCCCTGTCAAGCCCTTCATAAAAACATGGCGATCGGCTAAGTCAGACACTCATAAAATCTTAGCAGACTTAGCGACTTAGAATTATTTTGATAGTTTTTCAAATTTTTTTTTTTTTTTAAATTTCAGACGATGGACTAAACCGGATATCATTAATAGTCGCTTATCCTATGACGCTTATCACACTACTGAAGCGGTAAGGATTATGTGATAAAATATATAAAATGTTTATATTCACAATTAATTATCTACAAGAAAAATTTATATGGCAACTCTGAGATATACTTGACATATCGATGAGTTCTACCGTTGGACAATACATAATTATGCATCTCTGCTTTAATATGTATTCATATATCTTTGAATTTGCTTTGCAAAAAACGTTAATAACATATCTTTGGCCGGCCACCAGCTTGGCTTTATAAAAGCTCTAGTTATCTATTGTATGATGCATCCATCAGATCGACAACTACCTGAGAGAAATTGCTGCAGCGTACCCGAATGTTGCAAAACTTGAATCTCCCTCAAATTCATTCGAGGGACGTCCTATTAATATACTCAAAGTATCCACAACGAATTTTGAAGATACATCAAAGCCTATCATCTTGATTGATGGAGGTATCCATGGAAAGGAATGGCTAACCATACCGCCTGTAACATATGCGATTCACAAACTAGTTGAAGACGTTACAGAGCCCGACTTGCTTGACAAGTTTGACTGGATCTTAATGCCAATGGCAAACCCTGACAGCTTCAATTATTCAATTGTATCGGTGAGTAAAATTAAAAAAAAACAAAACAAACAGCATTTTTAGTAAGAATGGAACGTCACACTTGCTACAAACAAAAAAAATACCAGCAATGACTTGAACTAATTAGTTTAATCCAATCATCATTTTTAATGAATGTAATATTAATCTTTTCTAGAGTGTTGTGTGGCAAAAAACAAGATCGACCGATAACCATCCGTTGAGTGTGGTATGTGTTGGTGCGGACATGGACAGGAATTTTGACTTTGCGTGGAGATCCATAGGTCCAGAGGGTACCCCTTGCACACCTCTCTATCCTGGTAACAGACCATTCTCAGAAATAGAAACCAGAAACCTCAGAGACATCATCCATGAAAACCTTGGCAGGCTTCGGATGTACATTTCCTTTGACAGCTTTGGCTCCAAGGTTCTTTACCCGTGGGGTCACGAAGCAACTTTGTCAAACCAAGCGCTGGGTCTACACACAGTTGGGGTTACGATAGCAGAGGCAATGAATGAGTATGCAGAAGAGAACAACCATCCGTTTCCTCTTGGTTACTCAGTTGGTAGCGAGGCTATCACAAGAGGGTATACTGTTGGAGGAATGTCTACTGATTATGCCCATTCTGTTGGAGTGTTGCTTACATATAAGATAGAAGTGCATGGTTTCTTTGGTGGTTACTTTCAACCGCCCCAATATATAGTCCCAACAGTGCTAGAGAATTGGGCGGGTATAGTCGCCGGTGTACGACGAGCAGCTACATTGATTTAATAATTGTGGAAGAGATATCTATTAACATTTATTATGATCATCAGCTTATATTGTTTAAGTGCAATAAATAAATTGTTTCAAAGAAGTATTTAGTATAATTTGATAGCAAAACGAAAGGTTTCGAGTAGAATTTACCTATTCTCATATTATGAATCCCCAGTTTTAAAGGCTTGGTTGTTAAAGTTTCGAACAGTAGCATAAAATGCTTCAGTAACTGAAAGAAAATGAAAAATAGTTTAGTTTTGTCTAGTTTACTTGTATTAATTTGTGTGTGTGTATGGAAAGATACCTTCTGAGGGAGACACCTACTTGGAGATTATTGAGACATATTATATTAAGAAATTAGTTTCGTTTACAGAGTTAAAAATTACCTTCAAGGTTCAATGATGTTCATAATATTTTCTACTTACATAATTTAATGCAGATCTAAGATATACGAATAAATACAAATAATAATAATGATGTCCCATATACTGTCCTATGTATGTATAATAATAATGATGTACTATATCGAAGCATATTTTCGACTTAGCAATACGAGTTAAGGTCATGCTAAATCAAATTACATACTGAATGCGTGAAATTATGTATATTAATATACATATTACACTAAAAAATGTGTAAATACCATTAAACTAATCTAAATCAGCAGCTGTGAACTTTACAGTAATGTTCTATTCGTTTACGCAGAGCTTCCAACTTGTCTGATTTATCAGACATCTTCAATCGTTTATTGAAATGCAGTTTGCCGCCTTCCAGTTTAGTCTAATTGTGGTCGAATTTCAGGCTCCCATAGAAAATATATACGTATTTCAGTGATTAATTTTAGTTAGAAGTATAAAAACAACTCAATTAGTATATAAGTCAGATTGTGACAAGTGGCAAATGACAATGATATTATGCTCGATATTGAATTACATATATCGGCGCAACTATAACAATTAGTATTAAAATAACTCAAATAATTAAGTTCAGGCATCATTTTATTGTCCTACAATAAGTTTAAAACATAAGTTGAATACTTTCAAGTTTATAACGCTGTGAAATGTCATCCTTGTTATTTCAATACGTAGTCTGTGTAAGAAGCACAAGTGCGGACATCATGTCATTATTATAAAAGATGGGGCCATTGTAACTGCACGACAGCTAATAGTGAAAATAAAACCTGGCAAATATCAGCGAAGTGTTGTTTTTATAATCGTGAAGTCGGCAATGCTGACGCAACTCAATATAAAAACCCTACGGAGATACTTCATTCGTCATCGTCAACAAAACTTATATTTTACACACACATATACATATATTTTATTAATAAATAATTTGTCAACTATCAAATGAGCTGTATTAGACTTGTATTAAAAAAATTAAATGTATTAAGTTAAGTCTTTTGATATGAAAAAAAATTGGAAGGCCATTTTTATTTATTTATTCATTCTCCCTTTATTGCACTTAAACAGTAGAAGTAGAATATGTTAAAAGATTAATACATATAAGAGTAACAGGCGACCTTATCGCTATTGAGCGATCAGGCAACCCACAAACCTATTTGACACCTCTTTTTGTGAAAAACAGCCTCAACTTTATTCGCATACAAAGTTAAAAACATAATTGAACCACTGTGAGAATACAAATGGACAGTTTATTTATTGAATTTGAAATTGCATCCCCAGAAACAATAGCTAATGTTTTTCTTTGCGGCCAATCTTCTAATTGAATTTCGTGCTGCGCTTCGGGAAAATTGAAAATTTGTTTCATTTTAAAATTTTCATTTCCAGCACCAGCGATAACCCTGGGATAGTTAAAGGCATTGGAATCACCAGTTTTAAAAAAAATACTCGAAAATGCCAGAAACATAACACCAAAGACCCAAAATACTTGTAAATGGGCTGGGAGAGCCCAGCCATTTACAAGTGACAACTGCATCGCAATAAATCTTTTAAGGGTCTCGGCAACTAGTAAATGATGGCAAGGTTAGTGCTAGCCTTATTCTGATCCAATCGAATATTACGTTACCATGATTTTTTCTGGCAACTGAGAAGGTTGGTCATTACTGTGATCACGCCTATAAAAAGGATCGTTAGCTGGTGTTTGTTGTATATTCTCAGACGTTATATTTTGGAACACTCTTAGCTACAAGAAAATTATTGACGTACACTTGCGATCGCTGATAAAATTGAAAAAGATATAACTAAAATCGCACTTCAATTATACAAAATAAATATGTAATATACATAAGATTTTATATAAGATCCGGACTTGTTTTCTTTCATAAAACAAAAACACGAATGTGATTCATGTAAAAACAGAGTTTTATTTATTAAACAAATATTTCTTTACAAATACAATATAAAGCAAGAAACACAAACCTAAAACAGAGAATCGACAATCAAATGTTCATGCTATTCACAAACAAAACCAAATATTTTTCATATTAAACGAACTTAACAGTTTCAATAAAACTTCTAAAGAAAAATACTTTGTGTTCCTTTCCATTCAAAACACTCAAACGTTATCAACACAAAGGTTATATAAATAAATGTTGTATAGTGCAGCATAATAATTAATAAAAAGCAGTCTTCTCTAAACATGGTCCCGTACGAACACAATCAGATTTAACGTGATTAAAATATGTACCGAAATAAAAAGATTTGAATGTTAAAAATGAAAATAGTAACACAAATTGAATACCGAATATTCTTACGGTAAAATCAGTAATATTCAATGTCAATAAACAATTTTACAATACTAAGATTATTTCAATATCTACAGAAGCTTAGAAGATTGATAGTCCAATATTGAAATTTGATTCAAGCCTCTGTCGGTGAATCTCATTTTGATGCGAACTCTTTCAACTAATATTTGAATTTTCTGTATATCTTGGCGGTATGGACTGGAGATTGTTTGTTACCATAGTAACGATATTTTGAAACTGTAATTTTATATACTAACTCATTTTTTTATTAAAGAGCAGGAGCAGGCTTACCATATATATATATATAATGCTAATTTCATAAAAAAAGACAAAAAATTCTAAGCAATAAATCGTTTTATTTTCGTATTACTTAAGAATTTTCATTTAAGTGGTATAGTATATTAATACAAACATAAATCATAAAATAAATTATACAAGGAATTTGCATAGAATTTAACATTTTTAATTTGAAAAAATAAATATTCCCAAGGCTCGATTGCAGACAAACTTTATTCATACAGTATTATTCTGTATTAAAAAGCTTTCAGCTGCAACCGCTATACCACGCCATACTTTATCCACAACATTTCTTATATCTTCTCCTTTTACATTTTGATCCTTAACATCAATATTAATCGCGTACAACACTCCATTTAATGTAAGATAATCCGTGCTGGTACCAGAAGCGCGATCACCAAACGCTAATGAACCAACATCTAGATTGTAATCACCACCCATAGCGTCAACCATTTGAACACCCAGAAGATAATGCTGTCGGAACATACCGCTTGCTGCACGTTCGTATTGCCATGGATAAGCAATAAAACCACCGGAATTTTGCAAGGAAATGTACAGTTGTAACCGTTCTTTATACTCCATATGTATGGATCTGATGAATTTTGTCTCCGGTTCTGAAAACGGCTCCATACCCGCGTATAAATGACTGCAGGGGCTAGAGCTTGAGTCGGATATTTGCCAGTCAATATCGAAGTTGCGATTTATATTCACGCCGGGACAGATGGCGCCAGTGTTGCTGCGCACGCTTCGGTTTTTCGTCCAAAAACGTAACTGTAAATAAATTAACATTTATTCGAATCGGTATTCCTAGAGGTTATTTTGAAAATTGCATTGACTTCTTAGTAACACGTGTATAAGACCAACAAAGAAATATAAAACCGTTCTGTAGACGGCTGTCGGAAGAACAAAGTAAACATTTCTTTTATATTAAATCTAAAAAAAACCTTTGAGGAGCCTTGAGAATATATTGCATAATCTCCACTGGTACAAGAAATATCTGCTCGTGAAAAGATAATTTAAACTTGTTTATAAGTAAAGTCGTTAACTGTTATTTTATATTATATTAGTTGTCTACTTTGTGAAACATAATTTATATATTTTTTTATTTCATAATATAAAAAAAACTATTTTATAGGCTTACAAATAAACATAATATTACATTTACACGCTAGTACGCACAGTTAAAAGTTTCAATTCTATCGCATTATACTCCATTATTTTTTCATCTAAATAGTAGTTATTTAGCTTACCTACCGATTTTCCTTATTTTTTATAAACGACATGTGTCGTTTTAAAAAAAATATTCAAAAAAAACTATTCTTAAGAGACAAAATTTCTACATATGTATGTACTTTTCCTGGCTATTTATGATTATTAAACTGCTAACGAAAACAAAAAAAAACCACATACATTAGTGTGTGTATATTCATAACCATCGGGATTCAACACTGGAACAATTATCCAGTCGAATCCATCCAAGAATCGTCGTTGATGTATCACATTCTCCACAACATTCAACGCAGCCGGCACTGTGATCCATTCTCGTGGATTTATACCAGCTTCTATGATAACAACTGGATTATTTTTATTAGTACTCAATTTAAGGTAGACAATTGGTCTGCCCTCATCTGTTCTTCCACTTTCAACAAGTTTCACATCTACATTAGAATTTTCGTATTTTCTTACAATTGATTTCATGTAGTCTAGTATCTGGAAAATACGATAATTATTTAAGGTGTGACGCGAATATATTCTTGGGGTATTCAGAGATGAGGTTTATCGCTAATTGACTAACAAATGTCAAAATTGTAGCGGGGATTAACGGCAGTCATACATACGACGTTACTCTAAATAATAGTGTAAGAATTTTTTTTTCTAAAAATATTTTCGGAATGTAACTCTCCTTGAGCCCAGATCATAAGTTACAGCATTTAAAACTTTGGTTGTGCTCTGGGGAATTATAATTATTATAGCTCGAAGAAGAAACATAGTTCTCAACGGACTCAGTGGGTCGGTATAGGGGTTATGTGCGAGTACAAATCATGGGTATGACAATAACAAGCAAGCAAGAAGTAAACTCAGCATTGTTTCACTGTTAACAAATGAACGTGCTGTACAATGCCCAAAGACTGGCCTACGAATCCCGAACATACTGTCACAACAACAAGATGGCGCCTAGACCCCGCTCGTAGCTTAGCTCTCATTGGTCAATACAAACTTTTAAATTCTTAACAAATGTTTTAAACTATTAATCAGAGACTAATCAAATAAAACAATATGAAACAATGCTAACCTTGTCATATCTATGATACCCGTCAAAGTTAAATGACGTATCACCGCTATTTAGCGGCGTTCCTGTTTGTAAGTACCTGAAATTATTAAAAGGGTTAATAGCAAGGAGCCCCTTCAGACCCGCGTTGAGTTATTTTATACTTAACTTACTTAAGAATTTTAGTAGTATTTGTATTCGTTAGAGTAGTTTTTTTTAATTACACCGTGTTTTAAAACTTAATTTTAGCTTCAGGTGTATATAACAATATAAAATCTTATATTTTTATTTATTAGTTAGGCGTTCCTAAGTATAAATACCAAACTGTTCCAGGAATACCCAACTGACACTGTAGATGATGTTATTTTTTTTGCATTATAGAAGAGGGGGCAATCGAGCAGAAGGCCCACCATAAAGGTGAAGTCGCCGCCCATGGACACTCATGTGGCTCATGAGTGCGTTGCCGGCCTTTTAGGGATTTGTACGCTTTTTTCTTTAAGTACCCTAAGTCGTAGTGGTTCGTAAATACCGTGGCGGGCAGCTTGTTCCATAACGTGGTGGTGCGTGGTAAGAAATGTCTTACGAAACGCGCAGTGGTGGAATGACATGCATCAAGGTGATACGGGTGGAATTTCGCATTCTGCCTTGATGTCCGAAGATGAAATTTAGCTGTTAGTTTATATAATTAACAGACTTACTCATAAACATCAACAATCCGGATCTCTTTCTCCACTCCAATTTCCTTTAACTTCTCCTCAAACCATGTTCTATGGGACGGCGGTACCATGGCTTGACCGACAATTCCATATTTCTGTGATGGGTTCTGCCAAAAGTCTATTCCGTCACTCTTAATTAAATGAAGGTTCTCCTGTTGCTCTACCGTCTTTAAGTCTATGTTGTACACTCGATAACTGGAAATGGCCAAAGGATTTAAAAAAATTCCTAACTGATATGTTACTACGTATACTCTAACGTATACGTTATTCACGTAAACATTTGGCCGTAACGAAAAAGCGTTGTTTTGTTACAAGAAAGGTAGGTTATTGTATATTATATAGGTATGTTATATATAAAGATAGGCGTTATTTGGCTTATCATTTAAAAATGTTTACTTACCCCATATAGTCCTCATGTTTAGCACAAACACTTAACACAATATTAAATATTAAAAAAATATACAACATTTTCTTTTCTGCTACTAAGCAGTAGTATATTATTTCTCACTGTCGTACGCTTATCATTTAATCCTTCATTGATTGTATATAATTTATATTTTGATATAATTTATCGACATTATATTCGACCGCAAATTAATTGTTAAATTAATTAATAGGTTTTTATATTGTATCTACAAATTATCTATTTATTTCTAATTCATAATGATAAATTGTTACTATATTTTGTTGTCAACGCAAAGGCAAAGGTATTTTAATAGTACATAGTATTTTCATATTAAAGACCACTTATTTTTATTAAATAAATATATATTGACAAACAAAGAAACATTAGAATATAGCAATTGCTCTCAAACAAACGCAAACGGACATTTTCAGTAAATTATTTTTAATGAATAATTTTATTTTATTTTATCATATCTGTCCTCAGACATTTTATGTGCTAAAAACATTCAAAACAATAAACTTATAAGATAACACAACTAGGTTTACACATAAGACAATTAACTTGAGGCATTATACAATATACATAATAAATAATACGAACAAGATGCGACATACATGTGACGACTACCAGGATTCAAAGGCTTTTTATGCTATTTAAAATGCCTCGTAGAGGGTCGGCAAAATATCAACCGAGTCGTCCACATCCACAATACTATCATAAAGTCGACACAATATGTTAACAGGACCGTTAAACGATTTGCAAAGACGAGACGTGGGCGTGTAAAAGGTAAGATTATGTATGTATATACTAATGATCTGTACTTGGGTGTTACGACACTAAATTATATCTAGATACTTAAGCACTGATGAATATTGTTGATACTATAATAAAAGTAATTAAATAAAGTAACCTATAATACAATAACTTTGGCAACTATACGTGAGTGATATGCCAGGAGGTCAACAGAAAAGTTTACCACGAACGAGTATTAACATTCATAAACCGTCCCATTTGTATGGTTCTGTTCAAATGATGGACCTCCATGAAAGGTAGCATTATAATTTATCGTTATTTGACTAAAATATGAACTCCATGGTATGTACATGACGATAACACAAACACAATAACAGCGAAGCCGATTGACGAGGTCGAACAGAGATAAATTAAACGCTTCGCTTCTTTGTACAAATTAAACGAACCTTTTGCTTAATTCACTTAAGACGGAGCAGTCTTGAATTTAAACTGTGCACAGGATATTACAATCAGTTGGTACGGATAGCTTTAAATTCAAAATACATTAAGAGTGCGACGTGAATATATAATGATTCAGTTAAGTTAATATAAAATGAATAAATATATATTATAAACAGTCAGCAGTTGTTATATCTTTAACATATATGGAAATATATTTGTGATTAGTATCAGCAACCATAATATAAATTATAAATTCGTATATTTCAAAATAATAATATAGGCTTTTTTATGAGTGGGAGTGCCATGCTGTTACTTAGAGTTTCAGCTGAATGGGCAGGCACGGCCGGAGAAATACCTCTCTCTCACAGAAAACCGGCGTAGAGTGATACAATTGGACTTTGTTCATTTTGTATTCGGGTTCCATTCGGTGAGTGAGTTCTTCCGGTGCCCATCTTTTGCCCGTCCTCGTCCCCTCCCCCTCCCCCCATTTCCTAATTTTCCTTTAAAGGCCGGCAACGCACTCACGAGCTCCCAGCCGCGTGTGTGTCTATGGGCGGCGACTTCACCTTTATGGTGGGCCTCTTGCTTGTTTGCCCCGACTTCTATAAAAACAAATAGGTATAGTTACGCATATATTTTCGCAGCTGGTCAAACATTCCAACTGATTCAATAATTCTGTGCGATGATGTTAACTGAAGTATCATGAATAAAGTGAATTTTGTAACGAATTCAGCAGATAAAATTCCCAGATTCTTCACTTCGACTTTCTTGTCACTTTTATTGACTCATTGATCAAGCGGTTCACACTAAAATATACTAAAAAAAAACAATTTTAAAAACCGCACTGTTTGGCTGGAAGCTCCTATCCACTTTTAAGAGATAAATAATTATTTAATCGTCAAAATATGATTACAATTATTAATTTCTACTAATCAGTTTTAAATTCAAGGTTTAAAAGGTCAAACATGGCCAAACAGCCTAAAATCGTTGACTTTTTTATAGAAGAGGGGGCACACCATAAAGCTGAAATCACTGCCCATAGACACTCACGTGGCTGAAAGTTCGTGTAATGCTACTTCTACATAATTTTTCAACAATAATATACCTAAGGTTGCCTGGTCACAAGTCAGATGGGTTATAAGCCGACTACACTCACTAGCAGTCTTACCAGCTGACTGTTTAACAATAATATGTCGTACCTTTTATAGAAGATATACCATAAAATCGCCGTCCATAGACACTAACGTGGAGGGAGTTCGTGGGTGCGTTGTTGGCCTTTTGGGAAATGGATGGTTTTTCTTGGGTTGAACTACAGTTAAGTCGTAACAGTTTCTACGTAATTTGAACGTCGACAGAGCCTGTTAAGACATCAAAAAATCCTAAAAGTGTGATAAAATGCTACCGTCTAAAGTAGTTGCATTTGAAATGTATGTTTGTGTTACACTCAGCAATGGCCCTCCGCCATTGTTGACCCTTGCATAACGATGCTCTCAGCTTACAACCCGACTTTTATATTACACCGCACACTAATGAGGATACTATCTAAAATAGACTGTTTTGTCTATGGTCCTTGAGTGGAGATTTTTTAAAAAGTAACCACCCCTTACCGAGCTGCGTTGTTTAAAATAGATGTTCTTGCGAATAATATTGATAGATATAAATAAAACGACATAAATATAAACTTATTAGTCACGTGACTCTTGAAAATAGGATTTCAAAAGGTTAATGTTAAAAGATTCTTATACTTCGAAATATTATAAAAAAATTGCACCATGCTCCACCATTAACATCTCTTTATATGATACTTTCTCGTCGGTTCTTCTCGATATTGTGTCTATTGGTGTGTTGTCTTTAAGAGATCGCTTATTAGCGATAAGGCCGCCCGTTGCTCTTATATGTACTAACATCTATTAACGTCATTTGCTTCAAGTGTTTAATTGCAATACAGTGTAAATAAATAAATATATAAATAGATATATAACTGCCTTCCGAACCGGTGGTAGTGTCAACATTGACGATTCAAAAGTGTAGATACAGACCTGCTTGAATAACCTGTAAAACTGTAACGTTGGGCATCGTATATACGTTTACGTTATAAAAAAACACACACACGTAAATTGTCGCATTAATTTTTTACGTTATCAAAAATTCTATTTTGCATTGTGTTGGAGAAACTGTTATAATAGAATGTGAAAGTAGGCGAGCCGTGGTAAACCCTATTACACTTTAAAGTTATAAAAGTTATGAAAAATAAAAATGAAAGGCTTTATAACAGGATATTAAACCATTAGCGCGTTCAAGAGTTTCCGAAGAAAACAATTCCTTCGCAAATGGTTTCTATCACACCGAAGTGTATGTAACCATAAACTATGTTATTTTATGGTTTTTTCTTGATTATCTCATAAATAAGTGTGGCTTTGGATGGCTGACAGGGTCCAAATGTTTGGGCCGAATGTAACGCCTTAAGATTTTATTTCAAATACAGTGTACAGTCTATATAACGACACTGAAGTGTCTGTGCATTTGATGGCGTTATAGATAATGGTCGTTAATTGGAGGAGAGAAATGTATGTAATAAAAGCTAAACCAACCAAAGCCAATTAATTCATTTCGACACTTTAGAGAGATTGTCAATAAATCCACTGACGTTACATGGAGATTACATTGTATATTATTAAGTTAAGATGTTTAGTTAATCTCCAATCGTATTGGGCTAAAGAAGCAATATTTTCTTAAATCATATAAAATAATGAATTAAATGTATGAATACAATTATATTGGAACAAATGTGTCAAAGGTTTAGTTACATTTCCGCTTTTTAAGTTTTTGTAACCGTTTAGGGCTTTAAAAAATATTTCAAATTATAAATGTTACACAGATAATAAGACATGTGACAAAGTACCCAAAATGCTAGCGGTATTTCCTCGCTGTATCGCGATGCTTATAAGCTGATCGAGAAAAGTAGACTACCTACCAGGCACCTACTTAATATATTTCATTCCACAAATAATCGTGATCACTTGTGTACGTGAAGACTCAAACTCAAAATATCTTTATTCAAGTAGGTCTTTATAAAGACACTTTTGAATCGTCAATTTTTACACTACCACCGGTTCGGAAGGCAGTCATCTATCTCGATAAGAGTTATAAAAGTGAACCAGGATTCAGCTTTCTTTATATAGCTAAGGCTGCGAGGTTTCCAAACCAGACCAGAGTGTCTGAGAAGATACTCAGAATAATATGCGATGTTCTATTTTTTTTTGATAAAATTGAGATTGTATTAAGTAACCTTTGAATATAAAACAACCCGGTATTATTCGTGTCGGTGTAAAAAATGTCGTATTTTATTCTCAACCGGTTCGCTATTTCTTCAAACGACATATTCATATTTAAATTTATGACGAAACTTGGACTAGGCGAAGGAATAACTCAGACTATTGTAATAGTTTGTTAACGAAACTTTAACGTTTTGTACTACGTTATAAAAGAAACTATTTTTTTTTATTCTTCAACGCCATCGAAAATTTAATATGTTAATTGTTGGCCTTTGAAACTACAGTTTGTGTAATGATAATATATGGTTCTGCTGAACCGGCAAACGTTGTTTTGCCATATAAATTATTAAAAGAGTAGAAATAATTGAATTTCACGGTATTTCGTTTACTACAAAATAAATTTAATTTATACTTTAGCCTCAATAACACGTGGTAGTCATGTTATTGAATTGTAGCTTATATGACACGTTTGTCGGTTTACCATAGCAGTGCCATCTATTGATTAATTACTCAACCCAGTCGAAAAGTATCGACACCTGTTAGATTCTTTTGCAGTTAACTGATAATTGTGACTGTCAATTAATTATATCGACAAATAATTTGCAATAAAATAAAATTGCGACTTTAATTAAAGATCTAAGCTATCCTATATCCCAAGTTGGACTGCTCACGGTGTGCCAATTTAATTTAAAATCGGTTATGTAGTTTAGGAATCCATCGGGGACAAACATCGTGACAGGAGATTTATATATATAAGAATGATTCTTGTTATAGTTTATACATATTTATACAATATATATAACGACACGTGGTCGTCATCAGTCAATTCTGTATCCATCGTGGGTTGGCGGGCGAGGAAAATTAAAGCCACGCATTGAACAACAATGCGTGGCGCCACGTATTGACAATGTACGATTATTATTTTCACAAATATGGACAGAATTATGATCAACTCTTTATAATTAATTGTGATACATTGACACTCCACCGAACACGTCTTGCTTGGGCGCGATGCGTACGGACCTAAATCCTCCGATGATCGTGGATCTTCTCCATTCCAACGCTGCACGCCAAGAGAGCCTGGAGTTCGTCAAAATAATCGTCAACCCTCGATTGTCATTCTTGACGATTCTTGACACTCTCAAAACATTGAAGCACCGTCATATGTATATAAAAGTAAATAAGATGCGACCGACAGCTGAAAAACTTATGTATTTTTGTTATAACATATATGCTTTATACGATTTTAAATTAACGACATCATTTATTTATATTTAATTAAATTTTCTACTACTACGCTGTTACTACAGTTTCTGGTATACATTTAGTAGGTAATTTGTTGGAGTGGTATCTTGTATAACATAAGCAAATGACCTATCGTTTATCATAGAGCCGGCAAATATGTGACATCTCTGCGGCTTAGTCGACAATACTCAATCATTTTGAAAACAATTGTTTTTGTATAGATAAAGAATGCTAGCTGGAATAAACTTATATTATTTCTTGCTAAAATATTCATGTCTGAATAAGCAGATGTGAAAACAATTTAAACAAAAGCATAATAATAACACATACAGCATGCCCGATTGAGTTTAGTTGTATGTTCCGCCGTAAGGACTCAGCAACCAAAAAAGCAATCACGTTCCCATTAAATGAGTTATCTTCTTCTTGGAAGGTGATTACAGTTAATGCTCCATGAGGTAGCAATTCTTTGTAACATCAATAGCCGCATAATAAATTCTACATGAAGGTTTTTTTAGGGGGCAAAAGAGCAGGACGCACACCATAAAGGTGAAGTCGCCGCCTATAGACACTCACGTGGCAGGGAGCTGGTGGGTGCGTTGACCTTTTAAGGACCCTAAGCCGTATTGGTTCGGAAAACCACGGCGGGGAGCTGGATCCATAATGTGGAGGTGCGTAGTAATAAATGTCTCACACAAATGTCTCGCAGTGGTAAAACGACAGACATCGACGTGATATGGGTGGAATTTCGTATTCTGTCAATAATATAATATAGCCTTCGGTAAGAGACTAGACTTACATAAAACTTTAACGGATTTAAACATGAACTTATTAAATGATTTCCATAACTCCGAGTGAGCTGGAGCGCGAAACATATAATTGACTGATTATCCTGTCAAGTTGGTGTTCAAAGCTACATTTTAATATATATATATAAAAGTTTAGTCCCAGCAGCAGTTTTACGTATATTATTTATTTATATCTTTTCTACATAGAATCATGTCTTATGTATATTATATATGTCAACAATTTTCTTATATACTGGGATCTGAGATACGCAGAACAAACTCAATAAACGTCATCACTCCTGTATGTCCTTATCTCATCATTAGAGCGATCCAAGCTTTAAATAGTCCTTTACACTAGAATATAATGTAAAAGAGCGTACCTCTCCCTTAAAGGCCGTCAAATCACCTGCAAAGCCTCCAGGCGTTGCAATTGGCCGTGGCAATTATCACTCGAAGTGACCCGGCAGCTCGTTGGCCTACTGTTACATCAAAAAAAAAACCATCATAAAATACTATAAAAAAGTGAAATAGTCGTATAATAGACGATAAACTATCTGTAATGTGTTAGTGATGTGCTGATAATCGATATTAATGTAAGAACGTCGTACACATCTAATAGAGTTTGCGATGCACGCTCGTAAATACGGAGATTGCCTTACAGAGAAGTGTTGTACTTCGATAAATATCGATAAGTTTGCACTTTCTTTTTAACTTAAGTAATTAAAATCTCGAGAAATATAACAACACTAATATTTATTTTGTATTAAGAACTATACATTATTTTTAATATAATTAAGCCAACTTGTATTGAAATCCATTTGGGATTTGATTTCACTTCTCATTTGAAAGAAAGAAAGAAAATACGTTTATTTGGACACACACACACGGTACACACAACATCACAATTAATTATAAGTACAATAGTATTTTTAAAATTAACTTAAAAATAAACACATTGCGTTGTTGCAAGTGCCGCGGGCGTGCGCCTAATGGGGTGCTGCTCAGGATTTGTGTCGAATATAGCATTCCACACCACTGATTTTCAGCAGCCCCCAGTTGTCGCAAACCGCTGCACAGCGCCAAGTGTTAACAATTTAAGTGTAAAATAAGTTAAATGGAAAATTTAAATGGAGACAAAAGGCAATAATTAAATAATAAAAGGAATAAAAGGAAGGGAGATAATAAAAATAAAAATAAAAATAGTGGGATTAATGTGGTTAAACAAGATAAGAACGGGACAAGAGAATTTGGATGTGCCTAGCTAGGCGCCAACGAAAAACACGGATCAATCTGTTTTGATAATAAAAGCTTTTTCAACCTCCGTCGGAAGGTTGGCACAGTTTCACAGTTCCGCAGGGGCGGCGGCAGATTGTTCCAGCACCTCGTTGCGCTGTATCGAAAACTACCCCTAAAGGCAGTTGTATGATGCTTAGGCACATCCAATAACCTACGATATTCCCTCGTCGCATATTGGCTCCCATCACCCAGCCACAATAATTTCTTATACAAATATGGTGGATAATTGTGCCTCACCACCCCAAAAAGTAAGACAGCGAAGTGGGCCTGCCGTCGACCTTCCATGTTCAAAATACCTGCACTGTTTAGATAAGGTGAGACGTGAGCCCTTGGGGGTATGTCCCAGCAATATCTAGCACAAGCATTTTGAACACGCTGTATGGCCTGCCTCGTACGTTTTAGCAGCCGGTTCCCAAACACGGAGTCTCCGTAATTTAGTTTGGAGAGAACCAGCGCTTCACAAAGTCGCACGCGTAGCCCCTCCGACAAATAGTTCCGAATTTTATACAAGACTTTTAGGCGATAGAAGCAGTTGGATAAGGCATTGTTGATATGTTTTTCAAACCTCAGTCCTTCGTCCATAACCAGTCCTAAATTACTTGTTTCAGAAACACGGAAGAAATTTATCTTGAATGAACAAATAAAGATGTCGTCCCGTATAAGTTCAATTAGTTGTCAAAACAATCCTTGCAACTTTGCTTAACCATTTGTTTGGCATGTCAAGTCATATATTGATAAACATAATATGCAAAAGTATACTTTCGTATATTCGATATTATGCGTACATCACTAAGTCATAATAATATATTGAAGGTGTAATACATCATGGTAAACCTACTTGAGTTATGTCACCTGGGCTTTTTTGATGAACAGTTTATTTGATGCAGTGGGGAGTAGTCATTTGGCCAAAAAATCTTGACCATTACGAGATTAATCCGGTTGAAGGCGAAAATCGAAGACATGAGCCAGTTACTTAACAAAAGAACAATCTACTAATTGAATCTAGGCTTTCAATGCCTCATTAATATTATAATTAATGTTTCGTGACCTGTTAATTCCATCGAACAAGGTGTATGCCAACTTCTAAAGGTGGGGTCAAAAAGGAAGCTCCCAAAGCTAAGGCAATTTCATGGTCCAATGTTAACACAAAACCTTTTTAAACATATTTAGGTGTATTATCCAACACGGATCCTCTTCAAATAGACGACACAAAGTTGAAATTGAATAAAAAACGAATCGTTTTCGTGTTTTATCCTCAAACTTCCAGCGGCGTAATTCGGTGTGTTTTTTAAACGTACGACACGATTTTGGTACTAACAAAACCTACTGAAATACGATAAAAAGTTAATGATATAAATATTATCAGCGACATGTATCTAAAACATTTTCACATGACAAAGTCAAAATCTCTTTATTCACTAAGGACTCTTTTCAAACGTCTTATATCTAAATGATACTACGCCTATTTCTACGCGACCAAGCTGAGAAGAAGCAGGCAAGAAACTCGTCTTGATTGATTGAATCATCACCGATAGATTGTTCCCTCTGTTAATTGTTTATTGAACGTTGTGGTTTAGCATTTCATACACTTAAAATGTATGTTATAATCGTTAAAATTGATTGTACAGAAAGCTAGTTTTGCGTCAAAATAATAATGAAAGCTAAAAAGCAAAAAAGAATCTTTACTTAAGCAAACATAGGTACTTGGCGACTTAAGAGTGGCGAAGAGTTTCTTGCCACTTCTTCTCGTTCTACGACCTTGATTTTAGAACTGGCAGTAAATATATATTTTTTAACCTAATGTGGATTTGTATAGGTTACCCGAAGTCCTATGCTAGGCATATATTGTAGTCTTCATCGCAGCAATATAGTCAAACTCAAACTCAAAATATCAAGTAGGTCTTCATAAAGACACTTTTGTATCGTCATTTTTTACACCACCACCGGTTCGGAAGGCAGTCATCTACCGAGAAAAACCGGCAAGAAACTCGATAGCTGCTCTTTTAAAATAAACAATTAATACAAAATTGTGCTACTGACAATTAAAATAACAAAGCATTGTAAGGCTACTCAAGAATTGAACTGTCCCGATGCTGAGCCAATTGCCGACACATTAAAGGGATCTTCTTCTAGTCGTATACAATATCGTATGATATAAAACATCTCAGTCATTTCGTGACGTAAATAATCGTAATTCCGAAGCCCCACTATTCGTACCGATGTCGAATTGTGTCGGGAATCGACGCTTTCGTCGGAAAACTTTGATTACATTTTTCTTGAGCGAACTTCCTCTTGCGTTATGGTATGTCTTAAATTACATTTAGGAGTATCTTCATCTAATTATTTAAACAAGTTTTATTGACGGTTTAAGATTTACATTTAGCTCAGATTTAAATCTTTGGAAAGACTATTTAAATGGTCACTTTATACCATTCGAAATGACACGGTTTGTTTTTATAACGATACGTGACTGAAATCATACTCTTTGGATCAGCAGTGCACGTCCACATAAATGACTATTCAAGGTTACCGCATTCTATACATTTTTCACTGCTGCTGCAACAGTGTTAACATATGTAAATACATACGTCAAAGTCAAAATATATTTCACTAAGGTGCAAAGGACAATTTTGTGATTCTATGCCTGTCCGTACGCGACCAAGCTGAGAAGAAGCAGGCAAGAAACTTGACTTGGTTGATTTTTTTTGGAAATGGTTCCAGTTAATATTTTGAAGCAAGGCTAAGCTGGAGCTAATTCATTCCCAAACTTTTTCATCATCAAAACAATTTTCTAAAACTACTATGGTTAACTACTTTTTTTTTTATTTCCTTACTGACAGAGTCAAGAAATTAATGTCTAAATCTAATATGTATGTTTTGTACAGAGAAGACATATGTAGACAAGACATATACAAAAGTAAGCAAATTAATAGATTTTGTATAAGGTGTGTTAAATTGAGGTTTTATTCAAATATTTTTTGATAAAGTAACTATTTTATACTAATTTTAATAATAATGACTACTGGCGAGATCTATTATATGTAGCTAAAACCCGATGTCATTCATTGATCCTTAATTGCGAAGGTCTATCGACCGCTAAATACAACTATTCGACCTTATCCGTAAGACCTTTGGCCAGCTCTTCCCGTTTCTACCATCTACTATAAAATCTATATGTTCGTAAAAGAAGCGGGTTCTAAGAAAACTTTGACCTTTATGAGTTAGAAGAGAAGCTTACCCGTTTTAAAGCGATAAAAGCTTCATAATCAAAATATGAAGCTTTTACTCGGAATAGACAAATGTAGTAAAATCTTAACAGAAACTAAATTGATAATAGCCAACATGCTGATGCAACATTACCTCACGGTGCACAACTAAGGCTGTGTACATGTTTACATTGTAGTTGCAAACTTTGTTACAAATGCCTTTGTTCAGCATAAGCCGATAATTATACAACCTGAAACTGTCGACAAGATGAATTCGACGGAGAACATGCGAATATTACATTGTTTTATTTCGCAAGAACTTTTAGAATACAATTTGGGAACGCGGTTGCAAATGATTGTGTTAAAAATTCTACAAAATATAGCTTACTTTAATTTTAATGAAAAAAACATTATAGACAAAGTCTGAATAACGTGGTGGAGTGACGAACAGAAGGTTTTGGATTTGATACGGTCGACATTTTATACTTTTTTTATGATGCCTAGAATGAATATGAATTTTTTAAAAGTTAAAATATTTATTATCGCGCCATCTATGCTATGGGCTCAGAACTACGTGTTTGTAGCTCGTAAAGCGACATCTTTGGAGTTGTCGTATAACTTTCTCGTTTAATAAAGTGTTAAAGGTACCCGTAAAAGTCGTGACTGCTGCCAATATTAAAAAAAAACATAAATAACAAACGTTATACCATAGTTTCATTATCATGCTAAATTTATTAACATTGATTATTTAACAGTTATAAATAAAATAATATTCTACTTAAGTGACGTAGTAAATAATTGAGTTTGACTTAATGTATTATTAATTTTACATATACGATTGAAGCGAAGGAAATTCATCTTAAATATTAAGAAAAAATATTATATGTATGCCTTGTGTGTACAAAGATTATTTTAGCTAAACAACGAAATAAATAAATTTTAACATTTGTATACATATGAATACTTATTTCGATTTTGATAAATTAGTGAAAGAAAAGGTCAAAGTACAAAAGTCTTTCCTCAAACTATGTTTTTATTCCTTTTGAAGTAGAGACTTTTGGACCATAGGGTGCAAGTGCACAGGCGCTTATTAAGGAATTAAGTAGGCGCCTGGTAGTCAGTGCCGGTGATCCAAGAGCTGGTGCTTTCCTTGCTCAGCGTAGCATCGCAATACAATGAGGAAATGCCGCCAGCATTTTGGACTCTGCCACAGGGACCAAACTTTTTAAATTTCTTTTAGTTGTGTGTTTTGTTTTATTTTAAGTTGTATTCGTTAGGATAAAATTAAGAATGTTTACATGATAATCATAGTTAAAATTTGTATAAATATATAACTTAATTTCAATAAATACACAGTCTAACATTCAACATTCTGTAAGAAGTTCTCAGATTCGTTGTTTTTAAAGTTATGTGTATAAAATAAATCTTTTATTTATTGTATTGTATTGTATTGTATGCAATTTGTCCTATTTTGGACGACTGATTTGGTGCAATCACAGTGTGGGGGCAATGCAATAACATATATTACTAGCTGTTCCTGACAAACGTCGTTTTGCCCAAAAAAATGTCTCTAAAAATAAATGTTGGCCGATTCTCAGACCTACTCAATATGGAGTAAGGGGTAAGGGAACGAAAACTGTGACACGAGAATTTTATATATTACATATACATTATATACTTCTCTTATTGTGTTTGGGTATGTAACATCGTATGTAACCCGTTATTTTTTTGTGTATATAACATATCTTATCTAAGAAACATGTTCTAGGATGCTTTTATAGCTTTGTACTATAACTTTTTTTTATAGTGTTTTTTGTGATGTGTTTGTTTTGTTACCGTAAAATAAAACAAAATGGTCGCCATGCCAGACTGTTGAAGACGGTCCCGGGTGCGATATCAACATCTCTTAATTATACCAATACTGCCTACACAAGCTTAAAATCACTTGTTACTCATTAAAAAAACTATGTATTTTTCTACTTTACCAAAATCAAAAAAAATATCGACTTATAAACACGAAAATAATATCTTTTAACAATAACTAGTGATTTATTACCGTTATGTAAATTATTAGTTATATATCTCTACAGTTTTGAAAAAAAAAATACAGTAATCTCGCATTTTCTAAAGGTTAATTTTCACGTTTTAATTGCATCCTAACGTGCCATTAATGCAATACGTGCTTAAAACTAGATGACTATAGATAAATAACTCACGGAGAGACAAAATGGAATGTCTTCGGATCTCCGTGACAGTTGAATAAATCAACTCGCGCGCAGAGAACGCGCTGTGTGTCGAATTCGTTTTACATAACCTTGGGTAAGTGGATTAATTATTATTTAACAGGTGGATTTTATTATTTGTCAATTTAAATTATAATAATAATAGTAAAGTCGATCGAATTTAAAAAGTATGTTAATAGGTATTTTTTGTTTAATTATAAAATGTACAGGCACGATAAAGATATCTTTATTTTTATATCTATACTAATAATAAGACAGTAAAAATCGAAAAACTGTACATTAAATATTTTTCCAAAAAACTGAAAGGAGGCAATTAAAGAAGAGTCATAGAAACCAAAAAACCAATTTTTGGAATTCTTGTCTGTCTGTCTGTCTGTCTGTCTGTCTGTCTGTCTGTCTGTCTGTCTGGTACTTTATAACTTGAAAACTACTGAACGGATTTGAACGCGGTTTTCACAGTTGGATTATATATAATTAGGAGCGTTGTCAAAAGTTTATTTTGTCAAAATCGGTTAAGAGAAAAAGAAGTTATGGTCAATTGAAAATTTACTTCAACCACTGCTTCAAATTTTTTAAACACTTATATTGATTGATTAGTTATATATTGTTAAATATGTTCTAATATAAGTTAATCTTAATATTAAAACTTATGAGAGGTAACAAAAATAACAAATAACGCAGTGCGCGCGGGCGCGGTTGAAGTGTTGAACAATGTGCTCGATAGATGGCGTTGATAAAATTCGTAGATTTATTTTATTTTTTTATTTCTTAAACCTATACAGCTTATCAAAAACAGTTTACACAATAAAAATAGATTAAAAATAAAGCCAAAATGAGGTTAAAATATAGAATCGGAAATATAATCTAAGATCAGGAAAAAGAATAACAAAAAAAAACACGAACAGAAAAAAAATATATATATATATACACATGAACAAGTGGAACTATGTGAAGTACGAGCATTTTAGTGTGTGCAATGGTGTTGCTGTGTGAGTGAGTGTGCGAGGGTGAGTCTTACTTTTTTTTTAAAGAACTTCTACTTAGGCCAAATATATCCATCGCGGTGTTAAGATGCTCCATTGTGTAATGACTACCATGCACTTCAAACTTTCATTAACGTTTTACCCTATGATTATTTTGAGTGAACACTACCTATACCAACAAGTAAAAGGAAACGAGTGAAAAGACGTTTATCGTTTGTCCGCTCCCATTTTTCCATCTACATCCTTAACGTTAATGAGGTTTACCTTTTATTATTTGGCCAAGCTAATAAGTAATAACCTCACAAGTACGTATTTCGTACTCAAAACTTCCTAAGAATTTTCTTTCAACTCTTAACCGCTGAAGAGTTTTACCTTCCATCATCAGCTCATCCACATAAGAAGATGACTATCAGAATATAAAATTGTCAGAATAGTAATTGCCTGTACGTTAATTTGAAAGTTGCCCTCGATTTCCCTGAATCATCCGATCCTGTAAAGCTACATCATCCCTGAGTAACACAGGCTATATATAATTCTAATTGTAACAAGATTTTAGCCCGTGAAAGAAAGCCCTGTCGAGATCATTAAAAAACGCTATATACTTAACCAAATTACACGTGGGCGAAGCCGCGGGCGGAAAGCTAGTATAAATATATATGTTTTAATTTTTTATTTAAAAAAGGTCTTACTATGAAATGAATACAATTATATCTTTGATTTTATTACAATTATAGATTTGTTGGTGCTATTAAAAATTTTAAATTTTTATAGCACATTTAAATACTAATTTAGTAGACGTTACGTTGCTAAACTATCAAGTTCGAGTTTATTTTTTATTCGGTTTCGTTTTAAATTGTTATGCGTAATGAGAAAATAAATATTTGTGTTTGGTTGTTCATTGTAGACTATTTTATTTTATTAAAATAATATTACTCCAGTTGAATTCATATGCGCGTTGATTTTAAAATGTTCATATTTTTAAATTGATAGATCCCAAATCTAGGTAGCACAGTTGAACATTTTAATTCACCAATTGCCATATTTTACTAAAATGATTATTGGTAATGTTTGCAAAAGCAAATCCGATCCTGCTTTTATTATCTGATATTAGTCTGATCAATAAATATCCGTTATTATAATGTATGTACACGTTTCATATTAAAATGATAATACCCGTTTTATAATTAACTTAACAATAAACTTGAAAAAAATCTATTAAACATCTTTCGCACGCCGCCAAGAGGATAAACCTCTGAATGATTTATTTATTCTTCTCAAATATAATGGTGTTTTAAGTTACCTAAACAAAATAGTAGATAGTGTAGGTTAGCCGATAATTTTTTCTGTAAACTTTTATTTCGGTCGGAAGACTTGAATACAGTATCAAACATTGAATACGTAAAAGACGTAAAACTTCTAGATAGTAAACGACCTTAGTATTTGTAAATAGGAACTGGATATAATCTTGCCTAGGTTAGCATACATAAATGTATTATTAGATTTATATTTTTATTGTGAATCTGATAACAATAGGTCATTAGTTCGCAGTAGTAGGTCATCTCTATGATATCGTCACGTGCTAGACGAGAGATTTAAACCGGTTTATATAGTCTTATGTAATAATTCGCCTCGTGCATTATTATGATTGGTCATGGAGATAAGATATAAATGTTATATTTAAAAAATATTATATATGCAGATGTACCTCGGACCTTGTGACATATCATTGATTATGTTATATATCTTATGTTTAATGTTATTATTATATTTTATTTATATTTATAGGCCAGTAAGAGATATAATTGAATATGGTTAGGTTATGACGTGAATAAAACAGTTTCCTTTACGTTTTGAACGTAGGAATTTACAAAACGTTCAAGGAAAGTTAAAAGCTTTTTTAGCGCGAAAGTTGAAATAAAACAAAATTTGTAAACCTCTGACCTAATTAAAATAATAATTTCGCTAACAAAAATTGAGAAGTTTTTCTCTACATTCAATTTCTCTTAACCTAATTAGTTATACATTCTTGTACATAAGAGTAATAAAAGTGCGATTTCTATACATATGTGATTAAATATGTAATGAACTCATTAAACAAGAAATATGTGATTAAATATCATAAATTTAGCACGCGTCTGGAAGATTACATCTCATACACTTAAATATTATCTAATTTCGAAAATTATAGACTAACTTATAGTCTCCTTTTTAAAGTAACGTCAATAATATATTAAGAGCACGAATTAATTGAAAAAAGTCTAAAAGAAATATTATGAAGACCAATTAATCATGTTCAAGTATAAATGAGTCGCATAGATTTTTACACGTGGCATATAAACTCGGTCACAAAGCCACAATCTAAGTAGACGTTTTTATCCATTCCCCAACTGGGACAAGTAGATAAATTAATATTCCAATTAATACCTCAAAAGATGTATGAACACAAAAAAAAATCGACAGCGTATGTCTAGCGCAGGTTTATCGCGAATATAAAAAAATGTACATACGATTTTAAATAAAACATGTTTCAATTATAGCTTAACACTTTTAAATAATAAAACATTGGCTTTTAACATTTTAAAATTTCAATGACTACATGACTGGTTAAGGACCTCTCACTTGCTGGTTTTATTTTAAACAATTTAACTTACAAAGTTACTCCAAGTTTGCATACATTTTATTTACCATTTCATGATGTATGCTATATCGCATGACTTCAATCATTCCAATGCTTAACTTCTCTCCTTTAGACTAGCACCGGTCACCCGCGCTTAGCACCCAGCGTCTTCCATCAAGCCGGATCAGGTCGCCTGTCGTCTTCACCAACTGGTTGTCTCATATAACTTATACATTTTTCATGCATGTTGTATGCCTCATCACCATCATTCTTCTTCCACTACTGGATATAGGACTTCTTTATTTCTAGTACGACCGGCCTCCTTTATAGACTCCAGGGTCTTCCCTCAAGACTCTCTTACACCAGCGGCCATTGGTTCTTCGGGCAACGTATCCGTTCTATATATATACAATGCTTCAAAACAAAAACAAAACGGTTTATCTTCATACAAAATTTTTGCAAACACAATACTTATCTTTAACTGGGCCAATAACCTTTCACCGTATTGCGATACCTGGTGGTTTGCCTGACATTTACATATCAAAATTCGTGACTGTAATCCGTACACGTAGTTTTAGCGATTAGGTACAGACGTTCCTTATGGGGATCATCAGTTTGAACGTTGTCAGTCACAAAGCTGATTATAAATGTAGGAGCATTTATTTAAACAGATACATCACAATAAGTTATAAGAATAGATATTTTAAGAGGTAAGATGTATCCTAAACTAAGCTTCACTGAAAAATAAGCAACATCAGGAATGAAAAATAGAAGATTAAAAACATTGAGATAACAGGTTGAAGAGCAACCACTATCTCTACCTTGGTGAAGACAATAATTGCTGCTTCTGTCTTAAATGAAGCTGCAGAGTAATGCGAAAACTGGTCGATCCTAAGAAAATTAATCCAAGGAAAATCACATTCTAAGGATCGGCGTACGAAACCCAATCTTGATTCTGTGAGTGGGCAGGTTTAAAGTAACTTGCCTACCTTTAATCTATATGACATAGCGATCTCACGTAATAATCATAGTGTAAAGGACTATTTAAACGATAAAAAATCTTAAAAATCTGACAGACATCTCAGATCGGTTTTTATTTGGGACTCTCTTTCTTCTCTAGACTTTAAAGTACAAAAGTGATTTCTGATATGGTTATATGTGAAAAAGATATAAATAATATGTTATAATATATCTATTTAATATCTTTAGATATCTTTTTTACAGAAATGTACCGGTACATCTTGCTAGTCGTCTTCGTTAGTTGGGCGCAGTGTAATGTTATCCATGACGACGAGAATGAACTGCTTTTGGCTTTTGTGGTGAGATATTTGATATTAATGTAACATATACAAAAACTACATTTGAGGTGACGATTCCTTGATTTCAATCGCAAATTAATTTAGGAATAGCGAGATTCGGTACAAATGGTATCTTAAATCTGATAAACTGTGACAATTTTGGTAAAGATTAAATATTCGTTAAAAAAAAATTGTTTTATAATTTTAAAAGCGTTTTAAAGCAATAAAAAAGCCTTGGGAATGAATCGCCCTAAATGCTAAGATTAGTACATTTGTAAAACAGTGATCTAGCTTTGAAAAATGATAGTTATACCTGTGTTTATTGCTTTTAACTTCTCAGACCGGATTATTTTGATACCCGCGTAGACTTAGATATAATATAAGAAAATCATTGTGGTAAACAAGTGATCTCTGATACTATTCTTATGAAGATAAATAAAATTCATGTATTAGAGACTTAGATTTGAATCTATTTACGCCTACTGAATATATACAATTAAAAAATTGACATTTAATATTGACATTGAAGGTGAACAGACACGGTGAAAGGACGCCGGATTCTGATGAGCTGTCTCTGTCGGATCAGCAGGAAAAAATAAAGAAGCTAACATACATCGAGGGATTGGAAGGATTGACGAATGTATGTATTTTAATATCATATTATTATTCAACATACATTGTGTTTAAATAGTATTACTTAATGTGTATACATTTATATTTTGAATATTTAGCTATTTTTCCAAAAAGGATGCTATAAATACACCGGATAAAGATGAGTTCTTTAGTTAAATCAGTGAAGATTTCGGTAAGGTAGAATGTTTAATGTCACGTAAGTGAAATATACATAAGAATACCGGGTTCTAGTAGCCTAGGGGTTATTACTGTCATAGTTCCTTTTTTCAATGTCTCTTGCGCAGTAAATCGCGAAGCTGTATTAAGAAAAGAATGGCAAGCCAGAACGCCAATTTGTGTTTTCCAAAACCTTATAGTGTATTTAAATGGATCATAATTTACGTCCGTAAAATCTGCTAATGTTTGTAGCCCGTTGGACGAAGAAAATTGGTTTAAAATATTTTACCTACGAACAAATTAAATTTTGTAAATATTTATTCACATTTAAAATGTGGAATTATATTTATAGAGAGAAAATCATATTACCACAAACCCACTTTAGACCTTTTGGCGTCTTTGAAACCAAACCTTAAGCCATTCTCGGCTCTGTGGTCATGAAATGCGACTCTTTACAATATAAGAATCAAGATCAAAAAATTGTTTTTGAACGAAAAACAAAATATTATCTACCTGTATTTCGATTTGTACGTATTAATAAATAATTACAGAAAAACAAACATATTTACAACGATATATTTTATCTGACTTCTCATGTTTACTCTCGAGAGTTTACTGATAATTTTAAATGTCCGGATCCCATTCTCATAAATATTAATTAACGACTGATTTAATGTAATGTTATTATCAAGTTAGTGTAGTTTTATAAAAGCTCTGAATGTATATCACTGGGTCACGTGTCTCATTCTTATCAATGAGCAGGTTATCAAAATGAAAAAAAAAAACGCTCAATGTCAGAAATTAGGTTATTATGTTTAAAAAAATTACGTAATAATAAAAACATTAATTACTATTTAAGATTGATACAGAAACTATTTAATTAACTTGTATCATAATTTAAGTTAAAATGTCTGCCTAATGCAAAGTAGTCGGTCAATCAAAGAAATTTGGTAAGGAGTGAGCATTTATGACGAAAAGTATGACAGTTTGTGTGAAAATTTCACCAGAACTCTGCCGTATATTTAACCCTTTTTCCAAATTCCTGTTGTATTTAAACCACCCGCACGAAGTCGCGGGGAAATCTTGTATGTTATATATGTTTCAATTGTGTCAGATACACATTTCAAACTCGGTCAGTTAGCCCCAAGGGAGCCTATGTTATGCTAACTGATAAAACAACATATAAAGTTCATATAAATTTATATTAAACCTTAGACCATAACCAACAAATATATCACAATTGTCACCAATATATAACAATGTAGCAGCTATATCATATATAGCTTTCCGCCCGCGGCTTCGCCCACGTGTAATTTGGTTAAGTATATAGCGTTTTTTAATGATCTCGACAGGGCTTTCTTTCACGGGCTAAAATCTTGTTACAATTGGAATTATATATAGCCTGTGTTACTCAGGGATGATGTAGCTTTACAGGATCGGATGATTCGGGGAAATCGAGGGCAACTTTCAAATTAACGTACAGGCAATTAATATTCTGACAATTTTATATTCTGATAGTGATCTTCTTAAGTGGATGAGCTGATGATGGAAGGTAAAACTCCTCAGCGGTTAAGAGTTGAAAGAAAATTCTTACGAAGTTATGAGTACGAAATACGTACTTGTGAGGTAATTACTTATTAGCTTGACCAAATAATAAAAGGTAAACCTCATTAACGTTAAGGATGTAGGTGGCAAAATGGATGCGGACAAACGATAAACGTCTCTTCACTCGTTTCCTTTTACTTGTTTGTATAGGTGGTGTTCACTCAAAATAATCATAGGGTAAAACGTTAATGAAAGTTTGAACTGCATGGTAGTCATTACACAATGGAGCATCTTAATACCGCGATGGATATATTTGGCCTAAGTAGAAGTTCTTTTAAAAAAACTAAGACTCAACCTCGCACACTCACTCACACAGCAACACCATTGCACACACTGATACACACACACACTAAAATGTTCGTACTTCACATAGTTCCACTTGTTCTGTTCGTGTTTTTTTTTGTTATTCTTTTTTCTGATCTTAGATTCTATTCCCGGTTCTATATTTAAACCTTATTTTGGCTTTATTTTTAATCTATTTTTATTGTGTAAACTGTTTTTGATAAGCTGTATAGGTATAAGAAATAAAAAAATAAAATAAATCTAGGTTGACGAATTTTATCAACGCCATCTATCGAGCACATTGTTCAACACTTCAACCGCGCCCGCGCGCACTGCGTTATTTGTTATTTTTGTTACCTCTCATAAGTTTTAATATTAAGATTAACTTATATTAGAACATATTTAACAATATATAACTAATCAATCAATATAAGTGTTTAAAAATTTTGAAGCAGTGGTTGAAGTAAATTTTCAATTGACCATAACTTCTTTTTCTCTTAACCGATTTTGACAAAATAAACTTTTGACAACGCTCCTAATTATATATAATCCAACTGTGAAAACCGCGTTCAAATCCGTTCAGTAGTTTTCAAGTTATAAAGTACCAGACAGACAGACAGACAGACAGACAGACAGACAGACAGACAGACAGACAGACAGACAAGAATTCCAAAAATTGGTTTTTTGGTTTCTATGACTCTTCTTTAATTGCCTCCTTTCAGTTTTTTGGAAAAATATTTAATGTACAGTTTTTCGATTTTTACTGTCTTATTATTAGTATAGATAGAAGATGTAGTACTTCCGTTTTCTAAAGACTTTTATATATCGATATCCTGAAAAGTACATTTTTATTAATACCTTTTACCTTAAGGGGTTTATCTGGGAACTCATCAGAACTGATTGCAGTAATATTCTGTATGCATTGCTAAATTTATACACCCCTGATATTTTTATACGGTCCAAGCTTCCTCTTGGGCCCTAGATTCCTCGAGGCTTGTTCGCGAACTAATCTCCGTCAACAAAGCCCTATGCGCGCACCATTAATATAATTAATCGTTTTCTTAACTCTAACATTTTGTTAACATGGTTAGGATATGGAATGAATATAAGCGGTTGTTAGATGTTAGTGGCTTAATAATATTTTGTGTATGTTTTTTTTTGGTGTACATAATTTATTTTTCGCAATATTTTGTAGACTGGCAAACGGAGGGCGTATCAAATCGGAAAATTCATTCGTCAAAGATATGGATCGCAGGGTTATGGTCTGTTATCTAACATATACTTACAAGACGAAATAATGTTGAGAAGCACGGATAAGGAGAGGACGAAAATGACAGCCCAAATGGCTATGGCTGCTGTCTATCCACCGGATGCTGAGCAGCAATGGGACGATCGTCTTGGTAAAGTGTGGCAACCTGTACCCTACACTGCCGTGCCATTGAAGGAAGATTATGTGAGTTAAACATAAAACTAGTTCAACACATATTAAATCTCTCTATAATTTCGTATTAATCGTTCCTTTTATAATTATATTATAAGTTGATATTAGAATATAGTAAGTATGTACGCGTACGTACGCGTATTTGCACGTATCCGCTTATATTTGTCAATTGTCAATATTCCAGAATTGTAACTGTGGACAATTAAATAATTATAAGTCGCCAACGTTTATTCACACACACGCTTAAATTATATATGTTGACTCACAAAGCTAAAGGAGAACATATATACAGTTCTGATAATAATTATAATCATTGTTAGCCTATTGGAGCTCAATCGTATGATTTGCCAAATTGGCGGCAAACCCCGAAAAGTTAGTGGCGCCTTGATCAAGTCCACAGACTAGACTCAAAACGCCATAATACAAAACGTTTAAAAAAACGAATAAATGTACTTTAATATTGCATAAACGTCATGAAAAGTATATTTTTATTAAATATTGAATACAGCCACATACATATACCTTAATCAGATATTTTTTTTTAAAATTAATATTTCATAACGTATTTTCAGCTTCGTTACTACTCGAACTGCAAGCGTTTTAAGGACCTCATGGCTGTTGCAAAATCCGAGTCGTTGTACCAGGAGTTCAGACCCTACACAGAGCTTTTTAAGTTAGTACAGACGACAACAGGAAAAGACTTCACAGAAGATCCGTTGCTTTTCGAGACCCTCTTTGATTTGTTTAGGAGTCAAGTAAGTACTTCCGGTTGCCAAAGACTTTTATATATCGATATCCTGAAAAGTACATTTTTATTAATACCTTTTTTGAAATTGAATAACTTTTTAATACAACTTTTAAAAATGCATTATGCACCGTTAGAGTCGTCTTTCATTTGTTAAACAAGAGATATGAAGATGTAACTTGAAATAAAAAAATTCTAATTATGTACGAAAATGTTAAAAATTAAATTTTTCTAAACATTCACTGCTATTTTTTAATATTTTAGGTAAGCCTCGGTCTAGATATACCAAACTGGGCGAAACCTGTTCTGCCGAAACTTGGAGAAGCTGCAAAACTAGCGTATCGACTCTACTACAGAACAGAAGAGATGAGGCGTCTTGGTGGAGGTAATTATGAATTATTTTAACAAAAAAATTACACAAAATACTATACTATAGTGTTATAGAGGAGATATGATTTAAATTAATAAGGTTATTATTGTTTTAAATTATCTAATTTTTTTATAGGTGTTATCCTAAACCACTTTATCGAGGCTGCATCAGATATTATTAATGGTAAGAATGTTACCAAGAGATTCCATATGTACTCTGCGCATGACTTCAACATTGGATCACTTATGGAGGTGACTGGAATCGCTAAACATGAGCAGCCTGTTCCGGAGTATGGTGCCATTTTTGGGTTGGAGCTGTTCCGGTCGAGGGTGACGGGCGACTTTACTGTGCTTGTAAGTGAATCCATAGTAATATTATTAATGCGAAAGTAAATATGTATGTTAAGTTTTCACGCTTAGTTTAAACTACTGAATCGATTTCAATGGAATTTGGTATGGAGATAGACTAAACTTTAGGGAAGGACATAAGCTAAGGGGTTGAAGGGGTTGAAATAGGGTATGAAAGTTTGTATAAAATTTTCCTTATTTCTTTTGTGCAAAAGCTACTAGTATATTCGTCTGTATATTCTTGGACAGTGCAGGCGTGGATTAACAATCTGCACTCAAATCACGTCATGATAAACCGTATTTTGCAAATATACAGAAAATCTCAAATTTTGAAAAGTTAACTTTTGTATTTAAATAAATTCATTGTTATCAATATAAATGAAAATCCGATTATGGCTTACAATTTTACAAATACAACGCGTAAATTGAATAACCTTTTATTGAAAAAACTTTATATGAATTTGTATAATATCTGAGCAGGGTTTTTGAGAAATTGCCTTGAGTAAATAATATTATTGTTAAAATAAAACGTAGATTACATTAATGTTAAAATTATTTAAGTAAATAATTTAAGTAAAGTGATGCAATTGGACTTTGTTCATTTTGTACTCGCGTTTCGTTCGGTGAGTGAGATCTTCCGGTGCCCGTCCTTTCCCCCCCCCCCCGTCCTCTTCCCTTACCCCTCCATTTCCTAATTTTATTTTTCTCCTCATTCCCTCTTATTCCCTGCCCCCTTAATAAATACTGTTCCTCTTCTATAATGGCTGACAACTCACTTGTAAGCCTTCTGGCGTTGCAGGTGTCCATGGGCGGTGATTAGCACATCACTCGAAGTGATCTGCCTGCTCGTTTGCCTCCTCTTACATATTTTCTTTTTTGTTAAGTAAAACAAAACTAATTCATGTCTTATATTATATATTCTATACTTATATTATATATATATATATTCTTTCGCTATAATTACTTTTGTCTTTAATTACGTTTTTTAATGTTTTCAGCCAATTTATGTAGCAAAAGCTGGTGAGTCTTCCCTTCAAAAGTTGCACTTCACCTACTCCGAATCCGGTGGTGGTTATTGCAACTTCGACAAGTTTAGAAATTCAACTAGCCATCAGGCACTTCCAGAATGGGAGTTCTACAGTATTTGTGGTATTAGGACTGAGCTGTGATACTATTTTAGCTAACATAATTTCCGCATAGGTTTTATGCACTGTAATTTTAACGCCTGACATATTATTGTGAGCAATATGCAAAGAGTCGTTGGATGTTACATAATATGTTAGGCGTATAAATTGTGACTTGCAATTAAGCTAATAACGTTAGTAACTTTACATTTTGCAGTTGCTGTGATATTAATATGTTTCATATAATATTTAATTGATTTTTTTGACCAAATTCATTGATTGTATGTAAAAATGTATTTTTAGGTATTGATGAATTAAAAGTGTACATTTGATGTACTTAAAGTACTTTTAAAAATATTGTATTATTTATATATTTGGATAATTTTGATGAATTTATTTTAATAAAATCATATTTTAAAATAGCTTAGCGTCTTTTTTCTCACAATGCACTAATCTTGAGTTGTAATAAAAGTGGTGTGGAGAACACCATTCTGAAATATATCTTTTAATTCTATACAGAATGTACGAGTATATTAAATAATTGAGACAACATATATACAGTGTAATTTAAAAATTCCATGTAACGGCACGTCAAACTCTTTAAAGCGTCGAAATCACTCGACACACAATTGGCTTTGGATGGTTTAACTCATATTCCATACAACTAACACGACCACTCTCTATAACCTGTCGTTATATAGAGTTTACTCTGGATTTCATACCTATCTTTTTCATGAACAATTCAAACGCAATAACTGCGTTTAACTAAAACAGAAAAAAAAGCTTCGTCGCGTTATAAATTCGAATAAGCACACATGAAGATGGTACCATATAATAAATCAGTTTCAAAACAATAATGTTGGAAACTTTTACGGCAAAGTGTGTTTCTCAAAACGTTTTACCGCCAAAAGCCCGCACTGAATGAGATTGTGATTTATCGTTCAAGGGGTTCTGCTTTTCAATTTAATTTCAATAGCTCCTTTGTGTGCATTAGGAGATGAATAGATTATTTCGAATATTTTACCTATTTGCTATTTTATTTTTAACGTCTTGTTTATAACCTTGAAATAATTAAAAGTAATCTGTGATATTTTAAAAGCAAACGCTACACTTTCACAGCCATAGACAATTATTTTGTCTATGGCTGTGATAGCGACCTCTCTCCTTGAGCTTGACCATTTCATAAAATAATTTATCGATTATATTTTTTTAAATACAGTGTAAACTCTCTATAACGAAACTCAAGGGACTGAGCATTTTTCGTCGTTATAGAGAGTTGTCGTTATATGGAGTGAACAAATAAAACAACTAAATTTACAATAATGTTTAATAAGTCTTAGATAAAATATGCATATATGTACATATACTGTTATTTACACATGTAGTCCGTTAACTTTGTCTGACGTTTTTTGCTGCCAGTACTTGTTTTGTATTATCTTATGTATCCTATTCATACCTAGATATGTGGTGGAATCATCTTGATTAAACAACAAAAATGTTTCTATCAACTTAGCAGCATCTAGCGCTTGTTGAATTGTTGGTGGTGATTCGGCTTCGTCCACTTGATCATCTTCTTCATCATCATTATTGGGATTTTAATAAATATGTACTTACTTAATCAATATGTATTTACTGTTAAAATATGAAAACATTTCTTCGTAATAGAGAATGGCTGTATCGTTATAAAGAGTGTATCAATGTATGGGTTTTAACGCAAACCAACCAAGTTGTGTACACTTCTACTTTAAAGGGAGTTTATCGTTATAAAGAGTTTACACTGTATTTATTTATTATGAGATGTTTGTATTGGCTATTAATTGTTGCAGCACTTTACAATTGTTCTGTAGAACATACTCGACGATTGAAGATGTGGCGGAGAGTTTCTTGAGAGTTCTTCTCGTCAGATTGACAATCTTGATTTGGGTACTATCGAGTCAATTTATTTTTACATATTTTATTTTATTTTTTTATTTCTTAAACCTATACAGCTTATTCCAAAAAGCTTACACAACAAAAATAGATCAACAACAAAGCCAAAACAAGGTCAAAACATACAATTGAAAATACAATCCAAGATCAGAAAAAAATAATACAACAAAAAAAAACACGCACAGAAAAAATAATAATATATATATATGAACAAGTGCAGTATATTATGTAAAGAACGAGCATTTAAGTTTGTGTGTGTGTGTGTGTGTTTTAGTGTGTGCAATGGTGTTTCTGTGTGAGTGAGTGTGCGAGGTTGAGTCTTAGTTTTTTTTTCAAAAGAATTCCTACTTAGGCCATATATCGACAATCATAACTTTAAGAGACCTATATAATTATTTATGATTTTAATGAGTATATTAAATTACCATCTCCTTAAAACAAAAACAACGCGCGAACTAATAATCTATCACTTCCATTTAAAAATATGTTAACCGTTCCGACCACCTAGAAGTAGGACCTGTGTTGAATTTGCAAACATTAAACCATAAACAATTCGGTCACTCGCATACAATTTTACCTACAAGGTATCAATAACAATTATTATAATCTGTGGCCAAAATACGACGCCGTATTTACGTCTGTCCGACTTTTTTTTATAGTGAAGTCATGTCAAGTTTTGCTATTGAACGACTGAGGCGTTCCTTATCGCTCGGTTATGGGCTTTTTCTTGACACTTGATATAGTGAGAATATAAAAATAATATGGTTAGTTACCCCGAAGGTAAGCGATGTTTAGTTTGAGACAAGCCTTATACTAAATAAACATATTTTATACTTGAAATACAGAAAACAATTTTGAACATCACAAAATGTACCGGGAATCGATTTTGAAACCCTCAGTTCGGAAGTCTGGCATGCAGTCAGGATTGGGGTAACTGAGTACACGACTTATGCTTCTTGATAAGACGATTCGTTTACAATTACTAATGTAATTAAAAAAATCTTATTAAATATATTTTGATGTATTTTTTGTGTAATTTCAAGTATAATAATTAACTCCACTATGCAGTGTTTAATTAAATTTTATTGTTTTTGTATAGTATTTATATTTTCCACGTACATTAAATTAAATATATTATTCTCCAATTTACTTTTATTGGTTTTATAGCAAACCATAACTGTACAGAAAACGTCCACTCAAAAGCCAACGAAACTTCGTTCCAATGGACGGTCTATGGACGCCTCATGCGGTTAATATAAAATAATCTATCTATCTATTTTTTATTAATGTTTTATATTAACATATACATTTAAACTAAACCAAAGGTGACTATATCCCGCTAATCAATAATTACAAGTCGGCATAAGATCTGAAATGGCAAAAACAACAGGTTCTATATTCTATAGGTCTTCCTAACCGTTGGCTAACTTCAGAGCGTATAATTATAGGAGCAGTTTTTGTTCGCGCGCTTAGCGTTAGCATAAACATGGCGTCCGTGCTTAAAACCATAACAAAAAGGCGATTAACCTTATATTTACGCGTTACAACACGGACCGCACCATTATTTTAAACCTAAAATACAAACATAACGTGGGTCAACAGTTAAATGTAACTTTCCGAGTCTCAACTCACAAAACAAAAAGTTTTTTGACTCACATTTGTAGTTTCACTCGTTCCAATCCGACTAAATATAAAAGTGCTCCGGTTTTAACAAAACAACAATGTGCGCGGTCTTTTTTATTTTGTTGGGTTTCATTGGTGGCGGGCGAGACGACAAATCAGTTGCGTTTCGATTGTATCGTGGAGTTGTTGTGTCGCGCGTCTCTTTTATAAACTTTTCTGTTCGAGAGAATGGATATGTGAAATAAAACGAATCGGATACCAAGTATTAAAAGTGTATTATGTTGTTTTGTGTAAGTTTTTAACGCAGTTTTGGTGTAATTCAGTGCGGTTTGGTGATTCATCTCAGTGAACGAGATTGTTGTGTGTCACACATAGGTGTGTGTAGGAATTTAAGTTGAAACTGCAGTCTGCAAAGGAAATGTAAACGTTGATTTTTTGGAATCGTAAGGAGTCTGGTTGCCGCGGAAATAAGGTTAGCAATTTATACTTAACTTGTTTTATTTAAAATAACAATTGGTCTGAACAGCTATGTAGAAGGAACTTGCCTATTATTGATAATAAGTCTTATTTGTCTCGGCTGACACCATTGTTAATGAATAAAATACACTTAATAGAAATCTATGGAACAAGTATCCTATTTCTGAAGATGATCTTCTCAATTTGATTTTCGTTAAAACCTTATATTAACAATGATCTGTGTAGTTTTTATTGCTGTATTCGATATGTTTGTAAAATAAGTTAACGATTAACGATTGAAATACAATTGTGTACGTATAGTTATAGTATAGACATTGTTAGTTTATTATATTACCTTGGTAGGGTATTTGTACCTGTTTTACTGACCGTCTGGTTTGTGGGATTTTTTTGTTTATGTCTGTAAATAGACGTTAATTAGGCAGTTGAATTCAAAAGTTTGAGGTTCTAGATTCAATTTTGTACCAAAAACAGTTGTTTTGCGTAATAATAGGTTATCATCAATTGGACAACCGCTAAATAAAATGTCGCTTATATTTTTTTCTTTGTGAATTTTGGGCGTGGTAACAGCTTTAAAACATATTTAGTTACATATATATTCGTTGTAAGAACTGTTCAAGAATCTGTGGTCCAGTTGTGATTTAAAAACAAAACGAAAACTATTTTACAAAATATTCCACAGACAAAACATTATTTATTATGGAGCAACACACAAAGACAAAAGCGACTCGGTGTTATCTTTTATTTTTGGTTAAATATTAAAAGCCATTCTTGCGGTAATAACCACTCTATTGTTCTGAGATTCCTTTTTCTGTAGTGGGATTTTTAGGTTAGTAACTTGGTTCCGAGAAGGTTATGAAAACCAGTTTTGGTACGAGCTGGTTCGTTTAAACGGCAGCGTACATGAACTATTTCTATATTTATGTATATGTTAAAGCCCTACAGATGTTCGAAGTATAATTTACTACCTGATTAAGATGTTTTTTTTATATAAGACAAATTAGTACCGGATACTAATTTGATACTAAGTGACCCAAACCTTTAACGTTGGGATGAAATTTCTTACGATTAGTATGATATATATTTTTAAAAATTCCGTGAGGAGGTACAGTAAGTGTCAGATTTATTAAAACGTCAGTTGTTTGCATTTTGATAGCTTGAATGATGCGAAATCAATACATAATATTATCTGAAATGAATAATGTCAGATCGTCTCAATAAATCACTGACGGACATGGGCCAAGGAGAATACTTTTTATGAAGTCATGAATACAAATACTTAAATTTTATAAATAAAATAGTTAAGAATAAGAAAATGTGTTGCTTTTCTTTTGTGTACTAAAACGTATTTTCTTCTATTATTAATGAATACAAAAAATATATAATATATTTGTCTATCTTAATATTAGATAGCATTGCAATTGTAAAACATTTTTTTTGATATTTGGTGATTTTTGAGTTTTTATACAAACACACTATATTTCTATTGAAGTGATTAAATAACACCTATTTACACAAACTAGTAGATAGTTGCTAAGTGTAACGGGCTGCCTTATCGCTAATTAGCGATCACTTCCTGAATCCCTTAATAATTCAAATAGCTACCTGGTTGTTCAATTTAGATGAACAGAAATCATATTCAAGTAAATACAATTATATATATATATATCTTCTCGATTTATTTTATTTGTATGAAACCATAAAAATATAATGATTTTCGGTTTAACTTTCATACAATATTGTCTACGTTATTTTGTTAACTGGAATGGATTGAAATGTCTCCATTAATATTCCACAGATAGACACACGTTAAAAACCGCCAATATGTAAATGTGGCGACATCTGTGGTCTCGTGCATGTATGCAGATTTCATTTGTTTTTGTTTAGTTTTTCAGTATATCGCTCATGCATATCAAATATACGGATGCCAAACTGTAATAACGAACGTTGTGTTTTGTCTAGCGAACACTTGTTTTGCTATCTATCTATATATATGATTAAAATGGTCCAAACTGCGAGGCGAGGTAAGGTACCTCGAATCTAAGAGACTCTGTAAAGGCTCTTTTAGCCTTATTTATCGTTCACCTTATCAAGTGACCTAGGCGACCTAAAGTCTAAAGGTTATCTAAATCGTTCCCAGTGACATGGTACTGGCAAAAACTTTTCCTGTTAAGCAAAACGTCTCCTCGGGGAGTGACTAGAGTTTTGAAAGTTTTTTAGTTATCCGTGTGAGGTTTTGGTTAAGGTGATCTGACCAAGTATATAATTGAAACGTGTTATAAATAATTTTACTAGACGGTTTGTGTAGTTTTCAATAAACGTCTTCCGCGTGTTTAGAAATTTTATACTGTTATGAAATATCAAAAATAAATAACTATTCATATAGGAATTGTCGAAAATTTTTGAACAAAAATCATTCTTCATTACATTTATTGTGAAATTAAGGGCGAAGAGTGGATTAGAAAAACTGACAAGAAATCCCGCCAGATGCAAACATTACACCATCTATATATATAAACTAAGTTTAAAAACCCACATAGTGAAATAGGAGCTCGCATTTTCGCAAACATACACCACACCGAGATGAATCTACAGAACGAAATATTATCAGGATATTCTCGTTAAAAAATTAATTGAAAATTTCCCGATTCCAAAAACGGAATAATAAAAGTACGGTACTTTTGAGACGGTAATTAGATTAAAAAGTTATCAACTTGAAAATAAGTGAAACACTGAAAAAAAAACTGTTGATGGAATAAATTTGAGGACACGAAATTAATATTTTTCGCACGTTATTGAGTTTTTGAGTGGGAGTGCCATGCTGTTACTTAGAGTTTCAGCCGAATGGGCAGGCACGGCCGGAGAAATACCACTCTCTTACAGAAAACTGGCGTAAAGTGATGCAATTGGAGTTTCATTTTGTACTCGCGTTTCGTTCAATGAGTGAGATCTTCCAGTGTCCATCCTTTCCCCCCCCCCGTCCGCTTCCCCTACCCCTTTCCCAATTTTCCTTCAGGTGGCATCACCTTTACGGTGGGCCTTCTTCTGTCCCTTTTTCTCATCGTCTTGGACGATAGAGACAACTAAATTGCAAAAGTACTTACTTCTTAATACACTATCATCCTATCACTAACGCGTAATTACCTAGTTGAGGTAAGTAAGCGTTAGTATTTGCAAATGCAACCAGTTTCAACATATGTCGAAAATATAGTGAAAATAGTGAAATCGCACCCTTTGTGATATCTTCATACATATGTCATATAATTGTATAAATATTTCATGAGGATACTTGGCTGCGTTCCATACAAGAAATAAGAACGTTACACGAAGGCGTATTACTTAAATTATTTTATTGTCGGCCCTGTGTCGAATTATTTATATTAGTCTTCATTTGTTTGATAATTGAACAATTTATTTTGCTAAAACAAGAATTGTTAATTGCCAGGTATTTTGTCCATAACTGGTTTTGTTTAAAAAAGAAAAATGGGGTACGTCATCTCTGTATATCACTACCTCGGTTCACTACACTGGTACTAGGCCTCAAAATTTTACCTTGGATATCACGAAGAGACCTTGAATCACAAAAGCATAATAATCTATATGAAGTTGAATAATTTGTTTGACACCTCTTCTTAGGAACAACTGATTCGAGTTTTAGAAGTATTTTGGTATTGGATAGTCCATTTATCGATAACGTCCTTGAAATTTTCCAATTTGCCAAACGGATTTTTTTAGTACGTATACGTTCTGAACCGTTCAGATTTCTGATTCACGTGCATAATGTCTAAAATAACGTAGATCAAAGTGCAAGGGGATATAGAATAAATTTTATAATTACAGCTTTAGTGGAACGATAAATCTTACGCACATAAACTTTGATAAACTCGAAACTAGAACAATTCTAATTACTTAGGTAAATCTTGGGCCAGTATGGGGACAAAGTCTTAAGTTTTGTAACAGAATTTCTGTCGCCAGTTTGTCTTGGTACTTTAGTATTTAGTAATGTCAAAAGTTTATTTTTCATTTAGAAATAGGCTGTTTAACTATCTCAGTGTTAATGTCCAGCCAAGTGTAATGCTGAGTTGCAGCTTGACTTTGGCATAATTCAAACTCATATGTAAAAGAATAGAACACTCTGTTTAGGTTTTGGTATACAATAATTTATTTATTAAGTACAAATCGGAGATCTAACAAAGAAGATTTATTAGGTAATATTCTCTGTTTGGTACACAAGAGCTTCCGAACAGTTTGCTGGCTTACAATTTTATTAATTGTTTAACATATGGTGTTAGAATGATTCCATTACTATTACGATCATATAATTGTGTCAATATATAGATAATACTCCAATTTAGGAACGTTAATTTCTTGTTTTATTTCTGTGTGTAGAGTTGTTTTTTTGTTTTATATACGATTGTTTAGTTGTTTCCTTTTTTTTGTAAATTGTATACCTGTAATGCTGTGCATCCCTATAATTTATGCACATACATGCCTTGTGTGTTTTTTTTTTGTAATTTTGTTCGGGTTATGATTGTATGTGTGTTGTTGGTGTGCCTTATTAAATAAATCAATAAATAATTGTGTCTTTTGCATTTATATATTTTACTCATTTGATGTTATACTCAAACTATCTTTATTCAAATAGGTTATTACTTTTGAGTTGTCATTATTTACATTACCACAATAATTGAAGATTTTTTTGTTGTGTAACTCGAGGTAAAATGTATAAGGCTTATAATGTGTTACCGTGTTCAATATCCAATATCTTAAATGAAGTTCGTTAATTGCATACGATCGTTGACACAGTTCGTAAGAACTCAAGTGGTCAAGTCTTGAGCTTGGATCGAGAGACGTCTTTCTTTTATTCTTCTTAAATTAGGTGGTCAATTTTACATAAATTTTGAGTAGGAATTGTTGATTGACATCGATTGCAGTCGCCACGAGTTAATAATGATTTGCTTTTGTATATTTTGTCAAAGAATATTAAATGTCGGACTATATTGGATACTATATTCATTAGACATATTTGTAAATAAAGAGTAATTCAGAGTTCAAAATAAGTAGCAGAGATATACCAGTACAGACTATATAAATACCGTGGAAAACTCGAAAAATTATCTTCTTCAGAAAAAGAAGAAAAATTAAAGGCTGTTAAACTTTTAAGTTATAATAGGTATTTACGCCACCACACGTATACTTAACTTCTTGTTAAACAATACAAATATTTGAAACATAAGGCATAATTATCTACATCCAAAAAACTGTGAATTTTATATATATTTCGCCGCTATTCCCAACAAAACTTACCTGAAAATAATTTCTTTCGAACTACGTGCCACAATAATAACAAAAAAACTTATTCAATCAGACCGGTGAGGCCAATAATCATCGGTTTTGGTATAGTTTTGATAATCAATATAACTAAATAATTTTGGTTACAAGTTGTCAATGAATATTTTGTACAAGCCGCATGTCCCATAGGATCTGTGTTCAATAAATTATTACTCAGAAACTCTTGAGAAAGTCGTATTTAAACCCACAAATGAACCTTCAAAATTGATTTTAATTATATTATGTTGGCTTCAACATTTAGTAGCATAAACCCACATTCAATTGTTATAAATATACTTAAAAAATCATATATCTAATGTATGTAATATATATTTTTCTTTTATAGTCCCTTATTAAATGTATAATATAATATACAAATAACTAAAACAAATATTGCATAAGAAAACCTTACTGAGGTTCTTTTGAGTTCTTCTCGGCTGAGGGCGCGCAGTGAAGCCATGTAAACTTAGTTTTAGTGCAAAAGTTTACATCCAAATTGAATAATGATTTTTTTAAATATTAGTAATATTTTGTTATTTTGTACTAACATTCAATACATTTATCAATAAAAATATAATATAACGCTAAGATATTTACACAATCTTGTATTTCATTGTGGAATATTTTACTCATAATCTTTGCTTTAGACCTCAAACAAAGTTTAGTAGTTGATAGCCCTGGTAACATTTGGTTAGATGGCACAGCAATTTATTAAAGCAACGTGTGCCGTAATATAGGTCAAACTTACAAACGCAAACACTCACCAAAGTATATTATGGTGTACACTATCCTTGCAGAATAACTAGACTAATTACATTCCAATACAAAATGAGGCTCAACATTTTAGATAAAAACGAAGTGCTGTTTTGCTGACGAGGATAATCTTCCAATAAAACATTACTAACTGATATATATATATTGATATACAATGACCAATTTAATACGAAAAAAAACATATATTTTAAAATTTCATAATAAAAGCATATTATATAGTTATATAGTAACTATGACTATTTGTAACGTCTCATATACTGTCAATAATTTGCTATGATCTCAATTGCATCATACAGAAGTTTGAAGTCAGTTAACTTAGTTAAGAAGTCCGGTATTATTATGGTTCTCTAAACTATATTGGTCCTTCTAGTTTTAACGACCTATACCGTGTATTTGATTACTTTATATGTTCAATGATATCTTTTTTTATGGTTTTATGGTCCTTAAAAAAATGCGTAATTAAAAATTCAATTAAAATGCATAATTATTACAACATAAACATTAAACTTTAAGTACATAAAGAAACTGTAGAAAGTAAAATACTTAATTTAAATTAAAACGTGGTTAATTAAAAAAACTGATCAATAAATCGTACTGAGTACATTTATTAATGTTTGTGAATTACATTAAATGGTTGTCGTATGTTTGAAGTTTATAAGGCTTTCAGAACCCTTTGGCTCTGTTCCACACTTGCAGAGCATAGCGCTAATTACCTTTAATTAAGTTATTTAGTCACTCGGAATTCCTAGTTACATCTAGACAATGAGTTGCAGTTTTCTTTGCGAACCATTGACAAACTACAAAGCCTTTGGGCCATTTAAAACCTGTGATATTTAACAGACAGAGATCATAAATGTGTCTCTGGTTTACTTAAGTACCGTACCAACTAGATATTTATGTAAAATATTCCAGGGACTTTTAAGCCAGATTGCTACTCAGCAAGGCAATACCTTGCATCAAACTTGCAGTTAATATTTCACTTGTGCGTTCTATAACTTTGTCTGAGTTTTATTATGTTTTTTTTATAAAATGTTTCCTGTTATTCTTAGGACATGGGCATGGATCATACAAGTAAGGTCAATTGCTGTTGGAAGTGGAATGCATCAGTCTTTTTCATGTTTTTGGCAGTTATATGTATTTATTTGAATCAAATATCTTTCGACATATTTACTATTAAATAAAGGAATACTAACAAAGCTATAGGTAATAAACCCTGGATAAAACTGGATAAATATATCATTTCAGACATTCAGGACGAAAAAACAGTCACGGAACTCTGTTACATTTCGTTCTCTATCTCTTTTTTCTAAATAGTACAAAAAATCAAAAAGTTATATTTACTTATCTCTAGAAATTTTGTATTTAATATAACCTATGTATGTTATTCCTACGAAAGTATGTATTTTAAATATTCATCAAATAATTAACTATTGTGTGCAAAATTGTCTCTTTCTCAACAGTACAGGATCAACAGTAATATTTAGATTATCCAAGAACAATAAATATAAATCCATATTGAGCGATTGTTTTATTTGTTCGCTCATTAGTGACGGATTGTCACTAATTGGCTTAAGGTTTCAAGCGTTGACACTCCACCAGTTTACACATTTGATGGTCTAGCTAGTACCTAATTAGTTCGATAATAAAAAAAATCAGTTTCTAACGCCTTAAAATTGAGTTTCTTGTGTAAGTACATTTTTTTAATAGTATGCCTACATTGTCGTTTTGTTATACTAACGTCAGCATGAAGAATTTAGGGCGGTGTTGAAAGACATGCTCGTTTTGTAATTTAATTAAAAATAATTATTTGCTTTTAGCTTTTTCTGCATAAAATCGAAATTTCAAAACTCCACAAGCTCGCCATTTTTCTCGTCGTCTTTGGAGACTGAAATAAATTGAAAATAATGACGTCACTACTTCATTAAATTTTTGAAATTCAATTCCTTTATAGCGTTAGTAACTAACCAGCTCAGTCTTGAAACTAAAACTTGGCATATTTTTCTCGACGTTTTTCATAGTTGTCTCATAATTCGATATATTTATGGTTATTTTTGCTTGGTGAGGGTTACTACCATACGTGCTACAGCACCTGCAAAGACACAATATGGGTATGTGGGGATAAATTGGTAAACCCCCTAAAGTATTAATAATCCTTTATAACTAACCAGTAATATTATTAATTAGCATTATTACCTCTATTACGATTATATAATCATATACACTCTAGATAACGACACTGAAGGGTCTGTGTTATGGTGTTACAGAGAGTGGTCATTAAATGGAGAAAAGAAAAATCATTGCATGGAATACAAGCTAAACCAACCAAACTCATTTGATTTCGACGCTTTAGAGACTGTGTCGTTAAATCGAATGACGTTATATCAGCCAAATATTACTTATTATCTGTTTAGGTACTTAAAAGTACTGCCGGATAAATCTAAACCGTAAAAAATCGTGTAATATGAAATACTAGATATCTGGCAAATTTATCATTTTTACGTATAGATACAACGATTTTGCAACCACTCCCCTACGGGGCATTTCATTCTTATCAATATAGACTTGTATGTAGGATTATCAACTCTATGCTGTTAATCATAAAGTGTGCAATTGCTCATCTATGTTTATCAATCACTTCAGGTGAAATTATCAGTTATATCGACAGTGTCGTAATGCAATGCTATAGCTACATGTGAAGATAAAGAAAAAATACAATTTTTCACTCATAATCAGTTTAATTTTGCGATTATTTTTTCGTTTTTTCATACTCTGGTACAATGCAAACGCGACACCAGTTGTCCCCATATGCGGAGTTACACCCGAGGAGTGTTTTAGTGGATATGACTCACCGGTCCTCTGAGTAGCAGAGGTTTCCTGGTTAGTGAGTTGTAATAACCTGTGCGTAAAGCGTAATGCGTAAAACATTTCCTCCACGGTTATCAAAAAAAAAATGTCTCTTCTATGCAAATGCTGATTGCTAGTGCTACGTAGTAGGTAACGCCATCTTTATTGAAGGAGGTGGCGGAACGGGAGAGTGAGCGTTCCACCACAAATCCACTGCGGGTTAGGAGACATGGAGAGCGTAGGAGAAGGTATGCCAACCTTCTTCTGTATGTCCGATGTAGACAATTACATTAGCAGCCGCTGGGTGCCTGGTTGAGTGCGAAAGCGACCCCAGGGCCCTTTCAATGCGGTCTTGTAGGTTTACCCGAGGTGGTTTTAGTGGGTATTGCCCACCTCGTCTCTGAAAAGCAGAGTCACCAGCGTGGGTTGAGTCCCACATATCCCTTATCCTTTGGGACCAGGGAATGCGGAAATGCATTTCCACCTGGGAAAAAAAGAAGGTTACGCCATCTTGCCCTTTGGTTCTTCCAATTAAAATTAATTTAGTAGATAAACGCCAATTTGTTTACATTAGATTCGATTGCTTATAATGTGATGTTTTGTAGCTATTGTGGGCAGCGACAGAAAACACTCACGTGATGATCATATGGTATAATGATTAATTACCTGGAATCTCTTGTTCGCAAAGCTACTTTAACTAGTTGTTTCAATATTTAACTTTTAAATTTAAAGGCGCTTTCGTAATTAATCAAAAAGCTTATTTGTCGTCGAAGGCTCGACGTGTGGGTTGTTCACGCCGCAAAATATCAAAGTTTTAATTAGTTATAATCATGTGTGCCTTTTTGGACTCCAGGGATAACGTGTTAAGTGTACACGATTGGTTAGTGCCAAACATTTTAAATCAACAGTTAATCAGGATAAGTTAAAAAAAATATGCGCTGTTTATAAGTCCTGTACGTTATTGATATATCTTTCGTTATTTATATCTTTTCCCCCATAGAAATTTATCAGTTATCACTTGTGTACGTCAAAAATTTAGTTATAACATACCTATGAAGATTCAGAAATAAACGCTTTGCGAAGTTACTCACAACAAACTCAGCCATGTACAGACAGCAGAACACCTAGGTGCTGTTCTTATAAGCACCAAGGGATATAAAAATCTGAGATCTAAATATATAATATATCCTAAGTAAATAACATGCCAATATATAAAAAAAAGACTAAGACTCAACCTCGCACACTCACTCAACAGCAACACCATTGCACACACTAATACACACACACACACACAAATGCTCGTTCTTCACATAATATACTTCACTTGTTGATAGGTATATAAATATTTTTTTCTGTTCGTGTTTTTTTGTTATTGTTGTTTCTGATCTTAGATTCTATTTCCGGTTTTAACAATTGCATGTTTTAACCTTATTTTGGCTTTATTTTTAATCTATATTTATTGTGTAAACTTTTTTGATACGCTGTATAGGTTTAAGAAATAAAAAAATAAAATAAAATATTGGTTACCCTCACCATTTAAGCAAGCGTTGATTGTGTAGACAAATCCATTGTCACCCAGTCGGTGAGCACAACCTGAGTACGCACATACATTGATTCAACACATAAGAAGCATTGCCAAGAGGGTTCCATCACCAGAATGTTAAGTGCTAGTGTACCGTTTCTAGGTTAGCATGTCACAAAACCCGCATACACCTTAATAAATGGGGATTTTGAAAGGACAAGTTTACCGCGTGCCTTATTACACGCTAATAACTCGCTCCGTGTCATACGACAACTTTTTCCTTTGTAAAAAATTAACTTTCCTTTGAAATATTTAAGGTTAATTATAATCAGTATCTCAGTGTTCTTTTCTCACTACAACTTAAATGTAAGCTCCTATTTCAACTAGCCGGGTAGTAAGGATTTTTTTTTAGTTTTGCATATGAGATATTTGTGATGAATTCGCTGGAGTATGGTTGCAGGTTACAACTGTAGAACATACTTGGCGATTTAAAAGATTGATGGAGAGTGCCTTGCCAATTCTTCTTGTTATTTGTGGCACAGTAATTGTAGACTGTCCGATTTTAATATTACTGTACCTGATCCATTCTCCAATTTTTACCTTTATTTATATACAAATTGTCAATAAAGTCAATATAGCTTATATAGGGTGCTCCGTTTCTTATGAAAGTGTTTTCGTTTAACATACACCCTTCCTTCCGGTAATGAGAATACAAATTGGTGCCAATATTTCATTTCGTAGTAAAAAAATGAAACAAAAGTTTCAATTGAGGCGCCGAGGAAGCGCTGAGTGGAAGTTGATTCAATTTGAAGTTATTTTATATCTTAGTTTCATACTATTTTCTATTCAATTTCTTAATTCACGTAAAATACACTTCACCAAAACACAGATTAAACTTGGTTCCTAGACGATGAGCTATTGGTTACTTTAAAGTAATATTAAAATTAAAAATGACTTCTGTAGAAATTAAATCTAATGCGAGTCCAAGGGTTGTGATGCCTTTCTTTTTTCTTAATACTTAACACATATATTATCTAAATAATACTCCTTATTAATTCTACACATTTTTTTCCATATTTGAGATAATAAAATAATGTATAAATCACATATAATGAGACCCGTATAATATTGTCATTTAAGACCAACGAAATTAATTTAAATTCTCAATTGAAACGGGTTCTGTGGGACCATTCATCTTGTTGATGACATTTTGTCAACATATAACGTAATTAGCCCTTTGGATTGTTTTGTTAGAATGTATTAGACGATATATGTTAAATACGATATGCTTGAGACTCATAAAAAACTTCTGAAATTAAACTTTTATTAAAATTGGTTCGTAATACAATTATTTTCAGGGCGTCACATTACAACTCATCAACAGATCTCAGGGGCTGTCCTGTTTAATATAAATTATGTTAATTACGTCTCAGACGTTATATTTACATACCAACCCACATTTCGTATATAACAAAAATATTTTTTTTTGTCTGGAGTGAATCTGAATGTAATTTAAAAGTTTTATTATTGTTTAATACTGATTACAATGAATTTAATAACCTTTTTTAAATTGCTGTTAAAAACGTTATATACATATATATATAAGCGATTTTTTTTGATCCGTGTGACACGAAAATTAACTGAAATAGACGCGTAGATATTGTAATGTTTAATCAATATGGCGCTACTCTGTGGGCCAGAAAATTATAAATTACCTTATAGTATAATTAAAATCAAATACCTAGGATTATTAGCAATTATTATTCGAGTATATTATATTTGGTAAATTGGTACAATAGCTTCTGAAATTGAGATGATATTGTAATAATATATGGTAATAATATTTCTGTAGGTAAACTGTTACTAAGATAGTTACCACAGACAATACTTCTGAATTCAGTGGGGAAATTAACTATGATAGAGAAGTGGGTTTATACTGCTAATACTAATTGAGTATTTATGCATATATATATCCATGACAGTTGCTTTTATTCACATGTATATATTCCTCATTCACACTCTTGTACGAATGTTAAAATAAGCGACAGTTGAAGTTCGTCACAGTTTTGACAGTGACGGTTGACATTTACCAACTGTAACGACGTATTCTGTGAACAACATTTCGCTATTACTGGAATTATAAATATTTGATATTAGCAGTTTAATGGGTTTCAGTCGTCATAATTCAGCTACCTATTTCAATATATCAGATATATTTGTCTAATATTGTCACAACTGACGTTAATAAATGTATGGGCTTTAAAACCTCTTCACGAACGCATGGACCAAAGACAAAAATTTAACTTAAATATATTAAACAGTAGCGTAACGCTAAAAATATATTTTTTAATATTAAATAGTTAATAAACTCACGCTAATATTTTTACATTTGTATGTATACTCAAGTAACAAGACCTCTTGTAAGGCCATCGTTTGATCTAATCGACTAACGACTACTTTGGGTACGCCCACTCGATCCTCTAAATTATAAGCATAACCACTTTTGCATTGTAATTTATAAACATAATCTGAAATGCTATCATATTTATTTATATGACCTCTTGTATTCAATTATTAGTATGAAATTCATTGTATACTGAATTATAACCAAAAATTGATCAAAAATAAACTACAGGACGACACTTACTTTGACAGTATTTCAAGTTTAAAAATGGTAATAACTGTGTAGGATACTTTTAGGATAAAATGTTCTGCATGATCTTGCTCCTGTGTGTACCTTACTGATAAAATCCTCTTAAATTGACGTAACACGTGTTAATTTATTGTAGCAATTGCGCGGACAATAGCCCCTTACAACTGTAATGGCCCCAACAATAGAATATAGATAATAAATTGTAGTTTTTGTGGCCCCTCAGCGCTCTACCTGAGAAATGTTGCTCAACCAGTCTTCACAGGATTACGAGTAGAACTATTACTATACTTGAGTATTTTAAGGATCTATTTGTTGATGTATAAGATATATTGTTTCTAATTTATAAACCGCTAAAGCCTTTATAACCTTTTTTCAGGTAATGGAATTATAGTTGTTATTCTTCGTTCAAAGGGTAAGTCTTTGGTTTATTTAACATAGGGTAATCTGTACAAACAAAGTATGTTTTTGAGTCAATAATATGTATATAATGTTATATACATATTATTGACTATGGGATGTCGAAACATAGTAACGAGTCATTTAAAGTCGTGTTTATGTAAGATTTAGATAAACATTATGTGTGTCCTAATTAGGCTCATGTTTGCTAAATTAAACACATCAACAAAATTTATGTTAAGACAAAAAAACTATACATTCATTTTTCAGTCAAAGTCAAAATATCTTTATTAAATACATAATCATTTTGAATCGACTTAAATCTAAGTGATTCTACGCCTGTTCGTTCGCGACCAAGCCCAAGAGAAGAGAAACACAGAGATAAGAAAAAGATTACCCATTGTTTCATTCAATTTAACTTTTCCAAGTGTCGAATATTGATTTAGTAACTTATTTTACTATACAGTTCCTCATGTAAACGAATTGCTCTAGTAATAGTCACATCTTCATGTTTTCCGTGCTTTTTTTTGAGAGTTTTGGATCCAAATCATGGTAATCAGTATCAGATATTAATCCAATCTTGTTAAAGAAAAATGCAAAATAGCGTTCGTAAGCTCTATTGTCGACTGATGTTGACTCAGCCTTGTTTGGTTTAAGACATGAGTTTTGAATTTCTTTTTGTAACATTATTATATCACATATTCGATGTTTAAAATCATTTCTAATTTAGTGATATAGTCTATAAAATGTGTGTTATATGTTGGGTTATTAAACTCAAACTCAAAATAACTTTATTCGAGTAGGTCTTTATAAAGACACTTTTGAATCGTCAATTTTTACACTACCACCGGTTCGGAAGGCAGTCATCTGCCGAGAAGAACCGGCAAGAAAATGTCCCCACAATCGCTTATCAGAAAATCGCTTAGATATAGATATAAACTAACAACTGTGGGCAAGATTTAAACAAAACGTGTGTTATTATTTTATTACAAATATTTGCAATTGCTAATCGCTACCGCTCATAACATAATCTTGGCGATTCTTGTCTTGCCCTTTAGTGCGTCAAGTGAGAGATAGGGCACGATTTTTTTTCTTTATTACAGTGCCTTTTTAGGACGATTTGCGATGACATTTTGATGAAACCTATCACGGAATATTACCCCTCGGTCTTTATAACGAATGATACGATCTCTATGGATAATGTTCCTGAAATATTACAGTCATTTGTTACCTTATGGTATACTTTTTCATTCGATCAAACTTATATGCCATACATATATATCGTTTCTATATATGTTTCTTGGTAATTGTAGGATTTATCACAAGGTTTTGGGTTGACGAATATCATTTAAATGTCCGTATGTTTAATATGACCTGCAATATTATTCCTGAGATGGAGCTTATAAAATAAATAGGCGTCTACCATTTGCTATTGAGTTGGAAAGTTCGCGATTTAGTGTGAATACTCAGTTAAAATGCTTCAGTATATCAAAGTGTCCTGCGCGTGATATTCCCTATGGACCCGATGTTCCAGTCATGTTGGACTTCCTCGTAAAATGTCAATTTCAATAGAGATTCGCCCACACCCAACATATGTAAATTCGTACATACATGTTTGTATGAAAAACTTGAGAAGCGTAATTGGAATTAAACTACAGAAATTGTTTAGGGAATCGGATCTCTGAAACGAAATCTACCTGACCTTTATTACCTGGAATATTTAAAGTTCAAACTAGATATATTATTACGTTAAATGATCGCACTTTACCTACATAACCCGTAAATATGCAGTTGATTTGCTGCAGACAAATAAAAAAACGATGCAAAAGTATATAAATAGCTCTATCGCAATAAAAGTCACTGTGTCTATCTACAATAACTCGAAAACTACGGCCATTAAACGCGATACTCATAGATTTTGTTTGACATTCTGTGAAAAATCAATTATCTATGAATGTGTTGAATAAATTATAGAGAGCTTTTGTTTTTGACTTTACATTTAATTTAAACATACAATGAAAACTTTAGCGCAAATTTTAACATTAACACAACTGCGGTACAAAATCTAGGCTATAAGGACAATTCAAAAACCTTAATGTCGTCATTTACCAAAATGGGTTGTACACCGAAATACGCAGGACCCATAGCAAAGCTGAGGCTTTTTTTTATTTTTTTTAGAGAAGAGGGGGCGAACGAGCAGCAAGCCCACCATATAGGTGAATTCGCCGCCCATAGACACTCACGCGGCTGGTAGCTCGTGAGTGCGTTGCCGCCCTTTAAAGGAAAGGGGAGAGGGACGAGGGAAGGGGAAAAGGATGGGCCCCGGAAGATCTCACTCACCGAACGAAACGCGAGTACAAAATGAACAAAGTCCAATTGCATCACTTTACGCCGGTTTTCTGTGAGAGAGTGGTATTTCTCCGGCCGTGCCTGCCCATTCGGCTGAAACACTTAGTAACAGCGTGGCACTCCCACTCAAAAAGCTGTTTTTATGACTTCCACAAAGCTACCGCAAACGTCAAACGTAATTTTCTTAAACCTTTATGTTATTTGCTTGGGAATCGATTTGGAAATTCGTTTATCATATTGGCATTTTGCAAACGAAAGTTTGCTCGACGTGCACCTGTCGCCTGGGGCCCGCAGCGCAAGGGTATGTCCGTTTCTTTGAATTCTCTTTGACAGCAAAATCCGAGAGAATTTCAATTGCACATTGTTTGTTGTTATTGGGAACAGTATTGCTTTTGTTTGTGTGATTTGGTCTGGTTTGAAAATGACACACTGTTTAACGGAAAACTAACGGATTGGTGAGACGAAGTATTATTAAATTATTTAATTCATAGATAACACATCATAATAACATTTTAACACTTAAGTCAAAGTCTATATATATATATAAAAGTTCAAACCTTATCGCCAAAGCCTGACCAAAATTATGATAACTACAATACAATTACTTACATAATCACACGAAAAAATAGACTCCTTAAATCCCTTGGTATGTAAAGAGATAAATACTTCTCTTAACCATAAGAGAAGACGCGTACTAAAAGTAATTAAATGGTCGCTATCAACTCATCTCTTAAAATTTGTCAATTAAACAAACCTAAAGGGACACAATACATTTATATATTCATTACATGAATTGTATTCTATATACGAAACCTTGTTTCTAAAGATTACATAATATACATCCCAAGGTACGTGTTACAGGTTTACTCTACTATTCAGAGCTAGATGATTAACACCGACTAAAACCTCCTTACGTCACACCTTTTCCAACTGAGAAGATCTATTTACAAATCCAACAACCAACATTAAGAATTAAGTATACATTTAATTATTTATACAATTATCTTTACAATGTAGTAACCGATATGTTATATTTAATTTATTGTAAACTGCATGCTTTATGTAAGCTTTACGCATGATATGCTTATAGAAACTGGGGCAGATGAAAGTTACATATAACAGCTACTATTATAATGAGGCAGTTTTGCTGTTAACTGTGTTCGTAACAAGGTGTAAGCCTGGATTGTTTGCTATTGTAATTAGTATTATTCGACACATTTACTTGTTTTTTTTTTAATTTTCATTCGTGCCTTGAACATTTCTGTAGGGTTAAACTTTAAATTATAATTAACAAAAAAACGTGGAACATTAAGCGATATCATTTCTATTTTAAAACGCCACTCAAACTGATGTAGAAGTCAAAACTAACTAAAACTAGATTATACTTTAGATGCGTTTTATAGCCATTTTTAAGTTCATTAATATCATACTAATAATCACGACCAGAGCGATTCCTCAATCAACATTTTTATCTGGTAACAAAGGCTTACATCTTAATATTTATAATATCGATTTTACAAAGTGGTTCTTACGTGTGGGAGACATAAACGAACTACAAGTAAGCTGATATCAATTAAGAAAATTATATCATAGTAATTAGGGATATCTTAAATTATCTTCAGAGAGTCTAATTGGCCGATAACTTGGCCAAGTTTAAGTTTGCCAAGTTTGTCCTCATAAATTCTCGTGCTACCCTCAAATATAACTTATAAATATTAAAACGGCGTATCGGCTCGGGTAAATAAGAAGATATTGTTTGCTAAATAAAATAGAGCCTCATACATAAGGATTATTCCGGCTTTACTAAGCTTAATATTTCGTAGCTTCGTTATTGTAACTGGGTTACCTAATAAGGCATTGAAATTCTACTTTATTATTAGAAAACAGAGAAAGCTCACACTTCGTTTACTTAAGTCATACAATTTTCGAATGTGAATGTATGAGATGCTTACGAGCTTTCCGATCTAATGATCTAAGTTCCAGATTCAAAAACTGCACCATCAAGTGTTTTATAATCAAGTTAAAAATACAGCTTTCGTCTTCAATGAAACTTCCGAAGCCGATTAATTACCATTAAAGGGAAGCGAGGATCCTCCAATAAATTTTCTTGCTAGACTTAAAGAATGCATTTGCATTTCACTGAAGTGAATTGACGGTTAAGACGTGACTGTGTAATCGTTTTTTAAGTATTCGTAATAGGACCTATAGCTTTTATTAATGATAATAGATATCCATCTTTGCTAAACCTAAATATTAAGTATTCTTTATGCCTATAATAGGTACTATTTATAAATGAACTACCTACCTATCCTTAATTTATTTATTTAACAACTCACCAAAAACTACAAAAGTATAGACACAAAACATGTAATAAGCTATATAGCATTTACTTATGGGAAAATATTACACAAAATACAGTTTTATTTTTTTACAATTACAACTAGCATTAATTTGTGTACATACAAAACGAATTCATATAAATACTTACCACTTACGTGTTTATAGAACAATTGTTAACGCTAAAACCTTCGTTTTACTAACTTAGTTCTGCACAAATACTCGCATTGTGATCAGCCTTTCGGATTAATTTCATTTTAATTAAAAACAACTTTAAATAAATGCAACTAAAGTCCACATTCATTTACATGTTGTCTGCATACAAAATACACTTTAAAATGCACCGTAATACGTTGTAATACAGGGGGCTTTACAATGATTAAAGCTCTGAACAAGTGTGAAGGCATAAACCGGTGGGACTAGTGTCTGAACTAGCTTGGCGTATTAAAATCGCAGTTAAGTTTTATCATCTACCTGTCTAGGCTTTCTATATTTAATTATTTGATTATTATTAAGCGATTTTGCATGTATTATTGAAAATCTCATTGCTTGAATGTTTGTTTTCTTTGATTGGTATATAACTTGTATGTTCTAAAATTTCTAAAACAATAATTGAATACAATAAACTATTTTTAATATACTGCCTATTTAAAACAGTTAGCGGTTCAGAGGCCAAGATCTACTATGTCCGTCTATGTATCTAGGAACAAATGTTATTCGCACTCCATAAACGAGTAAATCGAGAAATGAGGATTACATTTTAAAAGCTTTCGTAAAAAGATAAGGCTTAGTAAATATATTTTTCGATATTCAATACATTTTTCATGTTAACACCAAACATGTTTTTCTGACATATATATGCATACTCTGATCGTATGAGTTGAACGTTATCATAATAACAAGTACTAAAAGAGCGTAAGTTTTAATTATTACAAAATGAAAAAGGCTCTACTGTTATCCGTTAAAGTTATTTAAAAGTACTGATCGTAAACCATAGCAATGACACACATTGTTGTGCCTGTGAATCCAATTGCAATGAAACACAAAAAGCAATATTTACGACAGCGATTTTTGCTGTTGCATTTTATTGTAAGGATCGAACATTCCCATTTTCTATTATGTAATAGTCTAGAATTTACTTATGTACAGAATTTCAGTAGAAATTGCGTTCAAATCTTAATCTCCAGTTCGTATAAATGTTTTTTTAGTTATGTCGGACTTATACAGTACAACGCTATTAAGTCTGTTATGTTAAACAGTATTTTAACAGTAAACCTTGCATCCTTATCGCTATCATCATTTAGAAAATTCTTTTAACAGTTTATATGTGGTCCGAGTGAGATTTCATGGTAACGATGTTGTTAGAATGGTAGCCATGGCAACCGATTCCATAGTTTATAACAGTGCATTCAGTGTTAAGTATCCACCTGTCTAGAACAAACTGGAAGTATTTTTTTAATATGATTTTTACGCTAAATTATATATTAATATATTATAACTTATAATGACAAGACAAATTTATAATAATGTACTCTTTGGGATGTTAATATATAACTATTTTATAACGACTTTTAACAAGGCAGTATTCTATTTTTATTAACCTATGCGAATAAAAATCTTCCCTTAGTAAGCTAAGCTTATAAATGCTTATGAATTCTAGAGAACCCCTTATTTATTTATTTACATTACATAAATTATTAAAAAACATTAAAGTAACAAATATTTGGAACAGCTCTCAAAAATATTGTTATTTACAGGTAAAGGCTCGGTTTACTGGCAAATATGTCACTTTCCGGTAAAGAGGTGAGAAAGTGGTACATCAGTATTACAAAGCGAAGTATCAGAGCTTGCTGGATGGAATAGGAATCTGGGAATACGCTATTATTGGTCTCGCTCTAAACATTTTCCTGTCCGCCTATGCCAATGGACCACCATGAGTTCATCTCGTTGTTTTGTTTTATTTATGTTTCAGCATTCAGATATATGAGTAAAAACGATTTATTTATACTCATAATAGGTGGAAATATATGTAGGTTACAATTAAAAAATACAGGCTACGATTATATATTCCATATAATATCGCAAACCGATAAAATTAAACGAAAAGGCTGTTACAAGGCTGTTAACCTAATGTGATATGAAAATTGTGAATGTCCTATACGTCGTATCGTATTATAAATTATATACATCAAATCTATACTGATATGTGACATAAATGCATTGTTTGCTTCTTTCTCGTGTTGTTATGAAATGTCTAAATTAAATGCGAGGCCATACATGAATAACAATACTAGATTGCGGTCTACGCAAGTAAAACATGTCTTGCTGACCTTTACCGAAGTCCTCTCAAAATGAACTCACAACAGACTTAGTGGGGTTGTAATTTTCTGTAACAGCATCAATAGGTGTGGCCCGTGTAGGTCTTAGCCATCTCGGTACCTACTTTGATCTTGCTATATATAAGACCAACTTCATTCCAACGCAGTGTCGGTCTATCGAGTTTTTTTTTCGCCACTAGTTGTCACTTTAGATCTACGAGACGAAAGGTCGGTTCACGTCCAACCACTTGAGCCTGTTGCATTTTATACATTGGACGATTAAGTATAAAGTGCTTTGAAGCGAAACCGAAAACACGGACAAAAGTTATTTTAAGAATGTCACGGATTATTATCACACGGCATCAGCTACAATATCAAAGGTATTACTTTAAAGAAACCATTGTTTAATTATGACAATATTTAAAAACCAACACATTATATTTGCAAATAATTTTCCATAATTAATAAACGTTTAGCTGATATAAACAATACGACTTTGTTACGGTCAATCGCGGTCTGTTTACTCTGCGGTATTAAGCATGAATGAATATGTAAATGTGCGAATTGCTTAATTTCAAGCTCAATCCAAAAAAGTTAACTTGGGACTGTATTCCGATAATTTTATTAACGGAATAAATGAAAGCTGATTATTTTGAATTTGTTAAATGAAGCGTGCATACTAAGTTACTAATTTACCATAGATATATTAGGTAGATATAATTTAAAGGCAAAAACTTAATACTTCGTAGTAAGTAATTATGAACGGTATTAAAAAATTGATGAGAGCTTTTAAATAATAAAATATATTATGTAATATATTCTACAAAGCGAAGCAAAGTATAAAATAATTTATTCATTATTATACTGACGTTTACTAGAGAAAGCCTGGACTAACAAAAGCATAGTAAGGTGACATAGGTCAGACACACCTGAGGCAGTAATCATGCCGAGGGTGTAATCAGCAAACCAGACTATTAAAGAGGCCCTTACCACAGTAAGAATAATTAAGCATTTGTCTATATAACCATATATATAGAAACGACTTCCTTTAATTCATATTAAATTTAACAATTATAAAGTACCATTAATGCATGTTATTTAAGTGAAATCAAACAAAATTTTAACAAGACTTGTCTACACTAAAACAAATCCTATTTCGATTCGAGAGTTTTCGTTCGGTTGTCAGTGTGATTTACAATTGCAAATTCTACGGCAATCAGGGCAATGGCAGATGCAATTAATCTCTTGGGGCTATGAATGTGTTGAAGGAGGACTGGGGCTCCCAAGTCGGTGGGACGCTACGCACCACCACGCACCAACCTTACCGCCACGCTGCTTCCGAACCAACTTAGGGAACTTCAAGAAAAGCGCGTGCCAATTAATTTTATTAACAAAAAAAACATCTGTTACAAGATGCCGATAGTAGAATTTATTGTTTTCAATACTTATTTGACTTGCAATTTTTCCGTGAAAATTAATTTGTTTAGAGGCTTTGGCTTTGCGAGTAGCAAAGGTATGGAAATACACCCTTTCGTTCAGGGCTCCACATACAACAGTACATCCCTGATAGATCGTGGCGACCCAATTCGGCCGCGCTCCGGGCGCAATGTTTCATACAGCTGAATCTTTAACGGCTCTCCGATAGCTGTTTGAATTTTTTATTTCCTTGTAACGAAACCTTTCAAATCATATCCATCACTTTAATGTGTTTTATGCAACGAGTATATTGCTTTACGAACGAATGTCTCAAGAATTGTCGACCCTTCCGTCTTAATAATGTTCATTTTTCAAAAGCTTAACAAGAAACATCTCTGTATAAGATTTACTATACTTATATTTATGATAATTGGAGTTTCAATGCAGTAATTGTTAAAAGGCTAGTAAGGTATTTGTTTAATATTTTAGATTTATTTATTGTTTATTTATTTTCACAGGGTTTGAATTAAACAATGAATTTATTAGCATGTACCATGTTTGCCAATATAACGCAAATCTTATATAAAATAATCTAGTGGAATAATACCTCTGTAAAATATTTTTACTCTTAGTTTTTTTATGATCTCGGTATTCGCAATCAGTCAGACTTTGACTTGCTGAGCTGCTTCCCACATCTTCCAGCTCTACAATGCAAATTAAAATACATATTGAAATTAGAAATAGTTAACTCTTCATTAGCCTACTGGAAATAACTTTAAAATTAAAATAACAAAGGCTTTTGATTAGAAATTGAGAGTAGTCGTTAAGAGCTCGATAAGACTTGTGCTGTCGGAACTAAACTCAAGTTCAAACATTGTACCATTGTACCTTATTCAACACTACCACTACACTACCACCTATTAATCCGATAGGAAGTTTTAAGGTTTCTAATCATCCATTTCCAGTTTTCTTCTTCGATATAAAAACCCTCAGTCGTTGATTCAACCAAACAAATTCTAAAGCTTCACAAAATTGGATTGGTCTTAAATATATTAAATTGTCATGAAGTAAACGACGTGACCGCGTAGTATAAAAAACCTCGGCTTGTCTATTTCCGTTCATTTTCCTCGTTCTTTAAACTTTAAACTTTACTCAGTACACCCTTTTGTAGTTGAACATTTTCTATAAGTCTTGTGAAGTGAAATCTAAACATCTTGTACGTTGTACGCGTTTCATTACGCAGTCATCTGGAAAAGGCTTTGTTAAGGGTAAGTCAAACGGTCAGGTAACTTTTAACGATATTGGGAAACGCTTGTATTACGATAAGCGATTTACATTTTTTGCCTCTGAATTTCAAACATACTTTATATTACATTTGAAGTATGTTATTCACCACTCAATGGTGTTCAAGAAGTGTCTCAATTTGCAGGCTTGTTAAATAACTTTAAGTGTTTTCAAACAATAAGCTATATCCTATACCTTATATGAGAGAAACCTAAAAAGTTCAAAGTTCAGGATGAATAAACATATCACTCCTTCAATACAAGCTTGCCACGGTGTCACACTCAAAGCTTTAAAGCCTGTATGATAACGGCTTAACGGATCATTAAATATGTAGCATCTGAGCGTCTTGTAGCTCTTTGCAAGGTAACTGTAATAGTTGTAAGGTAACTTAAATGATAACACCAGGTAATTAATTTGAATTTCACAGCCGTATGAGACCGTAATTTAAAATACTGTGATCTTTTAAACATTACACTGTAGTTTGCTTTTGTGTCGTAATTACAACACACATTAACTATTATTTTATAATAATAAAAACTTAATTTAGTAATAATAAGAGTAATCCAAATGTTGGCTATCTATTTTCTTGTTATCCACGACTCAATAACACCTGTTAATAACGTTCATTACAAACATACACAAACCACTTCTTCGAAATGAAGCCATCATTCTGAAGCTTAATGTATCAGTCGCGAAATTCTGGCATAGGAATACGTCTCACAATTTGGCTGCCACTCAACTTGGAATGAATTGTTCGTTGTACTGATAAAAATAATCTAATATATCTGAGTGAAATATTTGCCAATGCTTCGGCAAAGATATGCAGACGTGACTTTATAGTAATAATTGTTTGAGTGACGATATAAGTTGTAGGTCAACCCCCTTCCTAGTGGGAGTGTCAAACTGTTGCCTTCGGGCTTCAGTCGAATGGGCAGGCACGACCGGGGCAGTACCACTGTCTTACTGAAGACCGGCGTGAAGCGGTACAATGGGCTTCACCTGTTGTATTTGCGTTTCGTCCGGTGATTGAGATTCCCGGAGCCCATCCCTCTTCCCCTACCCAAATTAAATAATGAAGGTGCAGAACAAAAAGAAACTACCCCAGGGAGGTACCACTCGTGTCAGCGGTGGAGAATCCTCCTCTGGGCGTCCACCAACGGGAAGTTCAACACCCGCTGATGGCCGCACAGGCTGCCCTTCGTACTCTGGGGGGGGCAACTCTGCGCTACAAAAAAAACATCGTTCTCGGGGCAAACAGGGCAAAATTTCCAAGGCGTCCCCCATCTCACTCACTGTGGATTTCTCAAACATTAGGGGGCTCAACTCCAACATCAACGCAGTCCACCACCACCTAGAGACTGCGAAGCCGGCCTTGCTCTTCCTTACTGAGACGCAGATATCCTCTCCGGCTGATACTTCCTACCTCTCCTACCCGGGGTATAAATTGGAACATTCCTTTGTGCCGCGGGCGGGAGTTTGCGTGTACGTCAGGGAGGATGTCTGCTCTCGGCGCCTCGGGACGCTTGAAGGCGTGGACCTATCTAGCCTATGGTTACGCGTAGACTGCGATGACCATCCGCGTTTCTACGCTTGCTTGTATAGGTCCCATAGTGGAAATTCCGAAACTGACCGACTCATCGAGCACATTCAAATGGCGACAGATTCCTTGCTCGAAAGGGTTCCAACCGCTGAAATCGTGATACTTGGCGACTTCAATGCCCACCATGCCGAGTGGCTTGGCTCTGAAACCACCGATCACGCGGGCAGATCCTTTCACGACTTAGCCTTGGCATATGATCTGACACAAATGGTCCCTGCGATTACGCGAATACCAGATGTGGAGGGTCATAAACCTTCTTTGTTGGACCTTCTGCTGACTTCACATCCGGAGAACTACCAAGTCTCCATCGACCCTCCTTTGGGTTCGTCGGACCATTGCGTGGTCCGGAGTAGAGTGCCAACCACGCGCCCTCCACGGCCTCGCTTTGCGGGCTGTCGTCGCGTGTGGCATTACAAGTCAGCAGATTGGGATGGGATGCGGTCCTTCTATGCATCCTACCCTTGGGGGCTGTCATGCTTTTCGTCGGATTCTCCAGATGTCACTGCTGACTCTGTCGCCGAGGTGGTGCTGCAAGGCATGGAACTCTTTATTCCATTCTCTGCAGTGCCGATCGGTGGCAAGTCTCAGCCCTGGTTTAAACGCTCTTGTATGGCGGCTTCACGTCGAAAACGAGAATGCTTTCGAGCCTGGGCAGACGCGGTGTCATCTCGCGGCTTAGAGTCCGCCGAACTTAAAAAAGCATATAACTCAGCGTCTAGGTTTTTAAAACGAGAGATTGCCAAGTCAAAGTCAGAGCACATTGCCAGTTTTGGTGAGAGATTAGCTCGCCTTCCATCTGGGACTCGTGCGTTCTGGTCTCTGGCCAAAGCTGTCCAAGGGAATTTCTGTCAGCCGTCCATTCCATCTTTGCGTGGGAGGGGTGACTCGCTGGCCCATACTGCGAAAGAGAAGGCTGATCTTTTAGGCACCCTCTTTGCGTCAAACTCGACTTTGGATGACCATGGTAAACCACCACCGTTAATCCCGCGGTGTGATACTTCTATGCCGGAAATTGCATTCCGGATCCGAGCGGTCCGCAAGGCTTTATTCTCCTTGGACATCCATAAGTCGAGCGGGCCTGATGGCATCCCTCCGATAGTTCTGCGCACTTGTGCTCCTGAGTTGGCTCCGGTCCTAACGCGTCTCTTCCGGTTCTCATACTCACTCGGCATCGTCCCGTACGGATGGAAGATCGCTTCAGTACACCCGATCCCTAAAAAAGGCGATCGCTCCGATCCGTCAAACTATCGCCCAATAGCCATAACTTCCTTGTTCTCCAAAATAATGGAATCCAGCATCAATTGCCAGCTCTTGAAGTATCTAGAGGGCCACCACTTGATTAGCGATAGCCAGTATGGCTTCCGGCGTGGTCGGTCAGCGGGTGACCTTCTAGTATACCTAACTCATAGATGGGCGGAGGCAATAGAGTCCAAGGGGGAGGCACTGGCAGTTAGTCTTGACATAGCGAAAGCCTTTGACCGGGTGTGGCATAGAGCACTTCTTTCAAAGCTTCCTGCGTATGGGTTGCCCGAGAAATTGTGCAATTGGATCTCCAGCTTCCTGGCTGATAGGAGCATTAAGGTCGTTATCGACGGAGCTTGTTCCGACCTCAAACCTGTGAATGCCGGGGTCCCACAAGGCTGTGTCTTATCTCCGACCCTCTTTCTTCTGCATATCAATGATCTGCTGCAGCATAGCAGTATTCATTGCTATGCGGACGATAGTACTGGAGATGCATTATACACAGGCCGCGCAAATATTTCTCGGGCTGATGTCGATCAGTTCCGGAACAAACTTGTGTCTGAAGTCGAGACCCAACTAAGTGTAGCCTCGGACTGGGGACGACTTAACCTAGTCCAATTCAACCCCAAAAAGACACAAGTTTGCGCGTTTTCCACTAAAAAAACACCCTTTGTCGCTACTCCTCTCTTTGAAGACACCCTCCTTAAAGCCTCAGCCAGCATCGGAATACTGGGCGTCGACATATCGGACAATGTTCAGTTTCGCGGTCATCTGGAAGAAAAGGCTAAACTTGCCTCTAAAAAGCTTGGTGTGCTCAGTAGGGCGAGACGATACTTCACTCCGGGCCACCGCTTGCAACTTTATAAAGCGCAAATTCGGCCCCACATGGAATATTGTTCTCACCTCTGGGCGGGAGCCCCCCAGTACCAGCTCCTTCCTCTTGATCGCATTCAACGTAGAGCGGTTCGATTAGTCGCTGACCAGTCACTCTCCGACCGGCTTGATCCTTTGGCGCTGCGTAGAGATGTTGGATCTCTCAGCATCTTCTATCGCATTTACCATGGGGTGTGTTCGGAGGAGTTGTTCGGATTAATACCTGCAGCTAAATTTCATCTTCGGACATCAAGGCAGAATGCGAAATTCCACCCGTATCACCTTGATGTCTGTCGTTCCACCACTGCGCGTTTCGTAAGACACTTCTTACCACGCACCACCACGTTATGGAACAAGCTGCCCGCCACGGTATTTCCGAACCACTACGACTTAGGGTCCTTCAAGAAAAAAGCGTATAAATCCCTAAAAGGCCGGCAACGCACTCATGAGCTCCCAGCCACTTGAGTGTCCATGGGCGGCGACTTCACCTTTATGGAGGGCCTCCTGCTCGTTTGCCCCCTCTTCTATAAAAAAAAAAAAAAAAGATGTAATATGTAATTAATATAAATACTGTATTGCCTTAATTCTGTATAGCCATGTAACTGTTTAGCAACGTGATTCAAGGTCCTAATATAGTGTAAGTTTACTAATTAAACGATAAAAAAGCTTGGGAATGAATCGCCCTGAATTCTGAGGTCAGTACATTTGTAAAAAAGTGATCACGCTTGAAGGAATGATAGTTAACTGCTACAAGTTAACTATCATACGTTCATGTTTCTATAAGAGAATTATCGACGGAGTGGTAAAGACATAAATGAAACAAACAATTTGACTTCTTTCAATTGGCTTTCAATTTCAAGTGAAGACAAAAAAAAGTACGAATTCTTTAATTTGATCAAATTTATTTCTTTAATTAACCGACGACAACCTAAACTGTACAACTGCTGTGTCTAATTGCTGAAATAAGGTTCTTCCAACCTCGTTTATCTGTTCTGTTGACAAATAAAAAGCCAACAATTTTAGAAAAATAAAGTATTATATAAGAAAAAAGTAATATGTTTTTTATTTTATCTATACAAGACGCATATCTCTAAGAACTAATTATGAAATATCCTTACCATCGTTAGTGATAAAAATAACCGATTTGTATCAGTAATCCTTTAAACGTTGAGAGCATAATCCTTCATAATATATGCTTTAACTTTTTAATACTCGTGTAACTATCAAAGCTCGCGTTTTGAGCGCTCTCGGCGCTTTAATAAGTTGCTAGTTTAATCATATTTCGTAAAGTTAGCGCATACAACGCTTGAGGTTTTAATCCGATTTAAATTTTATCCTTTCGTTTTTGATATGGTGTATTAATTAAATGAGGTCTTTCGAGTTTTAACTTAATAGGCGAAGTTAAGAAAATGGGTTGCGTTCTCGTAGGACGCGAACGGATTGAAGCCTGAATTTTGAGCTTTACTCTTTGGCAAGAGACACTTTAAATAATTTTGTCGCACCGCGGCGTGGGCTCACCATTTTTTAAGCCCGAACGAACAAATTTAAATAAAGCGTCAGGATTTTTACTGTGAAAAATGTAACGTTAATATTCTGCAGTGAAGGTATAAACAAACCAATTATTGTGAGTTGTTTTATGGTCATGTGTAAGTTGCATGCATAAGTTCATCGACATGTCACTTGTCAAAATTGCATGTTTTTAATATCACGAGAAATATACACCTTTTGAATATTTTAAACCTAGTTATTAAAACATATGAGTTTTTGTACATAGGTTTTGCGTTGGATTCTCGTGTAAATAATAAATATGATTCATCAGAAAAACAAAACCGATTGAGAGCCAATTGTAGCGAGTTTGTTGTGTCGCACCAATTTCTATAGCAAACAGAAAACTTCCGACCTCGTATTGTGTGCTGGATTGTGAGGCCATTAGATGAGCAATAATAAACTTAAATTATTATTGGGTTCACGAATTAAATTCTAAGCCTATTTCATTTATTAATTACGATGTATTTGTGTTTTTGTGTTGGGTTGAAGCAACACGAAAGGTATATTTAGACAGATTTTAACAAGTGCCATAATGTATAAACATAAACCTTAACTTTCTTGATTTTCATCGGAAGTAATTTTAGTTTTAATTTATGCAAAATATTTAAATTTTCAATTTATGATCAAGTTCTATACAAATGAAATGTTTTAATTGTCTGGTTTTCCTCTTGCCTCCCTGGACATTTAAAGACACGGCTGTCTTTTTTAACATGACGGTGATGTTTGTTCTGCAAACAAGAGTTAAATTATTTTGCTATGTTTTATCGTTTTATACAATAAGTACATAAAAATTGGTTATATAATTCAGTTTCATTCATTCAGACTTAATAAGAATGTTAGAATTCAGACGTAGAGTGTATTTCAGACGATTCAAAATGAGCCTATGCACTTAATTGAATAAGATGCTTTGAATTTGACTTCAAGCGGGCCGCTTAGCTTATCTCCCGCCTGTTTAAGTCCCAAAGTGACTCAACGTCTTAAGACTTCCGTTTCGCAGTACACTGGGACCTAGTTAAGTTAAGTCTAAGACCGCGACGGGACTTCGCTTCGCATTATTTTCAACATGTTTTTCTATTAACCATTCTTTTCTTTAGGATTGCTTTTAAATTTTTTACTTGTCTATTTCATGAAAGCGTAGCGAAATTCTTTGTGTTTTGCAATTTTCATGAATGCTTTACCCATGTACAAAATTTAAATTTAGCGTTAAGTATAAACCGACCACAGGAACGCTTATATTCATTAAGTATCTACATCCCATGCTTAATATATAGATTTTTTGCACCACTGCACGTACCTATATATACAACATATTCCACCACCACGTTTTGGAATCAGCTGCTCGTCACGATATTTCTGAACTAATATGACTTACGTCTGTAATTATGATAATGAAATCACGAGCTTCCAACCACGTCAGTCTCTACGATTGGCGACGTCGTCTAAATGGTTGTTCCTGCTCGTTTTGCCTTCTGTTCCATAAAAAGACACATTTTCGCATCGATTTCCAGGAAAGCCTGATATGTTTGTATAACACAATGTATAAACATAACTTCAAATATTAACCCTTTCCATGAATTTTGATCCCCATGTCCATATGGGTTAAAACTTCGGTATGCACCTTTGAACAACCCTAACACGCTATAAAAGCAGATTAAACGCATATTTTATTGATGGGATTACAAGATTTGTTATTTCGGATGTGATACGCGACAGTTATTACGATGTTATTAATGTTGAGGCATATCGTTGCGGGTTTAATATTGAATGGTATGTGTGGCTATAACTTATTACGGCCACATTTCTTTATCTTACAGACGAAACATATAGTGTGGTTATAACTTTTATTTTTTATAAGATTCACAATGTCTGCAGTTTTTTTTTAAATTTTGAAAATAATAACAATACATTACTACACTCATATAGGTGTGTGTTAATTCTTAAATAGTAATAAAAGTGCAAGATCGAACACACAAACTCAGGAGTTATCGATCGCTTAGCCCTTACAACCGTTACCTTTACCTCAAAACATATTAGCAGGTGTTTGTGTGAAGCGAGATTTTTTACGATATTTATTTATTTTATTATATCTATCCCCAGACGTCTTATGTGCTAAATACATTTAAAACAATAAACTTATGAGATAATAAAACTAGGTTTACACATAAGACAATTAAATGGGACCTTGAGACAGCAGAGAGATATGTTTATTTTTCAAAGTTGATTTTTTATAAGTGATAAAATTAGTACCGCAATATCTAAAGGAACGGAGAACACACACAAAAAATGGCTTCTTTTTCTCAGATAAGTTATCCGTCCCGACACATTTTTATAATATTATTAACAGCTCCCTGCGGTTTCACCCTTAATTAAGTCACCCGTTACGTCAATTCCCGCACGTACTAAGTTATATTTATCTAATAAGGCACACCACACATACAAACATAACTCGAACAAAATTACAAAAAAAAAACACACAAGGCATGTATGTGCAGAAATTATAGGGATGCACAGCATTACCTGTAATGTAAATACAATAAACAATTTCAAAATAAACTAAACAATCATATACAAAACAAAAATCTGTACACACAGAAATAAAACAAAAAAAAAAACGTTCCCAACTTGGAGTCTATTGGCGAAACAAGGTCCGCAACAATTTGCGTCTGAAGACATGGAGACTATCACTAAATGGATCAGAGTCGCATGTCCTCAGAGCACAGTTCATCGATGACAGCCATCTAATGAGTGGACTGTTACCTACGTTTGTCCTCGCTATCTGGGTTTAAAAAATTATATTGCAGCATCGTTATAGATCACATTCGAGAAAGAATGATATGCAATTCCTAGCAACCGAAAATGGAGGATCTTCGACCAGTCCAAACTACTATAGCAATAAAATAACTTTTATTCAATATTAAACGAGAAAATCTCTTAATAAGTAAAATAAATATACTTACAGTACCTAGACGTTTATTCTTAAAAACTTTATGTATGTTCTCAAAATTGCTACCATGTTAAAAAAATCGCATCAAGCGCCCACTGGGCTCCATAGAGTTGGTAGTACATTCAAATAACAATGTATCTATTAAACAAAATTCCAAGCCATTAGTCTGTAAATAAATTTAAAAGGTACCTATTTAAACAGAAGCTTTTAGAAAAAGCGTTTTATAACCATCTATCTGCATTTCGTGTGCTCCCAAGACGCAACTTTACATTTCTCAACTGTTACATTTGTAATTAATTTGAAAAAAATATAATAATATTTCTGATGATCTGTTCAAGTCAAATGTTTATTACAACTGCCACAGTCGGTGAGCATAAACTTGTATTGATTCATGATAATAAAAGTAGAAACTCGATCATAAGATCGAGATGAAAGCTTCCTGTTGTCTCTCTCTAACAGATGCACCTGGTGTTGCACACAAAACCAAGTTACACTATTCCAAACCAGTTCTGGCCTTAGGGTCGTGGATTTTGTCGGACGTATGCGTCACAAAACATCTTGATTGAGCATATGTTTGCTATGTTTAGCTAACTAACACTTATTACCTAGTTATTAATATTTCCTTAGATGTCTATGGTTTCTGTTGAATTATGGCGAATGTGTTTTAAATCTAGAGTAGAAAGTTTTCTAGTCCCCGAGCACAATCTTATTGCCTAAGAACATCAGTTATGCAACTCATAGGGTACAATTAATAATAATAAGCCTTTATTCAGATCGTAATAACGTATATATAATTATATTCTTGCATTTGCTTATTTAACTTTTAGGCCTTCTTCGATCTCTTCTATTTGGATCTATCTGGAGCTACTCTGTTCCACATTGCTCCTGCCACTTCTCTAATGTCATCGTTCCATCTTTACAGTGACCGGTCTATTTTTCTTTTACCTTCATCTGTAATGGTCTCGTACGGTACAATAAGGGAACAAAAAAGATATTTGTGTATGTAACGGTATTAAAAACAACACGCCCACAACAAAATAGAATTATTAGCAAAGCTAAAGAATGCAATTACGCAATGAATGATCTCAACTCATTCATGGTTTAATTAAGTTCAATTTGAAACATCTGCTGCGATGCATTTAGAAGTTATTTCTATAGTCTCGATTCTGTTATTTTTTATCATTACGATTTACCGTGTTGCTACATTAGGATTGTTTGAAACTCATGATAGATCAGGAATTATGTCAGCCAAGGTAGTAATGAAAATTGCAATGGCTTATAAATATATAAGTTAACCGTCGAGATTTCCGCTGGCCACCCAGCCGCTTTCTGAATTGTGAAGGCCTATCGAACAGCGAGATACCATTCCCAAAACAATACTTACTTTTAGTAGTACATTTCTTACCACGCACCACCACGTTATGGAACAAACTAAACTGCCCGCCACGGTATTTCCGAACCACTACGACTTAGGGACCTCCAAAAAGCGTACAAAAGGCCGGCAATGTACTCACGAGTTCCCAGCCACATGAGTGTCTATGAGCGGCGACTTCACCTTTACGTTGGGCTTCCTGCTCGTTCGCCCCCTCTTCTATAAAAAAGGAGTGATATTCAATCATAATACGCTATACGTAATCGGTCCTTTTGATCCACACGTAGCGGACGCAAAATTACCAATTGACGCCAGGGTTTATCCCGGATCGCCGAACACAGGGGTCTGTTGTTGTTTCTTTCTTTCAGTGACTGAATTGCCGTAATTTGAATCATACTTAGAATTTTATTATGGACTAACCTCGGAGCAAAAACAATCAATTATATTACAACAGTATAAATAACATTTAATGTAATACAATTATTTTGACTTTGATGGCGTGTGGACACAATTCTGCCCGGGAAAGGAAACCAGAGTTAATCGCTTTGAATACGCGTTCACCACTTGAGTCATGAATTCGTAACGTTGTGAAAATACGGCCCCAATACTTCTCATAGAATCATTGTCAAATTAGAATATCACCCAGCCATATAATTAATGCGTTTGAGCATTGACCGACATCATTTCAGTCTAAATCATAAACTCAATTTAACTTTCCCTAATTTATAGTTAAGGTAACTGTTTGTTGCTACTGAGTTTTAAATTAAAATGCTAAGCAGAACTACATTGTTATTAAATTCGTAATTTAGGTATTGTTTAAACTTATATTTATTTATATCTATTACATAGACATTTGGCGAACACTTATTTACGTAAATAAATCTTATTATATCTAAGGCTATGAGGGTTCTAAAATAAACTAGTCTGAGATACCCACAAACTCAGCTAGACTACAGTAGAATTCATTTATAACGACTAACCGGTTTTAGCGACTATAATGTTATATAACGCAATATATTCATATATAATCCGTCCGTTTTGTACGTCACCCGGTTAGTACGACATTGTATCGCCAGTCCCTTCAATGTCGTTATATCCGGATTTTACTGTATATTTCTATTTATTTACAGTATATTGCACTTAAACACTAGAAGCAAATGACATTAATAGATGTAAGTACATATTAGAGCAACGGGCCTAATAAGCGATCTCTTTCAGACAAGCCACTTTTTACTAATTCGTTATGAAAAAAAAATCGCGTATTAACTAACGTAGTAGTGTAGTAACTAGATTTCACTTTCATTTATACGTAATAACAATATGATACTTTTATGTTTAGGTTTTCTTGTACAAACGAGACCCGTGTCAAACGCTCTCAAAAGCTTTCGTTTTCCTACAAATACAACTACAATTTTGGATACAGATATTTTCTTTTTATAAGCATTTTGTGACTTTCACCTGAAAAACGATTTGATTACTCTCGCTGATGAGGCTAAAACCTGAAATGTCGTGGTAAATGTCAAAATCGTTTAGAAGTTTTAGATGCTTATTAAATAAAATACGTGACCTGCCACGTAGTTTCTCCGCTACTATTAAATATGCGTAGTCAACATATAGTCTATGTTGTAATCAGAATAAAATGTATTTATTCCCTAGTAATGTAGTGTATGTTTGTTTTTGAGCTACACCAATATTTAGTTGATTCAAAATGTCTGAAAGATATAATTTAATTCAAATATATTTTACTGACAACTACTGAGCTATACAAAATCATCAGGGCTTTGGGGCTTAGCGCGTGAAATTACCCATAACAATAGCCTATAGGGGCTCAGCGATGCGTAGGGCTGTCACCTGTTAAAGTTTAAACGAGACGAGAATGTGAAACAAAGGTGCAACGCTCGCTTGATTCTGATTAGTCAATAACTTTCCATGATACAGTCTGCCGTTTGACGCGATATGTTTTGTCTTTAACTAAGGTTACCTTGAATTTTGTATCAATTTTTTTCGATACAGCAACCATAAGTCATTATATATAATGACTGTATAAGATTATTATATACTAGCTTTCCGCCCGCGGCTTCGCCCACGTGTAATTTGGTTAAGTATATAGCGTTTTTTAATGATCTCGACAGGGCTTTCTTTCACGGGCTAAAATCTTGTTACAATTGGAATTATATATAGCCTGTGTTACTCAGGGATGATGTAGCTTTACAGGATCGGATGATTCAGGGAAATAGAGGGCAACTTTCAAATTAACGTACAGGCAGTTACTATTCTGACAATTTTATATTCTAATAGTCATCTTCTTATGTGGATGAGCTGATGATGGAAGGTAAAACTCCTCAGCGGTTAAGAGTTGAAAGAAAATTCTTACGAAGTTATGAGTACGAAATACGAACTTGTGAGGTTATTACTTATTAGCTTGACCAAATAATAAAAGGTAAACCTCATTAACGTTAAGGATGTAGATAGAAAAATGGGAGCGGACAAACGATAAACGTCTCTTCACTCGTTTCCTTATACTTGTTGGTATAGGTAGTGTTCACTCAAAATAATCATAGGGTAAAACGTTAATGAAAGTTTGAAGTGCATGGTAGTCATTACACAATGGAGCATCTTAATACCGCGATGGATATATTTAGCCTAAGTCGAAGTTCTTTAAAAAAAAACTAAGACTCAACCTCGCACACTCACTCACACAGAAACACCATTGCACACACTGATACACACACACACACTAAAATGCTCGTACTTCACATAGTTCCACTTGTTCATGTGTATATATATTTTTATTTTTGTTTTCTGTTCGTGTTTTTTTTTGTTATTCTTTTTCCTGATCTTAGATTCTAATTCCGATTCTATATTTTAACCTTATTTTAGCTTTATTTTTAATCTATTTTTATTGTGTAAACTGTTTTTGATAAGCTGTATAGGTTTAAGAAATAAAAAAATAAAATAAATCTACGAATTTTATCAACGCCATCTATCGAGCACATTGTTCAACACTTCAACCGCGCCCGCGCGCACTGCGTTATTTGTTATTTTTTTTACCTCTCATAAGTTTTAATATTAAGATTAACTTATATTAGAACATATTTAACAATATATATAACTAATCAATCAATATAAGTGTTTAAAAATTTTAAAGCAGTGGTTGAAGTAAATTTTCAATTGACCATAACTTCTTTTTCTCTTAACCGATTTTGACAAAATAAACTTTTGACAACGCTCCTAATTATATGTAATCCAACTGTGAAAACCGCGTTCAAATCCGTTCAGTCGTTTTCAAGTTATAACGTACCAGACAGACAGACAGACAGACAGACAGACAGACAGACAGACAGACAAGAATTCCAAAAATTGGTTTTTTGGTGTCTATGACTCTTCTTTAATTGCCTCCTTTCAGTTTTTTGGAAAAATATTTAATGTACAGATTTTCGATTTTTACTGTCTTATTATTAGTATAGATAACGACGTTATAATTTTAATTACGTGATTGTAAATAAAATTAATAAAAAGCAAATCTTAGAACTGAAAAAACCTGCTTGGAATGTGAAATTTTCCGTTTGAAATTGATGTTAAAAAAAAATCGTATGTGGTAACCCTAGCCACAATGGTTGGGGAGAAAATTATACCTATTGCAGCCTGCGGGGAAATCGGTGAACTATTTTATCTTCTAACCTGCGTGATTGCTGTACTAGCATTTTCTCTGGATGTGTCTATTTTTTAAACCTTTTATAAAATCGATTTGGTTATTATATTTGTCGGTTATCTTTGATACAACGCGTTCATAAGCTATTTATAATTTTCATTTTGTCTTAAGATATATTTCACGAAAATTAAACCTAGCGACATTATGTTCAATAGTAATAAATTAATTTACAAATTAAAATATACAATTGTATATCTACTCTATACTCTTTTTTAACTCTTGCAATATATCAATAAAATCATACACTATACTGTGTAAGGATCTAAGTTTTTATCTGCTTCAATGAACTCGCGCATATAAACCATACGTTTGATATTACCACCATCGTAATACAATGCAATAAAGATGTTATTTGATTATGTGACTTGATAATAACGAAACAGTTAGATGAGTACTAGTTCTAAGGTAGTTTAATTCGTCCTCAGTCACGACCCGTCGGTTCTACCAATCTGTTATTATAGCGAATACAGTTAGATCATTGACTTACGTAGTTCAGTGATCTTATGAGGGCCTAAGGCTTAGCCATTTTACGTTACATTTCTGGATCTCATGTTGCTTATAATTGTAATGATTTTGTTAGTATTTCGTGTAGACTACATGGTCGAAAACAGTATTGATTTTTTCTATTGAGAGAAATCTTGTAACATTGTATAAGATAAGTCCAAATTGGAATTAAGGTACGACCAATTCAGTACTAGGTGTAACAAAGAACATTTCCTTTCGAGCATTTACGAAACTGGTTCAAAACGTGTTTAGTATATCGAACTCTATTGGGCCATTAAATAAGATTATTAGTTCTATAGAACAGCTTAGCTTATTAGCCATTGTCTTAAAGCATTTAATTAAAACTGTCGAACTTCCACTTTGTGCCTGTCACCTTGCCTTTGTGGTTGTATTAATTTAATTATTTAAATATTGTTATTATCCAAAATTGCTATTCCACTTTTCACTATAGTGCTTAAAATCAATAAAGAACCAAAATAATGGTAAATACAGCTAACAATCACCTAGATTAAAACACTTCTAATGATTTGATCCGAACTAAAGCATCGGTTTATTGTAAGCCAATTTTTATGGCCATACATATTGAAATTCAACTCGTGCGCATCAGTGCGACCGTAACAAGAGACGGGCCCATAATTGCTTAGTACGCTATAATTGCTTAAAATCATATTTATTATAAACATTATCAGGCATTTTGAGGTCATTCTTTCAAATGTATTTATCAAAAATAAAAATCTTTTTTCTCCCTACTTATCAAACCTAAACATTTAACTAACCAGCCTAATTTGGAAACCTCGCCTTAGATAGAAAACTATTTATCACTGATGCGATTCCATGTGAAAAAAATGTAAATAATACTCCACATTTAAATACTTGTTGAATGTACTCAAGAGATATCATTACTAGGTAGCACTTGAAATTTCGATTCAAAAACCTTTTGAAATTTAAAACTAAATAGTATTCTATGGAAAGTCGAGATCTTCTAGTCACGCTGTTGGCTTCGTTTTGTGATAAGCGATGTCGCCTCCTTTCACCATTCGACCTTTGCAAAAAGGTTTTATATTAATTTATAACACGACTCTACAGTCAGACAAAGTGAAATTATAGTTACTTTTTAGTAAATACAAAAAAAAAACAATATATAATCTACGGTAACTCTTAAGAGTTGACTGACTGTTTGGAACCCTAATTCCAGCATTGTTTGTCATATACCTGTACACTTACCTTAATCAAATAAAATCTTAATAAATCAAATACAAAGTTTTTTTTATATCGTACTTATCTTAAATTATATTATTTCTATATAAACAATCCATTTTTATGTACTTCATATATTACCTTGTAACATTTTAGCGGGAAATTTCTTTCCTGGCGTCGTAGCAAACACCCTATACACTCAAGTCCAAAAAAACAAGCTATGGCCAGGGTAGTTGAGGACGCTTTGGTTAATCAATATGCCACGAACACACAATTCTTGGCCAGAGGACACCTCGTCGCTAAAAGTGACATGGTATAGTTTTTTATATTATTATTATTTTTTGACAATTTTTTTTAACATTTTATACTTTAAAAAACTTTCAAGCCTATACTTGTGAGCAAACAAAAGCCGACTTATAATTGAAGTGTTTCAGAGCGTTTTCAACAGCTTTCACTTTCTTAAACTTCGACTTACATATTACAAACACTTCAATAGAACCCCCACGATATTCGCGTATTGAGGGGAAGATACCCCAAGGGGTAGAAGGGACCCTTATAAGTCAGTAGGGTTCTCGAAGGTTTGGGGATTATAGCGATTGTGTGAGACATAAAATTGTTAAGTTATAGATATAGCGTGTTATTTATATATTCCAAATTTGAATTGCATCGTCCGGTAAACACTGTACTTTAAGATAGCATGAATTACTTAGCATTAATTATGCATAAAATTCAATTAGAACACGAGTGTCGATGATCGCTATCACTCACTTCAAATGTACGGTTTGTAATAAAAACTTATCACACTTAAAAATAGTTTTAAATAAGCAGCTACAATATAGTCGGTCCTGTTTGATTTTTCTTCTTGGTTTATTTCTTCTTGTAATCTTTGTTCGGATTCATATCATTGTTGTGCTACGTATTGTTAATACTTTTTATTTCCTTTTGTTTCTTGCTTTATCTATTGTATTTTTAAAAACCTTCATTACCATTTTGTGCACTGTATGATTCTTATCTCTCCAGCTGAAAGAGATTGCTATTCGATAAGGCCGCTCTGTGTTATATATAATTTTCTTAATTCACTATAATTTAGATCATATTAGTTTTATTATTTTTTGTTATTAGTAATTCATGTAGAACAATAGAATGTTTTTATTTATAATAACACATAGACATGAATATTCACATAATTCATGTCTATGTGTTATCATTATTATTTGTATAAATTATTCAAATTTCCGGTAAACATCACGACAGCACGTGCTAAGATCGTTAGAATTATTTTATATCGTCGGCGCGAGTCACGTTTTAAACTGATAAATAGGTAGAGAATAGTAATTGGTAATAGGATCCTTCGTAATAAGCAAACATACGTGACTTTATGGCTTGAATACTGGATAGTCATTGATAGCGCGTCAGAAAGAAACTATACTAAAAAGATTAAGATTAAATTATTACTAAAGTCAGTCATTACTAAATAGTATTACTTTAGCTAGAACTACATAACATCGATTAACATAAAATCAATCATAGTATCAAAACGCCTGTTCGTACGCGACACAATGCAAGAAACTCAGCTCAGTTGATGATGTGCATAATACATTGTTTATAGCCAAGGCTAGGCTGGAGCATATTCATTCCCAAACTTATTCATAATCAAAATAATCAGATTATTTGAAAAACGCTTTTTTTAATTTCTTTACCGTTTAACGTTCTTATTCCAAAGCTGTTGTTTAATAACTCGTTCTCGTATATAATTAAGGCGTCACGTTTGTGGTACCAGATGCATTGCCCGAATAATACATACAAATAGTTGGGAGCTTAAGTTATGTTAAACCGTCTAACACTATTATTTAACCATAACCATCAATTGTGTATTATTTATTTGACCTGTCACATCACAAATTATTAAAAACATAATATACTGTATTAAAGTTAATTAACAAACAAAATATCACAAAACAAATAAAATTTTACATTTAATAGCGGCATTAGTATCATATCAAAATAGATAAAGATTTAGTTCTTAAAAAGGGACCTGATATAATTAATTCTAATATTTATCGGTTTTCTATTATAAACATCTGTAAGTTCTATTATTCTTGGAGATAATCTTGTAAATCCGGCCGATTAATTCTCTAAACAACAAAGGCCTCTAGGCAAGAGAGCCAGATTATTATATCACTAATTTAACATCACCAATAATTCGTTGTATTTTGTCAAAGCCGAGAAGCCTGACAGGACCAAGGTAAGATTAACCTTAAGATTGTTGTTAATCCTATTAAGTTATTTGACTTTTACTCAAACTAAATGTCGGACACCGTGATGTCACGCGCAAAGTTCTCCTGTGTTTGAAACTACAACTATAATATTTTGAATAAACATTCGTTTTTCGCCTTAGTGAAGTGCACAAATCTTTTGTAGGGATGAGCATACGTTTTATAACAATATCCCAGCAAGTATAACCATATTAACTTCTAACAAATTTATATTACGCGTAAAATATACAGTTAACGAATATTAATGTGTCGGTAATTAGCTCAACATCGTGTCAGTTTAATTCTTGAGAGGCTTTACAAGGCTTTAGTTATTTGCATTCGTCATGTAATCTAAATTGTTATGTCTATTTTAAAAGAACAGCTATCAAGTTTCTTCTGATAGATAACTGCCGGTAGATTACGTTCCGAACCGGTGGTAGTGTCAAAATTGACGATTCAAAACTGTCTTTATAACGCTTTTTTAACGATAAGGCGTTCTGTATATTTTTAGCATTATTTGTATTAATAAATTAATCAGTTTTAATAAAATAATGAAATACCCTTTAAACTATCTAATTATTGTTAAATCATACAGATCAACTGCTGTATATCAAAGGTATTATTATATAGAGAAAATGTCACGTCAATTAGGCGTGACATTTGCACAGTGGGTAAGCCATCTCATACGATTGTATATCAATAAGGGTCCTGGTACTTGTATTGATGCCAGCGAGGGGATAGTACCTGTTTTTTATTTCAATTATTTTAGAGTGCAATTAGAATGATTTAAGTGAAGCTCCATTGTTTTTGTTGACAAAGGCGCGATTTCAGAACGTATTGAAAAATAAACATTTTTTTCAAATTAAAAATGTATTATAATTTTAGTTTATAATGCGCGTTGTTAATTTTAAATTGTAACATTGTTTGCACAAAATATTAAATTTTAAATTATGAATGAATATGAGCCAACAATATTTAATTAAATTTTATTGAACAGGACTAATTAATCAGTTCTAATAAATCTCTTTATTCGGAAAAAGCTTATTTGTAAAAAGCTTTTGGAAAAGACTAATTTAATTAATTATTTAATATAAAATCATTATGATATAGAGAAATGGAAAAGGCCTTCGGCCTAAGACATTCACGTCAGTCAAACAACTGGTACGTTGCCGGCTCTTAACGGAGTACCTTTTTTTGGATAGTCCTATGAATGGTTTTCCGTAGCCTTACTGTTTTCAATAGATGTTACTACCACTACACCGCGGGAGAACAGCATCTGTTCAGCTGTTGTAAAAAGCCCGTAAAACACTTGCGAACTATGAAAAATCCATCGACAATTTAATTAAAAGTTGAAACTAGTAAAAGTATTCTCGGTGGGATATAAAATTCTTTCGTTTTCAAAGTTTTACTGCGGCTCAGGATTATGCTTAATTGTTCAAACTTAAATAGTTTCAAATATTATATGGTACGTTTTTACTATTTCAAATCAATTTTCATTCGTCATATCATAATTCACTAGGGCTAATGTATGGCAAAGTAGTTTTAATTTTGTTTGTTTGTACTTTCGCTACACTACTTTGTTTATACCACTTTGTGGTTGTAGCCGTCATCTAGTCATCAGTACTACCAGCCAGCTACTCCATAAATAAATGTTGCAGTGAGGCCACCCTTTGGAAAATAATAATCAAAATTAAATATGCATGAGCCATCCAAATTCCGTCCCCCTGGCTGTATTAGAAGTTAGCACAAAGTTGTTCAGTAATGAGTAGACGTGCGACTGTACAATCCGTAAGGCTAAAGGAGTGGCGGAGAATTTCTTACCAGTTCTTCTCGTCGTCTACACCCTTGATTTGGGAATTGGTACAGTCAAAAATTTATCATTTGTTTTCGACGATTTATAAGTGTAGCATTAATATGTTAATAAAGATATTTCTATACATACCAGCGACATCGGTCGACATGATTCCAGTGCGATTAAGGAAAGTCTTAGGTAATAATTGTATGCCACGGAAGTCGATCGGATTTCAACTAAAAATTAATCTATCACCGTAAACTGATGACTGATGATCTACGGAGAGTGTTCTTCTGTTAAATCTTCTCCAACAATGGAAAGTATGATATTGATACATTTTTGACTTTCCCTTCAAACTCACAATGATATTTACGAATACGTATATTCATAATACTTCGTGTGGACTCTTTGCATACAATTCGATAATTACATCGGTTGTACAATTGCAACACAAACCACACTTTTTAGTTAATTTTTAATTAAACAACTGATAATTGGTGCATACCTTAATTATATAAAAACATTTTAACTTTGTTTATACGATTCGTTTTAACATTTAAATGCTTTTTCGTTACAAATTAATGGTGATCTCCAGAGTTTAAAGAACAGTTATACTTGAGTGTATGTCCATTTAACTGCAAATTAAATTGTTGTAATGTTATGTAAGTATCGGGCATATTTGCAAGTACCTATTATAATAAATATTGACACATTACTCAAAGTTCGGTACAATAGCTGTATATGAGAGAGTATCTATCAATAAATAAATATTTCTACAGCTAATCCACAATAACAACGATACCAAAAAGGCATCATGGCTTTAGCAATTCAATTTTCATTTGATCAGAGATTTAGTTATTAAGGAAATCATATTATGTGGGTTGCAGATACTCTCTCGTGCTGTAAAAGCTTCTATGTATTTTAAAAACTTGAACGAACAAAGTGTGCAGGTGCAGCTTCTTAAGCTTTGTGTCGAAAAACTATTAAGAGATTTTAAGAAGTGTTTCTAGCCGGTTATTGTTCTTTCCACGTCATGGATTTACCTGATAAATTCAATCGATCGACCCGTTTCTCATGAGTTTAGCTAACAACACCGCGACACGAGAATTATATATATTAGATAATATTTTAATACAGTACAGTTTTAATAATGTCAGTGTTAAATTAAAAACTTTTTTCAAATAAGTTTTATTGAAAGAAAACTTTCATATAATTGTTTGGATTCGGTTTTACAAATCTAATTTTATGATCATAGTTATAGAAATAATTTAGTCGCAAAGTCGCAAGTCTGCATTAAACAGTTCCCCATCTTGAACTTGTCCTCAGCTGCATTGTGCAACTTTCAGGAATTTTCCCCAACGAGGGAAGAAACGACGTCTCATTATCGTAACTTATCATTAACTGTCTAACAGTAATATGCTTAATGTGTTTTGAGTGTGGAGTTTATTTACAAAGTCATAATCTCGCTACAAAGTAAATTAATGTTATCTCCTTGCTTCATCTTGTATATGAATAAAACTTTAAGATGTTAAGGCTATATTTAATACAAGACAGAGCAGACGGAAAACAAACGGTCAAAGGTCACTTTGAAGGTGCCCATTGGAGTAGTTTTTGGACATTGGCGTACAAGTGCACAGTCGCTTATCAAAGAATTAAGTCGCCTGGTCAGTACGATGACCAGCTATTGAGCTGGTGCAATTATCGCTCTCGCTAATATATTAAGTTAAGTAACGCTATTAAATTACATAAGAATATATTTATTATATATATACTTAGGTTATATTTATATAGGTTTTCACCATAAACATAAGCAATATGACCCCGCACTCAATCTTAATCTTTGGCCATTGCTCCGCATTCTGGATGGATAATTCCAGTATCATTACCATCCACTACTTATCTTAACTGTTACGAACGTGTAAACACTTTGGGACCAACGAAATGCCGGGAAAAAAATTATTAGGGTCTGTAATTGGTCGTGAATTCAGCAAACATTGTAAGGATTTCGCAAGGAGATTGTGGCTCATTTAAAATAATCACGTTTGAAAAATTAGATTTGCGTGTTTATTATGAAATTATAAATAGACATATATGATATGTCACTCACAAAAATTTTTTAATCCTTTTTCAAGACCAGCTGTTTATTGGATCTAGTTAGCGATCTACCAAGTCTTTAAAAAATATTAATTAAATTAAATTCATATCATAATGAATATATAACATAAATTATACTAACCTGAAAGTTAAAACTCCTTGCAGGATTCTCTCAGTCGTGCTAAGTTTGTTGCAATGAAAATTAATGCTTAATAGTACCACAGATTTTCCCATTAAATAATTCCTCAGCGAAATACCTATATAAGAGAAACGCATCGCTCTTCAAGTTTTACATGAATAAAACATTTGGAACTTTGTTATTATTCTTACGTGGAATCTTTATGCATCCTTAAACAAAACTTAACGGTAATAAGTTGCTAAAAGGTATTTAATGCAAGCTTTGATATCACTTTAAGTCAATTGTCAAAAAGAGAAGGAGTGCCATTCTATTGTATCTGGCTAACTGATCAGCAGCTTCATGGCTATTTAACTATAATTTAGTTAGTTTGTATAAAAAAGAGTAAAATTCATTAGTAGTAGTAGTTCATATTGCGTAAGTAGGTTCTAAGTAAACTTTCTACTTTGGCAAGGCCTTGTTGGATTATATAATGATGTTAACGCTCGTGTTTAAGGACAAAGAAAATCGGTACTAATAAAACATACTAACTGACTGTTTTCCTCTTAATAGAAACTAAGTGTCTATAATTAACATCTCTGTTTGTTTGATCGAGGTCTAGGTGGGATCTAGAGTGAGTTCTGTCCCCAGACAGAACTTAGTCAAGTAAGTCCCATATACGCTTAGTTTTTAAAAAGGCTTTATTTAACTTATTAGTAAAAAAAAACACCCGGTATACGATCTTTAGATAATCTAAGGTCACTAACAAAATTGTCAGTTGATTTTCTAATACATTTGAAGCGTGTTCAAATAAACGGGAAATCCAAGCTAAAAATAAATAAAGTCCGTTGTTAAGGGATTTGTCCTTACATAATGGGTGTCTCAATGTATCGCAACACATCTTAGGGGATTACATGGCAGGAATACGGAGCATTCCTTCCGAGAATTCGTTATATGCCGAATTGAGTTTACGATCTTTAAATGGCTTATTCTATTAACGTGTGTAATTTAATTTTGAATGAACACGGCTAAGATTTTCTTAAATACGAAAAAAATGTTTTGTTATTGTATTGTTCATTACACTTAATAATACTTAAATTACACTTAATAATACTTAAATTACACTACCTTCTTCGTTGTCTTTAGCGTAAATATATTTAGTGAAGAAAAATACATTTTGGTTAGACAAATAAAATTGCCTGATTGAAACGTTTTATGTAGTACTACCCTTCCATTACAGCGTATCAAATTGAGAGGAGACAAAACAACGAACACATTTTTTACTCCTCTGCCTCAACACATATTAATATAAAAAACGTATATTAGTTATTAAATAACCCAATGTTACAAAAAACTGTCGTCTGGAACTGAGAGCCAACATTCAGTAGGAATCATCTTCTAGGAGTGCCTCCAACACGTGACGGTTGGCACAGTTTCAGTAGAACTATTATCCAATAATAATACATAGTTGTTAGTAATCAGAACTCAATTAAAATATTCAAACATAACGAGCTATATACCGTTAGTGTTTGGTGTCATTTACAATCACTAATAATCTTAACAAGTATTATTTTACACTAGTATGCTTTGTGAATGTGTATTCCCAATATTTTGGCCTCTAATAACATTACAGTACAAAAGTGAGGTCATCGAAGCCGCTCCCATAAACAGCATTCGCCGGCGAAGGTGGAGTCCCTGTTCAACTTCGCTCACACTTTGTGAGTTCCCGATAAGGCCCCTCAGGTCAGTCCCCAGCCCTTACGGCCCAAGCCAAGCTTCACCACAGGAGACGCCCTTGTGCTAGTCAAGGCATCGCATTAATTTTAAGTCTCTGCCTAGCTCCCGCTCGCCACCCAGCCCTTTGCTGAGCTGTAAAGGCTTCACGGCCAACATATGCATAAATACCAGGAACCCATTACAAAGAAGGTATTATGGTGTAATGTGATAACCCATTTGTTATATACTACACAGCATATTTGTGGTAGGATACTATTGTTAGCACTTTATTCTATGCGACCTTGCAAACATGCGGTCTATAATTATATAGACACTCATGCTTTATTCATATTTAAATAGCGGTACCATAATCTTTGTGACATTCTAACAATACTGGAGCCCTAATATGATAGTAATTGCTCCCTGTACATAGATTCTAGATTGCTTAATATATGGTTAGCTTACGTGATTAGTTTTATTGCTTGGCGCTATGTAAATTGAATTAAAACTATAAAAGTTAAGGACGGGTTTACTTTTATTTATAATAACGGAATTTTTACCTTTTGAAACTTCTGTTAAAGTTTTATAAATACAATTACTTTTATTTTCGTTTCTTTCACTTAAATTGCGTTTAGATGAAATAAGATGTACTTACGTTAGACTTATTAATTTTTTATACGACACAATATTGTTACAAAACAGATATACATAATAGAGACATACGAAAAGATATCACTGATTGAAAACAACTGAGTAACGAAGTATAGTAAGTATATCCTCTCTTTTGAGAGAGAAGCTACGATGATTCTGTGTAGTTTATATATTTTAATAAATACAATCTGATAGGGTCCGCAAAAACCACTAGTATGTTCCTAAGGTTTTTCCCTTTAACCTCCATTATGGTTTTTGTCTCAATTTCCGTTGACGAAGATGAAGTTAACAAGGGTTTCATCCCCTCATGAAAGCTTTTAGATGGTTATTGTAAAAAGAAATAAGTTCGATACCTAATGATATATTTTTGTTTACAGGTACATTACGAGTCATGAATACTCGGTAAGGATACATTTACTAACAATAGTGAAAAAAAATTGCTGTTCGTTGAACCCAGAGCCTTACATATGAATTACTTATTTGAATTAAAGATATTATCTCAAGCATCTATTTCCGGCGACCCATAAAATTAAGATTATCCGTGATTTACGGAATGTCGTTAGTGCAGCACCGTTTGTTTTAAAGTTGGTGTAAATTCTTTAAATCACGCGCTTACGTAGACATACTAATCTGTAACTAAGAGTATAATAGACGAAGACGATAACGTTGAATATTGAAAATGGCGATAAAAAACGTTATTCGTATTCATGCGTAAGTTTTTTTCAAACAATACAAAGAGCGTACCAGTCCCTAAAAGGCAGGCAACGCACTAACGAGCTCCCAGCCACGTGAGTCTATAGGCGGTGACTTCACCCTAATGGTTTGCCGCCTGCTCGTTTGCCCGCTCTTATATATAAAAAAACAATACAAAACGATTTTCGTCTTTTCTAGACCTAGCCTAAATATATAGTTTCACTTTTTAAACAGGCTTCAAATGTTTTACCAGAAATTTTTACAAGTAATTTTCTAATTTCGCCCAAAAGGACCTGCTAATGTTTATTGATTCCAAGGATTGTTCGCAAAGGAAAATGTTTTGTGAATTACACTTGTTATAAATAATACTGTACTTTAATAAAATAAATAGACTATATAAGTTTTTTTAGTATATATTAAAAACAATGTCACATAAAACTTTGAAAATTAACCTACAAAAAGCTTAAGAGCTTATTCGGAGTCGCAACCTTGACTGAAGCTTAAACAAACTTTCACACCTCATGAACCTTTTTGCTTGAAACTTGTAAACTAGCGTTTTCCCCGAAATATAATAATTATTAACCAGTTTGTGAAAGTTCAAACATATTTTGTAGCAAATTTAACAAAAGTATATCTCCCATAAAACCTATTATTACGTATTATTCGTCGTTTGTAAATTTGAGTTATTTTTGTAAATGAGTGAAGTGTTACTTAAAATCAACTATATATTATCATAGGAATTATAAATAGCCTTATTGGCTGTACCTACTTTGATTATATGCCTAGGTCCCGTGTTCTTTAAAATGGATATTCGCACTAAAAGATAAAATAAATCCTTTAAAAAATAATTCCTCCCCTCCCCCATCACCTAATTTTCCTTTAAAGGCCGGCAAGGCACTCACGAGCTCCCAGTGTCCCAGTGTCTATGAGCGTCGACTTCACCTTTATTCTGGGCCTCCTGCTCGTTTTATATGAAGACAATCCAACAATATTTAATCTTAATAATAACAGAATTGAGCGATACAAATTGTATCGATGAATCAGTAAATGGGTGAATGATCAAAGAAATCATTACAATATGCGAGGACTGTATAAATTACGTAAAAAATAAAACTCGTTTCGTAAACCTTATTATTAACACGGCACGTTATAGTTTATCCTATTTAGGCAAAGATATCGTCTGATTACCAGCGATGGTGATCTGCGACAGTCGTATTTCTGTTACTATTGATCTAGTTACTAATGAATGAACGATGGAACTAATCAGGCAGGAAGCAGCCATGTGATGTAACAATAGTATTGTATTCAAAGTGACCGGGTCAGCTCACTTTCATAACCAATACAATGGCTTACATCGACGGTTAATCGTATTAGAGAGTCAACATCGTTATATAGGATACATAGTATATATTTATTATAAACATGAATAAAAAACCTATTTATGTGCATAGACTAAATATTATAACATCTCTCCTTATTAAGAGGGCAAAGATCCGTTTAATGTGTCGGCAATTATCTCAGCGTCGGGACAGTTTAATTCTTGAGATTCTTGTAAGGCTATACAATGATTTAGTTGTTTGAATTGGTCATGTAACATAATTTTGTATGTATATGTTTTAAAAAAGCAGACATCGAGTTTCTTGCCGGTTTCTCGGTAATAACTTCGGGGAGAGAAGAAGAATAACTTCCGATCCGATGGAAGTGTAAAAATAGACGATTCAAAACTGTCTTTATAAATACCTACTTGAATAAAGATATCTTGGGAAGAAAGAATATGACAAAGACATACATTTTATCAACCGAACAAGGACCTCGACCAGGCAAAACCACTCAGTGGCCGGCCCGAAGGCCCAGTTGGTTAAGGTCGAGAAGTTCCATGTTTGATTAACGGTCGAGAGGATTTCGTTAGCGCGATTTAAGCTCAATGACGTCATCGATGCAGCAGATTTAACAGTAAAAGTCGACTTTTAAAACAAACAAAAAAAGTTACCTTTTTGCCTAACGAAACGTCAAAATAAAATTAAATATCCTTCACATTTACTACCAGTTCAAAAATGGCGTAGAGCGGACGATAAGAACTGGCAATGAACTCTCTTACAATACGGTTGTAAAGAGCTGCAACGACCTACCAGCGAACAGGTATATATACAATTTAAAAAACGTAAACGTAGTAGGCATAATGAAATGGGAGCACACATTTACGTTATAGTGTGAACAACCCGCACACACACACAGTACACCGACACTAATCCAGGACAAATTAAAAGAAACATCAACTTAGCACCAAGTATCGCCCGTTTACGATCACAATTACCAGTCATATGGGTAATGTTTACACGACTCATGTTAATATATTCAAAACTACCAGTTCATACAACACTCAGTATATGAAGTAATATCAAGAATGTATAAGTTAGTAACTCATAAGAAACACGAGCGCGCGTGTATATTGCGAAAGTAACATATTAACTGTTAAAACCAAAGTACATACTGTACTCCGCAACATTGCGTAGTATTTTATGTTGCCCTCAACCTTTGGAGAAAAAATAACTTCGGACTTTATTAAAAGAAATAAGGTGTTTTTTTCATGTCAAATTTTATCCCAATTGCCGTAGGATATAATTTTAGTTCATTATTTTCTGAAATATCGTTTCTATTAAATATCTTTAAACTTAGTTACCTATAGCTGGACGTGAATTTATATAAACTAAAACAGATTACAAATTTATATAACTAACGATATATTTTTTGTGTATAACAAAATGGTTGAGCACCTCTGCCATCGTTTCTACTTCGCCTAACATTATTGCAATGTTTAATTTTATAGAAGCTTTAAAAAAACTGAATACAAGAGAATTCGGTCAAAACATCAATCAAAGGAAATTATACTCTAACCAGCATAATTAAGTTTTAAAGTCCTTTGACACACGAGGCCCTCAAGAAATGACAGCTGAAGACCCGTTTCAAGGAAATGTTCAATTTAAAGCTTACTGATATTAGGGTCTGACGTACCCCAAATTCGATCAGATGACACAACATTTGGTAATGTAGTGTACTGTTAAGGGTTCCGGATTCGATTACCGATTGGATATCCTTTAAAGTTGCGAGTATTTTTTTTATATTTGCGGTTTTTTCTTTACTCTGTCGAGTATTACTTATTTATTTATTTTTTATTTCTTAAACCTATACAGCTTATTCCAAAAAGCTTACACAACAAAAATACATCAACAACAAAGCCAAAACAAGGTCAAAACATACAATCGAAAATAGAATCCAACATCAGAAAAAAAAATACAACAAAAAAAAAACACGAACAGAAAAAAATAAATAAAATAGAAATTACAATTAATCGTCAATCTGTCGTGGCTCAAACCGTTAAGGAATACCAGAATTACATTTTTAATTAATTGTCCTTGACTTATCTGTCAAAATGGTTCAAGTGCTTCACCGAAGTCTAGGATCTTGATATCTTTCATTTATAAATTAATACATTCGTGTCGTAGTTAAATAAAAGTTAAGAAATATTATTCATACTCTTTGGTGCATGTTGACTTAGATTTAATCTTCTTTTAATATTTCTCTGGCAATTTGTTAGAAATAGTATATTTATTTAATATAGTAGAAGCTTGAAGAATCTTTTCTTATTTGTGTATTCTGCATAATGTTATTTTCACAATTTAAACGAATCATACAAAATTAAATATAAAAAAACATTTATGAATAAAATATAATTTCGTCAAACTATATTTTTCATGATATTCATTATACTCGGTACTCAGAAATATAATTGAAAATACTAAAGATGAAACCTTGGTAAGAAAATAGTCCTTAAAATGATATATAAGGAATATTATTGCGAAATACATCGAATAACATCTCTATAGAGACAAAAATATAGACCAATAAAAACTTAGTATACTCCGCATCCTATATTATATATCTTTTATCCCTTGTCAAGGACAAATAAATTCACTAGGGCCATCTCACATATTCGACGCCAAGGAATATGATTTTTTTTTTATTTACATTTATTTTTTACATATTTTTGAATATTATCAACATATGTCAATACTAAGACATAACATAAAATGTAGTGGCGTTAAACTTTATATGGGTCGTGGTTTCAGATTACATCTCTTAGTAATAAGACATGTACATACATGGTTGTATGATATGCCAGTTTCTTCACGTTTGCCTTGCATGAGAATTGGTGCACTACAGTGTTTCCGATGCGTGATATCACGGCTAAGCCAATTAACATTACGAACACCATTTATCTGTTTGCTGATTACATCCCACAGATTGCTTATCATACAATAAATACATGATATTAGCTAAAGAATAAATATATAGTCTTATAAACTATAGTATACCATTATAATAACATCGGTTACTTTGAATCTTTTATAATAATTAAGTCGACAATACAATCAAACAATATAGTGAACGATGAGCATTTCTTGAGCAGAAAATACTTGGCACGTACAGCTTTTAAGTAGCCTGATAACAATATATTGCGTTTACGTAAAGCCGTTGGCAAAGATGGCTGCTTTGTATGCCGCGTTGTTATCAAGACGTTTATTGGCCTGGGGGCTGATTTTTTGCCAACTGAATGAAATAAAACATCGCGCCGTCCTAATTTGTAGACCGTACTTACCCACAGCCTACTAGACTTACAATTGAAATCGATGTAGTCAACAACATAATATACGGTCATCTATTAAGTGTATTTTGTAATCAGATTATATAGGGAAGACGCTAGCACAGTACCAAACGTTTTGTAATTCTTGAGATTGATTGCATTCCAACAAATCGGGTATTGCCCAACAAAGAAGAGATTACAAATTAACGAGACCAAATAAGTCTATTTGCAGCCTGCCTTCTAGACAGCCAAGTATTCGTAGCATTGCCATTAAAATTCACCCCGGATGGACGGCAATAAATCCTGTCACACCGCCCATCTAAGTTTCCTTGACATCTGCTTACTCAGATCCGTTCCTAGGCTTAGAAATCTATCAATGACAATGTAACAGAACCGAAAACAGTGCTTAAGATGGTATTAAGTTATGTTGTGAATATATGAGGAATGGTTTTATTGGAAGGTCCACTGATTCGTGGTTATCTGTTGCTTCATTTGGTGTCTGAATACGTGTATTATTTGTTTTAGAAAAAAATTTTCAGTTCAGCATTGCAATTTTGTTGCCGGGGCTTCCCAGAAGGTACCAGTGTTGGGGAATGCTCCGCTCTTCCTATAAAAGCAATAAAAAATGTAATGGTTTCTAGTGTGTATAGGTGTGTGAATTTCCATCTGTTTCTGTCTGTGATTGAAAAACATTATTTATAATTTCAATTGTCCAACATACCGAGGTAAACAAGTTGGTTGCGTGACAATCGCTGGCCCATAACAGCTATGAAGGTCGATCGAGATTGGGTTAATAATAAATACGAATTATTTTAATTATTTCCAGTCATCCACGCAATAGACAAAGGTCCAACCTGCTTTTTAACTGAAACTTTATCTTATTGATTTATTTGAGTTTATATATATGTATAACCTTTGTGTTGACAACGTTCAATTATTTTAAAGATATATTAGAACGTTATAACGTCACGTACTTTTTTCAATAAAAATGTCAAATGTATTTTTCTTGATAAGTTCGTTAAAACTATTAATTTCGTTTAATGTGAAAAATTTTAGGTGTAAAAAAAATATTGTTTAATAAATCAAACTCATGTTTGCGTGAATCACCATCGGTTTTTTGTCTTATGAAAGAAAACAAGTACGGAGCTTATATATATATGATTTAACATCCTCCTTTTATATACCTTAAACGGAGAAATTGAAAAATAGATGACAAAAAGCCATGTCGCTGAATAGCTCTTCCAGGCGGACGGAGAAATCAAGAAATATATTTATAAACCTACGACAAAAAAAACTCGAAAGGTTCATCGTTGTTTTAATTACCCACTGTAACTGATGCTGAATTAACTTTGAATTACAAATTTCAAGCTGACAATATACGGGTGTGATATGCCCCACACGAAGCCTTTTTTAAACATAATAATTATAGTAACCATGTTAAACTTACATATATACGAGTTAGAACCTCAGTCTAAATCTAGTTTTCAAACTTCAAGAACCTTTAGGAGTCAAGATTTCGTTACATTCAAAAAGTTAACCACTCCATACTAAACTTCCAGTTAAAATATTGCAGTTAGTGTGAGTTACGGATAAAATTATTCCACATTTAGTTTGCGAGGTAAAAAGGCTCGGAACGAAATGAAATGGAAATATTTAAATTAATTTCCGGGACTTTGTAAGTTCAGTGCTTGATCTAATTTTGTAACCTTGGATGATGAAATTTAATTTAGCCGCCCGCTTTTTATGCTAGTTTTTGCCTGTGTCGAGTGAGTTATCTTTGTCAGGCACTCGTGACCCTGAGAGATTAAAGCTCTCGACACATCGAAAGATAACATAGTTATATTGGATTTTATATCTTAGCAACTTTACAAATTTAAGCTTATAAAAAGTTAAAATTGGAATTTTAATAACATTTTAACATCGATTTAAATGTTTATATTTTATAGATCAACTATCGGAAGTCCTGGAAAGCTCTTTAGCGGTCGTGATCACTGGAAAACGTCAGTAAACTTATCTTATTAAATGTAGAGAAATTGTTTACGCTTCAAGCTTTAAAGTAGAACTGTAGAAGATGGCGTCCATCAAAATTCTTAAGCCTTTTTTTGTTTTACAGTGTGTACGCCTTTTTAATTGTATATGTTATATAGATATTTCTATAGTAGTTAGATATAACAAGATCTAACTTTACCAAATAGATCCTGAAACCATTTTAATATTGACATTTATTGAAGCCCTATCGGTATTCAATACTCGGGAATGTCATTGAATTTCATATCAATATTCCGTTTCTGAAATTTATATTCCGATCAGAGCAATAGTGCAACCATATGAACTTGGCTCATTAGCCGCTCGGGAACACTATAAGGGCGTTCAAACACTAGCTGCTTTACCAAAGTGAGCTACTTAACTTTTGGCTAATTGTTAAATACATGATACGTAATCTAATAATAATCTATCACTAATAATTCAGTATTTATGACAGGTACAATTTTTTATTACAGACTGCACTACTGACTTAATTAATATTAGAAAAAATAAGATGATGATACTTGAAGGTCCTAATATAACACGCCCGTTGCATACGCCCTCAAACGCATTACAGATTATTTGGGAAAACGCCAGTGTATAACCGCCCTTAATGGTTTCCCCGATACACCATATCTTAATGCCTGATATTCATATGCACCCAATGCTGGTTGAAAATTGGTGCTCGTTTTAGACTATTTACGAACTTGAAAAGGCAAACTTCGACTTCACATAGCTTTGTTAGCAACGAGTTGCATAGTTTTATGTATAAAGTAAGACCACTTGGTCGTTGCGCTTGCAATACAAGCAAGATGCTTTTGGTAAAACTTGTGTAAATTAAAATTTTCTCTACAAAAAAAAAGTGGTATCTATTAAAAATACCAAGCTACTTCTGTTGTTCGTAAAATATTCATACTTTATTTGATAAGGTTGTATTTAATTATCATATTCAACCCTGGCTCTTCAATAGTACGTATGTATTTTTAACCACTTGTACATTTAATAATTAGCCTTTTAATTCAGATCAACTTAACCTAATAACAATATTCTAAAGTAAAATTAAATTAGAGTAATAAACTTTAATTTTATCATTTTTTATTCTAGAATTTGCTTTTTCTTGATGATCTGCAGATCTGTTTGCCAATCGGCAAAGGCCTCCTCCAACCTCTTCCATTCTGGTTTTTCTAGAGCCACTCTGTTCCACGGTATTCCTGCCACTTCTCTGATATCATCATACCACCTTTTCTGTGGTCTGCCTCTTTTCCTTTTACCCTCTCGGGGATACCATTGTGTCACTCTCTTGCTCCATTTGTCTTGACCTCTTATCATGTGTCCTGTACATTGTACATTTATAATTTTAAAAAATATAGGTAAACCACGATTAACGACATCCCATGTACTTGTACCATCTCTGTACCAAATTAATGACAAATCCGTTCAGTGGATAAGGCGTGATTGCGCAAATGTAAGTTGGGTATGTTAATATAGTATATATATATTATCCGCGATTGAAAATACACACAGTTTGTACTGAATTACCAGCTAATGAACAAAATTTGAATTTCTAATTGATAAAATAAGTTTACAGGGCGATAATGAATGGAGTTAATTGACATTACGGTTAGCGAGGAGCCTTGAACAGGTGGTCTGTGAAATTAATTGAATTTCAACAACAATGGGAGCTATTCAAGCTATTGGCACTGCTGAATTTACATATTTATCATTTCTGTTATATATTATAAATACAGGAATTTCTTTGTCTTTACGTTAGGACCAATCATGCATGTGTGCTTATCATTTCTCCCGGATTAGTCACGGGGTGCTGTGTGTTTACGGGTTGTTCTTATTGTAACGTAAATGTGTGCTCATATTTCCACCGCCCACCGATGATAGTAAATGTTATTTTTTTACTGTTTTTATTTAATATATTTACTGACGCATTCGCTAGTGTATGGTGAAATGGTTGTAGATCTTTACAACCGTACTGTGAAACATTCTTGGCGATTTAAAGGAGTGGCGGAGATTTTCTTGCCAGTTTTTCTCGTCCGCACTACGCCCTTGATTTGGGACCTAGCAGTAAATGTAGAGTCGAAATATTTTTTAAAGTTTTGACCATTCATAAGTGTACCTTAGCTACCTATATGAATAAAGATATTTTTGTTTGTTTTTTTCGACCGTTTGACATAATTTAAATAATACATATTTATAATATATAATATAATTCAATCAGAATGATGACTACTCATTTGAAGCATCCTCTGGAATATCAGGTGTATTATCTAAATTCAATATCTAAATGTATTATCTAAAGTTTATTATGTTCAAATGAAAAGCTTTTGTTATATAACATATGATAAAAAATATAAAATAACGAAAAACGTTAAGGCTTAATTGGTTTCACATGAGACCTTATTTCAGAAATAACAGCTCGAATCTAAAACAAAACAATTAGGAGATAATTTATAGATAGATAATTTCAACATAAATACCTGACTTCAATGTTGAGGCTCACAAAGGCTTCTATTAATCCGAATGATTAAGAAAATAATCATTTAAATAGAAAACGATTTTTTGATTAAAAATACATGCTCACAATTGCTATAGGCGAATAGAGATGATTTTGGGATGTTGAATTGCTGATAACAATGCTAGCAAACGAGTGGGTTTAAAACCGCAAGTATTTTATTGAAAATATTTTTCTATTACTCATTTCTACGGGGGTGTTATTTTTGGAAGTGAAAAACGATTACACTGGTAAATTCGAGCAGATATTCATTAAATAAACTAAATATATGAATAAAAAAAATATACTTGTTTTCTCGTCCGCTCCACGGCACTTGATTTCTGGAACTGGCAGTAGTTGTAGAGTAATTATTTTCATATTTTTTGACGATTCATAACTGTCAGAATTATATGAAAAAAAATTGATACGCAGATAGTGCTGATCGTTCAAATTGTCCGGATAATTGGTTTAATTCCCTCGGGTTTATACTGTTTTGAGTATGCAATAATTCAATGAGCTTTCGTTGTCATTAATATTATAAATCATATTATAAATTAAGCTTTTAGCATTCTCTTGCTTGTTACAGTCGCGTATGTGGTTCTTGAAATTTAAAAATACTTAAAGCTTTAAGGTTTCAATTGTTGTATGACAGAGGTGAGAGTGCATCTATCTTTAGCATTGTCGTAATTTTTGTTCACCACTTTTACTTTATTGTCACTATGGGCATAGTCTATTTTTTGTCTGCAATGTAGAAATACATAAAAAGTACGATCAGTTGTATTTGAATTTTGATTAAGATTCGTGTGATTACTACTGAAATCCAAGGATTAATGGCCCCTTGCCTATTACAGTTAACGTATTATATAGTGGTGAAAACTTATACATAAAGTCTCTATAAACAATCGTAATACAACTAAATGCGTAATCTCATTTTAATACTAGACGTCAGACTCAGTACATATCTCTTTGTGATTAACTCCAAAGTTTCTAACTTTGATAATTAAATTAATACGTATAATATAAGTGTACTGTTTGTAAAATTATCAAATATGTCTTAGGGAATATAGGTCAAAATAGTATTTTGAGATTTTGATAAAAATTCAGTTCTCATTTTCTTTTAACTATTATCCCTGAGTCACATAAAGGCATTGTGATATTGCTTTTTTAATTTTGACACAAAAAAGTATCATTAATCTTCGTTTAAAGTTTCAGAAGGCATCTTTGAGAAAGTTGAGAAATTACTGATCAAAGCATTTTTAAGGCCAGGCTTTTTTACTAGCATTTGATACAGAAAAGTCATTTGTTCATAGCTAGCCCAATGTGTACTGACAAATATGATGATTCCAAATTCACACTGGCCTCCCAAAGACATAAAGAATATAACTGGCAATAAACTCCCATTAAAATTTAGCGATTAAAATATCGCTAAATTTTAGTTAGTGACAGTTTAGTAACAAAAATGTTAATCAAATGTTCCCAGCCAATACTTAACTAATAATGAAATTCGTAAATTTCTTATCACTACCGTTTCCCCAATGTAAAAGTTTCCAAACATAATTATAAATTGTCTTTGGCAAACTGTCAATTTGTCTGGGTTGTCTGGAAGAGATCGCTCGTTACCGATAAGGCCGCCCATTGCTTTTATATGTACTAACATCTATTAACATCATTTACTTCTACTGTTTAGGAGCACTAAAGTGTAAATAAATAATAAATTTGGAATGAAGTAGAAAAGGTAAGTATAAATTGTTGCTCATTTTCAACTATATATTCTAAACACTACATTGCATTTTGTACCCTGGGTATATTGCACCCTTACCTATGTTGAACACGTCTCATTCAATACAAACTCTAGCGCCCCATCGAATTATATCAGACGCGGTTGCCATAGCAACGTCATCCCCCATCGGTCCACCCCAAAATGAAATGCCATTCGCAAAAACGATCCTATACAATCGATAATCCATGATCACCGATTTTATAGGCCATTCAGACTCAACCGTTTTGTTCAGTCGAATGGTTCGTTGAATGAGATAGAACTGTATGTAAGATTCTAAACACATTTACAGTGACTTAAAGTATAGGAAAACAATTATAATTATGTGTCTCGTAATAAGATTTTTTTAAACGCTTTTACTGCTTATTCCCTTAAAATATCGTGTGTTCGTCTGCCCCACCGCCCCTGCATGATATCCGTCAAACTGTCAAGGGCCATCTATCACACCGCACCGAGCATTCGTCAAACCAAAATAGATGCCTTAATTTGGACGTTCGTTAAGTGATAATTAATAGTTTCTGCTCAGTGTGTGTTTATCTTTTTAATTTAATGACAAATGACATTTTGAAGTGGGCTTTACTGTTTAATTTATGGTTTTATCCTTGTCTATTAACCGCTCACAGCTAAAGCGAGCTTGAGTTTCGTCTCAGCAGTTAACTTCAGTAAGACGTTCAGCGTTTTCTAACCGCACCAGGTCTTTTCCCCAATGATTGTATTGTATTACAAATAATTATGTTTTTTATAAATAATAAAGACAAAAATAAATAAAGATAGGAACGTGTGCATTAGGCGCTTCGCCAATTCATCACACCTAAGATCCGTACTCATACGATTCTTAACATCCGGCCCTGGAGCGGATTTAAAAAAAAACTACCAGTCCTCCTCTCACTTAGTAGGCTGTTCCATGATTCAACTAGTCCTCAGCCTCCATTCCGAGACCCTTCTGCATTTTATAATTATAATTTTTATATCGATTATATGTGGTTTGTAATCAAAACACAAATTCTTATGAAAATTGTTTGATTATAGTGTTTGATCTATATTTTCTATCTAATAGCTTTCTCTTACAGTACGGATTGTGATGTGACTTGTTCTCCTTCAAACAAAAAAAGGTTTTATCGTAATAAACTTCAATACTTTTATGCATTGATATAAATTAAATTGTGGAAGCACAAAACCACACCAAAAATAGTGGCTCAATTGGTTTCACTCAACTGTTTCCAGTTTCAATTTAGAAAATAATGGACACGAGTTGAATAAAATGTTTCTCATTTGTTCAGTTTGTTAATTTTAAAACGGGTATACAATAACGATTGCTATTGAGTTAATTTTACGTGTAATAGTTATATATAAAAACAATTATTTAACAGATTTCCGACGTCCAAATTTAATTCATGTTAAATAGATATGATTGAATTGATATTTTTAAAGTTATCTTAATGTCAAACGAGTCAAACGATAAAATTCTAACTGATACAAGTATAATGAATGATTAATAACATATTTATACAAGTGACTATGACTCATATATGTCAGTACAAATTATTTTAATACTATATTAGTAACACAGATCACAAGTTATTACACGCAACATGACACAACAGTGTTCCATGTATACAGTCTTATTTATCTGCCATCATGTTCATGTTGCTGTTGAAGCTGCTCTGTACCCTGACCACCAGGGACGCACATATTTTTAACATGACTGCGTAAAAGAATTCCAGGTCCGCAAATATCCCCAATGAGCTATAGAAATTACACTAGATGTGTTACAAACAACTTTCTACTTTGAAGAACCTTGTCTGCTTCTACTCAGTACTTATTTTGATGACATACCATTAAAAATGATCGATCCTAACTGACTTTTATTCATAGTCGAGACAAAGTATTCCGTTGGTCATATCCAATACATTTTTGAAATATATTAATTCACATTAAATCTTTAGAAGAGAGATTTCGCATTTCCATTACGATTTTCAGAGTACATTTTATGACGGATAATAAACTTCATTTAAGCAAATACTTAGGTCACTTTTTTATTACGTTTATAAAATAAATACAGAATTCAAGTACTTTAATGAACTTTTTTTATTCAGTCATAATAAATAATTGATTTTATAATTCTACCAACAGCTTTATTCTTTGTAATATCCTTACCAGTATTGCTTATGTAAATAAACGTTGTTCCAATACTTAGTGAATTAATCGTTATTCTTTCCCCATTGTGCTGGAAAAGTCTATATAAGACTATATAAATACATAAACTACATTATAGTAAGTGTTTACATAGTTTTATATGTCGTCATAGATTAACTGTTTTGCCGCTGTTCGCGATATAACATATCATAAAATCTCAAAGACTTATGATAGCCCATTATATCTGACGTTAAGACAATTAAACTTTATAGCCTCTAGAATTTTCTTCGTTAAAATTAAGCATAAAAAGAAAATTAAGAAATAAAATGTTTATTTTCAACTGGGGATCGGGTAATTGCCTTTTTAATGGTGGATAGCCTGAAAAGTACATATTATTTGTTATTTATAGTTAAGTATTTATTTACAATAAAAGAGTTTATTAGTTGCATTTTTTTTAAAGTTTTCTTCTTCAGGGTCTTTTAACACTAGAATCTGTCTTTATTGAGTTTACCCATAGGTAGGAGATACTATTTATTAGAGTATAGATATGCGGAGACGAGTTCAAACAGCTTTTTGACTTTGTGCTTAATTCCAATCAATGAACTCGATATTGTATCATCCTAATCATTAATTAATGATCTAAATGTCGACAATATTTCTAAAATTTAATGCACAACATATCCTAATGATCATGACCCTAGTTGATCGTTTTCTCTGCACCAGAATGTGACATTCTTATAACAGGTTTTGGATAGTGGAATAATATAAGCGGTTGTTAGATGTAGCTTAATAATAATTTAAGTATACCATAATTTTGTATGTTTTCTTGACTGTCGAATAAATCTGAACATGAGCAATTCCAGTTGTAGAGCCTACCTTATATGTCAAAAATATATCGCAACTTGAATCTTGCCTTAACATATACCAACATTTCTACGTAGAAGCTTTCCCTTTGAAAATAAACTGCTAATCAGTTTTTATTAATGTTTTTAAATAGCTTTATCGCACTAATGTGCGAGTCACTTAGGCACACGTGTGCCACCTTGGCCGTGTACTGTTTGATCTAAATATAACTGAACCAATCATTGAGGAATAATATTTGAAGATCTCGTTCGTTCAACTTAATGCGTTAATAGTATATTATTTTTATAGACAGTTTTGATGTTAGGTAATAGGATATTCAACAATTGTATCAGAGGATAAGCGTTTTTTGAAAAATATATTTATAGTGCGGTTTTTTGTTGTGCTGTTATGTAAACCATTAAAAAAAAAGTTATCTGGATTAGTTTTATAATCAAAATATTCACTTCATCCATAGAAACATCCAAAGTAAAACAGTAGACATAAAAAATAATAGGCCATAGTAATTAAGGGTATCATTTTTAATTAATCTTAATACCACATATCTCTTAAACTAATGTAGGATGGACGATGGTATGCAATAAGGTAGAATATATTTATAATTTATTACCTTCGTCAATTGTCGGTTATATTTATTCAATTGACTTACTTCAGTTTTAACTATATAGCAAATATTTTTAATTATCTGGTTCGATAGTCGTAGTCTTTTAAGTATTATTTAAATTTTATTGCAAAACATAAATTCGTTTTTATTCATATGTTTTATAACTTATATCTTGAAATTATGAATTGTATTAAAAGTATACATTAAAGTAAAACATAATTGCGAGATCAATTGGCGGCCTCTCAGCGATCTCTTCCAGGATATCCTGATATTGCGTTGGTACCTCAAATTGTACCTCAGTACAGATACCCAATTGGAAAAATTCTGAAAACCAATTATAAATGCATGAGAATGAGAATGCATTACAGCAGTATAACTAGAACGGTGATTGTTGGACGGCTGGCGTCCGCTTACAACCGGAATACCTACAAACTCAAGCGGAACTACTTACTATTCGGAACTTTAACGTGTGGCAACTACCCCGGTGAAATCCGTAACCGACTTCGTACTGAGTAGGGTAAGAAAAAACACAGTTGGTGAAATTAACGAGACCGTTAAGAACACCTGAATTGAAATTCGTTTGTTAGATATTTCTAATGTTTGGCACCTAACCGTTAACTCTCGTCTTTACTACAATTCGATAAAACATTATTTGCTTAGCGTATCTAATTCGAATGTACAAAGCTGATCAAATAACTGACATATCGCACTTAACCTTAATGCGAGGTATATGACCGCTTAATGAATGTTTCCGATTGCGAAATAAAACCCTATGTTAATGCCATAAAGTCGATATTTGGTCAATACGTGAGGTATTGATAGATTAGATTGAGGAATGTCGGTGTGATTAATTGTTCATATTGAAGAAATGAAGTCGAATTTCATGACTATACACATAGTATCCTATAAATATTAAGTGGATACATTTTAAAGTTACCCTATCAAATTGTTTTTTTAGAAGCACTAGAAAACACAAAACCTTCTTAAAATTACGTATTAATATTTCGTTATTTTATGTTTATAACAAACCAAACAAAGAGTTTTACAGTTTGCTTTTAATTTATAACAATTAAATTATAATCTAACGAGAGATTTTTATGTTTTATTATTTTAATATTTTCCGATATTGCGTACTCGCAAATATTATTTACCTGAAAGAATTACCAAGTCTAATTTCGCATTTCCATAGTAAAAGTTTTCAAATGAGGCTATCTGCGTGTGAGAAAGGCTAAAGTTTTGCTGAACTGTTTTTGATGCAAATCACTGTTTAACTTTAAGCTTTCATTCGTGAAATTCTACCTTAGTCGAAATTCAATTATCAATATCCAAGATAGCTGTTGTACTAAGAAAATATATATAAATAGTTTTAAATGATCAAACAAACAATTTTAGCGTACCGTGCTTTGTGCTGAGCGAGAAAAGAACCAGCTCTTGGGTCACTAGTACCGGCTACGAGGCTACTGTAATAAGTAATAAGCTCATATATCCTTGTATACCCTAAGGTCAAAGAGTACTCGAAAGGGTACATATTCAAAATTGAATCCTAAAGGTGTTATTATAATGAATTGTATAATAAATAATATAAATTTTTATCTTATTTATTGTATGATATAACCATTTCTATGCAAATATAATTAAAAATTCGTTTATTTTATTGTGATTAACTGTGGTTGAAGAGTATTAAAGTCGTATGTTTATTTACCGATATCCTATCGAAAATATGTAACGGAATATTCTTGCATTAATTGTATATGTATTAGTTGTAAAGACTAAGTTGTCTAGCAAATATTTGAAGATCGTTTGACCTAAATCCACTGTAGTGTACTAATTAATATCGACACCCGATACAAATCGGCGTTCATTCAAAATATCACTAATTGGATCAAAACTACACAGATTGTTGTCGTATACTATGAATATTATAAAACGAAATGTGTTTCAACCGATCAAAAAAAAATTTGTATAATTATAAAATCAAATCAATCATGACTTAATTCATATGACACCCTTACGTATCGTTAATTTAATAAAACATTTGAGTCTACAATTATTTGCAAGGGTCTCGAGCGGACGAGAACTTGCATGAAATTCTACGATTATTTTAATTCGCCATGTATATTCTGTAGGTATAGGCAAATAGAAGCACATCAAGAAGGAAGAACGCCGAGATTGTTCTAGAAAAAAACGAACGAAAACGAATATGTGTATACTAGGTTCTTATGTTATTTCAAAGACCTTTAATGTTAAGAGGAATTTGATAAAGAAACATCCAAGACATTGTTCAGCTTGTCACGTGCATCGCCTTTCAGAAAGATAATTCACTATCTTAAAGAAAAGATTATTAGCTATTTGACGTTGCTTTGAAAAAATATTTTCAAGAAAAATACACTACACAATTGTTTGTTTTTCAATTATAAGTTTTTTTTTAATAAGTGGCATATTTTTTAATAACAACATTTCGTTTCATTTTATTAAGTAAACTTAATATATTTAAGCTATCAAAGTGAGCTTCAAATATATGATTGATGAAATATGTTAATTTATAAAATCATATAAGTTTCATTGTATTCAATGTTTTAAAGTGTTTAAATGTTATTTGAATTCAATTTTTTATTTAAAAAGTTACTTTAAATCCACAAATAATGCCTTGTACAAGGACATTACAATGAGATTAAGTGAGTCCGAGCAAATGTTAATAGAAGTTTCAGTGTTGACTCTCAGGCTTAATACCCTTATTTAATGAAAACTTTATATAAATTGTGGCTATTATTATTTGGCGAACGAAATAGAGTAATCCATGTCCAGAGCCAACACATTAGCCAATGTACGCGGCACTAAATCAACCTCTACGGTTTATTGCTCTGTACATTCGGTTAGACACAGAGTTATTACACACGAGTGCTTTCGAACAAACTTACCTAAGCATAATAACTTTTATTTAGTCTTTTTATCAGATTTTAAATTGTGTTGACTTCAACTCTCAACTCAGAGGTCGCAAGAATCACTAAGAATCACTTAAATCTACTATAAACTAGTATAAACCTTTTTGGTCGGCATCGACATTTTTCTTTTATAATATCTTATTTTTTTATAATAAACAAGTTGAACTTGTTAGCCTATATGACACCCATCATTTGATTCAGTGACGCCTGGTTTGAGTGTCGAACTCTAAAGCCAAACAAAAGCTCGCAAAAAAACTTGTAAAGCCTGATAAAGGTGTCCTCTTATGTTTGTTTTTTATTTCTCGTTATGCCTGCGGTGTAATAAAACTGATCCAATACTCGGCGTTATTGCATCTGAAATATGACATTTTCAAAGCACCGATTTTTGTATTGGCTGTAATTTAAATTTTCATATTAAGTTTACGTCGCAAGAAGGATATTTTCGGATGAGTTCTGTACTAGAAGTATGTTCATTTAGATAATATTAAGAAACAGAGCATTCAGGTTTTTACATTTGAATTCGACCAACTCAAAATGTATTCAAGAATTAAGTAGGTGTAGTCCAAGTACTGGTGTCTTCCCTCAACATAAAAGCATCCCGATACATCGAGAAATTCCCATCATTGTAGGTACTCTGTCACAAGGACCAAACTTTTAAATTTAATTATTGTTAACTGTATAAATAATATTCAACTGAAAATGATTGAAACGGCATCTTAACAGTTGTGTGAAGGGTCGTATCGCTTAATGTTTGAAACTTGGACAAAGTTTTATCGATTCGGAAATACCGCTGCCGGCTACGAACTGTTTAAATTGATTAACATGGAACTGTTTTGCATTTGTTTTCTATAGTCTATACCGTGTCTCGACTATTAGTAAATACGATCAAAAATGAATGAACCGTAAATGTTAACAGTATATTAAGGTCCTTACAGAAACCCACAACAAACTCAACTGGTTTACGATGCCTTTTATAAGCGTGATCACTTTTTTTTACTAATATATTCCTTATCACAGCATTTAAAGCGACTCAGTCCCAAGCTTTTTTATTTCTTAAAATACCGGTAATGTACCCACGAGCTCCCAGCCATGTGAGTGTCTATTCGACTTCAACTTTATATACTTAAGGGAGACACTAGTTGCAATTAAGCACACACAATGTCACATGCTCCCGTCATTGTTGTCGGGTGGACTGGCCCAACTCGTTGATATTACGTAGAACATAACTTTCCGACTGGTCAACTTCCACAGTATCAATACTAACTTTGTTTGCTACATAGTTTAGCTTCTTGCCATAGATAGCTCATACACCAAATGGCATTGCTTGATTTTAAATTTAAAAAAAAATCGTTTGAGGGACACAATAATTTGTATAGTATCTAATGAAATTTCAAATACATGTCATAATGACCAACTATAGTCGTGAATAATACACTTTTATTCAACGCAGTATAATATTTTGGAGATAGCTCAGAAAAACTAAGGATCATAAAATAAGCATATTCTTATTTGCATTCGTTCGAATTACCTTTTTTCATAATTTTATTAAAATTACCACTTATTAAGTTTCATTCCAGTAAAACTGATATTACGTATTATGTTTCACTAGTCTAATAGCACCCTATTAACAATAACCAAAAGTGACCGCGTCATATAGAGTACTATGTATTGTGACGTAATCGTGTTACCGAAAATAAGCATTTATCTTCAAATTATTTAAATTTATAACAATCCTTACGATGTGTAGGACCTGAACGCTGACCTCGCGGGTGTCGCATGCTTAAACAATTTTGACTATAATTCCTACATTGGTTTAAAATAGCCCAATTTAATACCGCATTGTGGATAGCAATCATTAAAATTGCACTGAAAAATATTACAATAACGAACTATGAATTGACCGTAATTTAAGTGCATTTTATGAAATACATGTTTTTATTATAAAATGGGAAATATATCTTTTGTTTTTCTTTATTAAATTAATGAATAACTTACTATTATGTCATAATTAGTTGAACATTTTTATAAGTACTCAACCAGTTGTGTATCGTTGTCATCAAATTAATTGGATTTCAGATGCTTTACCTCATTTACACTACAATATCTATGGTCAATCATGTTTTTTTTTTTAAATTATCAGCCCCTAATGTTACATTGTTAGTCCTTCCAAAATTATATTTAACACATGACGAGCGCAATCAGCCTTAATATGCGCCTTAACGTCATCACAGTCGTAATGCAAGTTGGTGGTGTTAATCGCCTCCCTCAGATTACATTGCTGATTAGTTGGTGCTCGTCTACATCCGCTGACATATAAACACCGATGTATGTATTGTTATCCGTAGATCACTTGTAGACACTATCACAGACAACAGTTGCATTGCGTTAAACAATTGATTCACAAATTTATGAACTTCTTAGTACGTAATCGAGATTAGCTTATTTAGTAATAATTTAACTACCTAAATATTATTTATTTACACTTTATTGCACTTAAACACTAGAAGCAAATGACGTTAATAGATGTTAGTACATATAAGACTGTACATATAAGCTATCTCTTTCAGACAACCCACAAATTATATTATTAATCAATGATAAAATATTCACTAAGGTATATAGGACAATTTAAAAAAAGTCTGAAATTCAAGTGATTCTACGCCTGTTCGTACGCGACCAAGCTGAGAAGCAGGCAAGAAACTCGGCTCGATTGTTTTTTAGTAATGATCCGAGTACACTCATAGAAGCAAGGTTAAGCTGGAGCTAATTCATTCCCATACTCTTTCATCATCAAAATAATCAGATAATTTATAAAATGTTTTTTCTAAAAGCTTCTGTGTCGGTATACACATGTAATTGATTCATAAACATATTACTTAACTGTAAATTGACCAAGTGATCGCTGATACGATTCTATGCGGCAAATGTATATATAAATAACAACCGTGAACGTTTTAATCATATTCATAATCACATCAGTTAGCCATAAAGTCTAGATTCATCTGAATATGACAACAAAACCCAAATGATTTACTTGAGTTCTTAGTAAGAGACATCTAGAATGCACTATGTCTGAATAGTACATATACAAAATTAACTTTGCTTACTTTAATAACATAGCTTATAAGAGATATCATATTCTGATTTAACCTAACAAAGTATTACCTTAGTGTAACAACGCGTGGTAATACTGTTTTATCGTTCGGACGTGAGGAATCCTTACAGGCTCACAATCTTTCATGACTTCTAACAAAAGTTTGCACATTATTTTAGATTAATTTTTAGGCAAATTTTCCATTTCCCAACCCATTGACATTATTCGTTCTTCAATCAGATGGACGTCCTCAAAATTCTACATATTGAGGCGTTAGAAACCAGTGGAGTGAATCTCCAGATGCCTGACCACATTGAGATATGAGCAAGAGAGATATTAAACGTTACAATGAGAAGATATTTTCGCTTGAAAATTGTTTTTGTCAAGGAAGACAGAGATATGACGTAAGAATCGTAAATATTACATTCATTGTGCTACATTCTGAACTGCAATGTATTATGCAAAATTTAAATCGAGCTTTGAGAATTTTGATGCTGGAGCTTCATTTTTCACGTATGCTCTTATTAACACAAGTATTTCTTGTAAAGTGTACTATTTCTTAATAACACACAAAGTTGAATTTGTGTATAGTTCACTAGCGCAGACTTTAGCATAAAAACTATCTGACATTTGTCGATTTTGGGTCTAGCTAGACATGCAATAAATACCATACAGTGTTTATTATCTAAATCATGATAAAATATTATATTTTATTACAGTACATTATCTACGTGACTACTACTAAACTATGTACAGTATTGCGACATTTTGTATTACCTTTATAAGTAGAATTAATCCTGAAAGATATCGCCTATTAAAGCCGGTTATTGTGTAAATAGTTATTGTTTATATATTCAATAGAAATTGTCTCTTTTTTATTAAGTTATAAAATAAAAAAATAGTTTTTTATTACTGAATATATGATGGTACAATTTATTATAAACCTTTAAGCGTTAGGAAGCTTTCATTCCACAGAAAGGTATCTGACGTTCCCGATATTTTAGTGTTGGTGTCGAGAAAGGTCAACTTTGTAAATGCTTTCTATATTTATTATTTACTGGCATAAGCTTTTATCTACAAAGAAAACAAACCGTAGTCTCTCAGACGCTACATATATACTTATTTCATTGTTAACATAACGACAACCTTTGTTAAACCTATACCTTCAATTAAAGGTTTGTCTCGCTATGAGTAGCAATACAAGATATATACGAAAATCGTTAAACTTAATTTTAATTAAGATGAAATGAAAATTCACATAATACATAATTTTCACATGTAAATTGCAATTACCAATCAAAGGCTTTGTTTGAAATATTCTATTAGGAATGACGCGTAACGAGTAGGTACGTACTAGAAAGTCCTGCTTATATACATTTCATTAATACAAAAGTAATAATCCCTAAAAACACCACAACCTTTTGGCGGTCTGTTGATAGAATAAGCAAAACGAGAAGCCCTAATCAAATTTTGTCTTCAAACTCAAAATATCTTTATAAAGACACTTTTGAATCGTCAATTTTTACACTACCACCGGTTCGGAAGGCAGTCATCTACCGAGAAGAACCGGCAAGAAACTCGATAGATGCTCTTTTAAAATAAACATTTTAATTGAGTGGGAGTACCATGCTGTTACTTAGAGTTTCAGCCGAATGGGCAGGCACGGCCGGAGAAGTACCACTCTCTCACAAAAACCGGCGTAAAGTGATGCAATTGGACTTTGTTCATTTTGTACTCGCGTTTCGTTCGGTGAGTGAGATCTTCCGGGGCCCATCCTTTTCCCCTTCCCTCGTCCCTCTCCCCTTTCCTTTAAAGGGCGGCAACGCACTCACGAGCTACCAGCCGCGTGAGTGTCTATGGGCGGCGGCTTCACCTTTATGGTGGGCCGCTTGCTCGTTTGCCCCCACTTCTATAAAAAAAAAAAAAAAACAATTAATACAAAATTGTGCTACTGACAATTAAAATAACAAAGCATTGTAAGGCTACTCAAGAATTGAACTGTACCGATGCTGAGCCTTCTTTGGTGTTGTTAATAAATGTCGTTAACCGCTGATGTGAGCGTTTGAAAACATTTAACATTTAAATCAAGTTGTTGCTCGTTAAGTAAATACTAACAAGACTAAGTACTTACGTATGCTGAGTCGCTTTTAATTTTGCTAAATAAATTCTCTGTTAGCTCCGTAGGAATATTAGAATCCTACGAGACTTTTGTCATTTCAAACTCAATTTTTCATATGTATATGAAAGATTTAAAAAAAAATCACCATTAATTAACTGCCAGTACCAGTTTTGTTAATTTTACAATATTTATTCACATTTTATTGCACTTAAACAGTAGAAATAGATGATGTTTAAATTTGTTAATAACAGAGCAACGGGTGGCCTTATCGCTAATAGGCGAACTCTTCCAGGCAACCCAGTATTTGTATTGCAAATTATAACAATATATGAACATTATTCTTTTAACATATGTACACTAAAAATGATTACAAATAATTAGATTCGTTCGAGCTCGTCTGGTACTTAACCGCGAAGCTTCGCGGCCGCATAAGTCTCCAGTTTCAAAAGCTGTACGCTGTTCATAATTTGATATTTGTTTCTAATATTATATGGTTTGCAATGCTAATAATTGTAAAGTATATATATAATTATAAATAAACTTGTTAATAATATCCAAATATATACTAAAAGTGTGAATATTCGTTTACACAGAATATCAATAAAAAGTTTAACATCGATGCATGCATGCACGTGACTGATCGTCACGATATGTTTAATTAATAAATTTGCATCAAGCTTTCATTATGGTACAAGGTTTGAAATAATATTTATTTATTTATTTACACTTTATTTTCACTTAAACATTAGAAGTAAATGACGTTAATAGACGTAGAAGACGGGCGGCCTTATCGCTAATAAGCGATCTCTTCCAGACAACCCATATAATAATATTCTTAGCCTGATAGACTTTTCATATGAGATATTTGTGGTGAATAAAATCAGACATGATGTAATGGTTGCAGATCATTACAACCGTACTGTGAAACATGTTTGGCGATTCCCGCTCTACGCACTTTATTTGGAAACTAGCCAGTCAATGTAATTGTAAAGTAATTAAAAAAAAAAAAATTTAACGATTCATAATTCTGCCATTTATTCCATATTAATTATGATTTCAGGCCCATTTAACATATACATAGGTAGCCCTATTAAAATAAATATAATAAAAATCCAAATGTATTCATTATATTTTCTTTGTTTCCAGATGAAAATCGCATTCACCTTCACTTGAATTTCTTGAGGTAAGGAAATTTTTTTTAATTAAGCACGTCTTTTATTTATTCATACTGTTTAATAAATTCTTTATATCGTGTATATCTGGGATTCTCTTATTTCAAAAAATACTTCTCATGTGAAACTTTTTCTGTCATTGTATCAGCTTATTTTAAATCTTTATTGGATCATCCCCTGAAACCGCAGACAGCTCATGAGTATAAACCTTCCAATAATTTGTCACAGATACTATATATTGTAAACTAAAGTTAATATAGTTATATTAACTTTAGTAAATAAATAAAAATAAAATAAAACAAAATACAAAAGTAAAACAAATTTAATTCCTTAATTAGCGCCTGATATTAATAATTTGAAGTCCATTCAAATAACATTATAGTGACTTTTTAATTGTCAGTAGCACAATTTTGTATTAATTGTTTATTTTAAAAGAGCAGCTATCGAGTTTCTTGCCGGTTCTTCTCGATAGATGACTGTCTTCCGAACCGGTGGTAGTGTAAAAATTGACGATTCAAAACTGTCTTTATAAAGACCTACTTGAATAAAGATATTTTGAGTTTGAGTTTAAACGCAATAAAACCTTAAAGCTCATCGCAGTGCCTTCGTATCTCGTAACGATTTTTGGATTCGTTAAATAAATTTCCACATAAATCACGATTACTATTATCTAAACAATTAAATGAAAGCTGGCACCGTATTTATGAAGTGTGATGTAAATATGTTGATTGCAGACAAACAGAAGCCGTAGTAATAAGGATTTACGTTTGTTTACCGAAGTGTTTGTTTCTAATATCTTTTTTGTTAGAGTTTTTGTTTTAGATTTACGTTGCATTTGGGTATTATGAACAATAATGAGAGTAGTATTAAACATACCCATTTGAAGTAATATCAGCTGCATATTAGCACATAGCTTTCTTTAACACAAGGTAGTCGAAATAGATGTAGTTGCGACCAATACATAAAATTGAATTTTAATTTTGAAATTGTAAAAAAAATGTTTGAAAAAACCGTGTCAAACATGTATAGTTCGAATGACCTATACTATACAAATTGTATGGAAAATCGATATTTTCAAGCTGTCAAAGAAACCTTAAAATAGAGGACGTGACTTGTTAAATTAATTTATATTTGCGTTTATCTTTGTGTCGTTTATATCTTATCTAAAGGATACAATACACATTTGAAATACAGCTTTTTGATTGACATGAGCTAAAATAGTGCGCGTATATGTTTGAATAATTTTAAAATAGAGCGGTGGTGCTATGTGGTGAAATTTCTCACTGTGATAAATATTTTTGTTGTTTTTGGCGAATTCAAAAAACAATTCCATCCTTTTGTATGGTCCCATTTTGTATGCAAAACAATATATATTCTAATATAGGTGGGTACTTTGAGTTTAGATGTACTACGCGCAGTACATTTTTATTTTTGTCTAATATTGGAAAAGCTCAACCGAGAAAAAAATCTCACTGCATATTGCAATTTTAAAACAACTATTTTGTTATATAAAATACTGGGACTTTTGATAATAAATAGGCTCCACTCATTCACCGCAACCCAAAAGTTGAGGTCATATTTGGGACTTTGTGTCGATTCCCAAATACAGTGATAAGTCTAGAAAACGTCTCTTAGTCAGTGGTTTTTTTATACTCAATATAAAGGCTTTATTTTTTATTTATATAGAAGAGGGGGCAAACGAGCAGGAGGCCCACCATAAAGGTGAAGTCGCCGCCGATGGACACTCAAGTGGCTGGGAGCGCATGAGTGCGTTGCCGGCCTTTTAGGGATTTATACGCTTTTTTCTTGAACGACCCTAAGTCGTAGTGGTTCGGAAATACCGTGGCGGGCAGCTTGTTCCATAACGTGGTGGTGCGTGGTAAGAAATGTCTTACGAAACGCGCAGTGGTGGAACGACAGACATCAAGGTGATACGGGTGGAATTTCGCATTCTGCCTTGATGTCCGAAGATGAAATTTAGCTGCAGGTATTAATCCGAACAACTCCTCCGAACACACCCTCCCATTATGCCTCCCATTCTCATGAAAAAATACCAGCTATAAAACAACCGTAAAACGATTGCTTGTAAATAATATTATGTCTCTTTTCAAGCCGTACATGTTAAATATACAACTGAACATATAACTAAAAAATACGTTAAGATTTACTTCGAGTTCATGTAAGTTGATTAAAAATACAATAAATGTTGTAAAAGTCAACGATTTGTACGAAAAAGGCACTCGACACGCTGTCAAGTGTATTCACACTTGCAAAGATAAGCCCGAGAGGTTGTTAAATGCGTTATCTTTCGCTTTGTAGGTATTTTGTTTGTGATCTTATTTTAAAACTTAAGGTCTCATGGTCGGAGGTCGGATGGTATTAGAATAATAAAATTATAAGTCTTTTCTTGGCTTTGACAATGCAAATTATAATAACAGAATAAGGTACAAGATGCGACATTCTCTTCATGAGAGGTATTCGCGATACAATATGGTAAACTACGAAAAGAACTGTTTTTTTTTAATTGAAGTGCAGAATTACTATATCTACTTCATTTCCCTTACTTATAAATCATATTTGGATAAAGGACGACTCTGAGCCATTTTAGTTAACGATACAATTTTGAATATACTACGCATTGCGTTTATTCAGCCTATCATTTTGACAATTGCCGGATGCCACTCAGTGAATTGACGCTTCAAGAGTAGCTTTTCTCCATTAGGTGTTAAATTGTCACCACTTTCGTTTTCATTGTGAAATACGTATGTGCGTAAGAGACTTACAGTAATCCGAAATTTATGTTGTGAATTCAAACGTGTGGACTTGAATACTCATTTTAGCCGATGTATTCATTGCGCCATAATATTATATTATACAGAATTAAATAATAATTAAATAATTATAAATGTATTAGGCGTTATGATTGTGAAGTGATATTATTGTTCTTATAATATAGCGAAAAGGGTCCTGCTTTGAAACAAAAATATATATATTTTTATATATTTCTAAGTAGAGCATTATGCCAATTGTGTTCGTATCGGCAATACATTCTAAATATTCTTCAATTGTATCGAGAAGCTAATACATCAAAGTGACAACTAGTCTGACAGGCACACAGAGAACTCAAGCCTTTTTCCACGTAAGCCTGATGATTTTAATAATAACAATATTTTTTAAATTGGGCCTATAAATAAATTGAAGAGCTAATTAATCAACTTCATATTGCCCCAAATTCTAAAGAATTTATAACGATGGCCGGCATTACTACCCTGAATCTTTAATTTCATATAAAAAAGAATATTATATTATTTTGACTTGTACATTGAGTATAACTTGTGCATAGAACTTCAGTTCTGTATCAATCTTGAATTTAAAATCATACTAAAAGTCGTTCAAAACGCGACTAAGCATTAGATTTTTCAATGTATGAGATTCATTTGGTGGGGTAAAGTAACCCTAAAACCAACGTAGTAAGGTTGAGGAATTCATCCTAAAGTAATTAAAATTTATTTGTTGATTACGAGTTGGTTACTCTTGTGGATATATCTAATAAATATAATTCTCGTGACACAGTTTTCGTTCCCTTACTCCTCCGAAACGGGTTGACCGATTCTCCTGAAATTTTCTGAGCATTTTGAGTAGGTCTGAGACTCGGCCAATATCTATTTTTAGAGACAAAATGACGTTTGTCGGGATCAGCTAGCTCACTATAGATAAATTGAATAAAACAATTATCTGAAGGCAAATTTAAACTTAATTGTCATTAATAAAGGAAATAATTAAAATCGTATAAATCACAACGGGCTTGCTCTTATAATTCCGCCGCAATTTCTTTTCATCCATAGAAATTGGGTGTTCGTTGCTTTGAATTTTGACATTTGTTTTTGTGAAGGATTCATTAATTTACATCTTTATGTGAGTGTATGTAAGTGGCATATAAAATTGAGATTATAAATAATAATCGAGTGGCGTTATAGAGGTTTGTTTGTTTCTTTCATATTTATTGTAAAATGGAAAAGCCTTCTGTGCCTGCGCAATCATTATTAGGTAATTTATAGGAGAAACATCCTTTTAATGTGTCAGCAATCGCTCAGCATCGGTACAGTGTAATTCTTGAGAAGCCTAACAATGCTTTTGTTATTTAAATTGGCCATTTTATATGAAATGTTGAATTTAAAAGAGCGATGAGTTTCACAGTAGATAACTGGCCTGCCGGACCGGTGATAGTGTTAAAATTGACGATTCAAAACTGTCTTTATTTAGATCTACTTGAATAAAGATATTGTGATTTTGAGTTGTATGTCACCGCGCGGTTGATTGTCGCATGCTTATGACACTAACACTCCCTATTAGCCATATGCCTATTTAGTTGCTTACCAAGAACAAGCCCGCATTAAGTCTTGTTTGTAAATTATTAAACCACATCTATATATATCGATATAGGATGTTTATTTTTTACAAAACAACGCAACTATGGAAGGTCTCACGTGTGTCATAATGAACATAATGTGACGTCATACGCATGGTGCAAACAACGAGCAACTTCCGGTGTATTACAGGGCCTTCTTTTTTCAACTTTAATACTTTCCAAATTATACTGTTATTCACATGTTTAATTTGTACCTTTTTTTTTGATAACCGAGGTGGAAATGCTTTACGCATTCCCCGCAACCCAAAGGTCACGTGGGACTCAACTCACTAACCAGGAAACCTCTGCTACTCAGAGGACCGGTGAGCCATACCCACTTAAACACTCCTCGGGTGTAACCCACAATTCCGCATATGGAGACTACCGCGTTTGCATTCTACCAGAGGCTCCGAGGTTTACTTTGTACAGTTATGGTATTTTATTCACATCGGACCCGTACACTGAGATCTTTAAAAAAAACTTGTGGCCAAGTGTATCTAGTAACAACTTATTAGAATTTACGGCGTATTTGGAATTATGTGTTTTATATGAAAAACAGAAAATTGTAATTATTATAACACAAAATAATAAGCATTACTAGGTTTGAGTATTTTGAGAATGTGTATTGTTTACAGCGGTAGAATTCACTGCATTTATTTATATGAACAGTTCATTGGCTCGGTCATTGCATTAACCATGCTGCTGTTCCGACCACAGTAAAGTTTAAACAGTGTGTTCGTGGAATCAGATTCAATAACAATATACGTATAATACTCTCTCACAGAAAACCGGCGTAAAGTGATACAATTGGACTTTGTTCATTTTGTACTCGCGTTTCGTTCGGTGAGATCTTCCAGTGCCTATCGTTTTCCCCTTCCCTCGTCACTCTCCCCTTTCCTTTAAAGGCCGGCAACGCACTCACGAGCTACCAGCCGCGTGAGTGTCTATGGGCGGTGGCTTCACCTGTATGGTGGGCCCCCTCTTCTATAATAAAAAATACGGGTTAGATATATTGGGCAACATTCCATTATAATATCAGTTGATTTAGTTAGGAGACTATTATCTCCTCTGATAATGTTTGTTTTTCAAAGCTACTGAGCTTTTTTAGACATACTAAAAGGCTGATTCTAGTTTATATGAATTACAGACGTGATACTGTTGTAACTTATCCTAAGTTCTGAGAGAGGCACTCAATCAGTGTATATCTAAACTGAATACTCCGTAACATGAACACTTTACAGTTAGGTGATATTATACTTCGAAGCTATCACTAAAAATATCACCAGTCACGTACGTGACTATGTTTTTCAATACAAAACAAATGAATACATCCGCAACGTGCACTATTTTTACACTTGCGATAAGCATTAACGCAAAATTATATATATTATTATATTATATTATTTGCATCGACATCAAAACTATAATAAAACTTCATATAGATAAGACATTTCGTGTTCTTGCAGTAGTCTTGATCATGTGAACTGGCCACAATTACTTGAAGAGTTAATAAAATTTGTATTATGACGGAACACTATAACAAATATACATTTGTTCACTTAAAACCTTTGATTTGAATGACCTTGATAGTTGTACTTCTAAGCCTATAAACTTAATATTCGGGACACTTCAATTCAGCAGTCAGAGTGGTCGGAAAGCTCGCTCACTGACCATAACTGTATTATCTCGCCTTCCACTGAACAATAATAGTCCACTTTAGCTTACTTGTGGTGCTTTTAATAGAACGTTTGAATTAAACATTTGCACTAACCTACTCCAAGACCGGTATAAGTATAACATTGAAATTTTGTTTTAAATGAAACGACTTCACACAGACAGATTATCATTTTACGAGCCTAATTAAGACTTAAGAGTCATTTATATCTAAGTTTTAATTATGATTATATATAATTAATAGACCTTCTTTCATGACTTCCAGCTCAAGCTCTTCAAATAAAATAAACTTTAACAAATGAAATCGCGACTTATTATATTCTAAATATATATATACTTTTTTAAATGTATATATAGATATATGTTAGTTAGGTTTGATTTACGAATTACAAATAGAAATGCAAGATGCAGCCGATAGCTGTCAGACCTATTTCCTTTGACACTTCATCTAGAATTTTCCCAATTTTCTAGTTCTGTATGAAAGTCGTACATTCAAAAGTTCTCGATATCGAAATAGAAGTAATCACACTAAAAGTACGAAATATGCCTGTTTCTAACTTTACATAAACCCCGGGATAAATTGGCATCAACAGGGACTTGTGAAGCTATCGAGAATCGTTTCCTACTTAACAATAGGGATTCTGTTAGACTTAGACCAAATCATTTAACCCGGTTATTAAATTTTGCTCTCGTCTTCTCTTTTCTATCCTCTGTATGTATAATAGATATTAATTGGATTGTTTTGTTGTTAAAATTTAAGGCACAAGAACAAAAGAAGACATCTTCATGTATCCTAACCACCACTTAAAAAACGTACTATTGTTAAAGCTCAGAAAAACACATAATCATATGTGTGTTGTCTGAAAGAGATCGCTTATTAGGCCGCCCGGTACTCTTCTATGTACTTACATTTATTAACGTCATTTACTTCTACTGTTTAAGTGCAATAGAGTGTAAATAAATAAATTAAAAATAATGGGCGACGAATCGTTCAAGTCTACATCTCCATAAAATATTTAATACATCGCAAAACTGAGATAATTGACTTCAGTTAAGCATACCATCCGAGTTATGTACCCAGATGTGCACAAGGTCTAAATTGTGAAACGGAGTTCGTGCTATTAATATTGAATAATTTACAAAACAAACACTGTACCGGATGCGATTAGCAGCCCTTTGATTGGTGTTCAATCAACATCCGGGTGCTGAGCTAATGCATGATCGACGTACTCTCGTTCGTGTTGAAACATTTCCTTTGTATGATCTTATGTATTCCGACTTTATATACAAGATGACAGTAATAAATGGGATCGCTTTTGACACTACTACTATATATTTGGCGTGTGTTAATATTTTTTTTAATGAAATAGGTAGATAAAATACTTTATATGAAATTGAAGAAAAAGTCTACACTAATTTCTTCCGCTTTCATTAAAACGGAGCGAAACAGCTACTCCTCTGTTTGAAGACACTTTCCTTAAAGCCTCAGCCAGCATCGGAATACTGTGCGTCGACATATACGTACAATGTTCAGTTTTGCGGTCATTTGGAAGGAAAGTAAAAAGTTTCCTCTAAAAAGTTTGACGTGCTCAGTAGGGCGCACAATACCAGCTCCTCTTGATCTATTTGGATTGCATTACTCGTTGCTGACCAGTCACTCTCCGACCGGCTTGATGCGCTGGCGCTGCGTAAAGATGTTGGATCTCTAAGCACCTACCATCGCATTTACCATGGAGAGTGTTCAGAGGAGTTGTTCGGATTAAAACCTAAAGCTGATGACCTTGTTGTCTGTCGTTGCACCACTACGCGTTCCGTGAGACATTGCTTACCACGCACCACCACGTTAGGGAACCAGCTGCCCGCCACGGTATTTCCTAACCATTACGACTTAGGGTCCATCAAAACAAAAGCGTACCACTCCTTAAAAGGGTGGCGATTTTACCTTTTTGGTGGGCCTCCTGCTCGTTTGCCCCCTTCTCTTCAATCTATCCATTGAAACACTTTTCTAAATAATATTACTTTTTTTATAAAAAAAATAATTACTTTTATTACAATAGGAGCACGTCTAATAAAAAACAATAAACAAACAACTTCGTTGAAAATGATTTTAATAATAAAAACACAGAGCCATTATATTGTCTGGCAACGGAGTTCATAAAATGCTCTTAAAATATAAGAGGTTTAGTAAAACCAGAGGCCCAGTGGGATTCAAAGTTTCGCAGTAATTGAATTTTTTAAGTAGGCTTTTTATAAGCATCTAGATTATGTCGCTGGCCTATTTACGCCTTTGGGCGATAATGTAGACCGAATGTTGTGTTTCCCAAAGATTTTGTAAGATGAAGCTACTTAAAATTATGTTGTAAAATATTATTTTACTACGATCATTGCCATGTTTGCCGTGAAATAGTAGTAAAACTAAATCAGACTTTTATAAACCCTCAACTAGTTTTTTATATAACGAGAAAAACTTGGTAGTTTTTAAGAGATATTTCGAATTGTTAGAGCAAAAAATAGTAATGGAATATTCTTTTGAAATTTTAAATTATTCTTATTATGATAACGGTTATTGTGTTAATTATCTAAAAAGCCCGAGCTTTGGGGTTAGATTACCATAAAAGCATATTAAGGTGACAGTTATAAGTAAAAAAATGTCCAAGGATTGTGTTTACTGATAGTAAAATAGCTGACAATGGCACCTTCATATTGACTTACTTATACGCGAGCACATTCCTCGACCCTTCGACCCTTCGATTCGGGAGTCCTTGACCACAATTTCGGATGGGAACATTCTCTTAGTGTAAATAAAATTACGACACAAAAATGAAGAAATCGTATCTTTATTTTCAGTACGATGTTCATACTCAATCAAAAGTAACTCTGAACTTAATGAAACTATCGATAAAGTCTTACGATATGCACATTTAGAAATGTACAAACCGCTACAGACAATTCCTACATATTTAAGCCACAGATCCAAAGAGGTATTCTGGAGCATAACTGTCTGAATATAAATGAGTGTAGCTGGTTGTAAACACTATGTTGCGGTTAAGCTTACCTTTGACAGCTAAATTAGTTCCACAGATACTACGCGATTCATGAGTTTAAACTATTATTTGTGAGTTTACTTGAGTTTTCATTATTACACTAAATACCTTTTAAAAAATGATGCCATATTCAGCGCGCAGTAAGCAATGGTCATAGGTTAACCTCACCGCGTGACTACGCCTCGTCTATTGAATAATTGAAAGTGCTCTAATCGAAATAAATTGTATTGATTTTTTACTAAATAAACTATAACAAAGCTAGAATTAATATTCAACTGGCCACAGCGAAGTTTGAGGAGCTTTGACGATAAATGTTTTATGATTCGGGCCCTCTATTGTTTCATCAATTTACGGTCCTGATATGAATATTTTATATGATCAGAAATCTTCTCATTTGAGCTAGGGGTAACTGAACTTAATATTTAAAAATTAACAATTATCTTTTGAATGGACAAAAGTTTACTTTTAACGGGGAAATTAGCACTGTTTAGAACTTGCTTAGACTGCATTCTTAATTTGCGGAGTATTTAAATGTATCCTACAGAGGGAGATAATTTAAATAATTATATCCTGTCAGATTTATTTTACAACCGTGATTGACACCTCATATATGGCCATTTTTAGTAGTGGCGTTGAGTTTATCGCCAGTTCTTCTCGTCCGCTGTTCGTAGAAGAGATAGAAATAATTTTTTTTATAAAGTTTTAATTCTTGACTTAACAGTTCGAACGTATGGTTACTTCGTACCGCTTCCATACAACAGATTTTCCATACAAATTGTGGTAAAATAATCAACACTTCATCCTGATAAAAACTTTTTTTTTTAAATTGCTTGTATCTATAGGTTTATTAGAGATTTACCGTTTTTTTTTCAAATACCCAATTATATACTTCTTAAACTTGTTTGCCCTCGTAAATTGTTATAAAGTTTGTATCTTCATATATCCGAAAAATCCAAAGTAAGACGAATAAAATATATGTAGGACACATACACAGATTATAGCGAACGGGGTGACATGCAAACGAGATACCCGGATGGGCTTTGCCTCACGACGCTAGGATAAACGGAATTATAGTCTAGGAGACTGTAATGAATTATCTATATATATTATTATAGGAATACTTGGACGGGACATGGTATACTTAATATTTGTAACGATACTGATTTTGGTCATGTGAAATTATGTATGAAAACTTTTCACTGACAAAAAAACATAATGTTTTTGCATTGAAGTTCAATTTTCAAAATACAAAGCATATGTTCTTTATACGTGTTCCAACTAACAAAGTGTTACGAATATACCGTATGCACTGCGATACTAATCAGCCATCCGCAGCTGGCTCCTAGACTACGAAGTATAGTTCCCATCTGAGCCCTAATACGCGACTCGTCGGGTAGTTTTATCTCGGAAAAGTGACTGCCTGGATTGAGAACACGTCATGAAACCACTCCGTCTTACCCCATCCTACTAAACCGGCTAATATTAGTTCAAATGATACTATGCCGCAGAACTTATTTCGATTTTTATCATTAAAATAACTATGAGGCTAGCCAAGGGATCTAAGGCCACACGTCGGGGCAAAGGGCAGATATGACACTTCTCCATTTGTCTATGCAATTGTCGTTGCAGAAGTCCGCTCCAAGTCAGATCAAGGAGTTAAAGTTGACGGTTGACAATCTGACAGTTAAAACTAAAAACCAATTACTTTGCTATTTACGTGTGATAGTTAGGGTGAAAAGCAATAAGACTGACTGACTAATAAGGACAAGGAGCGCCACCACATTCTATTATAAAAAACGATGTTTTCAGACGCAAATTGTTGCAGACCTTGTTTCGCCAATAGACTCCAATTTAGAAACGTTCATTTTTTGTTTTATATATGATTGTTTAGTTGTTTTTTTTAAATTGTTCATTGTATGCATTGTATACCTGTAATGCTGTGCATCCCTATAATTTATGCACATACATGTCTTGTGTGTTTTTTTGTAATTTAGTTCGGGTTGTGTTTGTATGTGTGTTGTTGGTGTGCCTTATTAAATAAATAAAAAAATACTGATGATTCTGTTGGCAAAATATACTCACATAATATACTCCACTTGTTCATATGTATATTTTTATTTATTTATTTCTGTTCGTGTTTTTTTTTGTTGTTATTGTTTATTCTGAACTTAGATTCTATTTCCGGTTCTATGTTTTAACCTTATTTTGGCTTTATTTTTAATCTATTTTTATTGTGTAAACTTTTTGTGATAAGCTATATAGGTTTAAGAAATAAATAATAAAAAGAAAATAAAATAAAATGGACAGACCTGCTGGACAGATGCTTCGGCTTCGATTTTTCAAACAATATTTTTGTTGACCTTACTTTGGCACATGGATTGCCTTGATTCTAAGTATGACAATTTGATTAATGTGAAGCTTCACTGTTATTCTGTTGTATTGTTATATTATCGAGCCATTGTTGACACAAGGTGTCAGTCAGTAATCCTATATCCTACATATTATGACAATAAACAATGCTGAACAGCTGAAATCAGGTTTATCACAGAAAATTATGCGTTTTAAGGTTATTACTGTCAAATAACGTGCAGTGAAATCATTCTGGTCTTTGTATATGTTTTATAAACACTATTGATAAAGCATACAGATAATTATTTTTGTTATAAATATATTTTGAGGCCGCTTTAACTTCTTGCAGATAACTCATTCACAATGTGGCGTTTTGTAAAGCACAGCCTATAAGCTCCCGTGTAACCTTGTTATTATAAATAAATAACTTATATTTGTATTGATGAAAGAATGAAAAGTCCAAAAATTCCATAGTACCTACAAAAAATGTGTTTTTTTTTTCAGCAGGCCCACCATATAGCTCGCGAGTGCGTTGCCAGCCTTTATAGGAAAATTAGGAAACGGGGGGGGGGGTATGGGAAGAGGACGGGGGGGGGAAGGATGGGCCCCGGAAGATCTTACTCACCGAACGAAACGCGAGTACAAAATGAACAAAGTCCAATTGTATCACTTTACGCCGGTTTTCTGTGAGAGAGTGGTATTTCTCCGGCCGTGTCTGCCCATTCGGCTGAAACTCTAAGTAACAGCATGGCACTCCCACTCATAAAAAAGCCTATTGATTTTTTTTCAGAAAATGAATGTATTGACGATATTCAGACTGAAGCGAAACCTCTTGTTGCAATAACGTTGTGGGGCTTATAGAGCCGTAAATTCGACTAGCTGTCAACGTTACAATGAAAAACTTGTTTTAGTCATTGAAAACGTTCTAACAAATGCATTTTATAGTTATAAAATGACATTATTAATCTTTATCAATTCAATTATTGCGAACCAAGGGTCGTGTAAGAGTGCAAAATGAAATTTAAAAGAAAGGAACAAAATAATTCATAATATATAAAACAAAATATTATATCTGTATGCTCGTAAAGCGATTTAATTACAGGTTGTTTATAAGATATAAGACTGTCCTCACAACCTTTCTGGACTATTATTGTCTAACTATAAAATGTATAGAAATCTTTCTCGCATAGTTCGCAATTTGTATAGTCGCAGATTAAAAAAGCTCTCGTCGCGTCAAAGCCAAGTTATCGCAGCCGGTCTAAGCCAAAAAAAAGCTTAAATTATTAAAGAAATTGTTGAGAACAAAAAATATGCAAAGCGATAAGCGCCTTATCTCGCAAACGTAGGTTTCAAAAAAAACTTAATGTATTTCGTGTTTAAGAAGATTTAACAATAATAAAACGAATTTAAATTTTGGTATTAGTTATGGTAGAAAATTAATTTACGTCCCACATACAATACTCTATAAATTTTAACACTTGTTTTAGACGATTTCTTTTATTTCTCATATTATACGATTTGGCATTTAAAAATGCATACTCTTGTACCATCAAGCTTCAATGATTTTCTACTGTTAACGGACGATCTATCTCTATAAAATATAGTCAGTTAATTTTTTAATAAAAATTATGGATTGATAAATGTTTCTTAAATACCTACATTTCGTATACTCTATAGACTTACTTACTGCTCCGAAATGCTTACTACCAAAATAATATAATATAATACACATACCAAAAGGTATTACCCAGCTTCGGGAAACGTGCATAAGATTGAATTTGAGTTTGACTATTTTACGCTTTGACTGTTACTTAGAATGAATATCAGCTTTTAAGCTTAACGCTCTATTAGCTCTACGTTCAGCTATTGGAATTAACTTTGATTTAAATGTACGTTACTTTATCTCATTTTATGTTGCCTTAAGTTAATTAACTGGTTTTAATAAATTTCTATACATATCTACGAAAAAAAAAACGACTAAAATATATTTTTTTTTAATATCTCGATCTGGTCTAATGTGTTATATTATGTATGAAATACTTGAGTATTATATATTATGTTATACCTATTTCTTTACGGGAGAAAAAATATTTTCCACATTAGTAAAGCGGATTTTCCGTTAAGGATTACATATTTGCCAATAAGCCACGTCTAACCAACCTAACTGAAATTTATTTACATAAGCCTTTTACGTACTAATATTGAAACACATTTTTCATATTTACTTTTTGTTTCAGGTAGGCTTACATGGAGCTAACTTACTTCTATTTATAGTCTACTAGGTAATTAGAAATTCAAAATAATTACAAAAAATCTAGTCAAGTATAATAATAGGATCTTGATATGACAAAATATATAGGTTGTTGATAATATTAAAATGCTATATACATAGGAATAGAATATAGTTTTCATTTAAAATTTGGAATATATATATATATATATACCAATTAAAGATGTTACATTTCACTTATGTCGCTTATCAACGACGTATAAACAGCATTATATAAATACATAGAACATCCATAATTTATACTCATTACACAAATGTTAACCTTACCGGGAATCGAACCCTCTGTTCGTCACGGTCCATGGTATGGGCGACTGTCTCGTCAAGGACTTAAATACTCATATAAGTCTTTAGTTTTATTTTCAATATAGTGTACTAACCGCAATAAAATTGCGAAAACTTAATAACACAGCGAACATCCTTTGGCATATTTGTCTGGAAACATGATTTATCACAAAGCTTATAATCCCTAGAAGTCACAAGCTCATTTGAGAAGGACACTTGCTGACAATTTTGTTACGTAAATTCAGCGTAATAACGTTAAATTCCGAATGTAGTACGCTTGTTTCTCATAACTCTAGAAATGCATTTGAAACAATAAATTATTCTGATAACAAAAAAAAACGTTTTATGTTAATCAACTTGTGTTCGGTTTTTGTTTACATTTTTATAGTTAAGAGTTTTTTTCAATTTCGTTCTCGGGTTTTTTATCATTTCAGTTTTTTCCATTGTATATTAAGTTGATGTATACTATTAGTTGCTGTTATTACGATTAGTTAAATCAAGTTACGATTGCCTGTCTGGACAGCTGTTTGACTGTGAGAAAAATTGTTTGGTTATACAGAGCTGAAACCAAACATTGCATTGAACTTAGAATCAAACTTATTACCCCTCGATAAAGTGCCTTTAGGTCTCATAAATTATTGATAGGTTTATAACAAAATCAGTGGTGGTATAAATATAATTTTAAGATGCTTATGTATGATTCATCAATTAATATGATCTGCTCAGCATCTCCGTTATCTGTCATGTTAATTCATCTCTGCATTATTTTTAGTATCACCATCCATACGATGGTAACCTTTATTTATAGTGGAATAAAGTCCGAATTGGTATACACATGCAAAATCGAACGGTGGCAAATATAGAACCTTAGTCATATACGTATTGATTTAAGTGTAATAAAATTGAATTTCGCAAACCTATGTGCTCGGATATTCACGATTCTCTCAGTATTTTTAGAATATATTTGAATTTATCATATTATATTTAACGTTTTGTACAAGATAGATTAAAAGCTTAAATCATATAGATAAAAATCAGTAGGGTAAAAGCCTTAACGGATAAAAGATAAAGAAACAATCACGAATCAAAAGTAAAACTCAACATATAAAGTAAAAATCAACAACGCGCATAGTCAATCAGGCATAGACCAACATCATATTGTCATGTTTATTTTTTCTCTATTATTCTCTTTGGTTAAATACGTATGACCATAGACAAAGAGAGTTGTTTATTTCGTCTAATTATATCAACTAGAGTCGCCTCGACCCAAAAACTCGGTAGCTAGGTTAATAGGGACTTAACGGATAATTGGCATATAAAGGCAAAATTGGCACATAACAATCACCATTTGGGCAACTCATTGTTTCAGTAGGTGATAATTAATACTTTGTATTCACAAATAAAATGTGTGAAAAGAAAATAGCTCTTTTAATATATTCACAGTAACTACGCGATGTATCGAAAATTTCCAGGCAAATTACAATGCTATAACAAGAAATTACACGTTAAAAATAAAAAGCCTTCATTATTTGTTAGCAACGCCGTCTTTTGTCTCTCGTCTATTCTCACTAAGCGGATAATACAAAACAAAAATCATAAGAGTTTGCCTATTAACAAACTAGATGTCGCGTCATCGCGTGTCAGAGGAACAACTATAGAACCAGCTTCCATAGAAAAACTAATTTTGTATGCATTACAATCTAATCTATATAAAATTAATAGGAAACATCACTCGGAAGTAAATCTTGTTTTTTTTAATAAACCGTTTGAGCGAGGTGTGGTGAAAAACTTTATCGATTCTTAATTAAATCGTGTTATCTCGGAGTTTGAAATGAGCCTAGTCATCCCGTAAGGGAAACTGATTAATGGCATCATATCATATTGCTTTTTAACCGGTAATTCACCAGATATTTATTATATAATAGAATTATCTGTAAGGTTAGTCAGACGAAGCTTTTGGCACTTTTTGTTTACAGTCCATATCTGTCTTAACAATCTCTATACTTATTTATAATCGTCTGTAAACGTTATATCTGAAGTGCTGTTCTCGTGCTTGTGCGCTAACGCATTATCTAGAAGTAATTAACCGAAGGTTTGCTGTATTATGAATCAGAAATTATTAATTAATTATTTTAATACCATGTATAGAGAAGAGCGGTGCCCCCTTAGCCGGTGCAATATTATATATAAAAAAATATCTTCATCAACCGGACTAACGGGGATATGCTTAAGTAAAGCTACGTAGCTACAACCTACTTGGTCGCATATGTGAATATTGCAATTTCCTTTCGTCTTTCTTCGTTTTCTGGGTCACACTGTTAAAAGCCTTTCGACTATCGCACGCTTACGTGAGCACAATTACAATATCTAAATCTATACAATTCATATAATATATTGCAAATGAAAATATTCATGAAACCGAATAAAGTTTCAATTTAAATAAATATCTAGTTATAAACAAACGAGTAGAAATTGTTACTTTTATCACAAAAGAATTGCGCTCACGTCAAACTCTGCCTGTGTTATGTGAAATATATACATACAATCAATTATTATTCTATATTTTAATTATTGAGCTTTTAGCAAATATCTTTCAGTTCAGAGAATTGGTTTTGAATTTACTCCACTGAGGTGAACTACTCCGAACTGAGAATCTCATTTTACACAGTCAGGTTAGGTCTATACAAATACCGCCATATTTGTATAGACATTTTTGGTATGAGTGTGGTAGCCCGGCAGATCATTGCGATGGTTAGTTAATCTCCTCCGGTATCATGTGGTTAAGATTTCCTTTTACTCTTTTGATTTGTTGCTAAGCATCTCTTAATTAACATTATTGAATTTTGCACTGGTAGCCTTAGATTTACGTGGAAAATTATTGACGTTCACAAGTGCCAGTTCTTCTCGTCCGCTCTACGCCCTTGATTTGGGAACTTGCAGTAAATTTAGAGTCGAAATTCTTTTTCAAAACTCTATTTAGACAATTCATAATTGTACCATACTTAACTGTATGAATAAAGATATTTTTTTTTGATCGCTGTTGCGGAAAATATATAATTATTAAAAACTGCGGAAAGTGTAATTCCCTACATTGTGTATTGTGAATTTTTTCAGTCTTAGTATTGAAAATTAATTTCGAGCCATATTAATAACTAAAGAGAGATATTGCAAACGAATTAAACGTATAATTGCTCTTTCGTGTCAAACTGTCAGCTTCGCAACAGAGAAACAAAAGAATACATCGCCCGTATTGTGACCGTTAATTTTCGGTGTTATGCAATTTCGTTCAGTAATGCGCATTTTACGACGCTTTATATATTGATTAATCTAGCCTATATCAGTCATATTTGACCCCTTTTTTAATAATTGTAGTTCCCTAAAAAGAGAAATAGATTGTGTTGTACTACTACTACTTAACGTCCTTGTGTAAACTACCTTCCTGAATAATAAAACATCTTAAATTTAAATAAAGAAGCACCACTTAACAAAAGCGTAACTGTTAAGATCGTGTTCAAGGGGTCATTCTGAGTGAAATGTCTTTGACATTAGGGATATTGGTAAAACGATTATGACCTCTAATATTGGACCCTCAACCATCCATTATGGGAACATTAACAATTTCTTATAGTTTTTACGACTCAAATCTGTATTTGGCTGTTTTAAAGCTTTTTGCCAGATATTACAGAACCATTCGTGTTAAGGCTACTTAGCTTAAATGTCATAAGAAAGAGTCCAATGCGAATTTAACTTATCAGTTTACGTATAATAAACAGACTTTTATTTTAACTAATTACATTCACTGCTAGTTCTCAACACAAAGCGCAGAGCGGACGAGAATAACTGGCAAGAAAATCTCCATCACTCCTTTAAATTGCCGAGCATGTCCTACAGTGCGTCTGTAAAGAGCTGTCACAATTACACCATACTACAAGTTAATATACAATAAGTTTTGTAACATTAATTTCTGTCAAAGAAATTTATAATTTAAAAAAAAACATTTATACAATACCCAAGTAATAAAATGTTTGTTGACACTAAAGACGTGCCGACAAATAAATTGCATGTCCAAAGCGAGACTTTATCAGTCTAGATTGAAAACAAATTGCTAAGGGATCTCAATACACAGGGGTTAGTGATGGAAATATATTAAAAGTGACTTGACATAGACAATTTTTATATTTACCGAAATGCTAAAACTCGGTTTTAATCTTTTTATACAGTAAGATAAATAGATGTCACATACCCACATTAGATTATGCCTAATTATAATTAGATATAAGTCTTTATTGTTTATTCCCGTCACACAACCCCTACCCTAAAACTATCGTTTAAATACGTCATCCTTGTCCACTCAACAAGCATTCCTGATCCAACTTCCAAACACATACATTGTAAAATACTATTAAGAACAAACCTAATACATTTTTTTTGTAAAAGCTCTCAAGTGTTGTCACTGCCCGTAACATAGAACTATTTTGAGTCGTCTTATATCTAAATGACTATACGCCTTTTGATCAAGGCCAAGCTGAAGCCAAGCTAATAATATTGAGCGGTTACTGCTGCGGTTCGAACACTCAGGATTGAAAGTCGTGTGTACTACCACTCTCTCTCTCTGTGTAGCCCTATGTAATTATCTACTTACATATGTTATTGTTATTTACTTAAAATCTTGTAGGTACTCAAGCTTTATTTATTATATTTATTGTTTTTAATATGTTATGTGCATAAAGCCTTAAATATGTCTATAATAATGTTCCAAAGCAATAATTGGTAGCGAAACTGAATTATTTAATACCGCATCATTCTTGACTGACCTACGCATGATAAACAAAAAAAATAAAACCTCTTATATATGTAATAAGTAGATTAATTATTATAATACAACATATCAGTTAAGTTTTACAACATTGTTAAATATTACTATATATTATTATAATTTATATAATATTTTATCACATAATAACTAATATATTTTCCCAAGCAAAAACATTCTCGTATCACGCGCAATGCTATCTATGTATCACGCCTATAAATGTTTCAAGACCAGTTTATTTTGTAACCCCACAGCCGTACATATCATAGTTAAATTATTGATTTACCACTAAATGTGGGTTGTCTGGAAGAGATCGCTTATCAGCGATAAGGCCGCCCGTTGCTCTTATATGTACTAACATCTGTTAACGTCATTTGCTTCTAGTGTTTAAGTGCAATAAAGTGTAAAATAAATAATCGATTAATATATAATTTTAGTATGTTATCGTAATGTTTTTTGTGAACCGCTTAAAGTAAATTATCAATATTGTAAAGATTTTCGTTTAAAACATCCCATTCTTGATACAATGGAGCGGTATCGATGTTCATTTTTGAAATTTCGCAACACACGATCGTGAATTTTTATGTTTACCGTTACGCTCTGTAGTTTGCGGGTAAAATAAAAAAGGGTTTCATAAAAATATATCGTGCTATGAAGATTTATAAGTTCTTATTTCGAGTTGACATATTTAATCAAATTTACTGGTAGGGTTAGTTTTACTGTTAATAAAATCAGTTTTGTGTACATCCTATTAAACTTATTACACTAAGTCTATATATATAAATGATTTATTTTTTATTCTTTTCATACGTATGTAATGAACTAGCATCTAAAATACAGGCTCAGCCTAGTTTAGATGCTAAGTTCCATTTTTTTGTATTCTGGTTTAGATGGGACCTCATATCAAAATAAATTATTATCATCCAAAAAAACATTGAATCTAGAATAACAAAACAAACGAAATTAATAATTGTTTTAAAAACATAAAGTATAATATATATCTTAATTCTTAAAAAGAAAATATCAGTTACATTTTACACCAGATACATTTTGTATACAAAATAAAACTTCTATTTATATTATACATAAACTATGTAAACTTATCGTTAAATGAACACTAAACATCAATCAATAGTATTATTGTTTATTTAATGTATTGGTCTGTTCTCTCTGCCCCAACACCACCGGAAGTCTCACGGGAGACGACAAATATCAATATTAACAATACACAATCATGCAAATGTGTCCGTACATCCTATTGGGTCCTATTACATTGAGACATTAAACTATCGATAAAAGAAATCTTGTGAAATCATATAATGTTTTATACTTTATACATAATAATACAGAAGAATGGTGATTATTGAGATTCTTATGTTGAATATGTTCCTAAAATACTTGAATTGCCTGCTTCTTGTGAGCTTGGTCGCGTACGAACAGGCGTAATAATCACTTAGGTTTAAGACGATTCAAAATGGTCCTATGCACCTTAATGAATAAAGATATTTTGACTTTGACTTTTATATATTTATTTATAATATATATGTAAACGAGAGTATTCTACTGTAATTAGTCAAATGTACTCAACAATTACTAATACTGCAAATTCTCAAATCAAGGATGTAGATAACTAGAAAAACTCACTTAAAACCACTCCTTTAAATCGCCAAGTATGTTCTATATAGCACGGTTGTAAAGAGCTGCAACCATTACACCATGCACCACCGATACATTCTACAGTTTTGAATGTAACATTGAAAAATATATCAGACATTTGTTCCTGACACGTAGATTTTTATTTAGATAAAAGAACATACATTCTACCATCAAACTCAAAATATCTTTATTCAAGTAGGTTTATAAAGACACTTTTGAATCGTCAATTTTTACACTACCACCGGTTCGGTAGGCTGTCATCTACCGAGAAGAACCGGTAGGAAACTCGATAGCTGCTCTTTTAAAATAAACAATTAATACATAATTATGTTACTCACAATTCAAATAACAAAGCATTGTAAGGCTACTCAAGAGTTAAACTGTCCCGATGCTGAGCCAATTGCCGACACATTAAAGGGATCTTTGGCCTTTAAATCACCGTACGAAACATCTTGCCCATAATACCAAGACAAACATAATACTTAAGCACATATCAAATGGTACCATTATCTAATATATAAAATTCTCTTACTCCACCGAAACGGCTTGACCGATTCTCCTGAAATTTTCTGAGCATATTAAGTAGGTCTGAGAATCGGCCAACATCTATATTTAGAGACATTTTTTTTCATCATTTGGAATGACGTCAACTAGTGCATTATAAAATAAAATCATCATTAATTAAATATTCCTATTGAAATGTGCTAATTTAAATTCCGAGGTCAAACGCAGAAGCAATTAGTCCCTTTCTGAATCATATGGACAGGGGCAATAAGTGGGCTAATTAGCTGCTTCCGATCTGTTAACCTAAAAACGAAACAAACACATTAAGAGATGCATTAATCGTCATTAAATATTGTTATATACAAAAAATTTTTTGGTCAATTTAAGTGTCTTTATGGTAAAAAAAAGGTGAAAATGAATATAAAAAAGTGCGTAGATTTAATTAGACCTGGCTCAGTGCCCTAGCCGTGGTCATTCAGACTAGCCTAATGACAGCAATGATTTTCAAGAGGCACACGGCACGAACGCATCGGCTAAAAGTTTAAAAAATGTGATAATTGAGAAAATATGTTATTTAATTTAATATCTAAGGGGAGATTAATTTAATATTATGGACTTATATATCAAAAAAAATAATAATCGTATACTTTACGCGCGTACAACTAAATTTGTTTTCTAAGTTTTCGTGTTAATTCATTCACGTCTTGCAAGCAAAAAATCAACATCTCTTAGCCTCTGTTATCGGCCAATAATTGAAAAATGTTAACGACCTACTAAGCGTATGATAACAAAATAAATTATCAGTTATTTAAATTAATGAGTTGATACAAATTTAAAAGATGATAATGAGGAGTAAAGGGAGGAATGGTGGGGGGGGGGGAATAACACAATAGACATTAACTGGATTAAGACCGGTTTACCTCCTACATCGTACAAGTGTTTATTCATACACAATATTGAGTATAAAATTGAATTACATTCACAAAGTTCATCATGCAACTGCTGTATTGACGTTTCATTACCATATCATGTAAATTGCTGTGTAATATTAATTAAACTCTGTTTGTCGACAGTTAATCGTATTCATAAGTTTACAGCAGAATATATATTTATTGGTAACGTTCATTTCTCAATCACCTAAGCTTGATACCGAAAAATATCCTGGTAACGATTTTTACACAAAGCCATCATGATTTTCTCTTTGGTCTCTTACCGTAGGAGATTAACTTATCGTTCTAATGAGCTGGCTGACAGGCTACCAACACGCTCCTACCCAGGTACACAGAAAATATACTTGAGTAGGAGTAGTTGCTCTCACTGGAGGATACACTATCCAACTTTCTCCAACTATTTACAAAAAACACATAAAATATTCCGACATTTCAGAAGACATTGTTGTTAATAATCCTGAAATAATAGTAACGCTATATTTTTCATAATGAAACCTCATACTTGAAAGATGCGTATGCTGTGTTAAAAAATAGGCCATATTTGTTCATACGTAGCATTAAAGCGTCTAGTTGCGCTAATTCACTGAACACTATATCAAACCTACTTTACGTGGAATTGGATAGAAATAATTGAAGCGCGGGCAATCAGCGTGAGAGATACTTGCGTGACTAGAATAGCATGGATCGACACTGAATAAATTTTGTATGCGACATGTTAATCTTGCATTTAACACCAGCCATTGTTAAGTGAGCGTGGACAGCCCTTAACTAAGTCGTGCGTTGAAACCAATACATATTTTAGTAATGACACGTAAATATATGCTAATATTAACGACCTGAATAGCGTCAAGGCAGATATTCCATGTTATGCCATGTATCAACCGTTTGTAGAACCAACTGCCAACGCATCCCCGAACTGTAATGAAATGGAGCCCTTTAAGAGAGTGTACCTCGCCATTTAATGCCAACAATTCACATGTAAGCTGGCGTTTTAAGTCTCTATGGGCGGCGGTTGGCACTTTATTCAAGGTGGCATACTCTTTTAACCTCCTGTTTCATTCAAAAATATATTAAAGAAAAATTAATTCCCTTGAGAAGTGGGTGAGTTTAAACATAAATGAAGTAATATTTAGTTTGGGAAAGTATGTAACAATTTAATATGTGGCATTCCCGACAGAAATATAGTCGTTGCATTTTAAATAATTTCGCTGCATTTGTATCACGCATAATTACAGGCAACGCTGAAACACGACGTTAGAATACAACATTTTGTATTTTATGCACGAGGTGAAAATGAAATATAAGTTTTTTTTATCAAAAAATGCAGTTCAGATTAGTTTGACGTAATTCCTAGCTTTTAATATGACGCCGATGTATGTTGAAGGAAAGTTTATATATATTAATTTTTTGTAACGATGAATACAATTTACTTCTTAAGATCCTATATCCCCTCGATGGGGCAGAGGGCATCTACTGTGATTCTCACGCGTTCTATCCAACACTTTTACCTCGCACCAAGTTCTTCTCATCTGCCATCTGCCTCATCTGCAACAGCATAATTCAGTCTATTTGGGATGACCCCGCTTTCCTTGAGCATTCCAGTTAAGCGACTGCTTGGGAATATGTATGGGATCTCTCTTCTTCGTGCGAATATTTATTTGCTTACATACAAGGAACAATATCTGGTGTCCATATTATGTTACAATTTGATTTATATGTAACGCAAATAATTTCTTTCACATTTCTCGTTTTCATACAATGTCCGTGATTGTATCATTTTTCAACAATATCCACATTTGAAATTCAAATCACTGAAGCGAGACACTACTTTTATTTATCTGTAAGCAAGAATTTATGTGAACTGTTTACATGGAGTTAAAGTCGATTAGTGTATCATTATTTTAGGGTATATTCAATCTCAGATCTCCGTTTTATAAGGGATATTTCTATCGGACATGTTCATCTTGATTTGAACGTAATCTAGACTTTTTATTGGGTACTTATTATGTTAGAAATATTACATAGATAATTGGTAATTTCTTAATCATAACAAATAAACGCAGTAAATTCAATTTGTAATTTACATATTTACCTCAATTTAACCGCAAGATAAAATCATGAGTTTATATGTCACATCTCATTTACAAGTCGCAGTTACAATGTAATTCAAGTAATTATTATTGATCGTTTTGAGTTACTGTGAAGCAAGGACACTGTGGTCGAATGGCTCGTATTCACTTACGCTTAATTATACTGTATGTCTGCGGATTCAGAATTCGTTTTATTTTTCAACAAAAAGAACAGTGCTCTAATAATATCGATAGAAATTTAATGTTGAAGCGATTTCTAATGATATTTCAATTTAATAGAAAAAGTGGCGAGGCGTTTTAACATCAGAATCTATAAATATAATTTCTCCGTTTTGTGTGAATTAGCGATTTATTTTTCCTATATACAAGTATTGAAAGACTACTTTGTTTCACTTCAAATAATTCGAGTACTTATGTATCTATATTAATTACTTATTTATGAATGTTATTATTCTATTGAAGTTAATTAAACCACTATAAATCTATTTATTAAATAACAAACAATATATGACCATTACACGACTTTAATATTTGCACCACGAAGCAACATTATTCATACGTGACTTATATCCGCAATAAAGAGGGACTTACAAAAATATTAGAAGAAAATATTTGCCGAAAATTGTAAGAAGTACGCCGAACCTTTCTCGTCGATAAGTTCCTTTCGTCCCACGAGACCAAAACATGACAAATTGATCAGCTGATTTCGCCCGGCTCGTAAATAAGAATAACATAAAGCCCACGACATGATAGTTTAAGAATTTCTTTTTTTAGAAAAGCTCCTTTTCGACACAGCGTTTTTTTTTACAAGATTTCTTTTTATATACAGTACGTCTAATTATGTCTTTAGCTTTATGTAAGTTAAAATTTTATGTGATAGTTTGATAGATATATGGAATAGATAGGTAGATGGAAGCTAAAACTTACACAGAATTGTTGTATTTCACGAAGCAAGTAGACTTACAAATCGCGAATTTCACTTTCTAACTACAGACAAAATTCAAATGGAGAATAATGAATCTCTATTCAAGACTCGTATAAAAAAAGTATGAATCGTTCAATTAACTCAGAGGTAACCCCTATGTAGGGTCAGCAACACAAAAGATGCATCACCGGGTCACTGTATCTTGTGAGCTTGGAGATCTAATCAGACTCGATTGAATTTGCTTTTAGTATAGTGTGTTCTTTAGCGATGGCTTGCTTATCGTGTTTTCCACAGATTACTATGTACAAGTATATAGTAACATGCATTTAAATAAAATCATCTAGGCAGAATACGAAATTCCACCTGTATCACCTTGATGTCTGTCGTTCCACCACTGCGCGCTTCATAAGACATTTCACACCATCACCACCACGTTATGGAACCAGCTACCCGCCACGCTATTTCCGAACCATTACGACAAGACAAAAGTACCACTCCTTTATTGACCGGCAACGCACGCACGAGCTCCCAGCCACGTGAGTGTCTATGGGCGGCGACTTCACCTTTATGGTGGGCCTCCTTCTCGTTTGCCCCCTTCTATAAAAAAAAAAACATTTATATCTCTGCAAAGAAGTCCAGTTATTGAGGTATGCAAATACTGTGTAATCGAGTCTCTACCCGTTCCCCTTTTGATTTTGTTCTCCATCTAAAGAGGCGAAACCGCGGGCTGTGCTAGTGCTTTATAAGAGTTGAAATACTAAGATGTCGTTAGGCTCTTTACGCACTGTAATAATTACGCATACTCCAAGTGACAGTGAGGCGTAAATGGCGAGCAATTTGGGTAGAAGTGCGTTACGAACCGCGCCTTATAATTGTGTTTGATGGATGGTCCAAGGGAGGAGAGGACACGACTCTTTATTGGAGCTAGCAAAACTTTAGCCTACAATAATCTTATTTGTTGTATTCACATATATTATATGAATACGTCACTAGTGTTTGCGAGTAAATAATAAATAACTTTCAAAATGTATTATTTATTACAAAAATAACCAAAAATCTCCAAAAGTTAATAGCTCGGATGATGAATGTAATTAATCCTAAGTAAATGTGCGAAATAGGCATACATTCGCTGCGAGAGTAACCAAAACGCTACAGACCATGCCTTCACCCATACAAGATCAACATTGCCTTCCCAAATCTCTCTTTCTACGTAGCGTAATGTCGTAATTCGAAGTCGCGATATTGGCACGGGTGGGCGTTATATGATCGCCGACACATTAACCCCCCACGGAGAAAGACAGGGGGGGGATATAATGAGCATTTGCATTGGATAAACTTATTTGCAGATAAATTTATATTTGTACAGATCAATTTCAGAAAGCATTGGTTGTAAGACGATTGTTTAAAGTCATTTTCATATCACCTTCGCATCTCGTATTTCTTCTCTTCGTGAGCAATACTGCAATAAATCTCTGATTTCGAAGTATTAGTAAAGTGTTTCTGAACTTTCTTTAATTAATTATTTAAAATAAATGACTAACATTTTACCTACATTAGCCCCAAGTGATCTAAAGCTTGTGCTGGTGCTAACAATACTGATTACATATTATATAAATAAATACATATTAAAACACCCAGACCACAGCCGGCAAATATTCACTATTCACCATGCCAGGAGGATTGAACACGGAGACCTTTGTTCTGTAGCAAGCAAACTAATCAAAACATATAAAAAAGCGAATAGAAATTTCTTCAGCCCTCTCCAGTCACTTCTAAAACATCTAAAATCGCGTTAAAGTATGGCAGAGAATTAATTAAAGTTCGCTCCACTGTTTACACGGCCCGTGTATTTGCTAAGAGCGCATGCCGACAGTCAAACAGCCCCGAATATATCGCTTTCATCTCGAACAATACCGTTTTATTGAATACTTATTTCATTACTTTATTATATGGGTATTTGCTGTGTTAATATTTAACTTTTTTCCCATTTTTATATTGTAACACGGTTAGAGAAACGTAATTTATTGGCGTGCTGATATAGTGAGTTTGATTAGAAGCAGAGGTTCCCAAAGTCTGCACAGTAGAAAGTAAGGATATTACCAATAAGTAATTTTTCTTGTCTACAATGTAATTATTTATATTACTATAAGTAATTATTAATTAGCATTTTTTCCGGTTTTACTAATTTTAATGTATGTGTTTTGTTTTTGTACGTTTTTTTGTATACTTCGCACCTTGGTGCAAACCAGTCTAATTGTATTTTAAGTATTCTTTTATTGTGTGGGTTGTCTGGAAGAGATCGCTTATTAGCGATAAAACCGCCCGTTGCTCTTATACGTACATCTATTAACGTAATTTACATCTACTGTTCAAGTGCAATAAAGTGTAGATAAATAAATAATTATAAATACATACTGCTTCTTTTATTCTTCTTCTAAGAGGTAGCCAATCAGGTTTCCGCTATTTATGTTTATAGCCTCTATCTTTAGATCTGCTTTAAAGCTCCGCAGCGCTTCTGTCCAATCCCGAATATTACGCAACTAGCTTTACAATACTACTTTTAGGTACCTATTTAATTCGACTATGTATATATCATTTAGCTAAGGGGCGCCCGACATAAACTTGTAAGTGCGCCACCGGCAGTAAATGATTGAGAACCTCAGCTTTAAACGAGATTTCATTACTTTATTCAAACATTTTGTGTGTTTGAAGTATTTTTGTAAAGAGGAATTTTATTAAACCTATGAATTTAATATTGGTGTAGTGACGTTAAACATAAACAAAACGTACCACGTGATTTTACTGTTTAAATAAAAAATAACTTTAATTATATAGTTATTCTTAGACTTATGAAATAGTCAATTATTTTTTATTAACTACCAATTACCAAATCAAAGGCCCAAATAAATCGCCAAGTTTTACAGTATGGATAAAGATAGTTAAAGAGCTGCTTAGGCATTACACGACTTCAGCTGACATTTATTATTAAGTATTTTCTCTATTTCATCGATTATCATACTTGTATCGCAAGATAAAAAATTAAGTGCGATCTATCGATCTTAAGTGGATTGAAAGCGTTTTCATGCACATTGTATAAGATAAGGTTCTTCAACTTAACCCTGAAGCAACTGAACATTAAAATAAAACATTTTATTTTAATAAAAATTCCATCTGTCATTAACTTATAAATAAACAAATCTGTCTTTGGTTTGTCCGTACCGTCTGTGTTTAAAATATATTTAATACTAGAAGTCAATTTGTTATTTACAAAATTTACCGTGATTTTCAGATTGCTGATCGGTCTGTACTAATAAGGCACCTTCTGAATGGCGCTATGACGTCAGCCACCAATTAAATGCACAGTTCAATTAAAAGTCCACATACATAAACGCGGGTAAGCCCGTGTGAATACTTTAAAGGCGTTGCCAGGTTAGCTTTTTCCCAAAAAACATTCCTGTACAAATTTTATAATTGAGTATAATATTTCGTGTGTAATAATTAATTACTTGTGAACAGTTCGACAATACGAAAACTAACTTAATTTAATTTTTCGTCTAGTTCTTTTAAAATACTAGTTACATTGTCGTTGACATAAATATTCGTAAAATGTTGTTACACTGTGGTGCAAGTGGTCTTGTCTTGTCTCAGAAGAAATGTGTTAATTTTATCCACCTATTCTAATAACGTAAATACTAATACAGATTAAAACGACATCTATTAATACAAAGCTTACGGTTGAATGATTTATTTCGAGGCGCCGTAAAGATTTATGACTTTTAATTTTATGGCTTCATAAAAGTGTTATGAATTATGTACAAAAGATTAATACTTTGAATAAGTAAACTAAACTTAAGCTTTTTATACATGTTTAAGATGATACTGAGACTAGCTTCCACGTCACAGTAGTAACCTTTTTAATATATATATATAAGTTTTATTTTTTGAACAATAAACAAATTTATTATTATAAAAACCTTACACAATTTAAGCTCAGATGGTTACCTATAAGTTTTTTAAGCGTTACCTCAAAATATCACAGCATTTAGGGCGATTTTTTTACGTATTTCCTTTACTCATTCTACATCAGAGTTATTTAAAAAAAAGCTAGAGGTTCTTTTCACAAAAACCTATTGCAGTTCATCCTAGTTTTCTCCTAATTTCTCTTCTATAGTAGTCATACGACGATGTCATGGTTACAGGGATGACTTCGTTAAATGTATTGTTAAAGAATTCCCATCTACTGAATTGCCAATCTCCGTCAAGGTTGTTGTTTGCCACCAACAAAACGTATGAATTTACTATAAAAAAACCTCGACAAGAAAACATTGTTGCTTGACTTTAACATACTTAATAAATAAACAGATGATAGAGAACATGAAATAAAATGTTTTATGGCAACATTTTTTATAAACCTCACCATTACATCTGTTTATACTCTGAACTCATAGGTTTCCTTTGAGATAAGGCCGAGTGCACAAGTTTCACAACATTAAAAAATATAAGTAACAGGTTCCTTTCATCAGAAGCAAATGTCTTTCCTTTGCTTCGACATAATTGTTATTAATCACAGATTTTATCCACAAATAATTACAGAATGGGTCATATTGCTTATTTCTTGGATACTTCAGACTTGAGACTATTTGTTTGAATGAAATCCATCCAATCTAAATGAACGTTAATTTAGTATTTGAATTATATTCAGACTTGAGACTATTTGTTTGAATGAAATCCATCCAATCTAAATGAACGTTAATTTAGTATTTGAATTATTCTGATGTGTATAAAACCTAAGTGTACGCTTCCGTGCGTTCCTCTATTTCTAGTTGGTTTTATTACTGTTATAATGCTCTTAAAGCACGCTTTTTAAGTGTTTCGGGTTTAATGTTAAGAGTTCCCCCTGTGATTTACCCTGATGAAGTGTTGACTGCTATCGGAGTTTATGTATTTTGAAGACAGACACACTTCTTATTTTCAATTTTAGTTTGGCCTTAAATTCTAGCTTTACTATGCGAGGCAGTAAGCCTTTAAGCAAAATTATTTAGATGAAGTTACATATAAATGTGATATCTCAATAAAACATACTTTCAGTATAAAGTTTTTTACGGTTCTATAAAATATTATAGCTACCTTAGTCAGCATACATTTCATTAACCATATAGAATTCACTAAATTTAACATTTATCTTATAAAGTAACGCAAAATTACCCGTAATTTTTGACTAACAGTTATCTATCTCTTGTTACAGATTCAGAATACTAAAATGGGGACGCGACTTCACAAACTATTAGTTGTGAGCCTGGTGCTAACAACTACAACTGCCGACTTCACTGCAAACTGCCCACAGGAATGCAAATGCGTCTGGGCAAGTGGCAACAAGCAAGCTGACTGCTCACAATCAAACTTTCACGACATACCGAAAACGCTGAGTACAGAAATACAAATCCTCGACCTAACAGGAAACGAACTATACGAAATAACGAGACACGCCTTCGAAGATGTACGATTAATCAACCTCAAAAAGCTTATCTTAAAAGAATGTCAACTCCTAACGATACATAAGAACGGACTCAGTGGGCTCGCCATTATGATCGAACTGGATATGTCGAAAAATAATCTAAAAACATTACACGCCGAGACATTCAGGGAAACCGCAAAGATAAGGTGGATTCTACTCAACGATAACCAAATCGAAAAACTTGAAGATGGACTATTCAATAATTTACAATTTTTGCAAAAGATTGACCTAAGCAATAACCACATAACCCAGATCGGAATGAAGACATTCATGTCGGTGCCAAAACTTAATATATTGAGACTCAACAGCAATAAACTGGAGCATTTAAAACTCGACACGCTCAGCGCATTGACCTTATCAAATCTCGACGTTCACGACAATCCGTGGCGTTGCGATTGTTATCTTCAGCCATTCAGAAACTGGGTGATAAGCAACAACTTTTATACGTCCCCCATAACATGCAGCGAACCGGCCAAAGTGCACGGTAAGCTGTGGAAGGAATTGGACTCGAGAGATTTTGCTTGCCGGCCGAGCATTGTGTACCCTTCAGTCACCACCACAATACAATCCGGTGACAATAATATAACACTGTCATGTCAAGTAAACGGCAACCCTATCCCCGAGGTCAACTGGGTTTTGAATGCTCAAATTATAGATGGGACTTATCGGTACCAGGGAGAAGTGAAGTACATCTTAACACAGAGTAACACTGAAAACAGCAGATGGTTAAATTTAACAATAATCGATGCTGGAAGTACGGATAATGGAATGTATCTCTGTGTTGCAAAGAATCCTGGCGGTGTGGAAGAGAGGAATGTTACCTTATTCGTGACGCACACTGCCCCGGGTATCGTCCCACCAACTGGTATGAACAGTAACATGCTACCTGTTCTTATAGGAGTTTCTTGCGCAGCTGCCATTCTATTGATCATCCTGGTCCTTATATGCTATTGTTGTTGCCGTAGGCGATCATCAGATAAAAAGAAAGTTAACACATCAAATGGTGATGCGCTAATTGAAGGTTCTGTAATACCAGAGATGGAGAAAAGTTTGATTTCAGCTGTTAACCCTGTCACTAAACCACCGCGCAGGTATGATGCGCCACCGTCTATTACCAGCGGAGGTACGGAAATGTCCGAACTGAATAAAACACTGCTTGATAACGACTCTGTTTTTGGTAAGTGATTATAAAATTATTATCATTCACTACTATTTCATAATTGATAAAACGAATAAACTAATTCTTAATTATTTAAGGCATATAGTGTATTTCACAGATCTGTTATCGCACACAAGCTTTGCCTTGGGGCAAACAGCGCGTGTGCAAATGTTTTTCCCTTATAGTAACGATTTTAACAATTCTATTTACTTTATAATAACTAGTTACTTTTTTATTTCAGCTCACAATGAAGACGAAAAGCGATCTTTGGATTTTGATCACCAACGCAAACGGTCTGAAGATGCACTAAGCGACTACGGGCGTACAGATGGGCGAGCTTATCCACCAGATTTGCTGTCCTTCCCTCCAAGGGCAGCTCAAATATCTCCAGCCGCTAGCAACGCTTCCACTGTGCCAGACACGAGCAGGCTTCAATTGAACCCTGTCAGTCCAATTCATTCTCCGATATATGGCTTGACAACTAACCAGAACATATTTAGAACGTTACCATATTCTCGGTCACAGTCACCCTTCACGGCACCTATTACTCCGCCTGTGGTTACACCAAGACAAGGCTACGTTACCATTCCTAGACGGCCTCGTGTACCATCATGGTCCAGTACTGCCAGTACTCAAATTCTCCCAAGCGCTGAAGCTCAGGAACCTCTCTATGACAATCTTGGCTTGAGGACAACTGCAAACGGCAGCTCTGTTCTATCCCTCAACAAAACGGGGTTAGAACCACAATTTTCTCCCATGAGAAATAGACCACTGCCAGCGACACCTACCTCGTATCCGAACTCACTTCCAGTTTACTACGCACCAATAGAAGAACAGGAACCCGCTCCTTCACCAGTTCCGCCGCCGTTCACCCCCACGAGAAATAGTATAAGTTCTCAATTATCTACCCAGCTCTCCACTCCAGGCCCTCAAGAGCCCTCCAACCCCAGGATGAGCTGGACGGCAAAAAACACATCAACACCCCAACCAGAACCTAGAAAACTAAGTGTGGATTCAGATACGTTGATTCGCAAAGGTAAGCCGGAAACGGGCTCGCTGAGAAGAAATCCCAGGCCGGATAAAGAAGAGGCAAGTTCACCAACAAAAGAAGATCCAAGGAAGAACGAAAGCAACGCGTCCTTGAATCAGACTGGGACAATGGGGAGAAGTGGAAAGATCCCACCGAGGCCTCCGCCTAAACCGAAGAAGAAGCCAAGCCCTGAAGTGAATCCCAGCGAACCCTTGTTTGAAGATGAGGGCGAAGACGGTACGGAAGTGTAGTGTCAGGGCACCACTCGTTGTGCCAATGAGCTTGTAGTGATAGCAGTGAAATGATTTCAGTGTTAAGGACAGGTGTAATGTTTGAGGTGCTCGTGTAAATAACTGTAGTGCTAGATTTTTTACTATTGCGTACAATTATATATTACGGACCATTTTGCGAGTTTTAAATTGATTCTTAGAAATGCGTTAAGACAATCTCTAATTGTAAACTTAATTATTAAGTATTTATTGTTTTCACATCGAACCGGTAGCTCATCGCTTGTCATTGAAGGCATATCTTGATCCATTTTAAGACTGATTATTCTAAATTGGTTGTCACATTCCGTAGTGGTTCTATTCCAGAGTTATGAGCCTATCGATGCATTTAGAAATTTTAAATTACTTAGATGTATTTTGAAGACTGAAGGGATTTTAGACGCTTCTTGGGTATTGATCAGGTCAATAAACCATTAAGCGTGGGTTTATCCGTATATAAAATATTGCAGCTTTTTAGATAATAAAAATCATTGTATATTGCATTATTAATGGTTGTCAATTATAGTTGTTTTTCAGTTGAAGCCACTGTAGTGGTTCTGTAGTGGTTTTCACTGTATGGTTTGTTTTTAACCTTTGTTAGATTTTTCTTACATCAATTAAATGTTATATACCAACGCGACCTTTAAATGATTTAATGAGGAATAGTTCCTAGTTTTATATTGCAATTCAATGTACATAATTTTATCTAGTAACGAAAATATGGTGCATGTCATGTTTGACGTCAAAGTTTTATTGAAATCTTCGAAAATGAGTTTTTTTGGAAATCCATTCAAATTGGTTGTCTTGTCTGACTTAACATTTTATTTAGGGTTCTGATATATTCAAGTTGACCGGTTAACTATAATTTACAAAAAAAACCCCCCCGTTCGAAGTAGTTTTCTGATCAGCTTCAATATATTTGATACCGACGTTCATTCAAAATCGTTTGAGTCAAAAATATTTTTCCTAATAAATGAAATACTTAAAACCAGATCGATCGATTTGAAGAAACCAATGAAAAATCATATTTCATCCAGTGAAAAGTTTATAAACGATCAAGCAATTGCATCAGGCCGGGTTTCCTTTTTTGTTACCACAAATATTTTTTTCAATAACGCATACAATAGTAGTACCATTGCTTTATTACAAGGATATAATTTGTCTCCTTTTGATGGTTTATGATGAAATGAGACAGACTTATAATATTAGATGAAATTGTGTCGATCCTGGTCGCATATAGAAACTCATACCAGTTTACCCTTACAATTATGGTTTTAAGACAAAGTCAAACGAAATTATTTGAAAAACGTATCCAGGTATCAAGATTAAGTGTGTATCCTTTGTTTCTTGTACGTATGTATGAATTTTACAATATTTACTGTAGACATATGTTATAGGCTAAACGCTACATGTACATAAACATTAATTAAACTGATTAAAGCTATATTTCAGTATAAGGAGCTTTTTTATTTTATTTTACTCACCCACTCCCACAAAAAATATTTCTGTAAAAGCTAGGAAAAATCGACTATAGATACCATATACTTAGTCTGGCCATAAATACTGTTACTATTCAAAAAAAGAAAATATTACGTTTGAATTTGGAATCTGTCATTTTTATATGATTGCTTGATGTGTTTTCTTATTTTCGCGCCATTATATTGTTAAATATTTTGTTATATTAAAATGGAGTGGGGTGATAAAGAGAACCGAATCGCTGTGATTGCCTTACATAAAGTAGGTATGGAGAAAAGTGCAATTTTTAAAACCCTCCACCCGCTTGGTATTAGTCAAATGTTTGTTTACCGGGCTATTGATAGGTACAATGATACCTCCTCTGTTTGTGACAGAAAAAGATCTGGCCGTCCACGTACCGTTCGTGTGAAAAAGGTGATTAAAGCAGTTAGGGAAAGAATTCGAAGAAATCCTGTCCGTAAGCAAAAGATTTTATCTCGGGAGATGAAGATAGCTCCTAGAACCATGTCGCGTATATTAAAAGATGACTTAGGACTTGCAGCCTATAAGAGACGTACTGGTCACTTCTTAACTGATAATTTAAAGAAGAATAGGGTGGTAAAATCCAAACAACTACTTAAGCGGTACGCAAAGGGAGGTCACAAAAAAATTTTGTTTACGGATGAGAGAATTTTTACAATTGAGCAGTATTTTAATAAACAAAATGACCGTATTTATGCTGGAAGCTCTAAAGAAGCTTCGCAATTAGTAAACAGAGTACAACGTGGGCATTATCCCACTTCAGTGATGGTTTGGTGGGGTGTTAGCTATGAAGGGGTGACTGAGCCATATTTTTGTGAAAAAGGTATTAAAACGTCGGCACAAGTTTATCAAAATACCATTCTTGAGACGGTTAAGCCTTTAACTAACACCATGTTCAATAACAAAGAATGGTGCTTTCAACAAGACTCGGCACCGGGTCATAGAGCTCGATCCACCCAATCTTGGTTGAAAACTAACGTTCCGGACTTTATCAGCACTGAAAACTGGCCGTCGTCAAGTCCTGACCTAAATCCATTGGATTATGATTTATGGTCAGTTTTAGAGAGTAAGGCTTGCTCTAAACGCTATGATAATTTGGAGTCCCTAAAACGATCCATTCGGTTGGCAGTGAAGAATTTTCCTCTAGAAAGAGTTCGTGCTGCTATTGATAACTGGCCTCAACGTTTAAAAGACTGTATTGCAGCCAATGGAGACCACTTCGAATAAACATTGTATATTTTTAATAGTTATATATTGATGTATTAAACTAAGTCACTATGAAAGGAATAAATGTTACGTATAAAAAAAAAATCGTGCTTTTCTTTATAACAATATTTATGGCAAGACTAAGTATATACGTAAAAAAACGATTCAATCCTATTTCCCAAAGACTACTGAACATTTAATAGCTATGTAATATACACAATAAAAATCACTTAAATGATATTTTGAACCATTTTTCATACGAATTTCATATTAAAATCCCCTATTCCCTTAGCAACAACGTGCTGACGTATCAATAGCGTGTGATTTCCGTGACCTCCACAGACCCATAAACCTGTGATTTTATTACACAGATAATACATCGTTAATGTTAGGGCTGTCAACGCTGACTAATAGCTATTCGCTAAATATAAAGTGATGATAATTTTGCCAAATTCCACCCGTATCACCTCGATGTTCTTCGATCCACCAGGGCGTTTGAATGACGAACGCAGCACCACCACGTTATAGGACCAGCTGTCCGTCAGTGTTCCAAACCAATAGGACTTAGGGTCCTTCAAGATGGGAGCGTACCAAATTTTAAAAGTACGGCGACTCCTGAGCGTTTACCAGTGTGAACATGGACGGCATCTTTGCCTTTTTGTGTCTTCTGCTCATATATATGCTATAAATCATACATAGGTTCTGTCCCAGAGAATGCGAAATACTGAAACTATAATTTTTATTATCTGCCTTGATATATGTATTCAAAATGATATACATAATACGATATAGTATTATTTATTGAAAAAATTTTTAATAGACTTAAAAAAGATACAAAGCCCACAGATTACTTTCCGTGTTAGCTTTATCGTTTAATCTATGGAATATAGATGTGTATATTTCTTATTTCTTTTGCTATTACGCCATCTATGGTGCCACATTGATACATTTTATGACGAGACCGTCATAGAAAGACCGTAAACACTCCATTTATTGTTTTTCAGTACGCATCTCTAGGCCGTAAATTGGGAAATTTGATAAGAATTTTCAAAATGTAGCTAATACATTTTCTGTAATGAATAAACATTTTATGTACATAATATGACAATTATATAATGTAACTTAATACGCGTGTAGTAACACCGAGCTGGTATATGTATACTTATTATATAGTTCATAGAAACAAAACAGAAGAGTATCATACCGCAGCAATACATTATCTACTAACATAACGCTAGTAATAAATAAGTAAACATTAGACAATATACGTGCAGATCTGATTTTAGTTACAAGGAAAACTAAGGTTTTACATTATCAATAATTATTATATTGGGTTAAAAGTGCGCGTGCCAGCATTATGGGTAGGTACTCCGTCACAAGGAGCAAACTTTGAATGCATTTTAGTATTGTAGTTAAAATACTAATTATTAATAATTCTCAAACGAAAGTGACAGTCGTTAGTCTAAAATTAATTAAAAATAATTGGAATAAAAACACTTACTCAAATACTAAAACCACAGAACGTTAAAAAAAGCTCTTTCTGAAACAAGTCCTCCAATGTTTCTTAGATGTAGACATTAGAACAATGAGCTTTTCATAAACTTTTCATGTATTTGACTCGTAATAAGTGTTGTGTTTCAGTGGCTTGTATTTCCTGTTAACTAACAAAGCTGCGACCTTTTTGAGACCATTAAACTCGGTAATATGATTCTTTCTTCTATACGAGAACATAATCATTTTCTGTACACTGATGTAAAAAAATCAACCGAGTTTCTTTCTCGTCTGCTGAAACGAGAAGCGTTTACCGTACGGGCGTGGAATCACATAGATTTACAATTACAAAATAGTCCTAAGTGAATAAAAATATTTCGATTTTAAATTATATACTCCTAGGGTTTGCAATACAAGTAGACACTGTTCATCTTCTTTATAGCTTCTTTATATAGCCGTGTTAGTAACGTTAGGAAATATCCATCTATCAGCCGTCATATAACATCATAACATCAAGAAGTACTCACCAGACGGCCATAAACCAGCTATACATTGACGACCCAATTATCTACCGTAATTAATCCGAATTCGCCGCATCCACCGGGAATTGAACCTTATGCCCGAATATTACGGATGTAATAATTAATTCAAGTTTTAACAAAACGGTGCTCCATATTTCGGAGCTTTTTTTTTTGTTGGAAATATGACTAATTTGTGCCGTGGTATGGAAATTTTGCCCGACCTGTTTCTATATTCTATTGCAAAAAAGTATGACACAATTTCAATAGTTTAAACTTGTCCCTTTATAAAAAAAAATGCTTTGAAACCGTTATGGAATTTACCTTTATAAATAGCGGGGGTTCATAAACTTTGTCACCCGCGCACATCCAACTCCAGCCTTACTTTGGTAGCTTTTTAAAGTAGATCGTAAGTTGGTACCATCAATAACAGTGTATAACTAATTAAATTTATATTAATCGACACATGAATTTAAGAACAACTGAACTAAAACTTCAAATCCGCCTATGAGCTTTATAGCTTATAGACATTTACAGTGGATTATTGATATCTCTGATCGGTTTAAATTTCTTAATGTTAGCCGGTTGTATATATCCGCGCCTTCTATTTCCGAACCACTACGACTTAGGATCCTTCAAGAAAAAAGCGTACAAATCCCTTAAAGGCCAACAACGCACTCACGAGCTCCCATCGCGTAAGTGTCCATGGGCGGCGACTTCACCTTTATGGGGCACCTTTATAAAATTACAATTAGTATTAAAAGCGAAGTGTTGTTTTTATATAAGGACTGGTAATCGTGAACTCGGCAATGCTGACGTAACGCCTCACTTAGGAAATATTTCTTTCGTTATATACCTATAATTAGTATTAATGAAATTAAATAATAGTAATACGATTTTAGATGGATTATAAGATATTGACAAGTGATTGCTTACAACAAGAGTTGGCTTTAGAGTCCGTTAGTTAACTTACACTTGTATGAATACGTCTTACAAAAAAATATTTTGTCTCCACTGCAAATAATTCGCAACAAAATATTGGTTCATCACACTCATAAGAAATACACACAAGATCAATGTAACATTACATTGGTACATGCAACAAATGTTGGAGGGTCATAAAAACAGTTTGGCATTACATTTAAACTTCGAGACGAGATAAAATGGCGTACCTAACGCCATAAAACACATTTATGGGACACTTCATCGACATACTCTTTATTTTTATATTAGAGTCGCCAAACGATCAGGAGGCACACGATAGAGAAGTCGCCGTCTATAGACACTTACGTCAGTGGCTCGTGAATGCGTTGCAGGCCTTTTAGGAAAGCGCATGTCTTGAAGGACGCTCCCTCGTATTGGTTCGAAAATACCGTAGCGGGCAGCTGCTTCCATAACGCCCTGGCTTACAGGTCTTCTTCTCGAATTAAAAATAAATTAAAATATTAATTTTATTTATTTACACTTTATTGCACTTAAACACTCGAAGCAAATGACGTTAAGAGCAACGGGCGATAAGCGATCTCTTCCAGACAACCCACCACCACATATTTATGGTAGTTATCGTCTTTGGTGTATGTATAAATTATTAAAATAAAATTACGATCACTTATGTATGTCAAGTGATAGACTAGCCTAATTTACGAGGTATCAAAGTAAGCACTTCACAACTTTTTTCTTATTAAGCTACGAGGGATCCAAAGTACACCGGACTGAGATAACCAGAACAAACTCAGCTTGTCACCTATCTGAAGTTTACAAGGATTACTGTAAAGCACTCGAATAGTTATGAAGTTTTATTTTAACATGGCCACATCAACTGTGTTAAGCGTACGATTCTTATATCTAAGTTAGTGAAACACTGTTACAACTGATTTATAATAATCTTAATAGTAAAAAGATTATTATTTTGGTCATTTAGTTTTAACCAAATTCCCAGGACAACTGAAAATTTATCTCACGTTGGAGGCAACCGCTGAAAACATATAAAAGACAGCCCCTATAACAGATAACTTTGAATTCAATTCGTAAATAGCACACCATTATGTGACAAAATTGAAATCTCTCTCTCCTAATATCTAATTCATTTATTTTATAAGTATTTAAAATAACAACACAGCATTACAATATGAATATAACATCGATTTCATATAACTTATCATACGCTATTAAAGGCGGACATCGTGTATTTTTTAACGATAAACACGCTTCGTACCGCGCACTGCGCTTGGACAAATCACATGTTTGTCATGAAGTTTTTACCATAATAACTATCAAATATAGATATATAGAAGTTGGTTTCCAAGCCCATCTAATCATAAGATTGACTGAATACGTTCTAGGCTACAAGATGAAAATATTATCATCACTAAATTGAGACAAACACAAAACAACGTCTTAACCATAAGTTTTCGTCCAAAGGGTAACTATTAACGAATTATTTTCATCATGTATGTTAAATATCAGCAGAAAACTAATTTAGGTAGATTGTGTGAATTTCGTTAATTGCACAGCTACACAAAAAGGAATTAAAAAAGATCGGAAAGGATTTGCTTAACAAAGTCGTTAATTGGACGGAAGTTCATTGTGCATTTTTACAGACGCGCTTACGTATTAATGTATCGAGGAAATATGTGAACTCATTTCTACCTCACAGGTTTTTATTATTATGATTTGGTACCGTTTGTATGGTTTTTACTAATATATAGTGATAGTTTTTCATTTATTTACTTTTTACTTGACAGTTAAATGTTAACCAGCTGAGTTTCTTGTGGATCTTCTCAGACCCGTCAATTTTAGAACCCTTGTAGCGTAGATGAGGAAGAAACGTAAACACGGAATGACATTTATATTTATATATTATACAACTAAAATATTAATCCGTTTTGATCTATATCTATAATATAAAAATGAATCGCAAAATGTGTTGGTAAGCGCATAACTCAACAACGCCTCGACCAATTTGGCCAAATCTTTTTTTTAAATGTTCGTTGAAGTTCAAGGATGGTTTTTACGGCGAGAAAAATTAGAATTATTGCTGGAAAAACCCTAAAAATAGCCCTTTTCTTTTTCCCATACAAACGTTTTCTAACTAAAACGTAGAGTCAATTTGAGCTTTATTGCTATGGTATAAAGTTCATATTAAATTACAAGCACTCACTGTTGTCTAAGCAATGTAGGTGTGTTCCTAACGTCAAAGATCATATCTATCAAAACAATGTGCGTGTGTGCGTTGGAGCACAGAATACATAGTTGGAGGAGTTTAATGTCGCGTTCCGAAACTCGCGTTTCTTTTGTATTCGTTTCGGCACGCGAGATAAAATGCATCAGTTTCCACGTCATTACATCAGTCAAACAAAAATCGCGTTACCGACAGTGTTTTATTATTTTTATAATATCCAAATTACAATTCGTACGGCTTAAAAGGATTTGACTTCAAGTCACATCAAATTAAAAAAAAAAAAAGTTGTCTGTGACAATCTACTGATATTGCTTTTGTCAACTGATACACGAAACAAATTCGTATATCGTGTTTTGTGCAGAGTGTTTACTTAGTTAGTGTTTGTTTAGTTCGTGATTAGTGAAAAAATAAATTATATTTGATATGCCTCCTATAAGACGAAGCAATTTAGGTAGAAGAACCAGAAATGCTACAAACCAAGCTAATTACCGATCTAATCGTACTGCACAAGAACTTGACGACGGAAATGAACGTGAAAGAATTCGGATATCACAAACGCGTGAAGCGCGAGCGCGACATTCAACTAATAATCGCGCAAGTTTGAATCGAGCTGCTTTCAGTTACGATGTGTCAATTGACTACAGTAACTACCAATGTGTTGTTATTGGTTCTATGAACTCGGTTTGCTCACACTGTAAGGCATTAAAATACAAAAACGAAGCCAATGGATTGTGTTGTGCAAATGGTAAAGTGAAATTGATACCATTGGATCACCACCAGAACCATTGTACTCATTGGTTTCAGGAATAGGAACAGATTCTAAACACTTTTTGACACATATCCAACAATATAACAATTGCTTTCAAATGACTTCATTTGGGGCAACAAATGTAGTTCGGGAAAATTTTATGCCAACTTTCAAGGTATGTATATGGTATATTATAGCAGTTACTCATAATTATTTTAGCGAATAAAATTTTCTGTCACAAAAGTTAAGATGTGTCACTAATCTTCAATTTCTTAATCACTTATATATCACTTAGTCATCATATTATATGGTGATTCAGTTTCAGTGACACTTTTATTATATTTTATTATATTTGATAGATATTAGTTAAAACTAAATATATACTTTTTAAGATCAAATATTATTTAAGTTTGATCACTGACAATCCATTAATTTATACCACACCAAAATATTTTTTTTTATTTACAGATACAAGGGCAAATATATCACAAAGCAGGTTCACTGTTACCAGTGTCAGATAGCGACAACAAATTCCTGCAAATTTATTTTATGGGCAATTCACCACAAGAAATTGATCTGCGTTGTGCACATAACAATTTAGTAAAGAGGTCTATTGTAGAACAATTACAAACTTTATTTCATCAACACAATCAATTGATTATATTGTTTAAAACTGCCCTGGATCTGATGCCATCCGATAATCACAAAATTGTAATCAGAGCTGATAAAACACCTGCAGGTCAACATACAAGACGTTTTAATGCACCAACTATTGATGAAGTTGCTATTGTTGTAGTTGGAGAAAACTTGGAATCCCGTGATATTGTTTTACATCGTCGGAATGATCAATTACAACGTATAAAGGAAACACACCGCTCATATGATGCACTGCAATATCCCATTATATTTTGGCAAGGTGAAGATGGCTACGATTTCTCAATAAAAATGATAAATCCCATTACAGGTAACTAAAATATTAGTTTAGCTATGGCGATAATATCTGTCATTATATTATGTATTTTAATTTTATATTTGAATGTTATTAAAACAAAATCTATTTACAGGTTCTGAAACCAATAAAAAAGTCAGTTCAATGAACTATTATTCATACCGCCTAATGATTCGGGAAAATGAAGAAAATCACATATTGAAATGTCGGCGATTATATCACAAATATGTTGTTGACATGTATGTTAAAATTGAAACGGAGAGATTAACATTCATCAGGTTGAATCAAACCAAACTCCGATCTGAAGAGTATATTCACCTTCGAGATGCGATTAATACTGATGGAAATGCACAGAATGTCGGTCGGATGACTATTCTTCCAGCAACATACATCGGAAGCCCTCGGCATATGCACGAATATGCTCAAGATGCCATGTCGTATGTTCGTCATTATGGTACAGCAGATTTGTTCATCACATTTACATGCAATCCGCAATGGATAGAAATCAAGCAGGAGTTATTCCCTGGGCAATCACCCATTGATCGTCATGATATTACAGCCAGAGTCTTTAGACAAAAGTTGAAATCTTTAATGGATTTCATCGTAAAACATAATGTGTTTGGTGAGACACGCTGCTGGATGTATTCTGTGGAGTGGCAGAAACGAGGATTGCCACATGCGCACATTTTGATTTGGTTGGTTGAAAAGATAAGGCCAAATGAAGTTGATGCAGTGATATCAGCTGAAATCCCTAATGTACAAGTAGATCCTGGATTGCATGAGGTAGTTATCAAAAACATGATACATGGTCCCTGTGGAACTCTTAATCAAAATTCACCGTGTATGATGGATGGTAAATGTTCAAAACGATATCCACGGACATTAATATCGGAAACAATTACTGGTAATGACGGTTATCCATTGTATCGTCGCAGATCGACAGCAAACAATGGAAAATCAACAATTGTCAAATTAAATCAACAAGATATTGAAATAGATAATCGTTGGATTGTTCCATATTCACCCATTTTATCAAAGACATTCAAAGCACACATCAACGTTGAATCTTGCCATTCAGTGAAATCTATTAAATACATTTGCAAATATGTAACCAAAGGGAGTGATATGGCTGTGATTGGAATTGGTGCAGAGAATTCCAATGATGAAGTTACCCAATACCAAATGGGCCGCTATGTCAGTAGTAATGAAGCAGTTTGGCGAATATTTTCTTTTCCTATTCATGAGAGACACCCTTCTGTTGTTCACTTAGCTGTGCATTTAGAAAATGGACAAAGAGTGTATTTTACAGCACAGAACGCAGTACAAAGAGCTGCTCAGCCACCATCTACTACATTAACCAGTTTTTTTGAGACATGCCAAAACGATGATTTCGCACAAACATTGCTATATTCTGAAATGCCAAAATATTATACCTGGAATCAATCCTCAAGGAGATTTATACGACGGAAACAAGGAAAACCAGTTCCAGGATATACAGATGTATATTCCACCGATGCGATTGGCCGGATTTATTCAGTACATCCAAGCAATGATGAATGTTTTTATTTACGACTGCTATTAGTCAATGTACGTGGCCCAACATCATTCCAACAGTTACGAACTGTTGATGGTGAATTGTGTGGATCCTACAGAGAAGCCTGTCAACGTTTGCAATTGCTTGAAAATGACGCTCATTGGGATCAAACTCTCAATGATGCTGTAATATCATCACACGCTCATCAAATACGAACATTGTTTTCTATAATCATATCTACATGCTTCCCATCAAACCCAATTGATTTGTGGATCAAGTACAAAGATTATATGTGTGATGATATTTTGTATCAAATACGGAATAGAATGGGAAATCCAAATATACAAATCAGTGAAGAAATTTACAATGAAGCATTGATTTCAATTGAGGACATGTGCTTGATAATGTCAAACAAACTATTAATTCAATTAGGCCTGACCGCGCCCAAACGTCCAATGCATGACGCTTTTAACCAAGAGTTGCATCGAGAAAAACTGTATGATCTCAACGCTTTGAAAGAATTAATTCAAACAAATCTTCCACTGTTAAATGAACAACAGAAGTATGTATTTGAAACTCTTATGAAAGTAACAAATGATGAAACTGGAGGGATTTACTTCTTAGATGCACCTGGTGGTACAGGAAAAACTTTTTTGATTTCAATATTAGCAACAATTCGCTCACAAAATAAAATTGCACTTGCACTCGCTTCGTCGGGAATAGCAGCAACTTTGCTTGAAGGTGGTCGAACAGCCCATTCAGCACTAAAATTGCCATTAAATATGCAAAGCAATGAAACTCCAACCTGCAACGTTTCGAAGAACTCTGCAATGGCAAAGGTTTTGCAGCAATGTAAATTGATTGTTTGGGATGAATGCACGATGGCACATAAAAAATCTTTGGAGGCTTTAGACAGAACCTTAAAAGATCTACGGAGCAATAATAACCGATTTGGTGGTGCAATGATTTTATTAGCAGGAGATTTTCGTCAAACATTGCCAGTGATTCCACGATCAACGCAAGCTGATGAACTCAATGCATGTCTAAAGTCCTCCAATTTGTGGAAACATGTCAAAGTACTTCATTTAAGCAAGAATATGCGTGTCGAGTTGCAAAATGAACAATCTGGAAACATATTCTCTAAACAACTCATTGACATTGGTAATGGCAAATTTCCTATAGACATGTTGACTGGCTGCATTAACTTTCCTCAAAGTTTTTGTCAGTTAACTCGATCAAAAGATGAACTTATCCAGAAGGTGTTTCCAGATGTTTCTCAAAATTACAGAAACCATGATTGGTTGAGCGAACGAGCTATACTGGCTGCAAAAAACATAGATGTATATGAATTAAATTCCAAAATTCAAGAACAAATTACAGGCGAATTGAGGATATATAAATCAGTTGATTCGGCTACTAACCAAGATGATGTAGTCAACTATCCACCGGAATTTTTAAACTCGCTGGATTTGCCAGGATTGCCACCTCACAATCTTCAATTAAAGGTTGGATCGGTGGTTATAATGTTGCGAAATATCAACCAACCGCGTCTTTGCAACGGTACACGGTTAGCGATAAAAAAATTACTAAACAATGTGATAGAAGCAACTATACTCAAAGGAAAGTATAAAGGAGAAGATGTTCTCATACCGCGCATCCCAATGATTCCGACTGATGTGCCATTTGAGTTTAAACGACTACAGTTTCCAGTGCGGCTTGCTTTTGCTATGACTATAAACAAGTCCCAGGGGCAATCATTAAGTGTTTGTGGTATTAATCTAGAAAACCCATGTTTCTCACATGGTCAATTGTATGTTGCCTGTTCCCGTGTTGGAAAACCATCAGATTTGTTTATCTATGCGCCAGGTAATCAAACAAAAAACATAGTATACCACAAAGCACTACAATGATAATAATAATAATTATGATATTCATTCAATAAAGCGATTACTTACTTTTAAATCCTTATATATGTTTTGTTTAATTATTTTTTATTCACAACGCCCTATCACCAGGGTGACGGTTCTGTTCAGGAGATTTTTTTTAAATACGTAGACAAAAAAACTGCCACATTACAAATCTTTTTGACAGGACGAAGTCTGTCGGGTCAGCTAGTAATATATAAAATTCGTGTGTCACTGTTTTCGTTCCCTTACTCCTCCGAAACGGGTTGACCGATTCTCCTGAAATTTTCTGAGCATTTTGAGTAGGTCTGAGAATCGGCCAACATCTATTTTTAGAGACCTTTTTTTTGCAAAACGACGTTTGTCGGGATCAGCTAGTATATATCTATATTGATCAAATCTATATTGATAGATAATATCAGGCCTCCATTTGATTAACAATCTACAAATTTTTGGAGACCACGCTTCCTCTTATTAATCTTATAAAAATATAAATTGAGGTTTACAACAAATTGTGCTCTTCGGGCATTTTCTTACACAAGTGTTCGCTGATTATATGTGGCAAAGAATCCCAAAGCAAATATGATTTAACATAATTGTCTACTAACTAACTTGGTAACTCAATCTACTTTGTAAATAATGACATAAAGGATGAACATAACGTTATTGCATTGTAACAGTAATGGGTACAAGGAACTTAAAACAAAGCCATGAAGCTAATAGAGAAGCATCTGTTCAAAGGTTTTCAACGCTGGCTTGCGTTTTTGTTCTGCGGAGGTACGTTGCACATTGACCGTATTTACAACAACAAAAAATCTCTGAACAAAACTTACTATACAACTTTTCTGAGTAATGCAATATTCGTAAAACTCAAGGGATAATAGAAAAATTGTATCGACGTTTTAGTACGGCCCAAATCAACGGCGTAAAGCGGATGAAAAGAACTGGCAAGAAACTCTCTGCCACTCCTTTATATTGTCAAGTATGTTATATAGTTGTAAATGCATCACAAATGTATATGTATTTAATATAATAAGAAAAAAAAACATTACTTCCGGTGTGCAAGGTGAAATGGGACCGCTGACACGTCACGATGAGAATAACCCTCAATCACACAGTACACGAGATGAATCTAGAAAAAAATATCAGCATTGGTATACAAATTCCACCACCAGTAGCTTCCGTTCATGAGCAGCCATCACCCCCACATTATTATAGGATTGCAAAGCTACTTTTTTTAATAATATAGTAAGTTGAGTTTTTTTTTTTAAGTTTGTCGGATTTTTCGCTGAAATATTAAACAAGACTATTCTATACTATACTAATATTTCCTAAATGGCTAGCATTTCACACAAACACAATGTATCCTTAAAACAAGATCCATATGGTGTGTTAACGGCCTTAGGAAGAGAGTGAGTGGTCCATTAGTCCAAGTCTCGGAGCCAATCCGCCGTTAAATCTCACAAGATTTGGAGTTGATGGAAAATGAGTGCATTCACACTTTTCACTCGCTTTTACACTACATAGGATTAACTGGGACAAAATAAGTTTATGTTCATCACTCGATATTATTTAACAAAGCTTGGCATTTTAAATTCACAAGTGTATGGTGTGATTTGATTTGAGTAATGTTTAAATAATATGAATTTTAACAGAATAAATATACATATTTTAATTTATTATATAATACACATATGTAATTTTTGAACTGTAAATTTAAATATAAAACCTGAGTTGGAATTGAATGGTTCCTGTATTAATCATCACCTTGTTTATTGATAAAATGCGGGCTGATTGAAAATATTTCTATGAAAATATTTTTATTTAAATGTGAACCTTTTATTATTTTGACGCAAAATTATAGGAGACATAAAGGAGGGAAATTCTCGCAAATTTTAGGTTTACGTAAAGCGACTTGACTAATTTAGAATTTTAAGTGTATTTAAAAATCGTGTAAAGAAGTTTTAAAAATAACATCAAAATCGAAATGTCGATAATTCTTATTTTGTTACGTAGTTAATTGCCGGCACAGTATAATTCGTATACATTTACCAGTACGCGCAGCTTTTTTAGAGAAGAGAAGGCGCACCATGAAGGTGAGATCACGGCGCATTACTTCAAGTATTGCCAATCCGGAGAGTTATCAGTCATACCACCTGAATCTTGCGCTATGCTATTTTTTAAATATATTTCCACTAGCCTCTGACCAGCTTCGCACACAGCGATTTTATTCATCATTTAACAACAGTTGAAATAAGGCAAACATCTATCCATACCAAATAACCAGATATACATAGGTCTACGACGCATATGTCCTCAAAACTATAGACTTTTATTTTTATAGAAGAGGGAGGAGGAGGAGGCCCACCATAAAGGTGAAGTCGCCGCCCATACACACTCTCGTGGTTGGGAGCTCGTGAGTGCGTTGCCGATCTTTAAAGGAAAATAAGGAAATGGAGGGTTATGGGAAGCCGACGGGGAGGGGAAAGGATGGGCACCAGAAGATCTCATTCACCGAACGAAACGCGAGTACAAAATGAACAAAGTCCAATTGTATCACTTTACGCCGGTTTTCTGCTAGAGAGTGGTTTTTCTCCGGCCGTGCCTGCCCATTCGGCTGAAACTCTAAGTGACAGCATGGCACTGCCACTCAAAAAAGACTTTTATGTATCTTTTGGAATATTGCGCAAAGATAACCCTAAGCCCATTCTTGGTAACAAGTTGTTAATTGTCTTGAGGGCGTCATTTTAAAATCAATGTACGCTGTTTAGTCTACCCGCATCAATTTACAAACGACCTACTTCCGTATTTATCAAATAGTAAACATGGTTTTCTGTTGTGTACGGATGTATAGCAAAAATTCAAAGAAATCCTTTGACTTTGTCAGTAAAGAAATTTAAAAAAGTAGTGAAACAAATGCTGAATTATTTGATTTTTATGACGAAAAATGTTTGGCAATTATCTCCAGTCTTTCTCCAAAAAACATTTTATTACTATCGTCACCAAATGAACCAACCAAAATTTTCTTACCCGCTTCTTCTCTTATTCGTGTACACAGGCGTCAATTCTATTTACGATTCAAAACGGACATACATACCACAATAAAAAGATTTGAAAAATGCATTTAAAGCAAAACTTTTTGACAAAATGGACATTCATTATATGTTGTAGGTTTTGTTAAATTTAAATACCGAATTATTTTAATAACAATATTTGAATGTTGGTAACAATTGCTAATTCTATTCATTTAAGTTGTCGTTTTGATGCAAAAATTGTATTTAGTATTTCCGGCATCGGTGATAACCAATCAGAGGGGTTTTTGGGGAATGCGGAGTTTCCGGTGTATGGAAGACAGTTAGAAAATGACATTGTAAAATTAGAAAAAGAATTTAATATTTGGTTTGTAATAATACGTTTCAAATTATAGTCACTACAGCGGTTACATTTTATCAATATTTAAAGTAATCTTATTTTATAAAACACGTCTATTGATATTATTAACCTCCTGGTTGGTCGACGCGGGGTTGAATAAGGAGTCGAGAGACGCGGGAAAGATATAAAAAACAAGATGGCGACGTTGAGGAAAAGGTCGTCGGCGGGTTTTTGTGTTTTAACGAGATAGATTGATTGAATTAAAGAATAAATGAGGTATTTGTAACAGTGACAGTACAATAGACAATATCTATTGTAAGCTATCGTTTTATTTGGAACAACACACCTACCAGGATATAGAAGGAGTCCTATATATGTTATCATATATTTGTACAAATGTCACCAATATCATGCTTTATATATAAAATTATTGCACATTTATACAGTCTAATGAGCGTCCATCATGTTTGTCAATGTATCAGCCGCTGCAGTTATCAGTAATACATTTAATGAGCCATTAAATTGATCAATATAGATAATATTGAAAACTCATTACCCTCCCCCGACGTAATTTATCTAAATTAATCTTTATTTATGGCAGTCTGAACATTCAATATTTTATGGGCAAAGTTTACAGCGTTATTTATTTTCAGTTAATAATGAAATTTGAAGAAATCATCACAAATTATCCTCGTGAGCATTATGATATGACGCTTTTGCATGACTTGGTCTCGGGCAGAATAGACTGTAGCGGGCTACTGGAAAGCATAAACTTTCTGGTAACCGCCTATCCAACTCGCAGTCTTGCCTTGTTCCAGGTCCCTCATGCAAGAACAAGGTACGGACAAAACTCAGTCTTGTGTCGCGCAGCCAGAACTTATAATGAATCCTATCTGTCCTTGTCTATATTTGGTCTAAGGAGAAATTCTTTTTAAAAAAACTCACTCACACAGCAACACCATTGCACACCCTAATACACACTTAAATGCTCTGTCCTCACTTGATATACTCCTCTTGTTCATATATATACTTAGTCTGGCCATAAATACTGTTACTATTCAAAAAAAGAAAATATTACGTTTGAATTTGGCCTCTGTCATTTTTATATGATTGCTTGATGTGTTTTCTTATTTTCGCGCCATTATATTGTTAAATATTTTGTTATATTAAAATGGAGTGGGGTGATAAAGAGAACCGAATCGCTGTGATTGCCTTACATAAAGTAGGTATGGAGAAAAGTGCAATTTTTAAAACCCTCCACCCGCTTGGTATTAGTCAAATGTTTGTTTACCGGGCTATTGATAGGTACAATGATACCTCCTCTGTTTGTGACAGAAAAAGATCTGGCCGTCCACGTACCGTTCGTGTGAAAAAGGTGATTAAAGCAGTTAGGGAAAGAATTCGAAGAAATCCTGTCCGTAAGCAAAAGATTTTATCTCGGGAGATGAAGATAGCTCCTAGAACCATGTCGCGTATATTAAAAGATGACTTAGGACTTGCAGCCTATAAGAGACGTACTGGTCACTTCTTAACTGATAATTTAAAGAAGAATAGGGTGGTAAAATCCAAACAACTACTTAAGCGGTACGCAAAGGGAGGTCACAAAAAAATTTTGTTTACGGATGAGAGAATTTTTACAATTGAGCAGTATTTTAATAAACAAAATGACCGTATTTATGCTGGAAGCTCTAAAGAAGCTTCGCAATTAGTAAACAGAGTACAACGTGGGCATTATCCCACTTCAGTGATGGTTTGGTGGGGTGTTAGCTATGAAGGGGTGACTGAGCCATATTTTTGTGAAAAAGGTATTAAAACGTCGGCACAAGTTTATCAAAATACCATTCTTGAGACGGTAGTTAAGCCTTTAACTAACACCATGTTCAATAACAAAGAATGGTGCTTTCAACAAGACTCGGCACCGGGTCATAGAGCTCGATCCACCCAATCTTGGTTGAAAACTAACGTTCCGGACTTTATCAGCACTGAAAACTGGCCGTCGTCAAGTCCTGACCTAAATCCATTGGATTATGATTTATGGTCAGTTTTAGAGAGTAAGGCTTGCTCTAAACGCCATGATAATTTGGAGTCCCTAAAACGATCCATTCGGTTGGCAGTGAAGAATTTTCCTCTAGAAAGAGTTCGTGCTGCTATTGATAACTGGCCTCAACGTTTAAAAGACTGTATTGCAGCCAATGGAGACCACTTCGAATAAATATTGTATATTTTTAATAGTTATATATTGATGTATTAAACTAACTCACTATGAAAGGAATAAATGTTACGTATAAAAAAAAAATCGTGCTTTTCTTTATAACAATATTTATGGCAAGACTAAGTATATATTTTTTTTTTTTTGTTCGTATTTTTTTATTATTGTTGTTTCTGATCTAAGATTTAATTTCTGTTTCTATGTTTTAACCTTATTTTGGCTTTGTTTTTTATCTATTCTTTATTGTGTTAACTTTTTTGATATGCTGTATCGGTATAAGAAATAAAATAAAATAAAACAAATCAATTCTATAATAAATACCAGCTGAGCCGGAAAACGTTGTTATGCCATAACTAAAAAATAGAGGTTGGTGATAAAACATCTAGAAGTAGATGTTAGCCTACTCAATATACTCACAATATTTCATGAGAATCGATCAAGCCGTTTCGGAGGAGTACGGGAACTAACATTGTGATACGAGAATTTTATGTACTAGATGAAGTACGTCACCGTATTTATTTACAGTCAATCTTGTAATATCAGTTAACTGCAACTTCGTAGTAAAGCCTTGATGCTTGAGCTTGATGATCAAGCTTCGGAGACAAGGCGTCATACATAAACTCTCCTTTATATAAATCATTATTTCTAAACATTTTTATTGGTTTGTTTTTATTGCCAATTTTAAACCGTGCTGCACACAAAAGTACTAATGATTAGAATCTACAACTCCATGATAGCATAGCAGTCCCTTGTTTTAACATTGAAGAAACGTACGATTCTTATCCGCTCAGGTGGTTTAGCATAATCGAAGCGTTATTTCCAGGCAATCTAGAGTCGCCTACGGCAAATCTAGATTGCCCAGATCACGACTATTGTCTACGGCTAGATCTGGATGTGACATGAAAGTTTAACGTCGTTCCAAAATTTAATTTTGCAAATCGTTTTAATTTGTCGTAAACACCACTCTCAGCCACAATGAGGCGTTTCTTTGTGATATTTAATAATAGGAGAAATCTCATTACGATTCTAAATATAATTTTTGAAAGCTAAAGCTTTACACCGTTTGTTATTTGACTTTCCTCTGTATACTCGTCTGATAATACTGGACTAAGTATAGTTAATAATAGTTAGTAACTTCAAGAGTATTGAATTCAATTAGTGTTCGCCTTATCACAGACTATATAATAACAATGTAATATTAAATTAACTTATATTTAAAATATGCTTTCTTCTATATACTTTTCAGAATATGGCCTTCAAATTCCCTAAAAAGTTCTTCTTAATATACAAAAAAGCGTATTGGAAATTTTAGAATTTTTCACACCTGTGTTCGGAAGCCTTAGCCAAAGAAAAGTTCAAGAAATAAACTTCGTACACGAGTGTACTTCGAATCGTGAAAATTTCTCGCCTGACTGTCCCTTGAGCTTGAAGTGCATTGCAATTGGATATGTTTGAAAATGATATCTAGAGACGTACAATTTATATCGACATCGATAAAAATTAGTTTTTTTATAGAAAAGGGGGCAAAAAAGCGGGAGGCCCACCATAAGGTGGCCTGTACCGTTATAACTATAGTAAAAAAAATCTTACTTAAACTGTAAAGTCGTATAGGTATCATTCTCTCGGTAGGTAAGCACTTTATCTCAATCATATGACGACCTTGCTGAACGTAGGCCCTTAATTTCCAGGATAACCGGTCTTCCGCGCTCAGCATGGAGTATCATTCCTCAAAGCGGTGGACAGACGACACCAGGTTCACCAAGTGAGAGGCCGTCCCCTGGTTCTAGAGGGACATACAGCACTAAAATAAATTAAATACATGCGAATGAGTTCTTTTAATTTTCTACAATATACACCTCAGTTTAGTTAGTTAGCTTAGCTATACTACGATAACATGAAAATTATCGAATATACACATCACTAGTTTTAAAGCCGCACTGCGCCTGGCTCCTTGTAGAATATGGCATTAAGGCAACACTAATAACTTATTACACAGCTAAATATACTTTGCATATAAATAGATTATTCATACGAAATATATTCAAAAAGGTTGGGTGTTATTTTGAGATATCATTATTTTTATTAGCTTTTTGTTGTTTGAATCTAGAATAACAAAAATACTTTTTTTTGTTTTAAGCTATCAAAAATAGTTTAAATTGAACCCGGTTATTATATTTGTATTTTTATGACGTATCTGTTTCTTGTTTCCTTAATAAATAATTTAAACATAAATTTCTTTCATGCAGATTTTTTATATACATCCAGTCAAAATCCAAACAAATCTCAACGTTCCCATTTCGTTCGGAGATACTCTTAGGTAAATTAATTACATCTAATCAAAGATTTGTATACAGAACGATGCTCTTAGAAAATTAACTAAATGGAGTGGTTTGGCTTAACGCTAACTTACAAGACCACTCCACTTAAAATGACCTAGTTGAGAAACAAAAGAACAAATTTCAATTTTCCGTTCAAATAAATGAATTTTTAAACTCGGACCGATAATTGAATATGAAAGTATTACAATCTGACGATGGCGGAAATGTCATATTAAACCTTTTTACAATGTTTACTAGGGAATATCTGATAAGAGTAACAAATATCACAGGAACACACAGCCTAGGTGATTCAAGATTCCAAAATTTGCAGTGTTAGGAAGTACAAGGCTTTACTGAACCAAGAGGTTTTGCGTGATGGCTAAATGGAATGAACCAATGGTATTTTGATAAGCGCCTAAAACTGCTGTCTCATACTGAAATGATTAGAATTGATTAGAAAAGTAATCAAATAAACTTAAAGGTAGACCCAGAGTATATTTAATTTAACTTTACTGTTATAGTTCTTGTTTATGTAATAAATTAAACGTTTTAAGTTTTCAAATGCTAAAATTACTTGATCATTTCAAATCTAATTAAGATATGGCAAACAATTAAAATTGTAATTTATAATGTAAAACAGTCCCAGAGGTTTAATAAATAGACTTAAGATCTAAGACGACTTAAAGTCGTCATAAACATAAATAAACTAGTCTTGGAAATCAGAAGCGAGTCATTTAAATTATCAATTATCAAACTATCACTCATGAAAATATAACCGACGCGTCCGAGGCTTGCTCAAAAAGTGTTCCCCTCCTATTAAAAGGGTGACCATCACGACGACCAGCTGCGCCTCCGAATTAATATCTAACACTAGTGTTAAGTACATGACAGTGATGCGAAATGTCAAAATACTCAGCAATATTCTTCAATAAAAATCAGGCACATTACATTCATTAAGTATTTAAAAAAAATGTAATCTGTAGCATTTATAAATGTTTAAATACAAACATCGTCACGGTAACTAACAAGTCCTAATTGGAAAACAAAGTGTTCCCCTATCCATTATGGAACCCCTCCGGAAGTTTCATTTAAATCATCCCTTGAATTTTCCGGTCGTGACCGCCTGACCCTCTAACACTGCTATACTAGTTTCTTACTCTATACGTAAAATTAATTATAAGTGTTGAGCCGTGTACTAGCGAAAGGTACATGACAATGACATCGATAATATGTAAATAAATAGGGGAATTACGCGTATTTCGTTATTTTTTATTTCTTAAACCTATAGAGGTTATCAAAAAAAGTTTACACAATAAAAATAGATTAAAAATAAAGCCAAAATAAGGTTAAAACATAGAAACGGTAATAGAATATATATATATATATTTATGAAATACGTTATATGCTAATTACATAATGTTCGTAATTCACTAGAGCAGCGCATAAAATAAAACATGTAACAGTAAACACATATTGATTACATTTGCTAAATACAGATGTCGTTAGTAGTACATTAAAACGCGCTATCAAAGTGTCTACTCGTGGGATAGTATCAAATCAGACGGCACGCGCGCCTCGTGCCTCAATCTATTGAGTAAGGAAATTATTGGGCCTTGGTAACTCTCGGCTATGTCCTAAAGGGCGAAACTATTTTTGAAGAGTACAGGTCGTCCCTTTGAACTGTGCGCCTACTTTGCGCACGGTTCGGGTGAAGCGATCTGCTCCTAATAATATTAAAGTGCCATGTTTAAAAGTAAATTTGTTACGGGCAGTGACAACACTTGAGAGCTTTTACAAAAACACTTTATTAGGTTTGTTCTTAATAGTATTTTACAATGTGTTTGGAAGTTGGATCAGGAATGAATGTTGAGCGGATGAGGATGACGTATTTAAAGGATAGATTTAGGGTAGGGGTTGTGTGACGGGAATAAACAATAAAGACTTATATCTAATTATAATTAGGCTTAATCTAATGTGGGTATGTGACACCTCTAAAACATAGTCAGCCAGCTATGCAGAACCTGTTATGAATATCTATGCAAGATGTGTACAGAGATACCCTCGTAAAACGCCCCCAGGGGAGTCGAACCCGCGATCACGTACGGAACCATATCGATCACAATGCACCGTTGCATTCCATTTATTGCATTTTTATTGCAACGATTTGCATATAATACATACCGCTAAGCGTCTAATATAAGCGTTCCGTTATACGGTCCTTTTATAAAAATTATGCATCTTACGGTTCCAATGTAATCAAAATATCTTTATTGAAGTACGTAATTTTTTAACATTACCCTCGCTTGCAAGTTATCTACCAAATCTAGCTGCTGTTTTAAAATAAACTTTTCATACAAAATTATGTTACTTACGTGACCAATTCAAATAAAAAAGCATTATATGACTACTACATAATAACTGTCCCGATACTTTGATAACGTAGTACATCTATCTATAATAATTTTGTAGATTACACGCCGGTGAGTTAACATTAAATTTTCAATCTAAACTCGGTCTATATTTTTTAAGAACTTTATGAAATACGCTTTGAGGCTCATACCTCGGCTCTCAAACGTGGTATGTGTGAATTCTCAGTGAGATTATTTACGGAATGACCAAATTACATTTGCGGCTGAGACATGGCTAGTAGACTACGCTATTATGTAGTATTTTATATTTTATTACATCTGTCCTCAAACATCTTATGTGCTAAATATATTAACAAACAATAAACTTATAAGATAATAAAACAATGTATACACACAAAACAATTATATGGTAACTTGAAACATTTAAGAGATAAAACAAAAAACAATATATATATATATATATATATATATATATATATATATATATATATATATATATATATATGTTTGTTTGTGTATATAATACAAACAAACAATAGTATTGTAATAGACCAACCAAGGAGTTAGCGCCACTCGAGTTGATACATTTCTGCTTCTTATATAAGGCAAACGTATCATACTGTGATTATAAAAGATACTACAATGAGGCCCGCAAGTACACTGTAGGCTTTTTATTTATTTAGTCTCAAACCCATACAGCATAATATCATAGAATACATATTAATGATAAGATAAAAACGAAGCCAAAACAATTTTATAAATCATTACTCCCTTTTAATCAGTCGAATTCATTAAGTAAAAATATATATTTTGGAAAAAGGATACTTCACTCCAAGAAAGGCATATTATATATTAAGAATATGGTAATACAGATGAAGATTCAAAAGTGTCTTTATAAAGACCAATATAGTTTGAATCAAATGAAGATTTAGTGGCCATACGAAGGGGCCAAAGTTAATTACGAGAAACGGCTAAACCTGCGTCGGGAGCTGACGAATTACTGAATATTTGTGGACCTCTAATCTCACTAACCTTAATTGTTTTGGACTGGTTAACTAAACACAAGTTTGCCGATTCACCTGATGTTACAAGTTCCAAAACCGCTTAATTTGTATTATATATATATATATATAATACAAATATACATCAAAATCCGCCAAATTAGGGTTATAACATATAAAAAGATAAGAAAAAGTATGAATTCACAAATAAAAACACAAGTGAGGAGTGTGCATTTAGTGTTTAGATACTAGTGTGTGTGGTGGTGTGGCTGTGGTAGTGTATTATTTTACCCTTAAAAATTATGATACTAAATAAGGCCAAAGATGTCCATGTTGTAGAAGAGGCTTGGCTAGTGTACAAATATAGAATTTACAAATTACCTATCAAATAATATTAAAAAAGGATGTAAACTGTATAAAAAAAATTGTATGTGTTTTTTGGCTTCGGCCGTAAATAAATAAATAAAAAATACAGTAACATATGGTAAAAGTAGATATGCATAGTCGTTAACTATAATAATCCATATACCAATATAATACCTATAATAATACATATACCAATATAATACCTATAATAATACATATACCAATATAATACCTATAATAATACATATACCAATATAATACCTATAATAATACATATACCAATATAATACCTATAATAATACATATACCAATATAATACCTATAATAATACATATACCAATATAATACCTATAATAATCCATATACCAATATAATACCTATAATAATCCATATACCAATATAATACCTATAATAATCCATATACCAATATAATACCTATAATAATCCATATACCAATATAATACCTATAATAATCCATATACCAATATAATACCTATAATAATACATATACCAATATAATACCTATAATAATACATATACCAATATAATACCTATAATAATCCATATACCAATATAATACCTATAATAATCCATATACCAATATAATACCTATAATAATCCATATACCAATATAATACCTATAATAATCCATATACCAATATAATACCTATAATAATACATATACCAATATAATACCTATAATAATACATATACCAATATAATACCTATAATAATACATATACCAATATAATACCTATAATAATCCATATACCAATATAATACCTATAATAATCCATATACCAATATAATACCTATAATAATCCATATACCAATATAATACCTATTATAATCCATATACCAATATAATACCTACAATAATCCATATACCAATATAATACCTATAATAATACATAACTATAATCCATAGTAGGCGAACATTGTATGTTCCGATGTCGCATTCAAAATATCATTAGTAGTGGCCAATTTTAGTTTTGAACTAAAGACATTCAGACGTATATTTGGATAAACCTGAAAAGGCGTTCTTTGCTAAGTATAATGACAAAAGGCGAATAACGAGACAAAGAAGCCCGAATTAAAATTTCCTAAATAATTAAAGTGGTTAAATAATTATTATTACGCCTAAATAAAAAAGTATGAATCGTACTTAAGAATGTCTTCTTTTGTTGAAATTAGTGCTTTAGGAAATTGAAACTTTAAATACAGCAACATATTTATTACGTGACATTTTTTTTTTAAATGAATTTTGAAATATTTTAATAATGACATTATTATGTGCATATTTTGTCAGGCGGTAAGTCTTCCCATACTTCATAAGGGTGAATACATTAATCTCAATCGACTTTTCAGCCGGGTTTACTTGGCTATAGGTGTTTAAACACCGCACGATATGTTAATCCATACTAGGGTATAATAAATAACGTAACGTAATACCTTTTTATCAACTCTGATTCATACAATTAAATAATATTTAGAGGGCAAAGATTTTTGAAATGTCAGCCTCAGAATCGGTACAGTTAAATACTTGAGTAGCAAATACTATTGTAATTCAAAATGTCATGTATGTAAGATAATTTTATTTGAAGTATTTATTTTTAAGGAACATCTCTCTTGCCAGCTCTTCCGAAAATACGATTAAAAAGTGTCTTTGTAAAGACCTAATTAAATTAATATATTTTGATACAAGACGATCCCACCTGAAACCTACACAAAATAATAACTATTTTAATCAGACGCCATTAAAAAATGTTTAACGTTATATTAAGGTATTAAAAACTGTATCATAAATACTTAAGATTTTCATTACGTACGCAATTTTAAAATTAACTAATAACATTCCTGAAAAAACGTACTTTGATGAATTCTCCTTGCGTCACGTATATTATTAAAATATTTCGTATACATTTTATAACTGCGCGTAGGCTTTGCATGTATAATATTTCCCCTCTATGGTCAACCGATTTCACATACGTGTTTATTACTGAATTTCAGTAATATCGATCAAAGGGACCGCAACTGATATTCCCTTCTCAAAGGCACCACATACACCACACTTGTAGCTATTAAAAAAAACATAAATAAACTAAATTTAAATCTCTACTACCGTCAAAGAAAACGGGAACACTTCAAAATTAAATCGTTGTTAAGGAAAACAGAGAATGTTTGAAAATGTCCTGGCATATATTAAGTGTTATTGAAAATTACGAAGCCGTTTTGTAGGCGAGAAAAACTGCCCATCATAATATATGTATAATTCTTGTATAAATACTGTTAACTCTTTCAACAAATAATATTTTGTTATAAATAATCATTAGGAGATGTTGCTTGTTACAAAATGGCGACTTGCATAATAAACGCATGTGAATTTAACATTTCGATTTCAAATTGTCATATTTAGTAAATGACCAAACGGATCACATAATGAATGTGACGACCACCGCCCATCTGCATAGTTTTAGGGAAATTTCCCCAACCCCGACCATTTGGTAGGGGAGCTATGATAAAAGGAGGGCAGGGTATTTTTCTGGTAAGGTCCCTAACCTAAATACTAGTACGACGTTTTAGTGTTGCTATATGAAAAAAAGTCATATTTGAATTTACCAAACGTAAAAAGTTAAGTTTAAATAACAAATACATAAATTTTATACATTATTCAGAGAAATATCTCTTCATAACATAGATAAATCTAAAGTTGTAATGTCTTAGTAAACGAACCCATCCATTTCGCATCAAAGATGGAGGGTGAAGTCCTCTGTAATTGAACCCATAGATCAAAGATCCGAAAAACTAACCTCAAACAAAAGTCAAATTATTTCTGGCCAATTTTTTATTTAATTGCCCATCCTTTCCTTATAAGCCGGGCAGAAAGCGACTTTATTTTATCTATTTATAAGTGGTAATTTAAATATTTTTTCACAGTTATAACGTGATCTAATTACTATGGCTACACCGAGCCATCAAGGTCGCATGGCGACCGCGTCTGTGCTCTTATATAATATTAACAAATTTACATCTTATTAATTGTTGTTTGTAAGCAGTACGTGCAGCCATAACTCATAACTACCCAATTCGAATATGATATTCTTCAAATAATTTATTTGGTTAACTCAAACAAGAATTTAATAAATATACAAACTTTTTACACGAATAGTTTAACGTTACCACAGACTAAAAACGACATCGAAATATTCATAAAGAAATATTGATTTAAAATCTCTTTTAAATATGTAAACTGATTACAGATTTTTTTTTTAATTTTATACCTTATAACATCTCCGCTTATGGGTAAGCTGAAAGTAATTTGGCTGGGATGTGCTTTTGACAGATGACTGATGTACATTTGCAAGACATATCGTAGGGTTGTAAAAACATTACTTGTAAAAATATTGTTTATAAATTCAATTTAAACTATGGACAATGAATCTAATTTATGTTGTATATAATATTTAAACGGAATATACTTTTATATTAAAAGCTTTTTTTTAATACCACCACCATATTCTACCGTATCAGCATGGTAGAAAATACTTGGCGCTTAAAAGGAGTGGCGGAGGGTATCTTGCCAGTTCTCGTCCGATCTACGCCCTTCATTTGGGAACTGGCATAAAGTCCATTTTATATTTTATAATTTTTGATATTGACGTTTCATTTATTTACGTAAGATGAAATTACGATATTCAATTACGCTACAAACTCTATCTAATCTGTTAAACCGCTTGAACTAAAATTGTCCTTTCTCTTTTCATCATATCATAAATACAATTTGACAGAAAGGGATAAACGGTCCACTGACATCGATGTACGCAGCTTAAATTTTCTAAAATCCCATCTCTCTAAGTACTTACTTCAGGCATATAGGTTCGCCATCCGGTATATGTTACGTATAGGATAAGTAGGGTTGCCTATATGTGTAATTTTTACATATCAAAATATATAGATAGTGAAACAGGTCTATAAAATTGGGTTTTCTGGTGGTGGAAAATTGGTGATGGAATGAATTGCCTTTATACCTTGTGTTCCACCCCTTTGTTTTTATTATACAGCAATAAATCTTTTTGATTTTGTTAATTATAAACTAATTTCCTTTCAAGATTTTAATCTTACCATTACTTACAAAAGAATATTACACAATACTATCAACTTTTCACCCTTTTTCGAGCAACCCCGATTATTAACTTTATACATATATATTTATTTTATGTGAGAGGAGGCAAACGAGCAGGCGGGTCACTTCGAGTGATGTGCCCACCGCCGCCCATGGACACCCGCAATGCCAGGAGGCTTACAAGAAATATAGTGGTATTACTTTCTTTTATACAGTTTACTTAATATAATGTCCATTATATTATATATATACACTATTTTTATTTTTAAGCGTAGATAAAAAAGCAGGGAAAACTTTTTAAACTCACCAAAGGCTCCTGGCGTTACAGGTGTCCACGAGTGGCAGTTAGCAATTCACTCCTGATGACCAGCTGGTCAGGTGACCAGCCTGCTTGTTTGCCTCCTGTTAAATAAAAAAACCGATGTGACAACCCTAACGTGAATAGACACTTTGCATGCGGAATAGGCATAGTACATAAGCCCCTGATGGACATGTTAAGATCTTCTAAACAATATTTAACTATTTAGACTTTATACTTAGACCATTTACGTCCCAAAGAAAGTCGCCATTGCTTAGTCGATTAACATATGTTAGCTCTTATATACCTGATTCAATATCATTACGTTTAAATCTGATGTTTGAGGTTCTCTAAATAATAATGATATAATAAAACTCATATCTTCCCTCTGCCCCGACGTGGGGTTTAGGACACTAAGTATTTAAGTAAAACTCATATAAAACTTGTATTTATTGTTTACTTCTTAATGGCTGACTCATTGAACACAATATGTAGTTATATAATATATTACATATATATTATATAACTGCAACCAACAAACCAAAACTCTAAAAAATATTTTTAAAGTGTGGTCCCGGTGGCAGAGTAATTAATATTCTACTCATAATGCGCGAGCGAGAAAAGCACCAGCTCTTGGGTCACCAGTACTGACTACCAGGCGACTACCTAATTCACTCATAAGCGCCTGTGCTCTTGTACTCCAAGGTTCAAAAATTAAACCAAATAAATTAAACTAAATTATTTTCGCCCCTTCGGTTCTAGATTTAATAAAAGTTCGATTACCTTCTCAAAAACTAATAAAAAACGTTGATGATTCAAAAGTGTCTACTAGTGTCTCTAGACCTACTTGAATAGGGATATTTTGAGTTTAAAGTTGAAAATATTTAACGTACTCATTACCGAGTATAACCTTTTTTCTGCTGTAGCCGTACCTTCTTACCCGTTTGTCCTTTCAATAAATTCGCGGCACGATCCGGCAGAATTGTATTTATTTCTGCTCAATTATACTCAGACTTTACAAAGGCCATTAATTCAACCGCCAGAGGTCCGCGAAAATTTGTCAAATGCAAATGGTAATTTAGAAAAATACGCTCGAAAAATCCAATGTTTCTTTGTTATTTTCCTGTTTATCCGACGAGATTCGTTAATCTGAAAAAAAATGTTCGCCTGAAAGTTAACAAACTGGTATTAACGTAGACGTAGTGATTATTTTTCATATTACAACTGAAGGTAATACAGTTCAATTAACGATCTATAGTATAACCATTATAGGCTAAAACTTCTGCGCGTTATGTCTTATATATATATGTCCTAATTTAATTAAAGCATCGTAAACATTGAGAAACAGAACAGAAAGAATCCTAAAAAAATGTACTATCGTAAAAATCAATTCAGTACGCTTACTTCTTAGTTAACTGTACCAAACATATCAAAAACAACTTTATTCATATTACCCATATATTATTATACTTATAAATAGGCGATAATTTAAAAAAAAAATTACAATCACATTAAAACGTTCCCGAAACAAAGACGTAGAGCGGACAAGAACTGGCAAGAAAGTCTCCACCACTCAAGTCGCTAAGTATGAACAGAACGATTATAAAGTATGATACTCATGTAAGTAGCAGTATAAGATCTTTAATCGTATTAATTTAAAATTGTAGACACAAGATATACGGCTATCCATCACGAGTCGAGAGTAAGATAAATCTGCCACAGATGCGTCTAATCGGCGTATATTGAAACCCTTATACAACTGTATTATACCTCCGCATATGACGATGAATTTCTAAATCATATCGGCATACTTATATACTTAAGTTAAATATTTAACTAAATACATTCGATACATATGAACATGTAATAACGATTTTATTACATAAAACATATAAACTAGACTACATTACATTATTAAATCAATATCATCGCACAGATACACTAGAGAACTTTTTTTACTTACAAAGATTCGAATGAAGATTCGTATGATGTTTTAAGACGGTATTTCTTGTCATCAATGTAAATAATTAGCATATAAGAACCAGTCTCGGTATTAGACAAAGATTTATTAATCTATTAACAGCTAAGATAAGTCGACGTTGTATAATCTGTGGTTGCAATAATCTATACTAATAATAAGACAGTAAAAATCGAAAAACTGTACATTAAATATTTTTCCAAAAAACTGAAAGGAGGCAATTAAAGAAGAGTCATAGAAACCAAAAAACCAATTTTTGGAATTCTTGTCTGTCTGTCTGTCTGTCTGTCTGTCTGTCTGTCTGTCTGTCTGTCTGGTACTTTATAACTTGAAAACTACTGAACGGATTTGAACGCGGTTTTCACAGTTGGATTATATATAATTAGGAGCGTTGTCAAAAGTTTATTTTGTCAAAATCGGTTAAGAGAAAAAGAAGTTATGGTCAATTGAAAATTTACTTCAACCACTGCTTCAAATTTTTTAAACACTTATATTGATTGATTAGTTATATATTGTTAAATATGTTCTAATATAAGTTAATCTTAATATTAAAACTTATGAGAGGTAACAAAAATAACAAATAACGCAGTGCGCGCGGGCGCGGTTGAAGTGTTGAACAATGTGCTCGATAGATGGCGTTGATAAAATTCGTAGATTTATTTTATTTTTTTATTTCTTAAACCTATACAGCTTATCAAAAACAGTTTACACAATAAAAATAGATTAAAAATAAAGCCAAAATGAGGTTAAAATATAGAATCGGAAATATAATCTAAGATCAGGAAAAAGAATAACAAAAAAAAACACGAACAGAAAAAAAATATATATATATATATACACATGAACAAGTGGAACTATGTGAAGTACGAGCATTTTAGTGTGTGCAATGGTGTTGCTGTGTGAGTGAGTGTGCGAGGGTGAGTCTTACTTTTTTTTAAAGAACTTCTACTTAGGCCAAATATATCCATCGCGGTGTTAAGATGCTCCATTGTGTAATGACTACCATGCACTTCAAACTTTCATTAACGTTTTACCCTATGATTATTTTGAGTGAACACTACCTATACCAACAAGTAAAAGGAAACGAGTGAAAAGACGTTTATCGTTTGTCCGCTCCCATTTTTCCATCTACATCCTTAACGTTAATGAGGTTTACCTTTTATTATTTGGCCAAGCTAATAAGTAATAACCTCACAAGTACGTATTTCGTACTCAAAACTTCCTAAGAATTTTCTTTCAACTCTTAACCGCTGAGGAGTTTTACCTTCCATCATCAGCTCATCCACATAAGAAGATGACTATCAGAATATAAAATTGTCAGAATAGTAATTGCCTGTACGTTAATTTGAAAGTTGCCCTCGATTTCCCTGAATCATCCGATCCTGTAAAGCTACATCATCCCTGAGTAACACAGGCTATATATAATTCTAATTGTAACAAGATTTTAGCCCGTGAAAGAAAGCCCTGTCGAGATCATTAAAAAACGCTATATACTTAACCAAATTACACGTGGGCGAAGCCGCGGGCGGAAAGCTAGTACTTTAATAATATAAGAATGGTTTGCTTTGAGGCTTATAATAGCTGGATTATAAAATTATTCTACGTAAAACTTTATTCACTGATCAAAAGTTCATATGATTTAATTTAACACAAAATGACAGAAATGGACAAAATCGCATTTAAATGTTATTATAAACTTGATTACTACAATTCAATTTATCGATGTTGCCAGCATCAAAAATATCCAGCGCTAATAATCATAAACAATTTCAGACAGCTTGCCAACACAAGATCTGTGGAGCATATTGTAATTCATAATAATTGTTGTATACAGGCAACACCGAAGCACAATTTAAGGCATTAAGGCGGACGTTTATGACCAAATAAATTGAGCCACTGCTTAGAGTGCATTACCTGCATTTCCCTTGTGAACACCCCAATACGTTTAGAATATCGATCGATTGTTTCAAGAGCATGTGACATATTTACAATGATCAAGGTATACTATATAGTCCTTTTAGGATGAAATAATGTAATTTCAAATTATTTAATAATTTTTAAATGAAGATATTGAAAACATATGAAAATAAAAATAATATATGAAAATAATGATCAAAGGAATCTACAAACTTGATTCTATTGGAGAGGAGACTTTTGGAGCTTGGGGTACATTCAAGAATTAAGTACCGTTCACCAAATGCTGGTGCTATTCTCGCTCAGTGTATAAGTATTGCGATACAGCAAGGAAATGCCACCAGCATTATGGGTACTCTGCCACACTAACCAAAACATTTTAAATTAATTTTAGCGATTATTTTCAGTTATTGTCACTGTAAATCCCAACCCACTGTAATTTTTAAAAGGCCGGCAACGCACTCTCGAGCAGCATGTTAACGTCTATACACTACACCTTTCTGGTCGTATAGCTCGCGTAAAATACGATATTATTCAAGCAATAATTATTGAAATTGAATATAGACAATGCTGCAGTGAAAAACGCATTGAATTTTCCATTATGCATATAAGCATATCGGCCAAAAAATATTGGAGATTTTTTTAAATAAAATTTATTGTATAGGAAATATCACTTGTATTTCTAAAGCGTAATACAAATCGATCCACAGGTGTTATTCAAAGTGCTGCAATGATATAGATGGATACAATACAATACAAACACAAGCGAAACGCAAAAAAGAAGTATGTGGACAAGATTGATTGCTGTATAGTGACGAACAGCAATACTGGCATCTGTCGCGTTTTTATGTTATTTTTGCTGTTTGCACTTTGGATTGTATGGAAAAAAATGTCGATGTTGAAATATTGTTTCATAGTTTTCAGTAAAGTTAAAACTAGGTTTTAACAAAATCAATAATTTACAATCAAGATTTACTCACCCGAGAAAAACCCACAAGTCGTTTATTCGTCATCACACTACATTACAGAGTCCGGTGTCCCCTTTTTAAGTAAATAGGGGACACCTGTTCCAAAGAGGCACCGCTCTTTCGCACATATTGTAATAAAAACAATTATAATTTCATGATTCTATGATATGATTTTATCACTCTGAAAACAGCAAACCTTCCATTGACCACTTCAAGAAAATACATATAAATAAGAACAGAAATGAACATTTGCCTGTAAATCCTAAGTACTCAGTATAATGTCTTATTAAAAGGTTTATATTTAAATCGATTAGAGCGTAGCAATTGTGAAACAATGATTAAAAATCTACCTGATTGATTCAAGTGTGTTACTATTCTGTCCATCTGAAAAACACCATGAACTGGTATCTGTGGACATATGCCTGCACCATTGTGATCCACCACCGTTTACAGAACCTTTATGTCGTCGGTTCATTTTGGTTGGCCTGTTATGTTCTGCCATCTGTAATCAAGGATTGGCAACAGACACTCAGTGCAATGCAATATTTATTATATTTCCCTGCTATTTTTAAAATGCCTTATGTGCAGAATATGTATTCCTTTAATTTAATACTTTTATTCAAATTAACTACAATAATATCAACGCTATGCTTAGATATAAATATTTGGTATAATTGGCTTAATTAAGTATTATGGATAGGAATTAATGTGACCCACACCGAAGCTGGAATGTCTAATTCAATTCCCGGCAAATGGTAAATCCGTCAGGAACAGTAATTGCAGCGTACTTCCATAATTGCAATTGACATCGTATGTTTGTGGCACAGCTGTGTATTTTAACGGTGAATTATGAAGACTCAAATGATTGTATGTGAAATTGTAACTGGGAGAAACCGTGTTAAGATTTATATAAATGTTCATTAATAAAGTGATGACGTGATTTTAAAAGTATTGTATTATTACATACAAGTGAATATAAGTAATTAGGAGAAGTATTGGACGAATATGGTAAAAGTATTATGTCTGTTGCCGGATTTGGGGAACAAATTGTTTTAAATATTGTATAGTAAGAAAGTTACTCACCCGTAACGATTACATTATTAGGATTTGCGCCATCTGTATTAAAATGTAAATCTGTAATAATGTTCTTTATATTAAAATCACGTTTGTTCTTATTACAGATGTTTATTAAATAGCCACTTCAAATCACTATCTAGTATTGTTTATGCCTTACGTGGTTTCAACATATATAAAAATAAAATAATTTGTACAAAACATTTTTATTATTATTTTTCTATAGTTAAATAACTCAATTGTGGATTTAAGAAGTAAACTGATTCTTTTGTGTGGGTCCTTACAATTAATTATACCACCGTTAGATGTCACTTTTGACAAAATAGATATATAAGATCATATTTATTTAATTAAAAAACTATGATTATTTAATAAATAGTAAAGATTTTCCAATTATTTAACAGGATAAAATAAAGGTAGAATAATGTTTTACACAGACTGGTAAGTTTTTATTGTATTCGCAGCTAGCAACACTGCATAAAAAAAGTTATACACAAACAACATGGTGGATCAGCTGTTTTCGTTCCTTCATGATTTTCTCAAGTTATTTATATAAAACGGAGTTTTGTTATGGTTTCATAGCCATGTGTGAATTAAAATGGGCTCAATCGCATCTGTGCTGCAATGGAATTGTCAAGCGTGTGGTCAAATCAATCCAACAGAGAGTGTAAAATGTTTAAAATGTGGTACCAAACGGGTATCGAGTCATGACAGAAATTTACAAAAACAATATTATACAGGAGACTCTTCATCAGATTACGCGTCTCGGACAGAGAAAAGTGGCGGAACTACCCCGGGATCAGAAGCTATTGTTATACCAACAACAAATAACTTTAATCGGTATGTTTTTTCTACAAATTATTGACATGCGATTTCATTATCGCTTGTGTCAAATCGCTATCGATTTTTCTAAAGACCTTATTTAGGTTAGATTCCCTTTGTATTTCGTGGTTGCGTGCGTGAATACTTAGCCCTTTATTTAAATTATCGATTCAGTTTCTTTGTATTGTGACTGTGTGTTATGATTTCATTGAAAATGTAGCATCAGAACCATCAACTGAACAATGTTTATAGGTATAAGTATATTTCTATACGATTTAATTACGAAATAACGAAAAACATAAAGTTTGATGAAAATATTTGCAAAATAAATCAAATTAGCTGTGACATAGAGATATGCAATTAGCCATTGTCATTTGCATATATAATTACAATTATAAAGTAGAGTGTCAATTTACATAGATATTGCAAGTTCTTTGTATTGTGTTTATTGCTGATGTCGAGAACATTGTTTTCATGGGTGACTAGATTCAGTGAATGTTTCAAAGGTTGTTCAAGTATATGCTTGTTATTAAATATATCATTCTAAGAAACGTTAACATATTGTGCAAAAATAATAAACTATCGAGTCAGTATTTTATGTTTCTCATAAAAGATGTGTTTTAAGGTGTTTTTATCAATTGAATAGAAAGATATTTATGAGAACTTCTTTATTTATGTTTAAACTACATAGTGTATGTTAAGTGCTTTATGGGTAACGCTTATTTATATATAGCAAGCCTAATTTGTTAAGTTATCTCTGGACATTTACTATATTTTACAAAAGTCCAATGTTAGTGTTTCTCGGTACTCAAGAAATCAGCAATACTTGAAATAGTGTCTGCTAGTAACAATTTTAATTGCGCTGAAATATTTATCTAAATTATTTAATATGTAAGTATATGTAGTTAGTTTATAAGTTGTGTTGGCACCAACACAAGCTTACTTTATTATTATTAATATAATAATATGTATTAATTGCTTACTTTGGGTTTAAGTCGGTAAATTTGTCCTGATATTGTTATAAGCTTGGTAAAACTCATTGAAGCCTGGATAGACGTTTAACCTTAAGATTGAATGTAGTTAGAGTTTATTTAATTACTAATTTGACAGATTTAACATAATTATTATATTTTACGGGCTTTCACTTCATGATGCCTAGAATGGTTGATAGTTAGAATGGTTGGTACTAACTATAAAGCCACCCAATTTATATATTTTTGTTATGTTATAGAAATACATAATAGTATAATTTATTCTATAAATAAATCCTAAAGTACCGTGTTCTGATAACGTTTCATTCATTTGGAGATGTGTTAGTACTGTTTCGAAGACCCTATACCTATTGCTATGATTAACAGCGGATGGTCATCAGTGGGTTCAGCGCCAGGCGCGAGTCGAGCTTGGCGGTGCGCGTGTGGGCTACGCAACGTCTCTGCCTCTTGGCGTTGCGCCGCGTGCGATGTCCTCGCGCTGCATGCGCCTGTGTATAGGTATGCTACTTCATGGACCCCAAAAACTACCAACGTCTTATATCACCTAACTACCGATGATCTAGTAGCCTGTCTGAGTAGCCTTACAATGCTTTGTTATTTTAATTGTCAGTAGCACAATTTTGTATTAATTATTTATTTTAAAAGAGCAGCTATCGAGTTTCTTGCCGGTTCTTCTCGGTAGATGACTGTCTTCCGAACCGGTGGTAGTGTAAAAATTGACGATTCAAAAGTGTCTTTATAAAGACCTACTTGAATAAAGATGTTTTGAGTTTGAGTTTGATCATAACTATATATGATCTTATATATTTTGAAAATACATACTGTATATTTAATCGAATGTCTATCTATTTGATTATTATAATATTATCAATATGTTTTGGGGATGCGTTTTCAGATTGTCCGATGATGAGGAACAATCATCAGGGATGACGGACAAAGACAAGTCTGATAAAGGTAAGTTTTTGATGATTTGATTACAGCTCTTTACGAACTTTCTGTAGAACATACTTGGCGGTCAAAGGGCGGAGAGTTTCTTGCCAGTTCTTCTTTTACAGTTTTTTTTAATCCTTAGACAATAAGTGTCACCTATATGAATATAGTTATTTTACTCAGTCTAAATTAAGTATTTTGTATCTTATAATTGTCGCACTTTGTCAGTTCTATTTATTATATTTTCTTTTGTAAGTTCACACTTTCACAACATCGCTTTTTAGCGAAAAGAGAGAACCGTTGTTGCGTCTTTGTCTGTTTTCTTATGCGTAAATAATAATAATAAACTGTAATAACTACATTTATTTACAGACAGTATGATAAGGTCCAACACCCTGGCTGTTCCCTCATACAAGCCGTCAAGTTACTCTGGTGGTCGTCGCTTGAATCTCGATCTGCAGTCATTGCGCTTGTCTCCTACTCAGCTCACTGATCAGACTCACGGAGTCACCCGTTCCCTCTCCCATGGCTCTGTGATCAATTCCCAGCACAAATGGTGGAACATTGATGAAAGCAGGGGCACAATCAGCAGACCCACCAGTTTGATGGTATCAGAGCGTTACGGCTGTCAAGCTGCAACGTATAACCCACGAGAGTCTTTCCTGCGGAGCATTCACACGGTCACGAGGAGACCGAAGAAGTGCAACGAGAGCAAATCCAATTGGGAGCTGAATTACGTCAAGGAGTACCAGAGAGAGCAAAGCAGGGCGCTGCACTTGAAGAAATGGGCCTGCGGTAAATGCACTCTGGAGAATTCCGGTATACGAACCCATTGCGAAGCTTGCTTGTCTCCTAGAATCTCACCACTGTCTAGAATACCGAACACGCGAGGTCTCAGCGTGACCACGTTGGGTAGACACGAACCTTTCAATAGAGACGGTGCCACGTCTCTACCGTCGTCTGGTGGGGTAATGATCACAGTGCCGGATTGGCCGCAAACTGAAACCTTGAGGGAGTCTCTACAGAGGTCGGTGAGTGCCCAAAACTCACCAGAAATCCGACCCACCTATCGGCGATCGTTCTCCGAGCACAATAGTGAAAATCGGCCCATGGGCAAAGTGATATCCAGCAGGCGGAGCTTGAACGATTATCAGAAATCTCTTGAAAGCTACTGCTCGTTGAAGGACGAGGGTCGGGAGAGTTTGGCCGAGAAGAAGATTGACGAGTCGAACACAGAGCTGATCGATAAGGAATGTAGTTGGGACACGAACGCCGAGGGTGTGATTTACGCGCTGCCAAACAAAGGGAAATACAAGGATTTGAATTTGCAGCTGCAAGTCAATAACAACGGCACGAGATACTCCTACGTGTCGGTGCAGGACACTAAAACGGTCATGTCAAACTCTCTGAACGAGGCTCTCTACTCGAATGACATTGCTGACGGTGATTATGCAAGGATTGACGAGCTGTTGGGCGCCGAGAACTGCTTGTCGCCGGTCGGGGATCACTTGAGGACGTCACATATCGGTGCGAAGGAGAAGGTGTTCAATATGCTGCCGTCGGTGGGTAAAGTGGCCCACAACCCACGGGAGCCGTCCAAAGTGCCTTCACAGACTTCGTAAGTCAGCTTTACTATTGAATCCATGCTAATATTGTTAATGCGAAAGTAACTCTGTCTGTGTGTATGTTACGCTTAAACCGCTGAACGGTTTTCGAATTTTTGGGTTTTTTCATGAAAGAAGGGTTTGAAATATGGGATGAAAGTTTGTATACAAATTTCAGCAGAACTGTGCCATTTAGAAACCGATTTTCCAAATAGTTTATGTATTTAAACCACGCGGACGAAGCCGCGGGCAAGAACTAGTAGTAATGCATCTTGTGCGTCTGGCACCAAGCTCTTCTTTTCTAACCTTGTCCAACAAGTCTATTATGAGTATAAAACTCGAAGGCATCCTAACTGAGATACTGACGGGACTTCGATACCTTGGCGCGTTTAACCGCGGTGAAGAGCTTTTGCGATTGTGTGATTGGTATTCGTTCTTCAGCCGCGAGGCCAGCGGGCGTATGTGGCAATGCGGGGAATGTTGGTTCGCGTACAACGCTTGGGGAGCGCGGTGCGAAGTTTGTCGCAGTGCGAGACCACCCCACGCCACCACGCTGGCGCAAACGCCGCAAACCAATAGGTACCTTGATAGTCAAGTAAGCCTACGTTATAAGCCTGAGCTGTAGGGGCTCTTGGTGGTGTGCCTTCTGCTGGTTTGCCCCCTCTACTCTAAAAAAAATAGATAACAATCTTATACCACCTGGTGGTACTTACCGGAAAGAATAAGCATCCAAAAGCTACCTGTAAATAGAATCTTCTAGAATAGATAGCCTTATAAGTATCTATGGTCGCATAGACAATAGACAATAAGATTAGCGTGTGGATGTATGTTACGTATTGGAATTTTAAATGAAATGGTGCGATAAATGTTTTTGACATTTCAGAAATGCAGAGGCGTGCGGCACGAAGCTGGAAACGAACCAGAACCAATCCAGAAAGTTGACAGTGCCAATTGCGTCTATGGAGCACGATTTGAACAGTGATGAGCTATTGTTCGCTGTTGGTACGCGGATTTTTGTTTTATGTATGTTAAAAAGTGTTTTTTTTTTTAAATATATCTCTTTCATTCAGACACGTCGAGCCCGGCGGTGGATAGCACGTGGTCGTGCGCGCGTTGCACGCTCGTTAACGAAGCGAACGTCACCGCGTGCGCGGCCTGCGCGGGATCCAGACCCAGCGCGCATAACTTCTGGTAATTAAAAGAAATTGTATTTGCTAATCTAATTTTATGTTTTTCTCATAAATGATGAGATCAGTTTTTCAAATGAGCAAAATTACTTACACAAACAAATCATATTTACGTATTAACAATGAATTTTCCAGGTCATGCAGCTCGTGTACGCTGCGTAATCCGATGTCGGCGAGTCTCTGTTTGGCCTGCAAGACCCCGCCCGTGCCCAAACACGCCGTGCCCACGGACAATCACGTCGCTGCTGGTGAGTATCCATTGAGTATATTTTGATTCTACCCACAAAATGTAATTTAAACAAATTCATTTCCAGCGGGTCGAAGTCCATCGCCACGCAGGGGACCCCGTCACACGCCGGCTCTGCCGCGCCGCGGCTCCAGGCACAAGACACCGCCACCCGACGCTAAGTAAGTATCCGCAGATAACGTCACACGTCAATGTCAAAATGACATTTGTCTATAGTCTATGTTTTGTGATTACGGCCATAGCGATTGTGTACGTCAATAAAGTCCCAGAGAGCTCAATTTGATTGTGAGGTTAAAGTGTGGGTTCGAGGGTACAACTTTCTTTTCTTTTCTTTATTTTATTATTTCGAAATAAGGTTTTATTCTAAATACAATTATCTTTTAGAACTGCCAATAATACCATGTGTATGCTATGGGTAAGAGGGTGGGTCTGAGAGAATAAAATAATTCCAGGAGCGACACGGAGTGGCCATGCTCCGAGTGCACGTACGTGAACAGTGTCACGGCCATGTCTTGCGAGATGTGCCAGTCGCCGAAGACCAGGCTGCTGCAGGCGGCGCCCGACCAGCCCACTTTGGATGATGACGACTCGCGTATGTGCAAAAGTGTTTTTTGATATAATATCTACGGATATCATACATGAATCTCTACTGCACTCTATCTAACTCTTTCTCTTTTAACACTATGCGCTAATAAGGTTGTATCTAAGTTGACATGTCTTCGACAGCAGAAGGCTCTGACGGCGAACGTCAGGAGAGCACGCCAATGGAGATACTGAGGCTGCGAGAGGAGAGTCACGCCTGGACCCAGTGGCAGGAGGTTCTGGCTCAGTGTGCCGCCGTGAGTACATCGTATATGTGTTGGCGGCCATTTTTAATGGATATTTAATTTTTTTTTTGTTTGTTTTGTTTTTCCAGACGGGTGAAATGTACGTGGACGAATCGTTCCCCGCGTCCGGCCGGTCTCTGTACTACGGTGGGTCAGGGGAGAGTGGGGCGGCGGCTCGTTGGCTCAGACCCCATCAGATCCACGTGGATGCTGATCATCGCCTGCCCTGGGCCGTCTTCCGGGATCCGAGGCCGTCTGATATCTCTCAAGGTGTGTTTGGTAGTTTCTGATATGTACAAAATTCAGTAGTGGTTCAGTGGTTGATAGGTGCGGTTGTCCAATTTGCAGGTGTTCTCGGCAACTGCTGGTTGCTGTCTGCGCTGGCAGTGCTGGCCGAGCGGTCGGCTCTGGTCCGAAGTGTGGTGGTTCGGGCCGAACCGGAACGAGGCGCCTACCAGTTGCGGCTCTGCAAAGACGGCCGCTGGCTCACCATCACCCTGGATGACCAGCTGCCGTGTAATAAGAAGGGACACCTCGTGTACTCACAGGTACATTTATTTCATTCAATCAAATATATCTTAATTCATTTTGGTACGTTTCTGACTTTAGTTAGCACAATTTTGGACCTTACCTTCGTATGCCATCCATCCATACCAATTCGCCGTCTGGTGTTCCAACTGAGCTTTTTAAGGCAGTTTGGGCGTGTCACCACATTGTATTATAGTTATTTCGTTCAATGCCTGTGTTTGCTATTTGAACAGGCGAAGCGGAAGCAGCTGTGGGTGCCGCTCATCGAGAAGGCGGTGGCGAAGCTCCACGGCTGTTATGAGGCCTTGGTGTCGGGCAGAGCCATTGAAGGTACGATTTCCATTTTTAAGCCTAACCGATGATTATTAAGCTTGCGACGCACACGCGAACCCTTTCCGGTGTATCGTTTGGGAGGCCTTTTCTATAATTTAAAAATATTAAATCTAAATGTAGGTCTGTGCACTCTGACGGGGGCGCCGTGCGAGTCGGTGTCCCTGCAAGCGGGAGGCGCGGGGGGTGGTGCCGGGGGCGGAGCGCCATTGGAGCAGTTGGACCGAGACCTCGTCTGGGCCCAGCTGCTGTCTTCGCGTCAGGCCTGCTTCCTCATGGGCGCCAGCTGTGGCGGAGGGAACATGAAGGTCGGTGTCATATTCTCCATCGAGACAACGGTTTCTTAATGGATGTATAATTTAATAAACTCTTTTTGAATATATGTTGATACCAGGTGGATGAAGAGGAGTATCAGCGGCTCGGTCTTCGTCCCCGGCACGCCTATTCCGTCCTGGATGTGGTGGAATTGGCGGACAGCAATCCGCCAGTTCGACTCTTGCGGCTTCGGAACCCCTGGGGCCATTACACTTGGCGTGGGCCATGGGCGCATGGCTGTCCGAGGTGGACGGAACACGTCCGGAGGCAGCTGCCCGTCTGCACGGCTGATAGGGATCAGGGGGTGTTCTGGATCAGCTTTGAGGATGTTCTCAAGTCAGTTAATGTCCGGCTTCGTCGAATGGTCATTTATATTTAAAGTTATGTGCAATCTATTGCCATCTCCCTCAGGTACTTCGACTGCATAGACATTTGCAAGGTGCGAGCGGGATGGCACGAGGTCCGTCTGGCGGGTATTCTACCGCCGATGTCGTCCACGCGGCACCTCACGTGTCTGCTACTCACTGCCACTCAACCTACTGAGGTTGACTTTACCTTGTTTCAGGAAGGTCAAAGGTAAACATTTCAATGTCGGCTTTGGCTGCCCATGGGCATATGTGCCTTCCTTATATCTTATATATAGTGTATTAGAAATGTCCTTATCTCAGCAATTCCCCTAAAAAGGTTTTTCCATTTCAGAAATTCAGCCAAGAGCCAACGGTCGCAGTTGGATCTGTGTGTTGTCGTGTTCAGGACGAAGTCGGGGCCGAGCGCACAAGTCGGCAAACTCGTGGCCCACAGCAAGAGACAGGTTTGTTCCTATTTAACATCGCAACAATAGTAAGTCAAAGTACCCTCCAATAGCAGGGTTGGTGCCTGTAGAAATGGTTTCATTCCTTCTTTTAATGATGATAAAAAAGCGAAATGAAAGCCTTATACCCAATACATAATATTCAAAAGAAATTGTTTAGCAACAAATCAAGACTGGTTTATAATAGAATATAATAGATAATAAGAAATTAATGATTCTTATTTATAACCGTCTTGTTCGGCTCGAAGGACCAAAACTAAAATCGTTGTAAAACACTCGAAGCAGACTTTAAATATTTATCGAAGGTATTACAAAGTTGGTAAGTTTCCGTTAACGGCCTCACGTATGACCCGTACGTATACGTGCACACACGTTTGACCCATAGACAATGGCTGCGTTACCTGACGTTTTGACAGTATTGTATGAAGCAGCCGGAACTGAGTTAGTTACATTGGCAGGTGCGAGGCTTCGTTGGCTGCCACAAAATGTTGGAGAAGGGGTTTTACCTCGTCGTCTGCCTCGCGTTCAACCATTGGCACACGGGCCTCGAGATGGCCGACAGCGCCCTCTGGCCGAGGCACGTGCTCGCGGCCCACTCGTCGAAGCCCCTCGCCGTGGAGCGCCCCTCGCTGCACCCCCACATATTGGCCGACGCCATCATTGGGCTGACCCTCGCGCGAGGCCAACGCCACGAGGGCAGGCAGGGCATGACCGCCTACTACTTGACCAAGGTATGGCATACCGCTTCTTCGGATGCTTTTACTGGTTGGTTTATAGAGATGTGAACCGATGGGGAGCCACTGAACCCATTTTGATGAAATTTTAACTTTCAAGATTGTAAGGTGTGTGTGATGCAGGGTTGGGCTGGACTCGTGGTGATGGTGGAGAACAGACACACGGACAAGTGGATCCACGTGAAGTGCGACTGTCAGGAGAGTTACAACGTCGTGTCGACCAGGGGGGAGCTGAAGACCATAGACTCTGTTCCGCCTTTGCACAGGTGATCATTAAGACGTGTCAAAAGTTCAACAAAACATTACTGCTCCGTGTGAAGTTGGTAAAAACATGGCGACTTAAATTTCAGACAAGTAATAATCGTTTTGACTCAACTGGAGGGGAGTGGCGGCTTCTCAATCGCCCACCGCCTCACCCACCGCCTGGCAGCCGGTGGCCGGCTCCAAGACTGGGCACCCAGAGCTGATGATGAACCGGCTCATCATCCCCATCACCGCCCGCCCATCGCCAGGCGGCTGCTCGGCCTGCATGCGCCTAGACTCATCACCTAAACGTGGCCGTGTGTCCGTTTCAGAGGAATCGATGGTTTTTTTTTTTGTTTTTTAATAAGTGTCGAAAAACAAATCTATATCTCTCTTTCCACTCAAATAGAAATCAAATATTTTTATACAACTAGCAATGTCCTTGGAATGAATCGATCGATCCGAAAGTGATGTGGGGAGGGGAGGGGAGGAACAAGGGACATTGAAATGGGGAAACTACCTTTTGACGAATATATCTTTTTTAAGACCAATTAATGTTTTATGACGTATTGGAGATTTGACTCATGGGACTTGCGTGAGCAATTTGGGGTCATCGGGTTTCGGTCCCATTTCCCAAATTGAGAATTGTGTTCAACAGTCAAATCTCGCCTTTTAAATGTAAATTCGCGATCTTGATAGCTCTAGTTAAGGCTTGTATAAAGTAGTCGATTGTCGAATAGTCTAAGATACGGTGTAATGGTCGCCTCACTTTTATAACAATTTGATAATATCCAAAAGTATTATACTTTGCGATCGACAAAAGAAATTGTGCAATTTTAGATTTTATTACTAGCATTTATATGTTTTCGATCGGTTTTATATGTAGAAATCGTGATTTGTTGTGTTGGACAGTATTTATGTTGTTATGATATCGTATTATGTAATGTGTAGCCGGCTCTCGGTCTATATTTTAATGAATTAGGTTTTAATTTTGTACAAATTTTTGAATACTCAATGATTCTTGCCAATTGCGTTTGGGGCCCCATCGTATGTGCAATATTTTACGCTTGTATATTGTTGGGCGTCTTGATAAGCGCCATCTAGTTTTAGGCCCAGTGTACAATTAGCACAACCATCGCACACTTTTCGAATTAATAGTTATTAGATTGACGGGATTTTGTATCTTATGAGTAGAGGCACACGCTGCCACGGTTCTGTCTGAGTGGAGTGTTGACGTAAATTTAGGCTTGCTCTTTGACTGTCAGAGGTCACGTGGAGAGGTTTTTCTTTTTTAAATTGTACCTCTTCTCCTGTACTAGTACTGTAAAGCCCACCTCAGACAGGCGCATCATTAGCATAGCACATAGTGTGTGAACATTTGTACTGATAGTTACTTTTGTAAACAAGTGTTAATAGAACTTTCTCGAATGTTATTTTTCACACTAAACGGTAAGGTATGATAATTGTCTGTTGTGCCATAGTGTATCACTTTGCTCTATTGGCTATGTCACGCCGGTTTGTGTTCGGCCATAGAGCGGAGCACATTTTTCTACTCGAAATGTTTTGATATCACGTTTTGATTTGAAAAAAGTTTACTACGTAAGTTGTTTTGTAGTGATATGACGCTTATTTTTCGTGTTAGAACACATGGATGCATGTTATGTCGTATAAGGGAATAAAATTATTTAAATTTGATGGTTTTCTTTTATATACCAAACCCCACTTAACCATTTACTAATTGATACAAACTAGCGTTTAGCACTTTAAAAAACCTGTTCTCCTGTGTGAAAACGGGGTGTTATATACATTTTAAACAAAATCCTCAAGGTCTTGTAAGAAACCTAATTTCCACGCGCGTCATCACGAAGCGGAAGTCGCCGGAGCTATCAACCAGTCATTTCCGTTCACGCGATCTTTGGTTTGTTCTTGTGAAATAGTGTACTGGAAGTGAACAATATAAAATGATAACGATTGTTGACAACCACTTTTGAACGTAAACTAACCCATGTAGGGTCCAGCTGAGAAGAACCCACGAGGAACGAAATTGACAAGTCGTGGAGAGCCCTCGCGAGTGAGATATAAAAACAACAACACACGAATAACTTATTGAGAGTATCAATTAAAACATCTGAAAAGCGAATTTCGCTTCATAATATCAAAAGATTTGGTTATACACACAAAATTAATATCATACAAATTCTAAACGAATATGTAATATTGTTTTACTCCCGAGATTTGAATATGCTTATATCAAACCTATATGAACAACAATAGGTTATTGCAAACGGTTCAAAGATTGTATGTATCGTTGGTCCTAATTGGCTTATATTTTTTTTTAAATCATAAGATAAAATAGGCATATCTAGTTATTTATATCAAAGCTCTCTTGTTCATTATTAGCCGAGTTTCATCTGAAGTGGGAAATTGTAGAATCTCACTGACAAAACACAATTTCTTTGAAAATGTTAGGCTTCTTCTGAAATTAACTCGGATTCATCATATTTTAATTATTTTTGGGTGCTTTTTATTTTATTACATCTGTCCCCAAACATCTTATGCGCTAAATATATTAAAAAAAACAATAAACTTATGAGATATAAAACTAGGTGTACACATAAAACAATTAAATGGGAACTTGAATTTTTTTTATTGTTATTATTTAATATAGAACTGACGCATTTGCTGGTGCATGGTGTAATGGTTGCAGATCTTTACAACCGTGCTGTGAAACATGCTTGGCGATGTAAAGGAGAGAGTTTCTTGCCAGTTCTCCTCACATGCATCCACTAAGCCACGGAGGCGGAAAACCCTTCGCGTTCACAAAGTCCCCACGGACGTTACCGAACCCAAAAAATATTCAACAATATTCTGTGACATTTTATTTTTGACGTAATTATATAATTTGTTCATTTGTTAGGTAATGTGTTTGATCGTTTTATTTTATAGCCTGTGTACTAAGTACATAACATTTTCAACCCAATATTATTATCGTTGTAGTAATAAAATTAAATATTGGAAATATAATAGTTTTGATCCATAATTAACACAGGCTGAATCAAATTCACGTCGATACACGTGTCTTGTAACACGAGTATTTGATCGTTGCTTAAACGATACTAGAGCATCTACAGATAATATACGATACGTAAGTACTATGGACTACGCACAACTTAGCGCTACTCCAAAGATGTGCTTTAAATATCCTATAGGTACCTATCCTAAAATTAATTATATTAGTGTACTATTCAACAATCAAACTATAAACTAATTAAATATTGTATAATGTAACGCTCGATTGATTCCGATATGCACGTATTTAAATTTTATTATTTACTTCGAATCTACTTTCCTTTTACATCTATTTAACAATATTAGTTATAGACATTTCTTTTTTTTTGGCAGCTAAATATGAATTCATTACTTTTTTGTCTATCTTTGGACAAACTGTATACGGTTTCACTATGCTACTGAAGGTAAATGTTTTTTCGAAATGGTTTTACATAGATATAGCTGCTGGATAATGATAAATAGATAATTTATAAGATTTTTATTTAAAAAAATATAAAAGAAATTAGTACTTACTACGCGTATCGTTAATATTTACAATAAATAAGTAAATTAATTTACATTATTATATATGAATAGAATCTTAGCCATAGTACTGTGGTCCATGCTGGTAGTCACCACGACGATCTATGACAACTAGCTGTGCAGTTTTCGCGGGAAAACCGTGGTGGTAGACCCACTTCTTACCACCATTCACCCCACTGTCGACGTGATGCTGTTTTCCAGTATTGGTGTGGTGGTTATGACCACCTGATCCTTTGTAACCCTGGAATATAAATTAATATTAACTAGGAACCTTTAAATTAAAAAAAAAAACGAATGGCGGAGTGTTTTTGTTGCTAGTTCTTCTCGTCCGCTCTACGCCCTTGATTTGGGAACTGGGCGTAAATGTAAATAATTCTTATGAATGAAGTTATATTTGATTTATTTAAAAACTGTTCCGCTAGCTTCATGCATTTGATTTGTTTTCTTTAGAAGATCCCTTTAATGTGTCGGCAATTGGCTCGCGACAGTTCAATTCTTGAGTAGCCTTACAATGCTTTGTTATTTTAATTGTGAGTAACATAATTTTGTATTAATTGTTTATTTTAAAAGAGCAGCTATCGAGTTTCCAGCCGGTTTTTCTCGGTAGATGACAGCCTACCAAACCGATGGTGGTGTAACATTAACGATTCAACAGTGTCTTTATACTACTCGAATAAAGATATTTTGAGTTTGAGTTTACTTTTGACGATAATAACCGACATATATAATTTAACAAATTGTATGACATAATTAAGTCTTATGAGTCTCTCTGTTCCTAAATAAAACAAATAATTAACACACATAATAAGACAATAATAATATAAACTTCAAAAAACATGATCAACACATTCACGTTAAAGATTTCCAGTAATAAAAAAGTTTAATATACCTTGTGATTGACACGGTTGCCTTGTTTCAGAAAATGTCCCGTCTCACCCTTCTGTCGGCCTTTGTGAGCCGCGTCCAGGCTGGCCTTCTTAAAGTTCCCTCCCTAAAATAATTTAACTGACCTTAGTCTATAACTTTTTGATTTTAACGCAATATTATATTACATTTTAACGATGTCAGAATGGCGCTATGTCAGTATTGACAGTTTTCGTCAATTTCAATTTACATAATAAGATATTGGACATATTTTGACATTAACGCGCAGGCGTACTCATTTATCATTATGTATGTTATTTTATAATATTATCAAGAAGGGATTTTTAATAAATATACATTTTTCTAAACATTTTCTCTCTTTCTGTTATATAGTTGCCTGGAAAAGAACGCTCATAAACGATAAGATTGTATACCTTTAAGATTTATTTTTTTAATATGTTTACTGTGTAGAATATAGTCCGAAAAACATTTTTACAAGAGAAACATCCAACATTATAACGTATACAAAACATTCTCGTATAAAAAAAACTTATAATTAAAAGCATAACGCTTGAATATTCAATGTCTCGGGCTGTGGCATAAATTAATAACGTAATAAATAGAAAAACTTGTTTTAATTAAGTTGATAGTTTTCCCCGACGCGAGTGCCCTATGTCGGCCATTTTTTAATATAACTTCGCTTCAATTATGAGGCTCTTGCATAACTTAGTCATTTCTTCTTTGATATAATAATTAATCCATACGCCAACTTTCTGAGCCTATTTGGGACATATTTATATTATACTCGCGTAATTAATTTATATTTAACTGGAAGGACTTCGATCACATGAAAAAGTAGCCTTTTACTATTTAAAAAAAGTTATCGACATTTCAAAATATTCAATAACGCGTAACAATCTAGAATAACTGAACTGAATCTTTTTTTTATATGTTTTCTTCTAACATTATTTATTTTACCAAGAGTATCGTCCATAATATCATAAGCTTTATAATTTATTGTAATGAGTTGAGTGTGTTATATGTATATTAATTTGTTAAAACCTCTTTTGTGAAATAAATTCATTAGAACCTCTTTTTGGTTAAATGAATTGATTAGAAGAATTTTTGAATAATGTTCGATAGCTTTTGTCATTTCTGTTGTAAGCGCCCATTCTGGGTCCGATTGGCAAACGAGATAAACCTAAGTGTTATTCCTTGATTGTACTTTTGTAAAATTATTATTAAACAGTTACTTTTAGTAAATATAAGCGTTATGACAATGATTACTATGTTCTGTTGATATTGCAAATTATATATGTATTATAATCCTGACAATAGATAATTAAGCATAATATATAATGATGCAATGAGATATATAAGTACTAAATAGTTGATTAATATAGATAATAGTACAACTATTAGACAAAATATATGTAACGCTAACAAGTGCGTCACTCAGCAAGTGTTTTCAAATAGAGTTAGTTAGTTATTATTAGTTAATCAAGGTGTTAATTTGGAATCGGTAAATTACTCATTTGAGTAATTGTTTATGAACCGTTTTATATAAGCGTATTACGTAATAAATTGTACAAACAGGAAGATAGTTTAGCGATATAAGACTTAAAATTTAATAGAAATCTTTTTGAATCATACAAAGCAAAGCTTTGGAAATGTAGAATTTTATAACCGATGCATAGTTGAACTACATAAATATTACCTTAGTATAATATTGCAAAACAGGCTATATTGGAGTCATATATCAAAGCAATGGAATAATAAAAAAAAGTTAGCAAAACCAAAAGATAAGTGACCTCGGCCACACCACACTTGGTAGATGTGAATTTAGTTTCGCTATTTCATCGCATTCATATTTAAAATACCAGTTTTAGAAATTCTTCAACTGGCAGTATAACTATTCTGTAACAAATCGTTTTTAAAGTTCTTCAGAGAGTTCTTTTCAATCATCAATAACTTATGAATAGATACATACTTAATTTTTTTAAATACCAAGCTTAATTAACGCTTACAGGCTCAACGGTTTTTAACATGATTACCCAACTAACTTTCATTGCAGCTAATTCAGTGATGATTTTGTAATTCAAGCGAAAGAACTGCTTTAGTATATAATTCATGAACCATGACCGGATTATGGAAATCTTTTCGCTTCGCTGACAAGATCAACAAGTGATCCGTTAACATTTAAGTCAAATTGATTTCGGTTTGAAAGTTGAAGGTCCGTCTTTACAGACGTAGAGTATCATAGAGAGTAGCATAATTTAAGGTCGCTTACACCATATTTCTAATTGTTTTGCTAATAGTTTTAATTGCATAGGTATTGTTTTAACTTTAAATGGAAGCATGGACAAAATCATACCGCAGAATGCTCATTTTCGTTATGGTGTCCTCCGTATTTCTCCTCTTCAGCAGAATCACCTTCATCTTCAAAGAACTCTACTCTCTTCTCATACTCCTCCTTTTTATGAATGTCGTGGCTACCCTTTGTGCTGTGTCCTTTTGAATGTTTGCCTGACTCTTCATACTGTGATAAAATAATTTACAATTAGCAAACTAAATGCAATTAATTAACAGCTGACCTAACAAAAGTGGCATCTAAATAAAACTATTTAATTAGACTAACTAAAAATACTCTTTAATTATGTCATGTGTCAAGCAGACAAAGAAATATAACGACTGAACGTTTTATCAATTACTGAACACGGTAATATTCTATATTTATTTCTTGTATTTAAGCACGTCAATAATTTGCTTATATATATAGCTACGGGTGTTCCAAAATTAACCGGTCTGAGAATTTACACATAACAAACTCAGCTAACTTAAGAATTGATTATACTAATCTAGATTAGACTACTAACTACTGACTACTAGATTAGACTAATCTAGATTCTCTAGAGAAGTGAAAAAAACCGGAATCATACATTAGCATGTTTCTTTCCATGTTCCTCATGGTTGTGGTCTCCATAATGCTCCTTCTCGTCATGGTGCCTTTTGTCCACGCCACCTTCATCCTTGTATTTGTTGTGGTGATCTTCTTTGTCATGGTGGCCCTTATTACTCTTCTTGTCGTCGTGGTGGCCCTGCCAATCAATCACATTTAATTTGAATAAAAAAAATGTAATATTTAAAACATGTATTATATCAGTATTATATCAGTATTATATCAGTATTATATCAGTATTATATCAGTATTATATCAGTATTATATCAGTATTATATCATCATTAACATGTAATGATGATGTAATACTTGTTAAACTATAAGTTATGACAATGAAAAGTCAATTGAGGCTTCATTTAGTCATTCAGTAACTTAAATATACTTAGAATGGAAACCAAATTATAAACTAATTTTTAATACACTCTTTAGTTAAGTACCTAGTCATCAACACTTCTATCATTAATATGTATTACTTTATACGATCTGAATATTTTTATAATCTTTATATTTTTCGATTGAACGTCATCATAGAAAGAAGAAAATAGTTCCTATATTGCCTACTGTAAAATTGTTAATAAAAAGCCGTAGAATTGACAATTTGTTTTTTTTATCTCGATGTCACCAAGACGTCTCATTATTTGATACTTATTGTTAAAAGTTTGTATACATTAAGATCTAAACTATAGCAGCGAAGTCAAAACAACACGAAACAATAGCCAATTATTATTTTAGAAGATTAATTCAATTGTCTCAGACAAAGACAATAGAATGTTATTAAATAATTAAAACAAATGGTATCTGTGGAAGATTTAGAATACAGTTTATGTCTCCCGTGGTATTTAGTCATGACACATGTTATTTGACATAATTATTAAATTAATACTAACACTAAAGTTTCGAAGTAACTCGTTTTTCCTCAATTGAATTTGGGAAATCTTGGGGTGCAAGTGCAGATTAATTAAGAGTGAAGTAGGCGTCCGGTATGCTGTACCTGTATTTTTTTTTTATAGAAGAGGGGGCAAACGAGCAGGAGGCCCACCATAAAGGTGAAGTCGCCGCCCATGGACACTCATGTGGCTGGGAGCTCATGAGTGCGTTGGCGGCCTTTTAGGGACTTATATGCTTTTTTCTTTTCTTTTTTATGAGCTGGTGCTTTTCTCGGTCAGCGTATAAGCATCGATATGAAGCGACGAAAATTGTTATGGATTCTTTGCCACAAGAATTAAACTTTTTAAATTTGTTTTAGTGCTTTAGTTTTTTTTTAATTATATGAAAGATTATTAGTTTTTTTCGTTTACACAATCATAAAGAAGACCTCTATTTTTTACATAGGTTTAAACAACATACAACCATGGCTTTAAATATAGTATATATAATATTTTATTGTTGTACTATGAAAATACTAGAGAATAATATAGACAACTACAGTCCAATGTTTTTATTCGTACGTCAATATTTGTACTCTTGAAGAAATATAATTATTACACATTCGTTCAAAAGGCTTTGTGTTGATAACTTTCGTTTGATTGGTCAAAGATTCCTTCTTAGGGCGAAATCCAGCTTTAATTTTTCACGGTTTTCATACACTCTGATACCCGAAATTATTAAAATTGTATCATAAAATATGACGAGAAGCCGTAAATATTAGATATCGCTGAAATTGGTGTAATATGCAATGGCTCGTAATTGTCGCGCTGGACCTATCTCTCTGATTAACGTGTTGATATACGACGCTCCTTGCTATATTTATATAATACTGTATTATTAAGATTACACGTAGTTTTATATAGATTTTGATAAGGTTATATTAAAATCTTAGAGCATATTTTTAGTTAATGGTTTAATTTTTAGTTAATATCTCTGAAAGATAATTAAATAATTAAAACAAAAAGTCGTAGTAAATGATTGCTGTAAAACGTTCCCTGAGATCATTTATTTATATATTTACCACATAAAATCGTATCAGCGATCAATAATTTCCTTATATCTAGCAACAACGCGAGTTCCATAATAAACCGGTCCGAGAATCGAATGCACAACAAACTCAGCTGGCTTAATAACATATGTTTAATTAGTCCTTTACTTTAGTTTATGTCCATTCAACCGTGAAAAAGATCAGCTAAATAATCAAATAAGTTAACAACGTACGGTACAGTACAATTCTGCATCTTAATAAGACCATTCAGTACTAATAAAAGTAAAAAAATTGCAACCGCCTCTACGCTTCACATTTGAATTGTAAAAAGTGGAAATCTCACAGACATATTACAAATTATATCCCATGCGATTATTGATTTTGCCAATAAATACAAAATCATAAAACTGATGGAAGTCGCCGCAGGGGGGACTTATTATTTCTTTTATGAGGAAGGGAATACATCGTTATCTATTTTCCTCTAAAAATAGGCCAATATATTTTGAATTATTTTTTGTATATCGCGATAGTTGCGTGCCGGACGTAGTAATACTTTTTTTGTTAATGTTGACAACATCTATAAATCTTTCTACTTTCATAAGTGGTGTTTTGTGTACAGCTTTGTTTTTTTTTTGTTTACATTTATTTCCTGTGCATGCTTACCTGTAATTCTGTTCACACCCATAATTTATGATACATATTTTGTGTATTCTGGTACAGTTTTATTTTATGTTTGTTTATGTGTTAGTGAGCCAAATAATTTAAATAATGCCAAAGAAGTTATCTCTTAGTTAAGTTAAGATTCAAATACGCTTGTAAGCTCAAGTTTCCCATACAAACGATCGAATTTAATTTATTGCTAAGTTAATTAATACTGTATTGTTTTACCTCATAGGACTTTTCGCCCTCCTCTTCGTGCTCTTCAAAGCTTTCAGATTCATTCTCTCGACCACCACCTAAAAAAGTTTTTTCATTATTTGTGATTAAAAAACTTCACATATTAATGTTATTAGCGAATGGAGAAATATGTAGGTACTTACAGTTACGTATTTAAACTTTAGATATGACATAGATATAATTGTATTCTATTATCTTAAAATATACGTAAGCTTTAATACAATTTGAAAGTTCATCTGATTATATAGTATATTTAAACAAGAATTTCCCATTCGGATATCGGGAAATTTATTTATTTTAGAAATGTTTAATTCAAACGCCAATAGGTTCCGGTGAATTAATTTTTCTGTGCGGTATTATGCCCCGATGTTTACTAGGTCGGATGAAGAATTTTCTTACTTTCCATTGTTACACTTTCAAATTCAACCTGTGCCTAATAAAGGCGTGACATTTAATTTTCCATTGTAGTCGTGAAGTCACATCAGTACATTGTGCGGTTTTTACCCGCGACGAAACTCAATTTTCGCTATTTCTAAGATTGTTTGTATGCATTTTGAAATGCAACAAATAGAAAATCTAATTGATTTTTATTTGCATCATTACTTTTTGTATGTATATTACGTTTAATTGTTTTCCTTGGATAATAAGATTTTACATAATCTTGGGTAATCAATTTATGGTGAAGTGTTTGTACTCTGTGAATACATTAACAGCCAATATTTATTTGACCTTAAAAACGAGAAAATATTTGTAATTGTAAGATATTCAAATAATGGGACACAACTGTTAGGTTATTTTCATATTCTTGCATTGTATTGAACACTCACGCGAGGCCAAAAATGCAATTGCGATATATCTATACCAATATTTAGAGGACAAAGATCCCTTTAATGTATCGGCAATTGGCTCAGCAGCGGGACAGTTCAATTTTTGAGTAGCCTTACAATGCTTTGTTATTTTAATTGTGAGTAACATAATGTTGTATTAATTATTTATTTTAAAAGAGCAGTTATCGAGTTTCTTGCCGGTTCTTCTCGGTAGATGACTGCCTTCCGAACCGGTGGTAGTGTAAAAATTGACGATTCAAAAGTGTCTTTATAAAGACCTACTTGAATAAAGATAGTTTGAGTTTGATTAAAAAAATTTATTAAGTAATTTTACAAAACATAGACGCGCAACCCCCGTCTTGTCAGTGATAGCTAACTTAGATTTTCGTATCCCATTTGGCTTTTTGTTTCAAGAGTATCTTACTTCATAGGTAGAGAGTAGGCGGTAACAATAAATTTGTAATTTGTTCTGTCAATGACCGATCGTTCAATTAAATACATAAAAGCTGAATTTAACGGCAAACTTTTTGCAGGTTTTGTTCTGTGTATCGCTTCAGTGATCATTGGCTAATATTAGGAATTTGCTTAACATTAATTTAAAATTGTCTATGGATAGACTAGTATTTGTATCACACCTATAAACGTATGAATTGACTTTATTATAAAAAAAATGATTCATTCACTAGAATTGAATACGAAAAAAGTAAAAATTTAAAAATTCGATACATTATATCTTGATATATTTCATAAGGTTCAGAGATAAAAGGAATCATTCAAGTGTGAGCCCAAACAAGTTGAATAATTCCTTGTATCAGCCTGACCCATCTTTTATTAGAAACTGGGCATTTTGATGGAAAATACATTTAGTTTTAGTTGTCCTTCGTGCTCGGATTACAAGTAAACTGGAAATATTTTCACATGATTACAGTCTCATATATTAATTTAATACGATTTTCTTAAATTTATGCATTACGTTTATAAAATCAAAAACTCCAGAGAGCTTTCTTTATTTATACTAACCTATTTTAGAGCATTGCAACGTTAGAAATTACTATTTAAAGTATTATTTTTATAATAAAAATATTTTTTTTTTTAGTTAGTTATTATTGACCGTACACTATATTGGAAGTGATCGAGATGAAGATGGCCACGCCGACTACCCCGGAATTTAACATAAATTTACAGTTTTCTCTACTGATTTATTATTAGCCAAAGTATTATTGGTATTTTTTTAATATGCCAAATACATTGGAGACGTAGAACTCGGCATTCATATTGTATTTGGTAGTTGCCATTACACTAAAATATATCATAGTATGCAAACTAGATAGACCGTCCCGTACCGACCAGTTGATTACATGCGAGTATAGGATCTATAAATATCTCATCTCCTCCCACCGACTCAAGATTACATTTACGATTTTGTGGAATATTCATAAATATTACCAAAAAGTATTTGTCTCCTGTGCAAATGAAACGTATTTATAACAGTAATAATAAGTATTCAAAAAAATAAAATAATATCGCATCCCAGCATTTCTAAAATTCAAATTCAAAAATTTCGTCTTGTAGGTATAGATGTGTTTTGAGTAATATATCTGATCTAAAAAAGAATATGGTTAAATCATCTTACCTTTCTCGTACTTGGAATTCTCATGTCTCTTTTTCTCCTTCTTGATAGCAGCATGTGTATCTTCCTTAGCATCTGCTGTTGTATCCTCCGCTGTAATGTCAGATGCTAATGAAGCAGTATCAAAAGCTGTCGGTGTGGAATCAGCAGCTGATGGTGCTGTATTTGAAGCAGACAGGTGTGTGTCAGATGCGGTTGTGTCAATATCAGTAGACATTTCTGTTGTCCTCTCTGGAGGAGCGGTGGTTTTCTTGCGTTTATTTTTGCGTGTTTTTGGATAGAACCGTGTAGGCTCTCCGTCCTTTGAGTCGTCATCTGAAGGAACTAAGGATATTCTAATACTCTCATCGTCCGCTGAATATTTCGATGAATATTTTTCTGATGGTGTTGGTTTTGGGTGTGGTGTTGTGGTGTCTTCATCATCTGTTATCATGTAAAGTTGTGGATTTCGAAAAACGGAAAGTTTTCCTTTAGCCAAACTCTTTTCCTTCTTCGATTTGCGTAGAAGTGATTTTTTAGGAGGCTGCGTTGTTTTACTGATAGTTTTTTGTGTATTTATTTTATATTTGTCCTGCGAAGATACTTCATCTTCATCATAATCATCATACTCAGGCTTTTTCCACTTTGTACCTCTATTGTATTTATCATTTTCTTCACTTGAATCAAATTTATCCCTTTCAAAGTCTTCTTTAAATAATTCCTCTTCTTTCCGTTTTTGAGTTATTTCCTGCTGCTCTTTCGTATGTCTTTCTTTTAATTCATCAACGCTGCTCAAAATCTTTGCTTTCTTTTCTTCATTTTCCCGTTTTTCTTCTTCGCTAAGTTCAGTTTTTTTAGTCTTTACAACTCTCTCAGGCTTTTCGTTTTCATCACTTCCATCCTCATACTCCACATCATCTTCATACCTTCTAGGTCGTTTTTCTGTTTTCGTTTCCTCCTCTGATGGCGTAATGTCTTCATTTACATTTTTGGTATCCAAATTCTCTTCATATTTATTTTCATCTCGATCTCTTTCTCTTTCAGCTTTTCGTTCTCTATTTCGTATTTGTAAATGTTTGAGTACAGGATCATGTATCGGCTTGGTAATAATATTAACAATACCATCTATATCTGATATATTTTGAGTTATAACATAATTGGGATCAACTTGTTCAGCGGGTCTATTTATATCTGACCAGTCTTTCTTTTCAAAATAGTCTTCATTGCCACTTTCACTTTTGTCATAGTAATCATCGACGTCTGCTTCAGCCACTCCTCTAAGTATATAGTTGAGTGGCGTTGCCAAACGTTTCTTTGTTTTTTTTACTACAGGCTCAAACTCACCGAGTTCCTCACCATGTTTGTTCTTGAACGGAACCCAGTCTGGGAATAAATCATGATTGGCCGTACTTTTCGTCGCATTATTATCACTCACTCCGATGCTTAGCGCGAAACAACTTTGTATCGAGACAATGACGATGAATATGATCAGCGACATGTTGGTATAAAAGATTGTTCATAGTATCATTACTGTAATAGTATTTATAAATAGGCCAGATCAGCTCAGGCGCACGGCTGAAACTGTCACTGTTTCTTCAACGAGTATTATTTATACTGTTTATAAAATGATTCTCTTCGGTATGAGTGACGAAAGAAAAACATTGATAAGACATTAATTTAACTGAATGAAAATTTGATATACTTTAAACTGTAAAATAAAAAAATACCGGAAGTAAGTGCATCTTTACCAAATATTGTTACTATTTAAGAGTCTAATTTAAAGTGATGCTCTATAGAAATAAAATAACGTTGTAAGAATATTTATAAAAAAAACACCGCAATACTGAGCCAAATGTAAAAATATTCTTTGTATTATTTTTTATTTACAATTACCGTAGACCAAAGTTATCTTGTTTAGTAGGTATATCCATACTATTACATGAAATCTGATTTATTAGTCACCGTGAAGTCATGGATTGTCACTATAATTAGAACTATAAACGGGCGGATTTAAATAATATTCGGGCACCTCTCACACACGGTCGGTTATATATACTGTAAAATAAATACATATTCACCCGGACTACAGGCAACAATAATGATCTGTAGTAGGTCTTCATAAAACGAAAGACACTTTTGAGAGAGCCAGCAAGAAACTCGATGTCCCTCTTTTAAAATAAATACTTTATATATAATTACTAAGTTACTTGTATGACTAATTCAAATAAAAAAAGTATTATACACACTCAAGAATTAAAGTGACCCGATGTTGACAAATTCAATGAATCCTTGTCCTACCGTGTTACTTAGAGTTTCAGCCGAATGAGCAGGCACGGCCGGAGAAATACCACTCACAGAAAACCGGCGTAAAGTGATGCAATTGGACTTTGTCCATTTTGTACTCGCGTTTCGTTCGGTGAGTTAGATCTTTCGGTGCCCATCCTTTCCCCTCCCCCATCCTCTTCCCCTACCCCTCCATTTCCCAATTTGCCTTTAAAGGCCACCAACGCACTCACGAGCTCCCAGCCGCGTGAGTGTCTATGGGCGGTGGCTTCACCTTTATGGTTGGCCTCCTGCTCGTTTGCCGCCTCCTCTATAAAAAAATACATAATCGCAGAAGATCGAACCCGGGCACCTCTGATCGGTTGTTTGGCATGGTGACATTAGGCTTAACTATTTAACTTACAACACTAATTTATAGTTAAACGCTGTATATAAAGTCGTATATCTAAGTTTGCAACTCTACATTTGTGAATGTTAAATAAAATTAATTATAAATTTATCTTCACTGCCAAACAGACGTGAACCGCTTTTAATTTCAATTTAAAATACTGAATTAAATATTATTTCTTAGTACACTAAACATAGAACATAAATAATAATGTTTAAAGATGGAGAATTTAAACTAACAGCATTGTTTTAGCAACAGGGTTACTCGGTTTTCATAACCCTGAACTATAATATATGAACGCATTCCCATAAACTTTTCTCTCTCATGATACGATTTTGTTTAGAGAGGGCACAAAAAATACTCAAATGCTTCTTACCTAATATTAACAGATAGGGCATGGGGATTACATGAATTTATAATATTGTCAATTTAACACGTCTCAAATATATTTTATAAAATACACTCAAACGCCACAAAGTATATCTTACGTTGTTATAAAGTCGCTCGTTTACAATCTCTCAAATCTATTCGGAAATCGGACCTAAATGCAATCTAGACCCATCTCGTCATTATTTGGAAAGAATAAAGAGCTATTTTAAAATGTTATCAAAGTTGTATTTAGTTACACATCTTGAAGTCGACAGGGCGTTATTTATTTGCGGAACCAGGTGACATTACATTTTCAAACTGTTTCAATATTTGTAATATGTATTCAATAAAAAAAATTATGATATTGAGAAATTGTGATATTTTTTCACAAACGAATCATTAAGTTTTAAAACCGATCACGAAGGTCGCGGATTGAAATGATGCCGCATTGTGTTATCGCATTTTATTTTGCAAAAAGAAACTAACAGCACTCACAAAGGCGTATGTAAAGCATTACATACGCGAACAATGTTTGAGGAAAACAAGTTTTTTATTTTTATTTTATTTATTCAAATCCAAATACAATTTTTTTCACTTAATCTATACGACATTAAAAACCGCGCAACGGTTTGTCCATGCCGTTGTTCACTCAACTAACCTTATCCGACCAGAAGTGCGAAGAGGACACCCACCCTATCCCGCGTCATCCCCACGTTGCATCAAAAACATGCCTTTTAAAAGCTGCTTGGTTTTTTCGGGTGCAGACAACAGTTTAGCGTGGGTGTCCGAGTCTAATTTATTGAGATAAAGGGGTAGGAGATACTCCCACGTGCGCTCGCCGTAGCTGTTGTTGCAACGAGGCACTACGTATCTGGGCATGTAGTTTAACATGCGCAGGTACTGTGGCCTCTCGCAGAACTTCAGCGAGTTCACGTGGTGCATCTCCTCGCACACCAGAAAAATATTGCGCCTTCTGTCTTATGTTCATGATTTTGCAATACTCAAACAGAGCCCCCTCGTCGTGTTTACTTTTTATCCCGTTGGGGACAATGGTTTTAAGTATACGAACTTGCAGGTTGTGGATATCTTTCATGTATGTTTTGTATGTTCTTCCATAACTGCTAAGCCCGTATCCTATGATTGAATCCGCCAACGCGTTGTACAACATTCTGAGAGTCGGGAAGGGAAGCTTATGTTTGAGTATTGCGAATCTGGCTAGGATTGCTCTCAGCTTAATACATACATAATCAATATGAGCTCTCCAGTTGAAATTTTTATCTATAATTAAACCTAGGTATTTACACGTTTCAACCGCCTCTATGTAAGGACATTTGCAGTTTGAGCGCTCCCCAGAATGCAGACACTTGTGCCCATGCGCGCGTATCCTCGGCCCGTATGTGGTTCGAGAGTGGGGGGAACGGATGTACATGAACTTCGTTTTATTAAAATTTATTGCGAGGCCTATGTCATGCGCCCACTCACACAGTAGGTCGAAGGTACGCTGCATGGCATCCTGTGCAGCTTCAAGGTCTTTGTCCGCAACCACGATACATGTGTCGTCTGCAAATTGGTATAGGGAGGACTCCCCTATGGCCTTGTGCATATCATTGCTGTACAATAGATATTCTGTAGGCCCGAGGACAGATCCTTGCGCCGTGCCCTGTTCTGTTTGGAGTAATTTGCTGAATATATTATTTATCTTTACGGTTGTGTGTCGATTTCTATGATAGTCTTTAAGAAGGTTGAGAGGAGGGCCTTCTATACCATTTTGCGAGTATTTTTTGTAAAGAATATCAAATTTTATAGTTTCGAACGCCTTACTGAAGTCGACAAAAATTGCCAGGACCCGATACTTCTTATTTAGTAGTGAGTTTACGTCGTTGGTAAACTTAGCTAGTAACTGGCATGTGTTTTTATTTTTTTGAAAACCATACTGTCTGTCATTTATAATATTATTTATCGTTAGATATTTTTGCAACTCCCGTCCCAAATATTTTTCTATAATTTTATTAATGCATGACAATATGGTGATAGGTCTGTAATTATTAAAATCGTTATGTTTCCCTTTTTTGTATATAGGCCTTATCACGCCGGTTTTTAGTGTGTCTGGATAGTTACAGGTTTTGATAGATGAATTAATTAAATGTGCTATTACCGGGGCGATGTACTTACTTGTTTTTTGTATGTGAGTGGCATGTATTCCATCGTAACCCGGGCTTTTTCTATGATCAATTTGATTAATAATTGATGTGATGTCCCCTATAGTAGCTTTTTTTAGTCTCATTGATTGCTGTGTTTTGTTGGAGTACGATTCCTCATTTTGTAACGGGTTATCGCACGAGATAGTTGTGTTTGCTACATTATTTTTGAATTCACTAGCGAACTTGTTGACTAAGGTATTTATGTTATAGGTTTTGAATGTTTTGAGTAAAATTTCGTCTATTGATTTTGTTATTTTTCCGCATAAATTATTTATTATTTGCCATATTTTTTTTGTATTAGAAAAGTTGTTTTTAATATTGTTTTTGATACTTTTGTTCTTTAATTTATTTATGTATTTGTTTGTTTTATTTCGATACTTATTATATAATAGCTCGCTGGCTTTGTTACTAATGTCATTTTTCCAAATTTTATATAGTTCGTCTCGCTTTTCGCACATCTGTAACATTCTTTTATTTCCCCATTTACATCTACAACCCTTAATCAAACTAGTGTTACAACTATATGTGCTAATTTCATAGATTTCATTAAATTTATTTACAACATAATTCAAAATCTCATTAGGATCATGGAGGGTAAGAGCCGGGCTCCAGTCAACTTCACACAGCAGCTTTTGTATCTTATCGTTGTCGAGTTTAAGTTCAATTTTCCTCCGTGGCACTGTATCAATACATTCGGTTATCGCACAGCCAGTTATAAAATGATCCGCTAGCGCGTTTTCTATTACAGCTGTGTTTAACGCTTTTGATGATAAGTCCCGGATAAATATGTGATCTATGCATGATTTTACAATACGATATACTGGTATGCTGATGTTATTTTACGCTGTACGCTTGTGTGGTGTGTATTCTAAAGGCCACTTATTTTTGATATCCTAACCAACTTACATCTTAGATGTTATATGAATTGAGTTCAATCAGCAAAAAATTAATTCCTGTTCTGTTTAGACTGGAATAAACTTTTTAATTCCAGCTCAAAAAGTCAAACTGGTTTCTTGAAACGTTGTACTTGTGTGACAGTTATTTTGACACTTACAAGTTGTCGTTGACGCGTGACAATGTACACCGTTCGTTTGCTTGCTGACGTGTTCCACTTGCCACAAATATGGTTTTTTGAACATGTTTAATGTTGGAACTTCGAAGTTGAACAAACTTGAACTCGTGTAGATCAATCAACCATGACGTCGGCAAGGCTAATAATAAATTAAGCACCATAAAACCTACTTTTCGTTGAACTTTTTATGAGTTTCGAGATTAATTAGCAAGGGCCCACCTTGGAGGAGTTGTAAAACTCCCCGGTTTAATTGTAGTTTTCGGGTCTTCTTTGATAATGGGCAAAATTCTTTTCTAATACCTACATTATTTTATTTAGTGGCCCGAAATCATGATTAGAATTGTCATATACTCAAGTAGCAGTAGGTATTAATAAATATATATGATGAAAGTAATTCTAACTTACTGCCTTCAATAGTAGATGTAGTTTAATAATGTTTTTTTATTAGAATCTGCACCAGCAACCCATCATTATCACAGCACAAAGGTTATCCAAGGTGCGGCCGCTAACACAGCGGACAAAATGGTTTCCGAAATGGATGTGGCTGATAGCCTTGCATATCTATGTAATGAAAACGTCAGATAATCGAACAGAATCGAATCGAACAGAAAAAAGAAATCCCACAGATAGAAAATATAATATATGCAATCTAAAAATATGAGAATAAAATTCGGGAATTTCCACTTTATTTTATACAAAACGCAAACTTTTGGAAAAGTAAACATTTGTATAGTAACTCGTTAAAATTGTTGTTGCAAGAATTAGAAAGACAAATTTCCAACATTAAAATGATGAACAGTTTTTTTTTTTTTATAGAAGAGGGGGCAAACGAGCAGGCGGCCCACCATAAAGGTGAAGCCGCCGTCCATAGACACTCACGCGGCTGGTAGCTCGTGAGTGCGTTGCCGGCCTTTGAAGGAAAGGGGAGAGGGACGAGGGAAGGGGAAGAGGATGGGCACCGCAAGATCTCACTCACCGAACGAAACGCGAGTACAAAATGAACAAAGTCCAATTGCATCACTTTACGCCGGTTTTCTGTGAGAGAGTATTATATTGTTATTGAATCTGATTCCACGAACACACTGTTTAAACTTTACTGTGCAATTATGACTAGCGTTCCATTTATTAGTATTGTAAATTTACCATACCGAAGCTCTGGTAGGGGTCTCTGAGAGTCAGAGGAGCTTACTGGCACATCATGTGGCCTTAGCTGGCCACATAGTATACTTAGTTTTTATGCCCACATTTAATGGGATTGGTTTTTTTTTTAATAAACGTACAATTCAAATCGTTATATAACGGAATCCGTTATTTGAATTATTTAAACGTGGCTTTCCTGTATAAGCGAATTATTTAACAAATGAAAATCTCGTTAATCAAAACCGCACAACTTTCGTTTTACGTATTTATAATACGTCTCGTGGAAGCCACAATCGCGAAGTAATCGCATTTTAAATTATTTGTGGTTGAAGAAATATTAATATCGTTTCCTTGTTTGTACCGTGTTTGTTTAGTTTTGAAGTGGTGCTTGTTTCGACCACTGCCTAACCGGCTCAATGTCGCCGTTACTGAAGCTTATTACTTTTACATTTTTTTTTAAATTTTTACCTTAGCATGTATATTCGTTATGTTTCCTTACGTGTTACTTAAATCAACAACTAATATGACTAGGATAAATGCCTCCGCCATTTTGTTGCGATTTTTTTTCTTTTTGTATGTCTATGGGCGGTGACTTCACCTTTATGGACCTCCGGCTCGTTTGCCCCCGAGTAAACTATAAAAAAGATAACAATAGAAAAGCTCTTCTATAAAAAATCCCTAATATGAACACTTATTGTTTTAATCTCACATATATATGAAACCTATTGAGGATATTAGGAAATTATATCCCTTAATCAAGGCTTTAGCGCCTCATAAGGCTTAAGGGGATAATTGAAACACGACCCTATTACACCTTCTGCCAATTTATTCCTTATACATTTCCTTTACATTTTCATTTTTACTTAAACCTTTACATTTCTTATACAGGCACAGTTCAGTGGAAATCTTAGACGACAGGTTTATAAACTTTAGGAAATTATTTACTACTAAATTTCTGGCCAGACGTTAATTGAGTTATTAAGTGGGCGGTTCTAATTTATTTGCCTGTAAGTTGTTTGATAATAAAAGATATTATAGAACATTTTCCATACGTCCGAGACCTCGCAATGCGTTGTAACTCTTTTGAGACCTGTACACTATTTTGACTTTTTTTTCCTCTTTTTGACCTTTACACTTTGAAGTAAAGAACAGCTCTAGTGTTATACACTTAAAATATTGTAGCCCTTTCATACGCTACCCACGACAAAATACTTATACTACTATCATTTATTTCTGTGATATTCGACCTTCATTTCTTGACATAGTAACACAATATGCGCGGTTAAGTAATATTTGCAAATATATCAATGGAATAGCGATGTCAATATTATTTGATTTATCTTTAGTTCGTATATTGCCGTTGTATTGATTTTGAATTGTTTATTAGGTTCTAATTGATCAATCAGTTGAGGAAGAACCAATCATAAATCAATCAGTCACCACACATTAATAAAACCGTGTTTTATTAATCAGGTGCTTATTTTATTTATTTATTTTATTATATCTGTCCCCAAACATCTTATGAGCTAAATATATTTAACACAATAAAGTTATGAGATAATAAAACTAGGTTTACACATAAAACAATTAAATGGGAACTTGAAACATTATACAATAACAATATACAATATACATAATAATACGAACAAGATACGACATACATGTGAACTCTACTAGGATTCAAAGGCTTTTTTTAAGGTGTTGTAAATGCCTCTACAAAAGGTAAGTAGAGAGTCGGCAAAAACATCAACCGACTCGTCCACATTCACAATACTAACGACAATACTAATAATAAAAATGTAACAATACTAATTTGCTTAACTAAAGCTACTTCTCATTGCAGAACTTAACAATCACAGAGGCTGAGACTTTCGTATTAAACCTATATTTATGTGTTAATTAATATATACAATTATAATAAATTTAATGTTTAGAACATACATAAATTACACCCCAGCTTGATGTCCGTCGTTCTACCACTGCGAGTTTCGTGAGACATTTCTTACCCCGTTATGGAACCAGTTGCCTGCCACGGTTGATTCGAGAACCATTACGACTTAGGGTCCATCAAGAAAAAAGGGTACCACTCTTTAAAAGGCCGGCAAAGCACTCACGAGATCCCAGCCACGTGGGTGTCTATGGTGAGCGACAATTTGAAAAGAAAAGAAAAGCTTTTAGAAAAACATTTTATAAATTATCTGATTATTTCGATGATGAAAAAACTCGAGAATGAATAAGCTCCAGCTTAGCCTTGCTTCAAAAAGTGTACTGGGATCATTTCCAAAACAATTACCAACCAACTCGGTCGCGTACGAACAGGCTTAGATTCACTTAGATTTAAGACGATACAAAATGGTCTTACCTAAGATATTTTGACTTTGACATTGACCTTGTAGGATAAGTCCTTATTTTTCATTAGTCGTTGCCCTATAACACTTCACTGCATCCTTCACCACTCCTACACAGTAGCAAAAGTTCAGTTATAACAGTTCAACTTATGGCATTGTGTACAAATAAACAGGTGTGTTTTCCATTGAGTAAAACAAAGTCTCAACTTTTCATGGATTACTCGGTCAGCATTAAACAATAATGAACCACTCGATGCGACTTTGCGTATGTCGAGTCAGTGACATACAGACCAACTGTAAAAAGCCTATTTAGTTTTAGACAATCAAAAATTTTATTAACATCAAGCTTTGTTAACTAACTTCTACATTACATTAACAGAGGCCGCGTGTTTGAACCACCTTCGTTTAAGGCTTCTCACTAACGAATGTCACTTATGTAACATCATATTATGTCTTATATTGATTTGAATATTTTACAACATGTATTCAAGTAATAGTTTGTATATGTCCTTCAGTATATCTTAAATCTGTCTCATTTAATATTTAAATATAAAAATACTCATAATAAAAAAATATAAGTAAAAAAGCACATTAGTACTGTAGCGCCGTGTGTCACAAACAAAATAACGTTGTTTTCAAGTACAAAGCTCGAGTGTGGCAATCACAAGAGCTTTGAATACAATGAGCTTTCCCTACAATACATCGATAGTTCTCTATGTTACTACTAAAAAAATGTTAGATTTCTATTTTAAAAACAGACGATACTTAATGTGAGCCACACTTTTGTAGAGATATACTTATCTGATATTTCCGTGGACTAATTAAGGCAATAAATTATTATTATACATGCGAAAGTAACTCTGTATACATGTTACGCTTTCACGCTTAAACCATTGAACCGTTTTCGATGACATTTGGTAAGGAGACACAAAACTGTTTATCGCAAAAAAAGGTTGAAATAGGCGAAGACAGTTGGTATAAAAAAATTACCAGAACTCTGCCATTTATAAACCGACTTTCCGAGTTCTGATATTTGTATTTAAATCACGCGGACGAAGACGGGCAAAAGCTGCTAGTTGACAATATCGATAAATACAAAAGTTTTAGTTTAAAACGTTTGGTATAATCAATGTAAAAATCAACTTCAACTAATTTTTATATACACCATACAAATACTGGATATTATAAAATTAATATAAAAATGTATTGATTGTGTTTTGACACAATTATTATTACATTCTCGTAGAATCAGTGATGCGTTAATCTAATCAATACCATATCCGTCAAAAAAATCTTATATTAAAGGCCGTCAACACACACGTAAGCCTCCCGGTGTTGCCGGTATCCATCGTATTTGCTTTTATTACGTAAAAAAGAAACTTAAAATATCTAACTGGTATAAAGTGATAGTTTCCTTGAAATATAATAACATTTAAAGTTTTTAACGAGTTCACGTGAAGACCAATAAGACAAACAATATTTTACAACTCCTTAAACTCGATAACAATAAGATATCGACATCAACATTGTCTATTTTTGCGCAACTGGAAAACTTGTGATTAAGGTCTCCATCGAACTGAACCTATTTACAAACTTTATATTTGATTTTGTATAGAGTTTTTTTTAAACTGACGACGTAACTCTCGTATAAACAGTTGGGACTCTTTCTAACTAAGTTTAGCTGTCATCAATCGTACATCGCTTTGTCTGGCCCACTGTTTAAGAGGTTTATGATATTAAAAACGAATTATTAGGCAAAAAAATCGTTGATTCATTACGGAAACTCCTTCACAGTGTCCGCTATAAAGCTTTGGAACTCACTTCCCGATCCTACCCGATCAGCCTCCTCACTATCATCTTATAAATCACTTCTTCGTAAGCATTTCTTGTCTACAATATAATTATTTATAATTCTAGATTTAAATTAGCATATTTTTCGGTTTTTCTTATTTTAATGTATGTTGTGTTTTGTTTCTGTATTATTATTATTATTTTTTGTATACTTCGCACTTGTCTTATTATATTTTAAGTATTCGTTTATCGTGTGGGTTGTCTGGAAGAGATCGCTTATTAGCGATAAGGCCGCCCGTTGCTCTTATATGTACTAACATTTGTTAACGTCATTTGCTTCTAGTGTTTAAGTTCGATAAAGTGTAAAATAAATAAATGAATAAATATATGATTGTACGTATATAAACCTGTTAGATCCGAGAACCCGACATGTAGTTAAAAACGATCTCGAATGTATCAAATTACATGATCCAATATTTGAAATACAAATATTTTGGTGTGCATTTTTATTCATCTATATTCGGTGATAGATATAATCTAGATGAGACAATATTTTTTTCAGTCTGCTCAGTCTCTTATTTATCAAAATATATATTATATAATATATTTTGTATAGTTGTTTAATAACAACAAAACAACCATATCTGTTAAATTCGTTTAGATTATTTTTCAAGCATGCATTCTCTAGAGGCTTTTTCTTTGATTGCGCATCGGCATCTCAGAAAATAACACCTCTAAAAATGGTACCATACAGAGAATGTAACTTTTGGGCGTTGAACTTAATAGTTGTATCCAGCAGCTTTAGACCCACCTGAAAAGCGTAGGCTTGACACCCACGCTGTATTCGTGACGTCACAGTAGGCTGTTGAATGACGTCACGAATATAATAGAAGAAGCACGCATTTTATATGTACCTCATTCATCATTGCAGTGTCTTATAAAAATTTAATTTTTAAATTATATGATAATAAAAACAGATCATAAATAAAGAAATCATACGCTAAATGTTTTTAATTACAGTCACACAGAAACACTGCACACACTAATACAGACACGCACACACACACTTAAATGCTCGTTCTATACATAATATACTGCACTTGTTCATATGTATATATATATATTTTTAGTTATTTTTTTCTGTTCCTGTTTTTTTTTGTTGTATTACTTTTTTCTGTTCTTGGATTCTATTTTCGATTGTATGTTTTAACCTTATTTTGGCTTTGTTTTTAATCTATTTTTACTGTGTAAACTTTTTGTGTTAAGCTGTATAGGTTTAAGAAATAAAAAATAAAATAAAATAACAGTCGTTATTATTCACGAAATTATATTCGTACCCTATTTACGACTAGTGATAAATTAAGGGGTTACAGAATAAATATTATTAATGAAATGCCTACTAATTACTTAAAACGTTCTAAAATACGGAAAAAATATTATTCTGTAAGCTAAGTCAAGCATAAGAAAAACCTTGTAGAAAGGCACTGTGGGTTGAAAAATTATTGTACAGCTGCTGCTGTGGCGAAACCAGCATAAACAATGTTACAAATAACACCTACGTCTAATGATGTTTTCTGCTTTAAATATGTTTGCAGCCGCATATTTTAGGTATATTTTCGATTTAAAGCTCGTTAAATTTTATGAATCATTTTAAAAGGTTGGACTACGTCATATAACCATAACGTTTTCATATGTAAAAACAATATAATAAAATAACTATACAAAATAAATAAGTAAAGTTTAAAAAAGGACCTCCGATTTTATAGATTTTATGTTAGTACACATTAAAATGTGAAATCAAAGAGTTAAAGGTTAAATGTTTTTTAATTATTGGTTTTACAATATTTGTTAATTCAATTAAGTGTTAGCTAGCAGTGTTATTACGCAAAGTGGTTCTATGTATTGAAAACGTATGCTGAAAAGTTACTTTTTAATATTACCAGTGCAAAGGGAATCATATATGGGATATCGTTCCTCATAAAATATACTTAATACGATTTAAATAATTTATCATTAATACGAAAATCATTAAAAAAAAATATTCTAATTTATTACATATATCACCTATTGCAGTAATGATATTCAATAAACTACCGACATAGGTACTATAACTACTTGTATGCACTAAAAATACTACTACTGAGTATCTTTAAGATAAATACTTAATATATTTACTTACTATTACTATTTATTATACTTAATAATTCTGTTATTATATTGAATGTTTTACTGCAAGTACAAAATGGCCCAAAATGCTATTTTACTATGTTGACCTAGATTTTCAAAAATTTATTTTTATATGCCACACTGGTTTCTTTTTAAAGTTCTTAAATAGAATATATACTTAATACCATTGTGTAGTTCTATAAGATTTTTTATTTTATTTAACTTGTACCACAAAAAAGATAACTCAAAAATTTAACTGTCTCGTACCGTTCAAGGATAATGTTCAAAAATTACACAACTGAAAACTATTTCGCGTACTTAAACGAAATGCAGTGCAATTCACGCGAATTAAATCCATGCATATTTGCTAAAAAGCTTTGAGCTTTATCATAAACTATAAGATTATCATTTATCTCCGCCCAACGCCTATGGGAGGCGCCTATATAAGGTAGCTACGGCCGCGAGCGGCGTAGTACAGCCGTGAGACTCGTAGCATGCTACGCGTGTAGACACCGCGAACTTTGCTACGAAACTTAAGTTATCAAGTAAGTTTAATCTTATATTTTCCTTTAAAGCTACGGGTGAGTTTTTCTTTGTTCTATGTAATTCTTCTATTCTTTCATTCTCAACAAAAACGGAATGTACGCAAAGTAATGTCGGGATACAAATGAATTTTGTGATTTATACGTAAAAACATTACAATATTTCGTAGTGAACTGAAAACGTAAGTCCATTTCTACTATAAATGTATATTTCTTATATAAAATTACGTTGAATTTTAGTGTTTATTACGACTCTAATGTAATCTTCTTATATAATTTTTTTAACATTTTATAAAACATAAACAGTCGATAATATAGAATTCAAACGGTATTATCTCGCAATATAAAAAAGTTCAATTACACAGATTTTTTTTTCAAAATCAGATTAAATATTCAATACCCTCAATTTATATTCTGTTTAGACAATTATAACTTTGTGAAATGTAATAATTAGCTTTTTTGAACTTAAAACTTAAGAATTAATGGTTAGAACTCGTACCTCCAAATTGAATTTTAAAATTGAAACTTTAATATTCTTTAGCTTACTCGGTTTTAATTTGCGTTTTAATTTGCTCCTCTCGCATAACATAAGTAGTCTGTCGTTATTTTTTGCAGTCATTTTTAAACTAGATTAGCCTTAAAGGCGGACAAAGTTGTCGCAGACATTTTGAAAACATGTTTGAATATTACCAATATTAGTAAGTAAAAGCTCAGAAAAAAGTTTAATTGATTTTTGATAGCTTTTCATTGAATCTCCTCTCCTGTTAGTAAATGCGTGAAGTTAGTTGTATGACGTAAAACGGTACAGAACATTTTGAGTGTCTTCGTCTGTTGGATTAGATATAGATAGTCTTTGGTCTAATGACATTCGCAGGAATGTAATAATTGCATCTCATACATTCCTCTGAGAATATTTATCGTAAGCTCTTAAAAATATATCTAAATATTGTTTTTATAGTTCAATAAAAAAAAAATTACACAAAATTTCTTAAGACTAGTACTTGTTATAATTGTTATTTTTATATTTTCTTTCACTTATCAAAGTACATATTTAATTTTTATTTGGTTGTTTTCGGATTATTTGGTTGTATATAATAAATGATACATGAACTTCAAAGTCTCGTGGACACTATATACGTGCCGTAGCGAGGTTCAGCAGTCTTTTGTCTTTTGATTCTTGACCGGTCAAGATCATAGATCATATCGTTATAAGCTCAAATGCTTTACTTTGCGTGGTAGGCTTAGTAGAGATGCTATATTTAGTACAAGATTTGATTTACACACGCTGTACTTACAATTATATAAGATATTTAAAACATAAATATTGAAAATTTTATAAATATCAATTATAGCTTTATTTTAATATATATCACTATACAGTCATGTAATTCATTTAATGAAATAAGTTTTCCTTGTACCAAATAGGGATCTCGCATTATTAACCGCAATGTAGCAAGTGTTTTGGAAATGTCTATCTTCATTTAAAATATATTTCAGTATACCACGGATAATATTATATTTAATATACTATTTTAAGGTTTCTTATTACGTTCTACGATTTCTAGTGTAAGGAACTACCTTAAATACAATTACTTATTCCTTAAATTAACTCAACACGAATAATAATAGTATAACAAATTTCAAAATATTTTTATTAACATAAAGATGGCATACATAATAAAAGCATTGGTGTGGTAAATACAATTAAAATATATAAAATGAATAGAATAACATTCAATCAATTTACATACAAATTGAACCTTGAACAAATCTTAAAATTACCGTTATTAAACATATATAACAAGCCATATAGAAGTACAAATCCTATGTCGATGTTTATCTCTTGAATTTAAAAGTCATAAATGCCCTTGGGCGATCTAAATATCGCCGCATGAAAGGAAACAGTTTAGCCAGTTCTTTGGCGTTTGAGCTCAATCCTTTGTGGCATAAAAGCGAGGATGACCTCTCAATTTGTCCCAACAAGACGTAGTATAATTTTTTTATACAGAAAAATTGCCTTTTTATTACTAGTCTTTTACTGGCTTTTTATAACAGTAAATGCTCTCCAAACTTAATAAATTGACTATATTATTGTTATCTACAATCTTTATTAATATTATTTATTGACATCTGCATGCTTAGTTTTTACACTGTTATTTTATAATTCACAAGTTTGTATTATGTTTACTGATAATTGTCTTATATGCTAGGATAATAATGAGTTAACATCATAAGGTTTAAATTACATAGAAAATACTATTATTATTCATTTAAGTTTACCTAACATATTGAAAGACCTTTTCACTAAAAAAGATATAAGAATATTTCAACCCCAACATCATTAACATATCAATAAATTATTTCGCTCCATTTAATATATTTAAATATGATAAAACCTGGAGGTACACAAATGGTTGTAAATTATATATAATATGTTTTGACATAAAAATGTATGTTCACGGGGAAACTTCTCCTTAATCAAATCTCAGTGTAGCAAATAGTTTTTTTTTTTAATTTCACGGAAAGTACTACAGTATAATGTGAGAATATTTGATAATTTAGACAGAATTAAACTTTAATTTTTCTGCTATTCCGAACTATTACGACAGTATTTAAACAAAAACAAGTGAATGTTAATAGTATTTAAAAAGTAGAAACCTCATAGGTACCGAGTGAAAAAAGTATCACTCAAAATATATTCAAGTAGGTCTTTATAAAGACACTTTTGAATCATCAATTTTTACACTACCACCAGTTCGGAAGGTCAGAAGAACCGGCAAGAAACTCGATAGCTGCTCTCTTGAAATAAACATGTCTAAAACCATGAAGGTACGTCAATTCAAAGTACCGACATAAAAAACGTCAATTTCATACTTTTATACCCCCATTATTAAATAAATAATACAACATGAGTGCCAGTACCTTAATTACAATACAACACGTGTTTATAACAATACTAATACAGTTAATTGCTTTTTATCAAATTAAGCCCACGCCTTGTTGTGACAGTAAGTAGTGAGTTAGTAAATAACTATATAGGGTGTTACAGAAATGTACGTCAGACCGATACCCGTTTACAATACTCCAGACAATTAATTAAGAAAATTATGTATAGATTTGGCACTCAAGAAAGCACACTTCAAACTCAAATCAGTTTGATTTAAATCAAACAATGCACTTTTAACTATTATTTTAATACATCTTAATCAATTATAAACCGCCCAACGTCAGAACTGTCCATAGGCGGTGGTTAGCGTTTTAGTCCAAGTGACACGCTAGCTCGTTTGCCATCCACACCTGATGAAAAAGTAATATTGTCATTCAGCCTTATTAGTGACACAAAACAAAATATTTTGTAGGTACTTTTACATTTTTTTCTTCTAAAATAACTTTGTTCTACTTAAGTAATATGACACCATTGATGGAGTCTTAATGGAGCATCCTGTAAATACTCAACATTAATTTCACTCAGTGTTCAACTTTGAACATGAGTGTCTGATGTTTGAATTTATAAGTAATTATTTTGTTATAAATATTTTTCCATACATAATCAATTGTATACATAAAAAGAATGAAGCGAGCGGTTGACGGGTTAACTTTTCTCTTAAAGTAAAGTATTCCGACTATTACTTTCTATGCAAAAAACAAAAAAAAAAACAGTTCCACGCTCATCGTGAGTGTACGCTTTACGCATTTTATCAGAGTGATATATATTTTATTAGTGACACTGATGAATTTAAGTTGGCACTTCGCATGGGAGGCTAAATATTTTTCTTTCGTGCAATCGTGGTAATGTATCAACACCCATATCGCACGTGACCAGCACGGCGGATTATCCTGTATGTCTTAAGCGGTTTGAGACATTCATAATATTTATATTCATAACTAAGCTAAAGGCTGGCAATGGATTTTAACTAAAATATTTTCAAAAAAATTATATTAATTTGACCGTCCATCATGTTTTGAGGGCAGTTTTACACGAACTCCGTTAACGAATTACACAGACTTTTCACTTTATTATCATAATATTTATTGCTTTATTAAATAATTAATAATAGTTTAATCTTCATTATTTTGTGAAAACTTCTAACAACATTGTAAAAAAAATTATTTTACACAAGGAATAACTTGTATAACACCTTTTATAATTACATTTTGGTACTGCCAACCACCTGATTGATATCTCGCGTCAGACAATATTTTCAAATAAATTACTTTAAGGCTTTATATTTAGAAGTTCACGCTTAAAGCCATGACTTTTTGGTAATGGCTTTCCGGAAGTAAAATTTCCATTGTCCCCAGTTGTTCGAACATTTCAGTTATAATTATTTTAAAGTATGTATCTATATCTCGGACAAGAAACTAAATTATTCTCACTACTATGTTTAACTTATTATATGGGTTAAAACACGGGTATAAAAATAATGTAAAATCCAATTATCAAGGTCACCGATCTTACTCGGTCAAATGTGCTTCGCAAAGACTGGAATTAGAATCCCGAACACACTGTTTCAATTGATAATGTTTTAATTTTTTTTAAACAACTTATAAAATAAGCAGATACTAACTAATCACAGACTAAACAAATCAAAAGTGTAATCAACCCATCTATTGCTTTTATCTGATAAATTTAACATTCATAATATCTATACATTATATTTTATAATAAAAAAAGGTATATTGGTAAAAATGCAAATAAACACAGATGCCAGGTATGATGCGAATAAAGCCAGTTTTCTCGCTCTGTAATTCCAATTTTTAATTTCTGTACGTATGTACCATTTATTAGATTTTTATTCCATTTATTGAATTCTTAGAATGGGATCTTAGAGAGACCATCTTGAAATATTTGACAATTCCTAATACCAACATTACAGTTAAGCTTTATCATTATGGAAAGTCGCCTTTAAATTGTTCGCCTATTGTTTCGTATCATTTAATTATTTCTATTTACTGGTCTTAGATAAGCTGTAATATTTTGGACTTAGAATATCTTTAGAAATATCAAAGCGGTCGTAACTTCTTATTCCAAGATTTTTTATATATATAATATTCAGATGAATTAATTGTATAATCCTATTATACACATGTAAATGCACTCAGTCTTATCTCAATTAATTATATATTTCATTAATTATTAATCAAACTAAGAACATTGTATATGATAAGTCAAAACTGACTTAGTTGGAATATATACACAAAGACATTTATTAAAATAACAAGCTTTTATTAATTCATTTTTAGTAATTAAGTGGATAGAGAATTATTCACAAGATATATGTGTGAGACATTTCCTGTGGGGTTCTGAGCTTCTGGTAGGAGTTAGGCTGGATTTAACCAGCCTTACGCAAAATCGATAACGGTTCTGGTAAACGAGAGACTAAGACCAATTATGTTTACTCGCGTCTTTTAAATAGTAGAGCCTTTTATTAAGTATAGTGAAGCCTTTTTACTTCCTTTATTAAACTACTATGATTAATATGTTATTGATAGAATAACCTGGCTCTGACATCCTTTTCTAAGGTAACTAGATTACTCTTGTCGCACACGAGCTTTTTACAGCGCTTTTATTGAACCTGTCTCAACGATATTTCAATCTTTCGAAAATTTTATTTAGCGTTTCCCTCTATATGATTTTATATTTATAAGCTACACTTTATGCGCTTTTACAATAATTAAAATTCAATTATATAATATCTGTTTTCATTCAAACTCAAAATATCTTTAAAAAATTAAATTCAAGTAGGTCTTTATAAAGACACTTTTGAATTTTGGAATCGTTAATTTTTACACTACCACCGGTTCGGAAGGCTATCAAAATACAAGAAATAAATAAATACTAGGCTAGGTGAAATCTACTGAGTAGAACCGGCAAGAATCTCTATAGCTGCTCCATTAAAACATGACTAATTCAAATAACTAGAGCATTGTAAGGCTACTCAAGAGTTAAACTATCCCGATGCTGAGCTAATTGCCGACACATTGAAGTGATCTTTGTCATCATTGCTATTAATTAAGACGTTTTTTGGATCGTTGGCTACCAGGAGAGGCTTATTGAATATTTCATAAGGCGCCCACTAATCATTAGACAATAATGAAACGATAATCGCTAATTAACTGTACCGGTGTTGAGAGCTTTTCGTCGCACACCTGTATACGAATTCACATCTGTAATTGATAGTTTGACATTTTCATTGTTAGAACCATCTCAAATATCACGTGACACGAAATCCTACTCCAAAACGATTAACCTGAACGTGATGAAATAAGTGGTTTTAATCTTGTCTATGAATAGAAGTCATTTCAAACGTCGAAGTCAGTACACTTCAGTTAACGAGGAAGTAGATTTTTTATTTAGTAATTATAAGATTGATCATCTAGAGCACGGAGCAGGCACATTTAGGCTTTTTAATTTTCCATCTGTAGAAAGTCTATTGGGGAGCCATCTTAGCTCTACCGGTGTAATTATAACAAACATTATTTAACCCTTTGGTACAATTGAATGAAAATACCATACTATTATGTCACCCGAGGAAAAAGTCTCTGTCTTAATCGTTGTTAAATATCTACAATCACTATATGTAGTGTTATCCACTTACGTATACATAAAAACCTCTTCGGTGGCCTACGTTAAATATAAAAATCAGTTAAGCATAGTTTAATAAATAGTATACCAAGAGATTTTAAAATCATTTAATAATGTTTAGTAGCTTACAATTCACGTAAAATAAATTGTAACACATATTTTTAAAGCCTGTAACTAATATCAAACCACACAGCAAGTTTATGGTTCACTACACACAAATGCAATACAAGATACAGTTTTGCGATAAAATCGGAAATCGGAAGCCGAGTGCGGACGACGTCGAGTTAGAGAACCTATTTATTGTTTCACTGAACACCGCAGTTTAATACAACCTTCGATGCAAATATATCTAGTTTGCTGTTAGACAAATATAAGTTGTTTTATATTTTTCGTATAGAGGCGTTTTATCTGGAGTGATCGTAATTTGTAACGTATTTTAAATCCTTGATAACATTCAGACGATACGATAGCCTTAGGTGCCTTGGCATTGACAATAACCAAATCAAAACATTAGTTTACCTACGATAATATTGTCTGTATCAGATAAAAGTCAGTATATACAAGTCAAAGTTAACATTTTTTTTATTAACTTTACAATTATGAATCGTCAAAAAATTTATTCTACAGCAACATTTACGAAGAGCGTAGAAGAACTGGCAAGAAACTCTCGGCCAATCCTTTATATTTAGCATCTTTCTAGCGACTCTGTATTAAGACATATGAAGCAAACAAAACCTCTAAGTTCATACATCTATATCATTATATCAATAATGGAGATTTTAAATCCCCACAAATGAAATATAAACTGAATATTTTCTTTCAATCAGTACTGTTGACGCGTGCTCACAATGAATTAGACAAACACTGATATTTGAACAATGATGTAACGTTTTGTTAATTTCTATTAAATACACAGAAATGATACATTTGTTTTCATATCGTATACGGTTTGACCGCGATTTCATTGTGTATTGTGATTGTTTGATTCAATTAGACATACACGACTATATATCGAGTCGAGTCATTTATGAATTCACAAGCTTTATACTATTTATAAATTGAACTTTTATTATTGTAAAATGAGGGTTGCAATGGCACTCTGAATTCTCGGCTACGTTGAGACAGAGAACCTGTTGGTCTATGTACTATGTTGAGAGTACGATTTACCCACTACTAAACATAACACACACACAAACTTTGTTTTAAACACACAACACACAGCATTGTTTTGTATATCATTATATTTAAGTTTGCTCAAATTAAATTAATTATATATATTTATATTGTAAATGAGAGGACGACTCCTGCCACGGGTACCACGAGTACCCACTATGTAGACCCCAGCCTCAATACTGTTTGCATTTTTGTATGTTAAAGAAATAAACTTTTTTTTCTAGTCATTTATGAATTAATTATATAAGATAGTAGATTTCCCGTTTTTGTATAAAGAAAATTTAAGACAAAGAACTCTGAAGCGGTCGGTCATGTTTCAAAACGATTTCCTCTAAGGTGCTGATGACTTGTCAAATGTCAAAGAGAAGAAAATAGTTAGACAGATTATGAAATTAAATTTAAAAAAAGAATGTAATCGCTTTAGAATTAAATAAGCCATGTGTCGATTTGTGATGCTGTTTTTATAAGCAATTACTTCTTTTATGAATAATCCAGAGACTCGCAAATATTCAATATAATCTAAAATAATTGGTTTGTGTTGTCAAATAGTAAGCTCCAGGCTCTTCGTGTAAGTTGCATTTTATCACAAAACATTTTGGTTCTACGAGTACGCACAGTTCTAGAAAGTTCAGCTGCAGCTCTTAGAGGGCTGTTACACACTTAGATAGACTTAGTCCATTAAAACGTACGGCTATGTTAACAAGAGTTAACATTAATTTTTAAATAAAGTACTGAAAGTGTTTAATTATTTTTCTTAAAGTAACTGAGACCAAACTAATAAAATAATTATTTTATTATTCCTTGAAACCAAAAAATATCGAATCTTTTATCTTGTAAGCATCCATGTTTGTAAACAACTGTATCATCTCAGATGTTAAGACTTCATAAACCTTGTGTTTTAACTATTAATTTTCAAGCACTTGACAATATTAGCCATACAACTTTAAAGTCGTATGAATAACCCTATGTAAACTATACATATTATCGGTAGCTACAACCAGACGCAGACCCTGAATCGCCCTAACGAAGTTTTCTCGACTGCTAAGCATATATTCTCGATCCGGGGCCTTTGGGCCGTCCAGTGCTTTCAACTGAGTCAAAATTTATTATGTAATTATATTTTACGCAAATTCGAGAAACCATTTTACTTAAAGAGCTTTAATGTCATGGCATTTGTGAAGTAAAATAAAACACTTAAATATTTATCGTTAATTCAATAAAGAACCCTAACAAGTCGCTTACCGCGAGACCTTATTTAATTTGGCCAACTGAACCGGATATTGAGATTTATTACCCGGCATGATCCGGTTACCCGGTTATTGTTGTTTACGGTTTTAGTTACACGGATTAAAATGGTTTCGGTATTTTGTCGGTGGCTGGATTTGTTTTACCAACCATTTGAACCACTATGCACCACCTATATTGTTAGTTATTAAATAATGTTTATAAAACAAAATTTATAAATATTAATAATTATATAAAATATATAATACATTGCATTTTCCACTGCTATGAAATTACCACCAAAACAAAAGTAATACTTGACACAAAGTACGAATAAGTACGCAAATATAAATTAAAATCTTATTTAAAACTGCGACATTATCATACGCTAAGATTCCATCTGAACTTATTATGCTAATATTGTATAAGAAATGATTTAATTTTACGTCTCAAGTGACGCCTGTCCGACGCCGTAAAGTTTGCCATAAAACTCGGCACAAATCACTGTAAACTAATATACCATTCTGACATAATTAATTTCCTAGAAGACTGCGCCATGAAATCTCTTTGGTTAATTAAATATCTATCCTCTTTCTCGAACAGAATATTACTTAGGGGTTTCAGAGACAGCAAAGATTAAACTAGACTTTAATAAATAATTAGTGTATCGTTTGAAAAAGGTAACTAAGGTACACTTATGAATCGTCAACAAAATAAGTTTTAAAAATTTCAAATCAAATCAAGGGCGTAGAGCGGAGGAGAAAAACTGGCAAGAAAAACTCCTTTACATCGCCTTAAAATAACCTTTACATTAATCGGCGTACATAGCGAAATATGAGCATGCTATTAAATAGATCGTTTTATACTATAACTAGTTGAATTATTCAAATATCCGACATAATTTTTTAACATACCAGAAACCATCCTGAAACATACATAATTTATACATATATATCTACAGGCGAGACGTTTTTGGTTATCTCCCGTTCATACATAAAATAATTTTAATGCTGTAACGCTAATAGTATTCACCTCAGATTGCATCCATAGAAAATTTTGAATCGTATCTAACAACTCTACGTCCGTTCGTATGCAAGCAAGCTGTGAAGAAACAGACAAGAAACTCGGCTTGGTTGTTTTTTTTGGGGATGATTAATTTCTTTGATAATTTCTATACCTGTTCTCTCTTTGATCATTTTTATTGACAAGTATACCTGCTCATATTACCTTAATTGTTAAGCGGAATTCGATACTTCTATTTAAATATACCCCCTTTTAATACCACACGCAGCCTTAGCTTGCAAAAATATGCTCACGAGCTCACTATGGCCCTTCAGGCACATTCTTGACGTACAAGTGATCGGCATACGAGCATATGTGAAAAAGTTATACTTAATATAAGTATATAGCACGATTCGTTATCCAATATTTATTGTTAAGAATAATGTATGTTTATTCACGTATAGTTTACTTAAGTCGTGTTTGTATAGGACGGTTAAATAGCTTAGTTAGTTTAGGTTTGAATTTATCTTTAAAAATTATAACATTTTATTGATTTTGGTTGTTGATTTATAAATAGCATTTCACGATCAGTTTCTTTTCAATTGATATATAACAAATATGAAATATTTAATGTAACATCTAATGTTTTTCTTATTAGTATGTATAATTAAGTCAAAATCAAATCTTTGTTCAAGTAGGTCTTTATAAAGACACTTTTCAATCGTAATTTTTTAACACAACCACCGCTTCGGATATTATGTACCGAGAAGAACCGGAAAGAAACTCGATAGCTGCTCTTTTAAAATAAACATTATATATAAAAATATGTTAATCACTTGTCAACTTGTTTACTCAAGAGTTAAACTATGCTATTCCCAACACATTAAAGGGATCTTAGTCCTCTAAAAATCTATTGATGTTTAACATAGGTTTTATTCGAATCAACATCAATATTATCTATTAATAAAGTAAAAAAAATACGTTAAAACTAAAAATCCCTAGGTACGAAAGCCTCGTCAAAATTAACAAATTAATTTTTGTTTGACAACTCGGGGCCCTCGCGGGGGAGCACTTTGGGGCCGAGTTTAGTAATCGGATGCTGAATTCTTAATTGATACCTTTGAACCCAATTTTGTACATTTTAATGGTAAACTGTAAAGTTTGGCATATCAAATTTATATAATATTCATCTAATGACAAATTATTAAATATACTTGGCTTTTCGAATTGAATTCAGCAAAATTATTCCTCACAAAACATTACATATTAAAGATGTTCGTGTACTCATGTGTTCTCACAAGTACAACGAATAATGGCTTCGGATTTATCTCAATCCAATTCGGAGGCAGTGTCAGATGAGTTTTATCTGAGGACAATTAATAATTCAGGGTACCATTTTAATTATTATTCGAAATTAATTACTTCAAAGAGACAATGAAAATACACACCGCTATTTACCTTACCTTAACAAACCTTCCGAATTTTAGATTCGGAACCGGAACCGAATGTATAATCGAAAGCTCCGTATCGGAATCAAAGCTCGTAACACCCACAAATGCACACGATTATACTGACTTATTTAAGAACACGAGAGACACTTAATGTGTGTGAATAACACGTTATATACCGGGAGAGTTGCAAGCTCACCAAAAAAGCCTTCTCTTTTTATTTCACTTTTGTATTGTTACAAATAAAGCATACACAATAACTAAGTGCACAAATGTATAAAATAACAAACGTAATTGTAATATGTATTATCATTAGTAGAAAAAAGCCCGACGCATGAAATATGTCAATGTGTCTGTTATTATTTTAGGGAATTATTCCCAGCGGTACAATTTATTCTCTATTCGTAATATAACTCGTCATTCGTATGACATTTATTGACATTATTAGTGAGTCTTGGATTTGGAAATAAAATGAAATAGAGGGAAATGTGAAGAATTTATTCTATCGACTGTGCTAAATGTTTTTTTATATTAATATTTTTTGTAGGTGTTTTTTTAGCTTTGGCCGTAAATAAATTTATAAGTTTTTTGACGATTCATAAAGCGTAAGAAAGTTATATGTGAATAAAGTTTAAATTTGATTTTCATCTGTCTGCTGCTTACATATACTTTTCAAATGTAAAGTAGAACCATACTGGTTCATTTTTGATGTAATATTCATAACGTAAAAGTTATCGTCAACTCTGCAAGTATATTCAAATCACGTGAAAATATTTTTTGTAGATCAAAGGATTTGTGGTATGAATTGCAAAGTTCGTAAAAAAACTACGATCCTCCGGCTATTATTTTTTACTTTGTAACGCGTGACGTGACTTATCGAGAGGCTGTCCGATCAAATATCAGACATATTTTTATACCATTTAACATTATACCCGACTAGAACGTCGTTTTTCAATTACATAAGACAAAATTTGTGTAAAATCGGAAATAAATTAAAAATCTCTTTTTTTCTGTTAGTATTGAATTCATAGTTAATTATTTTAATAATTTATCGGTCCAAACACAATAGTACTATGTAATAGAGTTTATCAAAAGTCATGTGATACTGCTGTGGACACTGTCAGACTCGACTAGACTACCCAAGTAGTACTACTAAGTACTAAGTATTAAGACTTGTATTCGATTAAAAACAATTCAATGCCGTAAACATTATAGTGGACTTTTTAAATACCTTGGGGTACTGCGTTCGAATCCTGTCCATATACTAACGATTGATCAGTGAAGGATTAATTCCGGCCGTCGTAATACCTGTCCAATTATGGGTCACATAACTGACGGAGAAATAAATCTGTTCCAAGCCCAACATAAATGTATTTTAATAAATTAAAAAACTTTATTGAACAAAGTCTGAGTTGAGTCTTATTTTAGTGTAAGGCTGTAAAAACTTATATAAAGGTAATTTGTGAAATATTCATGACGCCAAAAGTTGATAATTAACCAGCTAAAGCCATTCTCAGATCCGTCTATTTAGGAACAAAGCTAAAAATGTTATAGTGTTTTTAAGAATTAGCGTTAACTAAATACAAAATCGATATTCAATTGCTGTTGACTTATTGAGTTTACAAGTAACCTTTCTTCTCGATTGTTTCTTTTGCATTAACCTTTTCCAACCCGACTTAACATATTCTGGTCACTGTTATTCGTTTTAATATTTCGTCATGAATGAACCGAATAACAATTGGTTTGATTTGTACAATTGTAAAATTATGTTCATTCTACACTATATTAATACGGGTCGGGATTCGTACTAAATTAACGCAGAAATTGAGCCACTTGTTACGGTAGGTTAATTATTCATTCGGAGTTGCATGTTTGTTTCAAACTTTGTGTGGAATATCTTTTGTTCGGGATTGTTCTGCTTTCAGTGCTTGACTAGTGTTGAATGCATTAAAATTATTATATGATACTAGCTGATCCCGACAAACGTCGTTTTGCCAAAAAATATAGATGTTGGCCGATTCTCAGACCTACTCAATATGCTCAGAAAATTTCAGGAGAATCGGTCCACCCGTTTCGGAGGAGTAAGGGAACGAAAACTGTGACATGAGAATTTTATATATTAGATAGAAGCCCCTTACTAAAAGCCCGCAAACGCACTTAAAAGCTACCAGCCACGTGTGTATAGGAGGCGACTTCACCTTCATGGCTTCTTCTTCTATAAAAAAAATACAAAATATTAATTTATTTAATACAAATGTCTAGTCAAAAAAAAATTAGTGAAATTAATGACAAATATAATATAAAAAACAGAAATAAATTTTCTGTTTAGTCTGATTTATTCCTAACAACAGTTTTAAACATCAAAAAAATCTACTCGTTATTAATAAAGTGCAATACTTTATACAGTGATATTAAAAATCACATATATAAAATATAAAATATATATATAAAATATGTAAATTAGCTTATTTACATATGATGAATATGTAAAATACATTTATATAATTCACATATATGCCGTAATATGTATTATAAGGATGTAAGTTTAGCATTATTTGTTCACCAAATATACAAATTTTGACTCGTTTAGTTGACTATCGGAATTTTCAAATCACTTCACGGTTAATGCAATTTAAGTGCACTCTTGTGTCGATAATGTTTGCTGATCGTTGTTATCCGTTTATCACTACGGATAACGCGTTTTGCGAACATAAATCACAAATCACGCGTGCCTTAAATCACAACACAAGTCACTGTAGAAAATAATTGATAGGAATGAACGCAGTAAATGCATACTGTGCAATTTTTGAATTTTCGTACCTATGTTTTTTTTGACAAATACAAATAATAAACCTATTAAAAAACAAAATATATTATTATAAATTAATGCTCTATTAAATTACATAGGTATCTGAGTTCTCCCCCTGACCACTCCACGACGGCCTTCCTGGGCCACATCCCACCTGCCACCTTCAGGTCATCCTCCCATCTGTATCTTCCTCTCGATCGCTTTCGTTTTCTGGGGTTTCTAATTTGGGACTGTTGAGCCTATTTCCACCAACTTAGATCTTTTGTTCCTTATCGACTTGATTTATCTTCCGGTGTAAAATACTTGTCTCCATATTGTCTACTTGAGCTTATTTTTTTGCATATTGGTGTTATTTTAGTTTGTTAATGTGTATACTCGTAGTTAGTGTTATAACACAGTGCGTATTCATTATAATTTAAACCGAGAATTAGTAAAGTTTTCTAGCGTTGTCCACAAGGAAACATTTCTCATGTCGGTTGATACACTATCTATATATTTAAATCTAGTTGAGTTACGATGTTGTTAAACCCTTCGTAATTTTACGTGTTTAATTAAACGGGCCTTTTAAACAATGAATAAATTAACATACGCAAAAATAGACAAAGCCCCGATTACTATCTAACAATCTTGACCGCATCTGCATATTAATTATGGAGGGACTGAGATTGTTAGCCATGCGACAATATTTTAATCAAAAGTCTAAATGTGGATAGGTAAGTTTTAAATGATTTCGTAAAGGAATGCAGTAGACCAGAATCATCTAGAAACCAGGAGCTACATTTTAGACACATGACGACCTTTGTATGACTCACAACCTTTTTATTTATCATGTATCATTAAATGTCCTGTTTTCAATTAACACTCTGTTAATGGTAATTTACTTTTTTATTGTTTTTTGTAATGGTTGTATGTCGTAACGTCGGTTCTGTATAACATAATTGGTAGTTAAAAATAGTGGTGGAGTTCTTCAAGTCTGCTCTAAGCCCTTGATTAGGGAACTGCCAGTAAATATAATTGTATAGTGTCTTCTTCAGGGCACAACACGAAAAGGCAGAGGAATATTATCAGAAATGATTATATGATCGAGTTTTAGTTTTGCATTTGGATTAAAAATGCATTTGTCGCAAAACGTAACAGATTCACGAGCATTTTTTTTAAATGGATTTTGTCTTCGTTATCTCAATTAAAGGAAATTAGTTAAGATATCCCCAACTGCTTGTTAATGAGATCGTGCCTTATCGGAGGGCTGCAGACGAGCTTAATCGCCACTTTTAATTAAGTAGATTTTTTGGATTTGTATATAATTCGGTTAAGAGTTTCCTATTAAGCTCAACCCTCACGTCCTGTGATTGTCTGATGTGTACTCCAAAGACTGTATGTATTCAATTATTTTCTTCACATTTCTCATCTTGGTTTAATTTTTAAAAAATCCTCCAATCTTCTAAATCATTAACAAACCTATTTTATAATTGAATAAGCAGTTACATGTCCAAAAGCTCGATGCTAAAACATATACCAATGCTTTCTTTAAAAATAATATATTGCCTCTCAGCTTTTAAGTATATGTTAAAGCAAAAAAATATCCAAAATACGTTTTTTTACGTTTTAAATTTAATAACATTTCGTATTTGGATTTTCATTATATAAAACGCGAAACGATTATTATAGCATAGCGCCACATAATAGACAATTTCACCTTGTAAGCCTTCGGTGAGGACCTTAAATTAGGTTAATTGTCATATACTGTTTTTCTTTAAATAAAATAAATAAACTACTATGTAATCATTATAATGAATTTAATGTTATTAGAAAGAAAGATGTGTAATATAAAATGAAATTTCAAACAAAAAATTTCTCTTTTATTTTCAGTGTCTTTCAAATCGTGATCGAATACGAGAAATTTAGATTACTTAATGAAAAATCGTAAAACGATATCTTTAGGCATTCGCAGGCTTTAACACGGAGGACATAATTTATCATAGTATAATGTTTTAGGTTCACTAAAATATTATTAGCATACTCGGTTTTTTTTAAAACCTATCTGACGACATCAATATTATGTTGTTACGAAGTTTTAAATTGAAACCTTTTTAATATTAAAAGCAAATTTACAAAGTTGCGTTGATAAACAAAACATTCGTTGGACAAATGATTTCCCCAGTGCAGCTCATAATTGTTTTACTAAGTTTTTCATGGAACATTTCACTCCCTTGGCTAGTAACGCCTTTTTGAAAGTTTTTGTATGAGCATAAGGATGCTTTTTTGTATTTTGTATTATCGTACTGAGAATATTATTACACAACACAATAAAGTTTTACTCTAGAAGGCTATATAGTATAGTCTTCTTAGTCTAACCCTTTTGGGTTGATTTTTCTTTCTTTTTAGTTATGAGTTGTTTCGGTGGTAGCATAAAGCACGTCTGCTCCAGCTTCCTTGTCTTATTCGCACCGGGAAAATATATATCTGGACCCGTCATATATTCGCGTATTACCATCTGAGTCGAAAGATTGAAAAATACTACATTTTAAAAGTATAATATAAAGTATTTCAAATTGATTTAGGTGTTATAGGTGTTATAGGTAATTAAGATTAATTTTACATTCATACCATGCAATAAAATATCTTTAAAAGTGATATATTGTAAATATATTTTCGGCGTACACAAAGCCTTTATCCGTATTATTCCGTGAGAACCTTATTAGCAATAAACCTAAAGAGTATAGATTGCAGGCTTTTATTAACGATAAATATTTATAGTTAACATTAACTTCTTAGTGTGTTCTTACAAAAGAATTGCAATTTACTTTTTAACCGCGATGGAAATGGTTCGTTTTTCAATTAAAAAGAAAAACTTTGACCATTTCCATGTATACTGAAGAAAATGGGTGGGATGCTATTGTTCAATAACTCAAGTCTGTATATATAAATCAGAAATCAAATGTCACCACCATTGATACTGTCAGCTTATAATGATACATACACGATATAGGAAAAATAAAAATCCTCACATATTAAAAAAAGTATCTAATACAAGTGATCGCTGATACGATACGGAAAGAATGTAAATAATTATCCAATATAATTTCAAGTAAAAAAAAAACAGAAATAATGTAAAACGTTTTATTGTTTGAACCATTTATTAGTTGAAAATTAAAATATCACCCTGAATAAAAAAAGGGAACATAACTGGAAAACTCTCCACAAAAGCCTTGAATGTTCCACAGCACTTGTACATAATTGCCACCATCACACCATGCACCAACGAATGTATCACCTCTATATGTAAAACAATAAAAATTACCTTTTACAGATAGTCAATGTAAAATAGGATTATTTAGTATTTATTTATTTAACACTTTATCGCACTTAAACACTAGAAGCAAATGACATTAACAGATGTAAGAACATATAAGAGCAACGGGCGGCCTTATCGCTAATAAGCGATCTCTTCCAGACAACCCACACGATAAAAGAATACTTAAAATATAATAAGACAGGTGCAAAGGGTGCGAAGTATACAAAAAAAAAAAAATAATAATTAAACAGAACACAACATACATTAAAATAAGAAAAGCGAAAAATATGCTAATTTAAATCTAGAATTACAAATAATTATATTGAAGACAAGAAATGTTTACGAAGAAGTGATTTGAAAGATGATAGTGGATTAGTTGAGCCTTTCTCTATAAAACTGACTGTAAGTCAGTGATCCGTTTATATAAATGACAATATAAAAGTGGATTAAGTATAAAAGTATATGAAACAAAGTGTAAGCGGTGACAGGCACTCTTAAGTTAGCAATAACACAGTAACATCCCCTGTGTATGCACGATTTACTGAGTGTTGTTAAAAATAGTTTTCAATTCACACCGCACTGCCGACATTCTAGAGTCTATTGAAAACACCGAGACGCCTATAAAGGGTATTTTCCATTGGACTTTTCTCTCGCGTTGAGAATTATAAAGTGCAGGCGTTTCATTTAAAATTCAATCGTACGCGATATGCTTTCTTAAAGGACGGAATCCGTAAAAAGAATGTTTATTGAACATTTTACATAAAAATGTATACATACGAGTAGTTTGTTCTATGAACTTTTCATATTGTTTTTACGTAACTTCATGTGATGTTTTCAGTTGGAGTAATATTGTTTCGTAAAATAAACTACGTAAAATATATTTGTGAATAAATTTGACACCAGAATAGATTAACGTTAACTGTAAATACGAATTTATTCATACAAACAACTTCTGTAATTCAGAGATTCTGCCTCAACTTGCCAAGGTGTTAATTGATAAACTTCAGTTATTAACTAAATTTAAATCTCAATACGTACTACCTTCGCAATCCATAATTTAATTTCTCAATAGTATAATTATATTTACGAACAGAGGTCTCCAATCTGTGTTAGTTAGCACAGTCGTATAGAAAATTTGATTTGTCTATCCAATATCTGTGTGAAATGATTAAAGAGAAACGAATCTGTGTTAATAACTTGTTTTAATGCTTTTAGTACTTCAGTGACTTCTATTTACCTGAAGTCTATAACTTTTATTGTCAGTTTTTTACGTTGTTTAATAGTTTAGGTTCTTTATTCGAAATATGTTATTATCGTGTTATATTTTATGCTTTTTCAAGATCATCTTTAGAAATGTATTTTTATTAAAAGTACGTGAACCAAGTACTTCCGTACTGTAAAGTGTCCTCTCATATATTACATATATAGCTAACGAGATAACATAATGAACATCGTATGATCTTAATATCAGTTAACATAATGAAACCATTTTAATAACCCGAGTTTTCACGCTGGGTTTGTCGTCATAATGGAGGTGGAACCCCCGAGTGCTAATTTACATTAACTTTGTGTTAACAATATTCTCATATAATAAAATTTAATATAAGTAATATATATATATATATATATTACTTAATAAAACCTCAATCTACAACAGGTGGTGTAGTTTATAAACAATAAATAACAATGTGTACTGTTTATATTGAGTTAAAGTTTAAGATTAAATAAGGGATCACGTTCTTAAACAAATAAAATAAACCCTTATTAGCTGTAACGAAGTCAATTATGGCTTATCTGAAGGCACAACAGGAGTTAACTTCATTTCCGAGGCCTGGACAATACGAAGGGGACTTGAGACGGTTTTAAATGTAAGATAAACTTATATCATGTTTAGGAATTACGATTGTACCACATACAAAATGAAAAAAATATTCTTCTTTACTAAAAGAGTTTTAAGATTTTTTCATTCAATAAAATTATTTCTATAAATTTAATTTAGGTACTCTTATGTGTAGCTTTTACCACAAAAGCAGAAACGTAAAATATATAAGAATTATATTTTACGTTTAAGCGAGGTTTAAATATACATTTTAACGAAGGTCTCAGATTCATAGACACTCAAGTGGCTAGGAGCTCGCGAGTGCGTTGCCGGCCTTTTAGGGCTTGGTACGCTTTTTTCTTGAAGGTGACTTTAAGTCGTGAACAATATTTATGCGATAAACACTGAAAAAAAACTGAATTTTAAGTCTATTAAAAGCAGAATACAACTTAAAATAATATAATTTTCAGAATGCAGTACTCATCTCTTGTGATAATTCTCGTGATCGGTGCGGTGACATGCTCGCCTGAGCGGGTCCAGAATGAAAACGACCAGAGCAATGACCACAACGCACACGAGGAGAGCCACGCTGCCCCATTAGAGAAGAGATCCCCTCATTATGACTTTGGATTGGGCAAACGGGCATACAGTTATGTGTCCGAATACAAGAGGCTACCGGTGTACAACTTTGGATTGGGAAAAAGGTAGCAAAAGCTTAATGAAAAGTGCTCAAATGGAGTATTATTAGCCTCCGAAGGGCCTTAGGTAGATAATACTAGGCTCGCATTTCTGGTTGTCATGAAGTTGTGACTTAAGTATAAATGTATGTAAAAAGAACCGGTTTTATCGGTTATTCTAAGCAATAATATTTATTCTTAATACAATGTAGTTTATTAAACTTTAGATGTTATGAACTTTTAAGAAAACAAGCTTTCTTAAAGTTTAAGATATATGATAAGTTCGTGTTACCAACAAAAAATATTTGAATTATTCTTATTTTTGTCTCACAGACATTAGAACAGAATTCTTTTTGTTTTCAGGTCTCGACCATACTCCTTTGGACTTGGCAAGCGATCCGTGGACGAGGATGCCGAAGAGGGGTTCTCTAACGACATTGAGCAAGCAACACAACCAGAAATCTTTGAGTATGATGAAACACCAGGTAGAGATTAAAATCTTCCTAAATCTGATTAAATCTTTTAATATACAAAATAAGCTGATTAGCTTATTAACTCTCCTTATTTAATCCAATTAGGAACTCGAAGAAAAATAACACACTTAACGAAAGTATTCTCTTACAAATATATATCGACGTCACTTATAAGCTTCACTTATAAAATTAGATTAATACATAGAAGCGGTAAGAAAAAAAAATCACAAATATACCAATACTATATTTATACATTACTACTAGCTGATCCCGACAAACGTCGTTTTGCCAAAAAAGAATTTAAAAAATGTCTCTAAAAATAGACGTTGGCTGATTCTCAGACCAACTCAGAAAATTTCAGGAGAATCGGTCAACCCGTTTCGGAGGAGTAAGGGAACGAAAACTGTGACACGAGAATTTTATATATTAGATGTCGTATTGAAATTATCGTAAATAAATTTGACAACATAAATTTAATTTCACCCAACTAATTTCAGTTTCTTATTTAGTTTTAGGATTTAGTATTTTAAAAAATTGTACACCTTGATAGGCAATGTTCAGTGATTGGGCGAGTTCTGTGCGCACATAGGGCAACACAAGCAACCTAGGTCTACGAAGCTTACGCTCCATAACGTCCAAATTATTAAAAAATATAATTTTTACTTAATACCCTAATAATTTAATGATTTTTTTGACTCTCAGAAAAAAGTGATTTTTTGATGTAATCAAAGCGATTGATTTGACAATAATCTCAGTTTAAAGCTCTTTATTCAACTAGGCTTGTAAATAATCACTATTGAACGTCACTTAAACTAATATTATGTTAGTGTATAGGCCTTTATATTCTATGAATTTTCAGAATATGAAGTAAAAAGAGCTCGGCCCTACAGTTTCGGTTTGGGCAAACGTTTCGTAGAAGATGAAGAAGAGGAGAAGAGAGCGCGAATGTATGACTTTGGCCTCGGCAAACGGCCACATCTGTACAGTTTTGGCCTCGGGAAACGGGCTAGGAGCTACAACTTCGGTCTTGGCAAACGTTTAAGTAGCAAATTCAACTTTGGACTCGGCAAGCGACAACGAGACATTCACCGATTCGGATTTGGACTTGGCAAACGATCGGACAACTCTGATGTCAATGAATATATGGATAATTAAATTATAATCGTGCCATTGTTTATATATTGTTTTAGACAAGAATCTTTCGTGACAAAACATGACTTACTAAAGATATCAATTCATACTGTAAGCTTTGTATAATTTGAATGCAGTTCCGAAAAGCCCAGCCTTTTTTCGAAATTGAATTCCATCAGAACCTTTTGTAATATAAGTTTTATTAATAACTTCTGTAAAATAATACACTTGTATTGTTTGAATGGATCTACATTATATTTTTAGTTCATAAAATGACTTGAGCTCCTTGTGCCAACACTGTTTTCTATCAATAATAAGTATTGTAGTGATATGATAAAAAAATGCGTGAATTCATCTTATTATTGTGAACTAAGCTGTTTGGATTATAAATTAAAGTATGAAAATCTTAGATAATTGCAGCATTATTTAGTTTTTTGTTCTAACCCCCTACACCTATAGATTCTAGAAATTAAACTGAACTAGTATATAGCATTTATATCTGTTTATTATAATATAATGGTTCGAATGCTAATTGAAAGAACTGTCAAATCAAATTAGCTTAATAATCAACTTCAGAATGCCTTCTATAAACCAAGAGGTACTATGAAGTACCTACTACATGTATTATAAGCGATCATGTCGAAACTTAAAGGATAACTTATTCAACATATAATTTTGTTAATTCTTTTAAAGAAAACCTCCTTTAACTGTTTAATGATCGAAAAATGCCAATACTTCTTATATTCAAGTATATAAAGCTTCCAAAATATACCGGTAAGAAAGACAGAAGATACACAAATCATAAAATCGATTCTTGTCTACATAACTAGAACTACCACCTCTCATTAAACACTTAACTGAATAGTGTCTCAATTACACAAAAGAGATCGTGTATAAAAACAACATTAAACCTTAAAGCTTTTAAACTGTCCGTTACGTTAAGTACATCTTGGTGAAGTATTCCATTATTGTTACAAATGCCTCAACTAATGTAGGTAAGGACGAAGTCAAGCAAAGTTTGCAGGAATATCGTTTATGTTAAGTTTATTTGGGATGTGTGGGGATGATGAATGGAGCACTTTGTTGGCGTTATTGTGAGTGGGCAAAGCACCTTGGGGTCAAAGTTTGTGTGAACTTTGGTTTGTTCAAACATAATATTTATGAAATCTGAGCTTTCTTTACCGTCATATAGGCTTGTTTATGGAATGTATGTTGTATCATTGGGTTTTTTTGTTTGAATTAATAAAACCCTATATGTAAATTAATTAAAACGTGAAAAGTGAAAGTGAAACACAAAAATATACGTTCACCAAATTGCCTGTGATTAGTGATTTGGAATGAAGTTTAGTCAAAACAGTATAAAATCACGCCAAGGTTTAAGAAATTAAATTCTCTAAATACCTGTACCCAAAAGTTCTACGCTTCCTTTAATATTCAGTGGTATTTCGTGGCTTGTGCATACGACCTCTTTCAGCCGCCGCGTATATATTCAATAAAATCACAGTTGTAGGTACTACCTAGCTAACAGCTTAAAAATAATCCAACATTAGTTATAATTGAATCTTAGCATGGGTAACATTTGTGATTGTGACAAAAATATATAACATAGCATGGAAAATACTTTTAGTATTGAACACGTATATTTAAATTACTGTGCTTAGCGATTTAATAATAGAAATTACCGTTATACTTAGTGATTTAAAAGAGTGGCGGTGAGAGACTTGAATAACCAACTGGTAGGGTTTTTTTTTATTACTTCTTAACCCTATACAGCTAAACAAAAAAAGTATACACAATAAGAATAGATTAAAAATAAAGCCAAATAAGGTTAAAACATAGAACCGGAAAAGGAATCTAAGATCAGAAACAACAACAGATCAAAAAAAACACGAACAGAAAAAAAATAAAAATATATATAAACATATGAACAAGTGGAGTATATTATGTGAAGAACGAGCATTTAAGTGTGTGTGTGTGTATTAGTGTGTGCAATTGTGTTTCTGTGTGAGTGAGTGTGCGAGGTTGAGAATTAGTTTTTATTTAAAAGAATTCCTACTTAGACCAAATATATCTAAGGACAAATAGGACTTTAGGTTCTGGCTGCGCGACACAAGACTGAGTTTTGTCCGTAGCTTGTTCTTGCATGAGGGACCTGGAACAATGCAAGACTGTGAGTGGGATAGGCGGGTACCAGAAAGTTTATGCTTACCAGTAACCCGCTGCAGCAAATATACAGTTTATATTTATAAAAAAAAAGTACTGATTATCCTGATCATTTAACTTTATATTATAACAACGCATTCAGGAGCTCTCAGCCAAATGAGTATCTATGCAGCTATTTACAGCCTCACTCTGATAAAAAAAGACACATGGAACCCAATGTCCTCTCTCCTTCACTTGATATCATGTCTTCTAAAGCAAATTATGACTGTATAACCACAATTAAACTCGTAGTTAATAAAGGCGAAAGAGCCAATTAGTACGTAAAGTGAAAACCAAACGATCCTTTGTCGCACCGCAACAATGCAGTAAAGTCAAACAGGACCACTTTGAAGTTCAGCCTCATACATTGTCCCTTCGACATAGTTTTGTTGCATATAACGTGAATGTTAATACGTTATTATATCAACGTTATAATAATGAAAACACTATCTTCAGACACTTAAACAACGACATTTATTAATTAATTGATTTATTTATTTACTCTATGGAAATCTCACAGGATTTAGCTTACATAATAGTGCCACATCTGAATACAATAAAGAAAGACGAAATAACAGCTGCTCCAGCAACGTCTCAAAGCGTACATCCAAGTTATAAAAAAAGTAACAATATATAATTTTTACAAATCAGAGTTCACAAGTTTCTAACAAAATATGCTGAAAGATACGCTACGCGACGCTCTCAGCGTTAAAGAGACAGTCATACGAACAACACATCTTGTGTATTTCATACCACTTAATATACTTTGGGTAGAACGACGCCGTGCAAAAGGAACTGATACCTCATGGCAATTAAACTGTATAATTACCTTCCCAGAAGCTATTGTTCTGTGGTCCTTTATAAAGTCTGTGTCAGCAGAAGCAATAGATCCATATAAGTCATTCGGGCAAGTTATATGTAAACAGAATATGTTGATTTTCTTTGATATTTGTTGTTGTTCCTCCAATTGTTAGCCAATGTGGTGGTCCATTTTATTACATATTCTTTAATTTTTAATTAAGAAGTGCAACTGTATCCTGAAACAATTATATTTTAGGCGAGGAAGATGTAATTAACATTGTTAGACTGTTGTTGCTCAATCGTATGATTCAGACTGAATTGGCGAGAAAAACAATACGAGAGTGGCGCCGCGAGCCAGTCCACAGACTATACACAAAACGTCACATGCTACAAAATATAAAAATACTGGCAATGTAAAACCATAGATTAGACGATCGTTCGGTTTTTTTTAAACAGCAACACTTGTAACTTAATACAGTTTGAATAATTTTCACAAACAGTCAATAAAAAAACAAAACTATAATAATTTATAAATAAACACAACGAGTTATCTGTAAGTAAAATTCTCTAGTCTAAGCTGAGCTCTTTCAATATGTATATTCTTATAAGTTATATTATATTATTTTAAAACATTTGGTAAAAAGTTCTGAGTTTTATTAATTGTTAAGTTGACGTCTTTGGAGAAAATGCTGCAGAATATTTTGTTGTTGATTCTGTCGCAATTGATGTGGCGTAAACTTCGCTTTTATATAAAAATACAACCGATATGTAAAGAGATGATTTTTATTTTATTTTGGAGAAGGCAAAAGTGTACATCTCTATGTATTATTATTTTGCGTTACTACCGGCACCATCCACTTTTCTTAACAAAGCTTGCTAACGGTATTGTTATGATAATGAGGCCTTAAGTGTCATCGTTATGTATTGTGAGTCATAATTAACTTTAACGCGACATAAATGGCAGTAATTAATTATAAAAGGTCCACAGCTTTCTTTCAATTAACGAAGACAATTTATTTAAAATAACATTTTTACACAGAATCATATCAGCCAACATGTCTACGTGTAGAAAATGCGTGGAATGACCAAATTCGATGAGAGTTATTGAAGTAAGCACTTTTAATTTTCGTCTTATATTTTATACTAGCTTTCCGCCCGCGGCTTCGCCCACGTGTAATTTGGTTAAGTATATAGCGATTTTTCATGATCGAAAGGGCTTTCTTTCACGGGCTAAAATCTTGTTACAATTGGTATTATATATAGCCTGTGTTACTCAGGGATGATGTAGCTTTACAGGATCGGATGATTCGGGGAAATCGAGGGCAACTTTCAAATTAACGTACAGGCAATTACTATTCTGACAATTTTATATTCTGATAGTCATCTTCTTATGTGGATGAGCTGATGATGGAAGGTAAAACTCCTCAGCGGTTAAAAGTTGAAAGAAAATTCTTACGAAGTTATGAGTACGAAATACGTACTTGTGAGGTTATTACTTATTAGCTTGACCAAATAATAAAAGGTAAACCTCATTAACGTGAAGGACGTAGGTGGAAAAATGGATGCGGACAAACGATAAACGTCTCTTCACTCGTTTCCTTTTACTTGTTTGTATAGGTAGTGTTAACTCAAAATAATCATAGGGTAAAACGTTAATGAAAGTTTGAACTGCATGGTAGTCATTACACAATGAAGCATCTTAATACCGCGATGGATATATTTTGCCTAAGTAGAAGTTCTTTAAAAAAAACTAAGACTCAACTTCGCACACTCACTCACCCAGCAACACCATTGCACACACTGATACACACTCACACACTAAAATGTTCGTACTACACATAGTTCCACTTGTTCATGTGTATATATATTTTTATTTATTCTTTTCTGTTCGTCTTTTTTTTTTGTTATTCTTTTTTCTGATCTTAGATTCTATTTCCGGTTCTATATTTTAACCTTATTTGGGCTTTATTTTTATACTATTTTTATTGTGTAAACTGTTTTGATAAGCTGTATAGGTTTAAGAAATAAAAAAATAAAATAAATCTAGGTTGATGACGAATTTTATCAACGCCATCTATCGAGCACATTGTTCAACACTTCAACCGCGCCCGCGTGCACTGCGTTATTTGTTATTTTTGTTACCTCTCATAAGTTTTAATATTAAGATTAACTTATATTAGAATATATTTAACAATATATAACTAATCAATCAATATAAGTGTTTAAAAATTTTGAAGCAGTGGTTGAAGTAAATTTGCAATTGACCATAACTTCTTTTTCTCTTAACCGATTTTGACAAAATAAACTTTTGACAACGCTCCCAATTATATGTAATCCAACTGTGAAAAGCGCGTTCAAATCCGTTCAGTAGTTTTCAAGTTATAACGTACCAGACAGACAGACAGACAAGAATTCCAAAAATTGTTTTTTTGGTTTCTATGACTCTTCTTTAATTGCCTCCTTTTAGTTTTTTGGAAAAATATTTAATGTACAGATTTTTACTGTCTTATTATTAGTATAGATATTTACACTATAATAAGGACTTTGTCAACAATTTAAAACATCAGTTGAGAGTTTATTGAAAATGCGTAAACAATGAATGTTAATGATTTATGGCACAGTGAGTTTATGCTTGAGTTATGACAGACACGTAAGATTTTTATTACATAAATATAATGATTATGGAGAATATAATATCTTCACTTAATTTATCTGTTATTATAAATTCATCATCTCATATGTATTTCCAAATTAGCAATATTAGAGTTGGAGGTCAAAGGTCCTGTGAACTCACCGACCTTAACTTTGTTTAGTTAGGAGTATTTAATTTGTAAACATATTATCTAGAGATTACCAATATTGAAAACAGATGATCTGACTTCTTGTTATTGTCTCCATAGCAACGTCTGAACTAGTTGTTATATTAGACGTCATTAATTCTTAATCAAAGTTCAAGCCACATTATCAACGACAGAGTATTGGGATCGGATTATGAGAAATACATTACAATTGCGATTTTATTAAAACATAGTAGCTTTTGTCCACGGCCTTGTCCTCGCGGTTTAAACATAAAAGGAGTATGGCAAATCGGTTTATAAATAGCAGACTTCTGGTGAAATTTTACACAAACTTTTATGACCTAATTCAACGTTTTTTTAACCTGTCCTTTCCTTTAAAGTTTAGTTTATCTCCATACTAAACTTCATCGATATCGGTTCAGTAGTTTAAACGAGAAATCGTAACATACATACATACTTAATTTCGCAATAATAATATTAGTAAGGATTATTACCGGTATTTTTAACCCCAGTAGTAGCTGTCTATACATGTTCGCATCTATATTATCTTTCTTTATTTTAACAATTTATAATTCATGCAATCACATTTCAAAAATTTGTTTGGTATTGAATATTATGTATGATACAACATTCGTTTAATTCAGATGAGCCCGAGGCGTTTTAATTGTTAAATGAAACGAGTGCTCATAAATGCATTTATTAAAATAAAACATACACTGTATACACTAACGAGCTATACAACCTTATTTACAAAACCTACTTTTCGATATAAAAATACAAATGTCATACAACCATTACATGTTCATACGTTTAATATGTATAGTAAGAAAAAGAAAATAAAACATCACGATGTTGTTTACGATAACACTGAGAGGGATTCCTTACCCAAAAGAGGTTATTACTCCGAACTCGTCTCAAATATGGCGAAGGAGGACCCGTCTAGAGAGGTATACGCGAAGAAACGAATGAAGTTAATGCTTCAGGTATAACTAAAGGTTTTGAATGCAATATAGATACTTTCCTAGATACGATACGTAACGCTTATAGCGTATATATTGGCCTTCCAAATATCTACTTGACAACATATGAATCGCTTAATGAATTTGATAAAATTGAGTACCATTTCCCAAATCAAGCATCGCTTTTTCAATAAACTTTCCAAATTTGCCTGTTGATAAACTCAAAAAGTTTATCGAGTAAATATTCTTGAGCAAGTCCTATTATCATGTTAAGGTGTGTTTATTAAAAAACTTGGGCATTCACCTTGTGACAGGATTTGTAAAACTGATTACGCGTAGAAATCTGATAGGCAGCTGAGTTAGTTGTGGCTATCTTCTCAGATAAGTAAGAAGATAATTATTGCTGATACGATTCTATGTAGAAAAAATAACAATAAAATAAGGGCGGATGAAAAGTGGCAAGAAAATCTCCGGCATTCCTTTAAATACTATGTTATAAGTGTGTCCAAGTATGTTCCACCCAAATATACGCCAATCTTTCATTTCATTCGGCACATTGATTTTGCACATTTCATTGGTGAACTGAAATCCTCAATCTCAAAATATCTTTATTCAAGTAGGTAGGTTTTGAATCGTTCTCAGACCCTTCTGTGAATTCTGATACTTTTCAGGCGAAGACAGATAAATTGGCGCCGATGTTAGTATCATTACCGAAGCCACAGAAGCCGAAGCTCCTTCTACCACCAGGTCGGTGGACTACGTATAGAGAAGATGACAGCATTGTGAGTGTTATTAGCTTATACCAGAATGTCACAAAGAGATTGCATAGTTTCTATTTACGGAGACGAGACGAGCACGAATGAGAAATTAAAAAATGACTGTTTTTTCTCACTATAAAAAAAAGGGATCCCATATGGTAAACGTCAAGGTTGGCGCTGTATTTATAGTTTCATAGTAAAAATTATTTTTCAGCATTTTCCATTTGAGACTTTTGTGCCGAAACTTCAGTTCCTACGTGTTGTGCTACCGAAGGAAATGCCTAGGCTTGTTAAAATCGAACGACTTAGGAGAAAGTTTCTTGCTGACAATATTAAGGTATTAATTTTATTTTTGTATTCACACTTTGTTGCACTAAAACTTCGCTCTTCCAGGGAACCCACAACATAAAAGGTACCCACTTTATTATGTAAGATCTCATATTAAATTCAGAATAAGTCAAATCTAACTGCAAATAGAATTCTTCAGTTTAAGATATTAGTTTTAGACTAGTTTATTCATGCAATTTCAAGATTGACTCTCTTGACTTTGAATTACATTCTTAGTATATATATATATATATATGTGTGTATAAATTATATATTTTATATTATTATTTTTTTCTAAGACTACTTTATTACATAATTCCATTGGAAGAACCCAGGTTAAACTAACTAACAATTAACAAAGGTGTTTATTAAGTAGCATACTACGGTTACTAAGTTACGTATTAGATCCGTTAATATAATTAAATATTTTAGAAATTGCTGAGAGAACTTGGCGTGCAACCGTACTGGTTGTTACCGCCAACCGAGTATCCCGTCTCAGAACAGGAATACTACGGACTTTATAGTCCATTCCCTAAACTCGACCTGGAAATATTCGATAACACGGATTTTGACTGCCGGTAAGCTACATAACCACGTCAGCCTAGTTATTGTAATCACGCTTTGTCGAGCAGTCGAAACGTCGACTTATGTAAATAATGTTTGAAACGTCGATGTTAATGAGATAACATACTCAAATGTTTTGTTTTATATATTTTTTGAATAATCTATGCTTAGTGTTTTTTTTTAATTTATGGTTTAATTTACGGACAAAAGAAGGAATTTCCAAATGAATTACTATTAAAATTTTAAAATTATCTGGTTGTGTGTTTATAGCGAAAACCCGATTCTTTAAACTTTTTCTATCACTATATTTGGAAACAAAGGAATATTCAGATGCACAATTATTAAATTAACATAAAATGCAAAGTGTCTAATTACGAACAAAACCCGACAATGTTTTTGTTGTCTGAATGCCTAAAGCATCTTTGAAATAATGGAGTCCAATAAAAGTCGGCAACGCCAACGCGAAACTTGAGACAATTGAAAGATCTATTTCTTTAAAGTGTATGGGTTTTTATACATTACTCAATTACAGGACACCTGATGAATGGCTTAGTCTAGGTCTGATCGAAGGAGACCAGTACCCGTGTCCAGGGCTGGCGTTTCTTCCAAAGGAAAATGGGAAATCGAACAAAAGCGGGGATCTATTTCAAATGCTGAATAATTTATATGAAGTATTAATTTGTTTGTATCTATGACTAAAAGTTTTATACATGTTAAGACATACCGTTTCAAAAATTCAATTTGAAGACAAAATTCATGAGTGGCCCTCCCAATTACAAGTTACATTTATATACATTTAGATACATTTATATACATTTAGATACATTTATATACATTTAGATACATTTAGATACATTTATATACATTTAGATACATTTATATACATTTAGATACATTTATATACATTTAGATACACCGTTTTGAAGGGACAAAATATTGATTAAATTTCGTTGTCAATGCTGGTCGTTAAATATTGCGAGTGCAATCCCAATAATGGTTTATTTACAGTGGATAAATGTGGCCGCATTCGGTTATGACAAGGCATCAGACACGTGGGAGGTTATGGCTTTAGATGGCACACAGCGTCGCTTCAAGTAATCTTAATTTTGTATTGATTTGTTGAATCACTTCTGATTGTGTTTTTAAAGGTGTGGGTGGAGAGTTTGTTGCCAGATCTCGTCTCGGAAACTGGCAGTAAATGTAGAGTCGATAAATTTTATAAGTTGAATATTTTTTGACGATTCATAAGTGTAACATAGTTATCTATGAGAATAAAGATTTGTTTTTAAACTGCAAGGCTCAACTGTATCTTAACATTCTGGTGGGATATTTTTGTAAGTAGTCGGGGCACTCGAGCAGAAGTCTCAGGAAAATAATGCTGTGGTCTGGTGTGTAATCGATGGTTTAAAAGAGACGAGAAGAGATACAGAAAATGTTTTACTTCACGCTGGTATTCTGTGGTGTGTTCTATGTTGTTCTCCATTTTCCCCTACTGAAATATTATTTTTGCAGTATACCTCGCATCCGTTTAATGTTCAAAGCTGACGATCCCGAGACTTTCTCCAGACGCGTCAAGTTTGCTGTGGACTTTCGCAGTGAAGTTGAAAACAACTTGAGGTAACTTGTATGTGAACTATTGTGATTAACTTATTGAAGGTATTTAATACATATTTTAAGTAAGTTATTTTAACAGATATAAAATTGTTTTTTTATTTGTAATATAATGAAGTTAATAAACGAAACATTAATTATATTAATAATTAATGCAACGCCATTTTATTTTGATTTAAATGTATTCCATGGGCATTGGATAATTGTATTACACATGTATTAACGTTTAATACTTTCTTAGATTGTATTAAAATCCATTAAAAAGTATTGAACTATTAAATAATTCTGAGAGATGTTAAAACCTTGGTTGAAATGTTTAAGGTTCTACCTATACCTTGATTGTCTACTTCTGGATGGTCTACCGAGTATGCCACTACATTACATGCCGGAGATAATTAAAATGGTGAAAATTCACCGGCAGACAGTTGATATTGACGATGATCACTTGAAGGCTTTGAGATATGAGGTAACAGATGATGATTGTAATGCCTGAGTTTTTTTATTAACCCCGTAACAAGAGGTAATAAATGTCTTAAACGAACAATGTTCCAGGGTTACCTTTTACACAGAAAGGCTGAAGGCAAAATGAAAATGATTTACATGATAAATAAGTATTCAGACCTTTATAACTTTCTGAAACCGCCCAGCAAAGAATACGAAGCGCCCGTACCGGATCACGGTAAGGCACAAATTCTAAATCCTTTTTTTTACAAGTAAATATGGGATAATTACAATCGTATGTTCATGCTATGATTTCGGTTCATAAATTTGAAAAAAAATACGAATATAGAAACACAAGTCAAGTAGAATCTCGACTCGTCTATTCCGAGGAAATGTATATTTTATATATATATATATATATATATATATATTTCTTACTTCTTTCTTTCCTAATAACCTAAGTGTTAGAAGAGCCCTTTGAGTGGCAGTGCCACGCTGTTACTCAGAGTTTCAGCCGAATGGGCAGGCACGGCCGGAGAAATACCTCTCTCTCACAGAAAACCGACGTAAAGTGATACAATTGGACTTTGTTCATTTTGTACTCGCGTTTCGTTCGGTGAGTGAGATCTTCCGGTGCCCATCCTTTCCCCTTCTCCGTCCTCTTCCCCTACCCCTCCATTACCCAATTTTTCTTAAAAGGTCGGCAACGCACTCACAAGTTCCCAGCCACGTGAGTGTCTATGGGCGGCGACTTTTCCTATATGGTGAGCCTCCTGCTCGTTTGCCCCCTCTTCTATGTAAAAAAAAAGAGCTAAGATTTTTTATGTAAGAGTAGGCAATCAAGTTGGAGGGAGGGTCAGCTTGTGTGATGTGCGAACCACAAATAACAAGTATAAGATATATATTAAGCATAAAAACAAATAAAACGTTTTAAAAAATTCAGGGCGGTATCCGTGCGTAATGGAGGATTTCAGAGGCCGAATGAAATTCAACCAGTGGGAATCACTCTACGTACTAACTGAGTCGGTGTCCTGCATACATCTTGTTGTCGAAGAATGCCTCAAGGTAGACTACAATCATTTTTGTTGTAAGACATTAAAACGCTTTTATTTACTACAATTAAGATGCTAGAGTATTTGCAACATCACCAAAAATAAAACTAAGCCGTGTATTTTGCCCACTTCTTGCGCTTGGACGCGTACAAACAGGCGTAGAGTCGTTATATTTAAGACGATTCAAAATATGTATAAGTGACATAAGATAATAAAAATAACACAAGATAACTAACTATCTTATCAGTCTTAATAACTTAATAAATATATATAACGAAGAGAGAGAGTTCCTCTATAGGGCTACCGCCAACCTCACTACTCTGTAGGGTTATTTTTGAAAGGCGTAGGTAGCATCAGCATTGCCAACATCACGAATGAGTCGGTCATAATAACCACTTATTTAAAGAAACACTTCACTGATAGTTTCCAAGATTTATATTTCACTATTTGAAGAGAGGTCCGTTCCGTGCAACGGCCTGAGCGCGACTGTGTCGTGCGGTTACAATGCGACCCTATTTATAGTGATCTAGCACTTGTTTACAAAGACGTCGTATTGAAATAATAAAGATGACATTTCACAGAATAACAAACGTAAAGTATTCAACTTATGTGTTTAAACTTATTTTAGGACAATTAAATGATGTTGAACTTAATTATTCTAGTTAATTTAAGACTAATTGTTGTAGTTGCGCCGATATATATATTATTAAAGTGTATGTACCTTACTGATTTATATAAACGGATGTCATATATGTATTCACAATGGGATTGTTCAATTTTAACGCTTGTCATTCCGGTAGGCTTAATTGGATGATACTATAGGTTAATATGTTATTAAAAGGTTGAATCTATGCTGTTTTATACTTCGAACTACGGCCGCAATGCTAGCCTTGCAGAGTTTGATGCTGCGCAACAGCATTGCACATCTATGGTGAGGATACTATTAGTTGCTTTAAGCTATAATTAATACAAAAGTTATAATAACTACTAATTAAGATAAGCTCTAATTCTAGATGCGTGTACATTTATGTTTGTTTTTCGAATGCTCTTTGCGAGCATACTTAATAAAACAATTTTTTTAACATTCATCAAATTAGAAAAACAATAGGGGAAAATACAGATTAATAATATATCTAATTATTAAATATTTTTAATGAATATTAAAATTATATTATGAAATGGAAAAATTACACATTTGGAAAAGTTCTTTACTTCATGTGAAAAGTTGATATGATCAAACATATGTTGGTTTATCTTTTATAAAAAAAACAGGATATAGATGGGGATCTTGCACGATGAAGTAGCCTTCTTCGTTCATCACAAACTTTGTAATTTTGTCGTATCTGTTATATTTATTTGACAATTACAGATGCTTAAATACTTGAACATTACCTGGTTGAACGCTACGGCACACGCGATTAGAATGTCGTTCAGAGATGTCGGAAAAGGGTACAACTTATTTACTTCTTTAAAAGCAAAATAATTTAGTTTAACAACAATCGTTTTTAACCAAATTGAAAATATTATAAATAAAGTGCTCTGTATTCACAGAATATAAAGTTATTTATTATTTACTTACTCAAAATGCGATCAGTTCGCTGAGTTCTGTAAGCGCTCCGGCACATCCGGACGCCTTCTTAATAACTGCGCATCAAATTTGTCTGCGCTTTCTTCGACAGCATTTATTTTATAATTAATGCTTTGTATTAAACATTTGTATTAAACATAGTTTTTCTGTTTTACTTAATTTCATGTGTTTTGTTTTTGTATCGTTCCCACCTCTTTGAGGTGTTGCCTGGAGGTGATCGCTTATTAGCAATAAGGCTGCCCGTTGCTCTTAAATGTATTAACATCTATTTGTATTGTTTAAGTGCAATAAAGTGTGAACAAAATAAATAATTGTAAATATTACTAAGTACTTGTCTTGAAACATAAAAGAGACTGGAGAGGTTTATAAATATATCCGTACAGTCGGAAATTATTTTTTTATGAATTTCAGGTGGTTTAATATTTATGAGAAGAAATGGCAATTCTATGAAATAAGCAAACTGTGTCGGTTCATGCAATTAGTGAGGTTTCGTATGCAAGTGAGTTACGCCTAACATTTTTCACAACACTCGAGAAGCTTGCGGTGAAAGCTTTAAAGAAATGCGCTCATAACTAACTAGTTATAGACAACCGAGCTTCTGGAGCTTCTGCCACTTACTCGTGTTACTTTTAGTTTGCCCACCATAGGATGTTTTTTATCTTTAATTATTTGAATATTAATACCATAATATTTTAATATTATTATGTTTAATTTGGGGATTATATTTATTTTTGTTTGATAACCAATATTTGGTTTTGCACCCACACCGGATTCACACCCATGCATCGACCTGGTTTTTCGCATTCCTCAGCTTTATTTACGCAATAAGCTTTCAACTTTTATTGTTTCATCAGAAAAAAACTAATTTAGCTTAACATATCTATTCATACAACTTGTATTGTGACGTATTGCCTTAATAATGTATTTGAATTGTCAGTACGCCCTCCGGTACTCTATCGAACAGTCAATGGCGATGTATGTGTACATGTGTGAGACGCCATGCCTGTGCACCTACTGGTGCGAGGATGACTTCGAGTGGGATCCAACGGATCTGATCAATACACCGTTCAGGTCACCGATGGCGACGCTCTTCTATTTCCACTTGTTGATGTCCGAGGATGGACCCTATTACACTACACCACCAGAACAGTTTGAGGTATTTTCTTATAATTAAACTATACATCTAAACTATCTATTATAATAAAACTATCGTTATGTTAAGTTAATATTTATTAATGCTTATGTCACAGGTATCGAATTAAAATACTAGCACAAGGTATATGTGTGTGGCAAACGAGCATAAGGCACACCATAAATGTGAAGTCGCCGCCCATAGACACTCACGTGGCTTATATTCTGAAACAGTGATCACGCTTATAAACTGAGAGTAAACCGACTTTTTAAGGTCTAAAAAATTATAACGCATATTTTGCGAAAGTCATTTAAAAATGTCTCTTCGTCTTTTTAAGTAAGCCACTGGAATTATGTGTAGCGTGTTAAGATTCGTTTGGCGTTTTCCAATTCTCCTGTTCTGTCGACAGATCGTGATACAGAGACTGTTTAGAGAGATGCTGTACCGATGCCACTTTATACCCCAGGTCCATCCCATGATCATGACGGGACTGGTATTCGATAAAGAATTATTTCTAACCTCTATTGGTAAACTTTTTATATACTTAAATAGACATCTTTAGACAATTTTTCATGTAATGAATGAATTCCGATTATTTGGGATAATTTAAAAGTAAAGATCATTTAGTAAATAGAGTACTTTATAGGGAATTCTCTTCTAATGGTTTTAGTTAATTGAACATGACTTGGTTTATTATTTCTAATATTATATTATTTTGTAGTTATGTGTGTAATAAAATAGAGAATTTTTACTGAATATCATGCAAGCAACATTTTGATTTAAAATTTCCTAATAAAAAAAAATCTGCTTTGTATACTGCATTTGCAAAGATTTTGCCTTCAGGTCTCATGGAACCAAATGTGGTAGAATATAGAGAGAGGTTGCTGAAGGCTTATCGCAAATCGATTATTCCACTAAAAGCCTACATGAAACAGTACCAGTGTTACCGCGATATTTTTGTACTGGACATTGAGGAATACGTTGAGTAAGCTCAATTTTATTTAAACTGGGATAAACTAAAATGTTGTCAATCATAATGTTTTTGATTCGGTTTAAATTGTATCTATTTAGGAGATATTTAATGACTTGCTGTTAGGAAGTTGTGAAATGTTTACAAGACATTATTTATTTATTTAACACGTCTACCCATCCTTACAGTAACCAATACGATATTTACATAACAAATTAAATAAAAAGTACTTTGCTCATTACACACTATAAACCTTATATTCAAGAACATATATTTCTTTTTCTAGAACATTCCGTGAAGAAAAGCACTCGGCCGCTGAAACACGCGAGGAAGTGCAAATGCACGTTGATGCGAAACAAGAGCTGATCTGGAGGCTGCCTCAGTACATCAACATTGGTCCGTATGCGATCAATGTCGATACGCTTAAGGTAAACAAGAAAATCGTTTTGACAATAACAGGATAGTGCCCCCATTTAAGTTTCATCTACTTGTTTTTGGAGGGAAAATTATACCTTATTAATCTTTCAAAAATAACAAAATACAAAAAAAAACAATGAATTCTACAAAGAAAAGAACCTAAATGCAAAACAATTATCAGTGCCAGTCAATGTAGTTGTGTATATGGTTGTGTGTGTGTAAATATATATATAAAGGCGCTTCAATGTTTTGAGAGTGTCTTGAAACGTCAAGAAAGACAATGGAGGGTTGACGTTTGTTCTGACGCAACTCCGGGCTCTCTTGGCGTGAGGCCTTGGAACGGAGGAGATCCACGATCATCGGAGGATTGAGATCCGTTCGCATCGCGCCCAAGCAACACGTGTTCGGTGAAATGTCACTGTGTCCCAATTAATTATAAAGTGTTGATCATAATTGTGTTCATATTTGTGAAAATAATAATCGTACATTGTTAATTATCTTCACGCGTGGTTTAAATTGTCCTCGCCCGCCTATCCACGATAGCTTGGCAGCCATGTTGGATACAGAACTGACTGATGACGACCCCGGGCCGTTATATAAATTATTGATAAACGACTTTAATTTTGGTAGCTTTTACCACGTAACCACTTCCTTTATTTTATATAGATGAGGTGGTCTTGACATGTATATTCGGTAAGACGTTTCTAGTTCTGCAACCCGAGACCGAAGAGGTTTGAAAAGACGGGTCTTTTTTTAAATAAGATAAATAATTTTCTAACAGTTATACACATACAGTAAAGCTGTTGCTTGAGAGTTTGTTGCCAGTTCTTCTCGTCCGCTAGGCTCTTGATTTGGAAGCTGGCAGTAACTGTGGAGTCAAAATATTTTACTAACTTAACTTTTTGTTTTTTTGACTAAAGATATTATTGATCACGACCTTAGTAATGCTTGATGTGGCCTTTCTAATTAAAGAAATTTTACTATTTTTGAATGATTCGTTTAATTTTTAATAAATTTTCAGCAAATATTGGTAACGAAGCGTTCTGACATTATTAAAGCCTTACTAACGATGTGGGCTGAGGAGGTCCGTATTGTTGTGGAAGACGTGATCCAGGCCTATAAGAGCATCATGAGGAAACTTGGTGAGAAGCCAAATACGATAGAACACGTGTTTGAGATCAGGGAATGGATGGAATCCATACCATTTGCTTTGAAGACTCAAGAGGACATTATGAAGAAAGTTCATACGGTAATAGAGTTTGAATATTTTTGTAGGCGTCTGCGGGCTGCGAAGAGAGACCCTATGGAGCCCCTGGACACCCACGAGAACCCCCTTTAATATTAAACATATTATTTTTTCATAATCTAATATGTTTGTTAGGATTACGAAGTTCTGGACACGTTTTTCACGCCGTTGGAAAATGATGATTTTAAAGCTCTATGGGAGGCTATTGGGTGGCCTCTGAATATCAATAAACAAGTAACATATCAATTTTATATATACTAGCTTATGTATTTTTAGTTTCAATTATTTTGCGATCAGCTTAATCAAGCAAGTTTTTAAACAGTGTTTATTATTAACATGTGGGCTATATAAATGAATTAGTCTTATAAACGTAGGTAGTAACAACCACCGACTTCTTAGAAGAAGAGCAGGAGAAATTCTGGAAGCTCCACCAGCAGGACGAACAGACTCTTTCAGATAGAATTGACCTGTTCACATCGCAGTGCATGGCTCTGACTCTCCAGAATGACTTTACCAGGGTTTGTACATATTAATTATACATACATTGAATTAAAAATGTTATATATAAATTATGTTTTTTGTGAATAGGTGCATGAAATTGCGAATGACATCAAGAAGGCGTGGAAGGGAATGAAGGATTCCCAGGAATGGGGGAGGGTGCTGAATCAGAGACAAAAGTTGTTTGGGCAGCCGGTGGTGCCATTTGCAGATCTCAACCGATTGGTGAAGGAGTTTGAACCTTACAGAAACTTGTGGGTCACAGCTTCTGGTAGGAATATTTTAAAATACATTTAAAAAAGCTGCTTTTAGTTGTATAATTTAAATGTTGATTGCAACGCCATCTATTGTCAGGATGTTGCTATTTAAAAGATTCACAATTGTAATGGTTCGGGGTATGGTATGGTATAGCAATGATGGATGACAAACTTTTGGCGCCTCAACTGGGCATAGAACACCCACTTTACTCATTACGTCTCCTAGATTTCCTCAAGGCCCGTGAGGTTTGGTTCGACAACCCTCTGATGTACGTGGACGCGGATTCTATTGAACCGCTTATCAATGAATATTACAAGACAATAATAAAGTGCGTGAGGACGTTTGCCGATTTACCCAAAGTACAGCAGGTGGCGCTGACCATACGGGTAACTTTTTTTCTATTAACACACTAACACACATACAAAGCTCTGGACAAACATCAAAGTTAGTCAACTAACCAAGTGAGTTAATATAATAAAAATTAACACAAACATAACACGCACTTAAAATAAGTATAAAGTCAAAACAGTAAGGACTAAATGGTCCTACGCCTGTTCGTACGCGGCAACCTTGAAAAGAAGCAGGCAACTCGGCTTGGTTGATCATTTTTGGGTAATGATCCCAAGACACCAACTACCATCAATATTATGTGCATTTGGTGTTGACATATCCCGTTTGTAGAACTGTGTGGAAATGGTTTTAATTTGAAGTATTACAAGTTGCTTAGGTATGCTGAGACATTTAAATGTTAGGGGACTATGTCATGAGGCAATATAACGCGTGGTTCATCATAAACGGGCTTGACTTCATCATTGAATCGTGCAGGATGACATTGATGAGTTTCGACCTTTGATACCTGTAATTCAAGCTGTGAGGAATCCTGGCATGAAAGAGAGGCACTGGAACGAGTTCATGGAGAAAGCTGGTAAGTACACTGAACTGGTCACGCATCCGTCAAATCATTGTTGGCCTGCGGCGTGTCTTTCTTCTCAACTCGATAATTCGTTAATTTTTACAGGTATAACTGTAACGATGAACGAGAAACAAACCTTCCAAATGTGTCTTAAACAAGGAATGGCTGATCATGCAGCCCTGATCGCGGAGATTGGTGAACTCGCCAGCAAAGAGTATGTCATTGAACAGTCGTTAGACAAGATGCAGAACGACTGGGCTGCCAAGGCTATGGAGATTTCGCCGTATAAGAATACCGGTAATGTGCCAAAATCAAAATCATAATCAAAAATATCTTTATTCACACTGTGGTATACTTATGAATTGTCAAAAAACAAAAAGTTGTTAAAAAATTGACTCTACATTTACGGCCAGTTCCAAAATCAAGGGCGTAGAGCGGACGAGAAGAACCGGCAACAAACTCTCCGCCATTTCTGTGGACAGCAAAATACCATAGTTATACCAGTAGTTCTTCGAAATAATATTTCTATGGGTTTGAGTAAATTTTAAGTGTTGTACACTTATCACCGTATCTATGAAACTCCAGGCACATACATAATGAAGATAGCTGATGAGACCCTTCAACTTCTGGATGAGCATCTCTTGGCGACGCAACAGCTTTCCTTCAGCCCTTTCAAAGCGGCCTTTGAGTTGCGGATCCAGGAGTGGGATGATAAGATTCGCCTCACGCAGAAGGTTGTAGACGAGTGGATTGAATGCCAGAAGTAGGGTGTTGTCTTTGGTTTTCTTACGACTTTAAAGCCAGTCCATTAATTATCTTGTATTTCTAAAGGGAGTGGATGTATTTGGAACCTATTTTCACATCCGAAGATATATCGCGCCAACTTCCATTGGAAGCTAAAAAGTATGGTACTATGGAGCGAATATGGAGAAGGATTATGTCTTCGGCCGCAGCAGTTCCTAAGGTTACATACCATTTTTATATTTTTGATTCATTGTGTTGCCATGTCAACAATTAGTACTGTAAATTCTTTAAAATATTTTATTTCATATTACCCTTTCCTTTAGCGTTGTTATTATATATTTTTGTTTTTTTATTGTCGGGTTTGCACAACCTTTATCACTTTACTTATTTTTCTTAAACGACTCTTACTTCTTTAGTTGCCTAGATGGGGTCACTTTGCAATAAAGCCACCTGTTGTCCCCTATTTCCTATTTAAAATAATTATATAAGATTTTATTGATATTTATTTTTAATAATTAAGTCAAAATGTATACTTATAGATTATGATAATATGCCCGGACAGCCGGTTGCTGGACAGCTTGGTGGAGGCCCGGCACCTCTTGGCCGTTGTTTCTCGCGGCCTTAACGAGTACATGGAACTGAAACGGCTCCGCTTCCCGAGGTTCTTCTTTCTCAGCGATGATGAGTTACTTGAGATACTCTCGCAGAGCAGGAACCCGAAAGCCGTTCAGCCGCATCTCAGGAAATGTTTTGAGAACATTGCCAAGGTGCGATTTTATTATTTTAACTGTCAAGCTTGGAAACAAAAATGCTTATGTGAATCACTGTGCCCATAAGTAGGCTCCGCAATATTATTCATTCAAATGTGTTTTTTAATAGATTTATTAAGCTAAAATGTCGAGCAAGTGTTATTAAAGTTTAAAGAACCATTGAACCGATAAAAAAGTTAGGGAATGAATCTCCTTAAATGCTGAGATAAGGACTTCTATAAAACAGAATACATACGTTAACCAGCTGAGTTTGTTGTGGGTATCTTCTCATGTTTATTTTAGAATTCGCATAGCCTTATTTATAAGAATGAAAATTCTCGACGTACACAAGGAATCGCTGGTATGATTCTATGTAGAAAAATAAAACACAATTATGTCAAACTTATGATAACTGTTCATAGGTGACCTTTGAACCGGACCTCAAAATAACACAAATGCATTCAAGTGAAGGCGAGATTGTCGACCTCAAGTATAAGTTCTATCCTTCCTCGAATGTGGAGCAGTGGCTCCTGTTGTTGGAGGACACGATGCGGCATACCAGTTAGTATACAACTATATTTCATATCTAAGACTTTGAGCTTCATCTGTCACAAATAAACACTAAGTATATTTGAGTCATCTTAAAAGCTTTAACTAACTTAAAATGAATGTTTATCTATCACATACGGGAAAAGAATAAATTTTGGTCTCGTAACAAAAGTGTAATTATTACTAGCTTAGAATATTATATCGTTTATTTTTATCAAGGTTGAACTACATTTAATGACAAATGTATTTTATATTTCTTTACTTAATTGTGGTTTTTAATATGTATGTTGTGGCCCATATTGTTTATTAATCCATCCAATTCACTTTAGCAATAAATAAGATTTAATTTTCAGTTCGCTTGACCCTTGTTGCCGGGATGGAAGAGCTCTGGCAGCTGCCTCGGGCCGAGTGGGTGCTTCGCTGGCCGGGGCAAGTGGTGATAGCTGGCTCTCAGACAGCATGGACAGCGGGTGTCGAACAGGCGATTATCGATTATAGAATGGATGGATTCTTTGAGGAAATGCTTCAACAGGTATTTTTAAAAGAAAGTTTAAAGCTTATGACTTGAAACAATTTCTTTTCTTTAAATGGACATTCTTGATTTTAACATATAATGAAAATATATTTATTCATACTTATATAAATCTCCTGTCACGATGTTTGTCCCCGATGGATTCCTAAACTACATAACCGATTTTAAATTAAATTGGCACACCGTGAGCAGTCTGGTCCAACTTGGGATATAGGATAGCTCATAAGGATAGATCTTTAATTATAGTCGCAATTTTATTTTATTGCAAATTATTTGTCTATTTAATTAATTGACAGTCACAATTATCAGTTAACTGCAAAAGATTCTAACAGATGTCGATACTTTTCGACTGGATTGAGTAAGAAATCAATAGATGGCACTGCTATGGTAAACCGACAAACGTGTCATATAAGCTACAATTCAATATCATGACTACCACGTGTTATTGAGGCTAAAGTATAAATTAAATTTATTTTGTAGTAAACGAAATACCGTGAAATTCAATTATTTCTACTTTTTTAATAATTTATATGGCAAAAGAAAGTTTGCCCGTTCAGATAGTATTTATTTATATCTTTTCCACATAGAACCGTAGCAGCGACCACTTGTGTCAATAATTTTCATACATATACGAGGATACAAAAAAAACCGCTCTGCGAAAGATACCCACTACAAACTATTATTATTGCTAGTAGAATATGTAAACTCGCAAAAGAGCAAATCTGTACATCATTGTATTTGTTTAAATTTGTGATACAACTAAACGACTACATAAAAAAAACTTAATTGGCTATTTCACAAAAAAGGAACTGCACCTTACTTTAATTCAAATTGGTATACTCTGTGAAAAGAGACTTAGTCCTTACTTAAAGCTGATATCAATATAATTTAAGCTGGACACCCTTCGGGCTTTGGTGAAGGGAGAGCTGACGTTCTTCCAACGTGAGGTGTTGTGTGCGCTCATCGTGGTAGAAGTGCACGCGCGTGACGTCACCAACACCCTCGTATGCGAGAACGTCAAGAACGTGAGCGACTTTCAGTGGATATGTCAGCTCAGGTCAATATTTCAACCTGCTTTTTCTCTAATTCAGTTACATCTTTATATTCTATGCATCAAAGCCGAGAGAAAGAATGGAGTTCAAAGACTCACAGCCACGTGTCTATGGGTACCTGCAACTTCACGGTGTGCTTCTGCTCGTTCGCCCACTCTTCTCTGTAAAAAAAAAACCAGAGCATATTTAAATTTCAAAAACCCACTAGCATATATTTGGTGTAACCCTTATTGTGTATAATATTTCGATTTAATCCCTTACAGATATTACCAGATAGTAAAAGAAATGGATCCTCTGGAAGAAGGCGAGCTGCCAGAAATTTACCAAGATGAGAACAAACTGGACACTTCCGCCTATTACCGACAATTCAGCCAGAATCACTGCGACGTGCGAGCGCTTAACTCTGTATTCACATATCAGAACGAGTATTTGGGAAATAGGTGCATATGCAAAAAAACTTTAATTTAAGCGTAATAAACGTTACCAATAAAGTAGCATGCTGACTTTGCTTCTATAAAGGACTGGTTACCATGGCAACAGAAACGATATTTTAGTCCACCGACTCTAAAGCCCCAGTGGCTAATGTCGAGAATTTATATATGCTCAGCAGTTGAGAGAACTTCCTAAGCGTCGTTCAATGACGTCCTCGTATCGATTATAGCTATAATAGATGTTGCTGCACCACCTGCTTCTACATAGCCTTGTTTGTAGTGGTCGGCTGGTGATAACGCCCTTGACGGACCGGTGCTATCTGACCCTGATGTGCGCGATGCATCTCAAGTTCGGAGGAGCACCCGCTGGCCCAGCTGGCACTGGCAAAACGGAGACCACTAAGGTACCACCACTATTAGGCTGTAGAGTTTATGCTGGTTGGAAGTTGCGAATATACTACCTTTGGTGAAAACGCCAATTGGGGAAACTGATGAACTGAAGTGGATAAGAGAATATGAGATAAGAGAATTGAAAAGAATAGTATAGCAGAGCAATCTAATTGTAAGAGTAACCTGTTTTAACTTATTCCAGGATTTAGCTAAAGCTTTAGCTGTACAATGTGTGGTCTTCAACTGTTCCGACCAACTAGACTACATGGCAATGGGAAAGTTCTTCAAGGGCTTGGCGGCGTAAGTTACTTCTATGCAACTTATTTCTAGTCTTACCCTCTTCTAAAAATAAGGAATAGTTCCATATTTTATAACTTATTTTGTTGACGACTCATAAGTGTATTTTGGTGGTCTATATGAATAAAGATATTATTGGGTTTTCTTTATTTTTATTATAATTTCAGGTCAGGAGCTTGGGCCTGTTTTGATGAGTTTAATCGAATTGACATAGAAGTTCTATCAGTTGTTGCTCAACAGGTAAAACAACATGGATTTACTTTAAACATTTCAAGTATTATTGGCTATTTTTCATATTTCATTTTTATAATATTTTTCAGGTGGTAACAATACAAAAGGCACAAGTTGCCCGTTTAGAAAAATTCATGTTTGAGGGTGTGGATCTTCCCCTTAAGGCATCCTGTTCAGTCTTTATCACTATGAATCCGGGCTACGCAGGTATAACAACTCGCTCCACCGCCCATAAGTAGTCTCCATAAAATTCATTATCGGGAAATTGTATACGCATTGTTATATTAGGTCGTACGGAGTTGCCAGATAACTTGAAGGCATTGTTTCGTCCAATCGCCATGATGGTACCGGATTACGCCCTCATCGCTGAAATATCCCTCTTTTCGTATGGATTTTACGAGGCAAAGATCTTGGCCGGAAAGATTACTACTACCTTTAGATTGAGTTCAGAACAATTGTCCTCACAAGTAAGAGATTTAATTATTAAATTGGAATATTTTGTGGATTTTTGAATACCCTTTTTCGTAGGACCACTACGATTTCGGTATGCGGGCAGTAAAAACGGTGATACTGGTGGCTGGAAACCTCATCAGGCAAATGCCTGATGCTGACGAGAGGCAGATCGTACTGAGGGCGTTGCGTGATGTCAACGTGCCAAAATTTTTGGCTGATGATCTTGTTTTGTTTAACGGTCAGTTATGCACAAATCAAATTCAGCTGTTTCGTTTAGTTCTGTTCTGTTTAGTTTTCTCTTCTGTTTCCTTAATTTGCTATATTTGATTGATTTCTTACAGATTTCTGAAAATGTTGTCTCATGTCAGCTTATTATAAAACTAAGTTAATTGTCTTTCTCTTTATTAAAGAAATAAACGAGGACAGATATAGTTAAACCAGAAACTATAAGTAGCCTCAAGACACATAAATATTTTATATGATTAAATTTAAGGTATCATATCGGATTTATTCCCTCGCGTGGAGATACCAGTTGTTGATTACGGCATCATGGAACAGTCTATAAGGAATATGCTCGTCAAGAGAGGATATGATGACCTTTACAGTAATTATAATCGCTATATTCTTACTTGTATCTTAATTTGAATTTGAGATATGTTAATGTTACAATGTTGCAGCTTTCATATTTAAAATAATACAACTTTATGAGACGACAGTTGTAAGGCACGGGTTGATGTTGGTCGGACCGGCTGGCGCTGGCAAAACAAAGGTATAACTAATCAAATATTATTCACGTCACGAATCGACACAGTGGGCATAGTTATCGAGCAATTAGGCAACGAATACACAATTTAATTACACTTAAATCACACCATACAACGAAACGACAAAAACAGTCCGTAGCTTGGAGAACTTGTCGCGAGGACGACCAAACAGTAACTGAGTCTTGGTACGACGTCCCACCAGGAAGTTGCAATATGGCGAGTGTTGCCATTAGCCGACAATGATGCTTCGTTAACGGTCTGTCGTAATGACCGTTGTCTTCATATTTTTAATTTTTTTAGGAAAATATGTGATTTTCGACATTCTGATACTGTACTGTTTCGTAGTGCTATGAAATCCTCCGTGATGCTCTGACAGCCATTAAAGGCAAGTTGGCACCGGATGGGTTCCCCTTCACCCCGGTGCATTCGTTTGTCGTGAATCCCAAATCTATCACAATGGGACAACTGTATGGTGAATTTGACTTGAATACTCATGAATGGTAAGAATATATTTTTAAGTTGCTGTTAGTAAAACTGGCTTCAAAACGATTCCTTCTTATATTATGTACCATCTAAGCTGACACTATTAAATTCCCTAATTAGTCGTGGTTTTTATAAGACTACCTACCTAACTATTTATATTCAAGAACAGTCCCGAAGGAGGTTTTATCTCACTCTTATTGGTAAGCTTTACAAAATACTCAAATAAGTATGTACTGTTTTATTGACTAATTTAGTTTTTGACAAGCTTATATAATATTATAGGACCGATGGTATCCTATCCAGTCTAGTCCGCGCAGGTATAGCTGTGGAAGACACAGACAGGCGATGGTACGTCTTTGATGGACCCGTGGATGCTGTATGGATTGAAAACATGAACACGGTAATATACCAGGGGAATTAAAGCACGTATTAAGATTTTTTTAATACAATGTGTAAGAAATTTAGGTATAAATTCACAAAGATCAATTCAATTATAGGTGTTAGATGACAACAAAAAGCTTTGCCTGTCAAGTGGTGAGATAATGAAGCTGACAGACAGACAACGGATGATCTTTGAAGTAGCGGACTTAGCCGTGGCCTCCCCTGCGACAGTCTCGCGGTGTGGTATGGTCTACCTCGACACAAAGGTGGTCGGTCTTCAGCCACTTGTTAATGCTTGGATGAAGAGTAACTTACCCCCGGTAAGGTTTCTTGGCCTAATGTGAAATATACCTCGCCTCATTCTTTAAATAATCGCTGTATAATTCTATAATGAAATATTTTCTCTAGTAGCAGAAAAACCAATTCTTCAACTTATACTATTTTGTTTCCAGTGAGATGAGACGACTATGTCATTTAACTAGAATTGCTTTCTGAATATTTCAGATTGCAGACAACATCCGAAAAATTCTCTATAACCTAATAACAGTCTACCTGTACCCCGCCATTACTCTCCTCCGTTCGAAGTTGACGGAAATAGTTGCATCTATAGACTCTTCACTCGTGTTAAAGTTTTTGGAACTGCTGGACTACAGACTCAGGCCCCTCACCGGAAAAGACGACAGACCACCACCAGGAGCAGTGTTTATCGCTATGATGCGTAAGTACTTTGGTCACTTTTTCCAGACACCTGGTATTTTTAGAATTATGTTCTTAATATACTGTGTATATTAGAGATAATCTCATAATTTAAAACTAATCATGCTTGATACAGCTAAACTTGCGCCTTGCTGGGTCGTGTGGGCGATCATTTGGTCGGTGGGCGCCACCTGCGATCACAATGGACGAGCAATATTCTCAGACTTCATACGGAACATTATGGAAGAAAATGGGACCAGACCAGCTTTTCCAAAAGAAGGAAGAGTTTATGATTATACGTATGGATGTTATTTTGCTTGAGACCTTTAGAAAATGAATGAATGGGCGTCGAATGTTATATCAATATTACCAAAATATAATTGTGTCTGGTGCATCTAATTAATTACCAGATAATTAATTAAGAAAATAACTGAGAGTTAAATAGGCAACGTAAACTTAAACGACATAGTAATGGTCAAATGGAGACTCATCAATACGACTCAAGTCATAAGTTATTATACATATGACTCGCTCTGAAACTTCCGATCAAACTTAGGAAACTTCATTTTATAACTGATAACAAGAAATTGGTTACATAACCTAGGTTGCATGACGGCGGCTTCACTGATCCAACTGATGATGGTGAGCCAGCTAACCCATACTGGTACAACTGGATGGCTAATCTTGAGGAGTATGAAGTGGACCCTGAATGGCAGTTTGCTGGTACGTTAAATTTTCCCCAATTTCTTCCCAATATGAAAAACTTTATATTTAGAAATTTGAATAAAATTACTTTTCAGACATCGAAGTGCCGACGCTAGACGCCGTCCGCAGTGCGATGATACTTGGCTACAAGATCGCTAACTACAACCACGTGATCTGCGTGGGGCCAACTGGTACTGGCAAGACTGTCACTATTTCATCAAAGCTCTCGAGGGGACTTCACAAGAAATTCATCTGCGAATTTCTCGTCTTTTCGGCGAGGACCTCTGCTAATCAGACTCAGGTATTGCATATTATTTCAGTACTTTGTCAATTTTTTTTTGTTTTTTGCAATATTTTGAAAGAAAAAAGTAAATTACCGAATAATATTTCAGGATGTAATAGATGGAAAGCTGGAACGTCGGAGGCGTGGTGTATTCGGTCCACCGCCAACAAAGCGACAGGTCTTCTTCATCGATGATCTGAACATGCCGGCACTTGAAGTTTACGGAGCACAACCACCTATAGAACTTCTAAGGCAGTTTATGGATTTCTCTGGTATAGTCTCTTAACCATAAGTTATTATAACTACACATATTAGACTATACACACTAAAAATTAATTGGCTACCAATAAATGTAGGCTGGTACGACCGCACAAGTATCGGCGATTTCAAGACGCTGATAGATGTGGGCATCGTAGCTGCGATGGGCCCTCCTGGAGGGGGACGGAACCCTGTGACCATGCGGCTCATGAGGCATTTCCACTACATTTCGTTCACTGAAATGGAGTACAGCAGCAAGGTTGTTTAAAGTTGGATGCTCAACAGACGTTTATTGTCTTTATCAGTTAACTTTGCGTACCCATTTTTTTATGTCGGTTCATAATTGAGATAGCTCGCTAGCTTTGATTAATAAATTTGATTATAAACCTTTGATAAGGAACTTAAAAGATTTATAATTCGAAAAATAAATATAGGTTTTTTTTACTTTCAGTATTGTATCTTTAGTACGATTTTGAAATCGTGGACGCGAAACTTGGAGAAGGTGTCGGTACGCGAAGCTCCCTTCCTAAAAGGCTCTATAGAGATATTCAATTCTCTTGTTGAAGAGTTACTACCTACTCCGACCAAATCCCACTACACTTTCAACCTGCGGGATCTAAGCAAAGTCTTCCAAGGCATGCTTATGGTGGATCCACACTTTGTCAAGGTACTATTTTTTTGACTGGTGAATACTCTTACTCTTACTAGTGTTCTCAGGCCCCACGCCGGGGAAGAGGACACATATGACACTGCTCTTAACTAGACTACTCTAAACTCTTTAAAAAAAAATGTATCTTGTACTCCAGGATGAAGACGATGTAATAAGGTTATGGTATCACGAACATCAGCGCGTGTACCAGGACAGGTTGGTCAATAAAGAAGATCGCAAGTGGTTTGTCAAGTAAGTTCTGTTTTTGTATTGTCCAGGATTGTAGAACTAGAATTATACAATTAAGAGATGAGTAGATAGAACATTAAAAGACATTGTTAATATTTTAAGCTTGTTGGACAAGAAAATTAAAACGGAATTCGGTAAAAAGGCAAGCGACGTTGTTGGTGGAAGATTGATGTTGTTTGGTGATTTTATGGACATAGGGGCTGATGATAGGAAGTACGTGGAGATTACAGATCAAGAAGAGGTATTTTTTTAAATTCTCACTTTGCCTCTAGACATTTTACACAATTTTACAAGTATATCGTTGACATTATCGTTAATACAAGAAGAAGATTTTATACCGTTAATGTAACAAAAGTCTTTAAAATCATCGCTGCATTGCATCAGCTGTATAAATTACGATGTTAAGCTAAATTGCCAATAACATGCTCCATAATCCATTCCATTTGATCCATTCTGAACTTTTTACGAAAGAATATCTATTCATGTTACACTATAAATACCATTTGCAGCTTGACGAAGTGTTGGCCCATTATCTGAATGAATACAACACATCTACCACGGCACCACTGGATCTGGTACTCTTTGACGATGCTATCTCTCACCTTTGCCGATTGGCAAGGATCATGAGACAGCCCATGGCCAATGCACTACTGCTCGGTATGGGCGGTTCTGGTAAGTAAAACCAGGTTGTAGAACTAACTGCCAACGCAGGTATTACCAGCTGGAAATACCTTCAAAGAGCATACTTTTTCCTTACAGGACACTTGAATGCCTCCTGGTAAAGGTGTCCATGAGCGACAACTCATGCTCGTTTGCCTCCTTTTCCATAAGAAAATGTTAAAACATAAAGTTACCAATATAAAACAGACTGGAAAACGCTTAATTTTTGCAATGAAGGTTATGAAATAATTAGTGCATTTTCTAAAAGTCGTTTTTTTTTGAAACAATTACAGGGCGCCAATCTTTATCACGGTTGGCAGCGAATATGTCGGAACTGACCTGTATTCAGATTGAAATCACGAAGGCATATGGACAGGCAGAGTGGAGAGAGGACCTCAAGCAGACAATGCTAAAAGCCGGAGCCGACAATAGAGGAACAGTCTTTCTTTTCTCTGATGCACAGGTTTTTTATATTTTTATACATTTATTAAAAAAAATTGAATATTATCCGCCAGCCAAACTCAAAACTGTCCGTCTTCCGTCGCACTACATCCACGTATCGTATTGATTGTTGTTGCAGATCATAGACGTCGCTATAAGAACTTACGTTAAAATATTTGATAAAACTTTAAAACTTGTTTAATACACATATAGTTTATAGTAAAATCTTATTAATTTCATTTTTTAAGGGACTTTAAGTCAATAATTGTAGTTCTGTATACGTTCTTTCATTCCAGATAAAAATGGAGTCCTTCCTAGAAGACCTGAATAATATCCTAAGTTCTGGTGACGTGCCTAACATCTATGAAGTAGAGGATCTCGACCGTATATACATGTCAGTGCGACACGCTGTGATGGAGATGAGCCTTCCAGCTACTAAGACCAACCTCTTTGCCTGCTATCAACGGCGCGTGCGCAGCAACCTTCATATCGTCATAGTTATGAGTCCTGTTGGGGAGGTGAGAGATAGACCTGGTAGGTCAGGATTAAAGAATCATCTCTTTAGGCTTCCAGCACGCATTCACACACAAGTTCTTCGCGCACCTTTGTCCATAAATTCTTCAGAAGTAAAATTAGATAATTAAACTGCCTTTTAACCTTTTGTATGTATCCAAAATGTGTGATGATTATGATTACAGTAGTTTTTCATGTATTATGGATAAATTTTGTCTGTGAAAGCAAATAGTACATTTAAACGGTTGTTATCAGATATTCCGCGCTCGTCTTCGCCAATTCCCATCGTTAGTCAACTGCTGCACCATCGACTGGTTCAGTGAATGGCCACGCACGGCACTTGACTCTGTGGCGACGCACTTCTTTAATAACATGTACGAGCTACAGACTACTGATGAAATAATCACTTCTATGGTCGTAAGTTGATCATTTCTACTGAATCTCGATTTATTTTTTATATTAATAGTCTTTATTCAGATCATACTTATAATGTACATATAATCTTCATCTCGGATCCTACCCACCACCCACATGTGTTCATCATCCTTCTGTTGTCTTCCATTCTGATTTCTCCTAAACCATTCTGTTCCACATTACTCCTGCCACTTCTCTAAAGTCATCTTTTCAGTGGCCGGCCTCTTGTTCTCTTACCTTTCCTGGAGTACCATGTGGTCCATTTGCCATGGCCTCGTATTGTAAGCCCTTTACGAAATAAAAATATTGTCTCTTCATGAAACAGTCAGTCTGCTGCTTCGCACACCAGAGCGTAGTGGAAGCGAGTGCTCGGTTCCTGGTGCAGCTGAACAGGCTTAATTACGTAACACCCATGTCTTATATGGAGATGTTGGCCGCTTATGCTGAAATGTTCAAGAAGAAACAGTTGGCTATACTCACTGAGTCGAATGCTTTAAAAACTGGTTTGTTAAAAAGCTTGTTTCAAAGCTTTGTCCATACGTGCTTCGTGCTAATCTTCTTTTCTTTAGGACTGAATAAGTTGAACCAAACTGAAGTGGAGGTGAAGCAGCTGCAAATAGAGCTTGCAGAGCTGAAGCCTCTGATGGAGAAAGCTGCGGAGGAGACGAGGAAGGTGATCGACCAGATCGCTATTGATACTGTAAGTAATATACAAATATAGTTATAGATGACTTATTCGTATAATACGTTAGCTAAGCAATAGTGTTTGTACCATCAAAATGCATGATTATATTCATTCACTGACTACTACTTATCCTTTACGTCACGCCCCTTGAAACTGAACTATTTCATGCACCCATACTATTTCTCGATTTTAACTTTCAGGCTATCGCCGAAGAGGCAAGAATCAAGGTGGAGAAGGAGCAAGCAATGGCCGAGACAATGGCCAGAGAAACGACTGCAATGGCAGAAGATGCGCAAAGGGATCTGGGTAAAGCCTACGTATTAAGAATAGGATATACAACTTGTGTGTGTCTCAATGATTTCCACAGACGAGGCGATGCCGGCGCTGCGGGCGGCGGAGAAGGCGTTGCAAGAGTTGAATCGTAACGATGTTGTGGAAGTGAAAGCCATGAAGAAACCACCCGCTGGTGTCATACTGGTCATCGAGTCGCTTTGTGTAGTTTTTGATATTAAGCCTATAAAGGTTAGCGCTTTTATCTAAAGCTTTTATTTACAGGTCATAAAGATCGAGCATTTTTCAGACATGTTGTCATTTTTCCTAAACCATTACGACCTAGGGGCCTTCAACAAAGTGTACCTAGTACCTCTTGCTTAAAGGCCGGCAACTCAATTGTAGGCCTCCTGGCGTTGCAGGTCCATAGGCGACGATCGGAGGCGGAGCACTTCACTTGAAGTGATCCGCCTGCGCGTTTGCCTACTCTTGCATAAAAAAACTCGGTCACAATATAACCATATACCTATTGTAACGTATTCTTTAATATTCAATTTATTGTGTATTGATAGGAGCCTGGGCCCAACCTCGGTCAGAAAATCCTCAATTTTTGGAAGCCCGGCTCGCAAATGCTGGCAGATCCCACTGCGTTTTTAGATTCGCTCATGAAGTTTGACAAGGAATCCATAACTGAGGATATGATTAAGAAGCTCAAACGATTCATTAACGATCCTAATTACGACCCGCCCAAGATATTAAAGGTACACACACCATTTATTACAGTTGTTCTTGACAAAAGATAGCCTCTTCGATTTCCGTTACTATCAATATTTTGGTGATAAATGTATTAGTCATATATTATATAGTTATATAGTATCTCTCTTCTATTGATATTTTGAATACCTAATATTGTAGAAATAATTTCATAAAGTAAATGTTATACATAATTTTTGCATACATTTGATACTTTGCATTTAACACATATATATTGATAGGTGTCGAAGGCGTGCATGTCCCTGTGTATGTGGGTGCACGCCATGTACAAGTTCTATCACGTGAATAAGGCCGTGGCGCCCAAGAAGGCGGCTCTCGAGAAGGCCACGAAGGACTTGCAGGCCGTCGAAGGCAAGTCTCATTTGATTACTTTTTTATTCTTCGGTATATGAAAAAGCATTGTATCGAATTGTGATCTTTCTATTTTTGTGTTTTAAGGTCAAAAAATTTGCGTATTGTGTTGAATTAAGGGAAAACATATCTATTCAATAGTTATAATAGATAAAGAATAGTATAGTAATCTATATATAGGTAAATAGTAATCTTAAACCTTTTTTGTGTAAACTTTTTGAGACTTTTATAATAAATGTTTCCTGCAGCCATGCTCGCCAACGCCAAAGCCAAGATGCAGGCTCTGTTGGAAGGTATCGCTAAGTTGAACGCTTATTTGCAAGAGAAAGAAGAAGAAAAGCGGAAGATGGAAGAAGATATCAATCAGTGTTTGGCTAGAATGGATCGAGCTAACAGGTTTGTTTGCCTATCATATACATAACTCAGGTTTAAAATCTTTATCGTGTAATTTTTCAGACTTCTGAACGGTCTTTCGAGTGAACGAGTTCGATGGATCAGAACGATCAAAGAGTTGGACATAGCCATCGTTAATCTCATTGGTGATATTTTGTTGAGTGCATGTAAGTGTTACTCGAAGCCATTATTATTTGCGATTTATTCATCAATAACAAGCCTTTAAATTACCTACATAGCCTTCACATAATATACTATGAATGTTTACGTAATTTATGTTGTTTGTTGTTGTTTATTATGGTGTTGATAAAGAGTATTTTGGTTGAAACAAAGATCCCTTTAATGTGTCGGCAATTGGCTCAGCATCGGGCTCAGTTTAATTCTTGAGTAGCCATACAATGTTTTGTTATTTGAATTGTAAGTAACATAATTTTGTATTAATTGTTTATTTCAAAAGAGCAGCTATCGAGTTTCTTGCCGGTTCTTCTCGGTAGATCCACCTTCTGAACCGGTGGTTGTGTAAAAATTGACGATTCAAAAGTGTCTTTATAAAGACCTACTTGAATAAAGATATTTTGAGTTTGAGTTTGATAACTGCAAAACTTAATTGTTTAAGAGAGCTGTTTGAATATTTTGTTTTTAGGCGCCGTCGGTTATATTACGCCATTCACAGATGAATTTAGGCGTGAGCTATTGGCCCAGTGGATTAGACATATGGAGGTGAGAAACAGTAGTTGCAATCTAACAAGACTTGGGACTATTTTAGACTTTAATAAGAAACTTATTTGTAATTTGTAGCAAGCAGAAGTTCCTCATACGCACGGAGCCACTCCGCTCTCCACCTTGGGCGATGCTGTTCTAATAAGGTGGGTGCTTTCTCTACGTCGCTTAATTGGCTAGCAAGCTTAATTATTATCAACTAACGGGGAAGCTCTCATTAAATAGGTTTAATTGTACGTGGAAAATCCTATATATAAAATATAAAAGTAATTGTAATAATGAACACAATTCTCGTATATTAGAAACTGGCAAATGTACGGATTGCCTAGAGATCCATTATCGGTGGAGTCCGCTGTCCTGATGTCCAACTCCCGTCGATGGCCCCTCGTCATAGATCCTCAGACGCAAGCTAACAAGTGGATAAGAGCTATGGTTGTTATGTTATTTGATGTAAAAAAAATACAAACCAACATTACAACTAAATAACAGTCCTTACGTCTTTTATAGAAGCTTAAAGCCTACTTTTATAGAAACAAAAAGCCTACTCACTAAAACAGTGATATGTTTTAGTGAGTAGGCTTTTTGTTTTTAATTGGCATTTTAATATACTAAACTAATTATAACAACCCAAGAGCTGGTCTCACTGAACACATTTTATTAAAAATACAAGTTACCAAAAAATAATATTAAAATCGATTCACTAAAAAAATATATTAGCATATTTTTCGGTTTTTCTTATTTTAATGTATGTTGTGTTTTGTTTCTGTATTATTATTATTATTTTTTGTATACTTCGCACCCTTTGCACCTGTCTTATTATATTTTAAGTATTCCTTTATCGTGTGGGTTGTCTCAAAGAGATCGCTTATTAGCGATAAGGCCGCCCGTTGCTCTTATATGTACTAACATCTGTTAACGTCATTTGCTTCTAGTGTCTAAGTGCGATAAATGTAAAATAAATAAATATAATTATAGAAAATGACAGTTGTTTTCAATTTAACTAAACATATAGTCATCTCTGTCTTTTTTGAATCCGGTTAATTATAAATGTAGTACTTTTGTAGGGAAAGATAGAAGGACTCATAGTTTGCAAGCCAAACGACAGAGACTTGTTACGTAGTTTCGAATCAGCCCTACGGTTCGGGAAACCGATACTCTTGGAGAATGTTGGTCAAGAGCTGGATCCGGCGTTGGATCCCGTTTTGAAAGTGAGTGTAGATAATTTAAACCTGCCCTTTGAATGTTAACTTTACACGTCTGTTAACCAAATGATTGATTTTAGCGTCAATATTTCCGTCAAGCGGGTCAGTTGGTATTGAAATTGGGAGATTCCCTAATCCCGTATATGCCCGGATTTCGCCTTTACATCACAACTAAGCTACCAAACCCCAAATACACCCCGGAAACATCAGTCAAAGTGCAAATTGTTAATTTTGCACTCGTTCCGAGGTATTTTTTACATATTTATGTCGATAACAAGAAAATAAAAGAATACCATATCCTCAAAGGCCGGCAACGCACTCACAAGCGCCCAGCCACGTGAGTGTGTGCCCTGCTCGTTCGCCCGTCTTCTATTCAAGTTGGTATTTATAAAGATACTTTTGAAACGTGGTTTTACACCACCGGTTTGGAAGGCAATTATCTACCGAGGAGGAAATGGAAAGAACTCGATGGTTGCTCTTTTAAAAAGATTTCTTTCAGTTAACGGCATAGCTGAGGCCAAGCGCTTCTTAACTTTCTTTTAGTTTTACTTAAAAATCTTCTGACGTTACAGTGGTCTGGCGGAACAACTCCTCTCAATAGTGGTTGCCCAAGAGCGACCAGATTTAGAAGAGCTTCGAGGTCAGCTCATAGTTTCACGGGCGCAGATGTCGTCTCAATTGGCCGAGATGCAGTCGGCCATTTTGTATGGACTCTCCAATAGTGAAGGATCACCGGTCGATGATGTACCGCTGATTTTGACCCTAGAGGCTATTAAGATTAAGAGTGCTGAGATTTTGGTGAGTGGTACAGCTCGCATCAGTGTTCTGAACATGATGGCAGATAATTAGATGGTACATGAGATGTATATCTAATAAACTGTAAATTGTCATTTGTCTTTAAATACAGCACATTAATGTTAACATAGTTTTTTTGAGTAACTTGTACCTACTAACACTGATAGTTATAGTCGTTTGAAATAATATATTATTATTGCTAAAATTTTGGTACCTTGATGGATAAACGAACAATTACCCCCTCTATTTCTATTTTACCATAGATAAAAGTGGAAGACATAGAGCGTACGTCCATAGAGATAGACGCGGCCCGCGAGGGTTACATCCCCGTTGCTAACAGAGGGCAAATTCTATTCTTCTGTTTGTCGGGAATGGCCAACGTTGATCCCATGTACCAGTACTCCCTTGAATGGTTCGTCAAACTCTTTATACGGAGCATGGCGGAGACTGAACCGAATGGTATGACAAATATATAATAAAAATTGTATTTTAACAGAACAAATAGAAAATAGTATATTTATAAACTACATAGATAGATTTAATGTTACATTTTCACATTACAGAGGACATCATTGAGAGAGTAGAGATCATCATACACCACTTTACGTTTCTGCTCTATCAAAATGTATGCAGGAGTCTGTTTGAACGGCACAAGTTGTTATTTGCTTTCTTGCTCTGTGCGAGAATCCTTCTGGATCGGGGAACTATAAGATTCACCGAGTTTAATTTCCTCCTTAATGGCGGCAAAATTGAACAGGTTAATACATTCCAAAAATGTAAACAAATCTGCTACTTATCTTAAAAAATGTATCCACTAATGCCTGATTTAGGAGCTGGATAACCCAGAGCCAAAATGGATATCGCCTCGAATGTGGCTGGACATGCAACAGTTGGCTTCAATACCGACCATGAAACGGTTTGTGATGGACTTCCCTGAACACACCAAGTTCTTCAAGACCTACTATGACGCCTGGAACCCGCACAAGTACATATTACAAGCTTGGCTTAATCTTAAAAATCTAATCTCTCAATTAACTAAACAAATGGGTTAAAACTAAAACGTGTTAAATGTGTTATTAAAATCCTAACATTTCTCAGGTTGCCCTATCCTAAACCATTAGACGCACAATTGGATCCATTCCAAAAACTCCTTGTGCTCAAGTGCCTTCGTCCAGACAAACTTGTTCCTGGTTTACAGGTCTCAGGATTTAAATGAACTTTTACAGTAGTAGTATTTTATTTGTAACCAGCATCAGATACTTGATATCCAAGAACAGTAGCTGTGTATACCAATTGCTTATTTAAATATAAACCTCTGTCGAAGTTAGAAGCCGGTTTATTAAGATAGTATGATGTTTTAAGCACATCTTGTCGTAGGACTATGTGGTTGTGGGTCTCGGAGCCCGGTTTGTTGAGCCCCAACCCGCAGACTTGGCTGCTTTGTACGCGGAGTCGGATCCCCTCGCACCGATCATATTTGTGCTCTCCACCGGCACAGATCCCGCCGCTGGTATGTGCCAACTAATATTTGTCTTATCCAAAATTATGCCCTAACCACTAGACATGTATAGGCGAGCCATATTTAGTGCCACGTTGCTCTCAAATCTTCAGTTAAATTGCAGATTTACTCAAATTCGCTGATAAAATGAAAATGGGAAAGCGTTTCGAGAGTATTTCCCTGGGCCAGGGGCAAGGGCCACTTGCCGAAGCCATGATGAAACTAGGCTGTGATTTCGGGAATTGGGTTTTCTTTCAGGTAATGTTGTTACTCGTGTTGCCTACTTTGCATTTGTGATTTTTTTAAAGCTTAATAAATATGCTATTTTACAGAACTGTCATTTGTCTCCTTCTTGGATGCCTGTTCTGGAGCTGAATGTCGAACACATTCAACCGGAGACCGTTCACAAAGATTTCCGTCTGTGGCTCACGTCTACGCCTTCGCCTTTCTTCCCTGTCGCGCTTTTGCAGAATGGTAAGTCATCATAATTATCAAAGTGTATAAATTTAAATGGTCTTTCATTAAAATGAAAATGCTTTAATTTTTTTAAGGTTACAAAATGACCGTGGAACCTCCTCGCGGTATCAAAGCTAATCTACTGAAGGCGTACATGAATCAAGTGCCAGATTTTCTCGATTATTTCAACTCTAACGATAGCAAAGTACCCAATTTCAAGGTATATATTATACGACTCAATATTTTGAACACGCTTAATTCCATTTAATGTGTTAGAATAGCTCAGCATCGGGACAGTTTAATGCTTGACCAATCTTACAATGCTTTTGTTATTTGAATTAGTCATTTAACTGACATAAATTTATAAGTAATGTTTATTTTTAAAGAGCAGCTATCGAGTTTCTTGCCGGCCCTTCACGATAACTGCCTTCCGGATCGGTGCTAGTAGTAGACGATTCAATTGTGTCTTTATAAAACCCTACATAATAAAGATTTGAAATTTGTGTTTGAATAAATCTGTTAGACTTAAATTAATAAATCAAAAGTTTAATTAACCACTTTACTATTCCTCAAGTCTTTTCTCTTTCTCAAGTCTGATTTCCTTTTTCGTTTTACTTTCATACGTCTAAAATACTTAGTGGTTGCTGTTCTCCCTCTGTTTATTCCACGGAGTGGTTCTGGAGCGGCGCAAATTTGGTCCACTTGGATTCAATATTCCGTATGAGTTCACTGATGGCGACCTGCGTATCTGTATCTCTCAGCTGCATATGTTTCTAACTGAATATACAGAAGTACCTTTAAGGGTGAGCAGTTTATTTTTATACAACTGATAATTATATGTATAAGTACCTATGGTCAATGTTTTAAGATGTTAACCTACGTGGCCGGCCACATAAACTATGGCGGTCGAGTGACAGATGACTGGGACCGGCGTTGTCTGCTGACGCTACTCGGAGACTACTACAGCACTGTAGTGCTCAGCGATCGCTGGATGTTTGAAGAGACAGGGGCTTATAAACAGGTGTTTTTACTATGAATTTCTCGCTTAGTCGGTCCGCATTACATTAAAGAGTACAAAGTTATATTTCTCTAAATATAACTTAGTACTCTCTGCCAATAGTTAGTATCGGTCTACTTTGAGTTTGACTTTAGTTTTCTACAATAAAGTATAATTAATTATTTTCGTTGGTTACACGAACGATATTTTTATAGCAATCACCTTCAGCGTCAGTAGACGACTACACCAAGTACATCCGTACTTTGCCTTTGAACGACGATCCATCCCTGTTCGGTCTGCACAGCAATGCTAATATCAGTTACGCCATGTCGGAGACCAGCACTTGCCTAAGTAAGCCTTTACAAATATTTGTAAAGTTAGTTAGTTGTGGTATATACATTTCCCCAACTAATATTCAGAATAGCGCCATCTAGTTTTGCATTAATCCCACCCTATTATAAATTAAATACAGATACACTGCGTAACTTGCAACCGAAGGAAGTGAGTGGTGAGGGAGGGCTGACCGCAGAAGAGATGACTGAAAACGCGGCGAAAGAGATTCTCGGAGTGATACCACCCATGTTGGATCAAAAGTTCATTGCGACAACGTGAGCTTTTTTAATAAGCTTTTTAAGTAGGCTTGAGATCTTACTCTATTTACGGCATTATTGGAGGCTTAATCTTTTAATTGTAATTACAGATACCCGGTGTCATATAAGGAGTCGCTGAACACGGTGCTGATGCAGGAAGCTATCAGATATAACAGGCTCCTTCTCGTCATACAAAATTCATTAAAGTTTGTATTTTTCTTTTTCCAATACACAAATTTGTACTAAAAGCTGTATTTAGTACAGCTGGAGTTCTGTCATGTTTAGAAACAACATAAAAAGACCTTTTAATCGTAGTCTCGCTGCTGCTACCAATACGAGCGGGAAACTGCAGAATACAGAAAGGTCTGAATAGCAGGAGCCACACCATGTAGGTAATACCGCCGCCCATAGCCACTAATACGTCGTAGGCATAGCATTTTAAAAAGGCTTCGTGGCGGTTTTATGTTGTGGCGCGTAAAAGCGTCTTATAGACGAATAATTGCCTCGAATAATTGCATGTGACTAAAAACCATAACACAGAGCAAAACTTTTGTCTGTTTATCAGAGATCTGCTGAAGGCACTTAAGGGTCTAGTTGTAATGTCAGAAGCACTGGAGAGCATGTCTGGAAGCCTCGCGCGTAACACTGTACCAACGATGTGGAGCTCGAAGGCCTATCCTTCATTGAAGCCGCTAGGTAAGTCCACGTAATAGAAATTCACAATTTTTGGTTAGGGGTTTACGGCCTGGCTCACACTTGTGATCAGGACAGTCGTATATTGAAATGTATTTTTATGACAAACCTTTTGTACCCATGTTTTTCAGCTGCCTGGGTGAAAGACCTGGTGCTGCGAGTCCAGTTTATGCAGCAATGGGCCGACGGGGGCATCCCCAAGGTGTTCTGGATCTCGGGTTTCTACTTTCCGCAGGCTTTTCTAACTGGAGCCCTACAGAACTACGCCAGGAAACACGTCATCGCTATTGATACTGTTTCTTATGCTTTTGAGGTGGGTTTCTGCCCGTAACTTCCCTCGCCTAATATAGCATACACTTCACATAATATGGAGTATATTATGTGAAGTGTATGTATTGTTCATGTGTATATATATATTTTCATTTATTTTTTTCTGTTCGTGTTTGTTTTTTGAATTTATTGAATTTACATATATTAATATATTTATATACCTACTAATTGGATTACCTATATCAGGTTATTATTAAGTATGATGATTATAACTAAATTATTACTTTTTCTGTTAGCCGTTAGCGGGGCCGCCAGCAAAAAAGCCGGACGATGGCTGCTGCGTTCGTGGTCTCTACCTCGAAGGGGCCAGGTGGAATATGGGAGACATGTCACTCGAAGAGAGCAGGCCCAAAGAGTTGCACACCGGTTAGCTTGGTCGCTTAAAAGCGTGTCAAATTTAACAACTAAGCTAATCAAACTGTCTGTAATCTTTCAGAAATGGCAATTATCTATATGAAGCCGGAACAGAACCACAGATTGCAGCAGGGTCTGTACGAGTGTCCAACATACAAAACACTGCTCCGTGCGGGTACCTTATCTACGACGGGACATTCCACAAACTACGTCATGACTATAGAACTACCCACACACAAGCCTCAAGCACATTGGATCAAACGAGGCGTAGCTCTGTTTTGTGCCCTTGATTATTAAGTAAATGTATCATTAGTCTCCAATTTCACTTTAGTATACCCGAGATACTTAGTGCGTAATAAATTACTTCAACTTTCTTTAAAATTATTTAATTAAATAATTAATTGTTCCTTCAGACAATAGTCCATAAATTTATAAAAAAAAGGTATAAAAATATTTTTTTAAACATATAGATCGTACATAGTTAACAATAATAAAGTTGGCGAGCGATATTCACTATTCTATGCATTTGAAGCAAATATATTTATATACAATTTGAATAGACTTAGGTATACTGAAATTTTTTATAGATCACCTGATGACACACATAATTTAACACACACTTGGAATGAATAGCTTTAATTTCGTTAGAATGATGATATTTAATTCTATCGAGTAAATTCTGACGGCCTTCTTCGTCTTTGTCTGAATCGTCATCAAAGAACAGCAAATCAAAATTGTCCTTTTCATGAAAAGCCAGGTCAAATATCAAAACGTGCACCAGCATATTTACTTCCGGAGTCAACTCTGCACTTAAATCCAACATTAGATTATATATCTTGTATTGTGTTGGCTTGCCCACATCAAATCTGTCAAACGTCTCTTGCAAAGCGTGATAGAACAATCTCCAAATGCTGTGACCATACATTTTTATATCATTGCAGAATGTTTTCAAACATACCCCAGCGAAGGGCGCGGCCGTTTTATCAAAAATATTTGTATTCACATCAAACTTTTCAACTGCATCTGCCTTTGCTAAAATCTCAAAATATTCAACGGTTAACATCAATTTTCTCACCATCATATAATTATCTTTTACTGACAAATTATTTTCCAGACTCTCTAACAACAATATAAGTACACTTGCTGTGAAATTGCTTGTATGGTCTATGAAGAGTTGATACGCTTCATTCAATTTAGTAACAATCTTGTTTATATTTAACCGTACCAAATGACAATTGACAGTTTTTGAATCCCATAGATCGTAAGCTTTCATAAATAACGGTGCTATGAACTTTTGATAGGAGACAACTGCATCGACTTTTGACCTGTAAATGCACGAGGTGACAATATCTACGTGATGGTAGTTTAACTTAGTGACCCATAACCTTTCAGTTATGATATCATTCACCATATCTGCCAAAAGGTCATTGTTGACTAAGTGTAATCCCCCCGAAAAGTAGTGCATTAATGGTTTTCTTGGAAATACTTTAAAATATGACGGAAAGCTCTTCATAATTTGATAAGACTTCAAACAAAAGTCTGAAGCTCGCATTAGAGGGTACCTCTGATAGTTGTGTGGAAATTGATCAACTATCAACGATTCCTCTTTACGTAAATTATCCATAAGCGACTGCAACAATAGCCATTTGTCTTCTATCATTGAAATATAGTTATATTTTATATTAAAATCAACATTCTTTTGTACACAGAGATACCTCGTTGATTTCTTATAAATTTCAGCTCTTACAGAACTATATTTTGTATTCTGCCAAAATGTAAAAAGCAATTGCTGTTTCTCATAATGTCCTTGTGAAAATATTACCCAAATACATAATTTTTGAACAAGCTCTGGCCACATATCTAGGCTTTCTATTGACTCTTTCAATTGGTCCATTGGCATTCCATGTAATAATGAGTTTATTGATGACAATGCATAGGTCATAGAGAAGCCCTTGAAATACAGTAGAGCCATTTCAATAGATAATTTCGGATAGACTTTGTGCATATTTCGAGCAATATTGATTTCAACTCTGTTCTCATTTATATATTGGTTAACTGTGTTTGGTGCATTGCATTGTATTAAATGCTGATATTCTTTCTTAGATAGAAGAATGAACAGACCAACCGATGGTGATTTATTTAGATTTGCCCTAAAATATTCTTTATACTCTTGTGCTAAAGAATTTGACCAATATGTACGCAGTTTTCTATAAAATACTATTGCTTGTTTCTCTTCGGAGATTATCATTTTCTTTTGATCTAACGGTAGAAGTAAACCAGGATTATGTTTTAACATGTTTAAAAATGTAGCACTCGAGTTAGGTTGTATAACAATGTTTTCATTTAGCAGGTACTTCCGCCAAAAATTCTTTTTACTATATAATTCTTCAAGTGTTTCATAATCACATGCACTTTGCAATTCTTGCACCACCTTTATAACATGCAGGTCAACATTAGAATAATGTCGAATACTCTTATTCCAAACTTTCAATAGAATAAACATATTTTCAATCCAAATAACACGGTTCTCTGTTTTATCTAATTGCGTTAAAGCATAATTTAACAAGTAATCAAAGACTGTGTCGATTTCTTTTGCACATAATTTTCTTTGAAGAACCTTTAATGAACTATTAAATTTAAACTTCACCATAGTGTCATCAGTTATTATTTCATTGTGTATAACTTTATAAAACACAATTGAATGTATATAAGATGAAATAGTTAGATTATTTTCAGAATATTCTTTGATGTTCATGATTTTCTTGAATATATCATTATATATATTCCACATGGCACTATCAAATTGATGAATTTTACATTTGCTTATAAACTTATTGATAAATATAAATATCAGATCTATATCCAACTGAGAAAAGATGTTATTAAATGTTATCAAAATATTTTTAATATTATTGAGATTATTCGGGTCACAAGTGCTTAGGTCAACTAGAATATTGTCACCTTCACTTACTCTTAGTATGTTCAGACTTTTGTGCCCGAAATAATTTATCAGTTTTTCATTGGCACTATATTTTGCCTGAAATTCTTGAAATCTTTTAACATTTATGTATTTGACAAAACATTGAATATCTATATGGTTTTGATAATGATCAAAGTTAAACATTAGTCTATGAGGGTACAATTTCATGGCTAATTTAGTATTTTTTTTATTTAATATTGGCAACTGTTCTTTACTAAGCCCATCTAAAATATCAAAAAAGTCCTCACCGTTTGATTTAATAAGGAACAATGCCTTTTCTAGTTTAAGTGATTTTTTAAAAACATCACAATAAATTTTGAATACCTCAAAACTGACTGGGAACAGTCTTAAAATTATATGTTCTGGTATAATATAAATATTATTTCGTAATCTAGATAGTATAAATTCAATAGAGCACCTAGGAAACCATTTCATTGCAGCATTAGTATCTTTTTTTTCTAAATAATCAAAAAATTCTTCACAACGTGTTGCATCTCTTAAATTTAATTGAATTAAGTGAATAAGTTTATTCCTTGCTTCCGACATCATGCTTGAATAAAGTTGTGTATATAAATACTGAGGGTTTATTATATGTGCATATTCTGGTTCAACTAGCCAAGAGCATTGTCTGATAGCTCTACTTACAAATAATATATCCTGACATTTTAATACTTTAAGTATAAAATCTACATTTCTTGTATGACTTGCAATATCTACTTTAAATAGGTTTTCTATATCAGTATCATCATAATCCAACGAATAGTTAAGGGCCTTTTTCTGTGTCACTGCTTCCATGACTAATTTATTAAATATTTTATGTTTCTGTCCCTGGGTTTCTCCATCGGTAAGAGAAGACATAGTCGATGTTATTTTGGATATACTTTTGCTTAAATTGCGTGTTTTTTTAAATAACTAATAAGAATCAACACGACTTACATTTATTACCCAATGTTATCCAACGTCATCCGAATCCTTAGACTTATGGCTTGCATTTCTAATATATATAGGTTTAAGCAATTTGAAAGTAATAAGGAGTTTCTTGAGTATCTGGTAAGTATTATTATTAATTGGCTCTTTTATTACTTTTTACTGATTCGGACACTGATTTACACCACAGACTAAAATATAACATTTTCCAAGATCATTTAGATTTGTAGCAGAGCCACTTGCCGTAATTGCCTTTTAGTCCCCTTTTTATAAAAAAACACAAACTTTGGTTTTATTTGTTTATATTGTTATTGTCTTATTGATAATTAAATAAAAGATAAGAAGATGAAGGGATTTCATTGTCAAACATATATTTTGATAACTTCAGTTGACAATATACTAATGTATGTAATCTATGGTTACATACAGCCTTATGTTCTTAAAATTAAAATTGATATCAGTGTGGTATCAGTTGATTTTGATAAATTTAAGTATTCTTAGTAATAAAATATAATGGTATCTTTTTAGTCATCTGAATAATTTATATTTGAACTAGTTTGGATTTATTATTGCCGTCCAAAGTTGATGTGCTTAAATTTGAGTAATTAACGATGACAATATTATAGTGTTTTGAGAAAATCATCGATTCTCACACAGGTTGCTTTAAAAAGCTTAAGCATGGAAGATATTCATTTACCGGTCGATGTTAATAAGGTAAGAGATTCTTAGCAAACTTTTGTAAACCTTAGCTTATTGGATTTTTATTCACAATCTGGTTGACCATAAGTTATACTAGTTCAGTAAAACCTATTTTTCTAAGATAATGTTTTTTTGTACAGAGTTATAGTGATATGACATCTGAAGAAAAACTGAGGTATGTTGAACAAATTGTTGTAAAACATATCTGCTATAATCTCAGTTATTTTGTATTATTGGGTAAATTGCAGATATGATCATCAAAAGATGCATGAACTCCATAAGGGCCATGAATCAATGCATTCAACTATGATTCTTATATTCCTGTTCACCTTAATAATAGCACAAATCGTTTTTGTACAGTGGAAGAAATGTCATTATAAGTCATATGCGGTAAGCTCTATTAATTTATCTACAAATATTTTCTTTATTGTCAAGAAGGATAATTTTCGGTTCAAGAGACTTCATAATATTTCAAGTATCAACAATTATGATTTCTTATTATGTTACAGCTTTTCACTATGGTGACAATGTGGTCAATGCCATTAATAATGAGTCTTAAAAACTCTTGGTTCCGTTTTGTAGTAGTCTGGTTAATCTTTACATTCCTGACTGCAATGGTCATAAGAAAGTCATCTCAAAAGCCAATGTCACCTACTACTCCGAGGTAAGCTACATGTATTATACAATTGTTTAAATAATGTGTATAAAATCAATCTTCAAGGAAGGCCAGACATATTTGAGCATAAACTTTAGTGCAAATTTTTTTGCTAATATATAAAATTCTCGTGTCACAATGTGTCGTTCCAGTACTCCTTCAAAACGGCTTCACCGATTCTCCTGAAATTTTGTGGCCATATTGTAGTAGGTTTGAGAATCGGGCAACATCTATTTTTAGGGACATTCTTTTTATTGTCGCATTAAATATACATATGTGCAACCCTAAATTTTTACCTTTTTATCACACCCCGGCTTTATGTATTTTTATGTCAAAACAACTTGTAGCATTCTATATTATGCAGACTTAATCCTTTGCAAATAAAATTTATTCTTGCCTTTATTCACCTATTCAGATCTAAGCTAATATTTAAGTAAATATTTGTATATGTATTGTGAAAATAGTTTAATATCAGAAATATTGACAGGTGTGTATAAATAATTTCAGGTTAGTATACAAATGGTTTTACCTAATATACAAAGCGAGTGTTGCGGTTGGTTTATTTGGATATATTTCACTTATATTAACGCTCATTGGTGTGAATGCACTGTTTGGTCACAAACCTAACAAGTGGATGGATGTGTCACTCGTTACCTTGTTCTACGGACTGTATTTTGGTGTATTGGGAAGGGATGTTGCGGAATATTGTTCAGAGAGAATGGCTGCTTCCATTGGGGTGAGTCTTACTTTAAATAAAACTATTGTGGTTTTTTTTAGTGTTTGGAAGGTTTTTGATGTGAAGGAACTGCTTTTTGTGCAAGTAGTTGGTATTAAAATATATTCTTAATAACTAACACATCTATTTCTTAAAGCTAGGCATGAGAAATTTACCGCCGACTTGCAATTCCACACCCTGTGTCATAACAGACAAAGTGATTGAATCATTATTCATAATGTTTTCATCATGAAGCATGTTAAGTACCAGCTGCACTTAATCTCTGATCTAAGTTATTGTGACATGCTCTAAGCCATAAATTAATATATTCTGGGAATCACTCGTCAAAATGGCAACCGAATTTAAGATTTAATTTATGTGACATGTCAAATGACAGTTCTACGCCATAAATTATATGGTAAAGCTTATAAGTTCCTAGAAAGACTTTGTACAAAATAAATGGACTGCAGAACAATGTTTTTATGCAAACAATTTTAATTGTGACCTCTGGTGGCGACCGACATAATTATCAATTAAAGATCAATATAAACATTGATTTTAATAGTTCAAGGATTCATATTATTTCAAATATCTTATTTCAGTACTACACAACTGAAGGTATCCCAACAAGGCAGTTGGAACAAAATGTGTGCGCAGTGTGTGGGAATAGATTGCTAGTTAATATTAATGAAGAGGGTGTTCTTGGTGGGTTTTATTGATTATAACTGTTGTGATATATAGTTTGTTATTAATAATGTTTTTCTTTTTGCTTAGAAAATACATACAAATTGCCATGTGGACATGTGTTTCATGAGTTTTGCATCCGGGGCTGGTGCATTGTGGGCAAAAAGGAGACCTGTCCTTACTGTAAGGAAAAGGTGGACCTGAAAACGATGTTCACAAATCCGTATCCTTTACAATATTTTTTTAACAAATTGTCATTAACTTAAGGCCAGCATAAGGCAGTAACAGTGTTATCTGATTAAAGAAATTAATTCTTAATTAACTTTTTTTGAAAAAAAACTGTCAACAGTTTGAATATTGTAAACTTTTAGGTGTTTTATTTTTATTTTCAATAGATTTACATAAAAGAAATTGACTAACAAATGATGGTCACACTAAATGGAACTTTCAGGCAATGAAATTTCCTTAATAGCCATTCAGTTGGGACCGTCCCCACATCCTCTACGCTCAGATGTTAGACTGGATCAGGTGGCTGGTTGCCTGGCAACCGCTCGTCCTGTTCCTAGTCCAGGGTATCAACTGGATGCTTGGCCTCGAATAAATTGTACCTGGCAATCTTAACTAGACAGGCCTTTTAAACCGTGTTTGATATATTATGACTAAGGGTAGTACTTTTACCCATTATTTCAGATTGGCTTTTAACACAATGAAAAATATAATTTTGATTAAATTAATTATTGTTAATCAATTTATTTAATTAGTTGTATAAAAGTACATTTATATTTAAGTATATAAAATGTGAAGCTAGTGTGTGAATTTTAATTATGTAATATATATATAAGTTATTATTTTCTACAGTATTGATTCAATTTATTAAAATGTTTTAATAAAAGCGAATTTGTTTTTAAATATTGTTTGATTGTATTAGAAGTTATTAAACGGTTAAAAACCAAGTCCTCTTCGTCTGTCTTTTCTTCTATTTTATTATATTCTACATTCTAAGTGAAGATTTTTTTCCTTCTGGACTAGAGACTTTTGAACCTTGGGGGCGCTTATTAAGGAATTAAGTAGGCGCCTGGTAGTCAGTACCGGTGCTCCAAGAGCTGGTGCTTTCCTCGCTCAAAGTATAAGCATTGCGATACAGCGAGGAAATGCCCGCATTATGGGTGTTTAAGTGTTGTGTTTTGTTTTATTTTTAAGTTATATTAGTTAGTGAAGATTAAAGTTAATGGACTTTATACATGTAAAGAATAAAATTTTATCAGTTTTTGAATAAATTAGTGTTATTATTTTCTATGAGCAACATTTTATTTTTACAATCCATACACCACAGTCAAATCAAATCGAAAATATCATTATTCATTTAGGTAACTATGGTACACGTATGATACGTCAATAAAAAAAATTTTCGACTACATTTACTGCCAGTTCCCAAATCAAGGGCGTAGAGCGGACGAGTAGAACTGGCAAGAAACTGTAATGACATATAATAAAAAAACGGCCAAAATGGCTTAAACATAATACACAAGAAAATTATTGATCAAATTGAAATGAAGATTGAGCCGGAACATATAAATTAACAAAAGTTATTGTAAAATATTCCTCCTCCCTACTGGGATCAACGAAGCCGAGTTTCTTGCCTGCTTCTCAGCTTTGTCGCGTACTGTTAGAACTGCCCCTCTGTTTGGGGTTTAAAAAAAAGAGAAGAATATATTTCTAAAGTCTTTAATGGAAATAATAATATAGGATTAATAAACCCGTAAATGTGTTTCCGCGACGAATGATTAAGCCGAACTGAAGCCAATGTATTGCACGACAACCTGAACACTTTGCCTAGGATGCTGACTAAGCAAAGAGTCATCAATAACACCTACAGGGACGTATTATAACAGTACGAATAAATATACGACGCCTTAATGAATAAATATACTTTGACTTTAAATATAACATATACGTATATATGACTAAATATATGTATTGAGTACCTACTGACACATGACGTAGATGTGATGTAAGTAAAGTAAGATGTGATTCTACCAAATTATAATAGGAAAAGTAAAACTTTCATTGATACAACCGATAACCACGCTTTGCATCTAGGTATTTATATGTTTGTAGCTTGCAGACGCACGCTTCTTTCAATCGCACAATCAGAGAGCAGATATAATTAAGAAATAAAAAAAATAGCCTAAAAATCGAATTCCTCGCGAACGTACCTAATATAGGGCACAGCTTGTTTTAATTAAAAGTTATTAGTATAATTTTTATAGAAGAGGGGGCAAACGGGCAGAAGGCCCACCATATAGGTGAAGTCGCCGCCCATAGACATTCACGCAGCTGGGAACTCGTGAGAGTTCCTGGCCTTTTAGTTACATTGTATTATTTATTTTGTGGTGCCTCTTAAAAGCGCCCCTTAGAGTTTGTCTATACAAAAAAGGTAACGTAGCTATTAATTAAAAACTCATTTGACTAAAGTTATAAAAGGTTGAGCTTTAATTCTATTTTTCAAATCGATGACAACCATTAGATGTTAAATTTTTGCAAAATGTACAAATTTCCGTTTTAATATAAACAATGTAACTAATTTTCAAAACAAGAATATAAATATAAAATTTTGTGTGTGTTTGCATTAGTAAGCTTAGATTCAAACAAAATAATGAATTTGTCATACAAAATTTATAATTCTTGTCGAAATCTCAACCAAGGCGTATGTTCTTTTGGATTTAATAGTTTTGGTAAGCTATTGTATAGATAGTATCGTTCTAATAATTTGCAAAGTTGTTCGATTTTATCATATAAAAAAATCTTAGGTTCAGTACGGAGTTATTCAAAGGACAAGGGAAAATGTTGTAAGGAAGTGGCTCAGACTGAGGGCAGACGTGTTGAACCTTGGCCAAAGTCAGACCCGCTTCCTCCTAATTGGCAAGGGTGCTGTCCTAAGGAACCGCAGCCTCCAAACTATGACCCCTATAGGATCAAAGTCCCTGACGTGGTCGTTCCACCGCTACCAGCGAGCAACGCCAAGGTAATAACTTCCCTTCATATTATTTCCATACTTTTCTTAAATATCCACCGAAAACTTCTTCCCCTGTCCAATTCCAAGTGACATTCCAAAGGAGTGCGTTAGACGAAATCAGAGCCCGATTAACGCGACGTGATATTAATCTAATGAAAACCAGTTGTACTTTGCTCATCAGTGGACTGGAGTTTTGTGGACAACCCAGCGAGATGGCCAGAATTTAAGAGAGGGGCAGGATCAAACAGGCTTCCCGCAACATCCTCAATATCAGCATCACCAGCAGCAAGAGGAGCAGGCAATGGAAGCTAAGGAAGAGGAAGAGAGTGGTGGTTTCTTCGGCTTTCTCAAAAACCTCTTCGGAAGAGGCAAGAAGGGGAAAGACGATGGGGAAATGTCCATGACTGGCGTACAAAATATTCATTGGTGTCATGCCGATTAACCGATCGATCGGTAAGAAGATATATTAATAGAGAAACTATAGCTTATGAAGATTTCGTCCAACGCACTATTACGTATTCTTGACTGTTATCATAACGTGAAATTTTTCAACAGGAGTTCCATTCGGGTGAGAAGTTGAAAACTGATAATGCATGTGGCAGTGGATTTGGTATTAAGGATTTGTTTTTCAATTCTCCCATAGTCCATCCCAATTATTGGCACGAGAAACCGAATAAAAAGCTAGTCAATGTCGATGAGAAACGAGAGTTGCCGAAACTCGGTTATCATGGCAGAGACCAGTACAAATATGCATTTCATGAACCCTGGAAACCCTTAGATAGAATCGGTCTGCTGGAAGAAGCTGAGAGAGGAGAGAATCGCCAACCGAATGAGGATACCCCAAAACCAATCACTTCCTGAACGGGCTCTGATCTTAAAGCTAATCGTTGCTTGAAATGTCTCTTGGATTTCAAAATTAAACTTTGCGACAATAAAATGGTTCTTAATAATTATTATACATACCTACTCCTTTTTAGTTTAGGAAGCTTTCCCTCTAATAATGCCAAAAGATTTATTAGTTGTAGGTACTATATAGCGTTACTTTTTTTTAAAGATGCAAAATAAAAGGTTTTTATAGCGATAGTGAATAGTCTTGGTTTTATTAAGCCTATGTTGGAGTGCGCGCGAACAAAGGGACCGTGCTCGGTGCGTCCAGTGCCTGATCCGCCTCCTTGTCCTCCACCGCCGCCGCCCCCCTTTCCCTGGATATATGTCTGGGTTGTTGGCTCTTTCCTTAGCGTCATGGGCATTGTGAGTAGCAGTCTATGTTATCAACATTTGTAGTTTATATATCAACGAGAATTACCTTAAACTTAACTAAATAACTCGAGGCATAAAGCACTTGGTTACCATTGATGTACACAACTTATTATTAATTTCCAGTCTTACAAAATTTATTTATGGCGGCTGGAGAAAGAGAAACTTGGAGAAAGCGTACCCATCTGTAAGTATTGTATTGTCTACCTACTGTTAAAGATTGAAACTTTTATACATCGTCATGAAACGGTACTTCAGGGAGGCCTCGACGTAAAATTAAGAGGCCCTACCATGCTAATGATCTGCCAGCGTGCGTGCAGTATTTAATAATTGGCGGCGGGGCAGCTGGCTGGGCGGCTTACAAGTCTATCATGGAACACGACGAAACCGCGAAGGTATCACCCAATCATAATTAACACAATTCAAAAATATATTGAATTAAATAAATTGAGAAAATGATAATAAAACCGTTTGCGATTCGCGAATGAAAACTCTCCACACATTTTTATTGCTCTTTACTTTTTATCGTTTTTCACATTTTTAACCTTCCTTCCTCGGTTCAATATGTAGACTTATAAAAGACTAATAGGTCAGGCTCGCGACTTTGTACCTACGCGTGTTTTAAATACAAAAGGCATTTGGTAAACTGCTAAAAGCAGGCTGATACACCTTGTATACCTTTACAGAGTTGGAGCGCCGCTGAATTATTGTTTTTATTATTTTTAAGTAACGACAATTATAGGTGTTCATAATATCCAAAGAGGATTGTGTGCCTTACGACCGTCCACCGTTGTCCAAGCACATGTGGTGGAACGCGGAGCCACCAGATATCATGACCCTTAACTATGTGGAGCTGGGCAAGAGGCATACGTTAGTGATGCAATGATTTTTGTGTCTTTGACGCAATTTCTTAAAGCATTCTTGAGATTCATATAATAAATTACCAGGATGTACGTCGCCAATTGCCTGGACTTTTTGGACCCTATAAAGTTTTATCGTAAGAAGAAGGGTCCAGCTGTGTCCATAGCTACCGGCTGGTGCGTGTTGCGAGTGGACGCGGACGACCACGTGGCCTATGTCAAGACGCTGTGTGGGGAACAGCCTATATACTACGAGCGTTGTTTGATTGCTACAGGTCAGTAAAAAAAGTAGTCTCGGTACTTATGGCACTAATCTATACTAATAATAAGACAGTAAAAATCGAAAATCTGTACATTAAATATTTTTCCAAAAAACTGAAAGGAAACCAAAAAAACATTTTTTGGAATTCTTGTCTGTCTGTCTATCATCAAAACTACTGAACGCATTTGAACGCGTTTTCACAGTTGGATTACGTATAATTGGGAGCGTTGTCAAAAGTTTATTTTGTCAAGATCGGTTAAGAGAAAAAGAAGTTATGGTCAATTGAAAATTTACTTCAACCACTGTTTCAAAATTTTTAAACACTTATATTGATTGATTAGTTATATATTGTTAAATATGTTCTAATATAAGTTAATCTTAATATTAAAACTTATGAGAGGTAACAAAAATAACAAATAAAGCAGTGCGCGCGGGCGCGGTAGAAGTGTTGAACAATGTGCTCGATAGATGGCGTTGATAAAATTCGTCATCAATTCGTTCGGTTTTTATTTCTTAAACCTTTACAGCTTATCAAAAACAGTTAGTTTACGCAATAAAAATAGATTAAAATTAAAGCCAAAATAAGGTTAAAATATAGAACCGGAAATAGAATCTAAGATCAGAAAAAAGAATAACAAAAAAAAACACGAACAGAAAAAAATAAATAAAAATATATATACACATGAACAAGTGGAACTATGTGAAGTACGAACATTTTAGTGTGTGTGTGTATCAGTGTGTGCAATGGTGTTGCTGCGTGAGTGAGTGTGCGAGGTTGAGTCTTAGTTTTTTTTTAAAGAACCTATACTTAGGCCAAATATATCCATCGCGGTATTAAGATGCTCCATTGTGTAATGACTACCATGCAGTTCAAACTTTCATTAACGTTTTACCCTATGATTATTTTGAGTGAACACTACCTATACAAACAAGTAAAAGGAAACGAGTGAGGAGACGTTTATCGTTTGTCCGCATCAATTTTTCCACCTACGTCCTTAACGTTAATGAGGTTTACCTTTTATTATTTGGTCAAGCTAATAAGTAATAACCTCACAAGTACGTATTTCGTACTCATAACTTCGTAAGAATTTTCTTTCAACTCTTAACCGCTGAGGAGTTTTACCTTCCATCATCAGCTCATAGACATAAGAAAATGACTATCAGAATATAAAATTGTCAGAATAGTAATTGCCTGTACGTTAATTTGAAAGTTGCTCTCGATTTCCCTGAAACATCCGATCCTGTAAAGCTACATCATCCCTGAGTAACACAGGCTATATATAATTCCAATTGTAACAAGATTTTAGCCCGTGAAAGAAAGCCCTGTCGAGATCATTAAAAAGCGCTATATACTCAACCAAATTACACGTGGGCGAAGCCGCGGGCGGAAAGCTAGTCTATAATATAATATGTACTTTGTCTTCATCAGGTTCGAAACCACGAAATTTATCAATATTCAAGAACGCTCCTAAGTCAATTCGTGACCGCGTGTGTACGCTTCGCACCATACGAGATCTGGAGATCGCTTACCGCAAAGTCAAGAAGTCCAAACATGTAACTATCATCGGTGCGGGACCCCTCGGCTGCGAATTGGCATGGCATTTAGGGAGAATGAGTGAGTTTAATCCGCTAACTTCAATTATTCCTTGCTTTAAATCTTAAAAACTCTTATTCTAACGATATACCGTAATTTATCAAGCTCCCTATTTTTCATAACTTTAAAAAGTACCTAACTATAGATTCAATGACATTTCCACAGATACAGTGGTCGAACGTCCTAAAGACGAAGAGCCGATTGAATTCGTGCATATCTATAAGGACCGAGGTATATTGGGTGGCATAATTCCTGAATATTTGGGAGAGTGGGCGGCTGAAAAGATTCGCGCTGAATGCGTTACTTGCATGCGACAAAGTGAGTACCTATCGTGTATTTATCTCAATAATATGTTTAATCAGTAAGATAATTGTAAAAATTACCACCATAAAATGACAATGGACTTAGTTTGTTGTTTGTATCCATTTTAATTAAGTGACGTCCAAAAAAAAATTTGAAGTATTGTTACACCGATTTTTTTATATATGTAGCATATTTCAGCTCAAGTGTATGACGCGTTCGAAACTCCGGACGGCCGCTTGGAGTTGACGTTGTCCAATGGATCTTCAATAACTACAGACTATGTTAGTTTAAACACATGGAAATTGATTTGTAATTTATTTAAGCATTCTGATAATTGCTTACTAATATGTAATGTCGACTGATTGATACTATCTCATCACATGATAATTCGATTAAGATATATGTATCTACTACAATGCTTTTGAAAAGTATACTATATATAAGTACAAATCTAATTAACCCTGTGTTTTAAGGTGTTTGTAGCTATAGGTGCGGATCCTCGTACGGAGATTGCAAGCCATTCCTATCTCGAGACGGATGATATCAATGGCGGATTCCTTGTCAATACAGAACTTGAAGCTAGGACGCATCTCTACGTGGTCTGAACTCTATTTTGTTATATATAACAATTTAATATATTCTTTACATTGAATTTGGTAAATAATGTTATGTGATAAGTATCTTTAAGTTTAATGCGTGTAATCGTAGGCGGGAGACGCGGCCAGCATGTACTCCCAGTGGAAGGACACGAGAATTCGCATGGAGCACTACGGGCCGGCAACTGAGCAGGGCTACATCGCGGGCAGCAACATGACAGGCTATTGGACGCCTTCCAACATGGAGCCCTACTTTAAGCTGTCGCTAGAGGGCTCTTTGGTCATGGAGGTGGGTGTTTTAATGACTAATAAACGGCAAATGTCATTTGTGTTATGTGAAATGTGCAGGTGGTGGGCGAAGTTGGTGCATGCATGCCGACAGTGGGCGTGTTCAAGCCTTGCAGCGACGATGCCAAGCCCCAAGTGCACGCTGCCGTCTCTTCAGGTGACGGCGAGCGGCCCTGCTTTAAAAAGTACTTTTAAATTTTACTACAGATGTTGAATTAATCCACCTGCGAATTAATCATTAAGAGTCATAATTTGCGCTGTCTTAACTCTGTTTTGTGACAAAATTAGCCAGACGTGAAATATCTTTTAGATCCAACGAGTATCAGAACCGATACAAGCGCGGTCTGCTCTACTACCTTCGGGATGAGTATATCGTGGGCATAGTGTTTTGGAACATGCCGCCAATGGAAGATCGGAAAGACGTTGCCACCGAGGTAAAGCCTATGTTTTACGTAGTTCCTTTAACTATTCCATTATCAGCAAGTTTAAATCGGCTCAAACGGTGATTTCAAGAGAGCACTCGGTGGCCAGTCGAGATGTATACTTAGGACTTGTAGCTATCAAGAAAACTGCCCCCCCGAACCGGTGTTAGTGACTTTATAAATACCCGCACTGATTCTATCTGCGGGTCTCAAATGTCGCCTACTAAAAGCCTATAAGCTCACAAAATAGTAACACCAAAAGAACTAAGTGGGCATATTTGAATGCTTACAGATTCTCCGAGCTCGTCCAACATACAAGGAAATTAACATGATCTCCGAGTTATTGGGCTTCCCCGAGACACAGTGCGACTACAAGCCGGAAGAACAATTGCGCGTGGCCCCGCCGTGTTTGAAAAAGTTGGTACCAATTGTTTTTAAGATGTCGTAAGCTTTTTAGGCATATATTTAGAAATCGTGCCATATTTAGTAATTGTATGATGATTTCTAATAGACATCCATGTTTCGTCAAAATCAGGAATCAAATACTAACAAATATCGTGACTAATATTGTTTCTCTTACTAATCTCTTATTTTTCTTTTTACAGCCGACGTGAATTCTGATTCGGCACACGTCAATTGGGAATAAGAATGTTACATAACTTAAACTTGTTTTTGTCAATATATATACTATTATATAATACTTTGAATAAATTAATATTAATATAATCTCACTATTCATTTGTTAATCACGTAAACTGACACTTTGTGTATTTGAGGCCTCTTTGGTCATTTTAATACCTGTATATCCATGCTAGTTTGGTGCAATCTAAACTACCCGCAAAACTTATTTCGACAGCACATAAAAGTATGGAAAGTGTGGAATAGCACAGTTGTCAATTATTATCATTTTAGAAGATTGGCTTTTCACTTCCTTGGATGGGTGGGCTGCTATTCTAGCCCGCAAGCCTTTTCTGCCTATTTTGTCTTCGTCTGTATAATCCGTGAAATAAATTTGTTCCAAAACAAATATATTCAATAAGATATCCAAATCTGGTGACAAGTGTTTGGCTAAATCCAATATGTGGTTGTTCACTTTGTTTTGTGTGCTTTTCTTTAAACCAAAACCGTTCACCACCATTTTCCATGCCTCAAAGAATGGTCTCCATATGCCATCGGAGAACGTTCTCACGTCGTCACAGAACATTTTTACACATATCTCGCTTAGCTGTATCGCGGTCTTTCCGTGGAGATATGACGCTGACCAGTCGTCATACTTTGACAATACTTTCAAATACTCCGCGGCCAACTTGAAGTTTGTTATAACCACATAGTTCTCTTGAATCGGTAAGTTTCTGTTAAAACTGTCCAACACTAGGTTAAGTAGTGTAGAATTGTTGCTCAGTAACATGTCTTTGTAGGAGCTGTTTATTTTATTGATTAAATCGTACACATTGTATCTGACCATAAACAAACCCTTAATTTGTATGTTCCACATTTTAAAGGCTTCGTCTAGAACGGGGAGTAATATCTTTTCGAAAGCCTCAATCGTTTTCTCATCCGTATCTCGTGTGACAGACGTATAGAGCATATTTGTAAACGACCAATCTAATTTTTGTGTCCATAATCGCGGGATTATAGTGTCGTGGACCATTTCAGCGAGAAAATCTATTTCGAGAGTGGGTAACACTTTATTGTAATCAATTTTTGAAACTATATTATTCATGAATCGCTGACAATTTAATCTCGAAGGCAACTGCTTTAGAAATTTGTAACCGATAATACAATATTCGGTCCGCACAAGTAATGGCACTCTTTCAAACTTGCTCAACAGATTGTAAACGATCACACTCTCTCGGTCTGTCAAACTCTCCATGAGACACTTGAGGTGCGCCCACTCTTTTTCAATAGAACTGTTGTAATTGTCACTACCGTTCATGTCATTGTTATGAAAATCTTTCAAATAATTATATGACATTTTGAAAATATCTGCACGAACAGAACTGTATTTTGTGTTATTCCAAATACTCAACACGAGTTTATTACGATCTTCGTTATCAAATTTGGTAAAAGCTTGAAGGACATACAATTTCTCCACAAATTCAGGCCACTTTTGTAATTTAATGCAATCTATAGTTTTGATCGCAGGCATACATTGCAATACAGATTTGATTGAGGCCATTGAATCCTGTAAGGACATCCCTTTACCATATGATAGGACCAATTGCATAGATGGCTTTGGACGAGTCCTATACATATTTTTAGCAACAAACTGTGGCAAAGTTATGTTAATTTTTTTATGTATTTCAAAAGCTTCCTCGTTACATATCATACACTCTGCTTCCTTTTGAGATAGCAATGCAAAGAGCCCCTTAGAAGGCTGTGCGTTGAATCTTTTTAAGAGATCCCTTTTATAGTCTTCTCCTATTGAATCTGACCAGAACATTCTTAACTTTGTACAAAATCTTTTCATCGGTTTATCTAGACATAGATTAATGACAGCTTCTTTATTTTGTTCTAATAAATTGGGATTGTGTTTTAAAACATTGAGACAAGTAACTTCGTCACATTTGATTAAAAATGATTCATTGAATAAAACTTTGCGCCAAACTTGATTTCTATTGTACAAAATTGTTAATGCTTCTATATTTGATGAAGCTTTCATAGATTGAACCAACACTTCAATTTTATTGACTATTGTCGGGTAATTCTGCCAATTTTCTCCCCAATCTTTTAACAGTGATAAAAGTCTTTCCAGACATTCGGTTACATCTTCACACACATCTAAATGCTTCTCTGCAATAGTGTACAAAAACTTGAACAGCTTTTTCTTTTCCAATTTATTCAATTTCTTTTGTTCTGATTTATATCTTACTGATATCATGAAATCTTTATGTATCGTTTCTGGTATTGCTTTGTCATTTAAAACATGGTATACTATAATTGACTTTTTAAAGGCTTCAAAATGTTTTTTGTTTTCATTGTATACACCACTTTTAATAAATATGTCATTAAGAACTGTCCATGTTTCTTCTGTAAATTTAAATGTTTCAAATTTGTTGATAACACCATGAAGAAATTGTAAAATTTTTTTTTTTTGGGCATTTAATAAGTCAACATCATGAAAATCTTTTAATAATCTTTTTACATCTTCATTATTATTTGGATCACATTGTGATAGCCTTCCGAGTAAATCCTCATGATTGTTTGATTTTAATATGCTTTCATGTTTTCCATCTGAGAAAAGTACATTTCCTTTTTCAGGATATTTTATTAAAAAACTATGATAATGTTCTTTAATTAGATACTTAGCAAAAGTTTTTGTGTCTATAATATGTTCATATCTATTAAAGTTATTTATGATACACTGTGGGCATTTCTTCATAGCCAATTTTGTATACTTAGCATTAAAAAGTGGTAACTGATGATTTTCAACACTATCTAAAATGTTGAAATACTCTTCCCCATATATGCAAATAGTAAACATGGCCTTTTGAAGCATAGGTTTTTTCCAATACATACTTTTCACATAAACACGTAATGGATCTATTGTGACCCATAAGAGTCTCAAAAGTATATTTTCAGGTATTCTGTATATATTTTGTTCTAACCTTGATGTGATGAAAGTTGCAGAGCAATTGGGAAGCCATTTCATTGCAGTTGTCAAATTTATATCAACAAGATAGATAAAGAATTTCTCATTACGGTTAAAATCTTTAAGATGGAGTCTGATGTGAAGAAGCAGCTTATTCCTTGCTTCCGTCAACATATATGGCAAAAGTTCATTATGCAAATAGTGTGGATTTATAATTTGTGAATACTGTGGATCTTGAATTAGCCATAGTGTTTGTTTAATAGCTCTCGATACATAAAGCATGTCCTCACATTTGAAAACTTTTAATATAAAATCAACATTTCTATTTCGACATGCATTATCAATTTTTAATAAATTTTCAACATCTGATTGACTATAATCAATATTTTCTAGTTCTTGGTAATGCTTCTGATCCGATAATTTATTAAACAATTTATGTTTTGCACCAAGTGTTTCTCCTTGGATTGACATTTTTAAACTGCAAATAACCTGTAATGATAATGTAGAAAACTTTTAATGAAAAAAAGGTAAACCACCTTAATGTGTAATTAGCATTAGTTGATAATTTTAAAAAACGAATATTGCGCAATATTGCCTTAAATGTTGTGCAATAGTCTGTTATGGTAAATAACAAATGCAACATAGGTACTTAACACTTCTTGCCATAATTATGGGAACTTACGGTAACGACTCCAATAAAGTAATAATCCAATTTGAAGTATATTAATAATTATTTGAAAGTTTGCTCTCTGGTTGCCCAGTTTTCAATATTTTTTTATTAAACAATCGCAACTTTGACTTGGTTCTTTAAAACGCACTATCTCCCACTGATTACACGTGAAAGTTTGAACTATGAATCACAGCTATGATCTGTGAAGGATGTACCTATGTGATTACTCATTATTGTGTCGTTCGCGAACGTATGAACGATCCAAAAGAACCAGCACGCTAGTGAATAAGTCATTTCTGTCTTACTAATTTTTGCCATATATTACAATTGACTCGATTCGCTAAAAAAAACATTTTTACATGTTAAGATATCGATTTGCGCTGTGTTTATTAATTATATAATATAATAATATATAATATGTATTTGTGGCGGACCTGTGTCCCTGTCGAATTCAGTTCATTTTATTCTATGGTGGCGTCGACCGACATTGACAGTTGACTAATAACTATTGACGAGTGGTTGTTTTGATTTTTAAACCTAATTTATATTACAAATTACTTAAAATAAAGACTAGAAAATTATTTAAACAGTTGCTTCAAAATGAATTGAATATAGTAAATATAATTTATTTAGTTTTATTTAAACGCTGTGAAAGTGTACTTTACGCAAAATGCTGAAATAATGAAAACTTGGGAAGAGTTTCCTGTAAACATATTTTATTTCCATAATCCCCAATGATGTCGGTATGAAATTTCAAACATAGGTATGCATTTATAAGAAAAGAACGACTAACAATAATCAATTCGCTATTATGTTAAACAATTGAAAAACCCTAACCCTCAAACTAAATGTATGTATTATCTAGGCTTATATCTTAGATAATGAGCATCATTTGCAACATTTTAAATTATTAAGGGAATGACAACTAAAATTGGCTTTCTAAAAGTAACCTGCAATATTAGTACTTATTTTGCTTTGTTTACTCCATTAGTTTCCTTTATTCATACATGTTATAGTGCTCTATTAGATATTGTAGTCATTGTAAAGGATGAATGTATGTAGTTCTAAAACAATCAGACTTCTTTTACTGTAAAGTAACCCTATCTTTTGTAGCTTTGTTCAACATAGAAGTGGGCAATGGATGCTAAAGTGCCAGCCAATGGAGTTCAAAATAAAACAAACTCTAAGGTTACCGTAACTGCAATCAAGTCTTGTGTAAGTAAGGTAATATTTATTTACTGATGAATTGGGCTTGGCTGAAAAATCACAATTATCTTAAAAAGCTGAATAAGTTTATTGATATGATTGTTTACTACTAGTATGATAATTTTTTATCAAATAATTTTGGTCAAGTACATAGGTGATCAGATTCTTTCTCCTTTTGATAATATTTTGTTTGGTTATGCATAGCATCTTTTAATTTGCTATTCTATCTCATATCCCCATATGGGGCCAATATATTTTACTAACTTTATTTTCAAGATTTACCATATTTTTTAATTTTTTTGTTTAAAAAAAAATCTTATTATGTTACATCTATGTTATTATATACTATAAAGGCTCTATAAATTAAAAAAAAACTAAACATTAGGAACCATACTTATTATATAATCTATTAACAACTTTCACTAAAGGTATATTAAATAATTTGCCAACATCCTTGGCAATAATAAAGTCAAAATGGTTCCATTTGCGACATGAACATGCAGGTGCTACGTCTTCCAAAACACCGATTGCTTTCAGCTCTTCGGCTAACCGCAGAACTTGCTGAAAATGGTTTATTCTTGGTAAACTAAGAATGAACTTTAAACATTGTTGATTATTGATTGTTAAGTGTTATAATCTTAACAATTCATCTTATCAAACATGTGTCATAAGCACCTGTTGCTCATGCGGTACAAAAAGCTTACAGCTTACTATAAGACTAGTCTTTGGAAATGGCCGATGCACAAAAATTATGAATTTCAATTGAGTAATTCTTATGTTAATCCACAACCACAAACCCTTCAGACTATGTAGGATGATAGATCTTATGTTAAGAAAGGCACTGAAATTTAAGCACTAAAAATCATACCGTTTTATGCACAAGTTGATCATTCTCCCCGTAAAAAATTTCAACTGGCACTTTTACATTTGATAACTTGTAAGGCCTGATAGTGCCATTAAAACCATTCTCCCAAGCCGTGAACACATCTGAATTAACTATTTTGCCATAATGTTCATATTGTTGCCAACTACCCGGTTGTATTCTTGCAACTAAAACCGGTAACATATTCTGAAAATAATAAAGCATAAGTAAGAAATATTTTAAAATTAAAGTGAACGAAATCTTTCTCACAAAAGATAATTAAGTCAATAAGTTGAACAATGAATACTATTTTTTCTTTACTTAACAGGGAATTGAAATTATTTATTTATGTATTTACACTTTATTGCACTTAGAAGTAAATGATGTTAATACATATAAGAGCAACGGACGGCCTTATCCCTAATAAGCGATCTCATTATTTCACATATGTTGTTTGAACCGTATACTTACCAAATCCACTTCCTCATTATCTTCCCCCACAATAAGACCCATCATTCTCGCACAGATATTGTCTTCAATTTTATTTCCGATACATGTAACCGCAATTAGCCGCCATTGATGTTTAATAACTTCTGAAGAATAAATGCCTTGGGCTCGCATTTTGTTCTGTAACCATATGAAGGCACTTTTACTTCACAACCTTTATATAGAAAGAAATATATTTAACCCCATTTGTAAATATATTATAATTAACAAAAAATTATGTTACATACTTATAATTGATAATGTTGACTTGTCTATTGATTTCTTAAACACTATGGTTTGACACATAGGTGTTAATGGTTATTTTGCAATCGCATGTTTGAAAAACATTTTTTTTAAACCTTAAATATATCTAACTAACCGTTAAATCTAAATCACTCAATAATACTTGTATCATCGGTTTAATAGTGTTCAAATATACGGCGGGCGATAAAGCTATGAATGCTACAATCTTTTTGTTGTACTCTGGTCTTTCGGACATCAGAACGAAGAAACTGGTTGTGCCCATTGAGTGGCCGATGTATAGGAGATTGTTAAGCTTGGTGACGTTCAGCACCTTGTCTATAATTGCTGGCAAATCGTATTTTCCGTGTTCGTCAAAGCTAAAATAAACATAAGCGGTTTAATGTCTGAAATTAAACAATGGAAAATTAATAAAGACGAAAGGAAAACTGTGTAGCTTTATAAATTTCTCGCGCAAAAGCTGGAAGGAAAAGAAAATAACCGAGTTGTTTTGTACAGTTGGTTGTACCTAAATTTCCAAAAGTTCGCATCTCGCCTCGTTAAATTTTGATGTGCAGAGTAAATGGTGCCGCGGAAGTTTCCCAGCCATACATCATATCCTGCATCAGCCAGTAAATAGCCTAAAACAGATTGTTGGTTCTATATAGACTTGATTTCATTAAGTACAACCATTTTTCCTAAATTGATCGAGCTTCAAAGGAATGGGCTTTTCTAACCCTCCCCTTCCATCCTACCCCTCCTTAACACCCCCTATTATTTTAGGGATAGTCGTATTTATAAAAAGAGTTATATAAACCAATTGAGGTTTTGTTTGCTCACTGCAATTATAAGCAGGATCTATTCACACTCTCCATACCTAAACTTTTATCTGGACCCATAATTATATAGTTATCTGAGCTACCCATCAGCCCATGCATCAGCAGTACAGCTCTCTTTCCTTTCGCATTATCTATTTTTCTAGCAGATCGCCTTCCTGCTGGAATCCTGTACATCTGAAGTATGTAACCATCCTCTGTCGTCGTCCTGTACGTCTTCACTGGGTAACCAGCTGATGAAATTAGTTGAGGCTGTAAAAGAATAGTTGTTTATAATGTCTTGAAAGACAGCCGTCTCGGGTCTGGACCAATAATAGATGGTGTGATGCCATAAAACGGATTTATTTCAAAATGACATAATTGGTCGATAGTCGTTTTCTCCTTGTTTTTTTGTTGTCTGAGTGACGTTGATAATATTATTTCTGATAGAGTGCCCCAAACTCCCTGTGTAGATATATATATATATATTTTCATATAATGTATATTGATTGTATGGAATATTAAATAATTCGGCACACAAGATGACTCAATAGTATGTTTCAATTGGAATTACTTTCCGAGATAATCTCTAAAACAGACAAACTTTTCGACTTAATAATATAATTTAAATATTTTTACGTATCCAAAATATAAAATCCACTAGGATATAAGCGCACTTAAATAATGACTACTTTTGCCACAAGATAAAAATTGCAATTAGGTTCGTGATTAAGATTTACATTTTGATAAAGTTGTTGGTCCTGTTAAACGGTGAATTTTGTGATATGTTTTATTATTATTGTCTAGCGGATTGCGATCACTCGGCGCTGCTGAAAATGTGTAGTGGAAATCGATTTTCACACAAATCCCCAGTAGTTTCCCGCTTGTCGCACAGGCGTGCTTCAGCGCAACAACACAATATTATTGTTAAACGTTGTCTTGTTTACTTTATGTGTAAACACACATACTTTGTGTGTTTTCTTTCTAATGTACTTAAAAGTGTTCATAGGTTCGGGCATGGGGACAAATGGGGACTTTGACATAATGAAAATAATAAACAATAAAATGCGTTTAAAACAAAGTTATAAGGAGTGGCGGAGAGTTTTCTTTTGACGTTTTATAAGTGTACCATAGATATTTTTGATTTCATAACAATAATAAATATACGTATTAAAAGTATTTTTTTAATGGACATTTGTGTAATGATGGGAAAACATAGAGTATTTTTGTGATAACATAATTTACATTTCTGTATAAAATAGTTGAGTATTTACTTGTTACAATGAAATGTTATGTACCTATCTACTTTATTACTTTTTACATTAGCACTGCTGGTAGTGTAATTGTTTTAAATTCTAAATTGTTGTCTTTATAGTCGACTGAAGGAAGTATTTTTTGCTACTGTGAAGTATCATAGATGGAAACAGACACAGCATCCCTTGCCAGTTTGCATTAACTTTTTTCTTTGTCCGATTAATTCGCATTTAAATTCAAACAGAATTTTTCGCTTACGTGCTGCGCGTACGCACCAGTAAATCGCCTTTGTTGTGCCGTGATACGAATATTTAGGAAGTGCAAAATAAAACTAGGCATGACACAATTCAATATTAAGATGCTTTATACGGAGTTTACATTGAATTATATAATTACCAAGTAATTGTATGTAATTAATTAGTTACATGCGCTTCAATGCAGTCTGGTTTTTTTAAAATTAAAACGCTTATTTCTCATGATTACTGACTATTCTTATGGATGTAATAATTTATGTAAAGACACTTTGCGTGAAGTATATAACCTTTATTGTGGGTAGATTGAACACAGGAATTGTTTGGATTCATAGACTAAGAATTTATTACATCACGTCGCTACCTTGATTACGCGTGTCTTGTACCCTCTTTTTAAAATAATTTTTAAAAAATCCATTTTTAAAATATAAATTAATAGTAAAATAAATTCGTTACAAATATATATAAGATATATTATTGAGGATTTTCAAAATAAACCACAAATTGTTTCTCTGAAAATACAAAGTTTTGTTTTATTTAACACGCCTTAACAATATTACAACAATTAGACAATTACACTTTTATCTCACCTGAAAATACAAAGAAACGACATTTAAAGTTCACTAATATCGCCTCCTCAATTATATCCCTTCATTTATCTCAGGGAGTCTTCATATTAGTCTCTCGGCGGACTATCATCCGCCATTCAATCCCCGTATCCCTCCGACCGCTGTGCCCTCTACCAACTTTCACTGACAACTTATGAACGCGCGAAGCGCGGCAATTTTGAATTAATGAAATGTCATTTCATTACATATATACGTATGTTATAATAATTCAGTGGCGTTACAGATTTCCGTATTTTTGTTTATAAACAAACCGTGTATAATAAAAATATTTTTTCCTTATCGCTACTTTCAATGAATAGCTTAAGAAAAACAGTTAATTGTCTGATGCTAATAGTGCAATAATGAGATACGGTATCAGCTTATTAAGTATATCAATGGCAAGGTCGTTTCCTTTGTCAGAACATTCCCATGTCACACTGTCATGAAGTTCATTGTTAACAAATTTAATCAAATTTTTATATCTGATTCTATTACTCTAATAACATGTGTAGTACGCCCAGTTTGTGTTAACTATATTTCTTGTGTATATAGTAACGTGTATTCACAGCACAAGTTATAAATTAATGCATAAACTTCAACATCTCTAATCTCTAAAAGATTGGACCTTCGATCCGCACTAGTTCCTTGTTGTTTGGAGCTGGGCGGCCGTCACTTTCACTTGATGATGAAGTCTACAGTAGTCAAGAGAGTCTTGACGAACAAATTTCTCCCTTACTTGTTCGTTAAAGTTTTCTGTATTTGTTATGGATAGAGGTTACATCACAAAGAAAAAACACATTTTCTGATGATAACTCCTTATAACTCGGCAATAATATATGTTTGCTTACTGGTAGAAAAGTCGATCGGTGTGTAGCGGTGATTCAAACCCAGAACCTCGGTTAGCTTCTGTCACAAAATATTATGATACACTTTGCCGTACTATCTCATTATCTCTATTTAAATTCAATTCGTGTGTAGTGCGTGTGAACGTAATTATTTTTATTGCCATTAAACATTTTGTTGTTTGTCCTGTTTACAAAACAAATTAGCAGCCATATTTGGAATTAAAAGTTGTGTTTTTAACATGGTGCTGTTTAGTAACTATTTTCTCAAGAATTGTATCTTGGTATCTTGATACACAAATTATCGCTAAGTCACTCTGTCATAGCTAACACTCCACCAAACCATAACTGAAGTTGGATTATGCTCGCGTTGTTCTCTTTTTAACTAATAGGAAAGCTTTTTAGACCTTTTAAATACGAGGCAAGTTCTGAATCGTCTTTTAAAATCTTCATCTCCCGAGATAGAATCTTTTGCTATCAGACAGGGTTTCTTTGAAATATTTTCCTTACTGTTTTAATTTGGCTCTACACCTTCTACTTATTTAATCCAGTTTCGGTTTACTTTATTATCCCACTATTGTAATATGACAAAATACTTTAAAATATATTGGCGCGAAAAAAAGAGAAACAATGAGCATTCGTATAAAATGACAGATTCCAAATTCAAAAGTGATTTCATTTTTAACTGTCACAGTATTTATGGCCATACTTAGCACTTGTGCCTGCTAAGGTCGTATGTCATATGACCAATGGCATAATAATAATAGGCCCGTGATTATTTTGATTTGTGTAAATAATACGCGCGTTTCAGAATAAATGCTCCGTTAAGGAAAAATGTCTTTACTTCTGTTTTTTACGGTTATACTAATTAATGTCAATGTGTGTGTTCCAAGGAGTTTTGTACACACTCAAATTAAATATTTGCGGTACCGGTATTGCTTAATCCAAGTACAGTGCAAACTCTATATAACGACACTGAAGTGACTGTGCATTTAATTGCATTATAAAGACTGGTTGTTAAGTAGAGAGAAGAAAAATCATCGCATGGAATAAGAGTTGAACACAGAGGTGATTACGACGCCTTAGAGAGTTTGTCGTAACATCGGGTGACGTTACATGCAGTTTACACTGTAATTCAGTAATGTTTTAAATGTTAAAATAACATAAAAATATTTATAGGAACTAGTTTATTTATAACATACATTGGGATATTGAAAAAGGAAAACATACCACCGTGGCGTAGGCTTCTTTGGGTAACAATTGTGCGCTGGTAATTGCGTTCATGGCAATAATTGCCAAGAAAACTCCATACATTTTCATTATAATGAATCTGTACACAAATATTTTCACTGTTCACACTCAAAATATTTTTGGTTATACGTTATGTTTTATAATACGTTAGCTTCAATCAAGTTAAAGTATCGTTCTGGCTATTGTTAACTCGCTCAATGTTTTTATTCGCTCGATATTTTTTTTAATTCCGCATTGGAATCACAGTGGGCGCGCTTGTCATTCGAAGTTATGTTGAAGGTACCTTGAAGTTGATGGAATTAAATGTTACGAACGAAGATTTTTCAAAGTTATGACAAATCTATGAATGGACAAGAGAATCGCCTAGATCTTCATCTTTTAGAGTCAGTTATCCTGTTCGGAACTTAATTACGTGACATATATTTCAACTATTTTCAATATGACTAAATTTAATTCTAACATATATCTAAATATGAAGTGAATCTATATGTATATGCTTATATTTAGGTATATATGTATAGACAATAAAATTGTTACATAGTATATATGCATTCGTTTATTTATTGTATTTGAAGAGACGTGGCGCTTCTTAAAGAAGCTTAATTAAAGAAATGACAATAAAAAAGACCCACAAATCTGTTACGCACATCTGTGGATATAGAATATCTCTGAATTTGATAATTCTATTCTCTATGTATGTATTTAATACCTACTAATTCAAGGTCATTCCTTCGGGGTTTTTTTTCTCCCATATGTCTTTCGTTTATAAGATAAAGCATGCGAATATTGACAAAGTTAACTCATGGATTATCACCAGCGTGCTCTTGCATTCCTGGTAATAGTACTCCAGTTATTATATTTATTGCTCGGAATTATTCCAATCATAAGAAATGTGTATGTAATTTTTTTAAGTGCATTCAGTCAAGTTTTTATCGGATTAGTAAAATAATTTTCACCATGCTGACTCAGAAATGATTTTGCACAATTGTCGATGGTAAATTGTGTATTTTTTTTTTAAATATTCAGTCTGTGATATGTTTTTGACTACAGGTTTCACGCTGTGCGGGTTCAGTGTGGTTTATAAATATGGTATTTTTTGGTTCTTAATGAAAATACTTCAACATTTGATTAACTACACCGAAAATTTGTCAATGATCACTCGAATTCGTTAAACTATGAATTTGACATTGAATATAATTATAGACAATACAAGGAAGAAGATACTTGCTTACTAGTTTGTTGGTATCGATGGTTGTAATATGTTAATATGATGTATGTGTGATATAATTTACGACTTGAAAATAATAGTAGGCATAACAGGTTTGATTGCGATTCAAATTTGCGGATTTTTTTGGTAGTATTCCATTCGATAACAAGGACGCCCGATTTGACATAACAATAATTTGGTAATCGCTTCAAAATGACGCTTGAACACTGTCAGATGAAAGCGCTTTCATCTGACATTTGTTTGGAAATGCAAAATGCAGATCAATATCTATATACATTATTCGCTCTAGACGTTTTTTTCTTTTTGACAATAAGCACAATGCTGCTGTGTATGATATTTTTATGTGTTTGAGTTTTAGACATTCCAAATCATATAATATCTAAGCGAACAATGAACATTTTATTGTTATTAGCCTTATTAGTCTTGATAGGTTTAACAATAGTGGAATATTATAACGATTCGATCCAACCGGCAATCACATTTTTTTGTTGTTCTAGTAGGTATTATATAATTTAATGGTATTTGAAATAAAATGTTAAAATGAAACAGTCTTATTATTTACAAAGGGCCTGGCCTTTTCATGACATTTAGATACTGCCAGAAGGCTGACGAGTGGGTTGCTAGCCTTTTAGAAATTTTTTGATTCTTAAAAGCAATTATCTGTGGTAGTTGTGGTTTCGACCTTCGATCGTGACATTCCGTTGGACAATTTTAAATTATTAAAAACCTTGCGAACTTAACGCTAACGTTTCTTGCTATTTTTAATTAATTAATTATTGATATGTTATTACGTAAACGTTTTCATTACAGCTGTCATTGCCCAAAGAGACAACAATGTCGACTAGAAATGTCAGTCAGGGAGAAGAACAGCGCACAGAACTTTTGGGTTCTTTGACCACACAGCAGCAGCAGCGTACCAGCGCTAGGGTGATCAAGAAATTGCGTTTAGAGTCACCAGCGGACAAACGGGGTAATTTTTACACGTGTCTCATAATTCTTTATTATTCTGTATTAGGATTACGATGAAAAAAAACCAAACCTTACCTCCAGATGTAACGGAATGCGATACTACAAATAAAATGGAGGGTAAGGAGCCCCTGAAGTTCCCCATCCAGTTTCCCGTGAAGCAGCGTATGCCGAAGGCGCTCTGGTCGGCGGACGAGAAGAGCTTATTCTTCGAAGCTTTAAACGAGTACGGCAAGGACTTTGACGCAATCACGGCGTACATCTGTGCTAAGATGAAGAAGAGGGGCATGGCGGATGGCCTGAAGACGAAGACTCAGGTCAGCCACTTCTACTATAGGACGTGGCACAAGCTTTCAAAGCACGTACACTTTGATGAAAGTAAGTTATATACAAGCAATTATTCATATTCCCTTCATTCAAACACGTGTTTTTTTTTTAATATTATTAAAGTGACATTCGTATAAAATTGTTATCAACACAATTTATCTCGCCATAAACTTTGAATTTATTTGTCTCAGTTATTTTAATTATGGCCGGGTTCCTAGGTTCCGGAAATGTTTGTATTTTTTTTTTAAATTCGTATGAAATTGTGCATTTTGTAATAAAAATATATAATCTCTTTGATATTGTGATAGCGTCATTTTATTTGTGCATTTGAAAGACAAAAAACAGATTTTTATATATATCTGTATTGTTAAATATAGTTTTGCCACAATTATTGGAAATATAGTATAAATTCCATGTAACGTCACTCGATTTAACGACAAACTCTGCTAAAGCGTCGGAATCAATTGGCTTTGGTTGGTTTAGCTTGCATTCCATTCTGATGTTTCCTCTGTCCATTTAACAAGCATTCTCTATAACGTCGTAAAATGCACAGTCCCCAGTGTCCTTATATAGAGTTTACACTGAATAAAATTGGTATATCTGAATTAATTAGGATAAAATATATGATTGGCTTATATTAACACGACTTAAAAATTACTATATATTATGTAATTCTACTAATTTTCAAAGTACAATTCCAGATGTAAAGAAAGTCGCGCAAGAGCTTTACGCTTTAATCAACTACGGCGAGCTTCGGCGTAAGTTGGCGTCTGTGAGCGAGAAGACGTGCGCGAGACTGGGGGAGATGGTGCGTGGCGGGAGCATGGCGGTGCGTGCCCGTGGGCGCACGTTGCGCGTACGCACGCCCATGTGCGCAGCTTTGCGGCGGCTCAATCAAATCACCGGTAACTTGAGACAGCATGAGCATATAGTGATCCATATTTATATGTATGTTAACAATGATGTTGAGGCAAATCCCAAAGAATAATCATTGCGGTTGCTTTATTCAGACGTCATTAAAACATCAAAAATAGCATTAAAATGTGCTAATTGTGAAATTTCGCCATTTTGATTTTTGGTTGCCTAACTATGCCAAGTGTGGAATATATGTTGCTATAGTAAAATTCTGGTAAAAACCGTGCATTTATGAAATGGTGTATCAAACGTGGTAACCATGGCAACGAGTTTAAGTGACGTCCATTACATTACTGTGAAATGGATGAAACTCATTGCGTAAATAATGATTTCCTGTCACGAATATGATTTTAATCGCCCAAAACAAATGTTTACACAATTTGTTTGTGATAGGGCCGTTATTTATTTATTTATTTATTTATTTATTTATTTATTTATTTTACACTTTATTGCACTTACACACTAGAAGCAAATGACGTTAACAGATGTTAGTACACAAGAGCCTTCGGTACGATTCTTCGGTAATAATCGGATTGGGCATTACTGAAGTATATTAAGCTTGATTCCCCTGAATTGCGACTAGAGTGTTCGGAGTTTCTTCACAAAGTACTGAGTTACCAAAATCTGGACTCAAAGTCAGCAGAGTACATAGGACCATTTTGACACTGAAAACACCTGTTCGTACGCTGCCAAGTTTTTAACAAATTAAATAGTAATAAAAATGCTTTCTACGTACGATTCTTGTCAACAGACTATATCGTACAACCGGTACGACTTGAGGGGCCTTCAAGAAAAGAGCGTGCTTCTCCCTTAAAGGCCGGCAACACACTTACGTAAGCCCCCAGGCGTTGCAGGTGTTCATGGCCGTTGGTTGGCACTTCACTTCGAAGTGACCCGCTTGCTCGTTTACCTCCTGTTACATCAACAAATATCACTAAATTTTATTGATATGTTTTTGACGTTTTGTTTTAAGACTTTTCTATTTTATTGTGAATTATTATATAATTATCATAGTTCCCAAGTATATACATGTATATATCTTATTTCAGAACGTGCGTGCGGCACGCGCGTCTGCTCTCGCGCTCAAGTGGTCCTTCGGGCGCGCAACGCGTGCTCGTGGGCGCGCGTGCAGGCCGCAGCGCACAATCCCCGCATGTTGGCCTCGTTGCCCCTCAGAACCCGTCTCGCCGCCTTCATCAGAGCCCTGCAGAAACGCTGGAAAACCGTATCCTTTAAATGTGCTCATTAAATCCTTTTTTCAGCTTTTTTTCATTATTTATTTCAGTTAGCTTTACAATTTCTTTTATTCACTCTTTCTTCATAGACTGAGTGAGATTGGTACATTAACTGAGAAGATGAAAATCGCTAGAAGTCTGCTTTTAAGCCTATAAGTTCAAGCAATTACCCTTAACACAAATCAGTCGCACTACAAAGAAACGCTTCTCGCAAATGGTTTTGAGAAAGCCAACTCCTGCCCGGAGGACTATGAACGCGATGCTCCTGACTTCGAATCGCATCTCCACCTGGAGACGGACAGGATAATTGCTGCAGGTACTTTAAGTACAGCATACTCCTCAATGCGTGTTCGTTTCATTTGGATTTTATGATGTAAATTCTGACAACGTTGCGAAAATGTTGCGAAATGTGCAGAACGCGCGCTGCCAAAGAAGCTGTCGTTACACCTGGGTCCACGTCCCGGTGTCGAGATTCACCTGCCGGTTCTAAGTCCAAGCGAACAACTGTCCAGCCAGAAAATCTGCTTCTCTTCTTACCTGGAGAGAATGGGCGCTTTGCCTCAGGACAATAGTGGTAATTACCCTTGTTGTCATAAGTCTTCAGGCTTAATAGTGAGTCTTCTCCCTAGCTCGTAGATGTTCATCATTAAAAACTTGCATATGGTATTTCCTGCATCGATGGAAAGAACCAGCATCCAGGAGACATATTTATATTAATCTATTTACCTCTAAGATAGAAGTATATATTTTGTTTTTTTTTGGTACTTTCAGTGAAAATCAGAACGCCGAAGCGCCAAAGAAAAGACAGCACGTCGGAAAAGGAGAAGGACGAGTCGAAGAAGTCGAAAGTGGACGAGGACAGCAAGCTAGTAAACATTGACGAGACGGCCATTGACGGCATCGAGGTGATGGCGCACTTCAGGAGGGATGACGACGAGGAGAAGCCCAGCGAGGACGAGAAGGAGGCGAAGGAGGAGGCGGTTGAGGAGGAGCGCGCCATGTCCGAGCGGGAGAAGGACAGCCACTCCGAGCTGGAGGACGAGGAGAAGTACAACGACACGGACAACGAGAGTGACGGCAGGGTTAATGCGAATGTATGTTTAAAATGCTCAACCGATTTCGATGAACTTTGGTTGGAGAACGTTGCGGGAAGACTATTGATCTCGTCTTTGCTTTTTGTCAGCTATAAGACCGATTTTTATTTTATATAGAAAAAATTGTTCTGAGGCAAATTTTAATTTCAGATAAAATTTCGTATACGGCCGAAGAAGAGTGGCGGTGCCATGGACCCGTTGGTCGGTAAAGACTCAGATGAGATCAAAGTCGAGGAGCTGAAGGTGGAGGAGATAAAGGTTCGGTTTGTGTAAGGCCGGCAACGCACTCGCAACGAACCTTTGTCGTCTACAAAAAGTCTCCTTTCAGGGCGAGGAGGAATCGAAGCCCGTAATCGACGTAGAGACGGCGATACGTCAGATCCGAGCTGGGTGGAGCCAACACGACGCGGGGGACCTGACGGTTGGGGACCTGTATCTCATGGTGAGTCTCGAGGGTCCAATGTTTCATACATATGAACTGTGATAGCTACTAGCTACTCAATTACAGTTTGGATCCCGCTCGGAATTGGAGCTCGACTATTGGTGGGCCGAAGCCACGCCCCCTTTGCCCCAGCCAATCAGGGCGCAGAAGGCGGCCGAGGGCGATAAGCCAGAGAGAGCGGACAGGAGGGAGAAGGGTAACAAGACACCCGAAAAGGGGGAGAGTTACGGGGACGACGAGAGGGAGAAAAGTGATACGGACGTGTTGTTTTCGCCCAAGAACACCTTCAGCCAGGACAGCAACGACGGAATGTCCGGGGATGAGAGAAAATGTGAGTTTATCAGTTTTCCCTGAAACGGGGGGGGGGGGGGGGTGACCTATTTCTCAGAATAGAACTGTTTTAATAGTCTGAACATGTGAAGGTGAAGCGCTGTTGTCTCCAGACCACAAATCTTCAGGCACCCTGAAGCTGGTCAGCAAGCTCATCAACAGGGGGGATCCTCAGCCGGCCCTTCACCCTCCAGATGGCTTTTCATTGCTCAGTGACAGGTGAGGATTAAACGAATCCATTTTACGAATGAGTCGGACGATGCCAATCCAAGAATGTGGTTCCAGGTTGAAGCGCCTCCTGGCCTTGGCGGGCAACGCTAACGTCCCGACGGGCGCGAACACGCCGGTGGCGAAGTGCAATTGCGGACACGTCTGTCCGAAGAAGCAGGCTCAGGTGGGCCTCGACTGTTTTTCTTTATACAGTGCCCACTCCATATAACGCCGTTGTATACCATACAATGGTTTCTCTTGTCTCTGTTTCACGAACCTTCAGTGTCGTTATATAAAGTGTACACTGTAATTAATGTTTTCCATACAACTTGACCTGATCCTGCAGAAGGTGGTGCCTCAGCCAGCCGTGGTGCCCAAAATCGAGTACAACTCGGTGTTCCGTCACCCCACACCCATCGCACCACGCCCTTATACTGAGGTAATGCTTTTTTTTTTAATTTAAACGTTGTCATTATAAATGGCTCTACATTTACCGCCAGTTCCCAAATCAAGGGCAACAAACTCTCTTTCTCTCTCTCTCTCGCCACTCTTTTGAATCGCCAAGTATGCTTGGTTGTTTCTTGCCAGTTCTTCTGACTTATTTCTTCATTCGCCGATTCATAACATCTATCTGGTGAAAGGTATTTTTGATTGATTCGTGTTTGAATTGCTTTTTTTTTACATTAAAATTATTCTTCTGCATCCTGATTGTCACAGAAGAACAACGCGATGTGCCTGGATGGCTTACCGCGCCGTCGCCGCGGAAGACCCAGGGTGTCGGAGCGGGACAGCCCTCGAGTTGTCGTGCAGAGGCTCTTGCCCCTTCTGCCCAAATTGCCTCCCACCAGCAGTGAGTATACAGTGAGCTGATGGGTATCTGGTGTCTGCTCACAGATGCCAAACGGCTTCCATTACTGTCCATTTTAACATGCTGTGTTTAAATCTGTGTAAATCTGTTTTTGTGTATTATTTTAGATTTGATACCAGTAAAGCTCGTTGCGAATTCGTCGCCGCCCGCCCTGCCGAGGATTCTGCCCAAGCCGCCCCCGCCGCCGCCCACTTCCACTGCCGAGTGAGTACTCAAGTATTGCCAGCGTGTAACATTTGATAAAACTGTTTTAATATAATTCTCTTATTTCTCATTTCAGATTGTCCGCCTACTACGTGCTGAGTGAGTCGAACGGTCGGTTCTTCTTCCACGACGGTGATCGTCGGATCCCCATCAACCCGCCAGAAGAAGATGATGCTGGTACTTCATCACATGATCTCATTGCGTTAAATCCTTCAAAACGGCTTAACCGATTCTTACCAAGGTTTCAAATTTCAAACCTCATGAAAATCGGACAAACTTTTTAGACATGTTTTTTTTAAATATGTCCCATAATTTTCACTCTATTTTAGTATATATGTATATGTACTCCTATTTTAGTAGTTCAAATTTCTACTTCACGCTAAGTTATTATATCTACCCCACAAATAATTGTATAATTTTCGTCAAAAACCTCCAGATACAATAAACGGAGATGATGAGAAAGAAGAAGCGAGCAGAGTAAAGAAGGAGACGGATGCGGAGCAGCCCATCTCTGCATCGGTGGCGAAATCCGAGCAGACTGACATGACAAGTAGGTTTTTTTTGCTTATTCTTAATAAAAAATTAATTAATGATAAATAGGCGACATTCTCAAAAAATCACTTGAAAACCATTCAACTGATAATAATATAAAATGTGGTCACACAAGAGTATTAAAAATATGATACTAAAATTAAAAAAAAACCTATTGAATATAAATATAAAATTTCATAAACATCGGTCTAGCCGTTTCATAGGAGTATGTCAACTAACACTGAGACACGCGAACTGTATAATGTGTTCGCCTGCCTTTAAGATTAAAGATATTCTCAGGTTTCCTAACATCGGAGTCGATGTCGCTGTCACCGTCCCGGCTGCTGCGCGACGCGGACGGCTGGCTCGAGGGCTCCGTCCAGGACTTCTCCCTCAGCTCTTTCCTCAACCAGTTGGAAGGCCGTCATCCCGATACTGCGGTAATACCTATAAATACTGGAGCTCGTAGCGAGCGAGGCAGTCAGTATTGAGAGCTCGTGCCGGGTGGACGCCTTTTCTAATTGGGGTCAACCAAGATATGAACCTGACATGTATGAGTTAATAAAATGTTTTATCGTTAGGTGGAATCGCAGCTGCATTCTCTAATGGCGGAGTCGAGTGTGGATTATGTTGCTAAATTTGCATCTCTTGCCGCTGAAGTCACAGAGCAGAGAGATGATAGAGAAGATGTACCGTGATCGTGGAAGAGATGTGGTATTTTTAAAAGCATTATGGGGCAAAATACAATGTTCATTGTTCAAGGACATTTTACTGGTGTTATTAATGATGTCGTCTGCCGGAATTTTATATAGTTTGTACAGATATATTTGTATTGTGTTTTGCCTTTTACATATATGTAGCAAGCTTTTATGTGGACTAATTATTATTGAAATATAATCCTATTATGGATCAATTTTAAGGAAACCTTATTATTTTATTATCTGTGATGTAATCATCTTATATCTGTAATTTATGTAAGAACTACTTTTCCCAAATACATTGAAAATAAAGTTTTTAATCATATTTGTCTGTAATTTATACAAGCCTGAACTAAAACCTAGACTATAAAGTTCCATCTTAATCATAATAATTATTTACTCTGTCTAAAAAGGAGGCTATTTGTCATTGACTTTAATAAATGTTTATTTTTCGTCACGAGATTAAATTTACATACGCTCGTGTTAATTAGGTAATCATTAATATTTATTTATTTATTTAAACTTTATTGCACTTAAACACTACAAGCAAATGACGTTGAAGCAAAAGAGCAACGCGCGACAATTCCAGACAACCCACAATATTTTATGGAAAGTGCAGTAAAGTTTATTTTAGTGAAGTTATGCTTTCAATTGTTATATTATAGGTACCATAATAGTATATTTTGAACCATAACTTTGACCAACACGATAGTTTTTTTTATCTATAAGCATAATTCTCAACTTGTAGAATATATAATAATAAATGTCACTATTTCAAAAGCTAGTAGAGATAAAACGAGAAACGTTAACCTGCAAGCCATATGCAGGTTTGCTTAATCTATGGTTAATTGCGATCTAAACTTGACAATTAACGTATGAAAAAGTGTTAACTTGTCATATGCTTTAGTAATTCTGAGATATGTGATCAAGTGTAAAGCGATCACAATAAAATACAATATTAATTCTGTTTTAAAAATTACATAAATACAACAATTGATAAAACTTCATTGTATTGTGGTTACTTAATTTATTAGATGTTATGATTTTAATAAAGCATAATCAGTTTTTATGAATTCTGATTTTATCAACTTGATTAAACTGTCGGCACCGGCTGATCTTGAGATACAATGTTTTGGGAAATATTTACGTAAGTGCATCCTGGATTTGTCTATAAATTAAAGATTAAATTTAATATGTAATTAAATGCGCATACGATCTAGACATTATAAATCTTGATCGTTACTTAATGTACGTCTCCAGTAGCACATTTAGTAACGATGTAAAGTACGATGGAAACCTAATAGATATTCAGAAAATAACTCGGAAGTCGTTTTAAATGCTTATAGGTATTTGATTTTTTCAGCTTGGTTATTGTTTTACCAGCAATATTCTTAGGAGTGCTCTTATTTGGAGTATTTGTTATTGTGCCTTGTGCATTTATATTTGCATCATGGTATATGAAAATTAAGGAAAGAAAACTACAAAGGAGACAAAAGGATGGTGCTAACATTGCCTTCTTTCATCCATATTGCAATGCTGGTGGAGGTGGAGAAAGAGTTCTATGGGTAGCTATTAAAGCTATTTTGACTAGGTAAGTGTTTTTCCTTATTGTATTACAGATTTTAATTATACCAGTTTGTTTAATGATAAAAAATTAAATATAGATATCCAGACACCAATATCTACATATATACACTAGAAACGGCAGAACCTAAAGCAATACTGGACAAAGTGCAAAACCAGTTCAATGTTAAAGTTGATTTAAATAGTATTACCTTCATAAGATTGACCTTAAGAAAGGCGATAGAAGCAAAGTCATATCCTTACTTCACATTGCTGATGCAAAGCTTGGGATCCATAGCATTGGCCATGGAGGCATTCCTTAAATTTAATCCAGGTAACAATTGCTTGACAAAAACTTCAGTTTGACTTCTCTCTTTTAATGACTTATAACTCAAAATTGTTTTGTGTATAATTTTTTTTATATTTCTAGATTTAAATTAGCATATTTGTTTTTGAATATTGCACTAACCTAATTGTATTTTAAGTATTCTTCTATTGTGTGGGTTGTCTGGAAGCAATTATTAGTAATAAGGCCTCCCATTGCTCTTATATGTATTAACATCATCTACTTCTACTGTTTAAGTGCAATAAAGTGTAAATAAATAAATAATTAGTAATCTAAGACTTCTCTTCCAGATATCTATATAGACACTACAGGCTGTGCTTTCACCTACCCCATTTTTCAGTACCTCGCCCAATGTCCTGTAGGGTGTTACACGCATTATCCTACAATTACATCGGCAATGATGCGTCGGGTCAAACATCGAATTACAACCTATAATAACTCTAGTGTCATTTCACGCAATCCTATTCTTACATGGTGTAAATTGATGTATTATAAGATATTTGGATGGGTAAGTTATTTAAAAAGTATTACGATATTTAAATGATGGGTAAAATATAATGTTATGGTTCACTGTGTATTTACTTGGCTCATTCACATAGTGACTTTTGTTTAATAGTTATATAGCGCTGTGGGTAAATGCGCTGATGTTGTCATGGTAAATGGTACATGGACCGAGGAGCACATCAATGAACTTTGGGGCATACCATTGAGTACTTACAGGGTCTATCCACCTTGTGAAGTGAGTAGGGTTTACTGTACTTTCTTTACTATTTAAATATTTTGTTTGTAATTCTACCGTGAAAACGTTAGGTATACCACTTATCTTGTTTTTATATTTAAAAAAATAAAAAATATATTGGCTTATAAAATGATCTAAAAGGATTAATTAATGTTTGATTATATATCTTAGGTATCAGAACTGAAAAAACTCCGATCACTTGTGAAGGATTCGGATCCAATTAGAATACTTTCGGTGGCACAATTCCGTCCAGAGAAAGATCACCCATTGATGCTCCAATCAATGTATGAGCTACGGAACCTTTTGATCAATAACGAGATGCTCTGGAATAAGGTACAAACATGTAAAAAATATAATCTGATTTCAGTTAATTCAGATTCTAATAACTAATTCATTATGAAAAGTTCAAATATTTTGCCTGGCCTTAACAATTTTTTTATAATTTATGGCATATTTATAGATAAAACTAGTGTTAGTGGGTTCATGTCGCAATGAAGAGGATAAAGAGAGAGTGCAGAACCTCAGGGATTTAGCCAAACACCTGTCTATAGAGGATAATGTCCAGTTTATAGTTAATGCATCCTACGCTCAGCTTCTACAGCTGTACCAGACCTCATACATGGCCATACATGCCATGTGGAATGAACATTTTGGAATCAGTATGTCTTTATCTGGCTTATATTATTATGCTAATTTAATTAACCTTACAAATACACAATTTGTTTTACAAGTACATAAATATCTTAATTATTTTTAACCTCAGGTGTAGTTGAATGTATGGCTGCCGGTCTCATCACTGTAGCACATCGGTCTGGTGGACCTTTAGCAGACATCATTGAGCCTTCACTTTCTTCTCGGACTGGATTCCTGGCATCTGAACCTGATGAATATGCACGGGCAATATTGGAAATAATAGCACTGCCCACACATGAAAGAACCAACATAATTGAAGCAGCAAGGTAGCCGACTCCTGAACCCCATTTGGTCTACAGTAGTTATTTCTAAATGGGTAATGCTAATTATGAAGTACTTCCCATTTTATAATATCTGATTTAATTTATTTTTCAGGGCATCTGTAGACCGTTTTTCTGAAATGGAGTTTGAAAAGACATTCCTTAGAGTAACTGAGCCTTTGATGAGGATAGATTAAGAATTCACTTTTATTGTTATTTAGTTTAGTATGTAGAGACCAGCTTTCTAGCAATGAACATTGCCATACTGAGTTTTCAAGCATTTTATTTACAAAAAACATAATAATAATATATATTTTACACCAATTGAACGTCATATAATCATCATACACTTTAATAAATGTAGAACAAATAAAAGGAAAATAATAAAATGTATAACTTTTAACTTAAAATATAATTAACATGGAATGCATTAAAATATTAATGGAGAGTAACCCACTCTATCTCTGGGTATCAATCTGAGTTCTGAACCATGTTTTAAAAAAACATTACCTGAAAAAAAAACCAATAAATTGTTAACAATGTTTTGCTATTTCTTTAGTATATTTATATATCCAATAAAACATGCTTAAAAATGTATCTTTTTATTCTTACCAGCACTTTGTTGGGGGTTGATTCCAATTCCATCATCCGTTATTATTGCACTGGTTGCAGGCTCGACTCGAAATTCCTCAGCTGCAAATTTTAGCACAGCTGTGAACGGTGTTGCCTCAGGTACGCTTAGTCTGAAATTTGTTTTATTACATAACTTCATTGTCTTTAAAACGTTTTTTACTATCTATTATATTTCCAACCTATTAAGCCTAATCGGTTTGACAATGTAAAAAAAAATTATTTGATTACCTCATAAATGAAACAAAGTTATCCCTTCAAATATATAATTATAACAACATAACATAATATTAATAAACACTGATTTACAATAAAATATTTTCCCAAAAGCTTACATTCTCATTAAGTTCAGAAACAAACCCCATGAACACGCACTTTAAATTATCATCTTGACACAATGTTTTTGTGATTCTGACCAACTCTGTATATGTTAAATCTATATAAAAGAACTCGGCAGACATATCTTCTTGTATTAACTTACAACAGTCAAATAAAGCTTTGGATATGAGTTTAAATATATCCATATGATTCAAACAGAGTCTTATAAGACGGGCTTCATCACTGTCAAGAAACATTCTCCAAAACAATTTTTTGGAGGAATTCTTAAAAGCCATTACATTTAAAAATGCATTTACAATACTGTTAACTGTATTACAGAACTCTATACTGGTATTTAACATGCTAAAAATTAACAATTCTAATACATCTTTAGTACAATTGTTTAACATGTTAAATATAACAGTTTGAATGTCTTCAATATCATGTAATTCTAATAAAAGAAACTTTGTTTTTAAAGGCAATAATTTATTGTTAGGAACATTTACAGACAAATTGCATAAAAGTGTCTGTATTGAGGATGCTTCTAACATTAAATCTGACAAATATGATTCAAGTTTTTCTTCTGAAAATAATTCTAAAAATATTTTAAAAGCTAAATCCAGTATATTTACTTCTACCGAAGATGTTATGATCTTTCTCAGTATAAATTTTGATGGATCACTTAAACAACTTTTGAGAAGAAAAACTTGTATATCATTGGAGTTGCTTAATGCAGTTAAAAAATCGTCAGTGAGCGACTTTTGTTGTAATCTATCTAAAGATTTTTCAATGTGAATTGATATTAAGAAAGCATTTTTTATTTCTTTACAGCATGTGTCTTTACTGGGCCAGTTCTCTTGCTGACACAAATTTAAATAGTCTTGAAATGCATTCAGAAACTGTTGACACACAGCTGTTTCCATTGCAATGTCTATGTGATTTCAAACTAGCCCTGTGGTTACCATTTATTTAACTAAAATCTGTATTTTTTCTTTAAAAAATACTATTTTTTCATAGACCCTACACTTGTTTAAGTTAAATATTATCATAAGCATGATTGCTATACGGCACACTTACACTTTAAAAGGCAGCTTCGGATCAGAAGTTAGCGTGATCTTGAATGTAACTTTAGACCTGAAATTGTAATTTATAAAACAAAAATATTTAGAGGTTTAAGACAAAATATAAGAAAGTATAATACTGATAAAAATCTATTACATTTTAAAAATGACAAAATATGAAGACTATTTACTCGAATGCTTCTTTACCGGATTTTAGTAGAGAAGGTTTTAAAAATTCCACTTAGCATTAGGTTATGAAAGGAAATTACAAAAAGTTGGTACGTTTCACTTTCAAGTTTGTGTACCATAATTTATTATTTGACATTGAAAATTCAATATATTACGTTGTTGACGTAACGTTAACGATTGTGTCACTTTGACAGTTCGAAGATACAATTAATGTAGATACTACGGCCGAATAGCTATATTGAGTTAGTATATAACTTTATCAGTGAAGTTGGCTAGTAAATAATATTAATTTCATCAATAACAAATCATGCGCTTACTGCCACAATTAAATGCTTATATAGCTGTGATGAAAATACATACGACTTAAGAGTATTAGCCTTACACTGGGAAACCAGAACCCTGGCGACTAATAAGTGAGTGGTAATAAAAATTCATATTATAAAGTAGACCAATAAATTGGCTGCCAGTCCAGTGCCAGTCTGTTCACATTCTGACTCTGTGGCAAAATCACGTCTCTCATTATCAATGTCAAGTACCATAAGGTCTTTGATATTTTACTGTTGACATCGCATTTGAAAACATGGATTATTATTGATTGTTGTTACTTGTTAATTGTTATAGGTCAGTCCCTTCACATTATATTAAAAACAATAAATATTGCACTGATCTATATAAATAAAGGAGAAGTCATTCAGTTTAGATATTAACTTCACTGTTATTAAAATGCTTATGAGAAAAAACCTATTAGAAAGTGTCACAATAATATGTAGTAGTTCAACATTACTATGCGTGTTATTAAATTTCGCGACCAATATTTCGCCACTTACCGGTTATTGGTTTGTTTCTTATACAATAATTTTATTTATTACATCTATTATATTAAGTGTTAAAATTATTCAATGGCTTTTGCATCTAAGTAAACCATTAAAATATGAATTAGTCTTTGGAAAGTATCCTTTCTCATCATTCTTAGTCAAATTACTACCTATCATTTTAAAGAAGCCATCAAAGAAGGAGACTGTTCAATGCAAGGAGTATGATACTAATGAGTTAAGTGTGATAACAACAGTCTTAGAAAGGAAATTAATATCATCATGGTACATTGAATACATATCACAAGAAATAAGTTTTCCATTTGCTTGTAAACAGATGTTGGACAATATGATCAGCAAGGCGTTTCAGGTAATATATTTTTTTTTCTCTAACCCATTGCTAATTTCATTTCTTTATTATTTTAACTTTACCCAAATGAATTATTCCAATGAAATAAGGTAATATTATATTTATAGATTTGCAATAAAATTGAAACTAAAGATGTATATGTTGATGTGTGTGCAATACTAATAAGTCACATAAAAGAATATAAAAAAGCATTGAAAAGATATGAAAACTCTTCGGAAAAATCAATTGAGTCCCTATACAAGAAAGCTCATCGCATATCTGATCCTTTAAATAAAAGCACAGCTGTAGCAGATCACTGTATTAATATTATCAGAGTTGTTATGAAAGAGCTTGTTCCTTGGGAATTATGGGACACACCTCATTCAGAGCTAATTGTAAGAATTCTCGCTAAGAAACTGGACACCTATGTTAACACAACAATTTCCAATCCCGTCTGGTTAAATGATAAAATATTGTCAATATTGACTTTACAAAATAATATGCCTGAAAAACAAACATTATCCAATGCAAATATAGAGAAAAGTGATTTATCAAATATTAAAGGGGACAAATTGGATTCTTCATTAACTCACCCACTTGATACCAAAGACATATTGGATATTCCATTGAATACAGAAAATAAAGAAACTATTAAAGTAAATGATAAGTGTATTGAGGCCAAAGAAGTTACGATTAGTGCAGAACCAGTTGAAATTAAATCTGTATTACGTCAACGTAGGGGACGGCAGGGCAAGAATGAAGTAAAAATTTATGATCGAGTCATCGAGGGTAAGCTAGAAAGTAATTCATGAACATTCATCATCCATAATTTTATTTTTCAGCATTTCAGCAAGTTTAAAAGAGTCACTGCAATACTCTGATATTTCCGTGTGTATTACTTCTAGTTTAAATGTGCACATTTTTTATTTATTATCTGAGTGCAAATGTCATTGTTAAAAATTATTAGTAAAAGTTCCATTATATGGCTGGTATAGTAATTTTAAGTATATTTGCATTTTCTTTTAATTCATTATCATATATTGTTTGCTTTGCTTTTAGGCAGCGTTAAAACATGGGAAACAGATGTAGACCTTCAGTGCATCAGCATGGGTCAGGACCTGTTGGAGAGCCTCGATGAGATGACCCTCAGTAGACTTTGGGGCCATGAAGATGTGGAGACTAGTCCCACCATGCGAGAGACTTCTCCTCAACCACTGTGGTTTGGTAAGCTTATTATATATCATTGTTTTGTAACAATAATTAAGGGTGCAAGCTTATATTTGACTAAATGTGCATCTTTTAAAACCTTTAGGTGAGGAAGATGCAATAGAACTAGACTCGGAGCCCTCTAAAGAGACAAGAAGCAGTCCCAAGGCGACAGATGCCTTGCTAAAGGACATACAGAGCACAGTGAGCCAGGCCAAAAGCAAGATCGGAGACCTGCAGGTCCCGTTGCACGTAGACAAGCCTCCCGGTGTATGTTGCACGTACTATCTTGCTTCTGCTAGCCTAGGGTACAAGTGAGATGTTTTCCATCTTCTGTGAAAAGTCTCACTTGTAAATAAACATTTCTCAACAGGATTTTAGGTACAAGTAGTGTGTGGTAAGTGTTTGGGAGTGTTTGTCGGGCCTTGTGTGGTTAATCTACTGCATGGCGTGTCTGCATGATCGCTTTCACAACTGTTGACCTTCAGAACTAATGTTTAGCACTGCTGAGATCTCTCTTCTCGGGCTTCTGTTCTATGCGTCTGGTTTTAAGGATGTTGTTACTATATATTTTCAAATACTACTCAAATTTAATACACAAAAACATAGATTTTAATAAATTCTTGGGATTGGTCTACTTTGCTTGGGTATTGGGGAGGTACGATTCTATGTGATAAAATAAATACTGATATCAGATTGATTGTGTAATAAATTCTTGGTATATTCAGGACGAAGCTGCCGGCATGATGGAAGGTCTTCTGGACAAAGGCATCGCGGGGATCCGAAAAGGACTGAGATTTACAGGACTCAGTGATGACTCACAGGTAAAACCGGATTTATATATATACATGCAATTTAACGGCTTACATAAAACTACACTTAATTTCAGGAGAAGTCGCCTTCTCATCAGCGAGAAAAGCTGTCACCTGAAAGAAGGGGCAGACCTGAAGTGACCGAGCACAGGGATATCAAGGAGCATGTTCCTAAAGGTATATCGCTTTGTGTTGAACTGCCTATTTTCATATATATTTATATCAATATTTATATTTAATTTATAGATGACAACACATCTGTTCCTCAACTTATAAAACAGCAACGGGTCACATCTCAAGATGGCTCGGTATGAGTTTTTATTTATATTATTTTAATCTGAGTTAGTTGTAATGTGCAGTTATTATATGCCCAGGCTCAAGTGCGGGCCGAGGCCGCTGAGAGCCTGTCGGGGTCTCCGGAGCCGCAGTACGAGGAAGCGGCTGATCTGTCGCACTCCATCGCGAAACTGCGCTCTCTGCTTCACGAAGCTGCGCCCAGGTACCAGGGTCAACGGTGGTCTGAGTTTATGTGTTTGGGTAAAGAAGGGTCTTGTGGTTACTTTATCTGTATATGGGTCAAGTGTGGTCTAAGTTTATGTGTTTGGGTAAACAAGGGTCTTATATATAGGTCGACAAATGTCTGTATTTTTTGGAACAATGGTAAATTTATATGTAATAGAAACGAAGAGATATGGTGGGAAGGGGCGGAAGAGACACGCGGACGGACGCAGACCCAGCACTCCGAGAGGCACGTGGACACCGCCACACTTGCTGGTAAACATTAAAGACGCAAGACGCACCCGGGTCTCGAACGACTCATCATACATCAAATTTTACATTTCAGATGAGTACGACATGAATCTGGAGAGGAACCCTTCTCCAAATCAAACTTCAAACAACATGCAGAGGCTCGACAGGTCTTAAGCTTAATCTCAAAACAAATCAGTCTCATTGAAGCAACACAAAGTCAATGTTAAATTGATTTGCAGACTATTCCAACGCACCGTGACGGGTGTCTTCAACTCGATAAAGACGGCCGTGGGCGCGGAAGAGGAGGGCGAGGCCAAGTGCCGCGCCCAGTGGCACTACGTCACCACCAACGTGGACTCCAGCGTAAGCCCTTTCCAGCACCATCTATGCGTACTATGCAAACGACTCAGTCGTGTTTTGAGAATATTTGGTTGATTGGCTGTGCATTTATGACGTCATCGATCCTTAAACGCGCTAAGTTCTCTCAACCCTAGCCACTTGGTCCTTCGGTCCGGAAAATGGTTGCAACTTGCCTGCATTGTTAACCTCTGCAGGTGGGCAACGCGGTTTCCCGTCTACTGGGCTCTCGCCGAGCCCTGACGCACGTGGACACGGCCCTGGACTCCCTGCAGCAGCTGCCGACGCCCGCGCCCGCCGACGACGACCTGGGTGAGCCTCCGACGCCAGTTGCGCGCTCGTCCTCCGGAGGCGCTGTCTTAAGTTCCCGAATTGATTGCAGAGGACAGCGGCGTGTGGGGCGCGGCTTGCGAAGTGCTCAGCGAGCTGCGGCTGCTCGAGGACCACGTCTCCTTCCGTCTGGCGACGCTGCTGCTGCCCGGTAGGCACTCGTGAGGGCGAGCGGCAAGGGAAAGCCGGTATCACACTCATTTCGACTCCGCTTCGCAGACGTGGCCGAGGCTTTGATCTGCTCGTGGTTGGAAGAGACGACGGCGTGGGTGAGGAGGCAGCTGTTCGCCGCGTTCCAGTCGTCCGAGCCGGGAACCGAACCCGAAGCTTCGGAGACCCTGCGAAGTCTCGACATCGATGAGACGTGTCGGATCATTCTGCAGAAGGTGCCAGGTATATGTCGCCCTCGTGTATCCTGTCGTTAATGGATCAAGTGACGGACCCACAAGAATGTTGTGTCTTCTAGAAACGTACGTCTTCGGCGAGGAGACGCTGGCTCAGGCGGTCCGGCTGCTGGTGACCAGCTTCAGCCACGAGACCATCAACGGGGACGTCGTGTATCGCACTTTAGATGTGTTCGTCCAGCACTTCGTCAACTCGGCCGCATTCAGGAACGCGTCGTTCGATACTAACTGAATAGGCCTTGTTTATTTATTTGCATGCCTCATGCTCTCTCTTGCTTTGATCTCACTAATTAAGACTATTCATTTTTATAACTAATAAAGTTTACCTTCACGTAAAAGTATTAACTTTTTTTTATTAACCATTGAACTTTTGGGCTTGGTGACGTCATGCTCTACCGATAGCATTAATTGTCTCAAGTGTCAAGGTCCGCGAGATCCACCTCAACAGGGACAACCACCGGATTCAATCTTGAGTTTAGATTTGACTCTATTCATTGCTTGCCTAAAGGAAGACTCAGAATGCGGGTCAATTTGAAATTAACAATAATACCGTTTTGTAGAATGCCTCTTGGGCACTTTGATGCAGTGCACTTTTTTTATGTAAGAGGAGGCAAACGAGCAGGCGGGTCACTTCGAGTGATCCAACCGCCGCCCATGGACACCTGCAACGCCAGGAGGCTTACATGTGAGTTGCCGGCCTCTAAGGAAGAGGAACGCTCTTCATGTGCACGTGCCATATTTGCTACCTCTTTTACTTAAACAAAAAATAGATGTGATCAAGTATCCAAGACATTTTGTTACATTTTCTCGAAGTGAATAGTTATTTAATAAAATTAATTTAAAAAAAAACAATTCACACCAACTACACAAACTGCGTTGCCGTTATAAAGTTGCGCGACGCCCAGAAACCCTTTGGTACAGCAATCAAGCTCGGCCTTCGCCACCGCGGCTACTCATTCCTGGGCAGTTGATGACTTCCCGCAAACCTTTGAGCTAGTTGCAAGCCAACTGTAAATGGCGTCGCGTTTCTGGCTTGTGTACCCCGAAGGCAAAAAAGTATCCAAGATGGTCACAGCATAGGTGTGATTTGACCTCGGTGATTGAGCGTGACCTTAGTCTACCCAGAGTCGTTGAGAAAATGTCAAACAGAAGTGAAATATGGAATCTGTCAGTAGTGTCTTATTGTGAAAGTGTAATGTCTTTAAAAGGATCTGAGAGAACGCACCTCCACACACACGACTGGAAGGCAGGGTAAGAGACCAGTTAATCTTCCCCTCCCAGTTCCGGCGGCCAGAAACTAATAACCGCGGAGTCTCTGGTAGAATGCAAACGCGACCTCAGTAGTCTCCATATGCGGAATCGTGGGTTACATACACCCGAGGAGTGTTTAAGTGGGTATGGCTCACCGGTCCTCTGAGTAGCAGAGGTTTCTTGGTTAGTGAGTAGAGTCGCACATATCCTCGTGACCTTTAGGTTCCGGGGAATGTGTAAAGGATTTCCTCCTCGGTTATTGAAAAAGAAGGCAAAAAAAGCATGGATACATTAAAGCGTTATAGGGATATATGCTGTAGAGTCTGTGGTACGAAAATAGTTATTTGATGAGTCACACTCCAGCATGCTTTTTACCAACTTACAGTTATGTCTTATATATTTTGTTTGGCGAAACCAAAATAAACATACATGTATATTAAGAAACACGTTTTGTAAAATTAACTATTTGTTGGCCCGTTGTTCTCATGTTCTAATATAAGTTAGAAGAAAAATGTCGTGTTTAGTTATAGCTGTCTGAACCAACTCCGAACATATATAGTATGGTACTATAAATTGATTAAAAAAGAAGAATAGAAAATGGATCTCATCAAACCATAAAAAAACATTAAAAGCTTATAAGAATAAAATTGATAACAATGCCCAGGGAGATTTCGTAATGTCTTTAATCCAAGGATATGTATTAAACGTGTTCGCATACACGTCCGAGAAATCATTAAAAACACAGTGGATAGGTGTTGCACTTTCTGGCCGAATATTCTCCCGTAACACGTGATAAATTATGTGAAAACAGGAATCGAACAAATTAATAATATTCATAGTTTTTAAAAACAATTTGGCAGATCGAATATGTAAAACTGATAATTATTAACTGAAAATAATTAAAAGAAAGACGTCATTAGGAAAATGAAAAGAAGTAATTATACTATTAATTGAAGTCAAGCGAAAACTAATTGATTTTTTATATATTTAAATTATGAAAAACAATTATGAGCGTGTATATAAAGGGTTAATTTTCCATATGAATTCGTATTTGCAAACGAATAGTAAGCAGTGAAGATGGGCGTCTCGAAAATATCATTCGTTCTACTGCTAGTAGCATGGGGTGTGACAGGTATGTTTTTTCTGATTCTTATCTCTTATTCAAGTTTTGTTTTGCACAATTTACCAACTGCACTACTTCTGCAGGAGAAGACCCCGAGACGCGAGTTGTAGGCGGCAAAGACGCCCCCGAGGGCCTCGTGCCGCACCAGGTGGCGCTCAAGACGAAGGACAACTGGACTTTCTGCGGCGCTGCAGTCATCTCCGACAGGTGGATATTGACAGCAGCCCATTGCGTAGAAAAGTAAGTAGCTATTCACTTAGGTGCAATGCAAAAAGCACAGCATACTCATATACCAGGGTGAATCTAGAGAAAATAAACTGTCCAAATTATTTCAGTCTTAAGCCATCAGATTTTGTTGCTGTAGTGGGTACCTTATCAAGAACCAAAGGTGGTACGAAGTATGAGATAAATAAAGTGATAACTCACAAAAGTCACAACAAGCCAAGTAAATTCAAAAACGACATTGCTGTCATAAGTACAAAAAAGAAGATTGAGTTTAGTAAGAATGTTAAGGCGCTCGCATTACCCACACAAGACACCCCTGGAGGAACTAAGTGTATCCTCAGTGGTTGGGGAAAACTGGTAAGTGGTTTTGCTCTTCATTAGCTGAATTTTGAAATCTACTTTGATTTCAAATATACTAGAATGGTTTTTATACTTTTAGAGCAAACAACAGGGATCGCCTGACAAACTGCAGTATTTGTATGTCAATACTATAACCGGCCCGAAATGTAATGACTACTTTAAGGGAAGGTCACCAGTGACTATTGATGACTCTCAGATCTGTACCCTCAACAAGCGGGGAGAAGGGACCTGTCAGGTAAATGTTTTGACGTCACTTTTTTAGCAGCTGTGTTAATCGTCAGAATCCGAGTATATATTTGTAACTTTCCAAATTTCCAGGGAGACTCGGGCGGCAGCTTGGTGTGCAACGGCGCCTCCGCCGGCATCGTGTCCTTCAACTGGCCCTGCGCCAACAATTTCCCGGACACCTACGCCAACACGTTCAAGTACATATCCTGGATTAAAGAGAATACGAAATCGCCCTAAGCATTGCATCAATTCAATGAGGTGTTTCATTCATGCTAAATTATAGCCAGAATTTCTTTTACTAATTATAATACTGCAATCATTCATGTGTTTCTTATTTCATGGGCTCTATACAGAATGTATGCTTAGTACTGTGGGATAAAAAAGAGTTGCAATTACATTTGAACATAAAGGAAACTAAGTATGCCTAACTTACCTAACCGAAACCTTATTGTATACTATATGAAGTAAACTATTTAGAATATTTCAAAATATATCTATACTGTCATAGATGTTAAGATAACCTGGACGCAGGAGATTTGAAAGTAGAAAACGCTAACTTTTACAGTTCATTAAAGATTAATTGATATTTATTTGCCATAGCCTGAAGTACTGCTAACTACTGCCCACAATAGGATGCTCGTATCCTTTCAAGTTCCCCATTTTTGTAGGATACTTCAAGAGCCGATCTGATATTATCATAGAATATTTCTATTTTTCCAAACCTTAACCTGTAGTAGCATTTTTTTGCTTTTTATTTATTTATTTATTTAACACTTTATCGCACTTAAACACTAGAAGCAAATGACATTAACAGATGTAAGAACATATAAGAGCAACGGGCGGCCTTATCGCTAATAAGCGATCTCTTCCAGACAACCCACACGATAAAATAATACTTAAAATATAATAAGACAGGTGCAAAGGGTGCGAAGAATACAAAAAAATAATAATAATACAGAAACAAAACACAACATACATTAAAATAAGAAAAACCGAAAAATATGCTAATTTAAATCTAGAATTATAAATAATTATATTGTAGACAAGAAATGCTTACGAAGAAGTGATTTGAAAGATGATAGTGAGGAGGCTGATCGAATAGGATCGGGAAGTGAGTTCCAAAGCTTAATAGCGGACACTGTGAAGGAGTTTCCGTAAAAGGAGGAGTGGTGGGGTGGAATTTCGAGGATATGTCTGTTGGAAGAGCGCAGATTGTAGTCGTAGGGACCCATAAATTTGAAACGATTTTTGAGGTAGGACGGAGTTTGAGGACTGAAGAGGATATTGTATAAGAGGTGGAGGATGTGGGAATCCCTGCGAAGCCGTATGGGCAACCAGCCTAGCTGCTGTCGGTAGGATGAGATGTGGTCGAATTTCCTTAGGCCAAAGATGAATCTGATACAGAGGTTTTGTAAGCGGTCAAGCTTGTTCAGGAGCTCCTCACTCAGATCGGGGTAACAGGAATCGGCATAGTCTAAGATGGGTAGAAGAAGTGAGTGAGAAAGAAGGATTTTGGTACGGATAGGAAGAAAATTAGTTAAGCGTCTGAGAGCATGAGAAGATGCGTAGAGTTTACGCCCAACTTCTTTGACAAGCGACACCCAGGAAAAATTCTGGTCAAAGATCAGGCCTAGATTCCTCACTGTTCGACTAATATTTATAGTCACGCCGTCTATAGAGACAAACGGAAGACTAGCCCATTCAATTTTCGAAACAAAGTGAGGACTACCGAATATGGTCACTTGGCTCTTTAAAGGATTGATATTGAGTCGAAAGCTTTTACTCCACGCCGAGATAATGGCTAGTTCCGCATTTAAAGTCTCCATGGTAGAGGGAAGGCGGTCAAGAGTAGATTGGGCGTAAATTTGAAGGTCGTCAGCAAAGAGATGGAAAGACAGAGATAAACTAGCAGTTAAGGAGTTAATATATATGGCAAATAGAAGAGGAGATAGCACGCCACCTTGTGGAACACCTGATTTCACCAAGCTCCATTGGGACTGATCATCACTCGTTCTAATACATTGACGACGTCCCTGAAGATAACTAGAGAATCAGCTTAAAGCGGGCTCAGAGATTTTAATAGAACGGAGCAACTCGAGTAGAATTTTGAAGTTTACCCTATTGAACGCATTACTGAAATCCAGCAAGGCAAGAACGGTGAGTTTCTTGTCATCCATCCCACTACGAATATCATCAGTAACTTTAATTAGCGCAGTAGTTGTACTATGACCAGGTCGAAAACTTTGGATAGAAAAGGCAAAATAGATATGGGTCGAAAATCAGATGGAATTGAAGGGTTAGACTTTTTAGGCAAGGGAATGATAAAACCATCCTTCCAAGAGGTTGGAAAAACACCTGAAGAAAGTGAAAAATTAAATAAGTGTGTGACCACTGGAAGAATGACTGGCAGAATGGGAATGATCATAGCCCGACTGATGAGGTCAGAGCCAACAGCATTCGATGATATGGTTACAAATGATAAGTTAATAAAAATACAAAACAAGCAGTTGCGAGCATTTACTCACCTAACGTTAAATATTTAAAAAAATCTGAAGATCAAGATCCGACAACATTTTAACGAATTCTTTTCCTCGAATTATTTAATTTAATCACAAAGTTGAAAACATTTTAACACTAAAAGTAATGAAGAAGAATGAAACCGATGAATACAATAGATTTAGAAATATATTGTTGGAAACTAACTTCAGTGCAGAACGGCTAAAGCGCCATCTATATCTCTAATAAGTAGTTTAAATGCATTATCAATGAGCATTATATTTATAATAAAATTGTTACGATGTATTTCTTACTCTGCACAGTATTAAAAAAGAGATTTTCCTTTCCTTATTAACAACCTAGAAATGCTTCCACCACACCTATTTGATTTCATAAATGCTTAAAAGAGAGAAAAAGATCAAAGAACGTTTAAAAAACTTGACGGTAGGAACCGTCCTCATTTGTCCGTTTGTTAATTCTAGACCAGTTTCATAGTGTCGTATACGATTAAATTTTTAGTTTTTAAAACGAGAAGTATCAACAGTAGCAAATCTATAAGTATAAAAAGTCATAATTATTATCTTAAAACTAGCTTTCCGCCCGCGGCTTCGCCCATGTGTAATTTGGTTAAGTATATAGCGATTTTTAATGATCTCGAAAGGGCTTTCTTTCACGGGCTAAAATCTTGTTACAATTGGAATTATATATAGCCTGTGTTACTCAGGGATGATGTAGCTTTACAGGATCGGAGGTTATTACTTATTAGCTTGACCAAATAATAAAAGGTAAACCTCATTAACGTTAAGGATGTGGAAGGAGGTGGAAAAATGGATGCGGACAAACGATAAACGTCTCTTCACTCGTTTCCTTTTACTTGTTTGTATGGGTAGTGTTCACTCAAAATAATCATAGGGTAAAACGTTAATGAAAGTTTGAACTGCATGGTAGTCATTACACAATGGAGCATCTTAATACCGCGATGGATATATTTGGCCTAAGTAAAGGTTCTTTAAAAAAAAACTAAGACTCAACCTCGCACACTCACTCACACAGCAACACCATTGCACACACTCATACACACACACACTAAAATGTTCGTACTTCACATAGTTCCACTTGTTCATGTGTATATATATTTTTATTTATTCTTTTCTGTTCGTGTTTTTTTTTGTTATTCTTTTTTCTGATCTTAGATTCTATTTCCGGTTCTATATTTTAACCTTATTTTGGCTTTATTTTTAATGTATTGGTATTGTGTAAACTGTTTTTAATAAGCTGTTTAGGTTTAAGAAATAAAAAAATAAAATAAATCTACGAATTTTATCAACGCCATCTATCGAGCACATTGTTCAACACTTCAACCGCGCCCGCGCGCACTGCGTTATTTGTTATTTTTGTTACCTCTCATAAGTTTTAATATTAAGATTAACTTATATTAGAACATATTTAACAATATATAACTAATCAATCAATATAAGTGTTTAAAAATTTTGAAGCAGTGGTTGAAGTAAATTTTCAATTGACCATAACTTCTCTTTCTCTTAACCGATTTTGACAACGCTCCCAATTATATGTAATCCAACTGTGAAAACCGCGTTCAAATCCGTTCAGTAGTTTTGAAGTTATAACGTACCAGACAGACAGACAGACAGACAGACAAGAATTCCAAAAATTGCTTTTTTGGTTTCTATGACTCTTCTTTAATTGCCTCCTTTCAGTTTTTTGGAAAAATATTTAATGTACAGTTTTTCGATTTTTACTGTCTTATTATTAGTATAGATAATGAAAATTAAGTTGTCATTAGGAAATTGAAGAGAAGTAATTGTTTCTATTAATTACTTCTTGTCAAGTGAAAGTTAATTTATATCGTATAGATACATATTAATTATATTAATATTCCAAAACATATACTTGTGAATATATAAAGAATTAATTTTTCATATCAATTTACGTATTCACAAACGAATAGGAAGCAAAGATGCAAATATCATTCGTTCTACTGCTAGTAGCATGGGGTGTGACAGGTATGTGTTTTCATTTAATTCTCCTTAAAACATTGTTGTCGTATTTTACCGATACAGCGGCGCATTGCGTAGACTACGAGGTGTGTTCAAAAAGTATCGCGAATTTTGAATTTTCGCGGGTTACGTATATTCGAATTTCGATGTTTTTTTGTGGCGTTATGTTGGTACTCATGTCTTACTTATGCCGACAAGCTCGGCAATTTTCTATGTTCACTTAATTGTTGACAGCTGCTTTGCTTGCACGTGTTTTGGATCATCTTCGATTTTTACCTATTCAAAAAAATGGATCAAAGAACCTGTATCAAATTGTGTATGTAAAACGAAATTTAGTGCGCGGATGCATTACGAATGTTGACTGTGGCGTACGGAGAAGCTACGTTGGACCGAAGCAACGTTTAGAGAAGTTTTTTTTTTTTTTTTTTTTTTTTTATTTTTTTTTTATTTATGTGAGAGGAGGCAAACGAGCAGGCGGGTCACTTCGAGTGATGTGGCAACCGCCGCCCATGGACACCTGCAACGCCAGGAGGCTTACAAGTGAGTTGCCGGCCTTTAAGGAAGAGGAACGCTCTTTTTTTGAAGGTCCCCAAGTCGTAGCGGATCGGGAATACCTGCGCTGGCAGTTGGTTCCACAAAGAGGTGGTGCGCGGCAGAAACTGCCTTAAAAAACGCACAGTCGTGGAACGCCAGACATCAAGGTGGTACGGATGGAATTTCGTATTCTGCCTTGATGTCCGGTGATGGAATTCCGCTGCAGGTATTAGCCCGAACAATTCATCAGAGCACTCCCCATGATAAATGCGGTAGAAGATGCAGAGGGAGCCTACATCTCTACGCAGAGCCAAAGGATCAAGCCGATTGGAAAGGATGGGGTCGTCGACGATACGAGCCGCTCTGCGTTGGATGCGATCAAATGGAAGGAGCTGGTATTGGGGCGCCCCCGCCCAGAGGTGGGAACAGTACTCCATATGAGGCCGAATTTGCGCTTTATAGAGTTGCAAGCGATGGCCTGATGTGAAATACTGACGCGCCCTGCTGAGAACACCAAGCTTTTTAGAGGCTAACTTAGCCTTACCTTCCAAATGATTGCAGAACTGGACATCGCTCGATATATCGACACCAAGAATTCCAATATTGGCTGAGGCTTTAAGAGGAGTGTTATCGAATAGTGGGGCCACGACAAAGGGATTCTTTTTAGCGGTAAACGCGCAAACCTGGGTCTTCGAGGGGTTAAATTGGACTAAGTTAAGTCGACCCCAATCCGAGACTCCACGCAGTAGAGTCTCGACTTCAGACACAAGTTTGTCCCGACACTGCTCGACATCAACCCGGGAAATATTTGCACGGCCGTGATATAGAGCATCTCCAGTACTGTCATCCGCATAACAATGAAGGCTGCTTAAGTGCAACATATCATTGATATGCAAGAGGAACAGCGTAGGAGAGAGTACACAGCCTTGGGGAACTCCAGCGTTTATGGATTTGAGGTCGGAACATGCACCGTCGACAGCGACCTTGATGTTCCGATCGGCCAAAAAACTGGAGATCCAGTCGCATAACTTCACGGGAAGCCCATATGCTGGAAGTTTTGAGAGAAGCGCCTTTTGCCATACCCGATCAAAGGCCTTTGCTATGTCCAGACTAACCGCCAGTGCTGTTACCAAGTTGCTGATGACCTAATCATATCAATAGACTCGTGCCATTTGATTTTTATCAATGATTTGGGCATGGAACGGATCGCCGCGAAATTCGTACCAAAATTGCTCAATTGCGACCAAAAACAGCATCGCATGAATATTGCTAATGAGATGTTGGACTCTGTCCGCGACGACCCAAATTTGCTCCAGAGGGTCATAACTGGTGACGAATCGTGGGTTTACGTGGAAACCAAAGCTCGATTATCTCAATGGAAGCTGCCGCACGAAACAAGACCGAAAAAAGCGCGCCAAGTTCGGTCGAATGTGAAAGTTTTGCTGACAGTTTTCTTCGATTGCAGGGGCGTCATGAGTTCTTGCCACAGGGAAGAACGGTCAATGAGGAATATTAACTGCAAGTTATGGGCAATTTGCGCGAAGCAATCCCCCAGAAACGCCCGGATTTGTGGAAGAACAAAAATTGGCTTTTGCACCACGATAACGCCCCTCACGCTCACACATCGATGCTTGTGCGCGACTTGTTGGCCAAAAACAACACACTAATGATACCGCAGCCACCGTATTCCCCAGATCTGGCCCCCTGGGACTTATTCTTGTTCCCTAAACTGAAGAGGCCCATGAAAGGACGACGTTACGCTACGCTTGACGAGATAAAGACGGCACCGAAGGAGGAGCTGAACAAGATAAGAAAAACCCGTTGGCACAAGTGTATAATATCTCATGGGGATTACTTTGAAGAGGGCAAAATAGATATTCATGAATTAATAAATAATTTTTGAAAAAACACAAAATTCGCGATACTTTTTGAACACATCTCGGATACCTATTCAAAATAACTTTTTTCATTTTTGTCATTTTTATACCAACGCCTATGCAAAGATATCAAGAGGAAACACATACCATCATATCTAAGATCATGATAATGGTGAGGTTTTTAAAGCCAACTGTATGTAAAGCTATTTGCTCTTCATTAGCAGAATTTTGTAAACACTACACAATATGAACATTACTTTAATACTTTTAGAGCAAATGATTCCAAGTCGAAGATGGCCAAGTTGAAGCTTGCAGTTATGATTAATCTGTTTGTTTAAATGAGTAAGATTTCGATATTCTAATAAACAACTTGAAATTATTTATTAATAAGAGATTTGCTTCTGTATATTATATTGGTTGGCTGATTGTGTAGTTCTATTGATTTTTATCCAGCTCGTGCTGTTCGGGTTTATAATTATAAAAAATAACTAAAATTTTTACTCGTAAACTACACTCTGAAATTGGTCTAGAACTAACAACCGGACAAATCGGAAAGGTAGGATTTTTAGATGTTTCAAGTAAAAGTGGAAAACCTATGAAATTTTATCATTTTGTTTTATACTTTTTTTTGTGTATCGACCTTTAGTTTAGACGAACATCTTACTGTAGGCAGGTTACGGCTTTGGCAAACTAAATGTAGGTGAAAAGCTTACCTCATGTGCACGAGAATGCAAAATGTAACGAAGGAACAAGTACTCCATAAAAAAGAGAAAAGAAAGTGGTTCTCTGGAGACCAAAAAATGAAGAACAAAAGTCATGACTAAATCAGTTAATTTTCAATATACTGTGACAGTTTCTGTTTCCTACTTTCAATTCTCCTGCGTACAATAGATGTACCTATCTATGATAGTATAGATATACTTTGCACTGTTCTAAATAGTATCCGTCATATAGCTCATAATAAGGTTTAGTTTTGGTAAGATAACTTGATTTTCAACTGCTTTGTACAACTGTTTCTAAAAATGTTATCATGTTTACGTTCCTTTTCTTTCTTTTATGTTCTAATGTAATTGGTGTGTTAGTATCTTAAATTTGTAACTCATAAAATAAAAATTGGATTAATAATTGCAGTTTTATTATTACTTAAAATAATCTATATCAAAATTAGTAGGTATGAACAAAACACTTTTAGGGACGTTTCGTATTCAATTCAATCCAGGTTTTGTAGTGGAACGTGTTGGCGTACACGTCTGGGAAATTGTTGGCGCAGGGCCAGTTGAAGGACACGATGCCGGCGGAGGTGCCGTTGCACACCAAGCTGCCGCCCGAGTCTCCCTGGAAATTTGGAAAATTACAAATATATACTCGGATTCTGACGATTAACACAGCTCCTAAAAAAGTAACGTCAAAACTTTTACCTGACAGGTCCCTTCTCCCTGCTTGTTGAGGGTACAAATCTGAGAGTTATCAATAGTTACTGGTGACCTTCCTTTAAAGTAGTCATTACATTTCGGGCCGGTTATAGTATTTACATACAAATACTGCAGTTTGTCAGGCGATCCCTGTTGTTTGCTCTAAAAGTATAAAAATCATTTTAGTATATTTGAAATAAAAGTAGATTTCAAAATTCTGCTAATGAAGAGCGAAACCACTTACCAGTTTTCCCCAACCACTGAGGATACACTTAGTTCCTCCAGGGGTGTCTTGTGTGGGTAATGCGAGCGCCTTAACATTTTTAGTAAACTCAATCGTCTTTTTTGTACTTATGACAGCAATGTCGTTTTTGAATTCACTTGGCTTGTTGTGATCTTTGCGTGGTATCACTCTATTTATCTCATACGTTGTGCCGCCTTTGGTTCTTGATAAGGTACCTACTACAGCAACAAAGTCTGATGGTTTACGTCTGAAATAAAAAATGGGCGCCTTAAAAACGTTAGCATTGTGATTATCATAGCCTCAATATGAGAAATAAGGCTCCATAAAGTTGTTAATTCATGTAAAGGGCAATGTGTATAGAGAACAAAATCACAAACAAGTTGACTGAGTCAATAAGAAAAGTAAGAAAAATAGTTAAAGAGAAGATTTTAGAAACAGCGTTTTATAAATTATCTGATTATTTTGACGATGAAAAAGTTTTGGGAATGAATTAGCTCCAGCTAAGCCTTGCTTCAAAAAGTGTACTGAGATTAGGTATAACCAAAAAACCGAGTTTCTCGTCTGCTTCTTATCAGCTTGGTCGCGTACAGTTAGAATTGGCCCTCTGATTGGGTTTTTAAAAAAAGAAAGAATATATTTCTTAGGTCTTTAATGGAATAATATAATTAATAGATAGGATTAATAAGACCCGTATTTACGGCAAACATTTGTTCCGCGACGAATGATTAAAGCAACTTTGCTTTAATCATTCGTACTTTAATATACTCGTATTACACGACAACCTGAGCACTTTGCCTATGATGCTGACTTGACAAAGAATCATCAACATTACTTACAGGGATGTATAACAGTACGAACAGGCGTAGAATGATTTAGATCTAATACGATAAAAATGAGGACCAACGAATAAATCTATTTTGACTTTGATTTTGTCATTATAATGATCTTAGGCATGTGTCTTTCCTCTTGATTGCATTGAATAGGCGTAGCTATAGGTTGATTGATAAATAGTTAGGTACCCTACCTACCGATTTATCAAGTTATTTTGAATAGATGATAATATTCTTACTTATCTACGCAATGGGCTGCTGTCAATATCCACCTGTCGGAGATGACAGCGCCGCCGCAGAAAGTCCAGTTGTCCTTCGTTTTGAGCGCGACTTGGTGCGGCACGAGGCCCTCGGGGGCGTCTTTGCCGCCCACAACTCGCGTCTCGGGGTCTTCTCCTGCAGAAGCGGTGCAGTCGGTAATATATGCCGCCAACATTACTCGAATGAGAATAAAATAAAAAACATACCTGTCACACCCCATGCTACTAGCAGTAGAACGAATGATATTTTCGAGACACCCATCTTTGCTGCTCACTAATAGATTGCAAATACGTAAATTCAAATGGAAAATCAACTCTTTATATACTTACTCATAAATGTTTTTCATAATTAAAGTATATAAAAACATCAATTACTTTCCACTTGATAAGAATTGACTAATTAATAAAGATATAATTTTCAATTTCCCAATGATATCTCTTCGTCCTTTAATTCTTCTTCAGATGATAATTATGAGCTTTAGGTATTCGAACTGATAAATATTTTAAAAAACTGATGATTAACGTGCTCTATTCCTGTTTTTACATTCTTAAGCAAGTGTTCGCGCAGAAATCTGCGTTAGATTAACGAGAGAATATTGGGCCAAACAGTGACACGTTTAAGTTTTGTTAAAATCTTTGCTTCTCTCGTCTTTAATTAAAAGGCAAGCTCTGTGCACACCAATTTTAAAAGATGACATAGGACGTGCAGCTTGCACTGCAGATGCACTTGGCAGTGTGTACCTAAACCTACGTGTGTGTACCTAAGCTATGTATTCCCTAGGTGTAAAGTCTTCACTGGTGATAGTGGGCGAGACTTTTTGTGTCTCTATATGCTCTAATATAAGTTAATCTTAATATTAAAACTTATGAGAGGTAACAAAAATAACAAATAACGCAGTGCGCGCGGGCGCGGTTGAAGTGTTGAACAATGTACTCGATAGATGGTGTTGATAAATTCGTCATCAACCTAGATTTATTTTATTTTTTATTTCTTAAACCTATACAGCTTATCAAAAACAGTTTACACAATAAAAATAGATTAAAAATTAGGTTAAAATATAGAAACCGAATTCAGAAAAAAGAATAACAAAAAAAAACACGCACAGAAAATATAAATAAAAATATATCTACACATGGACAAGTGGAGCTATGTGAAGTACGAACATTTTAGTGTGTGTGTGTGTGTGTATCAGTGTGTGCAATGGTGGTGAGAGTGAGTGTGCGAGGTTGAGTCTTAGTTTTTTTTTTAAAGAACTTCTACTAAGGCTAATATATCCATCGCGGTATTAAGATGCTCCATTGTGTAATGACTACCATGCACTTCAAACTTTCATTAACGTTTTACCCTATGATTATTTTGAGTGAACACTACCTCCTCACAAGTACATATTTCGTACTCATAACTTCGTAAGAATTTTCTTAGAACTCTTAACCGCTGAGGAGTTTTACCTTCCATCATCAGCTCATCCACATAAGAAGATGACTATCAGAAAATAAAATTGTCAGAATAGTAATTGCCTGTACGTTAATTTGAAAGTTGCCCTGGATTTTCTCTGAATGATCCGATCCTGTAAAGCTACATCATCCCTGAGTAACACAAGCTATATATAATTCCAATTTTAACAAGATTTTAGCCCGTGAAAGAAAGCCCTGTCGAGATCATTAAAAAACGCTATATACTTAACCAAATTACACGTGGGCGAAGCCGCGGGCGGAAAGCTAGTTATTTAATATTTAAGTACTAAACAAAAATACTGTAAAAGTAATATATGTTATTTGCAGTTTAAAAAAATCATTTTTCTTTATAACAATACTAGCTTTCCGCCTGTGGTTTCGCCCACGTGTAACTCTTTCACAGGATAAAAGGTTGTTATAGTTGGAATTATATGTAGCCTGTATTACTCAGTGATTATGTAGCTTTCGAATTTATTTAATTAGAATGTTTGAAAACGATTCAGTAGTTTTGGAGTTAATCGATTTAATTATGTAAACAGACATATAAAAAAAATCTTGTTCCACTTTCTTATAAAACATACAAATCCATTTGCCAGTACGAACAAGTTAGAGGGGGAGCTGACACGTGAGCAAGCAGCATACAGTTGTCCATGAGAGAAACAATGTTCTCTTAAATCTACACCAGTGACTTTAAAAGTTTGCCCTTGTAAAGCAAACTTCGCTTAAACTCAAATGGAAGGTCATTGGGTATTAAAAGCATGCGCGGGATGAATACTGTTTCTCTAAACTAAATTCTTATGCAAGGCTTTGAATTGCAACCTGTACCGTTACACAATTTCAGGTTACGTAGTAGCATTACCGGTACCTTTTCACAGTGCAAGCCAGTGGGATGGAATACCCAGGATTATTTATAGCGTAGACGACGCATGGCATGGCGTGTCTATAGATTTATAAATCTTTTCTTCTCTGTCGAATGACTTTAAATGTATGTCGTTAACAAACGCAGCTTGTTCATTATTCGGATTCAAAATAGGTCGTTGGTTGTATTATCTCTTCGATGGTATATACATGTTTTAGGTTAACCTTATACTTTTTACTAAATAAAAAGTATCAGTTGATCCCCTCACTCCAACTCATTGGCTTGATATCCCTAACACCCCTTCTATCACGTTACTAAGGGAACCTTTGTTAATAATCTCAGATTACAGCGGTTTCCCCCGAAATCACGATTTTTAGTTTGAAAAATATTATAATGTCAAAGTTGTTTAAACTTCAAAATAACGATTCGGTTAATGAGTTTGCACTGTGCGTAGAATCTTGCTTATCTAAACTTCTAACAGAGATAAATCTTTCCCAAAAAAAGAAAAAAGGTAAACTCGCTGGGTGAATCGCTGCAATGCCAGACCTAGCCTTGCATCATTTTGTATTAGGGCTTCAAAGAAAAGGTACAGTAATTCTTCAAATGATGGACCTATCGTTAGAAATCCTCGCTTAAATTACCAAAGTCAACATAAAGATAAAGATCAATCTAGACCAAATTTTTTTAAAAACTATAATGCAAACCGAAGCACAACACAACCGTTATTTTGTCGTTCCTGTAAAGAAATCGGCCATACTATCGAAAATTGTCGCAAACGTGACTATAATAATAACAGATTCCAACTTCAAAATAATAATAAATTCCAACCGCGAAATTCCAATCGCGTAAACTTTATAGAACAAATGCAAGATGACATTGATAACAATGAAGATGTTATTGACCATGAAAAAGACACAGTCGATCATTTAAACTAATGCCTGGCTCGTATAGTTGCCGAACGAGTCCTTATACAAAGAAGGGCACAAATTATAATACCAAAGTATACAATAATAAAACATCCCAATATCAAAGACAATCAATTCCTAGAGGTCAAAAAGCGTCAACCTCGATTCCTAAACCTAATAACAAATCTAAATATATTCATATTCCGTCGTAAGACATATCATGATCATGATGACAAAATCCATGATATTAAAATGAATTCTAAATCATGCAGAGATGAGACTTTAGTCACTCCTGTTAACGAGGTCTTACAAGACCATGCATATGAAATATCGTAAAAAAAAACAAAAATCGGTATTTACCTCATACTAAAATCAATACTTCAATTTCTAGAAGACCAATTGCTTTTTTAGTAGATGGTGTAAAAAAACTAACTGGTACGTCAGTTAGTTTAGTGAAACAAACTGCAGTGACTAAAACACCAAAATTAACCCATTCAAATAAAGGGCATTGACTCATCAGATAATAAATGTATCAAGACCCTAGGTCATTTTCCAATTATTCTTGAATCTAATAAACAAAAAATAGTCATAACTTTCATATTTCATATCATTTCGTATGGAATGACTTTCTTTTGAAACATAATAGTAATATTAATTACATAGTGAATTTATTAAAAATCAATGATTTAGAATTTGAAATTTTATTTAACCCCTGTATACATAATTATTCCTGACATGGTATCTGAAATGGTAATCGAATGTTCTGTATTAAATCCTGAATTAGCTATTTATTAGTAGCAAACTGTATTGTCCAAGTAAAACCAAACGGAAGAGTCAATGTATCCGTTGTATATGTTTATGAATCTCCAATAGAGATAAATTCTGATTTCAAGTTTAAAATCTATCCTTTAACAAAGACTGATTAACACTCAAAAATGAAGATATCTCTGGAACTCGCACTAATGAAGTACAAAGTCTTTTACGAATTTCCTATTTAAATCATGAAGAATGCAAAGCATTATACGACCTCTGTTCTACTTACTCTGATATCTATCATCTTCCATCGGATAGACCAACGTATACCGAAGCTGTCGAACGCGAGATCCGACTTCCTCTCAGATTCCCATTAATACAAAATCGTATCGCTTTCTCGAAATACACAAAAGAGAAGTCAATGATCAAATTAACCAAATGTTAAAAGATGGAATTATCAAACCAACAATTTCACCGTGGTCATCACCCATATGGATAGTACTCAAAAAAGCTGATGCCTCGGATCAAAGAAAGTGGCGTATCGTAATAGATTATCGAAAACTCAATGACATTACAATTGGTGATTCATATCCTATTCCCAATATTTCAGAGATAGATAGACCAACTAGGAAAGTCTAAATATTTGAGCACCCTAGATTTAGCTTCCGGATTTCATCAACAAAATATACACTTAGGTTAAGTTGATCTGAATTAAAAGGGTATTATTATTATTATCATTTTGTAGTATGTGTGAGAGGAATGTTGTGATGAATTTGTATGGAGGAATGTTAGATGTGGTATTGATTCAGTAGAGTGATTCCATCCGCGAGGTAACAGTTACTGGAACAGAGGGAATTGTGCCGCCCGACGCGTATCACCCACCGCTAGATAGTATGCGGCCCATCACCCGGTACTTCTTGAGCCGAGTAACATTGATCCACTACAGGACTGGAATTTTAATAAATGTGACTTAGAATTGGCCGGCTTGCTCTCTAAGGAAACTTGTTGTGGTGTCCTTGAGGCTGATGACTCACAATCCGCATGTAATAATTTCTACACCGTTATGTATAGCATTTTCGATATTTGCATGCCAAAGAAGAAAAGGGCTTCAGGTAGAAGTAGGCGGTATCCAGTTTGGCTCATGCGTGACATCAGCCAAGATATTCTGACTGGTGACCTTAAATGTTGAACAATCATACGTATAATTAACGATATTTATCACAAATTATACATAAAAATGTATGTACAGTATTTTATTAATTGCTTTTTCTGATTAGTTTTTAAACTTATAAATGATTTTATTTCACTATTTATTCGATATAAACAAACGAATAAATATATATTATTTGCGATTAGAAATATATCACGATACTTTCTTCTAGAAATTACTTTTGATGTTAGTAATATAAGAAATATCTCTTCAAACAGGTTTTTTTTTCGTAAAATTAAAAAAAAACAAAATATTTTATTGGACAAAGCAATTGCTTAGGTACGTATGGGTAATTCTGTGTATGAATATAAGAAACTAGAGAAAGATTTCAAAAGAATTTAGTATGGATCGATAATAACTTATTATTTTCAATTTCCTTATGACGTCTTTATCTTAATTTCAATCAAACAATAATGAAGAGATTTGCATATTCGATCTGCCATTTTTTTTCCATAAGTATGTATATTAATTTGCTGAGTTCCTGTTTGTACATTAGATATCACGTGTTAGAATTTAGAATATACGAAGTAGTTCATGTAAAGAGTATTAAAATCATTTTCGTCTTATATGTTAGTTTGCTGCTGAAAGAAGCTGACCCGTCTTTGGCTATTTGAAACGTCTTAAATCTTAATGATTCTACGCCTGTTCGTATGCGAACAAACTGATACTGGGTGGTAATTAGGCCGACTTGCGGCTAAGTAATACAATCTTAGTCAGAGTTAGAAACAGTAAATTTCAAAATATTATTAAAAGGTACCAAAAAAGTTTTGGTAAAGTTTGAATTTAACTCGTCCTACATGAATTATTCGTCAAAAATACTGGAAGGCGATCCGGTGAACGCAAAGGTTGTCGTAGTCCTTTAAAAACCTGTTAATAGATTTGAGGACGTTGTTAGTGGCTAGTGATACTGATCCTACTGGTTTGAATGATTGATTGAAGCTTGAACTACTTTTCCTTTTGAGACGCTCTTGTTGAACCTGTTAAAAGACTCCATGGCTGAATTAGTAAATTAGGTGGCAATGGATAAATCAGTTCACAAGTTATCTTTGAAAAATTTAGCTGTCGATGTAAGGAAGATGAATTATTTTGTTAGAAGTTATCTTATATTATTAATTAAAAAAACTCTGTGGCTTGACTTATACCTACTTGCTCTTTTTAAAGCCTTTGTTAAATTACTATCAAAATACACTAGCTCTGGCTTATGTGGGTTACCGTATGCTTCTTTTTCTATCTTTAGGGTTTCTGGTAGGTTTTGTGGTATTCTCAGCTAAATGCGCGCAGTGAACGCGTGTAAACTTACCTATAGGGACGGTCAAAATTGTTTGTTAACAGTCCTAATTAAATGAATAATTAGAATGGACAATCATTTTTCGATTCAGGTTTATAATAATCAAACCTTATTTAAAAAAAACTGCACGGTGATTGCCGGTATTGAGAATTCATAATGTAAATAGGTATTCTACCAAATTAAAAAAAACACTTAAATTTAGGTACTCTTAACACAGGACATAAATATGTTTTTTTTCTTGATTCTAACACGTGATAAATTATGTGAAAACAGAAATCAAATAAATAAATAATATTCATAGCTTTTAAAAACAATTTGGCAGATCGAATATGTAAAACTGATAATTATTAACTGAAAATAATTAAAAGAAAGACGTCATTAGGAAAATGAAAAGAAGTAATTATACTATTAATTGAAGTCAAGCGAAAACTAATTGATTTTTTATATATTTAAATTATGAAAAACAATTATGAGCGTGTATATAAAGGGATAATTTTCCATATGAATTCGTATTTGCAAACGAATAGTAAGCAGTGAAGATGGGCGTCTCGAAAATATCATTCGTTCTACTGCTAGTAGCATGGGGCGTGACAGGTATGTTTTTTCTGATTCTTATCTCTTATTCAAGTTTTGTTTTGCACAATTTACCAACTGCACTACTTCTGCAGGAGAAGACCCCGAGACGCGAGTTGTAGGCGGCAAAGACGCCCCCGAGGGCCTCGTGCCGCACCAGGTGGCGCTCAAGACGAAGGACAACTGGACTTTCTGCGGCGCTGCAGTCATCTCCGACAGGTGGATATTGACAGCAGCCCATTGCGTAGAAAAGTAAGTAGCTATTCACTTAGGTGCAATGCAAAAAGCACAGCATACTCATATACCAGGGTGAATCTAGAGAAAATAAACTGTCCAAATTATTTCAGTCTTAAGCCATCAGATTTTGTTGCTGTAGTGGGTACCTTATCAAGAACCAAAGGTGGTACGAAGTATGAGATAAATAAAGTGATAACTCACAAAAGTCACAACAAGCCAAGTAAATTCAAAAACGACATTGCTGTCATAAGTACAAAAAAGAAGATTGAGTTTAGTAAGAATGTTAAGGCGCTCGCATTACCCACACAAGACACCCCTGGAGGAACTAAGTGTATCCTCAGTGGTTGGGGAAAACTGGTAAGTGGTTTTGCTCTTCATTAGCTGAATTTTGAAATCTACTTTGATTTCAAATATACTAGAATGGTTTTTATACTTTTAGAGCAAACAACAGGGATCGCCTGACAAACTGCAGTATTTGTATGTCAATACTATAACCGGCCCGAAATGTAATGACTACTTTAAGGGAAGGTCACCAGTGACTATTGATGACTCTCAGATCTGTACCCTCAACAAGCGGGGAGAAGGGACCTGTCAGGTAAATGTTTTGACGTCACTTTTTTAGCAGCTGTGTTAATCGTCAGAATCCGAGTATATATTTGTAACTTTCCAAATTTCCAGGGAGACTCGGGCGGCAGCTTGGTGTGCAACGGCGCCTCCGCCGGCATCGTGTCCTTCAACTGGCCCTGCGCCAACAATTTCCCGGACACCTACGCCAACACGTTCAAGTACATATCCTGGATTAAAGAGAATACGAAATCGCCCTAAGCATTGCATCAATTCAATGAGGTGTTTCATTCATGCTAAATTATAGCCAGAATTTCTTTTACTAATTATAATACTGCAATCATTCATGTGTTTCTTATTTCATGGGCTCTATACAGAATGTATGTTTAGTACTGTGGGATAAAAAAGAGTTGCAATTACATTTGAACATAAAGGAAACTAAGTATGCCTAACTTACCTAACCGAAACCTTATTGTATACTATATGAAGTAAACTATTTAGAATATTTCAAAATATATCTATACTATCATAGATAGGTACTTCTATTGTACGCAGGAGAATTGAAAGTAGGAAACAGTATCTTTCACAGAACATTGAAGATTAATTGATATATATTTGCCATAGCCGGAACAACTGCTCAATCAAGATCAAGAGCCGATCTGACATTATCATAGAATATTTCTATTTTTCCAAACCTTAAGCTGTAGGAGCGTTTTTTTGCTTTTTGGTATTTAAGAAATGATAAGTTATTAAAAATACAAAAGAAGCAGTTGCGAGCATTTATATATTATTATTAAATAATACATTAAAATATTTCACAATTCACTTCTTTGACTACAGACAAATAATGTACAAACATATCTCGACAAAAAGACGTGTAAAACTGCTTGTTAGGCCCGACCAACAAAAGCTTCAACATAAATCACAAACTAGGCTGTTCCAATAGGAGCACTTGCTAACTCGACTTTTCAATTTTGTATTAAATACCTCATTAAATTTAGAAACCATACCTTCTCATTGGGCTCTTTTTGAAATATGTATTTGAGAGTATTATATAAACAAAGAACACCGTTTAGTTATTAAAACTATGGTATCAATAAAAAGCCATCCAAGCAATCTATACATTGTTTGCATCAATAATACGAAGTCGGATTACAGAACTCCTTTCTAAAACGGTTTCATAGTTTTATATATTCTTCTTCATTAAATAGTTGAAATTATGATTAGCAATAGCCATACGGTGATCTGAATTACTTTAAACAAACTAAAGGTCGAGCAGAGTTTACAATGGTAGATTAGAAGTGGGAAAAAAAACATGAGAATGGAAAGAGAAGTAGGATGAGGAGACCCTTCGCCACCTACTGGCAGAAGTATTTAATAACATAATGTATACCATATATACACCATATATATCTTATAATAACAATTCTGTACATGAAATATATTTCCAAAATATATATCAAAGCATGATTAAGGGATCGATACTGATGCCAAAAATGCAACCAATAGGAGCAGAGCAGCGAAGGAAAATGTTGGGAAAACGGGAGAAGTTACACCATTTTTTAAGCTTCCGTCGCGTGTGCAACCTGAATGGTTAAAGTTACGCAGAAATTATGTGTGATTGAAAAATTTCCATAGGTAACATTTGTCTATCTTTTATGGTTGACTCACACTAACACGTGTAAGTCCCGATAGCTTAGCAGGTCGAAGCTTTCTGATTATATTTGTCTATTCTTACATTTATAAGACTCTCAATCATCCATAATTAAAAAAGTGAACAGTATTCATTAAATCATTTTCAAATTCATTATCCATTAAAAAAAGAATAATAGAAATCGATTAAGAAACACAAAAATTATTCATGAAATACGCTAATAATAAGCCATCGCGCAGCAAAATCAAGCAACTCTTCCGCCCTCATCGGACACGACATTTTCAGATTCCTTAAGTTATTATTTTACAAAATACGTATTAGTTATTTTGGTAGTGTTTAAATTTTCGTTCAAGTTACAAATTATTAAAAGTTTACATTACATTTTATTTCTTTTAAGATTACTTCAATTTATTTAAACACACTAATTATTAAATAAACACAAAATATTCTTAATATTAACCTAACTAATATAAGTAACTTAAAATAAAACAAAACACAAAACTATAACTAAAACAAATTTAAAAAGTTTGGTCCCTGAGGCAGAGTACCCACAATGATCTCTATATAGATAGAGAGATGCAATTAGCAGCTAACAGAAGTGGGGGTCTTATTAGCACTACCAGATGCGGATCCTACATGCTAATTGCTTTTGCAAGTTTAATTTATGGGTAATTTAGATGTGGAAGTTTATTGTGCTCACAATTGGACAGTGAAGAGAACCATTATTCCAGAATTTCATATAGCCAGTATCGTAAGCATTGTTTTTATTTTTTGATTCAAAGGCGGTACGAAGAAATAATAAGTATTATAATAAAATTTGATTTCATAAATGCTTAAATGAAAAAAAACATAGAATGTTCATATCCACTTTTACGTAAAAGATCTAAAAAACTTATAATGTATAAAATAATGCTACAATCATGCCGCTCCGATTTGTCCGGTTGTTAATTCTAGATCTAGACCAATTTCAGAGTGTGGTATACGATTATATTTTTAGTTTGTATAACGAGAAGTACCAAAAGTACGAACTTTCGTATAATCTAAGTATAGGTATAAAAACTCATAATTATTATCTTAATAATTAAAATAAAGATGTCATTAGGAAATTGTAAATAAGTAATTGATTCTATTAATTACTGCTTATCAAGGGAAAGCTAATTTATTTCTATGATACCTTTTAATTAAAATAATATTCCAAAACACAATTCTGCGAGTAGGTATATAAAGAGTCGATTTTCCATATGATTATATTTGCAAACGAATAGTAAGCAGTGAAGATGGGCATCTCGAAAATATCATTCGTTCTACTGCTAGTAGCATGGGGTGTGACAGGTATGTTTTTTCTGATTCTTATCTCTTATTCAAGTTTTATTTGCACAATTTACCAACTGCACTACTTCTGCAGGAGAAGACCCCGAGACGCGAGTTGTAGGCGGCAAAGACGCCCCCGAGGGCCTCGTGCCGCACCAGGTGGCGCTCAAGACGAAGGACAACTGGACTTTCTGCGGCGCTGCAGTCATCTCCGACAGGTGGATATTGACAGCAGCCCATTGCGTAGAAAAGTAAGTAGCTATTCACTTAGGTGCAATGCAAAAAGCACAGCATACTCATATACCAGGGTGAATTTAGAGGAAATAAAATGTCCAAACTATTTCAGTCTTAAGCCATCAGATTTTGTAGCTGTAGTGGGCACCTTATCAAGAACCAAAGGTGGAACAACATATGAGATAAATAAAGTGATAAGTCACAAAAGTTACAACGAGCCAAGTAGATTCAAAAACGACATTGCTGTCATAAGTACAAAAAAGACGATTGAGTTTACTAAAAATGTTAAGGCGCTAGCATTACCTGAAGAGGATACGCCTGGTGGAATTAAATGTATCCTAAGCGGCTGGGGAAAACTGGTAAGTATAAATGATCAAAAACGGTGCTAGATTTTAATTTTTTAAAACAAGGTAGTCTACAGGAATAAAATTGTCATTTTTTATACTTTTAGAGCAAACAACAGGGATCGCCTGACAAATTGCAGTATTTGTATGTCAATACTATAACCGGCCCAAAATGTAACGACTACTTTAAAGATAAATTTAAAAATGTTAATATAGATGACTCTCAGATCTGTACCCTCAATAAGCGCGGAGAAGGGTTATGTCAGGTAAGTGTTTTTGGACGCTCTGCGTATTTTTACATACTTTTGGCCTAGTCCAAAGATTTTACCGTTTGTTTTGATTTACATATTTCCAGGGAGATTCTGGCGGTAGCTTGGTGTGCAACGGCACCTCCGCCGGCATCGTGTCCTTCAACTGGCCCTGCGCCAATGATTTCCCGGATGTGTACGCTAACACGTTCCACTACAAATCCTGGATTGAAGAGAATACGAAATCTCCCTAGGCATTACCATTTTTAACTAATAAAGTGTTTCGTTCATGATAAATTTGTCACAAAATCTTTTATTTTAATATTTAAGAGGTCTGTCAGACAAACCATAATTTTAATCTATATCTTTATGGTCAGATTATTTTAATGGTGAAAATGTTTGGGAATGAATTAACTCTAGACTTTGGACTGAACGTTCGGTCAAGTCTCAACTGTATAAAGAACGAAAACAGTAACAATTCTATTTTTGATCCTTAAATTACTTTAAAAGTCCACAGATAAATGTCACTCTATACTGATATGGGTTTGCGTAAAATTAAAAAGAACAAGATATCCAAAATAAACTTCCTAGTATATACATAACTAACCGGATGTATCAGCAATAAAAATGATATCTTACACAATTCAGTTACCAACACAACTAAATGTACCGAACCAGTTATGTATGTATTGTCTATGACAATATGTAGATAAGTTGCAGCACCGTAAAAGAAAATAAAAAAGGGAGACACATCAGAAATCAATTGTTTTTAATTGAGCGTACTTGTCACTAATACTAATAAAGGCCAAGTCTCTCCATTCGTGTCATTTGAGACACGAGATTTGATTAATAATACATTTACCTATCACAGCTTTCAATGTTAAATATTACCCTAGGAACATTGTCATGTATACTTTTCCCCAACTGTGTGGATCCCAACGTCACCCCAGCCACACACACACACCTGGCTTTGTGTGGCTTTACATGCAGTACTCCTCTTATATTATCGGGAGAAAATATGGACGGAATAATAAATTCGATTAGATATTCTGTTGGCCCTAAGGGATGGGGAGAGGGGGGGGGGGGGGCATTTAAAGAGAACGGGAAGGAATATTAATCTCACCCAACCTTTTGCATTTGATACATTTGTGAGAGAGTGATATTGTGGTGCCAGCGCTGTCGAGTTGAAGCCCGAAGGCCTGAACAGATCATTGTCAAAATAGTTTGTCAAGCTCTAAACACTACGCTAATCTTTTTTGTACGGAAGACAACAGCTGTTGATTACCAACTCCGCCTCTTTAGAATAGAATATAGCTAAAAGAGCACTCCATCACGTTGTGTGTTATCAGAGAGCGGTGACCGAGCTGAGTTCTTCGCTGATCCTTCTGCAGTGGGGCGGCGAGGGAGGGGTGTCCACGCTGTCGGTACATTTTTGGAACATCTGAAAATATTTATTTATTAACCATATTGTAATTGGAGAGCTTCAACAAAATGGCTGATTGCGATATAAATTTTGACCTGTTCCAATGAGGTCTGGTTGAGAGTGAAGTCGTTCACGAGGCCGTCCCTCTGCAGAGCACTCATCACGCGGAAGACTGCGCTGGCGCACGTTTCCTTGTCGGACCCTGGAATTGACTGACGATTGATTCTCTGTTTCTTTGCAATTGTTAGCAAATGATTTGTAAATGAAGAGCACCTGCGGAGAGCGTGGGCACTACGAAGCGTAGGCTGGCGGCGTGTGCGGCGGAGAGCGTGGCGTGTGGGGCGTGTTCTAACACGCGCGCCCACACCGCGCGCACGCTGTTGGGATTGGCTTCGCACACTCTTGCGCACACCACGTAGCCTCCGCCGAACCTGTGTACATACGGTCAAAAAGGTATTTTAAAGACGGAACCTTTTACGACATAGTTTTACAAGTGTAAAGTCAGTAGGAAAGTTGACCTGGCCAGGCTCTGCTCGGGCGGCGCAAGCGCAGTCAACCTGCCGCCTTTGAGGAAGGCGACTCGATGCGCGCGTCTCGCGTCCTGCAGCGCGTGGGTGGAGAGGAGGACGCCGCGACCGGCCCTGCACGCGCTCAGCCACGCGCGAGACACACAGGCACGGGAGGCGGGGTCCATCCCGCTGAAATGAATTCACCACTCAGGTTCATAAGTACTGTTACCGGAAACCAAACTCAGGAATTCAAAAGGGAACTATTGAAGTCACCTGGTGGGTTCATCCAGCAATACGAGGGGATTCCGCCCCATGAAGGCGATGGCGGAACTTAATTTCCGCTTGTTTCCGCCACTCAGCTCACCGCTGAGACGGAGGCTGTATTTGGCCAAATCGAATTCATCCAGGGTGGACTTGATTAGCTAAAACATTGGATTCGCATTTTCATATCCCAATTATAAACACAAACATTTCAAATGAAAAAAGGTATAACCTCATCATCAGCGAGGCCTCTCAATTTACAAAAGAATTGCAGGGTCTCGCTCACTGTGAGCAGAGGATCCAGTGCATCTTGCTGGGGACAATAACCTGAAATACGAATGAATGGTTAAAACAATAGGGTTAATTGGAAAAAATTAAGTGCAGTTAAGGTCTCGTACTGATGAGGCCCTGGCAGAGGTCCCGTTGGCTGGCTTTGTGTCGGTGCACGTAGATGTGGCCGAAGGTGGGACGCAGCTCGGCACACAGCATGGCGAAAATGCTCGACTTGCCAGCGCCGTTCTGACCTACCACGGCTGTGCACTGGGAAAACGCGATTTCAACATTTAATTTAAATAATTAAAAAAAAATCCTTAAGCCGAGAAATTTTCCTCCAACACAAGTATACCTCAGATGCCGGTATTCCTAAGGTCAGGTCATTCACGGCAGTCCGGAAACCGCTCACGGCCGGATACACTTTGCTGACGTGAACAGAAGATATGACGTCAGTCGTATGCACATCGCTTAGTGTAGAGCGTTTCAACGAATTGCTTTTTAGGTCTTCATTAGAATCCACTAATCCTGAAATTTTATTATAATTATTTTTGACTTTAAAAACTTCAACCAAAATTTATATTTTGTCTTTGTTTTTACCGGCATTAATGTTTCCAATCGTGCGCAGGCGCAATGGTGAAACGGCGGCTGTCACACGGCGCTCTTCGCGTAAAACGTCTTCTTGCAAAGGTTCATCAGCCCGGAGTCTAGTGGATCTGGGGGCAAATCTGCAAACATAACAAATGCAAATCCTCAAAATCGCCTTCGTACTAAAACATCCGCATAAAAATTGTCCACTAAAAAAAGCCCCACAAAACATTGAGGTAACAGCCTGGCTTACCTGGTCAGCAGGCCGTCAAAGCAACCGTACTCAATGGCCAGGTTGAGCGCAAAGAGAGCAGTTCCAACTACGAGCAGCGAGAGGAAGTGGTACAGCACCAGAGAAGACGTCAAAGGATCGCGGTACGTGTCTATTCCGAAGGCTCCCAAGACCTTGCATTCACACGTTTCATAAATTCATTCGACTTGAGTAGATGAATAAAATATAAATGAAAGGAACAGAACCTACCTGAGCCTGAATAGTGTTCTTGGCGATCTCCAAGAGTCCGTCGGCCAATACAAACTGCGGACTCAACAGAAATACTTTATGCAGCAGCCAACGCGCGTGGTCCGTCGCCTGCGAACAATCAATGTTATCAAGTATAGTTTCATCGTGCACGTGTGTGGAGATCAGCACTGTATTGACTAAAATGACTCTTACGTCGGAGTCAGAAATGATGTCCAGCACCAGCAGTATGGCAATACCGCTGAGAGCCACGAAAGTGTTGCCACAAAACAGCACCATGTTCGCCAGACTCGCCTCCTTGAACAGTTTCTCCAACACGTACACCACGCCTGCGCATGCGTAGCTGCAATTTCAAATGTCATTGTGTCACAGTTTTTGTATTGACATGAGCTAATATCAAAGTAATAGAGTTTTAATAGTTAAAGCAACTCACCCATACATAATAATGAGAACACAAATGGCTGACAGATTATTTCTAGCCACAAACACTGGGAAGTTGAATATCTTCAGAATAATGACAGTTATCGCCAAATTCACGAGTATAACCTAAAAATAAATAAATAAAAATAAAGTTAATTACTTTAATTGCCATTTGCGCCAAGAGATAAGCATTAGAGATGATGATGTCAAGTAGATATGGTGTTTTAATGCAAACAACAGTATAGGTGCTGCCCGTCATATTGATTAGTTGTGGGGGGTACTGACAAACATATCGCAGATCAAAGAGGAAGACCAGTAGACGGCCGGCGAGACCCCACACAGCAGCTGCAGACGCTTTTGCTTCTGAGTTCTTTCCGCGACGAGGTAGATGGCAGCACCGGCGCTCACCAAGCTGTACGCTATCACCAGCATGGCCGATATGCCCGCGTCGGCCACGTGCTGATAACTGCACAGAACATTACATTAAGAGGTAAAAGGGGGAAAGGGAATCAAGTCCAAGAAGGTTAAATAAAAAAACCTCATACACGTTATCCTTATTGAGCTGTTCACTGGATATCTTGAGAGGGTGCGTGTAAAGAGTCAGGCTCGAGTCTTCTCCCGTCGAAGCCCTTAGAAGGGCCTCGTTGAGATGGTTGAGGTACGCGGGGAGGGCGTGGTGCCCTTTGTTGTTGTACCACGAAGTTAAGTAGGTCACGTTCTCGGCCACTGATGTTGAATATCCACCGTATCTAGAAGATAACACAGACTATTATAATATACCATTGGTTAGAAAACTGAAAGTAGAATTAGGCAATGTAAAAAAACAGACCTCTTCTCAATGTATGCTTGTTGCGATGTGATAAGCCACTCGTTAAGAGTCTGGACATCTGGATGCAGCATCAGCTTCGGTCGATCAATTTTCTTCGGAAGTTCACACTGTTGTATGGTGTCCACGCATTTGCAGATAAGAGAATCCTGGCAAATATTTACGTTTTTGTTTTTCAAAATGACCATAAAGGAAGAAGGATTAATACCTTTCTCGCTCGTTTTTTATTTATTGGCCGTTTATCCATTTTATAAAAAAGATACAAAAACTAACCTCCTTAGTCCAATTTCGCGAGTCCTGTTCGTGTCGTATTATGTCCATCACTTCTCTTCCAAGACTCTTCTGCGACCCATCATTTGTTGGCAAACTGAACGGAACAATTAATATTTCTATACCAATACGAAGAGTAGAAATCATTAAACATCCGGTTTAAAATTAATATTATTTGTAAGTCTTACAGCAAATAGTCAGTAGTGGGTTGATACAGATCTGGATGCAGTCTGAGCGAGATCTCGTTGTCAGCTGGAGGCCTGATGCTGGCGAAGCCCATCGCCACCGTTACGAACAGAGATGGCAGCACCAGCAGCAGGAAGAGCAGCCATCTGTAAACAGTAGTTGTTAATAAGTGGTTGAACGCTTAAAATCAATGACTAATGAAATATAGACAAATCCAGATTTTGCAGGTACATGGCAGTTCTAGTGGTTTAAGCTCCCCTTTCTCAACCCTAAAGCCGTGTTTTATATAACGATCGTGCTTTAATATAATTTTATTTCTCAGGTACCTACATAAGAATGATCTTCTTTAGCCATTTAAGTTGAGAAAAGCTAAAACTAACCTGTTCCTAATATAATGCGTGTATCTCTTGTGCAATAAAGTTAATAATTGTTGTGCGGTGGATGCCTTAAGAGGACCCTGAGGAGGCACTAGAGGACCTTTTTCGCCCTTTGACGTACTTTTGGACGTATCCGTAACTGCAATATAAACATTTTATTTATCATATTAAAATTTGTACAATGTATATACAACAGGAATGTGGCAGAGAATTAGACGAGTTAATTAAAAAGTAAAGAATATCTGATGAAATTACCTGAAGGATTAGGAGGCACATCATCTTGATTACAGATGTTAAAGAAGACCTGCTCGAGACTGGCACACTCCATGCCGTAGCTGCGGATCCCGAGCCTGCTCGACTTCTCTTCTAGGCTCGAACACAACGCCTCAAAACTGGAAACCACATACTTTAACTTTTAGGACTCTGTGAATGTCATGAAAGCTAACTTTTAGGTACTAATCCATTGCTTTTGGTTCATCTTATACTATTCCCGACCCAATGACGAATTGTCAACTCACTCAGTACCAACGCCATCTTCACCATAGAAAGGCACATTGACCTCCACCTCTTTTCCAGTCACATCGGTCAAGCTGGCATTCTTAACAACGCTTCTGGCAACTTCTAGAACTTGTTGAGTCTTTTCTTCAATATCCTCAATTCCATTGGGATAAACGACAGTTAACTTGTACCCAGAGCCGAGGGTTCGCTTGATGTCTATTGGGGAACCGGTGGTGTGAATTTGACCCTGGAAATGGATTTATTACTATCTAATATTGATGTGCATTTTACGTGTAATGTTTGCGTCTGTACCTTATGCATAATGACGACCTGGTCACTGAGCAGTTCCGCTTCGTCAAGGTGATGTGTGGTGAGGAGAATGGTTCTGTTCACACGCAACTGCATTATCATCGACCAGATCTCACTGTGAGTCAAATATTATACGTTAGTTTTTGTTAATAATAAAATGAGCATTCAGTGAGCGATCAAGTTTACCTTCTAGCCTGAGGGTCTACTCCCGAAGTGGGTTCGTCGAGAGTGACGAGATTGGGTTGCCCCACAAATGCCAGAGCCACGCACAGGCGTCGCCTGGTTCCACCCGAGAGTCTGTTGACCAGCTCATCAGCAACGTGTCCCAGAGACACCACCTCTAGGATACTAACATTTTCTTGGATTAAAATTATTTTTTAATGAGTAGTACACATTTAAATGTATAGAACTAAAATCAAATCTATTTCGTTACCTGTCAACCTCAGAAGCGGGGGCTCCGTTAAGTGCCGCGTACAAGTGGACGTGTTCGCGTGCACTCATGTGTTCGTAGAGCACGTCCCGTTGGGGACACACGCCCACTCGGGTTGACCCGGAAGACCCGGACCGGATTATGACTTGCCCGGATGTTGGCTTGAGCATTCCGGTTAAGATGTTGCTATGAATACAATTCGTAATAATATTGACTTTGGTGATATTTATACAAACAATAATAATAGATTATGAATTTTAATTAAGTAATCAGCAAAACATCGTACTTTCTGAGAACATACAAAATCTTAAATATCCAAATATATTAGATAACGTGACATACATGAGAGTACTCTTCCCAGCTCCATTGTGCCCCAAGAGACTGGTGACTTGTCCAGGTCGTAACTCCACGCTGACCCCTTGGAGTGCAGGTTTAGATCTTCTTGAGTACACTTTGGTAACGTTGAAGATGCTCACACCAGCTTTCTCGTCAGATGAAGACACATATGTGACGTTGCTTTTCACTTTTTTTAGACCTAATATGGTACGTAAAATATTATTTTGTGATGTCCAAAGTAAATATGAAACAGAATTTAAACGATTAAGTTTGACTTATTCAAGTCTCAAATAAACACTAACCCCAAAATCTTTCAACGACAACTCCTAAAAGGAAGTAGAGGCAGGCGTCGACCATCATCATGGCGGTGGCGAGAGCTATATTCATGTCACCGGAACTATCAGGAGACTCCCACAACTTGGACCAGTCTGCGCCTAAGCCCATGGCCTCGAAGCGGCAGATGAAGAGGAACGCGTAGCACAAGGACGACGACATCGATAAGCTCTGGAAGATTCGTATTTCGGCTCTTAAGTCCCACAGAAAATACATTGCTTTAATTTATAAGGAGTGGGGTCTTACCACAAAAATCTTAAGGCCACTGGTGAGGACAGCCTCGAGGGATAGGATTAGGATGAACGGCATGAAGGTGGTGAGGTACCCCAACGCAGCACAAATAGCGCCGACACTGGCGGACGTGAAGAGTTTTCCCATGAGGAAGCTGAAATTTATTCGATATTGATATGCTTTATTTTCCGAAAATATCTGAACTAATAATAATATGGATTAAAATTTGAATTAAGAGAGATGCTCACCAGAAGCTAAGCACGGACAGGCCAAATATGAAAAGGAGAGTGAACGTGAGTGTGGGAGGAGTGTTGGGCAGAATCTTGCCGAAGTACAGGACGCAAGACACCAAGAGCATCGTTACTGACATCTCTAGCAAAGAGCTCAGAAACCACGACAGCGTGTGGTAGCTCAGGTTCACTCCCATCACGGACATCAGCTGGCAATCATTCAAATTAATCAGAAACCCCAATTCTAACCAAGCCAAGTATTAAATTAAATATTCGGAATACGCACCATGGTATTTCCAGATTCCTTATCAGCCAAGATAAACCTGACGGCTGACGATACAGTGAAGAGGAAGGAGAAGAAAAACGCCACTATCAGTGCTTGGGACTCGTAAAGAGATGTTTGGAAACTGGAAAAAAGTATTTTCGCATTGGCAACAAATTAAAAATATACCTTAAAATACTCTCTTAATTTAAAAGTATACATTACCATAAAAACAATACGAACTTTTTTAAATAAAGGATGATAAGAAAGTGTCAATGAATGTTTTAAGAGATTGAATTCTTATTTGTTTTAAATAGGGTTGATTAATTCAACTCACAGATCCTTCCTATAGCACGGGTAAGGGTTTTGCTGCGTGTACACCGCCCAGTCTTCTTCGTCGGAGATCTCTTTCTTGGATCTTTTGGCAGAGAGCTGGATGATCGCCTTCTCTACGATATCCTGGACTTGGACAAAGCCACGGAAGTAGCGCATGTTCTCAAGAAAACTGGCTTCTGGTCCCGGAGTCCAAAGGCTGGTTTAGGTATTGATAAATGTTCATTAACAAAATGGTACAAACAAAACTCAAATAAACTACTAATAGGTTTTTAAGTGAAACATTCATTTAAACCCACTTACTAATTCTTAGTGCGTTTGGTGGTTGGTGCGTTCTCGATGTCCATTCGTATTTTATATTCGATGTTCCTGGGAATCTCTCCGTCGCCACTCATATTGAGGAAGACCAAACCTGAAGGCAAAATAAGTATGAATTTTACAAGGTAAAATGAAACCTTTTTTTGTATAAATAGACAGCAGAGCTTTTTTGTTAAATTAAATAAAAGTACCGGCGGTAAATTCATTAATCCCAGTTAACCTGGCAGCCTCTTCCGTCAATGTGTGCTCATCGGGGACAGGCTTGAAGCGGTCCAGATTGATGCACCGCATCAAGTCAGACGCCTTCGTCAGCAGTCGGCCTACACTCTGAAATCCAAAAAGGTCGACAACAGCACGATTAGTTTTAGTTGAAAGAAACGGGGGGACAACAACTTAGTTTTACTCACTTCCATATCTCCAATTTGAGAAAGAAAATCATCCACGTCAATGTGAGGCGCTGGCGCATTTCCAAACAGAGCTGTTCCGATCTCGCGATAATCTTCAGCCGATATCAGATCTTGCAGGGCTTTTAGGCCTACCCGGTGTGACGACATTTTGTCCAAAGTGGGAAAGGCATCCGCAAATGTGTGGATTAAGTTAAACAATTTCACCATTGGGGAAAAGGTCGAGTTTGCCTGGAAATATTCAATGCTATACCTTTCAGAAATCTAGAATTAAAACATACCTAGAGTTATGTCAAAGGGATTCATACTTTTTCGATAATTGTTTGTATGGCGGGACTGTGCGGTGTGTACAGAATCTTGCCCATGAGGAGAGGTTTCACGAAGCTCCACACGATCTTGCCACCCTCCATGCTCACTATATCCGTGTACATTGATCGGCAGAAGTCCGCTAAGCAGAACAATAAGAATATTTAGCTTTCGGCATATCTGAATGAAAATTGCTATTGGTACCTACTATACTCACTTGGCAAAACTCGAAGCTGTTCCTCGTCCGGCTGCGAAGAGAGGTCAACGCTAGTCACGATGCTCTTGTAGAACCGGCTAACGCCAGCCCGGAACGGCTTGCCGCACATCAGGTTGCCCACCTCTGCCAGGATTTCCGGGGCTGCAAAAGAAAATCTTATTAGAACCAACACAAATGACCCTTCACTTGAACGATTGCATCAAATAAACATTTTGAACTTACACGACATGAATCCTTCAATAGAAAATCCGCCCCTTAGGCGTTGCACTAAAGGCTCATTGGCCAGAGAGTCCGTTACGTTGGCAACATTTTGCCGTACCAAGGGCAGCAGTGTTGCCATTTCCGATAACTTTTTCACAGTTTTGCTGCCCTCATCGGCCGTGAGGTTTAATACCGCATATAATTTATTAATAAGGAATGGTTTCACCTAAAAAGTACAATTCATAAGACGTAATGAAAAGTCAGATTGCATGAAAATAACACTTTAAATATGCTTACCTGATCCAAAAAGAAGGTCGTATTTATATTCTGAATCAAAATGGGCACAATTTTCTTTGCCAGTTCATCCGGCATACCGCAAAACTGATCACTCACGGCTGTGTAAAAGTCGTCTTCGACAAGTTGATCTGGTACCAATATTTGAGAGAGCTTGCTTTGATTGCAGACAAACTCCGTGGTGTTGTACAGACCGTCTTCTTGCAACAGCAGCTGCATTGCAACATTTTATCAGTTACGTTATTATTTAACACAAATTAAATAATGGTAAGGCAATTGAAAATCCTTACCGGTTTTAAACGTATTTTGCTACTGTGCAAAACCCCAGCAATACTTAAGAACCGTGTATCGTTCACCCCAGATTCGATTAATGAAGCCATAATACTTTCTGGATTTTGAAAAATGTCCGACAAGGTGACTGCAATACAGTAAGAAAGTAATGAAACAAAAGAACACAAGGCATCTTTGGCGAGCTGAGCTGTTCAACTTACTATTGACGTCTCTGTCAACGACGTACTCCTTATAAGTGAAGAACGCTCGCAGGCCGTCCGTCAAAGCGAACGCATCTATCAGAAGGCTCGTGTCTTGCAAAAGCGGTAACATGTCTTCTGCCATCAACTCAACTCTGAAAAAGGCAACAATGGGGTTAAACAAACCGCCTTCTTTGTTAAATAGATAATATATTTCTGCCATTGTTTTACGTACTCGTTACTTAGGTTGTGCAGCGTATCACTTATCTGCATCTGCATCGCGAAGTCCATGACCGAAGTGAGTTTCCCAGCCTTCAAACCCTCCACGTCCATTTTGCTGAGAAATCTCAGAAAAAGAGTCAATCGCACAAGGATGTGTTGTATTGAATCCAAAATGTCTGCGACGAATTGGAATTTCCAAAAGTGCTCCTTTTGTAGTTCGCCTAATTGCGGTAACTAAAAAAGACGTATGGGCTTAGTTTAGTCGATTATTTTGCATTTGTGTGTTGTTTGCTGATAAAAAAAGCTCTCACCATTTCTTCAATTTTCGTATAATTCAAATGTTTATTCAGAGAAGCTATAAGTGTTGTACAATTAAACTCTTTACAAATTTCTTTACGAATTTGGAACGATGACAATTGAAGTGGAAATCCATTCACCTGCAACAATAATACTATTAAGCCTTTACTGCATTTTGCCAATTCTATTAATAATTACTCCAATATAAAACAAATCCAGTAGTAGGTATATAAAAAAAGGTTATTTTTTAGTATACAGCTTTAATATATTTAGTGAATATAGCATGCTAATTTAAAAACAAAGGATCTGCAACCCGTATCACTTTTTAAATATAGCTCAGGGCGAAAATTTTATACATAAGAAGAACTAACTCACTCTTACCTTATGCAAATCGAGATTGTACATAAACTGTAAATGACTGCTTTGAAAATTACCACCCAAATCCTCATTTAAAGCCTCATATAAGATAAGTCCATCCTTCTTTAAGTCTTCTAGAGCGATAAGGACGCCAACGTGAGGTGAGATCTGGGCCTGGAGCCGTAATAAATAAGGCAGTGCAGTGAAGCCTTCCACATCTTGCAAGTGAGGCAACTCTTCTCGCACCACGTCTATGAAGTAGGTAATTCCCGTCGACACCCTGATGAAGACACAAATTATCATAACGTGTAGCGTGTTCATTGTGAAAGTGTATTTGTATACTCACAGAGTGGCATAGGCAAATGGGTTGCCGACATCTTCTATTTCGGCCATAGTGTCCAAAACTATAACATTCATCAGCGCCAGAAATTCATTTAAAGACTTGTTCAGCTCATACTTGGTGTAGTTTCGTACCGATATTAGCTACAGTATTTAAAATAATAAAAAGACATTAATATGTAACATGGCAATAAATTCACGGATACGTTCAAATGTTACAATTAAATCGACCACTTAATTGTTGTTTTCTTCTCGCTCTTCTTTTTTCCATATTTTCCCTACGAAAGCTTATTTCATTGTCAAAGATTTGAAATGGTAAGAATGAATATTTGCTCTTACCATTTTTAATTAAAACTGTGTGTTTAATAAAATTAATGTCAAAATCTCTTTATTCGTTAAAGTAGAACAAGTTAAAGTACATAGAACCATTTTAAAACGTCTTAAAATTAAGTGTTTCTACACCTGTGGACAGGGCAAGAAACTCGGCTTGCTTGATCAGTAATGCGTAGCAAATATTCTGTTTGGGTGTTTTTTTTTAATTTTTAGTTATAAATAATGATATCTTAGATATAAAAGAGAAGTAAATAATATTAGCGCCGCCACCGGACGTCATGTCATTTAAAGAAAAAAATGTACCCACTTCGGCAATAGCCATGTCCCAGTGAAAAATGTTCTTGGCCGATCGCCTCGGGAGATAACCCCTCAGAATTTGCTCGTACTCCTGCTTCTTGTAGAGCTGCAGCGTGATCTGTTTCACCCAACTCGTCATGTGCGAACAGGTTTCGCAGTACCTAGCATATTTCATTTAGATAAAAGAAAACTATTGATTTATAAATGATCGCAGATACGATTCTGTGTGGAAAAGATATAAATAAATAATCAGAACATATTGATTATGGTCCAGAAATGAATTTGTGCTTACGTCTCATTCAGATACAAGGTGCTTCCATCGGCAATGTTGCTCAAAGCGCCAAACGCCAATTTCGCGATTGTTTCTTTCGATAGCAGATTAACAACTGAGGTTCGGAACTTTGCTACGTTCTCTTCTGTGACCCATTCTGGAAGTATTGGCGAACGAACTCCTTCTAGCACGGGTGACAGATTCGCTTCGACAGAAGAAATGTGACTGTTTAAAAGCTGATAGTAGAGAGGGGGCTGTCGTGTAAGCGTGTCATATCCCTGGAAAACAGAATGATTATACACAATTATCTGCTTGCTTAAGCGCAATACTGGAAGACTGATGCTCCTACCTGAGAAGCGAACAGCAAGGGCGGTATATCCTGGAACAGTTCGGTTTGGTTTCCACACAACTGTTGGTGGATGGCGGACAAGAGGCCGGTTCCATCCGGGACATAGTCCGAGAGGGTCAGGTTGGCTTGGCAGATGGATTTCGTATCGTTGACGTTCATGTCCCGGATCAGCTTTATTATCTGAAATTTCATTATTTTTAAATTTGTGTTTCATACTTTTGTAGTAGGTAATATAATATTCTTACATGTATTTTATCCAAATTGTTAAGGACATCATTGGCAATGTCAAAGCTTCGTTCGACAGTGTCGAGAAATGATTTCGATTGATTCCCGGTATACAGATGCCGCAACGCCCCCCACCAATCATCTCCGGACAGAAACTTCAGGACCACAGCATAGTGCTCAAGATTACTCTCCAGGTACCTCAAATACGTTGGAACATCTAGATCTGACGCGTATTTTATTGATTTTTTTAACGCCTTCACAGTTTGTTGTCTACAGAAAAGATTACAGAATTCAGAATATTATAGGACTTCCAGTGTAATGATTCTGCTATTGCGTCACTTGATACTTACTTTTCACTGACAAATGAAAAAACATCGTTCACCTCGTCATCGCTTACGTTTTGCAGTACTTTGATCACGGTCAATAGACTTCGTCTGGTTTCCTCGAAATCATCATCAATCACGTGCTGTACCGCATTGTAGATAATCTTATAATGCTTCGAGCATATGATAGCCCTAACCCGTGCGTTCTCACCGAGTATTTCCTTCGTGGCATTGTTTTTTAAATTGTCGCACATCACCTCTAGCGCATTTGTGATTTTGTAATCGTTTCTATTTGTCCATACGACATCCATTATCACGTCGAAGTGTAAGCCGACGATGTCCGAAGCTCTTCTACTGAATAGCCTTGTTAACGAAGCCACGTCCTCTTGTATCACCCGTTTGTCTGAATCCGATACGTTTGTAATAACGTTCTCGGTGCTAATACGACTTAGCAAGTCATATATCTTGTTTACAATCACCACAGTTCTTGTTAAATATACAGATGATGCAACCTGTTTGTTAATAATTGCAGCGAACGCTAAGTACGATGGATCCTCTTGATTTATTCTGTATGAGATTAAGTTGTCTACAGCTGTTTCTAGTTTTGATCTGAGATTGTCCAGTGATAAATCAATGTTGGTTTCGTGGTCTGCAAGCGTTTTAAGAGTATTCGACAATTCTGTTGTTGCCACGTGTGCTTTGTTAAAAACGCTACCGAAGTTCGCCACAGGGAGAGTGAAAAATAGATATTGCTGAAACAGTTATAATATTTACGATCACTTTAACCAAATAAAAGAATTATAATATCAAATCGTAGATATTATTTACCGGTTTAGTTATAACATCAAAAAGAGTGTTAGCTCCAGTAGGCATAGACAGCCAATACAGCATGGATGGACAGACGAGAGGATGGAAGCTAAGCAGCATCTCTTCGGTGATGGAGCTCCCTGGACCTGGATTCAAGGAGGAGACAACGGCATCACAATCCCAAAACTGGGTTACGGATGCACGCCGAATCTGAAAAAGGTCGTTTCATATATTAAATGCACATAATAAATAGAAATAAAGTAAATAATGGTGGTGTCTTTGATTTAACCAATAAATACCTGCTGCATGAACCCGAGGTCCCAATAGGAGTTGAGAAGCACGCCAATCAGCTCCGGCGCTTTGTCGTACATCGTGTACAAGGCAGTCCTACTGGTGAAACCGAAGACTTGAAGGATCGTCGCATTCTCTCCTAAACACATTTTAATAGTCTTGAGACTAATTTCTATAGGGTTAAACGCTTAAGTTAACTGCTACGATATTGTTAACTAATGGATAATATTGAGTTCTTAATCAAATAAATTCTGGGACAAACTTCTCTTTTTTGCAATCCGAGAGTTACAAGGAGTGAAATTCTGATTGTCTTATTCTTTTTTATTCGATTATTAGGATTTTTCAAGGTGTTTTAGTATTATTTTAATCTATTTCTTTACAATATTTTTTTAAAGCAAACATGTTTATTACAAATAAAATTCTTGAACATGAAAAAAAGTTGGACGTGCCGTGGTTTGAAATGTCAATCATAGAACCTCTTACCATTCGCCTCTTTTAAATAAGTTGCCAAGTCGTCGGTGGCGTTACCCACAGCCATAGAAATGAATCTGAACAAGTTCGTCCACGCGGCCCTCCCCGCCTGCGCACACGCATCTTCCAAATACACTTCCGATGAACAGTTCATGTAATTTGTCCATAACGTGTGTAACGACACGTTGTTTGGTGTCGATGTTTCAATTGAATCTATAACTAGATCCACTTTCCCTAAGAAATTCCTGAAAAATTATGTATTACGTTATTTGAATGTGTATTTTGACTAAGCAATACAGAATAGTGTGTGTACTGAGTGTGCTGTAAACCGATGCAGTGTGGGACAGACTCCAGATATAAGTTTTCACAAACTTTTAAGAAATAATTAGATTAAAGTCTGAGACACTTCTATTAGTTATAATTCTATCAGAACATATTTAACGTGTAAACTAGTTTTTTTTAATTGAAAACAGAGGTATCACAGCTAAATTATACTTTTTATTTATTCTATACACTTCATAGAAACTCACCGTAAAACGACATCACCCTCTGAAGTGTTGAAAGTGTCAATCGCATATTTCCACGCTGATTTCAAATTGAGCCCTCTGTCGTCAGCTTCGTCCAGAATATTGACAATCAAATCGTTAATAACGTTGAAGTCGTCGACGGTTCTGTCGAAAACTCTCAAGAACTTGAGAAAGACGTGCGGAGCTAAGTGTGTGCTATTCCACAGAGCTGTTTTCTGTAAGATATTTTGGGATTTAAAACATTTAACACTGGAAAACGTAAACTTTTTAGGTGCGGAAAAAGCTGACAATATCAAAATTCCAAGCGGTTTGTTGACTTTCTATCTAAGCCAAACTGAGTTTCTTGCCTGCACAAACTTAGTTACGTACGAACAAGTGTTTATTTTTAAATTAACGACAAAATGGCCCTCCTTACGTTATTGACTTGGAAACACTTGAAATAATACTTACATATAAAGTGGCGTTCTTCTCATCTAAATATGCTTTCCACTCGCGCTGAAAAGTTCTGTTGAAACAGAAGAGGCTCTCCAACGATGTGACAGCGTCTTTAATTGACGGTAGATCGACGAGCTCTGTCAGGCTGCGGCCGCACGGCCACGCCACGTCTGCATTCATGATGGCTACTATTGGATCAACCTGTTACAAATATACCTAGATTATGTATGGGGCTAAAAATGGATCTGCATAATTGGAATTCCGCTTACCACCACGTCGTTTCTCACCACCACGTCGACAGATTCTACTAAAAGTTGCGGTAGACTCGACAATGCAATGTAAATGGCGGAGGCCGATTCTTCAGGAATATCTGTTGGAGCTCGTACTTTTTGAGAGATATCTGTGAAATATGGCATTATTAGCTGATTCTGGCAATTAACAAACGACTTTAATGGCTGATAATGCAAAAAACTGTGAGAAGAACTGACATTTGATGGATTAGATTGAAAAACAAAATCAACATATATAGAACGAGAGCGAAGAAAAGCAATCTTTGTCTGCCCCAGCAGTTCCGAAGGCCTATAGTGGACATATCGTTAGTACAACTATTGCTATAATATAAGGAATTGAATATACGCACTATATATGTATTGTATGAAGTCGCTGATGACATCCAAGGGTCCTGTTATCACAGCCAGGTGGTACTTCATGTTAAGCCAAACATCCTGACTCAGACCGAACGCTTCGTGATCCATCAGGTCTAGGGCTCGGAGGCCGAAGTGTATCCTGCATTTAGACAGAAAATGGCATTCCTCATTGTTCACAATTATTCGTCTGTCACATTTACATCGTGAGTGCGCTGCCGGCCTTTAATGAAGTCTACACTTTGTTGAAATTTACAAACGATTTTCACAATTCATGTCAGCACTTACCCAAGGAGCGCGGTTCGCCGTAGGTCCATTAACCAGTAGCCCTTTGCCTGTGAGAACAGTAGTCCGATGTGCTCCTGCGTGTGTTTGTCCATGCCGTAGCTCCGGAACTCGAGGACATAGGGGTAGTCCTCTTCTATGGTCATGTACAGTTGCTTTATGCCTTTTATCAGCTTCGTCCAATTTATCTCATCTAAGACACTGTGGTTGGCGTGTTTAACTTCAGCGATCTGCCAATTATTACGTGCAAATGTTATATATTTGTTCCTGATACGGGCTAAATATCAATTGAATATTCAATCTAAAGATAAATTAAAAGTGTTTATTCTTAGTTACTTTGTCATTAAAACCCACAACTAAAATAGGTTTATGACCATTCGCAAACCAACCGATCTTTCCTATCTCTTATTTATTTTTGTTGCCTTTTACTTTGTTTTTTTTATAATCACCCTACGTTTTTAACACAAAGCTATTATCAATTAGAAATGAATAAACGTACACCACGAGAGAGAACCGAATCAGCGCTTAGGCCATTGTCAACCTCTTTGGCCGCGTCACAAACGATGCCAATGAAGGGAACGGCATCAAAGGTGGGCGGAAACGTCAAGAATTGCTTCGCGTTGTCGAGACCTTTGCAGAAGATGTCGTCACTCGGTGTGGATAAGGACCTCAACGTCTGAATGATAACAATTTGCCCATTGAAAACACACATTTTTAAGAGACAAATTCGGGTTGAACAAATAATAATCTTAATAGTGTAAAAGAGTTAGCAATTTGCACAAATTATTTGTGGTAAATTCTAAACCAATACAAGCCTGGGACATCACAGGATGCAAACGATGATGATGCGAATTAAAAAAAATGATTTTGGCTTACTTTTCACCTGAACTATGCTCGATTATCTAATTCATGTAGACTGAAGTCAATGTGAATCTAAAAATATGGATTTGCTGACAATCTAGTTGGAGCAAACTCCCAACAAGAGGGCATTTTTGACCTTACATTAAATTTGAGTTATACCTTAAGCCGTTTAACAGTACCTTGCCTTCATCGAGTGCTGTCATGGCGAGGACTGTCAGCAATTCCGGATAAATCGTTTTGAGCGTTCGCTCCTTCGATAAATCCAGTTGTCGATTGATCACTGTGATCATGGTCGTCGTGTCTTTGAGCAGAGGGCTGAGTTTGAACTCCAACAATGTGTTTTGTCTGATCACTTCCTTCGCCAGACAACCGTGTACTGACAGACTGAAAGAATGCGTTAGATTCACTTCCGAAACAAAATAACCAAACAATCAATAGAAATCTTCAAACTCACAGAACATGTTTACCGAGACCTTCTTTACGTTTGGCCACTTTCAAAAAATCCGTATCGTTTTTGTTAAATATTTTATCCCAGTTTAAATCGGGTTTTTTCACATTGTCCAAGTTTGCGATGCGCTGTGAAAAGTTCTTGATGACGACGAAATCTCTCTCAATCGTATACAGTTTGTCAGAAACATCGCTGCCCAGAGCTTCCATGACGAAGAGCGATGCTATCGCGTTGATCTAAGGATAATTTATGAGTTAAATCAATAAAACACTCTTAGTTAATTTGATTATTTTTATTTTATTAAATTCATAAATCCCCAATACTGACTGATGAACGAAAACAGGACTTACATTATCCCTAGCTTCGTAAGTTCCAAAGGAAGTGATCATATCTTGCACATATGCCTTCCAATCTTCGGTGCAGAGCCGTGCTTTTAAGTCGATGGCCTCGTCTTTAGACACAAGCAAGAACTTACTAATCCGCTCCACGTCGCAGAATGGTTGCGCTGGCTTTTCAAGGTTCGACGTGATTAACTAAAAGGGAAGGATTTTGCTACGTTATGTTAAAACAATCGGACACTACTAAACATCACTTGCCAACCAATGATCAACATGAACAAATCGCACAAAACCAGTGCAGCATTTCAAAGTCAAAATATCGTTATTCTTTACAGTAAGGTTTATAGGACTATTTTCAATCATCTTAAATGTAAATTATTCTACGCCTGTTCCGCGCGACCAACCTGAGAAGAAGTAGGTAAGAAAATCGGCCCATGAAATTAATTATATTATTAACTTTATATATGGAATAAAGTTTTCAAGAATGTGCTATCTCTTTAAACTTCGGTTTGACACGTGGACTACAGACCTGCGCCCGTTCGGGATCCGCCAAGCCCTCCAGCCCCTTCTCGACAACCTCCAAGGGCAAGCTCAAGAGCACCCTCACCCCCTTCGGGTTGCGCAAAGACACCTCGTAAATCAACGTCTCTAAGTTACTGTTGACGTCCACCATTTTGTCGGCCACCTCTATTAATTTCGACAATAGCGTGGAATAAAACAAAGCGTTGTGATTTTGTTCTTTTGAGAGGAATTTTAGTATTATGCTCGTCGTTTGAGCCAATCTGAAAGAAGATTTTGTTATGCACTCTTCTACTGCCAAAGCAATCTTTAGATTTGTTAAAATTAAAACTACTCACATATTAGAGATGTCAATTGTATGTTCGTCTGTTATTTCTGCGGCGTTGTCTAAACCATTGTCTTGTTTATTGATAGACTTATTCAAGAATCGGACTGCTGTCACGGCCGCGTCCACGAACTGCTTGAGCGATTTGTACGAATCTGTCTCTCCAAAGACGGGTTGGAAGAGATTGATAAACTTGTAAATACTGAAACAAGCATATTGTAGTGTTTAATCTTGAGTAAGAAAAAATAGCCATTATTCTATTATATATATATATATATATATATATATATAATAAATGGGTCGTACCCACTTATAAATTGGAAGGAAAGGATGATGATTGTTAGAATTTCATCATCATCAATGATTTATACACTAAAGGCATACAACGCTCGTGAATAATAGTCGAAGAAAAATCGCAACAAAAATAATTGTGCAAGGGCCAGTGGCGAGTCCTGATGAGCCTAGAAATCAGGAAATGTAAGAAAAAAGAGTACTTACAAAGACACGGGAAGATAGGAGAAGTCGTTGTCAATGCCGTAAACGATGCCGTTCACTTCTGGTGGTAGAAAACTGTGGATGGAGAGCATTCGCAGAGCTGCACTGGTCATATTTCCAATTCTGGCTATTCGATTGTCTCCTGATAGCTTGTTGTACATGTTACCAGCCTGGAAAAAAAGCACTGCTGAACATCATCGTTCTCGACCGCTAAGCATTAGCATAAGCCGTTTGGTCCTTCGGTCCGCACAGACCAAATGATATATATCAACAAGAGATCGTACCATGGTTATATATTTTCCTACATCCATCTCCCATATTAAGTCCATAATAATTCTCTGTAAGTCATCCTTCGTTAATGAGCAAAGCTCCTTCACAAAGACGCTGAGGTGCTCTGTGTTATCCATTTTTATAAGTTTTTTCATAGACAATGCGTCGCATCTGTCTATATTCCCGTTCAGTATCTAGAAAATAGACATTTAAATATAACTTAAACGTTGATCAGCATTTTATAAAACATCTCAAGAAATTCTAACAAATCAATGAAAATTAGACTAAGGGTTAAATATTTCAATTCAACCACTTAAAAGCCAAAACCTTTAACCAAGGTTTTTGCTCGTTTAACGTTAAGATGTCTTGGGATTTTTTGATTAATTTAATACGAAGGCTACTTATTTTCGTTTGTTTAACTTATGTTAATTGTTAACTTACAGAGCCAATTCCAATTTGTGCAGAAATAAAACTTTGAACAACGTCCTCGTCAATATTCAATTTATCCTCTAGATAACGCTTAACGCGTTTTGGGTTTCTGAATAAATCTGCTACTTGGATACCATTTTCTAAAAAAAAGGAATAAAATATAGCAGTATTATAATGTGGTTAATACCAAAAGCAAAGACTGAAAGGTCCTTGTATGTTATATGAGCCAAATAAATCGTCAAATCGAAAAATCTGCACTTTTATATAATTTTTTGTAAGAAAAACCAATAAAAATAACAGTAATATCATAATGTTAATACACTTATAAATTGACTAAACTCCTAACGATAACTCCAAACCATACCATACAAAAAGCATACTTATATTAAGATAGTAAAGTGGCTTACTCGTGATATCAATGAACATCGGTTCGTCTGCCACATCAGCCAGTGTCGCGAGCAGTTTGATAGCGTCGGGAATAGAACCTACTACTTCCACAATGCTCTCGTTGCTCAATAATGGCATCAGCTGACGCTTTAATTGGGTTAACCTAAAAGTTTGTTTTTCTAAATATTACATAAACCAGCTCCAGCTAAGATATTACGTACACTATACCTGCGCTATCACTATATTACGACTACAAATGACTTACTTGGACTGTTCAAATGTGGGTATTTCCTGAAATTCGTCCATGGAGGAGCATTCATTGTTTACGTTGCAAATAAACGACTGTAAAAACGTAAGCAAACCAGCGCTCGGCAGCGCCCGCGCCGCGAACTGACCTGAAAAACAGTGACTCTTCATAAATCCGATGTTCTCTTAATTCAATTCTTCACAGACACAGACAACAGAAAACTTTCTTTTATTGAAACAAACTCAATATTAATAGAAATAAGCGCCATCTTTTAACATTATTTTCCGAATCAGCATCGATGATCCACTTATATTAGTCGAAATTTATTTCAAAAACCTTTTTTTATTTAAACTTGTATTACTTACATGTAGGAAAATCCTGGGTGTCAATGTTAAATCGAACGATGCAGATACTTGAGATGACTCCGATAGCCCACAGTATACCGGCCACTGTGATCTAAACATATTAGATTATGTTTAAACACTTTTTAAACACTGTTTAAACATAAACTCGCACATTTTTAAACTATATACTTTTTGTTTTTTATATATTTAATAATATTATTTCAGCTTTCTTTTCGATGAGTTTATGACTTTATAATGACACTTTGTAACACTAAATTATTTTCCCGCCAATAATAGACAGCGTCACAGAGTATATGTAATAAGCAGACTCCTTTCGAATTATAGATTAAAAATTGTACACTACTCTATTTTAATATAGAACAATTCGTTGCTATTATTGACGAAACTTGACTTAATAATTAAAACAAATAAGAAATTAACTTTAGTGTGACAATATCAAGCAATTATCAAAATCGTCGTTATTTAAGGGAAAAAACGTTAATACTTTATACGTTCAACCAAATATATATTATATTGAAAAGATATTTATTTACCGGATTCCTTTTCCTCATGAGATAGTCCTTCCACAGCAGCAGTCGTAGTTGCACGCCCGCCATCTTGACGGTGGCTGATATCTCTCCCGGCTACATTACTGGTATAAAAAAGTAATTAAATAAGTCGACAGTGATTCATACAAGATTCCATACAGTACCAGTGTACAAGGAAAGCCTCATCTAAAAATCTGTCAATAAATCAATATTTTATATTGATATACATGTTTTTAGGAATACCCATCATCAATATAAATGAGAAATATTATTATTCTTAATGTTTTTCCTCAATTTAGATTTATTCGTTGGAAACTTATTGTAAAAGTTTTTAGTCGGGAATCCAATCCCACATTTAATTAAAATCTCCGCAACTGCCTTTAAATATTACAGTGAATTGCATGTTTCAACCCACCTATCATAATATGGAGTATGGGGTCATTCCCAATGTTCATACATTAGAAATGGAAATAAATCTCACTCGTGAAACGAATTAAGTTACTGAATAACTAATTTCTTCTTCTTATGTTTTACATCCTTCCTTCCTCGATAAAAGTAATGTTGGCCCATGACCATAAATTTGAAAACCATAAACAACAAACGGAAAACGTTCAAGAAAATTTAACGAATTATAATTAGCAGTTTGAATGCATATAAATGAGACTATAGGGGCGGTTCTCTTGTAGTGATTGTGGACGCATTCTTAAAAATCTATTAGGAAATACTATGAATATGATTCAGGAAAATAGTAAAAATAAAAAAAACCATGAACATAAAACCTACAGGTATTATTTCGAATGAATTCGTCACGCTATCATCCCGGACGTGATAACGCAACGCGAGTCGGTCATTACCGATTGACACCTGTCATTAATGTCATTGAATAACTTCAATCCTGAGACTAAAGGCAAAATTACATTCAGTGACCGACCAATTGTCATTAAGTTTCAGGTCTTAGGAGCCTGCGCGGCCTGTAATTCTAATCTAGCAACACAAAACAGTTGGTAATTTGTCTCTTTCACTATTTATGGTTTATAATCTTGATTACACTCACATACACATACTAGACTTTCAGAACATTTGTTTTACTGCATTTGCAATTGTAAAAACAGCGGGCCATTTCCAATACATACAGGCTTACATTACATTCTGGTAAGCCCCGATAACTAAATTGTAATGATTAACTGAATATTTTATATTCATATTGTATGATATATACATATACACAATATAGGATGTCTGTCCAACAATGGCGTATTTATGAATTGTGTTAATTTGTCAAACATTCATTGTATGTCCCAGTTACCAAATATACGAACCAAATTGCTTCCGGAAGTGCTTAATTACACACCGATGATAACAATTTACAACAAGTACTTAACAATAAACAAGAGACAATTACAGGATAACTACGGGAAGCACTATTCAGGCAACATTTAAATGAAATACAATCGTTACAATATTATAAACTGGTTATCTCATAGGTACTTTATTTAGACGTGTGCATTATTGATAAGAATACTTTAAAAACTTGTGAAATATCAGTTTATGAATGAAAATTGCATAAAATCCGTTAATTAGTTTAAAAGATGTAGGTGCACTGACAAAATCAAGTATGCCTTGTTATTAAATATATTTTTGTTGCTATTGCATGTAATTAAGTGTCCTTCTAAAAGGTCGTTTTATTATTTACTCTAAGAATAATGATACTGGTGCATAATATATTCATGCGATATAATGATCATATAAGCGATTTGCGTAACATAGTTTCTGTGAAATAGTATTGTTGTCACATACAATGGTGTAGCCCGGTGTCACTCATTGTCCGTGTTACGAACTGACAAGGAAAGGCTACCCATCAACTATTAGCACTGAACAAAAATAGTTTTAAGCCAAAATTATTATAAAATACAGTTTAACGAATCAGAATTAGTAGAATTTATTGAGAATATATTTTTTACAGTCTAATCCAGGCAACATTATTATTAGGTTTTAATTCCTTTTACTATATAAGAGTGGGCAAACGACCAGGAGGCACATCGTGAAGGTGAAGTCGCTGCCCTGTGAAGAAGCTAGCTGAGTTTGTTGTGGATATCCTATCAGACCGGTAGAGAACCCTCGTAGCTACATATAAGAAAATTATTGACGTATTCAAGTGAATAAGACTCATACGACACTATGTGGAAAATATAAAATGAATACTAGAAGAAAATTACCGAGCGTACGTCGTTACTTGTTCAATTAAGTTATACTGAGAATCACAATTATCTCGTTCACCTGTTAATTATATATTATACACACGTAATAGATAGATACTCTCGACTTTAAATCTGAACATATAAAACATGCTACCGGACCGTAATAAGCGTTATATTTTATTAAAATTTTCCTCGAGATTCTCTTTTGATAATTTATTAAATCACGTGACTTAAGGTAGAGCAGGTTACCATTGACTATAGAGCATGTGTGTGATAAGCATATTTTGTAGGCCTGAGTGTTATATATAATAGGCCATAAAACCTAAAATTGTGGTCTATCTTCTTCTAAGAGTGCCTTCTCCAATAAGTGAAGTTTGGAAGGTTGGTCTATATTTTATAAATTAATAGTTTGAAATATAAGATGGACGTTACAATTCACAATATTTTCAATAAATAACATTGAACGTGATATACAAATTGGCATTTCCGTATTAAACTATGAAGTCACCTTTTTTAAGTAAAATAAATATGTTTATATTTAAAATGCAATAGTTTACACGAAGTATTGTTTGCTTATCACTTGTGAAATCTGTTTCTTGATTGTACATTATAACGCGTTGTTTCGATTTTGAACGACCAATTGACGATATATTTCAGCTTGACCCGTATTCACGTTTTGTTGTTATTGTATTATTGATTGTTGATCTGTGATCCGTTTGCAAGTAAGGAAATATATTATTTTGAATTGCCAATGTAACAGAGCGGCTTATTCAATTCCATACGAATTGACAAGTTATTACTTTAACATAACCGAGTGCATTTAATTACACATATAGCACACAGATCAGTATCCGTTGGTATTAATGTGGTGGACATTTTAATTTTGTATGGAAATATTTTTTTGTAAAAAAAGTGCCATTCATCTTTTAAAATTATACAAATTGATTTAATTCCGCGGTAACGACATAATAAAGTGAGGGTTTTTTCAAAATTAGGCAAACATGTCACGGTATCGTGAGCATACATAATTGACATACAATTTGACCACATCTTGTCATAATGTATGTACTGGTAAATTGCTGCTTACGTTTTCTCCATGGATATTTGCATTTTAATCTAAACACAAAACTTAACGGCGAAATACTAATATTAAATATAAATGTGTGTAAATAGAACAGGTTAAGGCCTTGACCAATATAACACAACCTTCGATAATTACAATTAATTATATTAATTCATCACGCCAGTCACAGTTTTATACAGTTATTAATAGGTATTTATAAAGACACTTTTGAATCGTCATTTTTTTACGTAAACATCGATTCGGAAGGCAGTCAACTGCCAAGAAGAGCCGACAAGAGACTTGACACATCTGCTCTTTTGAAATGAATATTTCGAATACAATTTGTGTGAAATGTTAAGTTAAAAAGCATATTAAAGCACTCAAATCGTCAAAATAAAATAGGTTATTTTGGGGACAGTGTTTATGACCGTTTAAATTCTTTAACAATTTAACAAAGATAACAAAGAACGTAGTATAACATCTATATAGTAATGCTGTACGCAATTAGTTGTGACATTTACCTATAAGAAATCACCAATCGACATTAACTTGAATATAAATATTCTCGCTGGTTCATTCCGTTCTTTGAAATACGCAAAATGTAATTTCAAATCTCAGTTTCACAAGTTACATTTCATTTAAACAATGTTAAGCTAAGTAATTATACAGTCATCATATGCTTAACATGTACGGAACCTTAATAAAAAAATCGTAAGAAAAACAACAGCCTTCGCGGTTCGTCTTCAAATTATGAATAAAAAAATATACTTAACAAGGTTTTTTCAAAGTATAAAAGATCTTCTTTAAATTATTTAGTTACGTCGTGTGCGTTCGTCTAAGAGTGTTCTCACTGTCGTCGCAGCCTCAGCCAGGCGACGTTCACTGAGGCTGGTGGATCAGGGCTGCTGAGCCCAGCGTCTTCCCACAATGCTTACCAGTCTGTCCCCTTTAGTGGGAAGCCGACCCACTCTTCTCCGACTGATTGTAGGTCTCCATTCTGGGACTTTTTCGCTGCAAAGGCCATCGGTTCTTCGGCTTCTTTAGATCTTAAGCCTATTTATTTATACCGCGCCAACTAGGGCACAAATTTCCAGAAATTTGCTTAGAGTAATGCCTTTTTTATACTAGGAAAGGTGTTCAGCAGAAATCTGATCTCAATCGTCGCCTGTAACTTATAGCGTTTGTTATTTATAGGTACTGAAACAATTGATGTTTTTGCAACGTCTTATTCTTTTTGGAATAGCTATGTTTAGTCTAGATAATTCATAGTAGGTACAGTGAGACAAACAAATTGTTACATAATCTTTAAAAAAAACATACTAGAAGTAACGTGGAACAGAGTGGCTGAGGAGAGGTCTGATGTAAAAGATAGGATGATCTGCAAAAAGAAAATAAGCAGCAAACACACGAATAATATTATGTAATTTAAATTGTTAGTAGTAGTGTATGCTCCGAAATAAAGGCTATTATTATTAATACGATATTGTTACATACGTTATATATGTGAAAGATATAATGAGGAAAAATCTTCCTTATCAAATAACTTAAAATATTACGAGTTGTAAAAACGAAAATAAATAACATCCGTTGTGAGTGAAACTCGATTGTTTAATGAGGGTTTACATGACACAACTGTATTTATGTTTGAATTGACTTAGTCGATACATGACGCTTGCATGCAAGTTTCGGAATAAGTCGGTTATGTCAGTAGTCTATACTAATAATAAGACAGTAAAAATCGAAAATCTGTACATTAAATATTTTTTACAAAAAACTGAAAGGAGGCAATTAAAGAAGAGTCATAGAAACCAAAAACACAATTTTTGGAATTCTTGTCTGTCTGTCTGTCTGTCTGTCTGGTACGTTATAACTTGAAAACTACTGAACGGATTTGAACACGGTTTTCACAGTTGGATTACATATAATTGGGAGCGTTGTCAAAAGTTTATTTTGTCAAAATCGGTTAAGAGAAAGAGAAGTTATGGTCAATTGAAAATTTACTTCAACCACTGCTTCAAAATTTTTAAACACTTATATTCATTGATTAGTTATATATTGTTAAATATGTTCTAATATAAGTTAATCTTAATATTAAAAGTTATGAGAGGTAATAAAAATAACAAATAACGCAGTGCACGCGGGCGCGGTTGAAGTGTTGAACGAGGTGCTCGATAGATGGCGTTGATAAAATTCGTCATCAACCTAGATTTATTTTATTTTTTTATTTCTTAAACCTATACATCTTATCAAAAACAGTTAACACAATAAACATAGATTAAAAATAAAGCCAAAATAAAGTTAAAATATAGAACCGGAAATAGAATCTAAGATCAGAAAAAAGAATAACAAAAAAAAAAAACGAACAGAAAAAAATAAATAAAAATATATACACATGAACAAGTGGAACTATGTGAAGTACAAACATTTTAGTGTGTGTGTATCAGTGTGTGCAATGGTGTTGCTGTGTGAGTGAGTGTGCGAGGTTGAGTCTTAGTTTTTTTTAAAGAACTTCTACTTAGGCCAAATATATCCAATAGATCGCGGTATTAAGATGCTCCATTGTGTAATGACTACCATGCAGTTCAAACTTTCATTAACGTTTTACCCTATGATTATTTTGAGTTAACACTACCCATACAAACAAGTAAAAAGAAACGAAAGAGATGTTTGTCCGCGTCCATATATCCACCTACATCCTTAACGTTAATGAGAGAACGTTATCAGAATTTTAAAATAGTCAGAAAAGTAATTGCCTGTAAGTTAATTTGAAAGTTGCCCTCGATTTCCCTGAATCATCGGATCCTGACTACGGAACCAACTTGAAAGTACCCCCTACCGAACAAAAAATAATCACGTAAATGGTAAATAAACATCAAGTCCACAGAAACAGAGGATGTTGATAACATTTATACATGTAAAGCTGCATCATCCCTGAATAACACAGGCACAGGCATTGTAACAAGATTTTAGCCCGTGTAAGAAAGCCCTGTCGAGATCAGTAAAAAACGCTATATACTTAACCAAATTACATGTGGGCGAAGCCGCGGGCGGTAAGCTAGTATTCGCAATATGAAGGCGTTTAAAAAAAAGAGCTAAAATACACAGATCTAAGCAAAGTTCAATTGATCTAGGTAAGGCTTCGTGTGTAATGTGGTAGCAAACCACAAAACACTTTTACCAAGTGACAAGACTCGCAATATGAATCGTGATAGTTGATGCTGTGTTACCAATGTAAATAATCTGAGATTGAGACTTTTGTAAATAATGTACGTACGTATAAGGACGTTAATGTTTTTGTAGTGTTATCCGTAAACTGTAATAATATAATAATAATAATAATGGTATCGCGCGGTACGCCTCCATTTAATACGTGTCCAATTGGAATTTTTGTTTCTTCGTGGCCCACCATTGCGTTCAGGGTGATTTAGAAACTAAACTAAAATCACACGTATCGGAAATAATTGTGTAATCTTACTTGTATTATTGTGTTTGTGTAACTTGTAATGTTAAGTTTTATTTTGTTTGTCTGTATATTTGTTTCTTTTCGTAGCACTTGTTGTTTTTGTGTATATAACATATATTATCTGTGAAATACCTTTTTATTTTATTGTGTTCTTGTGACTATTTCAAACTAAACTAAACTAAAACAAATATAAATTTACTTCTCAAAAACAATGTCTATTTAGGTTGTGTGCGTTATTTTATTGAATTCTTTTAAATTATATTTTGTTCGTTGCATCGGTGTCCGGTCAAGGTCACCAAAGTCTTTACAACACAACGTGAACTCTGGACCTGGAGTTGTTTTGTTTTTATGAATTCCAAAAATTCGTCGGATCACCAAGTTTAGCAAAAAATAATACAAAACATTACGCTCTACCCAGAAATGTACTTCGCCTTTAACGTACTTTAGCCATATTTTTAAAAATAAATTATTAATACAGCATTTATGAAGACATGTTTTTGCTTTATTTTTTTTTAAAATATGTAATAAAAATAATTGTTTATTTGTTGTCAGTGATACCAAAAGATATTTTTTTTAAGAACTACAAATACTAACGGGTAAATGAGATTCTATAAAATTATCTTTTAGCAAACTGAGCCTTGAGTCTATTAGGCTTCACGTAAAATATAAAAAATTCGTACGTACGTGCAGAAAAATAGCAAGGATATCTCGATAAACAAGTTTTGATAAAATCTTATTATTGTTAATGGAAAACTTATAATTGGGACGATAGAAAATTAACAATCAAACGTTTTGATGGAGTTAATTAAACTTCAAGTTGAAGAATTTCTTGTCGTTTCCAAAATGAACAAATCCCAAGTTAATTTCTTATAACGTTTTAGGACAAAAGACAGACATAAATATTTGGTTTCATTCGAAACCAGTTCAAATATTAATTACCCATAAATTGTTTGCCATATTATTTCTAGCAAATTGATAATAAATCGTAGCAACTAATATAATAATAATGTTCAAAAACTGTATAGACTAGGTATAGAGTGCTATAGGAGAAGACGAAGCTAATGGGTGTGAGGTAGACCAGCTTCATTTTTATTGTTTTGTTTACAAGGTGAGAAGGAGAAGTAGACGCCTGTTCAGAGCCGTTTGGAGTATTGTGATGCGAGAACTTTACATATTAGATAAATAATTCCATGTGGAAAAGCAACATTGCATTGTAGAATAAAATCTTCAATTTGATAAACAGAATGCGATAAAAACATTTCAAAGGAAACAAGTTTTTACTAAGATAAATCGCCTTATTGTCTACTTGCGTCACGTAATTACTATTTTAACTTTATATTAATTGCGTGAACAATTTTGTATTAATAAGAATTATTTATTTTACTATTAGTACGATTATTTACAGATTCATAAATGTGTTTATTACAAGTCACAACCTGCTTCTTCAAAATAATAAAATGTCCTCTACTTAGGTACCTTCCTTTTTATTAATTTACAATTTAATAAAAAAAAACCAGTCTCGTTGTTGTATTATATTTGTTTGTATTATATAAATTAAATTAATTTTGCTTAAATAAGTCCCATATAAATAAAAAAAATACGACTACGATACGACGAATATTTTAATGATATAAAAAAAATATATTTTAAACACGCCTAATTAACGACGTATATCCGATATTTTGTGTAAACTTGTAAATGAACTTACACAAAAATCCAAATAGTTGTTCACTTCACTCACACTAAACAATTGTAAGTTAACAGCGTCCATTCACAATCACACCACAACAGTGACTGCAGAAGTTTGAAATTAAGCAAACATCTTGCGCGAGCGCCGTTTCTTACATTTGCATAATTCCATAAGTTGACGACCTTTACTTTGGGTGGGCTACACACATGTTGCAGTGGTAAACCGAAGTAAAGATGCTTTTAACAGAGGTACGAAGATGTAGACAGAAGAATTGAAAGCACCAAGATAATAATGATAATAAGTAGCACATAACGAACCGAATTTTGCCTAAATTATACATATATACAAGAAGACTTATTAGAAGAGTCTTAGCATTACCCTAAACAATAGAAATAGAATAGAATAGATCACACAAATCTATAAATGAACAAAGTTAACTGATGTTTAACTTTAAAAAAAAATCGTAATCCAGAGAACACGTGGCCAGGCACAATCTGGACCGTGTGTTAAAATAGCAGAGGCCGCGAGGTGTAAGAACGAGAGGCCGACCTTGTGCTAGATGGACGAATGAAATTGCATCGTCAGCAGGCGTACATGACGAGTAAAAAGAAAGGCGCAGACTTCCTTGCAGGCGTTTACCTTTGAGGCTTATAAACATAAGCAGAATTATATTTCATTTACTTTTATATTATAATCATTTATATTGCCTAATTGTTATTAAATATCTGATCGAAATTATATAGTTTTAGCAATGAATACCTTGACACACTAAATAAATGTTGAATTTATTTTTTATTGACGCATCTTATCAAGCACATTGCCAGATATCATATCACTGATAAGGACTGATTCATACCTCTAGTCACTCTTAAACTATTGTACCAATAGGTTGGTAAATTACAAATTGTTTATTGTGCATGAGAACTGTTAGTACAAAGTAGTTATTACGGGAATGAATAAAATGCTGAATTAAACTCTTGTGGTGTTAATGTTGACTTTGTTTAACTGTCAATTCATTTAATAGAAATAGGCTCCAAAATGAGTTTAATCAGGACAGAAAAGAGTGACACCATTGAAATAGAGGGGCGGGAAAGCGCCTGCTATTTCTGCAACGATCTCTTCGAAATGGGAAAGTTACAAGTGAGTTTTGTTTTAAGGGCTCAATAGACAAACCGAACTAAAATCTTTTATGAATACATACGTCTATAAAGTATGTTTGTGTTGTTTAAGTTCTCGTTAATAGTCTGTTGTCATGTTATGAATCGTATACTTGGATTTATATCGTCAGATAATCTTTTCCAATATCCTGTTACAATTGATCAATCCTCGTTACGACAGAAGTATTCGCATTGAAAGTATATTATGTATAATGTCTTATACTTCTACTTCGTTTATCTTAAACACGTTTGAGATAAACGAAGTTCATATTCAACAAAAAAATAAACGTATATAAATCATAAATACCTAGATATTCAGTGCACAAGAATCTCAAACATCCAAGGCTGACCATCTACGTGATCTCACGAAGGTGAATTAGGGATTATCTTAGGTTTCAGCACGTCTTAGCGTTTGTCGTACACAACATTTTTATTATTATCAAAGAAATAAACCTCAGTTAATTCGGATAGTACCTACCTACATGTTCTCAAGATTTTGTCATACGTATGTCGCAGTTATATGAAGCCGGTAATATGATGTTAATATATCATTGGAATTTGAGTAAACACTTGAAATACTCTAGCCGTTTTTGCAACCACTAATTCGCTGTTATCGTTTAGAATCACTTAAAGCAATGCGGCAGCATACTGGAACAGTGCCCACTGCGTTGCGGTGCGTGGATACAGAGGAAGCACAGGGACACACATGTCAAGGACTGTCCACTCATGGATAAGGTAAATAAACTGTTCGTTAAAGGGTTTATATGGTAATAGCTCATAGGTAGTGAAATAATGGCATTGATCTGTGAAACATTCTTGGCGATTTATATATATATTTTTCATTTTTTTTTTGATCGTTCGTTTCAGAGTCGCAACACAGCATCCCCCACACACGTGCGAGTGTCAGATCCTGCACCACCCTCCCTGAACAATCACACTTGGTCACCCAGGGCTGTGCCTTTGGAGGAATGCGTCTCCTATCTGGAGAAGGAACTCACTACCATCAAGTAATTGCACTTGTGAATATATCGCGGACTCTATAACGCAAGAAACATTTCTGTTATGAATACATAAGAAGTTAATACCATTTATAATTCCCATAGACTGGTTCTAACCGAAGAATCAAGTAACCGCGACATCCAGTCGACAGAGCTGGAAAACCTTCGGTCCAAGCTGGTGCTTGTGGAGGATCGGGCCCAGCATTTCCTCTCTACCCTTGTTTCTCTCCGCGCCGCGCTGGACGACGAGGCGGAGAGGTCAGCTAACTGGGCGGTGCAGTTCAAGCACGATCTGTCCAATGTGCAACTGGCCTTGCAAGTATGCACTCTTATCAATGTACATCCAATATTATAGTATCGTACTTTTCGTGCCTGTGAATAGTCCGTATGAAATATTATTACGTATTGCTTAATCTATTTACATTTGTCCAGGAGCTTCAAAGCCAGCAGTTGACCACCACGATGAGGTTGGAGAGTGCTATCAGCAGCATCGTGCATGAGCAGAATGAGAGGGAGCTGTTAGAACAGGCACTCACACAACATGACAATAGAATTAGGACTATCAATAAGCTAGGTATTATACGAAATCAATATTTCCTTTTCGAGCTTTATAAATCCAGCATATCCTACTAAAGCTATTCACAATCGACTGAATATGGTCATAGAAGTTTATAATGGTTACAGAAGAGGTAATTGAATACATTAAGCAGACCGTGGAAGAAGAGAGACAGCGCAACGCTGAAAACCAAGCAGCTTTGGAAGCCGAGCTGATGGAAGCTCGCAGATCATCTCAGCAATTGGCACATCTTTCCACACTTAGAGTACAACTGCAAAATGCTGCAAATTCGGAAAACCCTGTGAGTTTAAACAAATTTAATGTCATTTCAATACGAGTGAATATTGGAAAATAAAACATATTATCTCATAATTAAAACTTTCGTATCAAAATGTTAGTTGTTTCACAACTTCAAAACGGCTTGACCGATTTTAGTACTAGGTGTCAGAATCACACGTTTTCATATATTAAATTTTAATTTAAACGTAAACCAATTGGCATTGTCAGGCATTTGATCGTCTGGCGGTTCTCGAAGTAGCAACAGCAGATGCGAGGGCCGAAGTATCAGAACACTCTAACAAGATGGACATTATTTCACGAGACTTACGTGCTCTCACTAAAAGTTACAGCAAACTGAGGTCTGAACTTGCAGATTTCCAATCAAGAATGACTTTGGAACATCCAGAGAGCGGCAGTCATACCGGTTGACCTTTACTATTTATTTATTATTATGTTCTATTACCAGCTATTTACGAAACTATAATTAAAAAAGCTTTCTGAATCGTGTAGAAGCATATCTTAGCTTTTTCTTTCACTCGGCAATACTAGAAGTGTTATTTGATTATTTTATAACAAAAATAATGTTATTTCTCTATAGGTCAGTTTATCTGGAGGATAGATAAGTTCTCGTCTCGCATGAAAGACGCGAAGGAAAAAGACACCGTGCTAACCAGCCCACTCTTCCGGACCAGCAAGTATGGCTATACGTTGAAGGTATGCTAACTTCATGCTACGACTTTCTTTTACATTAATACTAAAATATATAAAATTAATACAAAGAAATATTCATTATTAATTTATTAATCTTTTAACACTCAACGCGGGTTCCAATATAAACCAGTCTGCAAAGATACCCACAACTCAGCTGGTTAACTCAGTTTAACCAATGTAGACAGAATAGAGTTTTCAATTAAGTGTTGCGTTGGGACATTAATGCAATAGTATTCCAAATTGTATCGATTGCAGGCGGAATTAAACCTGAACGGTATAGGCAAGTGGAAGGGTCGACACATCACGTGTACCGTCCGGTTGGTGCCCGGGCCATACGATCCCCTGCTGGAGTGGCCCTGCGATCTGACCATCAACATCGTGTTGAAAGATCAACCAGCTAATAGAAGTCAGGTAAAGGATCAGCAGCAAAGACGTGTTTTCGATTTAGTTTCCTAGTGTATTTAATCATACAATTGGCCATTTTCACCAAAAGATAGTTTCCTAAACTTTGATCTTTATTTATGACAACATGATGAACTTTTAGTAAGTCATCTTTATTCAGTTCATACAAATTAAATTCTGAACTTTGTTTGATTTTTAGTCAATGGACATCGTGAAGTCAATGGAGCTTCGTCGAAAGTCAAATTTAAACATCCAGGATGACGCCAGGGAAAGGAGCAAATCCACCGAGAGTCTGGATCAGGGCGTCATACAGATGAAGAGGCAGTACATCTTCATACCACACACCAGCCTCGACAAGTTCGAGTATATCAAGAACGACGTCATGTTCTTCGAGTTTGTAGTTGATCAATGAAAGGCTTCGAGGCGTCGCATCTTTATTTCAATACATGACAATTATACCCAACACGGTATTACATACATGTCGCACCCAACTTATTTAATTTTAAATGTAATAAAACTAATGTAAATAAAATAGTTTTTATTATCAAAAACACTTACAAAATAATAAACAATTAGAATATATGTCAAGACACACGCAGCGCCATCTAGTTGCGAGTGGGGGCAGCGGGCTTCACAACAGGGACTTGTACTGGATGAGGAAGTGCTCCTCCTCGGAGAGGGGAGAGCTGAGGTAGTCGTCGTCTTCGTAGCGAATCGTGTTCCTCAGCCGGTGGATGGCGAGTTGCCGGCCCTTTTTCCTAAACGACCATTCATCATCATCACACTGGATGTCACTAGGTGGCGCTTATCACAAAAGTGGGTGGTGCAAATAGTTGAATTGAAATTGACTCACTTTCGCCGTTTCTCCTCCATCTTCTGCCTCCTTCGATTGACGCTCGCCCCGGTACTGGTCGACGGGTTCGGGTCAGCTTTAATTCAAATTCAGCTCATTACAGGCACTTAAATAGGGAATGTCTGGCTGAGTGGTGAGGACTCACATGGTTCGGTGCAGGGCCCTTCGCTGTGGAGCATGTCCAGGGCCCGGCCCAGGTCATTTCGGCTCAGCTTCAAAGCGTAGCGCGCCGTCTCACTCTGGAACCCCATCGAGCACAACTGGAAACATATATTTTATTAAACCTTTTCATTCGATAAGCTAAACGCAAGTGATGAATGAACTCACCTCGGAAAGCATTTGGTTGTCCGGTTCCACCGCTTCTTCTTGTTCTTCTTCTGAAAGGTCGCTGTCTTCTAACTAATAAAAAAACAAATGATGTAACATCTGTTATGAAACGGCCTTGGAGCGAAAAGCGAAGTACACAAAATCTCACCAGCTCGGGCTGTTCCTGAATGAGCCTAACCGCATCTGTGATGTTATTGTTAGCATTCCTGATCGCGACGACGCTCAACTTCCTGGAGTAACCCATGCTCATCAGGCTGCTGATGAGCTGTTTGTTTATGGGACTGCCGTCCTCGCAAATGCCCAGCGCCCTCTGTTCTCTATTATCAAAGAGAGCTTTTAAAGAAAAAAAGCTTCAATAAAGAAGCTCGCCCAGTCCATTAAGCGAGCTCACCTGTCGTCCCTGTTGGCCCTCCTCTCGGCCTCCCTCCGGCGCGTGGCCGAGTCCAGATAGTGGTGAGCCCCGTTGACGTCCCCCTGAGCCGCTCTGAGCCCGGCGTACGCTTGGCACTCGCTCCAGCCCAGTTCCATGAGGGCCTGCACTGACGATTCGTCAACCTGAAATATAAAATATTTTATTTGCAGTAATTTGAACCATTCGATGAATTGAGAAGTGAGCTCATCAGAATGAGCCACTCACCCTGAGGTTGTTGAGTTCCCTTTCTGCCTTATCGAGTAAAGCCTTGGCCTGAGTCCTCTTGTTCTGATGAAAAGCCACAATGCCTTGCAGCAGGTACAATCGCATGAAGAGCACCCGTTCGTTCGCTGAAATATAAATCACGGAGGAAAAATAAAAAAGAAACGACGCCCAGAAATTGCATGATGCTGCACTGACCGTCGGTGCCCTTGAGAGCGATCAGCCTCTGCTGCTCCGGACCGTAGCTGTTGGTGAAGGCCACCTCGGCCTTAGCCAGCCTCGCGGCTGCGTCGTTGGCGGCCTGGAGGCTCTGCAGGCAGAGGTAGCACCAAGCTATATCCAATTGTAACACTCCATAGTTGTCCACTGTATTAAGGATTTGAGCTCGACATTCACTGCAATGATTAATTAACATAACACCAGCAGTACCAGGAGGCCTACGGGTGAGTTGCCAGCCTTGAAGAAAGGTATGCTCTGCTTGTGAAAGCCAGCTGATGCTTATATGAGGATAGTGAGTGACTTATTGACGACTTAAATTTGTAAGGAAAATACCTGAGTTGGCGATCAGCTTCCAAGAGCAGGACAAGAGCAAATGAATATTCCCGCTTCTTGATACAAGTGCGTCCCCTCTCGTGTAACGCCAGTCCGATGAATAGCGACCTCCGCTCAGGCTTTGGTAAATCCACTGTCTTCCCCGTCTGATCTTCTAACTGCAATGTGTTCATTATACCCTTTACTACCATATGAGTACACAGATTAAAATGTTAACTTCATAAAAAATATGTTATTTTTACGATTTATATTTAAAAAAATATTATATTTAGTAAAGTGATGAAGGGTATGGTGTGCAAAGCTAACGTTCAAATATGACTCGTCACCGAGGCCATCGTAGCACTCTGACAGGAGGGTGGCATCTTCCAGGGTCTGTTTCATTTGAAGATACATGTTGTCCTCTCGTTTAAGTGCCTCAGGATTTTCTGAAAACCATAAAGAACAGATTAAAGTAACAGAATTGTGATTTGGCAACTTGTTATTGATTCAAGGGGGTAAAATCATGAATGTGACCAAAGACACTAATTTAGCAGTTTTTTTGTCAACTGGTGCTTTTAAGTATAATTATAAAGACAATTTACTGAAGATATTTTCTTTTAAACACAATTTGTAATGTTCCCAACATGTGACCTTAAAATTACAAGTAATAAGGAACCGACCTGACATAATTAATGCCATCAGTTGGATTCCATTTTTAAGACCCTGGTCCTCCAGACTGCAGGTAGTGTTAATCACCTTACCATTGAATATCAATTTTAACCTGGAAATTAGCAAATAAACTATACCACCACTTTTGAAAGAACATCATCTGGTGATTAAAATATACTTTGATGTTAGGTCACAAATCTATTAGAAGCCTGATTTACAACAATGTGTAAATATTACCTAGAATTTTCAACTCCTAACTCCTGAGCAACTGTATCTATCAATTCTGATCCCATGACGCTTAATTTCTTAACGACTTTAAATACTCCTTTCTCTCCTCTTCCAGGAGTTTTAACTCTCATAGTGGCACAACCTGTCTCCTTGTACTCTTCATTAGCTTTAGACCGATCAACTGAGTGCTGTTGAAGTTCTAGCAAACCATCTACTACTATATTCACATCTAGAGATAGCTCAGATGCTATGTTGTTTGCAAGGTCCTGCAAACATAACATAATGTTCAGTAATAAAATCTTCTACATATATTGACAAAAGATCGCAGTTCTAAAAAATAATATAGTATATTAGTTGTCTTTGATATTTATTTTGTACAAAATACCTGAAAGTTTTGTGACAAATCTCCTCCTGTACGTACGTATGGAGGTTCCCATAGCTTAATTTTATCTTCGTTTAATTTCGCACGTAGTTTTATCAACAAGTCTTCGTGCTCTAAGCTTCTTTCCATTGTTATTGTGCTCAAAAATCACGGTGTAATTTAATTTCAGACTTATTTAAAACTTAATAACTACGAGACCGTGTTACAGTGGTCGAAAAGTTTTGATATTAAACACAATAAACATCTGATAATATTTAACAATAACAGAAAGTAGAAACTCGAATTGAAAAACGAATTATCATTCGTATGTCATCAATGGTCAATTGTTGAAAATTTGACACTTGAAAATTGGCCCCACAGATTTACAATTACAATTTCATCAGGATAAATATTAAAATAAACTTTAAATTATTACAAAACTCTTTATATTTTTATAACAGCAATTACACCTTATTAAACATAATCACTAAAGCAAAACATATATATTCTGTTGAATGGATTGTGGATAGGAGAGTTATTTGAAAAGTTATTTAAAAAAATATACTACCTGTTTCATTCAGTTTTATACGTCTTATTTTTTAAATATTATTTTCTCTGCTACCACTATTATTAGCTGACTTGAAATAATGATATTTAATTTATTCATGAACAGGATCAGAAAAAACCTTCTAATGTAATTCATGTATGAAACGACGTTCCTTCCATGCCGTAGTGAATACTTTTTTTACAAAAAAAATCTTACAGAAGTAAACCCATAAAAGGATGAAAATATAAAGAAAAGAAATTATGAACAGCAAAGACATCATTTACAACTATTTAAAGAATTTCGTTTTGTATAATGAGTAGGTGTTTTTATATCGCTATTATAAGATAACTGATAAACCTAAATTTGGCACAGAGTTTTTTGTGCCTTTAGGAACAGACAGATTTTTATACCTTTTATTGTAAAGGAGAGGGTTGAAAAAGTTTTAAAGGAAAATCGTTAATTTTGAAGATAAAAAAGTGCATTATTACATAGGTTACCTACCTATGTATCAGTCCACATTTTATGTATTGTTTAGTAGCGGGTTGTATAAGATAAGGCTTTTAAGCCTTATCTTATACAACATGACGAAAGAGAGACGTCATTCACGACTTTATCTATTCCAAGATGGACTATATATACGAAATAATTCAATGCCGCGTTGTTAGTTAAATTGAAGTCGTGTCAATTCAGTATTTTGAATGTAGACCTTTTATTAAATTGGATACCTGTTTATTTGTAAGACCAATAAGAAGGTAAGAAGCAAATAAGCCTGAGAATGACTTTGATATAGGTCACATGTTTGGAGAATCGTTCATATTCGTTTTCTTGTGAATTTATTTTAAACACCTTCCTTGACTGGGCCAACAAGACAGTGTTATATACATTGTGTTATATATATATATATATATATATATATATATATATATATATATACTTAATGGTATAACTGTGTATAACATTTTCTATATCAAAAATAATTAAAGTAAAACGTGTAATTTGTCTCATCGTATAACTAATAAAACACAATGATTCCGTCAAAGCCTTCCCGACTGGGAAACTTCTGTAATTATTTCTTCTGTGTCGTCTACTAAAAGGACCTTTATCTGGCTTCCGGATTATATGTATACATAACACATTTTTGTACAAACAGAATTAGAGCCGATTACATAACTTACATTTGAAAAATGAGAGAAAATCTTACACTAACATGCGGTTCTTATGCACAGGTAGTCCAATTAATTAAAACTATTTACATTTCATACATACACGATATTAAACTACATAAAATCAAGCATGTGAACTCTCTGAAGTATCTGAACTAAAGCAAAGTTCATACGTATATCCAGAGTGCATTTTCTTTTTTTAATAATACAAACTCACTGAACTGTACTTATATAAGCTCAAATGTTAGTCTATAGAATAAACAATCGCGCATTACAATTGAGACCTCGAGCAATATAAATAATATCGTAATTGCAAGATCGCTGAGGGAGCAGCTGTCACTTTAATTATTTTATTTCATTCAGATATTACTGTATTATGTAAGCTTTATCATGTGTGATTTCGTAAAAAAAAAACAGGGATAATCCGATAAAGCTTTAATAATATTATCAAGTTTTTGACAATTCACGATCTCTATTCTATTATTTCATATATCTGGGTAAAGCAAAATTAAAATGTCTTCAATCGTAACAACAATTCTTTGACAACAAATCTTGCCAATTAAAAATTGCGGATTACAGGTGATCGTTGATTTACCAAAGCAACACAAATTGCTTACAATTTGTGCCAGTGCACTGAAAATTTATAGAAATATAATCAAATAGAATCGATTTGTATACTATACCGTAAACGAATATTTAGAGGACAAAGATCCCTTTAAAGTGTCGGCAATTGGCTCAGCATCGGGACAGTTCAATTCTTGAGTAGCCTTACAATGCTTTGTTATTTTAATTGTAAGTAACACAATTTTGTATTAATTGTTTATATTAAAAGAGCAGCTATCGAGTTTCTTTCCGTTTCTTCTTACTTGAATAAAGATATTTTGTGTTTGAGTTTGATTAAATGCATATTAATTAATGTAACTTACTCTCGCATCGCATTGTAACCCCGTACACTGAAAAACATTATAGTTGTACTATGTCTTATTAACATGTAAATAAATCAATATGTTCTCCTTACGTTTGCCACACATTCGTCGCCATTACACTGAAATCGATATATTAAACATTTCTAATTTGGTTTTTACACACAATAGACTTACTATTGTTTCATGTATCTTACCTTAGACTGACACATTAAACCATTACACTGTAAACATAATAAAAGTCAAATGAAAAAAAAATGTGTGTTAAATACATCTCGATTTTATCTTCAATTGTATATATATATCGGTGCAACTACAACAATCAGTATGAAATAGTTTAATAACATAAGTTGAATACTTTCAAGTTTATTAACGCTACGAAAAGTTATCCTTATTATTTCAATACGTAGCCTGTATAAGAAACAAGTGTGGACATGTCATTAATATAAAGGATGGATGCATTGTAACTGCACGACAGCATATTGTGGAATAAACCTGGCAAATATCAGCGAAGTGTTGTTGTAATAATGAGGGGTAATCGTAAAGTCGGCAAAGTAGACGCTACGCCTTACAAAACCCCTACGGAGACAGTTCTTTAGTTATATACATACCGAAGATGTGCAATTCTCCCCGATGCACTGAAAACATATTCAAACGTGAAACAGTATTAAATCGTTTTTGACATACAATTGTTTGTTCTCAATTTATTTATTCCATTATAAATAAGGGTACTTTTATGAGACTGGGTGTAATGATAAGCCTGATCCACTCTACAAAGTAACTTGATTAATTGAAGATCCTCAGAGAGCCGATGTATCATTAGAGTGAATGTGGGATTTATGACGGTTATAGGAGAATCCAAGGCTAATTCACAGGACATGCTATTCAAAATTGTACAGCCATTTTGAGTTTCATATGACTATGTGAATTTGGAATAATTGTGCCGTGTTAATGTGGCCAATCTCCACTTACAAATAAATGCTCGAATTAGATTATCATATGCTCGCTTTTAATACAATTTTGCTAAACAAGCGTTAACAAATAAATGAATGTGTGACCGTGAAATTGACATTGACATATAATAGATATGAATAGTTTGAACCCTTCCCTGTCAGTTTCACGTTCCAATTGACATGTTGAAGTGACCCTGTTTACCTATCTTGTACGCTTTTAACGGGCTAAGCAAACGCATTACGTGCGCCAAAGTTTGGATTCTCACTGTTCTCGACATAAATTATATGCGAACTAATTAATCCAACGCGAAGTCGAAAGCTTTCTGTGCTTAATCACGTAAACCTTCTGGATTTCTGACAGTGTTTTCCTATAGATAAAAAGAAATATCTAAACAAAAATAGAAGCCCACATGTATAACGTGGGTTGTCTGGAAGAGATCGCTTGTTAGCGACAAGACCGCCCGTTGCTCTTATATGTATCATGTCTCTTAACGTCATTTACTTCTATTGTTTAAGTGCAATAAAGTGTAAATAAATATAATATAAGACTCACGTTTACCGAACAGGTGTCTTCACTGCACTACATCGGAAATATAAAAAAAAGGTTAGTTAACGCCAAGTAAAGAAATAGTTAATAAATAAATTAGTTTTCAAACATATTTCTTACGTGAGCAAAGCACCCTTGAGTATCCGACATCTGAAAGAATTACCAATTATCCTTCAGTAATATATTCTTTGGTGAGCCATCCCTCTGAGCGTTAATAAAAATTCATCACATACCAAAAGTAAGAGTTTAATTTGAACAAAGATCAAAATATATAATTGCCAATTTATCTGAAAAATCCGGTTTCATCCCTAAAATTAAGTTCATTAAACAGATTGAACACTCAAACTTTATTATCAAGGTTTTTGTTTTGGTATTTATTTAAGATCAGTACACAATCATATAATCTATGTAAGTTAATAAACACTAAACAAGGGTTAGTCATGAAAGTGCCATCTTAGTAGTAAGTAAGCCTTCATAAGGCTTGTGTCATCTGTGGTACTGACCCAGGCCAGAAACAATTGTTGACCGTACCAATCAATCGCAGGATGCCCTGTTCGTTAAGAAGGATTAATCCTTACTTAAGTTTCCGATGTTAGGGGAAAACTTGTCTCGATACTAAAAGTTTAAACTTAGCCAATGTCACGAAAACTTTATTCTAACTTCTAGTGAATTGCAGATTGTTGTAAGACTTTACTTCGATTGATTAGGTAGCTTTGGTAAGCTTAAATATCCCCATTTCAGTGGATTTAAGCTTTTTATATACTTACAGTAAAATATAAAATATTTGATGACATTTTTTGATCAAAGAAATAGACTGAGTGTTTTTTAGTAAAATCTCGCATAATTACTATTATTATATATTGTAAAGGTTAAATATGCCTATTGGTACGCGTTAACCGTCGCGTGTATATTTAAAATTTCAATTTTCAATTCGTGCAAACTTGTGTTGAATTCGTTTAGAGTTTCAATGATTTCCTCCAGAGACCGAGTTTATTTGAAAAATGAGAATTGAACAGAGAGTTAAAAATGAATATTTAAATATGAGATTTCGAGATTATTAATACGTGACTCTTGTATAAACTAAAGAAGCTTTTTAGCTTTATTATTCATTCTTAAAATACGTAAAAATAAATTGATGTATAACATGCGAGCGATTAAATTTATATATATATATATCGTTATTGATATAGATATCGGATTGAGAAGTCGGATTTATGCAATTACAGACTCAGCTACTCACCCCAGAGGTGCAGTTAGAACCTATGCACTGCAAGAATACCACATTTATATAGAAGACGTTTTTTGAACTACGCTTATTTTCACACGTATAAAATGAAAATAAACACAATTAATTGAATATGTAAGCTTTTATTGTACTTGGAAACTATATTTACCTACTTCGTTATTACATATATAAATAAAGTATATAACGTACGTTCACAATAAACAAGAGTATGATATGGCTAAAACAACTTTAAATTCTAAATTTGTTGAAATCATTCACACTTATATTATTGTAAGCGGAATTGTGCTAAATCCTTTACAAACACAAGTTGCAAATTGAGAATGATACGGGTAGAATTCTTAAGTGGGCCGATTACTAATTTTACATAATTTATGTGATTTTATGATATCACATTTTTAAAAGTAAGTAATTTAGGAATATGTTTTCCTCTTACGACAAATACCGTTAATATCCTAAATAAAAGTAATAATATTAATATCCTAAAATATTTTTGGCAGTGTCTTATCCAACAATTGAAATGAATGAAATCGAAAAAGGATTTATAATGCCGACTTACTTTTGTATCACAAAATGCTAAAGTGATCTGAAAAAAAGATATAAAAAATTACGAGAGCGATTATCGAATTAGGGCGTTCGTTATTCCATCGATTACACCAATGCTAATGATAATCAGCACTGAATACTAATTCAGCTCAACGACATTTTTAGACAGAACCTCTAAAAGAGTATTTTAAAAAAAACCTCTTTACTCAATAACTTCGCAATAACTCACACACTTTAAAAACAAACACTTTAACCAACACACAATTGCACCAAAAGATTCTTGTCTTTCTTGCCTTAATTATTTATTAAACCCTTATAATTAAAGAGTTAATTTATATAACCTATAGTTAAATGTCTGTGTTAACTTCTGAAAGTATAGGTTGTTGGGTTTTACCTATCTCCGATAATAACTGATTAAATCATTTAATTTAATTTTGCATCACACTAGGATTCCATGTGTCGTGGAAGCCAGTCTCTTTCACACATGTGCAAAAAAACATAGGCCATCAAGTATTTCAATACTTTTTTCAAAAGGTGTGTGCGAGTGAGTGTTTGTGTGTATATCATGTCGATGTACTGTGCACGTGTATAAGATGTTTTTGCTTGCGTTTATCAGTTCGAAAGTGAATTTGTATAGACAAATATATATAGATATATATGTCCTAATGGAATTTTTTATGAAAAAAAATTGATTTAATTTTTAACTTTTATTCTGGTCAGGTGAATCAGATTAATTTTGAATATATATAAGGGGCACATGAAAGAAAAACATATTTAACAAAAGTTCAGGATAGTTTTGTGTTTCCTTCTGTGAATGTTAGGTTCCATATTTACGTGTGTTACATGTAATACACCGGTTTCTTGGTACAGTTTATCATAATATATATAATATTTCCTCTAAAAACATACCTTTCGACAGAACGATAATTGTGCACTTAATTAGCGACGAACACGGCTGAAGTTCAGTTAATTAAGCAATTATTTCGTTGGCTTTGGCAGGAATGACCCGGAATATGATTAGGGGCTTACCGCCGTGGCGCGAGGCTTACATCGATGTCCTCTCAAAGCTCAGAGTCAATTATTGATCAACGTAATGACACAACTTTCATAAAAGCGAGATCATTCTGTTCACTTTTGGTTAGAGTAAATGGGCTGTTTTTTAAATGTGCAGATACACCAAATAATACTGTTTGTAGAGTTTTGGAATGCTGATAGGTATTCGTTACTTTTGGGATTGACGTTTTCGGGCGGAGGCTTAAGCTATTTAGAAGGGTTACATCTTCTATTTTGGCAAATTTACGTGGTTTGGATTTTATGACTTTTATACTACTATTTTATACTAGTTCAAAGTTCAAATTAATCCTGGAAGAAAATAAATAGCAAAAAGAGCTTTATCTATTAAATTAAAGAAAAACTATGTTTATAAAGCTTATTTCGTCAGGTATTCCTTTTGTAAACATTACACATTTGTGAACATTTAACTGTTTGCTCATTCATTTTCGTATCTCTCATAAGTCATTAAGAAAGTGATAATTTTTAAAGTCATGTTAATATAAAAGCGTGAAGGTAAAGGCTTAATACGAATGTTTGTTTTCTATGTAACTAAGTATGTGTGTATATATGCCATGTGATAAATACCTAATAAAGTGATAGTGTATTTATTTATTAAACAGGGATAACTTGGTAGCCCAATTTCAGGTATTCAAACTTCATGGTTCAACTTACTGGTAACTAACAAGAACAGTCCGGAAATATACCAACAATAAACTCAGCGTACAGCGTTGGGTTTAAATTCCAATCCAAAAAATAAATTACAAGTGTCAAATCATAAACCTAATCTCCTAATCTGTAGTTAACTGTAGTAACAAAGCGATTAGACCAAGATTTTAAAATATCAATTCTAACCTACTTATTCATGAAATGGCTAAAGTCTATTACCTATACTAAAAGCGTTTATGACTATTTAGATGCGTTTAAATTTGACATTTATACAATAAGGATCATTCTTACGTCACACGAGTGAGCGATCGACCTAGAAGACTATTATGTGAGTCAATAGTCAAATGTTTGAAGTTATTCAAAGAAATGTAAGGAACTTATGAAAACATTATTCGAGCATTGGTTTATACATCACAGGGATGTACTTGAGAATCGTATAACCCAATTGATGATCCGTTTTTTTATCCTGTTACAATACCTACTGTGAAATCATTAACTTAAACATACATAAAATAAGAAATAGGTTTTAATCTTACCGCTCTGTCTCGCTACCACTTTACAATATTAATTCTAAAGAAGCCGGTTTATTCGGTTTAAAGATGTTTAACGTTCAGTATTGTTATTACAGCTATATGTATACGCTTGTTAGATATAATTTAAGTTTCTTAGTCCTTTTTCTAATTCTACATTCATAAAAGTCTATGGCTATTGCTAGAAGGCGGTAAAATATTGTTTCATCCAGTTATATATTACAAAAATCTATTTCAATATATTATATTTATAGTAAATGCTAAGTTGTTTTAAGACTACTTTTTAATGTGTAGCTTTAGTTCAGACCTGTACCCATTCACAACTTACAAATCAAGTCACCGAAAAAAATGCTGTCATAAAAGTAAAATAACTCGCGAGCACACTCATTCGTATGATAAAACTGCCAATGACGACATAACGATAGAATTTCTTCGTAAAAAAATGCCTTAATATATGAGAGACAATTGTATTATTTAATCACAGAATAATGTAGTCACTGTAATATATTTTAGTGATACAATTAATCTTGCAGACTTATTACGCATTTATAAGCGAATAATAAAAAACATATTACCCGTGAGAAGTAAAAAGTTATTGAATAGATTCAATATCCAAACGAGAATGTACGCGGCTAGTGAGGAATGTTGGCTAATACAGTTTTAATCAATAACAGAATAGAAATACCTCGAGATGTATGAACAGGAGATAAAGGTGCATCTGCATCGTGATGTGAAGTGTATCTAATGCACTTTGATTGTGTAACTACTGCGTTGGTGAATTTACGATGCGCAGTCGTAAATTTTGCGCCAATTTTAGAAATTCGTTTCACTTTAAAGCTATGTATGCATTATACTAATATTACCTAGCCACTATATTCTTGAAAACTTGATGTAAGCTCACTAAAATGTTACTATGTTTAAAACAAAATACGAGAAAATAAGGATAAGCTTGTTGTTCCCACTATTAGGCTCCATAAAGTTGGTAATTCATTTGACGGGCAATGTGTGTACGTCTCTGTAATAAAATCACAAACGACTGTGTCTATAAGGAAATTTAAAAAAGTAGTTAAAGAGAAGCTTCTAGAAAAAGCGTTTTATAAATTATCTGATTATTTTGACGACGAAAAATTTAGTTTGGGAATTAATTAGCTAAAGCCTCGCTTCGAAAAGTGTACTGGGATCAGAACGAAAAAAATAATCAACCAAACCAAGTTTCTCGCCTGCTTTTTCTCAGCTTGGTCACGTACGAACAGGCGTAAAATCACTTACATTCAAGAAGTTTCAATATGGTCCCACAAACCTTACTGAAAAAAGAGATTTTGACTTTGATTGTTGATTTATCGTTATGACACTTGTCAAAATATTGTCAAAAAATCGTTTTGTCTAGATATAGTGGCAGACTGAGGTGTAATAATATAAGCGCATACAAAACACACATTTTATTATTCATTAATATAATAACATTAAATAAACATTACCTTCATTTATTTAAATAATAAGCGTATTAAGCTGAAGTGTTCAAAATTCTGTGCTATGTTCATAGAGATTTTTTCTTGTATTTTTTACATTTCTTCTTTACACCAAAGCAATATATAAATTGAACTAATTCTATTGACTAGTTTCATTATTACTTAATTGTCTTATAATATTTCTAGTAGAAAGGTCGTGGTAAAAGAATCATTTGTTAAACTCAACGCCTCACATTCGTAACAAGAGACAAGAAAGTATTTTAATTTAATTCACCCTGAATTATGACAAATATTTATGAAAATCTCTTGAATGGGCCTTAACGTGTGTGAATATTTTTTATATTTTTTTTTTAACACTAATATGAGTTTGTGGTTTTCTCCCAATGAACGTGTAAGGTAATTATTTAAATGACAATTCAATATAAAATAGCGTCGTTCCAAATTAATTAATCGGCAAATCGATACTCCCTGAGCTCGTGTGCCCTATGGACGTTGGGGCTTCGGCTGTGTGTGCAGGGCTCTGCCCCGTAATAACTACTGCGACGTGGACGCTCTATGCGACAACGCCTGTCGTGACTTTGTGATCGCACACGGACTAGTTGAGTACCTGATGGTTAGTTATTTTTATTAACAACTTCAGAACATAAGACCTTAAATATATTAACATAAGAAATAATTTACTCTGGTTAAAGAATTGCGTACCTTCCGAAGTATGATTAACCATGGTCTCGCGAATGCTAGATGTCTCCCTGTAGCGGCTCTTCTTGCGCCGCACTTTGCGACAGCAGAGAGTCTCCTTAAACGCGAGCCGGTATCTGGAGGCAGGCAGAACTTTGTATCGCGTGGCTGGTTAAAATTGCATAACAAAAGTATGATGTAACAAAACGTAAAAAAAAACCATACGAACCGTGTGCATTTTTATAAAACATTAATGTTTTCTTTGTTTTCATATTTACGTTAATCCATAAAGTAATTAATGAACAAGTAATTAAAATACTATTATGAATTGGGAATTTAACTTGTAGCCCTGTCTGCCAAGCCATTAATCACGATCGAACAAACTTAATGTCACTTAATTTACCCAACAACAATTGCTTCTTAATATTTTCCAATATTATCACAGAAAACGATTTAAAAATACTAACCTGTGACTCATAATATTGTAGAGTATAGGGTTAACAGTGGCAGATATATAATAGAAGATTCCAGCCGCCAAGAAGAGATACTCGTTGACCGTGTGGTAGTGCGCCACGCCGCTTCCGTAGATGAAGAACAGGCGCTGGAAGTGGAAGGGGGCCCAGCAGACGAAAAAAGCTACCACGACGGCCGCTAAAGTCAACAGTTTCTTTATACATAAATGGGTGTGGAATTAGTCGATCACACATATATGTGGAATTGATTAATTGTGTGTCTGAAGATTGATAACACACCCACAGAGTTTAATATTTGTAATAAACCGGTTACACTAGCATTAATCTTCATGCGAACCTCATAAATATTGAGTGATGCGATAAAAATAGAGATGCCTTTCAAATAAACGTTATTTTTAAAACAAAATGGATGCTTTATGTAAGCTATTTTTAATATTGGGAACATTATCCCATTGTTTGAATACAATAGGATAAGTGCTACCGACAACTCATACAACATTAAAGAATATATTTAGAAAATCTAAACGAAACTAGAAACAGAATAATAGAAAATTAATTATTAAGTTGTTGTGTGATGTGATAAAATAATTACCGAGCATTCGTATAATGTTCTTCCTGGACTGTGCCTGCCTCGCTTCGCCATGAACGCTGCCATTTACTCCATTCAAAGTACCCGGGCATCCTGGATTGTGGCTGTGAGTGGACCTGCAAGATCATTTGCCCTGGTAGCATATGGTCATGCAAATAATAATAAATAACCATCACAATGCATGTGCGGGTTTTCTCAAAATATTAAAGTCAAAATTGCCCATATGGAAAACAATAGTCATTGTTGCAAATGCACGTAAACTTTGAGTTAAGTAGTAACATCATCTGCTATTAAACCTATAATTATTCAAATTAACTGAATACCACCTAATCACTTTTGAAATTAGTCATGGAACTTTGCCCCATTCTGAAAGCCTACGAGACATCTTCAAACCCAAAGCTCATCAAGTTTTGAGTATAGCACAACTCTTGAAGATGAGGATAATATTATGAAGATCGTAATATTATCTCGTATTGCGTTTGTGAAATTTGAACTATTATTTAATCAAATTAATTGTATACACTTCAATTATGTATAGCATTACAAGTATATATGCGAAAATAATCTGCATCTCAGTCTCCGTCGGACATTCGAGGACATTTGTAATATTCGTAGAACGATAGTCATTGAAGTCGTAGAACTTTATATGATTTACACACTTGATTGAACCAGACAGGGTCAACAACTGGGTGTGGTTATAAACACAGGCCCGAATTGCCAATTAGTAAATAAATGTTAGATGAGAATAAATTAGCTAATTGATCCGATATATTGTATGTGTTCACGTGATGGTATTCGGTTGTTAATAACGTGAGGCCATGGCACTCCGTCTGCTAACGCTGGCGACAATAAAGGTGTGAACATAATGGGTCGATGACTTATATCAAATTTCGGTCTTCTGGAACTTTCATGACGTACACAAACAGTGATGGTCGAAACGTTTTTTTTTTTTATAGAAGAGGGGGCAAACGAGCAGGAGGCCCACCATAAAGGTGAAGTCGCCGCCCATAGACACTCACGCGGGAGCTCGTGAGTGCGCTGCCGGCCTTTAAAGGAAAACCAGTAAATGGGGTAGGGGAAGAGGACGGGGCAGGGGAAAGGATGGGCACCAGAAGATCTCACTCACCGAACGAAACGCGAGTACAAAATGAACAAAGTCCAATTGTATCACTTTACGCCGGTTTTCTGTGAGAGAATGGTAATTCGGCTGAAACTCTAAGTAACAGCATGGCACTCCGACTCAAAATTTTAAAAGATTTTATGTGGACAAAACAAATGAATGAATTACGAAACTCTCCTGAGAGTGTACCTAATGAGTTTTTAGTATTTTCAGCAAAATAATACACAAGCAACCTCAAGATTAATATTTCAATTAATTTTCGAGAATTAAGCACAATTTAAGTACTCCTTACATGCATTACGCGCACGATCCTCCGGTCCAATTATTTAGGCTCCTTATCATCTAAATAGGCCAATAATGCTCTTTTTTTGGTTTTAATATACTACTGCCACAAATTGAAATTGTACATATATCACTCTCGAGTTTAATCATCTATCTGTGCTAATAGAGAGCTAACATACTCCAACAGTTGATCAACCACCAAATAGATTTTCATTACGTGACATTGATGCATGGACCTTGAACGGAAAGTGTGGTTGAATCGGTTCAATTGCGACGCCTATCTTATGTTACGCTTCCATGCCAGCCTCTCTATCCATATACAGTCAATCAACTGTTTATGTTAACGGTGTTTTAGGTCATATTTAATTTCTCTGTATCCCCTGGTTTCCCCTTGAAAATTTAATATAATTTAGTTTGCGTCAAAATATTACAATGAATGATGTCAAATAAGTTCAATAAACAATTGGAATAGGCATGTAATACATACCCCATGACATACCTAATGCGTAAGCCCATTCGCACGTACAAGCAGAGGATGAGCAGGCCGGGCAGGAAAAAGAACAAGAAGCTACTCAGCTCGCAAATGTACCACGAGGGCAGCTCCAGCATCGCGCAGAAAGCGGACTCCATAGATGTATTTCCGGATGCTACGAAAAATATAAACTACTTAAATCCACTAAGCAAAGACAAAGCTGAAAGATTACCTAGAAGATATGTCGTTAGAGTCCCTAATTCAAATTGAATATATTCTGAACCGTTCATTACTTACCAGCTTTGCAGTCCATGGGAATCTATACCGTAGTAGCATCCTGTACCAAAGCCATCTCAGCCATTAATCTTTAAGGGATCAAATATCCTATCCGGTTTTATAGGTCTCTAGAGAGCTTCAGCTCCTCATTTAGCGAAATATGATTATGAATCCACAAGTAAATGTCGACAATTTGATGGTAATAATTTTTAAAAATTGTTCTTTCTTTGGATGTAGAAGAGTTTACAAAGAGTTTATAATTAATTGATCGAGGGCCATGTCGGTACACTTCCTATTTAGTTATTATGATTGATATTTTTTACGGTTTCTCATCACATACTTGGCCGAGCAAACATCACGTGCGCTAATACTTCCTGATCGAATTGATATTTACAATACAATTTCGTACTCATACATAGATACGTGAAAACTATTTAATTATTATACAATCGTGCAAATTTAGTGATTGGTTATATTTCTTGTGGATTACCAATACTGGTGCTAACTTATGCTCGTAGGCTTGTTTACAAGATTTGCTAAGAACATCAAATGACCTGAATAATGCGGATGTATTATATATTATCAAAACAAGGCGTTGATTTAATTACAAGCCCAAATTGATTTAATACTAAACTAAATACTAATTCACCTGAACTCGCATCAATAAGATTATCCCAAAATGTTATGATATTTATTGACAATTTGTTAGGCTATTAATAAAACGTATTATTGTATCAGTGATAAGGTTATTTTATCACTGTTTTTTTTTATAACTAGAAGCTGATGGAATTATTTGTAAAGTCTGATAATAAATCACAATAAAATACTCAAGTGGTAAACAAAGGATGCCGGGGGGACTGGAAATGGTTTAGCTTCTAAAAACATTCCATATATTTATTTATTTTCATCATATACCCGCTCTGAACTGGACCTATACTAGAAAAGTTGTCGAGTTGAATTATGTTAATCAGGCATAACTCAAACTGTAATAAATTTTTCATACAGCAGAATAGAATAGATATATTCCTTGTAAACATTTTAGAGAAAAAAGCGAATGTCATACGCGAGATTTCAATATAGCTTAGCTGACTTCAAACATTTTATTACATGCATAAGGATACCAAATAAAATATCACTTGTTTAGTGGAATAGAACGCATCCTATATAACCTATACGTTCATTATTACGTAGGCGAGGCTTCTTCTTACGCGAATTTTCTTGTAGGCTTTTTTATTCTCAACTGCATAGGATTATTGAGGATTTTCTTTGTCTTATACGGTGAGTTGAAGGAGCTGGTATCTTTGGTGTTTGACGAGCGAAAGCTCATCTAATATAGATTTAGCATTATTTCTGTTTCGTAAATGCTGAATAAAAGCGAATTAGTCTAAATTGGGCGTAGTGTGCTCCACAGCGACGTTGTGTCGAGAGCTTAATTAATTCACTCCTTTCAGGGAGAACGATTTATTTCATTAGAGTTTTGTATTAATCAGTCAGCAATTGTTAGTTGTTTGTTCATGAAAATACATCCCCCTGGAAACTACTGTTTGTATACTTTATTAGGTAAATAAGTCGTGTCGCTGAACAGCTGTTAATTAAGGATAATTAATTAATAACAAAGTCATCACGTAACGTGTTAACAATGACTACAAAGTTACCTGGTGGATACTCGTGGTAGTTGACAGTCGTGTAGTGCGCGAAGGGTGAGGCCGCGAGCAGAGACAGCGCCCACAGGGCCAGTACGATCCGGAAAGCACGCCGCAGCCCGGCTACGGCGTAGATGTGCAGAGGATGACATATTGCCAGGTAGCGCTCCAAAGTGAAGGCCACGATCGTCAGAACGGATACGTACGAGGCTCTAGAAGGGATTTGGTTTTTTTTTATTTTTGCCCAACATACACTCAATTCTTAAACTACGCACCACTCAATACGAAAGCTTGTATTCTTTGAAAAAAAATGTAATATCTATATTCAATTAGACTCAAAGTGATCAATTGAGAGTTAAATACACACAAACAAATAATTACAAATAATTATTAGATTCTTTTGCAAGGCAGCTCCTTTATTTGCACCTACTTTAAAAATATGTCTTTCAAATAATCGGTCGGTTTAAAAAATTGTATAGTAATTTTACCTTTTTTAAATATTTAATAAGATAATCGGATGATTTCCGCGCTGATAACTCCTTTTCATTCGATTGGTAAGGTTTCGAGAAATGCTTTTTATAGAAAAGTCTTTAAATATTCCTCTTGGCTTAAATACTCATTATTCGCGAAACTTGAGGCGACTTATAATTCCATGGTTACCATGGTAACAAACACTTACTCCCAGCTGTATAAAAACCTCAATGCTCGAAGCGACTCTGCTCCATATTGTCGGCATCGACTGAGGAATGTATTTATTCGAAATCTTCATTAAACAATGTAAACTGCGCAGCAAAACAATGTCATATATCATGAACCGAATTCTGAGAATTTTGATTAAGCGACTACTCTATAGTAAAGTTGAAACAACAGGACTAGCTCTGAAACTATTTCATATATTGAAATAATTTTGCTCCTGTCATTTCAAATGATATGATATTTATTTAAATTATATCCATTTAACATTTTTCACCAGGCATTTGATACATTGATCAACACAATATTTAGTTTATCAAGCTTATATAAACAAAACTGACCGACCTATATAATATATTTCAATGGAGCTCACAATAAAATGGACACGGCCGTACCCTTTAATACCTCATAACCACACATTTTTACATTATAAAATAGTCTTGGTCACCCACAATAGCGTAAACATTGAATATTACGTATTGAAATATTCGATTAAGGTTCTTTAGGGACTTTCTTGCCCGCTGATCGCTTCTCACCTGTCATTAATATGAATAAACTAAACTTTTTCATACACAACTATTATGTACTGGTATTGTTCACATATAAAGTACATTTCTACCTGATGTTCAGGGTTATATATAACCTTTATCTAATATATTAAATTCTCGTGTCACAATGTTCGTTCCCGTACTCCTCCGAAACGGGTTGACCGATTCTCCTGAAATTTTGTGGACATATAGAGTAGGACTGAGAATAAGAACATCTGTTTTTAAAGACATTTTTTTTTTGGAAAATCGACGTTTGTCGGGATCAGCTAGTGTTATGTAAATTTTTATTATATTAAAACAGTTGAAGCAGTATCCTCAATGTGAAATGCAAGTCTCTCGGTTTAATTTATGAGACTCAGACTCGTGTAAGCATCCGCATACACATTATAAGTATTATTATTATTAAGAATACATTACTAAGAATCACAAAAAGAATGTAAAAAATACACTCAACTTTTCACAACATTCCACTTCTTAAAGTCGCTGATCGAAGTTTTCACTGTTTGATCTCGGCAAGCTTCGTTGAATTTGGTTCAAATGAAGTTTTAGCCGGACTTACTTTTGACTAAAAAACCTAAACTCAATACGTTAAATCTCGTTTATACATCAACCTTTGCCTGCCAACGTGAAATACCTACTTCATTTAGAATAAGAATATTTTACTCTGCATGGGTTGTGCATCAGATTAAACGTGTAGAATTAAAAAAAAATGTATTCCTATAATATCTATATATATATATATATATATTACCGCTATTTTTCTTCATAAATTATATAAAAAATTATATTTATATTACAGATTATGTATTTTTCTGTCTGCAAATGTAGACAGTGGACTGAATAATTAAATAATATTATTAATAATGATTAACATTATCCCAAATTTAAAGACATTTAATTAAGTTTTTTCCATTACAGGTAAGTGAATATTTTCATTTAAGTGAAACGTGTCAATTTCTATCAAAACATTATTAACTGTACAGATTTTTGATACGGTATGTATTTCACACAGTACAGACTCTTGAAGCAACTGTTCTATCATCTCACTTCAATTGCGCTCATAGAAATAGAAAGGGCTGTTGGAATTACACAAAAACCAACTCCTGCAGCAATTTCCTCATTGTACAAAACTATCAAACTGTTTCATTTCTTTGCGACGTGCGCCCGACGCGTTGTTCGAAACGATTCAAACTAAAAAATATGGAAAAAGTGTAGATTTCATTTAACTGAAACACGCGACTGAAATTGAAGAGTATCAATAACTACAATTGCTTTAACGTTTAATTAATATTACCTTAACGTGCAATTTAACACATAAAATAGGCAGCTTATTAAACTGATACAAAATTTGTATGAAAAGTCTTAAATGAAATTTTTTAGCTGTCAGCTTAGTTTCGATGCTTTATAGAATATTGTGACAAAGTCCTGCTTTTCTTTTCACTTTTTCATCGCTTTAAAGGTTTTCCTTCATATATATGGAAATCTGAGTTATAAAGTTAGGAGCTAGAAGGGTCTTTTTAAAAACGCAGGTAGAAAATGTAACTTTTTATTCCGGATGTTTTGTTTTAGTTCACAATTTGTACTATTTAACGTACTGATCCAAACAACTTTTAGACGTAACTTACGTAATTTAATTACGTCACGATGACTTTCTGTTTTGTTCGTCGACGTCAAAGTCGGATTTAGACTTTTTGGGGAGAGAACAAGTTTTTTGGCTTCAAATTTTCTCTGATTAAGGTTTCTATTTCTTATTTAACATAATAAGTTAGACTAACTAAAGCATTAGTTATTACAGATAATGCTTCTTGGCTTAACATACAAGTTTATTACTTTTATATTGAAATGTAGAAAAATATTGATTACGAATCGGTTAATACATATATCATCTTAATCGTGACATATTCAATGTTCGTAAAAATATTACGACTGTACCCAATGTTTGTATCTGGCAAAAGTAAGATTTATAAAGGAAACGGTAAGGCATCGTAAACTAACCGTTAAAAGTCGAAAATAACATTCCTCTGCATATTTATTTAACCGCTCACTATCAACGCTGTTTTATAACATCACCCATAGTTACCGGCCCAAATGAATGTAGCTATTCAGATTTATGCGTGGCTTTAATAAATCATCATTATTTACTGTTAAGGAGATTCTTGTTCATAATAAACAAAGGAATTTCGCTGTTCCAACAAGTATACTGCTGCGTCTTGTATAATAGCTTAAATTTGGCGGAAACTGTCCATAACCGAATGACCTTATTTAGTAAAATCTTTGTAATTATTTTATTAGTTTACTAAAATGTAAAAATAACGAATCCAAAGTGTCTTTACAATGAGTTTGAATTTATAAATTATATTAATCTACTCAAAACAAAGTATTGCTTATTTACTCAATTATATAAAAGAGATTACTCGTAGCTGAAGCTAATATGACGTACCTGCAACCGACCTCATACCTCCATACATCTAGCCTTTTTTAATTTAAGTAACATTGGTGCTATTTTTACATATGAGTAAGACTATGAAAGATACGTAGAGAATGGTCCATTGATCGATTGCCTACTTTTAAATTGTTAAACTAAGTTTTATATTAGATCCATTACAATTATTTTAAAGTATCAAGTATGCAATGTATGCAATTACACTTGGCTGCGTGCACAGCTAAAAATTCCAGCGATGCTGGAAATTCGAGATTCAGATTAGTTCAACTGGAAATTTCAATTCCGTCACTATATTTATTTTGTATGTCAAAGTGAGTGAACGTATAAATGTGAGCATTTAGTCTTAACACGCAATGTTCAAATCGTTATCATCACAAAATCCGGCACATAAATGGCTCGATTGAAAACTGTGTAAATCTAATGAGGGCAGGAATTCGCGTCAGACGCTTGCTAATGGCAGTCACTGTCTCCACGCAGAATTGCCTCTCAATTGTATTTCTATAGAACAACATGATACAATCCATTACTCTGTAACTATGACAGTTAACCAAAAAACAAAACAACAACATCACTCTGCTCTGATTAAGTAATTTTAATATCTGTTGAAATTTACAAAGTATTGTTTTTTACGTTTTTTAGTCCACTTGTTGTAATAAATGATATAAATATAATACTTACGCCTCTGATATTAGCGCGCGGAGTTTGCAAAACACAACGCCCAAACTGTAGGGATACTGATGCCAGTAGACGGAGAGATCGTTAGGCAGACCTGTCAACGTAGTAGTGATACGAGTTACTTAAACATATCTATAGAAATAAAAACAATACTCGCAATTCAATCATCATCAGGTGAATTTCTTTTTATATTTAACGAAAAGAAATTCATATAAATTATAATTAACAGAGAATTTATATTGAGAACGCATTTTCTATGGTTTATTATTGAAAATTTCCATTGGTGAAGCGACGTGCCGAACTCTTCCTTATATTGTGACATCACAAGGACTCGTTAGAGGATTTCCCTCCGTGAATTTCAATATAAAGGATGCCATGTCGTATGCACGGCATTCGCACAAGCGTAACTTCATTTGGTCCAATGATAGTTCTGCTGGGCATTATATCTACAAATTGTTTGTATGGGCGCGATACAAACAATTGGGTATTATTTTTAAAAAATTGTGTCTATCGAAGCATAAGTCGATCAGATGAATGAAAACACTTCCTAATTTATGTTTTAGGAGTTTTGTTTAGTTTATGCTGTGATTACACCCACACACTATGCACTTAATGACTTGTGTGTGTGGATTTTGTTGTGTGCAAACTTTTAATTATTTATTGTAATTCAGATTTTTCTGTCCCGATTTGATATTTCTAGTTTATATTATACAATAACAATCTACAACATACTTTGAAATATATTTTTTCTAATAAGGCACAAACTTTTTTGCCAAAGACGAGTTCCAATCAACTGTATGCTTTACCAACTTATGTCTATACCGAACTTAAGTTTAAATTATGATAAAAACACGATAATTAATTCATAGTTATTATTAAGAAAAACACAATTAGGATAAAATATGCTCTAGGTAGGTACGACTCTGAATTAAATGTTTTGAATTGTGAATCATAATATATTTTCCTCAGTCCCTTTATGTTTATAAATCTCTTAAGAGCGCCTGAGGAACGCCAGAAGCACGTCTTAAAGTAATTTTCCTCACATTCGTATTAAAAAGAATTAATTTTCATTTCCATGCATATTTCTTTCCATAGAAATAATAATGTTCAAATACATATATACAATGTGTACCTTGATTGACGTCACATCCAGATTTCTTTGACACATTCAACATATTAAATACAGGAATCTATACTCCCGTTAATTCATTTTATATGTGAAATATTAAAAGGTGATACACATTTTTAAATCATAATTCATAAATATCTTTATTCCAATAGGTACACTTATGTATCGTCGGTAAAAAGTCATAAAAAATATACCCTGCATTTACTGCCAGTCCCCAAATTGAGGGCGTAGAGCGGACGAGAAGAACTGGCAACAAACTCTCCGCTACCGCTTTAAAGTACGAAAGTAAAGTATGTTTGGCCGATAATAATATTTGTAATTGTATGTAATATTACTTCGTATCTATGGAAGAAATATTAATAAGTTTTTTTAACGATTCATAACAGTTATGTGAATAAAGATTTTTGTGTTAGAAATCCTATCGAATTGGTATACTTGTCGCATTAGTCAGAAAACAAGCAATAAATACAAGACTAGATGCAAGGAAAGAAATTGCGATACAACAAATACAAGGGGTCTTGTGAAGGTCAAAGGGCCAGACATCAAGTAAACTAGCGTGTAAATATAAAATAAACAAATTAAGATTTGTCTATGATTGGAATATCTCAATTGGCTCAGACCGCACTTGCAAATGGAATGCAAATTCATTTAACAGTTGGCAAACAACTGCTGGCTTTTTAAACTAAAAAAACTAAACCCTTTTTTACTCGTATTGAGGACATTATTTTTGTTGTGCGACCAACAATTGTATAAGAATATAATGTCACATAACATAATATAACTTAAGTATTGAAAATTATATTACAATATGATATTTTGATACTACATTTATTGCAAGTTAGCCACACAATGTTGTTACTTAGCCGGTTTGAATTCCTATTCATCACGTGGATAAAGAGAGTGGTGGTATCATGGCTTAATTGGAGAATTATCTTCAAGCCGACAATTGAGAAAACCCAATTATCATTTTGTTTGTGCGAAGTATGGCTCCGCGATTGAGGAGGTTATTCCCGACAAATATCACGCCGATGATACAAGTGATTCGATCAAATAATTCGACCCTTCCAGTATGACGTTGGATGGAATAATCTTTAATCTTATGATATCGATATGAAATTAACTATTTTCATTCACACGACTAAGAACATACTTGCAAAAGGCAGATATCTGCAGATTGTTGCAGGGTTTGTCTACCCTGACTGATTGACTGATTGCTAGTCCACCCTGCCCGAATGATATAAGATCCGCGATCCGGTTATAACTAGACTTTTCTAATGTATTGAAACAAAATTACTCCAGTAAACGGTTTGTGAACTATAATAAAAATTAATGTTAGTTTTGTTTTTTTTTAACTAGTTTTATTGCGCCAAAAACATAAAATTTATTGCATTCTTTAAATTTCTATTCTTTTTCAGTTAACGAGTTTTTTAAACATTTCACGTGTGTATTTTATGTATATTTTTTGTAGCTTTCAATTTAAATTATGCAAGTTCTCAAGGAATACTTATCGAAGTGGCTGGTAATGTAGGTTGGCATTTATAAAAGAAAATGGGTTTCATTACTAGAAGGTAATCAGCTCGGCAGTCTGATCATAGATAATAGACACGTATGAGTAGCGGTGTTTATGAAGTTAGTCATTACTTGACCACGCGTATACTAACGCAGCGGGTGGCATTTTATTAAACTGCAGATGCCCAATAACCCAGTTACAAGAAATTACTCTTTCTTTAAAAAAAGGAAACGCCTCAAATTGTTTAATACTCAAACACTTATTTATTTGACGAAGGCAAGCCATAACCCACGATCCACCCAATGTCCATAAACTGTCCTATTTTTATTTCAAGTAATCCTTGCGTAACTTGTGTTAATGGTGTTCTAAGCAACTCTTGCACCTATCCAATTTTGTATTACACTTATATTTTGTAGGTTGCCTGTAAGAGATCGATTATAGGCGCCTATTTCTCTTATTTTTACAACATTTACTGACAATTATTAACTCCTAATATTTCTTATTGAACACAGTCAAGACGAAAATCGCAACATCGGACAAATAATGTGTTTAGATGACTTTTTATGTTACTCTGTGTGGAGAATTATAAAATAACTTTACGGTGACGATGGGTTTTGGCTGTAAAAGAGACCATGCTTAAAGCTTATCGTATGAGTATCGAAGTACTAAATATTTTTTCAATATTATATTTAAATAATGGTAATTGAAAATCCTTGTCCATTTTTACCTATCTAACCTATATAACCAAGACGCGACCAATCGTGTTTACGGGTATTCTACTAAAGTATATCCAGCCTCCAACGTCTGATATTTTTATTATGTCGGAACTTAATTGGTTGTCGACACGCTAAGCTAAGTAAGATATTAGAATAGTAATTTTCACCTTAAAAGATTTCCTTTCATAAATTTAACTTTTTAACTTACGTGGTTGGAAGCTCGTGAGTGCGTTGCCTGCCTTTTATGAAGTGGTACGCTCTTTGCTTGAAGGACCGAAGTCGTATTGGTTCATAAATACCGATAGACATTAATTGAGTATTACAATCTTTTAAAGTAATTTATGATAATCAAATGACAACTTACCAAACATCAGTAAGAGAAGATCGCTCAATGCTAAGCTGAAGAGGTAGTAATTGGTGTCTGTATGCATCGCCGGGTGGCGAACTATGACCACGCATACCGCCACGTTCCCTATCACGCCTGTCAAGAATATCACCAACAAGAATACTGTGATTGGTATTATCCTCAGCAGCGGCAGCCGCCTCGGGCCTATCATACACCACAGCATTTCTTCCTCACTACAATCGAATGCACTCAAGTTTGTACAGCGCGTGTAAAAGTCCTCCAAGCTTTCATTAGCGCGTAAAAATTCCATTGCGAACTCATCAGACACATTCCATCTTAGAATAAGAAACGTCAACTAGCGGCTATATTTTTCAACTACGATTGATTTTCAAAATACATTTTATTATTTAAGGTAAACTAGGCAAATTGTTTTTTTTTTTTTAAATAATTTTTAAGTAAATAAATAAAACGAATATTTTGTAAATTTCGTTTGCACGTAAAGTTCGCGTTTCATGCCAGCTTACGATGCGTAAGCTCCGCGCCGGTAGCCGTTCTACACTGAGCTTGTGAGTTCGGAGCTTGAAGGAAGGCTTGTATACGGCTAGCAGTTTCGCTTTTTGTCTTCATAGCGTACCCCTATTCTAAAACGTAGTTTTCATCAGAGACGAGAAAATAAAATATGTGTATGTAACAAAATATGTTTTAATTTGGTTATTTTACTTTAGTATAAGGATGTGTCGGGTGATTTTCTATTACATATTGTCAGATAAGTTTGATTCTTTAATATATATTCAAATAACAAAAGCAATTGAATATTATTTTATTGAAACGTAGGATGGTGGCTCCTCCACACTGTCCCAGGCGCCAGTTAGTTTTCAAATACCAAAAGATTGGCTGACATATTAAAATCCAGTCCAAAGTATGCTTGATGCCCGTATTAAGACTCGTACATTTTTTTAAATTTTCCTTCATTTTAACGTAATAACGTAAATTATATATATTATTGGTTTATATTTATGGTAATCAACCTATTTAAACATTTACCAAATTTATTTTAACGAACTGTATAAATTAACACGAGCTGTAAATTTATAACGGCCAATCTTCACCGTCACAAGGTCCCATTATGAAACCGGCATTTATTGTACCAAGAGTCAACGACATTCATCAGACGCAGACACAGAAGCCTGATGACTTCACAACACAAGACTTCTCTATAAACAAATAAAAATGATCAAAAAAAAAAAACAAGAAACCCAGAAAATATTGTTCTATGAACGTAAACAAAATGTCTATTTACGTGCTTATTTTGGCATAAATTATTGACTGTAAATACTTTAGGTTATACCGCATGTCTAAAAATATCTCTAGCGAAATAAAATATCGCGCGGCCATTTCAGATGAAAAACAGGTTTGAAACAGAAAATATATTTATTTTTTATTGTATTTACAATGTTACAAATTCGATATTAATAAGGACAATATTAATAAGGACTCTTTATTAATATTTTTATTCTCAGACAAGTTATAAGCAGCAACCATCCAAAATGTGTTAAGGTCAAAAGACCAAAGGCTTGTCATCGGTTGACTGCCATTGTATCATTGATTACCATCGGCTTGTGGGGACTGTGAGGAGCATAACAATGGAGGTGATGTGCCTATAATTGCACAACAGCACTAAGTACGGCACATGTTATGTTCTGGGGGTGACATCGTTAAAGGGGAGGATCCAACTGAATTGAACTACTTCACTTCATTCACATTACTCGAGTGTTTTTGCGACCAAAACAATTACAGTATATAAGATATTAAAATGACCATTTTATATATTTAATTACTTATTACAGCATATTTAAAATATTTTTCCTTTAAACATTTTGCAAGTTGGTGAAATGAGCAATCGTACTGGTAAAAAAAAGGGTGACAGGTTCGATTACCAGCATCAACAGCCGATAAATAGGTTTATTGGTTTTTAAATTTCCTCATATTGTAATAAAAATTCAGAGGTAGTCTAGGCTTTAGTTCTAACTAATTTCGCTAATTTAATATGATGCTATTCCTGACTGGCTGATGACTGAAGCTTTTATCTTTTGCCAGTCAGTCAGTCAATACATGTCATACCCTCTTCTCAAATAGGTGATTAAAAACATAATACAGGATACTTATAATAATGCTAATACACAATAAAAACAGAATATTTGTAACGTCAAGCTGTGTTCTTCATAAATAATTTTATTTTTGCTATCCGTTTTCAAAATAAGGACGAAGAGCAAACTAAATAACTTCAGAAATTTGAAAGCCGTAACTAAGAACATGACAGAGTAAATAATTATATATTAATTTTAATCATGGCTATGTATTTAACTGTTACAATATTGCTGTCATAGCACTGAAGCAATTCAGGATTTTTTTGTCTTTTACGAACGAAAAGTAAATTACCTTTTTACGAGGACGTAGCAATATTGCACAAACGTCAGTAGCACTGCGTCGGTGGGCAACGCTGACCACATGATTCGGGATTCCGTATCACTTCCGCAAACGGTTTATTCAATGGGGAATTTGCGGTTTCGCTGAATTTCAATTGACGACTATTCAGTTTCCGATTTATTCTTGCCTTTTTTTTTCAATCGTACAACGTCTGATTTAGTAGTGTTTCGTACATTATTTACAGTACATAGTGTAATAATAATTGTTACACAATGTTAATGAATTGGTTATTAGATAAGATATACAATTAATTTACTTTAACAATATTAAATAAATGTATTGCACAAAATCTTTCATACAATCGCTTTTAATCGCAAAAGCTCAAAGCTTAACTGTACAAGGGTTTTGGAAAATTTTAGTTTACTGAAGTTGTCTGTATGTTGAATAGAGCTCACAATAAATAAATCTACTAGGGCAAAGCATATTGCTGAAGTCCCTGCATGTAATTTGATCTTGACTTATCCTCAGCTGCCTTATACTGGCTGTAGAAGTATAAATACGACGTCATGAGGAAGCCGCAGGCATACATAAGTTCTGTCTGTGCTGTCGAGGATTCATTAAAAGTTATCAAACTCGCGACACAACAGCAAAATTCATTTCTCGTCTGCATTTTGCACGAGTTTACAATTAATTTCAGACCTAATTAAACTTTTATTTTTAGGTACCAGGTTTTAAATAACACTTTCATAGCTAATAACTCAAAGTAAAAGAATTTTTAACGATTAATGTCATAATTGGATTATTACAAATCCTATATCTTTAAGCGTCAATAAGTTCGTTTATATGTTGCTGCAAAAATAAACTTAATCGTATAAAATGGAAACTTCGAAGTAAAGACAAAGAAAAAGTAATTTTGTGTTTAAACTTAAAGTTATGCAATAGAAATTAACCCCCCCTAAACACGTGTTTGGGACGTCCCAAAAATAAAATTTCTGTCCAATACTGTATGTATAACATTTTTTTTTAATATAAGCCATAATATTTCAGTATGGAGAGATATTTATCTCATATTACTAACTTTTAAAATAATTTATGGAAGGGCTATGATGATTGACTCCTGATCGCAAAAATATGACCTTTTAAATACTATAGGTAACATTCAAATTAAGGATTTGGCGAAATATGTTATAAACACTTTATTGACAACAATGCCTAGGGAGATTTCGTATTCTCTTCAATCCAGGATTTGTAGTGGAACGTGTTAGCGTACACGTCCGGGAAATTGTTGGCGCAGGGCGAGTTGAAGGACACGATGCCGGCGGAGGTGCCGTTGCACACCAAGCTGCCGCCCGAGTCTCCCTGGAAATTTCAAAAGTTACAACTATTCATAAACCAAACCACTCCTAACAACTGGAGCCAAGTGGCCAATAGCCGTGCCGGATGAAGGCACTGTGTCGTTGTTGAAATTCAGCGCCGTGTAACTCACCAATAAAAGTGAATAAGTAAAACACTCACTTGACAAAATCCTTCTCCACGCTTATTAAGGGTACAAATCTGACTGTCATCAATATTAACTGATGTTATTCTTTTAAAGTGCATTTCGGGGCCGTCATAGAGTTTACATAAAGATACTGCAATTTGTCAGGCATTTCCCTGTTACTGGCCTGAAAGTATAAAAATATGTTCAATTTCATTCATAAGTACATATTTATATTTAATTAGAAAGTGGATTCAAAGGAGCTGTCATTTTTAACATTATCTAAAACTTGCATTTGAACTGTCCATATAAAATAGGTTCTAAAATGTTCTTTACACTCATTTACGTCATTCTAAAAAGAGATATAAATCTAAAAATAACTTTAAAACTTACCAGTTTTCCCCAGCCGCTTACGAGGCATTTTGTTCCACCAGGGGTGTCTTGTGTGGGTAATGCGAGCGCCTTAACATTCTTACTAAACTCAATCGTCTTTTTTGTACTTATGACAGCAATGTCGTTTTTGAATCTACTTGGCTTGTTGTAACTTTTGTGTAACATCACTTTATTTATCTCTTACTTTGTACCACCTTTGGTTCTTGATAAGGTGCCCACCACAGCAACAAACTCTGATGGCTTAAGACTGAAATAATTTGGAATTTTTGATTTCCTCTAGATTCACCCTGGTATCTCGTACAAACCTCATAGTATATGTGAGTATACATGTTAAGTATTGATGGATTTTAAATTTTATTACCTAGCTTTTTAACAATTTTGATTATACGCTTATCTTTTTCTAGTTGCCAAATGTCACGGAAAATGATATGGAGTATCATGTGATGGGGTCGGTATCGAGTCTTTATGAACGAAGATTGATCTCTTCGAGAGTGTAAAGCATTTAGAAGAAAAAGTATAGTTAAAGAACAATCAAGATCTGAAGAAATTGCTTTGGGTAGTTCAGGTGTTTGATTAACTTAGGTATTTATTAGAATATAGCATTGTAAAAGTTAATTTCATTCTCAGTATCATTTTATACATAGTTGGTACATTCAAAAGTAATGTTTTTTGTCACCTCTCCTATTTATGTTTATAATCATAATGTTATTTAAATAACTAAACATTTGCTTTAGTTTTCCCCAGTTCCTTGTTGTATCTTAAGCCAAGTTACCTAAAGCCCAAGCAAAGAAACAAAACAGGCCACATGAATTCAACATTTAAAATAGGCTAGTTATTGATGATGGAACAACTATAGATTGTGATTTGATTAATATACTAGTATCTCTTATTGAATAAAACACATGAACTTATTACCTTTATTATTTTCTATTCTATACTATGGATCTACATTGACTTTACAAAATTTAATAACTCTAAATTTTAATTTGGATCAGCAATGACTAGTTAAGTTCATTTTAATCTACACATAGTATTTAAGACTGTATTCCCATTTTTTAATTTTACATAAATTTAAGTTTTGTTGCTTATACGACATTTTATCTCCACATAACTATCTTCCCATATTCCATCAGGAGACCCTGCTATAATAGGATATGAAGACCTGTATTATTTGTTTTTGTGCTAGTTTCTTGCTATCAAAATGAAGAGAGAATCATGTTTTAATCGTAATGGAAAATGTAATTAATCACATTTTTTTAAAATAAAACTTAATTACATATAAAATATAATATTAAAAATTTAAATCTTCTTGTTTTGTGTTTTCCCCTCAAACAGGGCTTCTGTAACTATGGGTTTTCCCCCCGATTTAGGGTCGGTGGTTTATTGGTGCAATTATTAATTTTAGTTTGTTGTGTTTCAAAAGGAAATTCTAAAATATTAGTATTTATATTATATTCTCATATATATGTACATATATTGTTACCTAATAAATAAATAATTAAAAAATATTACTTTTATGGTATGTATGGGTCTGCAAGAAACTCGCAATCATAAATGGGGTCGTGAATAACATCTCCCTAAATTAATCGATACTGTCGTCATGCCTATTACAATTGTCCGAAGTTTATTCACTACTTTAAATTATATGCACTACAATTATGTCATTTTAACACAATAAGTAATAGGTTATATCATATACATTTAACCGATAGTACAATATTAATTTATAATGGTGATTCTAATGGATAGCCTGTAGTAGCTCAATCGTATTGGCGCCCGAATTAGCAGGAAAATTAAAATATGGGTGGCGGCATGAACCAGTCCACAGACTAATCACAAAACGTCAATCCTATTGTGTGACGTTTTGTATTTTGAAATTAGCTAAAATAAAATTTAAAATTGTTTGGATAGTGGACTGCAACAAAAAGATTAATACTAAGATTCACCAAAGAATATTTAACTTTGTTGAAAATATTCATTAAATTCAAGCAGTGATGTTACTATAATTATTGTTCTTTTAAAGATTTCATTTGTCACAGATAATTTACCGTCTGACGAAGTTAACCTATGGAGTTTGTTAAGTCACCCACAAAAGAGCTAGCTGTACCAATGACAAATGATAAATAATATTTTGAAATAACACAGAGTCACTCTGTATTTATGAACAGATACTTTACTCTACGCCACTACGTAGAGTATATATTTACATATAATATTAATATATTTTAATAGCCTGTATATGTAATCATTATGGTAAAGTTAAAATTTTACACACAGTTAATAATACATAATTGTGTAATTTGTCTATTATTGTTTTTCCTTTCATTGATGTCATGATTAAAACTGTCTCGAACTGGCAAATTAATTATTTTAACAAAAATGCTTTAAGTTTAACCCAAATAGACTAGTCTAAAATCTAATTGTGTATAAATAATTGAATTCATTAAAATAATTACCTACCTACATCAAAAATGACACCAATCGCATAAACAAGCAAAATATGTTTCCCGCCCTTTTTACAAAACTACCAACCTCAAAACATATTTATAAATTTAAACTTCATGTTCGTGTTGTAATAAGTGAGTCTATACTCTATAGTACACAAAACACGCTAATACAGTAATTAAAGAATGAAATAAAAAATATATATATTTGATAGAGATTAAAGATTTTGTATAATATAGCTATTTTAGACTTATATTATCAAAACCTTGGTTTGCGATTAAGCAAATAATAAAACCTAGCTGATATTCATAATGATAATTATAATCTATGCCTGACATAGACAAAACCTTGACGGCCGACGCCATTTTTCGCCTTTTTGTAAGTTGCTATTGCTGTTGCTAACGCCATTTTTGTTATACAGTCGAAGCTCCATAAGGTGATTATTTTTTACTCATAGGCGTACTGTTTGAGTGCGAAAGAGATAACTGATATTGGTTGTTATATGCAGCTTCAACCTAACTGAATATTTTCTACAAAGCTTATTTACGACGTTTCTCCTTGTCTATGATCTAGATACGCATCCCGAGCGATACACATACGGTGAAAAGCGTTTACTGACAAATGTTTAGTAAAAATGAAGGAAAACGCTGTACTTAAGTGGCAAAAAGTGTACAATCCTACTGGGCCCCAACCACGACCCAGACATGGCCATCGAGCGGTCGCCATTAAGGATTTGATGATAGTTTTCGGCGGCGGAAATGAAGGGATAGTTCATGAGCTTCACGTATTCAATACTACAACAAACCAATGGTTCGTGCCTGTTACCAAAGGTGAGGTTCCTCCGGGATGCGCTGCTTATGGATTCGTCGTGGACGGAACGCGACTTCTAGTTTTTGGCGGCATGGTGGAGTATGGCAAGTATTCTAACGACCTTTATGAACTGCAGGCATCCAGATGGGAATGGAAGCATTTGAAGCCTCTTCCACCGAAGCAGGGACTCCCTCCATGTCCTCGTTTGGGCCATAGCTTCACGCTTCTCAATGGTAAAGTCTATTTGTTTGGTGGACTGGCTAATAAGAGTGATGACCCTAAGAACAATATACCGAGCTACCTTAATGATTTATATACATTAGAGCTGTATCCAAATTCGTCTATGACTGTATGGGACATACCATTAACATATGGGCAATCGCCACCTCCACGCGAATCTCATAGTGGTGTGGCATACACTGATAAAATCTCTGGGAAATCATCGCTGATAATTTATGGAGGGATGAGTGGCTCCCGTCTAGGTGACCTTTGGGTGTTAGATATAGACAGTATGTCATGGTCCAGACCTGAATTAGGAGGCATTTCACCTTTACCACGCTCTTTACACACTGCTACTGTAATTGGCCATCACATGTACGTCTATGGTGGTTGGGTCCCACTTGTCTCTGATGAATCAAAATTAGCTACTCATGAAAAGGAATGGAAGTGTACCAACACTCTTGCTTCTCTTAACTTGGAAACTCTGACATGGGATGATATATCTCTTGACAATTTTGTGGAAAGTGTACCTAGAGCTCGTGCTGGCCATAGTGCAGTAGCCATACAAACTAGATTGTATATTTGGTCAGGTCGTGATGGTTATAGGAAAACATGGAATAACCAGATTTGTTGCAAGGACTTGTGGTACTTAGAAGTAGGAGTGCCACCTCAAGCAGGACGGGTGGCACTTGTAAGAGCTGGAACAACTTCTCTAGAGTTGTGCTGGACAGCTATGAATACAGTTACAACTTATTTACTACAGGTTCAAAAATGTGGTAAAGTGACACCAGCTAGGTTTCCATCTGCATCTGAGCCTGTTACAGCACAACCACCTGCTTCTCCCGTGGCATCTCAACCAGATGCAGCCAAGGCCTTTGGTCTGATGTCCCCAGTCGGAACATTACCTCCACCTGCAGAAATACCGGCGCGATCTAGCATTGCTACTGCATCACCTGCTACTACCCCTCAAAAGATATCTGGATCTATTAAAGTACCAGCACAATCAGCTACTGTCAAGATTGCCCCAAGCCCTCAAACAATAAAACAATCATATCCTGGTAAAACAATTACCAAGTCATCTACTCCGGGATCATCGCAACAAATTAAAGTAGCAGCAGTCACACCACAAGGCATAACAAGAATTGTGAGCGGAGTGGGCTCTCCTGCAACTGTACGGGTTTCAACACCACAATCGAATGCACAGATTGTTCTTAGTTCTCCTATTGGTTCTAGCACACCTCGCTTTGTACAAGTTAAAACTGGTACAGCTGGAGGCGTCCCTGTCAAGCTTGGAACGGGTAATACTGTAAAATTAGCCAGTAACACACTAAAGATTGGCACTGCAAATCTCCAGGGCAAGATAGCAAACAGTGTTCAAAAAGTTACAACTTCAAATGTTCCTTTGAAACTAAGTGCTGGAAATGTTAAACTTGGGACAAGTAATCTATTAGTTAAGTCTGCGGGAGGGGTACCCATACAAACTGGAATGCAGACTAAAATAACAGGAGGTGTCCCCGTTAAACTCGGCTCTGGCAATATACCTGTCATTGGCAGTAGTGGAGGTACTCTACACATTGCCAGTGGTGCTCTGACAGGACAAGGGGGAAAAGCTCCAGTGTATAAAATAGTGACTGCAAAATCTGGCGAAACCACTGTTGTGACCTCTGCTGCAGGGGGTGTGAACGCAACAGGTGCCACAGTGCTACGACAAGCCGGTGGTAATGCCGGTATACCTGTTATTATTAAGAAGTCACCAGGTGGAAACGCTCAAACAAGTTCGACACCACAATATGTAACTTTAGTCAAAACTTCAACTGGCATGACAGTTGCGACTGTGCCCAAGATGACCATGATGCAGAACAGGCCTATAGTCTCGAGCGGAGCACAAGGACAAGGGATTTCTCCAGGGGCAACAATTGTCAAATTAGTTTCAGCAAATACTGTAGGAGGCAATAAGATTATAACTCTACCGTCAAATGTCCTGCAGCTAGGCAAATCGGGCCTTGGTAACAAGCAGACAATAGTTATTACAAAGTCTGCCAACCAATCACAGCAAGGGCAACAGCAGTGAAAGCGTTCACCACATTGAACATCACAGTGAAGTGTTCTCAAGTGTCTTATTCCTGTCTAAAAGGTGAAAGTATTTCTGATCTTTGTACTGGAGAAACTATAGTGAAACCTGAAAACTAACAATGAATCTATGCCCATATTATGAAGCCCTTTGGACTAAAATATTTTATTCAGTTTAATGTTATACTTCAATTATCTTGCTGCTTTGCATTTATGATGTAGCAAGAAGTGGCTACAGCATCGGACTGTTTTGGTTTCATATGTGACCCACATTACTGCTGCTTAACATAATATGGGGCGCATAGCAGTGCAAGAATTAAAATATACAGAAATTATAACCATAGCATGTGAAAAGGCACTTTTTATTAAATTTTCTGTCTTATTCACATTAGTTTAAAAGGTTAATATATTATGGATTTTATGAGATAAAAACATAAAGTGCATAATTTTTATTTTTGATCACAGATAATGTTGAATGTGCACTATTTTAGTTAGTTTTGAATGTGACAAGCCATTGTTAATGTTGTGGTGGTTATTGGTTCAGTGGTGTGTACCAGGACAATTGCTGATTTATGGGACTTAATGAGGCTATTTATATGTTCACTGTTAATATATATTGACTGATTGTAAAGGAAACTTAACATCACTTCTATGACTGAATTTTACAGAACTGGTTTGGCTTTTTTTGTCTCATTCATAGTCAGTCGAGTGAAATATTTCTTGCACATTTATAATCTGAACAGTTTTTTACACATATGTTTTGTTGTAGAATGAGTAGTGAAAAGTAATTATGAATGTCTTATAAAGTTAGATACTTAGGTACTACAAGAGTCTCCGTATGATTTCTCTCTGTTACTTGGGCATACCAACGCCTTGCACTGAAACACTGTTCGAGATCGTAATTCTAAGGTGGAAATGGCGGGAAAGGCCGCCACAGCTTAGCGAAGCGAGTTGTTCTGGTTTTGGCGGGTCCCGGCCTGGTCGGGCGTACTCTTATCACATAGGCAAACATTTTAATTGTTTTAAATAATTTTTTATATCGTAAGTTAAGTAATTGACATAATATAGTAATATATTATAAAAAGATGACGCAGAATATGTTTTCGTCTCTCCTAAGTCTCAATTATCAAATGTAATGGGAAATGGATGCAATACATATTAATTGGATTTTTTATTTTTGTATTTGATTGATGAACGAAAGCATACTCTGATCATTGAAATATAAGTTAGTTGTATTTTAGAATATTTAGCGTGATAAGAAGTAAGAAAGAGAATGTAAATATCATTAAGTAGGTAATGTTATAGTTTGTTCATAATATTATGTTCATTTGCTTGAATAAACGATTTGGATAAAACGTGCATTTTATTTGCTATGTTTGACGATCGCCATCTGCGACATTCCTAATGAGCGCTTTGCAGACTTGTTGCGACGTCTTAGTGTATCCTTTTGCCGCTAGCTGGCGCTATACTAAAAATTATTCTGAATAATAGTGTTCAACTCGAACAGCTATTTCCAAACGGAATTTTATAGATTTTTAATAATACCCGACAACCCCTTAACTTAAACGACATTCTCAGTGTTAATATGTGTCGCTAGATTGCCTTGTAAACAATTTGATAATTTAGACGAATTGTGTTGGCGTCTCATCATTCAGTAAACTTGTGAAATTATCCATTTCATTTTAAAATAATAAACAGATTAAAAATAAAATGATTTTATTTCTTAATTACAACACTTAAAATATTTTAGCCCAGAAGACCACACGTGACTATGCTGAGGCAGCTTCTACTCGTGCCATCGGGTTTTACAGCTACGATTTTCCTCTTCTTTCCATTGGCGTCGTAATGTTTTTCTTCCTGTTAATTACCGTAATTTAATATAATGTTTGTTGAATGTTCACCACGCTTAAATTAAGATAAGTGAACGTCGCTTAGGTAAAAAAGCCTACACATTGTCACCAGATGGGGACGGACTGTTTTCACGTTAAGTCACTTCACACTAGATTGTTTATCACATTCCAGTAAAATTAGCAAATAATTTAAAAACATTAAGCAAAAAAGCAATAATAATAGTGAAAAGCACTATAGTTGAAATGAAACCGCAAATAGACTTAGAGCTTCAAATTCTTTAAAAATATCCTATCCTACAGAACTGACAATATTATAAATAAAAAGTAGAGAAGCTTGTGTGAAGTGCCACTACATTTGAACAAGCGTCCTACTTAACTTAGCGTAATCGATCGATTTGCATCAATTGCTACAAACAATAGTATGGTATTATTTGTGAGATAAAATCCCACTGGTGTAATGTTTGCCGATCTTTACAACCGTTCTGTAAAACATGCTTGGAGATTTAAATGAGTGGCGGAGAGTTTATTGTCAGTTCTTCTCGTCCGCTCTAAGCCTTTGATTTTATTTGAGAACTGGCAGTAAATTGAGTGAAATAAATTAATAAATTTATTTTCACGACATAAGTGTTACTTATGTAAAGAAAGATATTTTTGTTTTTAGGTTAAATATTTTTTTTAAATACCAAATATTAAGTAAAATAAAGCTAAGTTGAATGCTCCTACTCACCCAAGCATATCTTATATTTTAAATCTTTATTTTAAGAAATGGATGCACCTTCTAACCATCATTATGTAAAACAGACTACTTGGCGATTTAAATGAGTGGCGGGCAGTATCTTGCCTGTCCTTTTCTTTACCTTGATTTGAGAACTGGCAGTCTACGTAATTTTAACCTTTTTACTTAAGGTTTTGTAATCCAATACTAGAAGCCAATACTTACTTCATGTATTTCTCCTATTTTATATTTGGCGAGGATTGTGTAAGCATCAGCCGTGTGGCCCGCCTCGTGAAACACCTTGGTGGAGTCAGTTCCCGCCTCGTCGGTCACCAAGTCCGGACCACCGGGATGCTGTATATATTATGCTTTATTAATTGACTACATACATACAAACATTGTCCCTGTCAAATTTGGTCTCGTCTCTTGTCTGTCGATATTGTTTATGATATGAGTTGAAAATGTTTGAATAAAACTGGAAAAAATATCTTTAACGTTACCTAAGTTAGAAAGAAAAACTCATCAAATAAGTATGTGTTTGTGAAATCAGAGATGTGGGTTCCTCAATTAGAAATTAATTTTTAATAAACTTAATGTATTTTCACTTACAATTCTTAAATCACTAAGTTGACCCATTTCTAATAGGTCAAGTTGGGTATATGGCTATTTAACTATATTGTTTGTGTTTAATTATTGTCATATTATTAATGAAGCATAGAAACGTCATCTCAACGTTATCTCGAATTGTGTATTAGAATTAATATGTTTTTAAGTTTAAATATCAATCGACCAACGCTTGTATTAAACAGACCAATAAATATCTCTGTATCTGTTTCAAATTCCAAAAAAAAAAATCTTATTTTTATCGTTTTGTATCGTCCAGCACTTTAAGTCAATTTTATTTTTACTAACTTCATCAACATATTTGGTGACATCGTAGACGGAGTCCTTGTATATAATCCAAACGGGTGCTCCGCTGCGGCCATTTTTCTCTGCCACCTCTGCCCGACTGTACCTCACCGTCTCCGACATTTTCTGTGCATCATCATACCACAAAAAGTCAAAAATACAATTCTCTTATGACATAATAAATCTGATCTTCTCCTTTAACGTTGTACGCTGAAGATAAGTGAAGCCATTGACCCCCAACAAAATACTTAATGTACGCACAGTTTAAATTGTAGAAATGATAAAACCGCACGTATCTAACTTACCTAAGTGATCCTCGGAACGCGAGTATCCGCGGTCAACGGTTGTCGCTCTATCGCAGTATTATCGTACCCTTTCTATATCTATATCTGTGATAAATGTATATCCATTACACGGATAATACATAGACCACGAGCTATTACCACATAACTATCGTGTGTTTTATTTATTACCGATTATTCTTGCGGCCAGCGTAGCCCATTGGTTGAAAATGTAACCGCTGGATAAAATCGCCATTAAAAGAAATGTTGATTGTATATTTATTGAAGTCACATTAAATTCGACATGAAATGTTTGATATGAATCGATAAGATAAGAAATAATTTCTGATCCAGTTACCTACGGACAGCATCCACGTTGAAGGAAATTTGCAGAAATGTGATCATCGGCTTGTTTCCTCCCTTGTTAAAACACAACGATATTATTGCAACTGACGTTTAATATTACCAAGGCCAATTGCACCAATAGATAAGAATTTTCTTAGCATATAATTGTATTTATCTTTTGACCGTATATTTGTGTTTCAATTATGTATTTGATAAGAAGGATTACAATTTATAATTCGCTAGATCCATGATTTACAAAGTGATAATGTTAAAAAGTTAACGTATACAGTAGAGTTTCTAGATTTAGGAAAAAGAGTTTCTAGGAGAAGTTCTAAAATTTTCTTTTCTATCAACAAATGTATGAGTATCTCATAACCTATAAACAATAAAATGAAAAACATTTTCCGGTGGGCACGGTGGAATAGGAATGCACACTTACTTAATAGTTAGAACAACCCGCAAACACACAGGTAGATTCGTTTTAGGTTTTAGAATCATCTTTCTCTAAATTATAATCTAGAGTGAAAATTGATTGCAAGTAAAAATGGGTAAAGAGTGAGTAAATGGTTTATTAAGAGTGTAATTAATAAATATAGCTACTGCTTCAATTAAGATGCCATTTACGCCGCGCTAGAAGCAAACTTGTGTAACGATACACCATAATACTATTTCTCATTGTTCCTTAGTAAATAATATTACGCTTTTAGTTTCACAGATACATTTTAAATTATATCTTCTACTATTTCTTGTAACTGTGTAGTGGATTATCATCTCGCATTTCATTCCCAAGTAGGTAAACATTTTAATTTAATAACACCTAAACAATAATTACTAACTTACCACTAAATTGCGCTGTCTCAAGGACACTGAGCGCTTTTCAAGGCTAGAAACCAGCTGCTAGAACAGGTATTTCCGCATCGTTACGACTTAGGGTCTTTCAAGAACAGCTTACTTCTTCCACAAAGACCGGTGGCACAGCTTTAAGCAATTGCAAAGTATTCATAAAAAAAGGACATTTGGTTGGATAATTATTATTAAGCTAATGTAAAATAACGTTGGGTTTGGATGCATGCCGTTAAATATGTCTACTTAAATGAAAAAACCCATGTTATTAAACAGATTAATGTATTTACAAGATCACACGAGTACGCCTGATCCAATCTGGCCGGCAAACATCACGCGTGTTTGTTTATTGCTTACGGACATCAAACTTATTGGACCAACACACCCAGTTACTTGGATAATAATTTACCCATTTTAAGGTATTCATTTTGACAAACAATAACCGCCTTATCGATTTGTGGATTCACAAATTCTCCACGGAGATTATTAAAATGAAATAAGAACACTTTTTATTTCCGATAATTTGTATGTTTTTTCTAACTTTATTTATTTATTTAACACTTTATCGCACTTAAACACTAGAAGCAAATGACATTAACAGATGTAAGAACATATAAGAGCAACGGGCGGCCTTATCGCTAATAAGCGATCTCTTCCAGACAACCCACAACTTAACTTTGTAACATGTTCTCAAAAATGTCATTAACCTAATACGAGAAATAAGGATAAGCTTGCTGTTGCCCCCGGCTCCATAAAGTTGGTAGTTCATTTAAATAACAATTCGTTTCTATAACAAAATTCCAAGCAATTTGTAGATTTTTTCTGCAATGTAATTTAAAAAATTTAGTTAAACAGAAGCTTTTAGAAAAGGCGTTTTATATAACCACTAATTATTCTGATGATAGTGCCTTGCACCAAAACATTGTATGCTAGGTCTCCAAAAAAAGTTTGTGAGTTTCTTGCCTGTTTCTTCTCAGCATAGTCGCGTACAAACTGGCGTAGAATCACTTAGATTTAAGACGTTGTCAAAATGATCCCCTTTACCTTATTGACTCTTAACTTTAGAGTAGCCAACATACAAAGGCCGTCGCGCCGGCAATGAGCGTTAAACGAATGTAAACGCGTCTCACTACGCTAATTGACGATCCTTCATAAACATTTGATTGCTTATAATTAACTTGGCTTTCACCACTTAAATGCTACTTGGCTCAACAACTGCAGCAACCGCTGCTGCTTATGTAGTGAAGATGACAACGAGTTCACTCCATGCAGGTGATCCTGTTCGGAATGAGGTTTAATAGGCCATAAGGTAACTCGTAGATTTTTTTCCCAATAGGTACAGTTTTAGCCAATGACTATAAATAACTTTCAAGTAGAACAAACACAAGGTTTCAGATATGTATTGTCCGTCTTTTATAAACGTAATAAAACTGAATATAATACCTTTCATAGATTTGATTAATTATCAATTGTCGACTATAAAGGAGATGACGACGACTGCCGAGTTAAGTTTACGAGTGTTTTGAACAGTAAACGGGTACACGCCCGTTAAAAGCTTGCCAACAATTATTGTCCTTTATGGCCGGTACTACGTCTTTATATTAATCAATCGATGGGGAAATTCCAACGATTCCTATACAAACAACCATTTTTTGGTTGTGTGATCATTAGAACCTTCGTGAAACCTTCATTAAACATAAAAATTTAATACAAATGAGACAATTAAAAATGACTAGCCCCTTATTTACTATACGTTAGATTTAATATAAGACAGCGTTCCAAAGAACCTTTCACAGTGAGGCTCAAAGATTTTTACATAAATTTTGACAGTCCATTAAGTACCAAAAGAACGATTCCGTGATCGAGACTCTGGGGGTTTTTAATATAAGTTTAATAATTATTTCTTAACAATCGCCGTTGAGATTTTACCGACAGGCATTACGAATATTAATTTAAATGCTAAATAGAATTTCAATTAATATTTATAAAAATATTAATAATTGTTACGTTTTTATCATTGAACTGGCCGTCACAAGGGACTGGGAGAACTGAAGATCGTAGAGTCATCATAAGCTCATTTCAATTAATAGAAAGCAGTAGATTTATATGTTTACTTTAAGGAGGTCTCACAGGATTCAGCTTACATAATAGGGTTACATGTGAATCTAATAAAATAACTGAAATAACAGCTACTCTCTCAACGTACAAGTCAGAGAAAAGTATACACAACATATATTTTATACAAGTTTTAACTATTTCATTCTTAAAAGTATGCTAATAGCGTCTGTTAGCTAATGTCACACGAACAACATATCCTGTGGTTGGTAGCAAGAAAGTGGTGATGTTGCCACAAAACGCGTCTCTTGTGGGTTGACACATGTCTGCCATCTTCCTCTCGACCTTGATCATTGGAAAATATCAAGATATCATCGATGACGTCACGAGAATTTATGAAAATGGGCGGAGCCTGGGCAGCCATGCGCTGGTTGGCGCCGCCCATCTCACTCGAGGAACCAACGGCTATATAAACCACTACAGCCTGAAAGGGCAGCAGTCCACATCGTGTTTCAGGCAGAAAGGTGCCGCCTGATGTTGCAAACTTTACTCCGAAGCACAACGGTAAGTAGCTCTCAAAAACAAAACAGAAATCACTCATCCGAAATTAATAGACATATTCTATTCTCAAAACTATACACATTCAGTTCTATTGAGTATTTTTACAGCGTGTTTACGACTTATCTGCGTCAATTTTCCAAAATTTGAATGTAAAGACCTTATGAAACCAAATCACTTCAGTTATTCGTATCATTCCAATGTAACGTTACAATTTAGTTCAGGTAGAGTAGTGTCAAAGATATTATTAAACTAATTATGATTGTCGACCTTTAATTAGGTTAACAATATGGGGTTCAAAATATCATCAATAAAGTAAACAATTGATATTTGTTTAAAGCATAAAAGCATATTTATTTAAAGTAAGATATGATCACTGATTTCACTTATAGAGATCTCATCTTCATAAAGTTTTGTTAAAGCCTACGAGAGCTTTTGTTTGAAGTATTATTGAGATCAGAGTTTGTCTTTGAAGCCAAGTTTTTAAAGGAATACGTTTTCTTCAAATCGATAGAGTAAAAGTTTTATTTCTTGTCATTTATTATTGATTAATTCAATTCCACATATGGCAAAAAAAAGCCTTACAATATTAAAACTAATAGTTCGTTTCTTAAGGTGGGCCAAATACGAATTGAAATTCTCTCTTGTACGAAAATGTCTGGCCACATCACCTATGTATGCAATACAAAAATGAACATGCAATAAAAACAGGCGTTTTAAGCCGTCGCGTAATTAATTTAAATGAAAGTTTCTCAAATTCACAATGACAAATGATTATTTAGATTCCGGTCTTTTTCCTTATAAATTTTAATATTAAAACGAACTTATAGCTATAATAGAGAGATCATATACATGATTATTAAATATTTTTCCTTCGTGAATTTAATTTCATGAGAAAAATTCGCCGTGTTGGCAATTTAATATTGAGGAAAATGGCGATGTCAATTTTTAAAGATATATCTTAGCAAATAATAGGTTGTACTTTAATTATGAGCCACTCCTTTGTGTATTAACGTGAATCTGATTAAAGTATCATCTGCTCTCTTTATCAATCATATAATCGCAAACCAAAAATCCAGGCCGGGCCAGTGTCCGAGTGTGCAGAAGACAAATCAATCTCCGAAAGTTTCTGTTTTCTGTTTCTCGTAACAAAAGATAATCAGCCTAGCTGTTGTCAATGTCAATTATCGGCCAATACATCACTATTGTACAGCAAAATTATTTCAAATAACATTTTGAAGCGAAATCAGATAATTTTATTGAAGCTGATATAACATGTTAAAAACATTTATGTCATAAGATAAGTCAGGGCAGCCCTAATGAAGCTTGATATCTGTAATAGACATCCCAATATACAGCCATTCCAATATTGGGCGTCTGAGCAAACAAAATAACTGAGTAGCAGACATCTACGAAGAGTCTACAAAGATCTACGAGACGTCTACGAATGCCCTTCGGTTAATCCGACTCAGCGTTCTACGTATGATGCAAAGCAACAATTCACTTATCTCAATTAATAAAAAAAACTATATAACTATCTGATTTCTTCATTTTGTGCAAAACAGTAAATAATTTAATATACCTATAGGGTAAATATTTGATCAGTACTAGGCCCTGTAAATGTTTCGTACTGGCAACGTATTTATTGAGTATGTACGGTAAGTGCCCCATTGGCTTTGTTTCGGGATAAATTGTTAGCACTTAAAGACAGCAATCGCGTTCTGTTGTCGAGCAGCAGCTGAGTTTAGAGCCTACTTTCCGTAAACGTTGTTTCTCCGCTCATTTATTTAAGGCCTCGTCTATTTTACTATTCACTGACGCTGACGGATCTCCAGAGTGACGTTGAAAAATAGCATAATTGCATTATTCAAGCAATCTATCAACTACGGTTACAAAGGAATATGGTAACCGTTGAACGATTAAACCTTAATCCAATAACCGAAGTAGGGTTGAATATGTTTTTTGAAAAAGAAGGAACGAAACATTTTATTGTATTTTCAATTGACATTGAAAAGACATTGGTCTTAATTTTGATGTTGAATAAATGGCAGGTACCTGAAATATCTCGCCAAGATACCTGTGAAGTATTCAATGACAGCAGATTAATTTTCCACAGCAGGGGGACAGGGAATTGATTCGCGTCATTTTCATGTTATTTTACATTGTTGGGCCTCCGACAGTAAATAGAGATATTACGCCTTTGAGCTTATAATGGAACTTTAATATTAGGACGTTTCGTCCGTCAATAAGGATCTGATCAAATTTTATACAATATTGACAAAGTACACGAGAAATACGAAATTAGGATCATGCATGTGAACATAATGTTTTGAAGAATCTTTAGAATATCACGGATCACTGAGTTTGCAAACGAAATTTTTATTCTTAAAACAACGTTAAAATACATCTCTTCACTACATTGAACAAACAAAAAGAAGCCTATAATATTACTGTTTGTGTGTATTTCCTTACACAATTTATTTGAATAGATCCGATGATCGATTGCTGTGGCCTAATATAATAGGTTATCAATATATTAATACGACTGGCGGTTCTTATGGTTGTGACACGTTCAGTAGTTTCCTTACAATATTAGTACCTAACGGCAAACGTTATTTTGATTGAGTCGGTAAAAGGTATTAATAAAAAATCCGGTCGCTAATTGAAGCCGCCTCCCGCCATCTGGCGTCATTTGTATGGAAATAGCTTTGTTTAATTTTTATTGTAAATTGATTACTCAGCCCGCTGTTTGTTTAACTGTCCTTATTTGGCTTTAGACGATTTTTATTCTTCACGTTAATGGCCGGTGTGTTTTTATAAGCGCGGTCGCAATTAATCACGCTCGTTAGTTTTAGTAGTTCCTCATTGAAACGTTTAATTTGTTTCTTTTGTGTTTCTCGAGTAGGCCATGTTTGAAAACTAGTACCGTCGCCGAATATTATAATGTCTGAAGCAATCTGAGCTTCTTATCGCCGATACCTGCTGGTGCCCGGCCGCCATAAATAAGCGCAGGGTGAAGCGTCCCAAGACACCGGACCCGAGCACCTTATACGCACACAGCCTTTGTTATTCAAATTTATGCAACATCAGGAATTCAATACTTAATTGTGCTCGATGCTCAAATGTAGTCGGAATGTCAATGTCTTAAATTTTTGTTATTATTTGATAATAAAGCTGCAAAGTGTCATTTAATACAGATTAAACTTTATCTGAAACTTGAATCCCCTTCTATTTTTCCATTAAGTACAACTGAATACGGGCCCACAAACATCAATTGTTTTGGAGCAGTTGTTTACTTATGTAATGTGTTAACCTGTCTTAACGTTTGACTCAATATTTATGAGTTATGTTTTGTTTTTCACAATGAAAACTTGCTTAATGCCGATGTTAAACGTATTACGGACCGCATACATTTACATATTTTTTTGCTCATTCACATTATACTTACTCAAATATACAAATCACTTGGAAAAGTAGTACTTTTAAAAAACAATATATAGAGGGGCTGGCATAAATCGCGCAACCTTTAATACCGTTTGCCACTTGAAAGTGAAGGGAACTTTCGGGATATTAAAATTTTAAATCCCAGTTTTTAATAATCTCGGAAGCGTCTGACTCGCGCTCGCATAGATACCAGAGCCCGGTCACTTGCCAGTAACACCCATTTATCTCTTTTATATCCATAAAACGCTACGAGAATATTCAAGCCTTTTCTGGTTTCCCTTATCTTTTAATTGATATTGACTTGGTTATAATGGGCATTAATTAAAATTATCATCCATAAGGAATAATTATGGTAAAGATTAATATATTTAGAAGAGAAACTGAACTTAAAATTAAGAACTAAAACTGATAGATGATAATTTAAATGAAGCGTGAATATTAACAAATTTATGTGTTAAAAATTAATTAATTCCTTATTAATTAAAGAAAATGTATATCTTTCGCCAAACGAATCAGAATTAATTTACAATACAGATCACAGGAACACAAAATGACACCGTGATTATCAAGTATTGTCGAGAGGTTGTTTCCACTCCGCGTTTATTAAATCAAATAAACTCTCAATATTAAAATGAAACGAATGAATCTATAGCTATATTCGGATATTATTTCTTTTTTAATATTTGATTAGATGATAATGTATTTATAGTCTTTTTAGTATCATTAAATGTTATATTCAAATTGGCATAGAATTGAGCGGCAGGTGCATCAAACAAGGCACCGTGTCCACCGACCGATACCGTGGATTATATTGCATTGCCCACCACTTCTTTGTTTTCTTTGTTCTTTTAATAACTCGTCACATTTATATTACCTATAAATTCATCATATAAAAGTGATAATTCACGTGCTCTCTATATAAATGTTCATGCTAATCTGTCTGTGTATCGAAGGCAGTTTAAATAGTTTTTAGTAAAACCTCCTTGATAATCTTGGCTGAAGCACATAGACTAAAGTTTAATCCTTCAAACTTCAAACGCATGAAAAGTAAAACACATGTTTTTTGTTATAAATCAAATAGATTTGAGTAAATTTCCTGGATCCTTTTCCCACAGGATACACAAAAAGCAAAGAGCTGTCTGTGGAGCTTGGCAACAGTCAAGTAAAAGCCTTAATGTGGCTGCTTCCGTTTCCGGAAAACTTACTTACTAATGTGATCTGGCACTTTGTTCTCATCGACGCTACATTTCCTTTCACATAATTAAAGTATACAAGTGGTCTATTTTTTTAATACATTTATAGATCTATAAATTTATCTAGATGTTATAATAGATCTAGATCTCTATCGGAACTAGACAAAAAAGGCTCCATCCAACTTTGTCACACCCCAACCGATTCCAAGTTCAGAATTAATTTTGAATTTACAATTCAAACATGTCGCCATGTTTCATTTTACGCAAAACATATTTGTTTTGCAGCCGTAAATCCTTTTGAACGGCATTTTATGTTAATTGAAAAAAAAACAAATTAGTTTACACCCTCGTGAGCAGTAAACATCAACCAAGTCTTGACAGTTATCTAAAGGGCTACAATTCACCAGTTTATTTACAGCTTTGGATTTACTTTTTCACATAACGTTTGCCGCCATTTTGCGTACACATTATTTTACATAACTTGGACACATGTTACATGTGAAATACATGTCGCTTACAAATGCGTTCAACAAAAAAAAATATTGCGCTGAACAAAACAAAAGTGTTTTACAAAATTCCAGCAGCTCGCATCGTGCAACTAAAAGCTGTACTCACATCTCGTGAAAAGGAAAATAACGCCCACGCCCATCCAAAAATGGGACGCCAAATTCTTGTTATGCAAAAAAAGCTTCCCATTACCCCGCTTTGACTCGAGTAAAAACGTAATATTTGTCCGTAATGAGCAACTAATGAGCTCGCCGCACACAGTTCACACTTTTATTTACTCTTTCGCAATTTATAAGCCGCTTACAACTTTAAAGATGACATCGTTATGCTTTTTTAAAAAGTTTTCCCTTTTTCCAAACATTTACACAACTTTTTACAAGAGCTTTTATATCAACATACACTTTAAAGTATTTATAATAAATAACATCTCAGTTTGAACGAGTTGAGCCATGAATCGCGTGATTGATGTATTTGAGTAATTATATGGAACCGGCAAAACGACCCAACTTTGCTTTTAGAAACCTCAACTTTACAACAATGTCTGCACTTAATTGCGCCCGAAGTACTTCAATATTATAGAAATCTTATTTCATAGCCTTTTTCTCCCTTTCTTACATAAATGTACCCTTGAAAGGTGACTTTAGTCAGTGCAGACTTGCGTTTAAAGTTACAAAAGTTGGACAAATCAATTGGTTATAAATCAAATAGGAAATACGTCGTCCCAATATTGTTTAGGAATAATCTTTCAAAAGTGTTCGTTGTACACTTGGGTTAACATAAATTTAAGCAGCTCGAGAAGTTTATTGTGTTGTGTAGGCAGGCGTAAGAGCGGTGTCTACGATTGTAGGCAGATGCACTGTCAAGTTTCCTCGTTACAGGGGCAAACGAGCCGTGAACCGTTCTACACTCTGTCACCTGTGAGACTTTCTTTTTCTTATTAAAACGTCGGATGTGAAGTAGAAATTGCGAATTTCAATTTTGTTAGAAATCTAGCGAAAAGAGGTGTTCAATCCTTAGTTTAGCATTAAAAGTTATAAAATATATCAAAGACACATGAACTCTTTGGGTAGAGAGCGCTTTGTTTAATGACGTCACTGGTTGCACTCTCGAGCTCTCAAACAATTTTCTATTAAAAAGCTCGTAGTAATGGTTTTCATGAATGTTAACCTTTTAGCTTATCATTTTTATAGAGCAAGCTTTTAAATGTGATATTATCAGATGTAAACAGGTTATCTCATAACCATTGTTGAATTTCCAACAAAAGTAATTCTCTTTGTTTAAGTATATAGAATCTGTTGCCCTTTAAGATGAAAAATGGCTCCGACAGACTTTTTAATGAAAGATTGGCGATACCTTGACGGACATGACAGTTTAATAACGCCGCCCCCCCCCCTCGCCCCTCCGGCCTCTCTCACCCGTGCCAATGGGCTGTTGATAGAGATTAAGAGATTGAAGTCCTTTGCATTTTTAATGACTTAAACAATTTCTGAACGCGAGACAAGCGTGGCTGATTGATGTGTGAACATTTACCTAAGAAAATAGGGGGGGGGGGGGGATTAAACCGCGAAATTGTTAATAGAAAATACCAATAAACAACTGAGCTTTTATGAAGTAAGAAGTATAATATTACGGCGATTTGTCAGTTTGTTTTTTTTATATCTCCGCTTAAGCACTTACATGGAGATGAGTGAAAATCAAGTCAAGTTAATGAACCCAAAATGATTTAAGATAAACGGCTTCAAATAGACCGCAAGTTAATTTGAACCGATCCGATGAGACGACAGTATCACTATCCTTCGTCAAGTGATCTCATTCAAACTTTAACTATATCTTGACAACTTTTCAAGTTGGCCTGGTGTTTGGAGACGTTCGCATTTCACATTCTAAATGTTAATCACAACATAATTTTAACTCATTTCTGACGTAGTAATTGCATTCGCTTCATAGCGAATGCCTAAAGAACTTGGGACAGAGCAAAAATTAAATTCACAAAACAATAAGTGTTGAACACGATACATACACCTGTATATTTTGAATTTAATTATCTATTCTAATTTGATTCGCTTCATCGAATCGGAAAGCCGTGCAAGCGATTTGCGAATCATTTATCGTTTTATTAAACTTTATTCACATTGTTTATACATCAGACCATAAACTTGGTTTAATAGTTGAGTAAACTGATAATACAGCAATAAGCTCTCATTATTCCACGTGACAAATCCTGTGCGTGCTGAAACACCGCGTGACACGATTACTCTGCGTTTGTCACGTACGCGCTCTCGATAATGCGTGAATGCCTCAATCACTCCGCTGACGTCTCGGCAAGGCGGGCCACTAAGCATGTTAGTCTTAAAATCCACGCTGCAGAGCTACGACATATTTGCAGAGGAGACTAGACACAAGAAAATGTTGGTTTAATAGTTGTGCAAACGGACGCGGGGCTATGTCTCGAAATGGAAATGTAGCGAGAAATATAATTCCGGCAATTCGCAATAATCTCGCTACAAATTAGGTTGGAGCGGGCTGGAGGCGCTCGCTTAAATCTGCCCCACCGGCCCTCGCGCTATTAAACACTCCAAAACGTTATTTATAACTTACTTGTATTTCAATGATCTTAAACTAATGCTAAGTACGCTAATTTGACATTATTGACAATCAGTTTCCGTGAAGCGATTACTATTGCTAAATTAAAATGAACGTAAACAACTCGGAAGTTTGATCATAATAATGAATCGCTCCAAAAGTGTGGCAAATCGAAGGTTGATGAGGGCCAGGCGGCAGCGCAACAAAGTTAGTAAGGCGGTCCACAAACAGAAAGCCACCATCCCAAACTCGTAATCTCCACTAAGCTCTCGGCCTTTCTGAAGACCTTCATCGTAATGTTTATTATTAATTGTACATTACAAGCGATTTGGGCCTACTCACTTGTTTTAGGCAAGTGTTAAAACTAATATTATCTTAATAAGTAATAACTCAATCTTCGTATTGAATATTTTAGTTTTTTCATTATTATAGGCTTGATATGTAAACGGTAGTATTAATCGAAGATGTTCAGTAATTCATGGATATCGACCCAATAGCCAGTCGTCAGCACTTGACCTAGCCAAGTCTGACATTGTTCCCACCAATGATATGGGCATATTCTTCCGAGATTGAAGTAGGTATTATGAACATTGGCATAATTAGGATATACCTATTAGCATATATCACATACTTGGCGATTTAAAGGAGTGAAGGAGAGTTTTTTTATGAAGTTCTTCTCATCTGCTCTACGTCTTTCAATTGGGAACTGGCAGTAAATGTAATTATGGAGTTAACCATTTTATTTAATATTCGACAATTCATATGCGTACGAAAGTTGTGGGTCGTTATGGAATGGCTTTGCAAGGATTGCATTACTATGTACCGTGGCTGTGTACCTTGTTAAAGTATGATTAGTGTTTATATTTAATTTTGCCTTGTTGTACTATAATTACAACAAACTTAGGGTTTCTTTTTCTATACAAGAGGGGGCAAACGAGCACGAGGCCCACCATAAAGGTGAAGTCGCCGCCCATAGACACTCACGTAGCTCGGAGCCCGTGAGTTATGTTGCCGGCCTTAATATTAATCTTGATACTTAAGAGCCACCGAGACCACTAATATGTTTCCTTCAGGAAGAGAGCCTTGCAACTCTTTAATGAGGAACAGTGTGAGTGTCTCTGGGCTGCCTCCTGCTCGTTTATCCACAATTGTAAATGAGTTGATAATAGTAGTCGATATTTATTAATAGACGTACTGGGCAACATTTATGTTCTCATTACTGAGAATTCAATTTGTGAATAGGTAGATTAAATTCGATTAATCTTAAAACGCCGTGAATACAGAGTTAAAACGAATTAAGCGATTCATTAAAGTTGTACTGATTTTGTATATTGTCATTAAATACGCCGGTCCAATGTCGAGTAGAGGCCGAACGTTTGCTTTGTGGCTCAAAATGAGAATTCTCTTTATTGACGGCGTTTGTTAGTTAATATTTCTCGAATAATATGTCCATAATGCCCTTCAAATAAACTAAAACTAAACGGAACATTAGTCCAGTTATCTCATGCGACAGTCGAGTGAGAAAGCTGTTAACCTTTTCGTGATCTGGTAACTTTTACGGTATCATGTAGCGACGTAATCGGCTTATGTACAATAATTGTATTCGAAGCGAAATTTACGAAATCATATAATCAGTACACACAATCGGTTTGTTTAATGCAAATGCAGAAACTGATGAATATTGAAGTTCACGTCCGGAGAGACGCTTCATTGAAAATGTAGCCTTCAACTCTTTTATAGTGAATTAGATTTTCTACTTGATTTTAATAATAACATTTTAAAGTATAAACAAATACGTTGAATCGTTTCGCAGGGATAAAAGATATCCAAATAGCCCTATTTTGCAATCCCTATATGTGATCCTAATGGCCTGCTAATGCCCTACTTCGTCCGAACAGCTTACGCCGGCATGGATTAGTAATCGACTCTGATTGAGTTTGTTAATACAAAACTGTAACTTGTCTTTTCACTTCGCAAGTTGCTACACTGAATGTAAACTGTAATCACTTTCAACCTTTCAGTCAAGATCTATAAAAAAATCTGTGACGCGGTTGGGGGATATCTTCAGGTTTAACCTACATTAGATACTTATTTATAACCGTCACATATATACACGAGGCTGATCGATATTACGCTATAAATACAAGACATAACTCTGCTTTTATATCGCACTACTTTTACGGTCGGATGCGACATTTCACGTGCGTGGCTGTGACCCAAAATTGTTTGCTTGCTTGCCGTGACCAGCTTCGAAATTAAACACGATATCGTATCGCTGAATGTAAAGGAACAACTCGATGACCCGTAGCTGACCACCAAGCTCGACCCCTCACGTTCTCCAATCCTTTGACTACGACAACGACCTCAAGTAATCTCATTGAAGTGCAGCGGCTCAACTGCGATCGGATAGTGTGGCTGCCACTTTTTACATAACATTGGCTTAGCCATTTAATCCGTGCCGTGTGATTCATAAATTCAATTGTATGCTTTTATGTCGAGTAGAGACAATCGTTACCTAATAATATCGTTTAATAAAAGTTAATAGTTTATGGTATCAAGTTTTAGGAACGTATTTGTAAATTAAACACTTCTCTAGACGACTTATAGTGGGAAGTTGCAACGCTCTTTACGATCAATTCGGTTTTTCAAATGTGGGTAGTCAATATTAACTATCAGTACTTATAATTAAAATTAAGGTTTGCGAGGAAGCACTAGCGCACTAACAACGTTTGCTCGGTATCCGTCCTACGCTCAGCTCAGCTCAGCTCAGTAGATTTATTTGAATTTTCCCATTTGCAGAACGAAGCCGCCAACACTTCCGCTTAATTGCTTGCAGCCTTGCTAAAATACATTATCTTATTTTTAACGCCAAACGGAATTTGAAGAACTACAAAATAGTTGTTATTCAAATGTAACAATGGGAAAAACAATTTACGCTTTTCATCATAAAGAAAACTCTAAAGCAGTTTATTTGTTTTGAATTGAAAATACAAAGGCTTTGTTGAGCAAAACATTCTTTATGCCCTGAAAGACTTATTAACTGTGTTAATTTCTTTTTGAATATTTAACAAAACCACCTCTCCATGTAACAAAGTGCTTTATATCAGAATGCCGCCTCATCCTCATCGTCATTTCTAATCAACAGAGAGTGAGGAATGTGGATTTTGTGTTCAGACATTTCACTAATTAACATTCTTCACCTCAAACCATACTTTTGAACTGAACCCAACCCTTTTAAAAAAGATTGGTTAGGATTAATCTGGTGCCGAGTTACACAGCCGTCTATAACTTGATTAATTAGATAAAAGTTAAAAACTTCTTCATTTCGATATATGCCATTTCATACGTTCAATTCACGTGATTAAAATGATATAGTTGTGTTGTTGTTGACAATGTTACAGATGCGTTGCGTGGCTGCACTCTGTGTGCCCGTTCTGGCGACGTTGGCAGTCGCCGCCGCCGAGACACCCAACACGCCAACCCAGGTAACCTCGATATAGTTAACCAGCTGAGCTTCTCAGACTGGTCTATTTTCAAATCCTCGCAGCTGGATATAAGAAAACTGTTGGCGTACACAATATACGTGATACGAGATTCAGTTATTTTTATGTTGATAAAACAAAGAAATAGTTGTACGTCACACCTTTTAAAGTAACTGCAAAAATTTGAAGTGTGCAAGGTTTATGAAGACAAAAAGAAACAATAATTGACATTTAAAATTACATTTGCGATAAAATTATACGCAAACGTGACCAATGAATCTCAGTTGTGTTTTAAACAATTAGTGTCAGACGCGTGTCCCCCTCGAAAGCCCCCCCCCCCCCCAACGCGTGACCCGAATGCCCAAACTTGTCTTCACGAGCCATCTGCCATTACAATACATCTTGTGGTCGTCATCAAAAGCTGTCAACGAAACGTTCCGTACCCATGTGCTTTGTCAGTGCTTCCGTTATACCTATACGAATGCTCATAAATATATAATTTATATCATTTACATATAATATTCAACAGTTTTGAATATCGAGAAATCGAATTAAGCTATTTAAAAAAACAACTTTCGTATAACATTAAAGAGCTTGGGACGATAATGTCATGGCCGTAATAAGACGTAACGCTTATTGTAATATTAATCCTAAGTAGCCCCTTGAGAATTGATATTAGTGGCTCATTCATTTCGTTTTCACACAAATCCTTTGCTTTTCAACACCATTGATTTTAGTGGAACATGTTTATTCCACACCATGACAAAATGTTATACTATAACCTAGGATATACTGAGTGATAATACTACAAAGTCAAGTATTTAATGTAAAATAAGACGTTTATGATTACTGATTGTAGGTGGTAGTGTAACAATGGACGATTCAAAAGTGTCTTTATAAAGACCTATTTGAATAAAGATATTTTGGGTTTGAGTTTGATTATATTACGTGAATTCATAAGTTAAGTAATAATAGTTCCATGACAGGGCTTTTCCGTTTGTCCTGCATTTAGATGTTGCCGTGTTCAATGGCGTTTTATCGTTTATTTATTTATCTACACTTTATTGCACTTAAACAGTAGAAGTATATGATATTAAAACAGCATCAGAGCAAGACAGAGCAACGCTAATGAGCGATCTCTTCCAGGCAACCCGCACAATGTTATGTATATAAACAAACTAAACGTTAAAAACAATAATAATAAAACGTTTTCAAGGCGCGTAAAGGCTATAAAGCAAATAATATTAACATATTCCACGCGAAACGAAACGCGAAGAAATCGCTAAACAATTTTCCCGCCATTTCAACAAATGTGACATTCACAACAATGAAGCACCGCGTGTTCGTATTCTCGTATCTCTTTATTAATCCTCCTCTCGAATGCACTTTACTGCCCTTTCTAAATTTCTTATTGATTCCTTTATGTCGCACAATAACTTCGATTGATTCAATCTAACTAAACTTTATATTTTCGTAGATAAACGCAATTAAAGCGTTGTTTTAATTGCGATAAATGTTCAGTAACAATGGGCAAGAGGCAAAAAAGGGATTTTTTTCAGAAAAAAACATTCGTTTATACTAATTGCGAAAGTGAGGGACGTTTCAGAGGCCGTTTAAGAAAGCTGTGTTTAAACCTCAATAAAGTAAACTGATTAAGATTCCGCGCGTAGTTAAAACAATTTGATTGAACAACTTGTGAAGCGGATCACGCGTCGCCGGCTCCCAGGATTTTTGATAGAATATCGCAGCTAAACTAATTTCATTCCATAATTACATAATAATCTCACTTCAATCGAAGACGTATCTGATGGATTTCGCCTCCGGATAGTTCGGACGGTAACTGAATACATTACCAATTAATTTTATTTATTGCCTGACCGCAAAGGCCGGTTCCGGTTTGTTTCGTTCATAGAAAAACTTTGCACCAACAGACCGACAACGATGTCCAATTAGCGGATGAAGACAAGCGAGCATGGACAAGCTTACACGGGGGGTGGGGCAAACGAGCATGGCAGGACCTCAACTCGGCGTGGGGCAAACGTGCCTGGCAGGACCTCAACACCGCATGGGGCAAGCGGGGCTGGCAAGATCTTAACTCTGCTTGGGGAAAGAGAGGATGGCAGGATCTTAACTCTGCGTGGGGTAAAAGAGGATGGCAGGACCTGAACGGAGCATGGGGGAAACGCGCGTGGACGGATATGTCGCAACACCCATGGGGAAAGCGAGCGTGGCAGGACCTTAACTCCGCTTGGGGCAAGCGAGGCTGGCAGGATATGAGCTCGGCATGGGGCAAACGGGGCTGGCAAGACATGAGCTCGGCATGGGGCAAACGGACACCTGTAAGTGAGCCTATTTTAGCTTTGAAATTATACAAGCAAGTCAGTAAGCAAGTAACTAGGTTTGTTTGTGACAGGACAACTGGGGGAATTTACACGCGGCGTGGGGCAAACGATCTTCGGCACCTGACTACGAGGACTACGAACTCATCACTGACCACGTACAACCTCTGCAGCAGCTGCAACAGGTATAGTTTTGAATATCTCTTTACACGTTCGTTTAGTATTGTTAGAGTTAAGCGAGCCTTCGATGTTTAATGGCTTACGTGAATGACAGATGGAAGCCGAGCAGCATGAACTATCGGAGGCACCAGAGAAACGAGCGTGGTCTTCGCTCCATGGAGCTTGGGGCAAACGACCCGTGAAACAGGCGCACTATAACAATGGTGATTACGTAATCCTTAATATATATACTAAGTGCTGTATACACATTATTTGAAACATAAACATTAAGAATTAATAATGTTGACTCAGATAACATCTGCTGACATCCAAATGTCTATACATAACATTGGTTCTCTGTAGCATGTATATACTCAGAAATCACAAATTTACGCTACACTTTTGATTAATAAAAATGAAAGTAGTTCAGAGAGATTTATTTATTTTCAAGTTCAATATGAAAGAGATTCGTTAGGAGCGGTGCAATAATCCCCGTCAAGATAAATTAGCAGCATGAAAGCCGGGATTTATACCCGTGCTCGCTGCGATTCCAGATTAAAAACTAAGCTACAATTAAACGCGACTGTTTCGGAATCGTTCCCTTGGTAAACATACAAGACGACAGGGCTACTGTTCCACTCAGAATTTTCTTTCAACTTTATATTACGTATAGCAATAGTAAGAATAAGTTGCGAATCTCAGGAGCATATTACTGGAAGCGCGAGCCGGGCTGGACGAACCTGAGGGGGATGTGGGGCAAACGATCGGTGCCCCCCTCGCACGAGGACCACGGTAACATACTCGCTCGACTGCCCACTTCATCTATGCCTCGCACCATTGCATATTTAGATTAGAATTAGAGGATTAGCACTTCGCACTGTCCCAAAATGCACTCGCACTTAGCAACTCGTGTATCGGATTAGGCATTACGGCACCCATCACTCCCTTCTAGTGAAACCTAGTTTAGATTCACACCGCATCTTCTCTGCTTAATGTAGTTATTCATGTATCCTTTTAAAAACAGGCAAACAAATTACGTATTCTCGAATCGTCTGATGTTGAAGGATAATTCATTTAAAATCACCCTTAACCGTGTTAAATTATGAGTTGAAACGGTGAGCTTTTATACTCATAATTTAACCGTTAAAAATTTATATTTGATGTTTTAAATAAATAGATTCTTTTTGGGGATCATAATGACAGGTGCCGGGTAAATTTGATAAGTCCGCAAATGAGTGTGCGTTAATCTACATCAAAAGTTCATACTTGCTCGTTTCCGACTTGATGGCGAATGAACATCTTGATACTCTGTATGAAGATGATCATTCATATTTGATTTCGTCATAGCAGAGCAATCGTTTCAAAACGCAGACACAACCTGTATCAACTACCCTGACATATAGATACCGGAGATTTGAATTAAAGAACCAAAGTCATAGTCGATGTTTAAAAAAAACATAAGTACTAATTTAAAAACAAGTCAAATTCTAGTTCTAGCTATAGCTAATAGAAGTAGCTTTTAGAGTTAGTATCGATTAAAGAGGCTTTTTCTTCTATCAAGTGTAGTTGCCTTTTAGTTGATATGAGTAGAAAGTGTTTAATGTGTGAGCTCAAATGCTGTGCATGATTGTACAGTCAGTCAGTATTAGCTTAGAGTGGCAGGCGTCAGACGAACTAACGAAGACGTGTTGAAAATTGGCTATTTCACATGCACTCATACGAGATGGGACATTTTACTTTACTTTCAAGTTAACTATTTGTTTGTACCAAAGAATTTATATTATTCTGTAGCTTGATATGTGCGGGACACGTGTATACTATTGGTTGCAAGTAACCCGGAAATGAAAAAATATCATAATACACAAATAACTTCGATAAATATGCACACATAAGTTATAAGGGCTGATTATGGTTTTCATATTGTTATGATAATGGTGTCGTTCTCCCGTATAAAATGTTTTACTGCATAAATCAAAGTGGTCGACCCCAATTCTAAACAGTCGTGGAAGTGACATTAATTGTAATGAAAATAAGCCTGCGTTAAGTCAAAGCTCTCCGTTTAATTAGTGAAATATCATAATTTGCATAGATGCTAATTATTTAGATAACCGTCCCCAAAGCTGAGCTCATCCTGCAAAGGTTTATTCGCTGCCACTTTAAGAAGTTACCCCATTGAGGATTTATATGAGAAGAGTTATAGGATATCGTGTTGTTTCTGCTTGGTTAAACGATCTAATAAGTATTCATTGTATGCAGATAGTTTGACAATACTAAAAGAACTCTCTACGTACAATACACATATACTAAGACGCGTCTCAGAATCGTTAAGAGAAGGGTTCCAGCCGAATGAGCGGCTCCCTGATGATCTTAATGAGGCCTGACAGCGCTTGATAATGTTTACATACTCGCCTAAAGCTACCTCCCCATGTGTGTCTCATTAACCCGCACACAAGCACATCGTCTGATCTGATACACTTCAGAATATATGAATAACATTTAAAATTTCAACCCGTGTTAGGAAAAAATAAATGCTGTCATATCGTACATCGATTAATGTATGATGACTATTAAATAAATAATCGAAATTCGGTAACAATGAGATTAGTAGAAATCTTTTAAGGCGGATTTAGATTTGGCTTTGGGAGTAATAGGGCACTCGGCACCCGTTTGTAAAACAGATGATGCGATCAGACTCACGACCCACCGAGTGGCTCGCAGCTTGAGGTCAACTCGCCTCAATATGTAACGCCAATGATGCGGGGAAAACAATCGCTTTCCCGACCCCCACACTCAATCCGATTTATTGGGTTTAGAGACATATTAATACGTATTAATAGTATATCCAATTGGATTAGGACCCGTGAAATAAGTTATTACGCATACATGTCCTCACGATGATGTTTTGTAGTCTGTAGATGAATGTTTAGTAGTAACAATTATATTCACTTCACAACCTAATGTATTTTTGTATTTTCAGATAACATGACAGAAGACGAGGCCTAGACTAGACCAGGATATCATGTATTATACGAAAAACTATAATATTTTAATTACCGATCGTTCTAAGGCATCTGTTTTGTGATACTATGTTGGCGGTATCAGTTCCTGCTAATCATTGTTTGATTATTCTTTAAATATTTACTGAAACAATTTTTCCTAAAACTTTAGCTAGATTAACTAATTTGACGCCGAGTTATTACTTTTTAATAAATACGTACAAATGTCACCTTCTAGTTAAGAAACAGTTTGTGGAGATTATGCGTTTAGCTGTAAGTTAAATGTAATTTATTAGTAATGTTCATGTATTAAATGGCTTTACAAGTCCAATAAACTTTTATTCGGAGCCGATTTATGTTTCATTTTTCCTCACCAAATACATATTACGTCACATCGTCGCTCACTATGTGATTACTAAAAGTTATAGCCGAACTAAAACATATTATATACGAAAACATTCAAATGGGTGTTAACAGCCCTATGGATTTCAGCCTATTGAACAAAGAGCTTTTTGGGAATATTTGTTCAGAACACAAACAGTACTACACAACATTACAATATATATATCTATACTGTTTCAGAGTCATATAGAAACACGAGTTTATTTTTATACGCATTAGTAAATTGTTGTTGTGGTTTCATTGTTTAGTGATGAAGTCGCATTTCTTTAATCTTCAACATTTTTCATTATATGTTTAAATATGAATTATTATTCCTGCATATTAATTGTAGACGCTACGCTGCGTAGCGACGGCACTTGAACGTCGGACGACGTGCTACGGGCGTAGCATTGATCGAGAATTGCTACGACATAGTGCGCGAACTAAGAAACATTTATAGGCGAATAATCATTATAGTTAGTCACCATTTTGTAGTGATTTTGCAAATTCATATTAATTAATTAAATTACATAGTACTTATAAAATGATAATATTTTTCTGTTATCGTAAAAACGCACTCATATTATATGAGTTATATAATATATAAAATAATAACAATGTTACAATATATATATTTATTATTTTAAAATCAAAGCTCCACGAGACTGATAACACGATTCTCGGGGGTAATAAGGCGGATGACAGCCATTTGTATAGTGTGAGCGACGGCTACGTCAAGGCGCGATGTGACTATGAAATATGAACTGTTTTATTGGCCTAATAAGCCCCGAACGCACAACCAATCCACCTGTCGACGCGACGACTTCATCAACCTAATGAAACCAATTCGCTTCAGCTGTGACTCATAACATTTTATTTGTACAATAACTCTAACTATACCAGTTTACATAAAGCTTTGATTTATTGACAATGGAACGTTTCACTTATCTCTGAGCCAAAATAGATTAAACTTACTGTAAAAGTTAATAAAGTATTGTTAGCTAAACATCTACTGGTAGTTTTCTCAACATCCGTAGCGTATGCATCAAAATAAAAACAAGAAGTATCAGTAACAATAAGTTGCCTTTTCGCACACATTACCTATTAACATTTCTGAAATGCCAAACAATGAGGATTGAGTTGGTTCATTTCCGTTGCGCTTAATGATAACCACGAATCGTGAGATAAACAAAGGCTTCACACGAGGGTAGGCGAGGTGTTGACCTCGACTCGCTGAGTGCAGACAATAGCGATGCAGCTGTAAAAAAACGAAGGAAACGCAGCACTGATATTAGGGCGCAACCACTCTATTCAATCGTGTATGAACACCAACTTCTTCTCACTCTTAGGGATATAATAGAAGTCAACGACAGCAGAGGACCCGTGTGACTATTTAAGTACAGTTTTAAGTATTGTACCTACTGTGAATTATACAGGCGTTCATTTCTCTGTTAAACAATGACTATTTTTATTAAACAGACGTATCATTTTAAAAGTCTGATGGAACCCATAGCACACAGATGGTTTCTAACAGATACAGAGATATGTCTGCGCCATTGTAAGTATTAGAAAACAATATTTAAAGAATTACTTCCAAAACATGGTTACAAGAATATGCGATGCATTGTAATTTGGGATGAGGAATCGGTGCTATTGTGTGTTTTGTGTGTGTACTTTCCCCAAGCCAACAGTATCACTGATTAATTGTCAATATTCAACACGCATCGTGTCCAGAACACACAATCGCACCACACACCACTTATACCAATCAATAAATATTTTTTACACATATATTGTGTAAGTACAAGTGACAATTACAATGTAACTATTTGTTTAGTAGATGTATTAAAATGACATTAGTAAATGGAGATGTACGTGAGGTCGCGGCGCGTTTCCTACTTACCCAATAACGTATCAGGGCAGCGTTACAGGAAAATCCTTTTATTGTTATAACGTTGAGAGGGAAATAATGCACTCCCTCATGTGAACCGCTCCACATTGCACTCCGTACGCTGCGGCAAATGTCAATAACACTACATCACTATACTACCACACTTTGATAACAAATAATGGAGAACCGTTTCTTATTACCCACAATCAGAACGTTCCTTTTAAGGGCAAGAAGGTGCTTTTTCAGCTAATTTCGCTTAAATCGCGGTAATAAATGCGTTGTTTATGTAAAGCAGGTTTTTATACAAACACTCATATATTAAATATTGGCTTCTTCTTAAAAAGGCTTAAACACTCGACGGCCTCTTGGCACTGGTGGCAAATATGATAAGCGACTTGCTTGGTTGTTTTATTTAACAAAAGTGGGTAAAATGTTATTTATATCGAATAAAAACTGCCACAATTCAGAATAATATTCGCTAATAAAATTAGCATAATTGAGTATCAGCTGTGCGGTAGTTTCCAATGATCACACATTTCACAACGACATTTGTGCGCAATTAACAACTGTCAATGGGTAGTGGATAAGGCTGAAGTTCGCCTGTGTGCCGTGTGAAAACAATAATTTTATTTCTATAAATTTATTCAAAGCAAGGACAACTTCGGGCTATTTAAATTGCTAAACTGTGGCCAAGATTCGGAGGATTTGTGGAATCACGGAGCAAATAAATATAATGTTTGGTTTATTTAATTTATTCACAGGTTTGAAATAGAGTTTGTCGGTAATGTATGCAGGATCAACTATCAGATAGACCATTGCTGTTTTGTTGGGTATGTTAATAATTTAAAAGAAAGGAAACGAATCATCAATAACAAATATAGTATTTTATTTTATGACTAATCAAAGGCCAGAAGTTAGCGAGTGAACTCGAGTAGAATCCGAGCGAAGCCTCTTTTATCAATATTGCGGCGTCTGTCACTTCACAAAATGATATTTTTTCGCGTCCATTAAATATTCTCGTCCACCTTCCATTTACTCCGAACACTTTACCGAGATATAAATAAATTTGCAATCATTAATTACAATCAAAATTATGACGCCCTTTCTCTCAACTCCCGTTTGATATATTGTGTGACATGTTTGACAATATAGACTTATACTTGTGTAATAAAACAACGTATGTTGTTATCGTGGTTGATAGATTTTATACTTCAGTATCGAATTAGTTTATACATTAACTAAAAAAAAACTTTCACGTATCTTTGAATTCATATGTCATATTATTATCGTCGACGGTATAAATGAACTGTTATATTTTTTATTTGATGTCAAAAGTATTTTGAAACGGGTAATAAAAAAAAGAGAGAGAAGTACACATATTTAGAAGACAATGATCCCTTTAATGTGTCGGCAATTGGCTCAGCAACGGGACAGTTTAATTCTTGAGTAGCCTTACAATGCTTTGTTATTTGAATTGTAAGTAACATAATTTTGTATTAAATGTTTATTTTAAAAGAGCAGCTATCGAGTTTCTTGTCGGTTCTTCTCAGTAGATAACAGTCTTCCGAACCGGTGGTAGTGTAAAAATTGACGATTCAAAAGTGACTTTATAAAGACCAAAAATATCCTCCTTGAATAAAGATATTTTGAGTTCGAGTTTGACAGGTTTTTTAACGTTAGTAGATGTACGAGGCCGCACTCAAAAGTTAATACTTACTTACTAATTAGTATTCATAGGTACAAACTCACACATTAGGTAAATTGTTGCTTATGAACTTAAATTTTCGACTAAGCGATTCAATTAGGAGCAATTGTTATTGAATCGACATTATTTTTGACAGGAATTAGCGTCAATTTTAATTTGTTTGTAACGCGTAGATATCGTACGAGCGCATAATCTAATATTCGTACAGTCCTGCCCGAGCAAATGCTTTTAATACAGAAGCATATCTATTTACCAAACCATTTATAACGTAAGATTTTTGTCAAATAGCACCGTAAATCGGTGCCCAACTTACGCAAATTTAAATGCTTAAAGAAAAATGTATCTATTTTTTTGTTTCGTCTACGTATTCCAATTAAAAAACCACTATATTCTCGAAATTAAAATCATTATATAAAGTCTTCAAAATAGTAATATCGAGTTAAATCTGTGTGAATTAGACTCTTGGTAGAAATTGGCCGCTCACCAGTTTGTCAAACCAATTTGTTGTAAGCCCTCACCCATAGTATTATCAATATTTGCCAACGGAGGACGGTGGAGAGCAAATAAATGTTGTATTGTGACGATTCTGCCACCATTAGCCTTTCCGCGACACACCGTTTCATCATTAACAAGTAGTACTTGAATGAAAGGTTTGCTTATCAATTATTAAACACTTATAAAATAAATGTATTCGTAAAGGTGCTTGGTGCAGCGAAGTGCATCGAAATGGAGCGGCTATAAACTGCTGAGAACATCTTGTTTGTCGAGAGGTGCGGGAGCTCACAGACTGATACAAAATAAAGAAACCGTGAACTGCTACCGTGTGATGCAAACATATATTAAGTACATTGTACTCAAGTATTGGTGCTGCGCCTCTCAACACAAGGTCGCGGGTTCGACTTCCGCATATTTGAATCGATGGATTATGGTGAAGGAATACATTTTAAAGAAATCTGCACAACGGAGACACATGTTCGCAACGAAATGTACCTATGTGAGTGATGAAAAAAATAATAATCATCATACAATAATAGTATAGTGATATAATATTTTCCAGATCCTACCCTGTCAGCTATAAAATAGCTGTTAATGGCTCAATGATTCAATCTTTAATATGCTCTTAAATTTGTTTAGAAGTTTGAAAAGAAGTTCGACTGTCAAGTTCAGTCTTCAGACAGTTTCAGATGTTTATAAATACAAGAACCTAATTCCTTTGTGAAAATATTTAAAAGTTGTGCAAACTGATATTTTATTTATAAAAAAGGTCATTGTATGCTTACCTTACCTTAGAATATCTCCAAGGAGTGGGGGGCTGCAGTCGCGTGTGCGAAATGGGAGCGAAGGGGGGCAATAAAACGGAGACACTTGTAGCGATAACGCTAAACACGTCGTTAAATAGTTTTACAGCAAGTTTACGAGATGCGGCGACGGCTGTGATCACTTTGCGAGCTCACTTCGCTGATCCTGGCCTGCAGCAGCTTGCGTCGAATTTATGTATTCAAAATTGCCATCGACGTTCAGCCAGGCCTCTACTAAGTGCTAAGGTATTTATTGTTTTAAAGTGAATCCGTGCTCTGAATTGTGAACATGAAAGTCTATCAGCTCTAAATATAATAAATATCGCGGCAAGAAGGGGCACGCGGGTCGCCATCAATACGCTCCACGTGAAGGGCAGGAAGGAATGAGTGGAGTGCTCTTAAATTAGTTTAATCAATCGACACTGAGGTTACTATGTACACAACGGGGCCTTTGGGCCCTTCTTCCACGACAACTAGTGACCGTCCTTCGCGGGAACTGCCGCTCCTCCTTCACTCGAAGTAGGTGCACGTGAGCACGTAGTATCTCTGGTGGGGCTTCATGGTGAGGCGGCTGAGGTACTTGGTGAAGGCGGCGGCCCCGGCGTCGCAGTACACGAGCGCCAGCGCGTTGTGCACGGGCGGCACGGACAGCAGCGCCTCCCCCCGCGAGGCCTCCTCCGGCGCCACGTAAACGCGCTGGCCTCCGCTCAGCGTCTGCGCCGGCGCACCCAGGTACAGCGTGGCCTCGAGCCGCGCCCTCTCGTACTGCTCCCGGCCCGCCAGCAGCTGCAAACGTCGCCAGTTCGTCTGAGGGCGCTCGGCCGGCGCCGGCCCGCGACCGGCCGAGCCGCAGCCAACCTACCGTGTAGTCTCCGGCGCTCCAGCGCTGCAGCTCCAGGCCGGAGTAGGCGGTGAGCGCCAGGTCGGTGCAGTCGGCCAGCACGCGCACGAAGGCCGAGCTGGACGCCAGGCGCAGCAGACCCGCCACCGGGTTGCAGTCGTCGCCCGCCCCCGCCTTCGCCGCCCGCTCCGCCCACGCGGGAGACACGCGCATGTAGTGGCGCCGGTGCCGCCCCAGGCACCACTCCCACTCTACGTCTGCAAAAGGAACGGGCCGTCAGCTCAGTCCTGGGTCCGGCGGACGCCGTCGAGGGGGCGGCGAGCCTCACCGGGCGCCTCGAGCGCCGCCATCAGGGTGGCGAGGCAGTCGGGCAGCAGCAGCTCGGAGAGGCTGACCTCGCTGGCGCTCTCCATCTGCGCCTGCACCTGGGCCCGCACTCGCGTGGACATGTACGAGCTGGACAGCCACTGCGGCACCACCACCTGGATACGGAACGTGACGTACATGCTCGGCTGTTACGAGCCCTTGCTGTCGAACGAGCTGGCACGAAGGAACAGTTACCACTTGCGTGTGCGGTTTGTGCGTCACCACCTCTTCCGGGGCGGGGGGCTCCGACTCGGGCGCGGGGCCGTGGAACCATCCGTTTATCGACAGCCTCGGCAGCTCCATGGACAACACTTCGCCGACCTGAAGTGACAAGAATAGTTGCGATTGGAGCTTTGTTGAAGCTCATCGGATGGGCCGAAAGCTGAAAAGCGTACCTGGTGAAAAGAGTCCGTGCCGACTTGAAAGAACGCCAGCATGTTGTTGGCGGGGTACACGCGACGCTCCACGTGAGAGGGCGATCCACTGGAGTCCCGCGCGAACAACTCTAAGGCACCGCCCATGCTCTCCGACCACCCGCACCAAGGCAAATCCTGAACGAACAAATGTTTCAGACCACTCAAATTGGGAGGGGGGTATCACATGAAACTTGGATTTACTTTGTGATTGGTGGCATCTCCATCTCCATTGGGAATATGATGTTGAGGGTCAGGGGGGTGCCACGGTGCCAGATACAAAATAAAGGCCACTCTTCGGTCAGTCATCTGATCATCGTGTATGAGCAAGTGATCTCCGGGACCATACAATGAACACGACGCTGACACACTGTGTAGTTCTAAGCCCGTCACCTGTGATACCTGCCAATTCAATTTGCAGCCTTCATTTAGCAGAAACACACAGATATGATATGTTAGCCAAATAAAATACAGACTAAACAGTTCATCCTCACCCAGTTTTTTAACTCAGTCTTTAGCAGTTCATAGATTCCTCTAATACTTCTCTGCCACGTCAAGTTAGCAAGATCTGTTGTCTGATGAAACTCATAAAGATCCATTTTTTTTCGTGTCCAGTCTAAGGTGTTCATGTCATCAACTATGTTATTGATGATCTCAGGGTTCGCCAGGAGGTTGTGCACTTGACAAACCTTGAAAGGTTGGCATGTCAGAGTGACTTCTTTGCTTAAGTGGTCCTTGTCTTCATTCCAGTGGCTTGTTAATCTCTCTATTACTTCTTGTAACTAGAATAAATATGAAGCACAAATAATTAAGTTCAATATTAGTCCAATTCATTACATTTTTTCTTATTTTGATTCATTTTCTCATTTCCAATAATCATTTTTGTATGTATTTAATCATTTTTTTTATATTTATGATTTATTTATTAGGATTTTACCTTAATTGAAGGGTTAATTTGGGGATCATCCATTCTATTTGCACGTGGATTGAGCACTGCTTTTCTTGCTTTGGTCTCAAACTTATCCTTTACAATGATGGAATCATCCTCCCAGGGTGACTCTGAGTCTGAGCTATAGTCTGATGATGATGAAGATGAGGAAGATGTGTAGTCTAAAATTAAAAAAAAATATTGAGGGTTACCATGAACATTGAGCAATATGAGACAAAGCAAGTGTGTTTATCTATGCATTTACGAAAATTTAAAGTATAAACATTTAAAGTTCCCGCGTCCTTCTACTTTGTTTGTTAACATGCGATACAAACCTTTACGAATTCTTTTAACTTCATCGGCTGATGCTTGGTAGGAGTTTACAGCACACACATCGGAGTCATCGCTATCAGTATCTGATATTTCTATAACCGCAGTACTGGACAGCCTTCGCTTCGCGGCTGAATGGTGAGCTGACGCGCCGGCGTCATTACTTCCAGTGTTAGTACGTTGTGCTTCTGCTGCAGTGAAGGATGGCTCTTCGGTATCACGTCTAGGCGAGCTCATGTTGCTGTTCAAACTATTTTTACTACATAATATAAAATTACATGGAAATAAACACATAAATCTAATACGAAATGTAAGTGACGCCTAACCTACAATTTCAAAACATTAGTTTGATAATTGATTGACATTTGACAGTTGTTCTGTTTATGGTTATATCATGTCAAAGATACAAAAAGTAGTAACTAAGAATATAATCTGTGTGGTCTTGAGAATTCTTTCTACATACTTTATTATACTAACATACTGTGAAATGTCAATTGTAAACACATAGACAGGGAAAAGAATAATTCATTGTGTAAACAGTGAATAAAATATTTATACAAGTGTGTTAATATAATAATGAGTAAAATATATTAAAGTTGAGTTTTCATACAATAAATTTTAAGTAAAAAGTTAGGTTGGTAATTTATTTCTTAATTAATTAAGGTTATTCGCTGACTGGCACATCGTATATGTTTACATAGACGTTGTTTATTTTAATAAACATTTATAATTTTAAAGTTATATTTTTAGGTAGAAAATAGAAAATAAAAATGACAAAGGACGTCGTAGCCTTACATAGCCCTCAGTGTCAGTTTTTCGTAGTGAGAAAGAAGCGATTATGCCGTATGACAGTGCGACCTGGATGGAATTACTGTGGAGAGCACCAGTCAGCCCAGCTAGGCACAAAAGACGTCAAAGCAAGTAACAATTTTAACACATGTTTTGATATATATTTCTTAAAATCTCTGGTTCTCTTAGCCAAGTAGAACATTTATTGTATATAATAAAATGTTTTTGTTTAAAGGATGAAAAGCGAATACCTTGTCCAAATGATAATAAACAGTAAGTGAAATTAATAGACAATATTTTTAATTTGAGAAGACATTATTACCAAACTACTACACTAAACATTATTACTATTTTAGTACATGTTATGCAAGCAAGCTGCAAAAGCACCTCTCCAAATGCAATGCTCGTCAGCAAGAAGTGCCACCTTATATCAAATACAATGTTAATACTCTGGTTGAAACCAGTCCTTTGAAACAGCCACTTTCCGAGATACCACTCACTCAAATTGAGGGAATAATAAATAAGGTCAATGCTCTATTCAACAGTAAGATATATTTATCTTTTGCCACATTGTAATAAAAGGTTGTTTTTCAATGGGGTAGACCTTGACTGCAGATACCAGGACTGTTGATAGCATCTTTCTCAAATTCAAATTTATCTTCTGATTATACCATAATGTGCAGTTCATATTTTTATGTGTAAAGTTCACTTGAAACCAAAAAGCCTTTACAACAGTTATAGAATATCTTTATTTTTAGCACATCTTAAAGATACAATAGGTACTATACCTGATAGAGAGATTCATCCAGCTGTAATGGATGATTTTACAACGGAAGGAAGAACAGAGACATCTTTACGTCACTTGAGGCAGGCTTCAAAGTTAATACATATCATGGAAGATGAGCAGTTAGTCAGAGATAATACATGTTATGTTGAACTTGGAGCTGGCAAGGGTAATTAGACTGTCTGTGCAGTGAGCAAACAAAACATAATTGATAAGCATAATTACGAGAAATTTTGCTTTCAGGCCATTTATCATATTTTGTGTGGCGAGCTTGGTGTCCACCGTCAAGTGGCAGTTGTATGCTGTTAGTGGAGAGAGCTTCGCTTAGACACAAGAGAGACAACAAAATCAAAGATGTACTTCACCATTCTGTTGAAGTAGAAAATATTGATCAGCAATTAAACAGCAAAAAGAATATATTAGAGTCTGATAATGTCTTCAAAGGCTCTTTCAGAATTCGAGCAGATCTGGCTCACCTGATGTTAGATCTGGTTCCAGCTGTACAAAGCAATGAAAGTATTGTAGGCTTAGCTAAACATTTATGTGGAATAGCTACAGGTCAGTGTTTATTTAAAAGGTTTCCGAAATACTTTGCCCCTATATATATAGGTATAGTCAGTCACTAAAGATGAGTATATGTTCTCAAGATTACTCCTTGCGCTGCCTCTCATCACCCAACACACTGCCAAAGACACGTGGCCTTCTTATTGCGACTTGCTGCCATCACCGTTGCAGCTCAGACGGTTACGTGGCTCACAGAGATCTGTTGGTGAGTGGGGGCTAGTGGTAGTAGGCTAAGAATAGCTTCTTTCTAATAAACGTAATAATTTCAGGAAATGGGAATAGACAAAACCGACTTCAACGTAATGTTAGGAATCGTGTCGTGGGCCACTTGCGGGGACGGACGCAGCAGGCACCAACGGGAGCAGCCGGTCCAAGCCGACAAGTCTGAAGGCGCCCCGGCCGACGTGCACAAGGGCACCAGGGGGCTGGCCCTGTCGCGCGAGCAGCGGGAGGAAGTCGGGCGCCGAGCCAAGGCGCTCCTCGACTGGGGCCGCGTGCTCTACCTCAGAAGGTGCGGCTTCGACGCCCGCCTCGCCTACTTCATTCCGAACACTGTCTCGCTTGAAAACCTTTGCATTATAGCATCGAAGAAATGATTTTCCATAAAATATACAATATTTTTCTGCAAATATATTTTATTTATTATTAAATCTATAATATTTATTAAATGTCTATACACGTTTGCCAGTATTCACAGTGCACCATACAATACAATGAAAGGGAATAATAAATTAAAAAAGTGTTTTAATGGAACCACTACAAAATAAAAGCAGCAAGAAATTTATGCAACTGCGGCATTAAGGAATGTCCGTGTGGAGCCCCGACATTGCGGAGCCCCTTGGTTGGGCGAAGGACGGCGCTACTCACGTTTACATACAAATATACAATAATGTACACTGTTAATTATGCATAGTTTATATGTCGAGTTTCAATGGCTTCTCCGCTCTAGGCCACGCTTAAATACATACAAAATGCACCGGAGCCAATCAGTAGCCGTACTTCTCCTGGATGGAGGACACGACTCCGTTGGCGAGCGACGACAGGCGCCCGGCCACGCGCGTCACGCCCATGCGCACCGACTCGCGCACCTGCGAACAGTCGCACTGCTGGAGATGGCGCGCAGCGGTGAAGCGGAACTACTACTGGGAAACGCAACTCACGTCATCCAGGTCCGGCGCGGAGACCGTGAAGGCGGGCTGCCGAGGGGCGCCGCCGAACATCTCGGCCGACGAGATGTGCGAGCTGCCCGAGAAACGCGACAGCGCCGACTCGTCGCCGCCGCTGTCCTGACGAAAGGAAATGGAAATGTCACTCTCGACTCGCAGACACACTCGAGCATGGTTCGGGAAGACTCACCTGGTCACCGAAGAACTGCGCCGAGCTGATGGATTTGGCGGAGCCGAATTTCTTGACAGCGGAGTCGTCGTCATCGCGAGTCTGGGAACGGGGCGGGCGACGGGCGGGCGCGGGCCGGGGCTCGGCGCTGAGCATGGAGCGCACGGGTCTCGTGGGCTCCGGCTCTATGCTCTCCCAGCCGGCTTCGCCGAGCTCTCCGCCGCGACTGCTGAACGGCTCGTTTCTGCACAAACCGTGGTTCGGTCAAAGTGCGTCGTTGAGGAGCCGTGGTGACGCGGGCAGAGACCGACCTGATCATCGTGAAGGCGGCGGCGAAGTCGTCGATATCATGGGCGTCGGCGGCGGGCGGCGCGTCCTCCTGCTCGATGCTCTGCATGGCGTGCGTCGCGCTGTGCGCCACTCCACTCCTGCGACGGGACAACGTTGACTAAGACTACTTCGAGGGAGTCGGTCGAAATGAAAGCAATGAGTACCGGTCCCTCGTCGCGGTGTTGGCCATGCCGAGTCGGTCGGAGTTCTGTCTGGCCTGGTCGGGGCGGTACTGCAGGCGCAGAGCGGCCACCTCCTCCGCCACGGCCTCTGCTGTCGCCGAGCTTTCTACTGCCGTCTGCCCGTACATTTATTTCAATAATATACAATAAGAAAAATGCTCATTTTTATATATAAAAACCCAACTCCTATTAAACTGACCTCCATTCTCAGCTTTTCAGCCATCATAGCTTCTCGCTCGATGTCATCAAAGTTAGCCGACACCTTTGTCGCACCCAGGCCTCCTTTGCGAGCACCTAACTGTGTAAACAAAATTGTACAATTAGTCAAAATTATACAATTGGTAACGTCATTTTCTTATATTTTTCAACACTAACTGTTCTTCTTGCTGTTTGTCTGGCAGCGACTTTGCTTGTTGGTTGTGCACTTGTTGAATCTTTCATGCCCCAGAGCCGGGCATCATCACCCAAATTGTTGTTCACTGGTGTCACCACACTGTTTGCCTGAACAGATAGTACTTGAATACATAATAAGTCCAGAATCTTCACGAATATCTTTGCCAATTAAACCATTAATTCCAAATGTACTTTAAGTGTATTTTGTTATATTCAGTTGGAGGAAATTCAACACAATGATGACAAAATCAAACAGTTTTACTGAGGTTATAAATTTAAAGATGCAATGGCTATTAAAATGTAGTTGTTAAAAGTCCTAGCCACTACTCAAGTAGCGTATTAAGGACGTGGTGAATACCTCTGAGTCAATGTTAGTGCCATCAGTATGTTCTGCAAACCAGTCTACCTCCTTAGTTTCCTTGTTTTCTTTCTCGGCTGTTGCAGGCTCCAAGTGCAACTAATAAAATGTATATAGATTTCAAATAAGCTTTCATTTCAAATGGTTCTAGTAATAGATGCAAATAAAACATGACATTTGAAATAAAAGTTAGGACTACACAGCTCAGCAACCGCCCCTTCTATTTCATAAAACATTGGATCATGTATATTTTCTCACTGAGGGCTGAAAATCCTGGTCTCATCTAAATGCTAAGAAGCATAGATTCACATTGATATAACCACTAAAGTGATGTTAGTTAGGTATATTTTTCTCACACAAAAATTTACAATAACATGAATGTTATTAAAAGAGCCCCTTAATGTAGTATTATCAAATACAAACAGTCTGTATATATATCCACTAAATACAAACAAATTCGTGGGAATTAGGTGTTCCTTTCATGGTTAAATATGAAGGACATAGCAGTTGAGTGAAGCAGCAGCAGTTAAGTTAAAGTATGAACTTACTTTAGTGCCATATGTTTTCATTGCCTGTTCAGACATAATATTAAGCTTGTCTTTGTACATTAGAGAAACTCTTGAATTGTACTTTTCTCGAGCATCTTCCGTTACTAGTCCATGTGTGCGAAAAAACTGGGTCTACAAAATACAGAATACAATAAGACAAAATGTATAGCAGTAAAAATACAATAATTACATAAAAACAGAATCTGGTCATGTACCGCGTTTACATTTCCACCCAGCTGCATATTTCGTAGTTGCTTCCATGTCCAGTTAGTGTCAAGCTGCGTAGACCGCACGAAAGTTAAGTGCACTCCAAGACTTCGGTGCACGGCGGAACAGTCTAGGCAGATGAAAACTCCATACGTCACCGACGACCACGTAGGGTTCTTTGCGTTGCAGTCGAAACATACCTGTACGTGATAATAATTGTTGATTATCAATGGTAATATATTTATCGTCAATATATTAAATATTAAACGTACTTTATTGGCTGGAATAGATCGTAACCTCTGAAAAACAGCTTCAATATCGCTTTTACTGGGACCTCCGTCAGCCATTTTTGTATTTAAGATTTGACTTGATTGAGTGATCACTTAATCGGACTTTTGACGTTTGAAGTTGTCCTTTGAGGACGTGTTGTCAATTGTAGTATTCTCGAAATACGAAGTGACCGATTAAAAATGTAAAGTAACAAACCATAAGCGCACAACATACGTGCCCATGACGCTTGTCGTCTATCAATCAAAGAAGGACCCTTAACGGTGTGGATTGTCTCGGTGGAAAAGAAAAACAACTAGTTATGCCTTCCAGTAATGAATAAGACGATCAGTAATTACATAGGTACTTTATTAAATATTATCTATTCTTGCTTAATATATTCTTGCCGGCTCTTCTCGGTAGATAACTGCCTACCGAACCAGTGGTAGTGTAAAAATTGTCGTTTCAAAAGTGTCTTAGTAATGACATACTTGAATAAAGATATTTTGAGTTTGAGTATATAGTGAATAATAAAAAATATTATGTCTGTGGCAAATAAGTAATCTGTGAATATGCATATATGAATATTTCGACGTACTTGATACTTACTAGTTACTACTTAATACTTATGTCGTATGAAGTAGGTAAGGTAGATGAATACGAATCAACATCAAGTGGCAAATGGCAATAAAATTAAAAATAAATAAATGTCTTAAAGAATGGGGCGAAATTAATTTAATGAAAACAATAAAGTTTCAATCTACAAAAGCTCGTGTCATAATGTGATAAAACATTAACACTATTTAAGTGTACGTATATCTACAGAATAAGAAAGGAAGCACTGTAATACTGATTAGTGCTAGTTCAGTTTAATGGCGAGTTCGAGTTTGTTCCCGCGTCGTCGCGTTTGCAGAGAGGAGATTGAGAGGGAACTGTTGGGCCTAGAACCAGCGCTCGGTTTTACTATCAAAGAGGAATTACCCGACGAACTCACAGATAACTCGTCATCTTCACGTACCAACGTAAGAAAGCACTAACTCAGTTATGAAAAACCGTATAGATACTTTGTGTTGTGCCAAAATGGTCCAGTGTTTATTTAGTTATTAATTATGTTTGTTTTTTTTCAACATAGTACTTTTGTTTGACTTACAAACAAGCCACCTTAAGATTGATCTTCTAGAAGTATTTCAGTTACAAAATATCAACAAAACTGTATTTATAATTAGTATAGCAATATATTTAGCTTAATTGCATATAACATTTGGTTTTGATACCCTACAATAGAATTTTTGTCTTTCACTCAAGTTACTGGTAGTGCTGTATTAAATAAAATATTACAATAATAATGTTGTTCTTTAAATATCAATACTTATCTTCAATCTTATCATCACTAAGACTAGATTTTTTTGTATTTTTGCTTAACATATTGTATAATAGTATTAAAATATTGTTCTACTAACTGGCTATGATAAAATAATAACTTGCAGATTAGCCAAGATGGAGCTGGTGCAAGCATTGGAGCAGATGCATTTGGCAAAAGTGATGGAGGCGAGGGTGCTGATTCTCTTGTGTCTCCAGCAAGAACCAGCTTCTCGACTATTAAGTGTGTGTTCTGTCAGGGTGCTCTAGCACAAACGGAAGGCACTCCTAAATTAATGGAATGTCTTCATTCGGCCTGTGAGCCATGTATAAAATCTAAAGTTGAAGAGAAGCTGGCGGGCAGCAGAGACTTTTTAGGTATCATACAATACCAATATTACTATTTTTTTGTTCATCTACTTTAATACAAAATAATCTAAGATTGTTCCTATGCCCAACATACCTTTCTTTTCTCCAAGTACAAATGAAAAATATCTTTTTAGGAGCTGGTCGAGTCACCATACAGTGTGCAGTTTGTAGGCTACAGTGTCAACCCAACAACATGATTGACCAGAGATTTGTTATAGAGAAGGGTTCCGTTGAGCAAGCTGGTCACACTGGTAATACTCATGGTTTCTATCCATATTACTGTCCTATAAAGTCATAAATTACAATGAAATGTATCATCGTTAGGTCAGGGAGGAGCTGAACAGCAGTGCAACAGCTGTGAGGACACTGAACCAGCCACCAGCTACTGTGAGGACTGTGCTGAGTTTATCTGCGACAACTGTGTACAAGCACATCAGAGGTCATTTTCATTATATGTAACTGTAGCCCATTTTGTGAAGACCAAAGAAAATATTTGGAGCCATTTTGTTCTCTCAAATGAAAATGTCCCTTCATGCTTTCAGGCTGAAGATTACGAAGGACCACACGATAAAGAGCAAGGAAGAGGCCCCCATTAAGCCTGGGCCGGTGGAGGGCTGCGAGCGAGTCATGTTCTGCCGGGACCATCCGCAGGAGCGCCTGGGTCTGTTTTGCGAGACCTGCGACCGGCTGACGTGCCGCGACTGCCAGCTGCAGCACCATCGGGATCACAAGCACCAGTTCAGCTCCGAGATGGCTGTTCAGGCGCGGGCTGCCATCGCCGCGCTAGTCTCCGAAGTCAGCTACAAGCGCGTGCTTCTGGGCTCCGCCATGAAAGTCATCCGCGACCGCCGCCAACTCATCGCCGACAAGAAGAAGGCGCTGGTCCACGAGATCACGCAGACCGTCGTCAAGTGAGTGCCAGCCCCGAGTTTCCGTGGCGGGCCGAAGGCCGACTGCAGCTGTAAGGTTCGCGTGTGCGCAGGCTCACGGACGCCATCAACACGCGCGGCAAGCAGCTGGTGCTGCGGCTCAACGAGGTGTGCGATGGCAAGCAGCGCACGCTGGGCGAGAAGCAGAGCGCGCTCGAGCAGCTGGCCGCCATCACCGACCACTGCTTGAGCTTCGTGGGCGCCGCCCTCGAACAGGGCAGCGACACGGCCGTGCTGCACAGCAAGCGCGTGGTCTGCCAGCATCTGCAGCGCATCAAGAGTCGGCGGGCCGACATCCCCAACCCCGAGATACCCGTGCGCATCACGTTGCAGCTCGACAAGCTGCCCGACCTGGTCAGAGGTGAGTGCTCGCCTCGCCGCCCTCCCTCCGCCCCCCGCCGACGCCGCGACGACTCTGAGCTTGCCTGTTGCAGTGCTGTCGACGATCGGCGCCATCGTCGTGGACGGCAAAGTGGACGGCGCAAGCCCCGCGGCCCCCGCCCCGCCCCCCTCCGCGCCCCCCACCGCGCCCGGCGCTTACCAGGCTCCGCCGCACTCCGCGGTCTTGGCGCTCCAGCAGGTGGCCATGCATCAGGTATTCCCCGTCCATGCCGACCCAGCTTGCAATGTTTTGTGACACGATGGTGATGAGATTGCGTTTCCTTTCATGTCTCAGACGATGGCCCGCTATCAGGTAGGTGCAGGCTCCGCTCGGCCTCTGACGTTTCGCCGCTTGACTGTGTTTTGAGTTGACCGTATTCGCCCGTGCTGAAACCTCTTTGACCAGCAGCTCTGTTGCAGTCGTACGTGGCCGCGGCGGGCGCCTACAACCTGCGCTCCCGGCCCCACACGCCGCTGCGCCATCCGCACGTCACCTCCACCACGCACCCTCATCACTTGCACGGTAGGGCCCCGCCCGACCTTCATTCGGCGCATCTTCATGCGGCAGTCTCTACATTTGACGAGCCGTTTGCAGGTGTCAACGAGCTGAACCTGCGCGGCCTGCTGAACGCGTCGGGCCGCGGCGGAGCGGCGGCGGCGGGCGGAGCCACGAGCGGGGCGACGAGCGGCCGAGGCCTTCACGCCCACCAGGCCTACCACAGTGAGTGCGCGCCATCTCGCGTTCGCCTTGCTGGACGCTGATCGGCTCCCAGTGACGCCGTGTGACGCTTTTCAGTGATGGGTGCCTACGGCAACGTAGCCTTCCCCAACGGCGGCCGACGCAGCGGCGGACCTCGCACCCCGTCGCCGGCGCCCCCCGTGCCCCCGGCCGTGCCCGCCTTCGGGGCCCACACGCCGCCCGCCGGCGCCAAGTGGCACATCCCGCAGCACGGCCACGGCTCGGGTAACTTGCCCGATTTCATTGCTTGCTGATCGTTAAATCCAGCACGAAAGTAAACACCAAGCAATTATTTCAGCGTCGGGCGAAAGCGCAGCAGGTTCGGCGCCCCCTGGGCCCAGCTCGGGGCCCGAGTTCAAGATCACGCTGGGCCCGCGCCACTCCACGCCCGTCGCCACGCCCACGCGCACGCCCCTCGTCTCCTCCACCAACCCGAAGACGCCCAGCCCCAGTCTGAACGTAAGTTGAACTCGCACATCAGAGTTGTTATGATGTCGACGACATAACGTGAGCTCCCCGATCCCAACAGGGCGGGGCTTCGTCGGAGCTGGACAAATTGTGCGCCGAGTCCGTGCAGGACCTGATGGCGACTATCGCCAAGCTGGATTCCAACGGCGTGCAGGTGGTGGCCGAAGGCGCGGGCCGGTCCCCGGACCCCGTGCACTCGTCCACGGACGCCAGGCCCCCGGACCCGAACGACGACTGGTGCGCCGTGTGCATGGACGGCGGCGAGCTCATGTGCTGCGATCGCTGCCCCAAGGTCTTCCACCAGTACTGCCACATACCCGCCGTCGAGAAGCTGCCCGAGTGAGTGCCGCTCGCCGGACTCCGTCCGGGAGGCCCGTTCCAGGCTAAGGCCGCGCCTGTTCGCAGGGAGAGTGAGTCGTGGCAGTGCCTGCTGTGCGTCAACTTCGCGGCTCAGCCGGAGGAGGCGCCCGCGCCCGGCGAGCTGAGCGGCCGTCGCAGGCGCATCGTGGAGCGCGTCACGCTGGAGCTGTACTGCCAGGTGGATCTGTCGCTGCCGTTCCGGGAGCCCCAGGTGAGTGGCGGTGGGGTGCGGGCTGGAGTGGCGGAAGCCAGCGGTAGCGACGTAACGCGCCATGTGTGTCGCCAGGGCGGGCGGGCCATGTGCCTGGACGTGATCCGCATGAAGCTGCAGCCGAGGGCCGAGAACCGCTACACGCACGAGGCGCAGTTCGTGGGCGACGTGCGGCTGCTCTTCCGCAACGTGTACCGCTGCCACCCCGTGGAGTCGCAGCTGAGCAAGGACGCCAAGCGGCTGGAGGAGTTCTTCGACGCGCAGCTCGTCAAGTGGCTGCCGGAGTACGCCTTCTGGAGCGGCGAGGGCGAGCCACCCGCCAAGCGCATGCGCAGCTCCCCCCAGCCGCTGCACTGACGTGAAATGGACATTGTACTCCCAAATCAGTTTTAACCTTCTATTTTATTTGCCCTGCAGTTAACTTTAAGTTAGAATAATTGAACTACAACATTAACTGGCTTAGAGTTCAGCTACATTCACTAGTTGAGGAAGCGCAGCACAATTCGCTCGTACAACAGTAACTTTTGTCTGCCCGCGTCGTGTCATTCGTTAATGTAACTTTGTATTTAAATAAAACGATACAATATTATTGAAGTGTTCATGTTTTATTTGGCCCATACCAATGATGAGCAATCGTCAAAGTTCGAATTTCGCGCGCGATCCTCGACCCGCCAAACGGCGAATGACAGCTGACTTGCGAGTGCCCGCTTTGCAAGTTCAGTGTCGAGTCGCTTGAGGGACGCGTGAAAATATATTTTCTCGATTGCTATTTATACATGTCCAATGTTTAAGTAAACAAGATACAATATTTGATCAGTGTGCACTGAGCCGTTGTTGTGATCAGCGGCCGAAGCCATCAAGTCTTGTCTCGCTAGAAACCGGGTGGAAAGTGGAAACTGAACAGAGTTTGAAAAGGTAAGTGACCCGTCAATAAGGACGTGTTTAGGATATTGTTACTATTTGTTTACCGCGTTACTGGTTCAGTATGCTGAATGTTATTTATATGCAGAACATTTGCTATAGCAATTTGGAAAAAGAGGTTTTTCACAAGAAAGACATTAGTTCAGTAAAAGTAGATCAATGCTTGAAAATGTTCAACAAATACGAATGTATAACTGTCCAAGGTCAAATCGAGAACTAAAAGGATTTGAAAGTTTCTCCAAATTAGGTAGCGAAATGAATTGAACTGTCGTTCTAACGAAGTGCTGATAATATTGAAGCACTGTCTACTTAATGATTGTTGTTAATATTTAGGTCGATGACACGTCTATCGGCACTCCGGTCTCGCGAGGTCAAACACTGATAAAATAAATATATTGCCAATAAAACAATAGCTTTTTGTATTTTATCGATTAAAACAGAGTAGCCGGTAGAGTAAGAGCAAAATGCGTCTGATAATCCTGGAGGAGGCGTCGGTGGTGGCGGATTGGGCGGCGCGGTTTGTAATGCAGCGCATCAAGGAATTCGCGCCCGGCCCGGGAAGGCACTTCGTGCTGGGCCTGCCGACGGGCGGAACGCCGTTGGGCATGTACCGGCGCCTCATCGACTTCTATCGCGAGGGCCGCCTCTCCTTCAAGCACGTCACCACCTTCAACATGGACGAATACGTGGGGCTGCCGCGCGACCATCCCGAATCGTACCACCACTACATGTATCAAGAGTTTTTCAAGCACGTTGACATATCGCCGGAGCACGCGCACGTGCTGGACGGCAATGCGTCGGATCTGGCGGCCGAGTGCGCGCGCTTCGAGCGGCTCATCAAGGAGGCGGGCGGCGTGCACCTGTTCGTGGGGGGCATCGGGCCCGACGGACACATCGCCTTCAACGAGCCCGGCTCGTCGCTCGTGTCGCGGACGCGCGTCAAGACGCTGGCGTACGACACGCTCGAGGCCAACAAGCGCTTCTTCGACAACGACATCTCCAAGGTGCCCTCCAAGGCGCTCACGGTGGGCGTCGGCACGGTCATGGACGCGCAAGAGGTGATGATCCTGATCACGGGCGCGCACAAGGCGCTGGCGCTCTCCAAGGCCATCGAGGAGGGCGTCAACCACATGTGGACGGTGTCCGCCTTCCAGCAGCACCCGCAGGCGCTGTTCGTGTGCGACGAGGACGCCACGCTGGAGCTGCGCGTCAAGACCGTCAAATACTTCAAGGTAAGCCTGCTTCGTTCCCTTTGTTTGCCGCGTCGTGCTCGCTGTGCGCCGTGAACGTGACGGGTGTGTGTGTGGCAGGCGCTGAGCGAGGAGCATCAGAAGATGATCGAAGAGGTGCCCGTGCAGGCCCAACAGGTCATCCATTGACCGCGATAAGTGTTCAGTAGTACTAGAGTTGGCCTGTGGTTGCAGAGTCTGATGGGGGAGCACAACAAGCTGATTGCGGGAACGCGGTGACCTGCCCCTCGCAACACAACACTCATACTTTATATTTTATTTTTGCCATAAATTTATTTTTACACTTTGTGTTTTTTTGCCGACCCTAAAACACTGTCAAGAATTGTCTGCTGTCAAAATATCCCAGTCTTAGTCAGGAGGCCAGGTTTAATACTGGAAATGAGAAAGGCAGTTGAAGCAATCGAGTTTATTATGGGCCAAGTTAGGCGCGGCACATGCGCGCGAGCAGAGCGGCCAACTGCAGAGGCGAGGCGAGGCCGTCGGCCACGCGCATGTGCGTCAGCCCTATCTCGCGGATCAGCGTCAGCTTGGCGTCGTCCGGAGCGTCCAATGTCTTGGCTACTCTGAAAATGTTGCTGACGATGTCCTCGGCCGCGTAACCCAGCTTCACCAGCTTCGCTATTACCTGCGAAAAAGACGCTCCTGTTTACTAAGGCCCATAGGCTCCAAGATGTGCACAGTAAAGCGAACGGACCCACCTTGTAGGCTCCGTGTATGTCTTGCTTGAGGCACGATTCCAGCATATTGCGGATGAGCATCGGGTGCGGCTCGTCGCAAACCTTAAACACGTGGTCGGGGCTTACGTGGCCGAAACCCTGGGCCGTGGACTGCAGATTGTTGAGTGCCGCTCTCAGGTCTCCCTGGGCTGTGAACACCACGGCTGATACGCCCTCTTCCGTGTAAGAGAGACTTTCCTTCTCACACACCTCCACCACCTTAGCATAACGCTTCATTATTATTTCTCTAAAAACATAACTGTTATAATTTTTAATATTTATTATTCAGTTAACACAATTCTCCTGAACAAATTATAAATTCCTGAAATTATTAAAAAGTATATCATTGATTAATTTATAAATAATCCTTAATAATGGTACCTTAGCTAATATCTGTGCGTCAGTGAGTCGAGAATAGCGAAGCACAGCACAACGGGATTGAATGGGCTCGATAATTTTCTCACTGTTGTTTGCAGCTAATGCAAACCTTGTTGTGCTTGAATAAAGCTCCATTGTTCTTCTAAGAGCTTGTTGTGCTCCGTCAGTCATGCTATCTGCTTCGTCCAGTATCACTATTTTATGTCTTCCTGGAGGAAGTGTCACCTAATTTATAAAAAGGTAATGTTTATTTAATATATTCTTTTGTTGACAATTATTTACAATTTATCAACTTTGCACAAGTTGCAATGATCAGTAGACTTAATTACTTGTTATTCAAGGAAGGGAATCACCCTTATAATTCAGGAAATCAAGTTATTTTAATTAATAACGTAAATATGCTTAAGTCTTTCTAATGCTAAGTGGTATTATTCTGTATATTATACCTTTTGTTGAGCAAACATCTTAATTTTATTTCTGACCACATCGATACCGCGATCGTTAGATGCGTTAAGCTCCAGCACAGCGTCTTTGAAAGCCTGACCAAGCAGAGCTCGGGCCAAGCATAGAATAGTCGTCGTTTTGCCAACACCCGGGGGACCGGCTATAATAATGTTAGGAGCGTTCCCCGACTTTGCAAACACAGCTAGCCGTGACACGGTATCTTCATTACCAACAATGTCAGAAAATTTCTGCGGACGATACTTTTCTATCCACGGCAGTTGTGCGGTTTTTAGCGGAACTGATGTAGCAGGTTTTGAAACCGCAGGCTCAATTTCATCTACTTCCATAATAGTAACATCGTCGTCACTCATATTGTTGTTTTCACAGCATTAACTTTATAAAACTAAATTTATCCCAGAAATAGGTTTTATATTCTATACTAGTAATATCTTATAAGATTATATATATCATGAAACACTTAAAATCGACATTAAGGCGGAATTAAGATGAGAATAGTATAAAACTCAAAAGTATTTGTATTTTGTTGTAAAATATATAAAGGGCGCGCGTTTCAGTTTGACCATATGAAACTGTCAGTTTTGACAATTGGTAACTGGATTTACTACAGAGTAAGTCACATATACCATATAATATTTACAAAATCAGATCTGTCGAAATTCAAGGGCCTCTCGACCCATAATAGATCAAACTGACCTTTTGACAAATCACTTTAATAAGTTATGTCATGGAAGCTATATGTGCAAATGATAATTTCAATTTGAAAAGTCTGTGATGGAGATGATGAAAATTTTAGTGGACTATATTGTATGTTATACGAATTTATTTTTATCTGTCATTGAGTTTATTTAAGTCTGGCAGCTCTTTACAGCTACAACATCTGTACTCTGTGTATTTGTATTATTTATTATTTTCATTTTTCACAGATCGAGAAGTTCAATTCATATTTTTATAAAATATATTTTATCAAGGGTTTTCAAATTCTATTTAAACAACGCTCTCTTATTAGTTTTTTAGTATTAATATTTATTAGTTCATTTTCTATCTATACTTGGCGGAATAAGAGTCTGAAACCATAATATAATTATTGGTGATTCATCATTTCTGCATTTTACTTGTACTGTAACTCCATCTAAAACAGGTATGATATAAGTTAAACGACTTTGTTTAATTTTATATTTGTGATAAGACCATGTATAAGTAGCAACACAAAGGCGGAACAACAACTCTGAAGTGTTAAGTAAATATTTCAGATTTAAATATTTGAAGTTGGAATGGAGTGGTTATTTGGACATCGAATGACGCCGGAAGAGATGCTTCGTAAAAATCAACGCGCATTAAATAAAGCGATGCGTGACCTGGATCGAGAGCGAATGAAGATGGAACAGCAGGAGAAGAAAGTCATTGCCGACATAAAGAAACTGGCAAAGGAGGGGCAAATGGTGATAAAACCATTATTTTTAAAATTGTAATTGTGTTACATGTTTGGTAACTTGTAATAGCTATATATTTTAAAATTAGTAGCATATATAAACCAGTTTGCATTTACCTAATTATACTTAAAGGTCATGTGTATCTTATGTTAAATTTAAGACAAATTCATAACACTCATTTGCCACATTTGTTATTTTTTATGAGTTTTATTACAATTCTTATTTTTGATAGGATGCTGTTAAAATTATGGCAAAGGATCTTGTTCGGACACGAAGATATGTTCGCAAGTTTATGATAATGAAAGCAAACATCCAGGCTGTCTCCCTCAAGATACAGACTCTCAAGTCTCAGAGCAGTATGGCGCAAGCGATGCGTGGTGTCACCCGGGCCATGGCCACCATGAACAGACAACTGAATGTGCCTCAAATACAGAGAATCCTTCAGGTATGTAAACTTACACTGGATAGCATAATTAAAGAAACATTTAATTGTGCATGTAGTATTTTGTCTTGTATCATCCCTGACTGTGTTCCGTGGCCAGCTTAATCATATTTCAGTTTGTTCTATGTGTATTACAGGAATTTGAGAAGCAGTCGGAGATAATGGATATGAAGGAGGAGATGATGAATGACTCCATTGACGAAGCCATGGAGGGTGATGACGATGAGGAGGAAAGGTAACTTTGTTTTTTGTGATGAAATTGCTTAATAGGTTGCTCATTATAATGTAGTATTTTCTATACATATATGACATAATTGTTGACTATACTGGGGTCGTCAATCTTAGGAGAAACCTAAATTGTATTTGCAGCGATGCGGTTGTGTCTCAGATTCTGGATGAATTGGGGCTCCAGCTCGGCGACCAGTTGTCTGGGCTCCCACAGGCGACCGGCTCTCTCTCGGTCTCAGGTAAGGTTCATTCGATCACTTGTAATCACTGTAATGTCATAACCTAGTGACACTGCGTTGTAGTTAACGATAACACGATAATACAGCCAAGACGCCGGCCAGCCCCACGGCGGCGGCGGCCGCGGGCGGAGGAGCGGGGGGCGGAGCACTGAGCGACGCCGACGCCGAGCTTCAGGCGCGTCTCGACAACCTGCGCCGCGAGTGACTGCAGCACCTTCGTGGGTTGTACGGCATTGTTCGAGTCGGGTAAATGTCAAAATGGCGGTGAGGTCATTTGGCAATGGTGACCATTCGTAGTACATAACATTGTTAAGATTGTAAATACAATATATTATACAGTTGAAAAGTGTTTTATTGTACCCCATGTTATACGGAATGGCTTCCAAATGAAACGTCTCGTGTCTTTCAACCTTTTATTGAACATCAACATGGAAGAAACGGGGCTGAGCCACCCAACAGTGAGATATGTATGACTTCCGCTATTCGCCCCTTTTGTAAGTACGCTATGAAAATACATTTACGAAAAAGGCTGCACAATCAACAACTTCAGTCTTATTTAGCCCACCAACTACTGTTTCAATTAGTGCCAGGGCCTGGAATGCTTGCAAAGGATCATTCACACTATGGTACCTTGGTGCCACCTTCGCACCTTTAGTGCCGCGCCTCGGAAGGCCGCCGCAGAGCGCTCAGGGCGATGCCCAATTGCCCCGAGTAGTAGCTCGTCATCACCAGCACCTGTGGAAGGTCGTTCTCATCAGCGAAACGAAAGCCGTGAGTGTGGATTCGAGCGAGGGGCCGAGTTGCCGACCTTCTCGTGGGGCACCGATCCGCCAAACAGACCGTATCCGAGGATGGCATCGGACAGGAGGAACAGGAGCGCCCCGTAGCGCTGCGGGCCTGGAGTGGCCGCGCCGCGCCACGCCATAGTGGCCAGAAGCGCCGCATAGGCCGGGACAAGGGCGCGCAGCGCTGGCGGCGGAGTCAGCGCACGCAGGTACAGCGCCGTCGCGACGTAGACCAGCAAGGCGCCCCGCGCCCGCAGAGGGGAAAGCCCGAAGGCCGAGATGTAGGCGAGATGGGCGGCCGCGAACGCCGCCATTCCCGCCACGAACAGATGCGGCCACACGAGAAGAGCGTCGCCTGCCGCCGACAAGGCTAGGCCCGCCGCCACGCGCCGCCCGTGCACCCCTCGTCGCGTGATGGCCACGCACGCCAGCAGACACAACACGGGCGCGCATTTCAGGGCCGCCGCGGACGCAGATGGTGCTCCGCCGCCAACCGTGAAGTAAACGCCTACTGCTTTGAAGAACGGAACCAACTTTCCGGTCTCGCCCACGCGTTTCATCTGAATCGGTGTTCATTCTCAATCATGATCAACGTAATCCGGAATTAAAGTAAGGAAGACCCCGGTGCTAAATCTGCACTTCCTAGAGCGTTCCTATGTATTTTCAGCCTTTGCATATACATTATCAAATGTTAACAGATACTTAGAGGGGATAATCCTTAATAAATCCTCAAGTAAAAAAATTTGAGCTTCATATTTTAATTTAATTAAATTAAAAAATTAATTAACAGCTCCGTATGTTTTCTTTATACAAGTACGATAGACTTTAACTTGATAGATATTTGTTGAAAAAAAAGTCCAACTGTCAAAATATAAATAAATATTCCGTATCTGCACGTAATTATTTATTAATTTGGCGGGGTTTTAGATTTTTTGTATTTGCACTACTAATACAATATTTTTTGTGACAAACGTATAAAAATAGAAATTTAGAAGGCCTATTTCAAACATTAATTACTACATCACAGTAATTATTTAAAAAAAAACTAGTCTAAATGAGAACTTACCATATCTGAAGGGAATATCATCTCGAAAACAGTATGTTCTTTGTCCTCTTACATATATTATACTTTGTAAGGCGAACAAAGAATAACTAATGCGTAATAAAAATAAACAAACAAGACATGTTGTGATGTGCAAGCAGTAGGACTATAATAAACAGCAATGTACTGAGACTAGCGTTCAATTACTGTCGTGCCTCGGTTCTCCCCCACGAAGCAGTTCGAATTAATGTTTTAGTCCCGAGTTAAATGCGCATAATTTATCATACAAAGCAGTGTAACATAGTACTTTACGTTAAACGTCTTGTTTTAGGTGGCTTTTTAATTTGTTCGTATAAAACAAGTGTAACGTTCAGAAACTAAAGACTAATTGATGAAACTGATTTTATTTAAGGTACTTTTTTTGGTCGGATATGTACAATAATTAGTCCTAAATTAATAAACTCTTCTCCGTAGTTAGTAAATATTTTGTCCGAGTTCCTCGTAGAATAGCTTTAATGTTCCATCTAATCCCCCTAAAAAACGACCCAGTACCATGTCATTGCATATAAAATATTATGTATTATTATTATTACTATACAAAGGTAAAGTTCCAATTAAAATTAAAAAGGTTTACCAAATAATGTTTATTATTGGCCTCAAGGCTCAAATCCCTAACCTCACGGTTAACTGAATTAATGTGAACGTCGTATGGTACTGAAAAGGCGTGACAACAATATACAACATTTGATTAGTTTTTTTTTTTTGTTTTATGTGAGAGGAGGCAAACGAGCAGGCGGGTCACTTTGAGTGATGTGCCAACCGCCGCCCATGGACACCTGCAACGCCAGGAGGCTTACAAGTGAGTTGCCGGCCTTTAAGGAAGAGGAACGCTCTTTTTTTGAAGGTCCCCAAGTCGTAGCGGATCGAGAATACCTGCGCTGGCAGTTGGTTCCACAAAGAGGTGGTGCGCGGCAGAAACTGCCTTAAAAAACGCACAGTCGTGGAGCGCCAGACATAAAGGTGGTACGGATGGAATTTCGTATTCTGCCTTGATGTCCGGTGATGGAATTCCGCTGCAGGTAGTTAAGTAGAAAATATAATATATATATAATAATAAGATTTAAAATACTGACTTATCTTTGAGATTAATTATCCTCTAAAACGCACGTACAGTCATAAAAAATAGTCGTATTGCATTAATTATCTACTACTAGTTGTAAAAGTTGTAAAACTTACTACATCTGTGGAAAAAAGACATTGACATTAAATGTTTATGTCACCTACTGTAATACAAATTTGATCGGGTTTTTTACATAATTAAGCTAAATCTTAAATATTTGTGGTTAATATATTAATTACCATTTATTACCTTGAGTCCAACAAATATATACTTTAAAGTTTGGGAGATTTCAGCCTTGTGTTGTATTTTGTTAAATTATCAAATATTATTTAAAACCGCAGAAAAAGATGCCGAAGAAAAAGACGGGACAACGAAAAAAAGCAGAAAAGCAAAAGCTTCGACAGAAAGAAATTCGTAATGCGAGAGGGCAAATCGATTTAGCTGAACACCCTTGTAATGTTCCTATGGAATGTGACAAGTGTCAAAAGTAAGTTTATTTTTCCATAAATTAGGAATTTATTGGCTGGTTTAATAACATTTTGTATTGCAAAGGAAGCAGAAGAGTCGGGCGTTTTGCTACTTTTGTTCGGCGCTACAACGCCTGCCAGTTTGTGCACAGTGTGGTAAGGTGAAGTGCATGCTGAAATCTGGCGATTGTGTGGTCCGGCATCCTGGTGTGTATACCACAGGAATGGGCATGGTGGTGAGTTATACTTCTAATGTACCAATCAAAACTATGAATCTTTCTTTATTTTTTTCTTTTATTTTTATGTATAATGATATGACTTCCCCATTTATTTTTTTCCTTGGGAGAGTGAAAAGTGGAGGATGAGGATGATGATGAATTGCACATAAGATAACCTGCTTAATCATTGAAAGTTGTTTTGCCTGATCTAGAAGAAGAACATGTCACCTCTTAGGTTATACCCAAAGGCAACAGTATGGCACTCCTATGCATACAACTTAATTAGAAATGACAATTGTGTTTGTAAATTCTGTTCTATATCTAGGCTTAAAGATCTTTTCATAAGGATTACATGAGAACTTTGTAAATAATCAAGTTTTTATTTTATTTCGAAAAGGGAGCTATCTGTGACTTTTGCGAGGCCTGGGTGTGTCATGGGCGGAAATGTCTGCAGTCTCACGCTTGCACATGCCCTCTTCAAGATGCAGTCTGTCTGGAATGTGAAAGAGGTGGTTTGTCCTTCTGTTGTGGCTGTCAATAATTCAGACGGCTTGAAATGCTATTTTATGTATATTTCAGGAGTATGGGAGCATGGAGGACGAGTATTTAGATGTTGCTTCTGTCAAGGTTTCCTTTGTGAAGATGACCAGTTTGAACATCAGGCTTCTTGCCAGGTGCTCGAGTCTGAAACATACAAATGTAAGTGTCACTTAAAAGCACCACTCTCTCGGTATATACTCTGAGAGGGATGTTAATTAAAGATTTATTGTTCATTGTATGGTATATACTCACGTGTGATGCCTGAGTCAGGTCAGTCATGCAACCGTTTGGGCCAGTACTCGTGCATGCGCTGCAAGACGTGTTTCTGCGAGGAGCACGTGCGCCGCCGCGGCACGAAGCCCACCCGCGGAGCGCCGCCGTGCCCTCGCTGCTCCTACGCGCTGCACCTCACTTCCGACCTGGCGCTCTCCACCCGCTCCCATCGCTACGGGCGGCAAGGCGCAGCCGCCCCCGAAGACGACGACTACTCCTCCTATTCTCACTCGGGTAACGTTAACGTCGCAAACGTCGCCAATGTTCAGAGTCTTTGTTTTCTCAATGAATTAAATTACAGCTGCGTACGACGATTACACTTACTCGGATGACGGGGGATCGGAAGATGACGACGACGACGAGGAAGACGAGGACGAAGATGAGAGCTCTGAAGACGAGCAGGCTGAGGAGGGTGCGTCCCCCGCGGCCGGCCCTGCGGACCCTCAGCACTAGCTCGACTCGTTTCTTTGTATTGAGAACACATTATTTAGCTTCAGAGTTGATGAGTTGGTTGAAAAGTCATTTTTGTTAATTTTACTGTATATTTTAATACACTTGATATACAAATATTGACCACACCCAACTTTCTAAAGTGTTTTGGTAAAGCTTGCCTGCAAGCACAAGCCAATAAATTTAAACAACGTATGGATAAAACATTTAGTTTTTCCTTTGTTTCATTGTAATAAAAGCTACATATTCTGTTTTGCCTAATACTTTTATAATAGTATACGATTCCTATATTTCAATATTAAATGGTTGGCTGAAGTCGATTCTATTTTTGTATTATTTTTAATAAATGCCTTTTATTATTGTCCTAAACATAATAATAATGCCCACATAAATCCTAATAAATAAAATGTCTCCACATCATATGTTCAGTCGTCCTCCATTTTTGACCATCTGTATTCTGTAATCTATTACTAAATTTACTATGATGATTAAGACATAAGCCCATGTTAATTATTTTGTCTTGTCACGTTGACTTATGACAATTTGGTGTTGGCTCGGCGCCATTTAAATTGCAATCAAACACAGATTAGATCAGCCAGAGATAACGGTCAAACAGCAAGCGCCCTCTATAGGAGACGTGTCGAGTGAAACTGATTGCTAAGGTCGAAGTCGAACTGACTTTAAATTGGGAGCTGTCACAGCCCGTACTCGTAGTCGTGTAGTTGTAACTTGTAAGTTTGTGAAATATTTGTGTTGAGTATTCACCGTACACACTTCACACAGCCGTCTGCCTTGAGCCTTCATTAAAATATAGATGTTATACATTTTTTTTAAATACTAGTAAAAGTAAAGTGTGGATGTTATTTTTTATGAATGTAAAACCTTGTTTTTAGTGTTATGAATAAAAAAATTGTACCTACTTCGTTATATTGTTGTTCGCCTTAAAGTGTACAACTCAAATCTTATTAGTGTTTTGTGTTTTGCGGGGCGTCGAGCGAGCAGCAATGTTGTCAGAGCATAGGTGAAAGTTATATTGGGCCCGAAGTTTAAGAGCATTATACAAGGATGGGCGTGGGTCTGCAGCCACTAGAGTTTACAGAGTGCTTGGCGGACAGCCCGCACTTCCGCGAGAACCTACAGCGCCACGAAAAGGAACTTGAGCGCACCAGCCACCAGATTAAGCGACTTATCAAAGAGGTCAAGGATGTCGTTCAGGCCGCCAAACGTGAGTGCAACGCTAAACAATGCAGCAGTTATATTAAATAAAAATAGTTCCTCTAAGTTTTTAACTATGACAAAACACACAATGCTTAATCAAGATTGTTCTTAGTAATTACCTGAACAAATGACTTTGCTCAGCTGTTATGAATATAAATATCCTGATAAGCACTGATAACTATTGATAATCTTTGGTTGATTATTTTTTAAAGTATTTAAATCATGCACAACATAATAACATATGTATATATGTGTGAACACAACTAATGGAATCTGTGTCAATGACAAACAGACACACAGTAAATACAACAATACTATATTGTATAATGAAAAATAGTCCAAGTAAAAATAAATTATAATATTATGCTTAAATCAGGTGTATTTATAATATTCTCACCTACGGGACATTATTATTGTGTGGGTTAATATGGGTGGGTGTAAATCTTTGTATTTGACATGAGTCATAAATGTGTAGTGTCACAACCATTATGCCTTACCACTACGGCTGCAAGTTATCACATTTTAAAACATATGTGATATAACATGTAAAATAAGGAGGATGGAAGTTAATGGAATGGAGTTACTTGTTGGGCGTCCAGATTCCACATATATATACTTATTGAGTAATATTAGTTTTTGGTATGAATCCAATGTCAGTATTAATCTATATTTGCCTCCATTTAGTGTATGCAGTAGACAATTGAAAAAAGTTACATATAAAATAGTTAATGCTTATTATTACTATTATCTAATGTTGACTCACTTATTTAACAATAAATTTTGCCCAATTTGCTTTATTTGTATAAAAACATGACTTTTATTATTTAAACTTGCATGTTTCTATTGGATTGATATGTCAGACTGTGAGATATATCATTCGTTTAAAAAGATATCTCTGTAAAATAATGAGCAAAGTCGAGGTATTGCGCGGGCTTTTTATTGGGTGTAGAGCGCGGGCAAAAGTTGGCACCAAATGAATATAGTGTAATTATAAGTAAACGCTATAATGTTCAAATGTTAAACGGGGTGTTAGTATATGATATGCTATCACGAGCAGATGATAAGATATCAACACATGAGTGATGTGAGGCACTGGATTATTGTTTTTTAGATTTTGAACTTTATCATTCACAATAGTTTTCAGCTTTATTAAGTAGAATAATGCCGGATCCCTACAGGTCTGGGCACGGCGCAGCTTGCGCTGGCGTCCAGCATGGAGCAGTTCGAGTTCGCTTGCATCGGAGCTTCGACGACGGAGGACGAGCGCGTCATCAGTCATTCGTTGCAGCACTTCGCGCACCTCATTCGCACCATCGAGGACGAACGGGATCGCATGGTGAGCTGAGAGTGGAGCATCGAAAGTGCAAGTGAGGCCTTCGGGCCGCGACCTTCCGGCCCGGCTTTAACGGCGACCGCATCACGATCACCGCGTCACGTCCCACCTCGTGCGTTGTGCGCCGTAAAAGCACGCGCTCATGAATAACCGGAAAGTAGAAAGTGATTTGCGCACATTTTCTTGGCCCATTGTTTTCGTTGCAAATCACCAATGTACGCTACGGTTTGAAATAGGTGTACGTCGGCCCTTTCTCATTCTCAACCAGTCAAGGTGAACGTTGTTTTAACCCAATAACATATGTGTCTTGTCGTTGCAGCTAGGCCGCGCCCATGAGCAAATCATTCAGCCGCTGGAGAAGTTTCGGAAGGACCACATCGGTGCCGTGAAGGTAACCGCAGCCTTCTCTAACTCATTCAGCTTGAGAATTCATTTATTTGATAAATCGTCAGTCGAGTTTGCGTAACGCGACTTAGCGACCACTCTATGGATGATGTGTGTTTCAGGAGGGGAAGAAGAAGTTCGACAAAAAGACTGCCAAGTTTTGCCAGAGCCAGGAGCGCACGCTGTCGCTGTCCACCAAGAAGCAGGAGAACGTGTTCCAAGAGGCGGACGCGGCGCTGGAGATGGCCGAGCGTGACTTCTGCCAGGCCTCGCTCGAGTACGTGTTCCAGCTGCAGGCCGTGCAGGAGCGCGAGAAGTTCGAGCTGGTGGAGACGCTGCTGGGCTTCGTGTTCGGCTGGTGGACCTTCCACCACACGGCGCACGATGTGCACCACGACGCCGAGCCCCTCGTGCGCGATCTGCAGCTGCGTATCCAGCGGGTGAGTGTCGCCTCAGCCCCCAGAGCCCTCACCTCTCTTCTGCCCGCAGGTCGGCGCCGCCCTCCGCGCCCCCGCAGCCTCTCACAGCCGCCGCCGCGCCCAAGTCGGTGGCCACCGCCGCATCACACCCAGTGCGTTGTGCGTTGCGTGCCCTAACACCCCCTTTTGCCCCCTTTTGGTTTACTCACTAACACCAGTGTGAATGTGTGTTTGCGTGTGTTCGTTTGTGTTTGAACGCACGGAGTGTCGCCCTCGCGCCCCAATTGCCCAACTCAGCTGAGATCACGTTGCAGACGAGGAGCAACTTCGAGGAGACCAGCAAGCAGACCGAGTCGCTGATGAAGAAGATGATGGAGATGAGACAAATGGTGAGCTTGCTTCTCAACTACTCAACACCACCAAATAAATAAAGAAAGGACTCGTTGACCCTCACGCATCCCTCCGTCGCAGCACCGGGAGGACGCGCTCGAGGATGCCGGCGCCCGACGCGGCTACGTCTTCCTCATGGAGAAGAAGGCCTTCGGCACAACTTGGAGCAAGCACTTCTGCAGCTACGAGCGCGCCTCGCGGGTGCTGTCGCTGCTGCCCTACAACCAGATCAACCCCAAGTCGAGCGGGCCCGCGGACGGCGTAGCCGTGGCCGGCGCGCGCCCCGCCGACGCCGCCCTCGAGCGCCGCTTCTGCTGGGACGCCGTGCCCACCGACGGCGACCGCGCCCCGCTCACGCTGCAGGCCCTCGGGGAGCGCGACCGCGCCCGCTGGATGCGCGCCCTCGACACGCTGCCCCCGGCCGCGCCGCTCGCTAGGCCGCCGCGCGCCGCGCCGGAGCCCGCGTGGGGCCTGGACGAGGCGGGCTTTGCGTTTGTGGGGCGCCTCGTGGCCACGCTGGAGTCGCGCGGCCTGGACGAGCAGGGCCTGTACCGCGTGGCGGGCGTGGCCTCCAAGGTCGCGCGCCTCGTGGCCCTGGGCCGCGCCGGCCGCCTGCCCGCCGCGCTGGCGCCGCTGGAGTGGGAGAGCCGCACGCTCACGTCCGCCCTGAAGGCCTACCTGCGGGCGCTGCCCGAGCCGCTGCTCACGTGGCGCCTGCACGGGCGCTGGCTGGCCGCCGCCAAGTGCGAGTCGCGCGGCGAGCGGGCGCGCTCCTTGGCGGCGCTCGTGCGCGCCCTGCCCGCCTCCAACCGCGACATGCTGCGGCTGCTGCTGGCGCACCTGCGGCGCGTGGCGGGGCGCAGCGCCCTGAACCTGATGGGCGCCTGCAACCTCGCCGTGTGCTTCGGCCCCACCCTGCTGCGCGCCGAACGCGAGACGGTCGCCTCCATTCTGGAGCTCAAGTTCTACAACGTGCTCGTGGAGGCGCTCATCGAAGACGTGCCCGACCTGCCCGAGCTGCCCGACTCGCCCGACCCCTTGGATCCGCCGGACGACGCGTGAGTCTTTGGCCTCTTGCCTTTTTCTATTCTACAGCTGACGGGATCTCGGCCTTCGCCCGATCACTCGCATAGTTCTTGGGGTTGATGTGGTGGTGATTGAACATGTTCGTTGCCTTCCAAATTAGTAACTCGGCCACATTCGATGGCTGGTGGATCGATGGATGGATTTAACTCGTCCTACGTTAGTTAATTGTCAAAATTGTCATCAAAGAATAAACGGCCACATTGAAGGGAATCTTTTTAAAATCCAAATCTTGCTTTGAAATGCATTCAAATGTCAATTTACGACTTTACGAACTTAAATATTGGCACCAGCTTTGGCCCATTGATCTCCATTCCGACCATTCGTAGCCGCTCTCTAACGCCCAACTAGAAACCAGTCAGACATCCACGCTCCACGAAATATTTATTTAATTTATTAACAAAATTATAAAATGGCGCCTCTTTATTCGTGATTGCGGAACAGACGGGTGAAGTTACATTTTCTGATGAAATACTGCGACAGGTGGTTTCGGCGCTGCTAAACATTCACACCCTCCTTGCATTGCGTAATTACATTAAAGGGAAACATGTGGCATAGTCTGGTATTGTGGTTTGCAAGGGATGAGGGTTTGTAATGATTGAAAAAAGGGATCAAATGAATAAGTGACGATGAGAGGTGGTGTGCGTCCGGCGCGCGAGGTGCGGCCTCTACCTGCGTCCGCCTCGGAGCAGCTGTCGCTCATTCAAGCTCGCGGCGAGGGTGCTGCGCTTTGTTTGCATCAACATCAACGCATCGCGTCTCGTGGAGATACGATTACCTTTAGACCGATTGCATGATGTTTAATTTTATCTTAATAAAAACAATTATAAATGTGCCTGATTTAATAGTAACTTTTTTTGTATAGCCCTACATTGTGTCATATTGCCGGGCAATAGGCCCCAAAATGATATGATAATGATGATGAGTAATTTAAAAATATATTTATGATTGTCATTTATTTTTTTATTGTCTTGTATCTTTTGACGTCAAGTTGCGGACGACGTGGTAATGATTACAAACGGTTTTTAGTCCGTGTATACAACTTATTGGTCGTAACAAAATCAGCGTTTGCAGAACATTAAATATAAACTAATATGGTCCAAAAAACACTGAATCCTTTTTAAATAAGTAATGCTACGCGACGTCATTACAATTTGAAACTATACCCCTTATATATATATATATATGTATGTTTTTATAAAAAAAACAGGTAAATAAATGTATATATAAGTCGGGAGATACAAAATGTCTTTAATTGCATACAATTGATTAAGTTCTTCCTTAATGTTTACAAATGTTGGTACTGTCCGTCGGTGTAATTCGCATTAAGAGCAATTTTAAATGGAAGTAGGCAAAGCCCGGTGCACGTTTTACACCAATAATGAATCCTTATGTATTGATAAAGGAGATGCGCGGGCGCAGGTGCGCATTCCTCGGCGGCAGCTGCGAGTTCCGCGACAGATGCTCACCTCGCTGCAACCTCCTTTCTATCTTTTCATCCGAAATTCCTTTCGAGTCGAAGAAGCGATTTGACAATTATTCGTTGATTTTTATTAAATTCCTCCACTCGTAACAGTTATTTGTGAAAATACGGCCAACGAAAGGTTTTGTCTGCAATCGCTGACAAAATAAAATGTATGTCAGCGTCATTGACATCGACGGCCGGCACAAGCGCAGGCGGCGGAAGGTAATTGTAGTGTCGCCGCAAAAAAGTAATCACTTCGAGATCGGCCATCTGCGCCCGCGAAGCCCCTGCGCGGCGGGGGCAGGTGCGCGCGTGCCGCATAAATACCGCCGCGTCTCTCTCGCCGCGTATTCCGAGTCGAGTCGTCGCGCCGAGCGCACGCCTCCCTCTCTCCGCCAGTAGTAGTGTCGTGTAGTGCTTACCGATTGTCACAATATGATCATCTGCCTTTCGGGATTTGTTATCGCTGGGTTGGTATTTTTTTTAAACCGGATAATTCTAATTCCTATTTTTAGTCGCGTGTTTCCTCTTTCGGTGACAATAATGTTTTTGCAAATACTGTTTTGTGCTTGTGTGTGTTTTTGTTAAAATTTCTTTGGACTGTTTCTAAGTAATTTATCCATACACATGCCTTGAGCGTTTCTTTCTAGTTTTATGTGTGCCAAATAAATAAATAAACATTAGCGAAGTGCGAAACGAAGTAAGAACGCTTGTATCATTGGTTTCTCAGAGGCAGCCCCGGAGCCATGTCCAGCTGCGCGAGGAGTGACCTGCCCCAATCCCGCGGCGGGGGTGTGTACTCGCCGCAACACCTGCAACTGCTACAGCAGTTCGCCTCGGGTCGCGTGGCCAGCTCGGAGTCCGTGTCGAGCTGCGGCGTTGGGGTGGGGCTGCGCGCGGGCGCGAGCCGCGTGCGCACGCTGTACGCCTGCCTCGGCGAGAGCGACGGCGAGCTGTCCTTCGAGCCCAACCAGATCATCACCGACGTGGCTCCGTCGGGCGAGCCGGGTTGGCTGCGGGGCTCGCTCGACGGCAAGAGCGGGCTGGTGCCCGAGAACTACGTGGAGCCTCTGCCGTGAGAGGCCGGCCTCCGTCGCCCGACCGGCGACTCGCCTCGCTCCGCGCTTCGCCCGCGCCGCGCCCTCGTCGCCCGCCGCGGCGGGGCCGAACGTTTTGTGAACTTCGTCCTCTGTACATAGAGTTTGTTACTTTTTACGTTTTCTTTGCCTATTTATACGTCTGTTGTGACTTTGTACCAAATATACTTTGTGACGTTTCTACTGTGGATATTGTATCATAAGATATTATAATATATTCGATTTATTATTTCCTCTTTCATTTCTTCACCCACAAAGACGACGATGCCAGATTATGATAATCCCTCGAAAAGAAAACTCCGAATAATGAAAAATATTCATTTTATTAAATCTGTCCCCAATCATTTCATGTGCTGATATATACAAAAAACTTATAAGTTTACACACAAAACAATTAATTGGGAACTAACGAGACATAAAACTCGAGCACAATTGCGTGACTTGTGCTTTTCAGATAATTGTGTTGGCTCAAGTAGGCCATGCTAATAATTCGGTTATTCCATCAACTTTCTCGTCCACCAGACACCTTGCACGTCAATCATTCTGCAGCCATTACTATATATTATTAGCCAAAAGCAAATTCTTTGCCAAAATGACTTGGATATTGGTACTCCCGAGTAGCGGACAGCGTCAAGCCACGAGTCAATACAACAAATTGAAAAGACAATATTTATTTTGGTGCTGAAGAGAATTTTATTTACATTTTGTTTGTACACTGAATTATTCACTCTTTAAGAAGTTCAATTGACTTAAACAACTATAAACTGCAATAAACAAGGACTGTTCATGACATCACTTGGCATGGGCCAACCATTTGGACTTTCTTGGCGATAATTTAAAAAAAATACATACTCAAACAGAATGTACCATTGCAATCGTCATGGCTCCGCCGGGAAGGCTTCCGGCAATTGGTGGGGAACGTAAATAATGAAAACCTCCCGTCTAACAAGCGATTACGTATATTTCCGATAAACGTGTAAAAATCTAGGAGACGGCCGAGACACGAGTCATTTCATTAGTCGAGGGGCGCCGGCCGCAGCTGCTCGCGCGCCTTGCGCTCCAGCCCGTAGGCCTCCGCCGCCCGCGCCACGCGCACCAGCGCCGCGTACTTGTCTTGCAGGGCGCGCAGCCGCGCCGCGTGCTCCTCGGCCGCCGCGCGCGACACGCGCTTCAGCTCCACCACGCCCGCCTCGCGCGCCGCCAACGCCGCCTCCAGCTCGTGCACGCGCGTCGCCGCCGCTTCGCCTCGGGCGCTCGCCGATTCCGCCTCGGCCTCGGCGCGAGCCAGCGCCGCTCGCGCAGCCCGCAGCTCTCCGCTGAGCCGCTCCGCCTCGGCCGCGTGCGCCGCGCTCTCCCCGGCTCCGACCGCCGAGCTGCTCTGGCGCTCGTCGTGCTCCCCGACGGCCGCGAGTTCGCGCCGCAGCCGCCTCGCGCGCTCCGCTCGGCGCTCGGCGGCCAGAGCGGCCCGCGCGAGCGCCTCGACGCGGCGCGTGGTCTCGAAGGCTTCGCCGCGCGTCCGCCGCAGCTCGGCGGCGTCGAGCGTCCTCTGCGCCTCGGCCTCCTGCAGGGCGGCCTCGGCGCGCAAGCGGGCCGCGGTCTCGTCGGCGAGCGCTTCCTCGAGGCGGCGGTCGGGCGGGCCCGCCGTGACGAGCGGGGGGTCGCGGGCGGGGCGGCCGGCGAGCTCGTCCCTCTCCCGCTGCGCCGCCCTCAGGCGCTCGCGCAGCGCGGCGTTTTGCAACTCCAGCATGCGCGTGCGCCGGCAGCGGCCCAGAAGGCGTCGGTTGCGTTCGGCGTGCGCCTCGCGACGCCAGCGTTCGTACATGAGTTGCGCGTGAACCAGCGCCAGTTGCTCGGCGAGTTCGCCCGCCGAGGCCGATCTCCTGCCCGAGTACAGATCGGCCAGATACGCGTCCAGACGCTCGCAGGGCGACGCCGGCTCATCCTCTCTGTCGCCCGTTGTCTGCAAAGGGAAAAGTTTATGTAGTTTTCAATAGTCGTGTTTCTTTGGAAGCGGCCTTCGAAAGCGAAACTAGTGTCAAGAAAGCAATTCATCAACGTTCGGTCGCACCCACTTGCGTCTGCTCTTCGTCCGGTAAAGAGCGGAAGAAGTCCGCGATGAGGAACTCGTAAGGCGCCGGCCAAGTGTCCACTGTCTGCGCTGCCGCCTCGGAGGTGCGCGAGCGCAACGCGGGCGAGCAAGAAGTGGCGCGCCTCGGGGGCGGAGGCCGATCCGCGGCCTCGCGGCGAGGGTGCTCTTTGGCACGGGGGTCCCGCCACACAGGCCGCCCGGCGTCGCCCGCGTCCCACGTCGTCTCGCCACTCGCCCGCTCCGTCAGCTCCAACACCTCGCGATCCTCCACGTTGAGCGGCTCCGCGTCGCAGACCACGGCCACGGCGCGGCTTGGCTCGGGTCGCGGCACGGCGCCGGCCGGCGGAGGACCCCCTCCGAACGGCACGGGCGACTCGGCGGCGCGCCTCTCGAACGCCACGCGGGCCAACCGCCCCGCGTACGCCTCGCCTCCCACCGGCGGCGAAGTCTCTTTGCGTAAGGGGGACGGAGGCTGGGAACGGCGTCCGATGGCGCGGACGGCGGCCGAGTCGTTCGGGAAGCGGAACTGGGTGCGCGTCTCCTTCGCGGGCGTGTTCTCCGGCGTCGCTTCCACGGCCGCCTCGGGCGGCTCGACCGACTCTGGCTCGGCCGGCAGCGGCGTGTTCGGCGCAGATTCGGCGCCGCATTTATCAGCGAGCGGAAACCAGGGCTCGGCGCCCGGCCGGAGCGCGGAGGCAGCCCTGGCTGCGTGGGCACCGGAGCCGAGGGCCGGGGAAGCAGGCGCCGGCGGGCGGAGCGGAGCGGGCGCGAAGGTCGGCGGGGCCCGATCGTCGGACGGATCGCGAGAGAGCAGGGAGAGGCGGCGCGCCTCGACGAGCACATCGTGAAGTTCGACGCGAGCCCATCGCGCCGGGTCGGCCTCTCGCTGCCGCGAGCCGGTGACGAGGTGCGGGTGCAGCCGGACGGAGCGCAGCAGCGGCGCGAGGCCGCGATCGAAGGAGTCTCGCGCGGTGGCTGCGGAACACTCGGCGCGCAGCGTGTCGAGCAGCGTGCAAGGGTGAGTGGCGTAGAGGGAGTGGAAGAGCGCGAGCCGGGCGAGCAGTAGGTGATCGCGAACTGGCGGGGAGGGAGTCGAATCGTGGGCGGGGGGTCGCAGCAGGGCGTCGGTCAGCTCGGGCAGGTGCGGCACGGCGAGAGCGGGCTCGGCGGGAAGCAGGGCGGCGAGCGAGAGCAGGGCGTGCAACGACGCCAGCGGCGAGCGTTCGAGACGGGCGGCGCGCATCAACTCGCGGGCGACCGGGTGAGCCGGCAGGCGATGCAGCCAGGAGGGCCGGCGCGCCACGAGTGGCGCTATGGCGGCGAGGGCCTGGTGGCGGGCCGTGCGATCGGCGCGGAGGTGGTCTACGAGCGCGTCGAGCAATAGACGCGCATGGGGCTCTGGCGCCCGGGCGAGCAGATCCAAGGCCCTGGTTGAACCGGTGCGCGCGTGATAGTTCAGCAGCCCTCGCACGAGCCAAGGCTCCCGGACGGCCGCGAACAGCGCGCCGATGACCTCGGGCGCGTCACGGCCTTCCAGTAGCGCGATCACCTCGTCCGCTTCACATGCCATCAACATTTCCCACCACCTAAAAAATAACATATGTTGTTAAGTAGAGTGTCTATATGATGTTCGTTTATAGAGAATAAAAGAAAGCCCGATCAACACATTTATTTTCTTAACTGATTGTAACTACTAACTAATATTTAATGAAATCTTGCGGGCGGGAAGTAATGTGAGCACACGCACATATGCATACAGCTTACGAGCCTAATCTAAATATGAGTTTCCCTACATATGTGATTGTATAGTTTTTTGTAATATTTATTTTTTAATAAGAGGTAAGCCCCAAAAATAAAATTTTGTCAAATATAAAACAATTACAAACAAAACTATACACATGTGGAAAGAAAGTAAGAAAGCAACATCTATTAACACCAACACACACTTTAAAAGGAAGATTAATGAATTCAGCTAGGCCTAATACACACAAACACGCATTAAGACCTAACTATATGGTCTAAAATTAACATAACCATCACATAACTTTGTGAATTCTAGTATAGAGTTAATGATAGGAGTGAGATAGTATGAAACCATTCCTTAATAAATTGATCAACCGCGACTGGTCTTATATAAGGCAAGTTATAGATGCACCAATGATACAATTCACTTGAAATATCAACTTGATACAACTCTAGAGTCTAGGCCAACATGGTAACAATTCTATAGAAAAAAATATTATAATGGAATTTCATAAATTACATGTGAAATTTTTAGCTATTCTTATCTGATAACTGACATGTTTGATTTTTATTAAAGATTTATATTATACAACAGATTTGGATGCTGGGTGCTATATATATAAATAAATAATACAAAATACATTTTATTTGTATATGAAAGAAGATATATTATTTCAGAGAGCACTTGCACGACTACATATTTTCTCAGTGGAGATTTTAAGGTGTATTTAAGAATTAAACTCACCGATCAAATGTTCGGAGTGGTGAACCTCCGTTTATCGCAGCCGGAGGAATTTTGAGCTAATTGGTTTAACGTCAGAATTGAAAATAAATTTGCACCGTTTCCGCTACTTCCTTTTGTTACAGCCAAAGGGGCATACGAAAACTATGAGTTTTACCAATTCTATTCAAATTGATGGGTGTACCAATTACAAAATGGTTAAACTTCAATAATATTCTTTTCCATTTATACTTTTCACCCAATTTTTATTTTGTCATTTAGACTTTTTTAAATTATTCTTGACGTCTGAAGTAATGACATTGACAGTAAAGCACGCTAACGACATTTGGTATGTGAAGATATCATTGACACTTTCACGTTTTCGTGTAGATAATAATTAATCAAAAATGATCCACTGAGCCTTGTTCCTTTATTCTCTCAAAGTCATCCATTATTTTATCGTACTACTTTATACAAATAGTGATAAATTACATGACCAACATTCTATGGACATCTATTCTATTTAATTAATCATTTAATTTTAGCTATCAGTAAGTAGTCCAGTTAGTGACTTTTGGACCTTGGGGTACAAGTGCTCAGACACTATTAAATCATTAAGTAGGTGTTGTAAGTTATTTTAAAGTAGTATCATAATTATTTATTTATTATGTTTGTATTTGGAAAGAAAGATTATATTATAGCATGGCAAAAAAGAGTTTGATTTTTTTGCCAAGCTGTATGAGATCTGTTAACATATCTATGGAGCATATTACTCTTTACGGGTAATCTATACTCTGTGTAAAATTTAAGCAAAAATAATAAAAATATAATATTGACTGAATCAAATACCAATAACCTGTAATTTGTAGTGTGATATTTATTCAGTATTTATTAATAGTTAATAATAATGTCATAATGTAAATAACTATAAGATGATATAGCACCAGAAAGTAGTTTATCACTTTCACGCTGTAACTTAAGCACAAATTAGTAACTAAAAAGATACAAAATATTAGTTAAAATGTTAAGAGCAATTTCTTTAATTTGCATTGAGGGTCAAATTCTTCGCCGTAATGATTTTTATAAAGTATTTCGTAAGTAAATTTTTAAAATGTAAATAAAACGATCAAGACATGTTACTAACCTTATATAGTTTTTTTCGTCAATAAAAACGGACTGAATACTTATTTATACTTCATATTTTTAAAAAATACATTACACACATATTAGTTTAAATTTTCCCGATTTCTCTAAAATGTATGCCTATGACTAACATTGTACACATACAAATTTAGCAAGATTCTTGTTAATAAAACATATGTTTTTCTATGTGTGGTTTTGTCTCTATTTTTGTTTTAATGTCAGACTTTCTAACTAAGTATAAGAAAATAAATTATTATTAAGTATTTCATATTATATATTTCATATATTAGTTCAAATAGGAGATGCCACTTTATATACTTAGTACACAGTAAGCTTAAAATATATGACATCATTCCATATTCTATCTATTACATCCTGTTCATATTTTAATTTATTTATGAATCGAAATAATTTTATTTGACAGGTTCACATCGATTCCCATACTCAAGTTTGAAGTCTGACCAGGTGAGTAAAGTATTAATCATACCCGAGTAGAGTGTGTGTTGTGTATTGCTTTATTAATTTTGAAATAATCATTTGTTACAAGCCTTCAAGGAAATTGAGGAAATATAGAACGGTATTGAAGTGTGCTGAATTCTTAAACAAACTATCTCAGGTCTAGCTGGCATTTGTTCTCATGCATATTGTCTTCTGCAGACAGTAGTCGTCAATGAGAGTGTTAAGAATGTGGAACCAGCACCAGAAGCGGCTCCACCCCCCCTCGCGCCCCCGCCGCTCCCACCGCCTCCTCCTCCGTCGCGATCCCGTCGTGCCTTCGTCCTCGTGACGGCCGTCACCCTCACAGCGTCACTCGCAGGTGTAAGTCATTTTGGAGTATTTCCATGTGATTTGGTTGTCTTCTAGTTCATTCACGACACACTTGTCTCATTCACAGATCTATTTGTTTGGGAAACGAAAGCAAAACCTGGAGGAGGTCGCGCCAACTGCAATTGCAGGTTAGTCGAGATGTGTTAGATTAATAAAACCGCTCCGAGGAAAAGATGTATATGAGAGGGCCTGCCTTCTGTTGACAGACGGTGCCGAGGCCGAAGCGCGCGAATCGTGTTCGCCGGAGCGCAGCGAGCAGTTGCCGACGCACGCGCAGTTCCTGCTGGTGGGTGGCGGCACGGCCGCCTTCGCCGCGATGCGCGCCATCCGCAGCGCCCGGCCCGACGCGCAGGTGCTGCTCGTGTCGCCCGAGCGCGCGCCGCCCTACATGCGCCCGCCGCTCACCAAGGAGATCTGGCGCGAGCCCGACCTCGCCGAGCGCGCCCTCGCCCCCGAACGCCTCACCTTCCGCCAGTGGAACGGCCGACGCCGGTCGATCCTTTACGAGCCGATCGCCTTCTACACGCCGCCGGAGCGCCTGCGCGAAGCGGCCCCCGGCGCCGGCCTCGCGCTGGGCTGGCGGGTCGTCGCTCTCGATCCCGCTGAGCGCTCGGCTCTGCTCGAGAGCGCCGCCGGCGAACGCGCCCGGCTCACGTACGACGAGTGCCTGGTGGCGAGCGGCGGCCGGCCGAGGCGCATCGCCGCTCTGCGAGACGTGGCCGACGCGGGCCTGTCGCTCACGGTGAGCTCGGTGCGGGACGTGGCGGCGCTGGCGCGAGTCCTCGAGGCGGGCCCGCGGACGGTGGCCGTCGTCGGCGGCGGCGCGTCGGGCGCCGAGCTGGCCGCCGCGCTGGCCGAGCGCGCGCGAGTTGTGCACGTTTACCGCGAGAGTGCGCCGCTGCGTAGGTCGCTGCCGCCCAATCTGGCGGCGCAGGCGGCGCGTGCCCTGGCGGGGCTCGGGGTCGAGGCGGCGCCGGGCGTGGAAATCGTCGGGGGGTCGGCGCGGGACGGCCGCGTGCGGCTGGCGACGGCCGACGGCGGCGTGCTCGAAGTGGACGCCGTGGTCGAGTGCGCCGGCGCCGAGCCCGACGTGGAGCGCTTGGCGGGGGCGTCGCGCCTCGAGACGCACCCGACGCTCGGCGGCCTCGTGGTGAACGCGGAGCTGGCGGCGCGGTCGGGCCTCTGGGCAGCCGGCGACGCCGCCTGCTTCTACGATGAGACGCTGGGCCGCCGGCGCCTCGACCGCCACGACCACGCGGTGGCGTCGGGCCGTCTCGCCGGCGAGAACATGGCGGGCGACCGTCGGCCGCGAGCCTACACGCACCGGAGCATGTTCTGGAGCGACCTCGGCCCCGACCTCGGATACGAGGTGAGCGAGGCCGAGCCCGACGTCGCTTCGCTAGCGCGCGTCGGCTCCGACCTGACCGGCGTTGGTTGACTTTCAGGCGATCGGTGAAATAGACTCGGAGCTGGCGACCGTCTCGGTGTTCTGCGAGGACGCCGTGCGGCAGGCGAAGGAGGCGAAGGCGGAGGTGGCGGCGACGCGGGCCGAGGCCGAAGCGAGCTACGAGCGCGGCGTGGTGTTCTACCTGCGCGAGCGCCGAGTCGTGGGGGTTCTGCTGTGGAACCTCTTCAACCGGATGCACCTGGCGCGGCAGGTGCTAGCGCGGGGCGAGTTCGACGACTTGTTCGAGGTGGCCAAGTTGTTCGCGCTGCACGAGGAGGACTAGACTTCATTCCCTGTAAATAATAGCTTTGTGCAAATAAACAAAGTACCTCGGCTCAGTTCTTTCATTTTGTACTGGTCTTCACATAGCGCTTGTAATACTGCTTCTGTTTATCTACTTCTTTAAATTCCTTTCTGACTTTGTTATAGTTGGAATTACCAAATTTATGGAGTGAACATAAACTTTATACAGTTTTTGTTTACTTTTATAAATTCATATTAAAGTAAACAGATATTATCGTCAAGGCACGTTCATACTCCTGGATGGCTCCGGACCGGCTTTTCTTATGGATCTTCACGCTCTAAAATGTCCCTGTCACAGTGTTAGTACTCCGAAACGGCTTAACCGATTTACCAAATGTTATATGCGTATTCAGTATCAGAATCGGCCAACATCTAATTTCCCCAAGTTATCCCTTAGTGACCGACCCATATCGTTAACCTTGAATTATTTTTAAAATGTTTATAATGTGGCATTAACAATGCATACAATCATAATTTTTTACTTTTTTATAGCCATTTTAGTAATTTAATAATTTATCATCAATACCAATAAAAATTTAAAACGCTTATAAAGAGTATTGTGATTGGAAATGTATACAATAAAAGCATATTTAGAGGAGCAAGATCCTTGGAATGTGTCAGCAATAGCTCAGCATCGGGACAGCTTTTGTAACTTGAATTGATCATCTAAGTATCGTACGTAATTCGAACCAATGGGAATGTAAAAAAAACGATTAAGAAGTGCTTTTATATAAACCTTCTTAACTTGATCTTATGAGTTGAGTTTCTGTTTAAGAGGGTCATGGCGAATGCTGCTACTAAATATTGGAAAGATACACACAATTTACAAAAATATAAACAATACATAAAAGCTCTAAATGTTATCGATACTGAATGACGATTACATTTTAGAAAATTTATCTTTCAATTTGAATTCAAATTCATTTGACCATTTTCATTTTTTCCTAATTACCATATTTAATGACATATGAAATCCTGTGACTGTAAACTAAAGAGTTGATACATGAAAATAATTATTGATACAATAAAACTTTACATAATTCGGTAAATTGAAAGGATGTGTCCGCGCATGTGTCGACCCGGCGGCGTGTCTGGCTCGCAAGCGCCAGCCAATAGCCGTTGACCTTCTAGACTCTAGTCGCGTGTAGTTAGTGAAAGTGTGACGTCGTGTTGTTAACGCTTTGGCGTTTACCGAGTAATGCCGCAAAGTCAGTGAGTTAAAACAGAATCTTTAAACGGTTTAAAAAGTGAATAGACACTCTTCTCAGGTTACCAAAAAACGTGCGTGTTTGAGTTTAGAAAGAGAAGGTGCACATTTTAAACACCTACAGTGATATCGTTAATATGGTACAACTGAATTTTTTGTAAATATTCATCAGTATAGGTAGGTAGGTAGGTAGGTAGGTAGGTAGGTAGGTAGGTAGGTAGGTAGGTAGGTAGGTAGGTAGGTAGGTAGGTAGGTAGGTAG